>CAWLCW010000030.1:3243541-4539582 GCA_963856015.1 Helicoverpa assulta
CTTCTTTTCTCTCTATCCATCCACAATCTTCTTCAAAACCCCTAAAAGAACATAACGCATAAATTGTTTATCTTCCTACATTTATAGTACTGTCTCCACTCTAGCAGTTTATGGCAAGATCGATACGAGGTTAGATTTATATCACCTGAATTTAGACACAGCCGTTTTCAGCGAATACTCGTTAAAATACGTAACATCAACAATTTGTAGTCTTTGTAGACAAGTTTTGTTTTTTAAATCCGATATGTTTGTTTCGATGTTCAATCCAGATTTAGTTTCCAAAGGGTGTCGTGTATTCTTTGGTGTGTCTGTACCAGTGTTTGTACACTGAAAAAAATACCTGTGTTTCTTTGTAATATAATCTTCTCTGTCATCTACAGTCTACACTATCCACATACTTATTATTTTTGATATGAAATAAAGCAAAAATAAAGAAAAGGCATAAACTTAAATAACAGTTTTCTCCTGACATCAGTGATGAGGGTCCGACTTATTGCTATTTGTTAACTTGCTAATATTTTTCGTACTCCCCGATATTCTCCATTTCGTTTCAGAAATACTTCTTCAAAAGAGACTAGAGCTAGTTGATGATGTAATCAATCCTATTTACACATATGTAGTTACAATTAAGTAGACTTCTAATGACGCAGTAGGTATTAAGTTCAATATTACATAACGAAAAGTGTCTCTCTGTCTTTCGAGCGTTCACGCCACAGCTACAGAACTGATTTACATGAAATACACAGGTAGTCCAAAGCCTGGTAAAGGAGGAAAGTTGTCTCCCTGGAAAGCGGGTGAAGCTGCGAGAAACCTATATTAAAGGAGAAGTATTCCCGGGAAAGTTGCTGTTAAAAATTCTTCTACTATAAAATTTGAACTGCCTACTCGTAGATTGAAAATTTTCATACTAGACTAGGTACAATTTCGTACTCCAACGCTTTTGACCTCCAGGCCCGGATCGATCCAGGCTTCAGACGTTTTTAGACAAGGCCGTTTTACAGGCTGACCTTTGCTGTACTTTATGACCGCAGTTAAAATCTGATATAGCTTCTTCAGGTTAAATTAAAGTACCTACTTTGAAGATACGAGGAGTAGTAAAATGGTGCTTATTAAAGTTACTTTGTTTTTTGTTGATATAAAAGCTTAGACTTTTGTTGTATACTAAGAAAATTTCGATAAGTAAGAAACTACCAAAATTATGATTAAGGATTTGGCAACCGACCGAATAGATAATGAATTTTATGCAAATAATATTAGAAAAAAAACGAACTGAATCCAATGAAAACGAACAAAAATGTGAAGGAAACCTACTTAACTTATTGACTTTCGGTACTCTAGCACCATTATTTATTTCAGGGGATAAAAATACAGAGGATAGCGTATATTTTGATACACGAACGAAAATATTTTAGGTATACACTTGTTTATTCGAGAAAACTAACAAGTGACGTATTTCTAAATCCCCTGTGACGTATGTCGTGACAGTCTCTAATAAGAAACAAAGGCTTATTTCAGCCTGTATACCTATCTTATACAAACTTTTATTTTAGCTTATTACGTTGATCTAGATTCTAAGGATAGAATTTATTTGAAAAGTTTTCTGTTGGTCTCTCGCATTTAGGGATTTAGGAAAAGAAAACAGAAGTGTTAGCGTTTTTGGCCAAAAAACTTTAGTTTTTCTGTAGTCTTCTTCAGATGAAGATAAAAATAAATTGGTTTCAAATTCTTGTATTTTTTGTGTTTTTGAAGTTACATATTATCATTTCTCAATTAAATATTTGCATGATTAACATTTATTTTGTGATATACCTACAATAATACTTTTCTTTTAGACGAAATCTCTACTTAAAATATATTCAGGACTTTTTCCCTTCATAATTACTCAGTCTTTCCAACTAAATACACCGTGACTTTTTAGTCGTCTTACAAAGGTGGTCCACTCAATCTATCCGACATAAAATACCACTAGACACGATTATTAATTTTATAGCCTAACTTTATTAAGATAATAGGTGCAAAGAAAAATACTGAAACAAATGTTTACGTATCAAACGGTAGAAAGTAGGTACTTTCCCAACGCGCCGCGCTCCATTGATACAAGATTCGGGCAGCGCTCACAACAGGGTGTTCTTATAATCTACGTCATGCATCATAATAATGAATTAATTTTTATTTTTAAATTATTCAAATCTCATAAATATTTTTTTTTATATATGAACGTTTACTAGTCATTGGATACATTAAGTAGGCTGCCGTTGTAAGACGACTAAAAAGTCACGGTGTATAAAATAAATTCATTATCCCCGAACCCTTTTTCACAGTTTCTAGAAGCATCCACATCAGCCCCAGCTATAAACATCAGCAGGTCTCAAGGGACACTTTTTTTGTCCACGAAGGTTCTATCTCTCAAAGTATTGACTTTTTATGTATTCTGTACAAAATAAATTGGATGGGAAGTATCGATTTTAGAGCACACTGTAGACTTACGGCCATTCCCAATATTGTACTATCTTGATTTGCATACCAGAGATAGAATTTTGACATTAGCACCAAGATACAAGTAATATCTATCAAATTCCTGTATAAAAGTAAAACAACAGATCGATAGAATATTGGGCTGTAAACATTCGGTCAACAGTTGGCACGATGGTTGTTTCTTTTAAGGAAAATCGTGAATGCAATCAAATTTTTTGCAGTCGGTCTGATGCAAACCAAATATCTGATCGTTGTTACGGGCTAGCTACCATTCTTTTCTTTACTCATTTACGAGCCCAAATCAACTATCGGCCGACTAAAAGTTTGCAGTGTGCGGATACTTTTAGGGTGCGTCCACATCTGGCGAATGCGCCGCGAATGCGCCGCGAATGCGCAGCACGCGAGCCGATCGCGAGCTGTCCGCGAGCTGCGCGCGTGCATTTTTGTTCGTGCGCCGCTTCTGCGCCGCCCGCGCGCAGCTCGCGCGCGACCTAAGCGCCGCACGCGAGCGGCGCGCAGGCGGCGCGCGACGTCTGCCATCTTCGATAGTACTGAGCCAATATACGGAACTGTAAGGGCGAGAACTGACTGCGCGCAGATCGCGCGCCGCTCGCGCGCTCTATACGAGCCTTGCGTGAGTTGCGCTAAAGAGGCGCACCGAACTATTGCAGTGACTGCACGCGCGCAGCTCGCGGACAGCTCGCGATCGGCTCGCGTGCTGCGCATTCGCGGCGCATTCGCCAGATGTGGACGCACCCTTAGGCTTCACGTTTTTATTTTTAGGCTTTTGAAAGTTATATCGGCTTTCAAAAACTTTGTGAGTAATTTTATCCATGTGTATTGAACAGATCGAAAAGCAATCAAGGAGGATTTAACAATATGCAAAGTTTGTTACTTATGTGTAAAGGTTTTAAACTTTGATACGTTGAAAGGGTTATTATTCGAATTGAACTAAAATCGGTGTAATAATTTTGAACTTTACCTTCATTTCAATAAAGTTCATTCTGTGTCTCATACAATTAATACTTTCTTATTTTCTTCCTTTTCTTATGGTTTTCTTATTTGTAGGATTTTATGGCTTTAATAAAGCTCCAGTTTTTCTTAATTTATTTTATTTCATTCCACCCATACGATTGTTATTCCTTTACCCACTTTTCGTCCTAACTCCCAGTAATCCTGGAAGCTGAATTTAACTCTAACAGCCTATATTTAAAGCTGTAATTCTTTTTTTTTATCGCCTTAACAGCCAGTATAACCACCCACAAAACTGCAAGCTGAATTAAACCCTTGCTCCATGTATTTAAAGTTGTAATTTCCTTGTTCCCAGGCGGACGCGAGCACCGCGTTCCTGCGGGCTGCGCGCGCCGGCCAGATCGAGAAGATCATAAGTCTCCTAGAACAGGGCGTTGATATCAACGTTAGCAATGCTGTAAGTACGTCTTTATTATGGAGAACAAAATGACTAGCGGAGGTGCCATAACGGATCTGCCGGGGCTGCGGGGCCCTGGTACATAAAAGACCTACGACGGAACACGACGGTATCTATTAGTCAGTAAGAGTCTGACACTCCCCCACCGCTGCTAACCCACAGCGGGAAGGGTCATTTGATGACTTTTGGCGTCGTTAAAAAAAAAGGTGCCATACCGGGAAATCACCTAAGAAAGTAATGCGTCAAAAAGCGATTGAGTGGAGGACGAGGAACGTCACTGTTTTCACTCTACTACGCCTTCTTTGGACCGGAGCATTTTTTGTTATACCAAAAATTGCTGACAGATGTCTCAAAGAGTTCGAACGCCTCTTTAGTTCACTCGTAACTGATCGTTTTGACCATGCCCATTGTACTCATTTGATCTAGAAGAAGGCGCCTGACCTAACCGCATTATGGCATCTCCGCTCATCTTTCCTCACTCGGTGATCTTTATGGTGTCATTTCACATTATGTTATCTATACTAATATTATAAAGCTGAAGAGTTTGTTTGTTTGTTTGTTTGAACGCGCTAATCTCAGGAACTACTGGTCCGATTTGAAAATTTCTTTCAGTGTTAGATAGCCCATTTATCGAGGAAGGCTATAGGCTACTTTTTATCCCGGTGCGGGAAGTAGTTCCCACGGGACGCGGGTGAAACAGCTGGCAGAAGCTAGTGGTATTAATATGGCGGATTTAATATTAAGGAGATGATGGTGTGAGGTAATGAGATATTTCATCATATTTGTGTGTAAAGCATATTGTCTTTGTATGCGTTAGCTCGGGAGTGCTATCCCGCTTTCGTGAGATAATACATCTGTGGCATGGAATATAACACATACATATTTCCAGTACAAAAATCTGTAATTTTAAGCACGGACTATATACTACTTTTTTACCAGTTCGTGTTTAAGATTGTTAGCAAAACAAAAAAGCAAAATCGACTAGCAAAAGCTTCTAAGCTCAAACTCAAACTCAAACTCAAAATCGTTTATTCAAATTAGGCTGATAAATCAGCACTTTTCGAACGTCAAAAACAAAAGACAAAAGACAGCCCCCAAAACGCCCGCCCTTCACCACTTCCTATGTGTTATTGCTGGGAAGAAGAAGTGGCGCAACAAACTCCCCAGCAACACATGTCTGTCTGTAAGGTTTGAAGAACCAGAATGTATACAAAACAAGTCAAATAAAAATATCATTTTCACATGATAACCATCATAAAATTAGGAAAGAAAAAAAAAAAAAAACAGTACAAACTTAACACAAGTAGGGTAGCACACAGATTTACACCCATAAAAACTAAGTACTCAAGCTCATAATTATGTCTTCGTAGATGGAATAATACTAATACTAATAATATAAATAGGTATATATAGAGAATACGTTGCTTATAAATGCTGAAGGAAGTTTAAATAGCAAAATTTGATCGTCATTTTAGCCTAGTGTAACCTAAACTAGGATCAAATAGTACCTACATCTCTACACACTTACATTATGTATACCTATGTATATTCAGACAGTAGTATGGCAACACTGTGACGTCATTTGCCATGAGCATCACTCGAGACGTGGGCGGCAACGTCATTATACGCAGACTGTATTTACATAGCTTTGTACACATATATAAACATACTTTCTAGTGTAGTATGTAATTCTGAAAGTTTCATGTATTTTTTGCGAGGTTTTTTTTTTTTGTGAAAGTAGCTGTTTCGATGTGTAAAGGTACAATGATTGCACGCGGTGTGCCACGCTTGATATAACTAGGATAGGATCACCAGTCTAACTAAGGGGTATCGGTTGCCCGGGTAACTGGGTTGAGGAGGTCAGATAGGCAGTCGCTTCTTGTAAAGCACTGGTACTCAGCTGAATCCGGTTAGACTGGAAGCCGACCCCAACATGGTTGGGAAAAGGCTCGGAGGATGATGGATGATCTATACTAATATTATAAAGCTGAAGAGTCTGTTTGTTTGTTTGTTTGTTTGAACGCGCTAATCTCAGGAACTACTGGTCCGATTTGAAAATTTCTTTCAGTGTTAGATAGCCCATTTATCGAGGAAGGCTATAGGCTACTTTTTATCCCGGTACGGGAAGTAGTTCCCACGGGATGCGGGTGAAACCGCTGGCAGAAGCTAGTCTTGAATAAAAGGTTTTTTGAGGGAAATCATCAGATAACGTCAATGAGATCAAGTGACTAACACCTACCATTTCAAAAAATCGCGCAGCAGGAATAACAATTGTCATTGACCAAAGATATCCTTGATAGACCTCGTCGCCACTACCAAATCAAAAGAGCGCAACTTCTGTACGTTAGTAAGATTCTATGGTTTTATGTAATTTTGTTTGTCATAACTCCAACAAAAATATTTTGGCTTTCATTACTAGCAATAAAGACATAACTTAAAAATCGTAATCAGGCGTAATAATTTGCGAAAATAAACCCGCAAAGTTTACCATCCTACACCGTTGAAAGAAAGAAAACTCAACGTCTCTAAAAATATGGTTGAATTTTGAACAAACTTAGTTTTACATGTAAATTAGGGCTATTTTCCGTATATTTGAGGTACGCACGCGAAGCTGTCACGAATGGAGATATCATACGGTTTAAATGAACGAAATCTACTAAATAAAGGGTGCTAAATTCTGTTAGCTTGTGTGTTCTGAAACTAGCTTCAGCCAGCGAAGTGTGGTTTCACTCGATTTAACAGGGGACTACTTAATGCACCCGGACAAAAAAGTTATTTTGATATGTATCAGTTATATGCTACAAAAGTCGTGGTGGCCTAGTGGGTAAAGAACCAACCTCTCAAGTATGAGGGCGCGGGTTCGATTTCAGGTCAGGCAAGTACCAATGCAACTTTTCTAAGTTTGTATGTACTTTCTAAGTATATCTTAGACACCGATGACTGTGTTTCGGATGGCACGTTAAACTGTAGGTCCCGGCTGTCATTGAACATCCTTGGCAGTCGTTACGGGTAGTCAGAAGCCAGTAAGTCTGACACCAGTTTAACCAAGGGGTATAGGGTTGCCCGGGTAACTGGGTTGAGGGGGTCAGATAGGCAGTCGCTTCTTGTAAAGCACTGGTACTCAGCTGAATCCGGTAAGACTGGAAGCCGACCCCAACATAGTTGGGATAAGGCTCGGAGGATGATGATGAAGCTATATGCTATATAATTGTAAGTTTTATATAGACCATTCAGTAGTTTTTGCGTGTTAGAGTAACAAATATCCATACATACCACTTTTACGTTGTTGGCAGTACCTAATGTACCTGGCTAACACATAGGCATACATACTTTTTACCCATATGTGAGTAAAGACCTAACACAGAGCACACATTTTCCAAAACCCGAAAATCCTGTAAAACATGATGAAAATGTTCTCTGACTAGAATTCATCATCATCATCCTCCGAGCCTTTTCCCAACTATATTGGGGTCGGCTTCCAGTCTAACCGGATTCAGCTGAGTACCAGTGCTTTACAAGAAGCGACTGCCTATCTGACCTCCTCAACACAGTTTCCCGGGCAACCCGATACCCCTTGGTTAGACTGGTGTCAGACTAACTGGCTTCTGACTACCCGTAACGACTGCGAAGGATGTTCAATGACAGCCGGGACCTACAGTTTAACGTGCCATCCGAAACACAGTCATTGGTGTCTAAGATATACTTAGAAAGTACATACAAACTTAGAAAAGTTGCATTGGTGCTTGCTTGACCTGGAATCGAACTCGCGCCCTCATACTCGAGAGGTTGGTTCTTTGCCCACTAGGCCACCACGACTTCACTGTTCTCTGACTAGAATTATAACTACTAAAACCTAACTTAGCGTGATAATTCTCAGTGGCGTGCCAACACGGATTGAATTGCGTGACATTTTATACGCGACAGACCAACTATATTTTTTCATTATATAAGTGTGATTAGGCAATGGTGTTTAATTAAATTCTTGCTTCTAAGTTAATTTTCTAACTGGACTAGTGGCCTTAGTTATGTGTACCTACTGTGAGATTCTTTTCTGAAATACATTTTTAACTCATTTGTGGGTGTTTTAAAACCTAAATAAATCTTAGAAATTCAATAGGTCTAGTGTTTTAGGAAAAAAAAAAGCAAAAGTTTGATCATGATAATTATTTTACTCGACTGGTACTCAGCTACATCCGGTTAGACTGGGAGCCGACCCCAACATAGTTGGGAAAAGGCTCGGAGGATAAGGATGGGGGAATTATTTTACTCGACTACGTCCGAAGTTTACATTTCTTAAAAGGGAATAACCAACAAAATACCTTCAGATCAATTGGACTACAAAAGAAAATCCATGAAAAAACCTCTCTTATCTAAAACAAAAAATCTAAAGCTTCTTCAGCTTCTTAATAATAAATCTGTCCTCAACAAAATCCCGGGAACAATATCCTGGAACCTGTATTTGAAGGATCTTGAACCAGTTTCCCATCCTTGACCTATTTACAGTACAAAGTGACCTGGTGGCCTATTTTCCTATAGGCGTACTGCTAGGCTCAAGGCTTCCGTGAATTGTCCTTGAATTTATTCGAAATGGGAAAATTATTGAGACCCTGGGATAGTTATCGGGGCATAAAGACGGGTTTAATGGGTATTTGCTACTATGAATATTTGTGCTTGTTTTTTTGTTTGTGGAAGGATTTAGGCGAAGTCCATCAGGCGTTTGTGACTACACAGGTCTCGGTCAGAAGCTAGTCTGAAATCCAGTCATACCAAGGGGCGTTAGGCTGGTAACTGACTAGAGGAGGCCAGACATGCAGTCGCTACATGTAAAACACTAATATTCAGGCGTATTCGATTAGACTAGGAGAAAGATGATATAGGTATGCATTGACTAGTAATGCGGTGTAATCTATACTAATATTATAAAGCTGAAGAGTTTGTTTGAACGCGCTAATCTCAGGAACTACTGGTCCGATTTGAAAATTTCTTTCAGTGTTAGATAGCCCATTTATCGAAGAAGGCTATAGGCTACTTTATCCCGGTACGGGAAGTAGTTCCCACGGGATGCGGGTGAAACCGCTGGCAGAAGCTAGTGCATTATATTCATAACACAACTAAACATAAGTAACACATAATACCTTCATCCATCCATCACGGCCCTTTGTGATGTCTGACTTAGGATGTAGATCTTTCCATAATGTACTTAGGTATCTTTCTGGAAAAAATTATATGTAACACAATTTTGATTCAGAACTTGCCTCAGCAACAAGCTCCATTAATATATTTTCGCCTTTATACATAATCCTATTAGATACGTGACCCGAATAATAAACCAGACACACACAAAATGTATTCAGAATATGGTAATCATAAACTAATGGTTTTGTCCCACGCTATTGACACGCTCTCAAAGTAGGTCTTATATCAAATACACATAAGATTTTCCCTTCATTGTTACTAGGCAAAAAAGCTTCGCTTAATACGTTCGTTTCATGGATGAGTCACCATATATACCTACCAGGAACTACCTCATAGCTTCGGAACATATGTAACAATGTTGACTTAGCCGTTACTTGCAATCAGAAATTGGAATATCTGAACAACAGTCTTTCCAACGGTTATGGTGTTGCCTAGGTAACTGGGTTGAGGTAGTCAGATTGGCAATCATTGATGTCCTCCTAGCCGATTATCGGCTACGGTGGCTGTTCTCATGTAAGGAGATGAGCCAACTACGCAGGACATATTATAGTGCACGAGCATTTGCGCAAACACAGGTGCACTCACTATTCCTTCACTCTCATAACCCGGTGGGACGGCAATCCGACACGACCGGAGAGAGATCAGGCGCAGGACCGACATTTACGTGCTCTCCGATGCACGGGTGTATCAATCACCAGCTTCCAGGCTCCGGGCTGCTTTGTGAAAGTCTTCTAAAACCCACAAAGCAATTTCGGCCCGACTCGGGAATCGAACCCGAGACCTCATGCTCAGCAGCCGCACTTGCGACAGCTAGACCAACGAGGCAATCATTATATACCAGCCTATTGCCACCCATTGCTGAACCTAGACCTCCCTTAATATCGCCAATCAATCTGGTCTTGGGTAGCCCTCATTCAGCCTTATCCCTATAAAAAGGTCCTCCATCTAAAATGTTGATACCTAGCTGTGTCAACTTATCCTAAAAAATGTAGGAAAAGGCTAAATAAGCTGTCTCATTTGTCCCCAGAACGGTCTAAACGCCATACACCTAGCGTCCAAGGATGGGCACGTGGAGGTGGTCCGAGAGCTGCTGCAGCGCGGTGCAGCAATCGACGCGGCCACCAAGAAGGGCAATACAGCGCTGCACATCGCTTCGCTTGCGGGGCAAGAGGCAGTCGTTAAGTTGCTGGTGCAGACTTCAGCACAGGTAAGAATTGTTATAGGGGATAGGAGATTCATTTGGTGATGATTTTGAAAATGTATGATGCCCAAGGAGTGGTAGATTACATTTGACATCGTGCATTTAGAGTACCGTGTACTGTTATATAAAATGACATAGTTATAAAAACAAAGTCATAAATAAAATGAAGTTAAGGCGATATACATATTTCACAAAAAACAACGTTACACATACTTATAATAACAAAATTCCAAGGTCTTAAAACACAAACTCACATTCGAAACTTCTCCAAAACATGTTACTCAAACACATAAAACAGAAAATGCAGCAGAAACCAAAGATGAAAGACTTTTATTACACCGAAACGACCTCAAAAAACTCAATAATGACAAACAAGAATACGAACATTGCCAAAAACACGAAGCCAAAGTAAAAGTTCAAGGGTAAACACAAAAAGAAAAGATAAACAAACATACCATTAGAGAAACTGGAACGAGCAGTTCAAACATTGCTAAAAGGGATTTATCAAAGGAAAAGAAAATATTGATAACAATGTAACGTGTGGACAGCTGGATATGACACGAACTTCGGAAAATGTGATCAGTCATGATTATCGAGTTAAGAAGAATAAGTTACTTTTGGTAGCAACAGAAGTTATGATATTGTAATTAATCTTCTCGTATGTTGTTAGCTTGGCAACATTACTATATTCGGGTAAAATTAACTCAATATTATCTCAGGACTTCTTTAATTAATTTGACCAAATAGTCAACCGTTCCATAAAGTCAAAATTTTATGGAACTGTTGATCAGAAAATATGAAACACTAGCTTCCGCCCGCGGCTTCGCTCGGTGTGTTGATATAAAGTATCCTATGTCCATTCTAGTACCACGAAGAATATGTGTATAAAGTTTAATGATTATCGGTTAAGAAGTTTTTTGCGTTTTCGCATTCATAATATTAAAGTAGAATTATGTCATTAAAAATTTCTGACGAAATTATCTACTATGCCTAGTCCTTAAATCAAGTCCTGTCGGGCTTTAAAGAGGCGGTCACGTAAGAGGTTTTAGTTTCAAGACTATTCAAACTCCAACGGTCCAGTGAGCTCATTACCATTCATGAACTTAACGGGCTTTCATCAGGGTGAATGTGAAATACATGTTACGCATTACCAAAGATTTATGCTCATTGAGGGTGATTAGATACATTTGTTCCTTGAAGGGTGAGTGGCCTCCCCTCTGCAATGCCTGCAATAAATTATGGTCCTTTATGGGCCTTTCGATAGATTGTTATTGAGATTGATTTGGTAAGTGATCGTAATACAAACGAAAGTAGTTCTTTTTTCTTCTTTGAATTCTTCTTTATAATTTACTTCTTCAAGCTGATTCTTTCAATTATTACAACACTTTTTTTAATATGATATTAACTACATTGTTTATCTAACTCCTCACTTTCTTTTCTTTATTTCGAAGTCGAGTACGAGTTAAGAACTCGCAAATAAATTAGGCCGCCTGTCTTTCTTATATCAGCAAAAATAACTCAAATTGAGTCCAATCATTAATACTGCTGCTCAAAATAAAGCAAATTGATCACTATAATGCATTGTCTGTCCGTATGATATCTTAAAAGGCTTGACTGACAGGTACAATAACAAATATAAGTGAAACACTTCGCCAATCGACAGTTTTAAAAATATTTTGATGTATTGGGGAATATAAATCTGTTGGCTTAAGTGCAACATTTTAATTTTGTGCGTTATTCATTCGTTGTAATTTTGGATGTTTTGGTTATTTCCATGGGTTTCGACAGGTTGTTTGTTGTTGGACTTTACGTTATCATGCTTTGGGGAAATTTTGAAACCATGAGAATGATTATTTGAAGTCATCAACCTATCTGGGCAGTTCTTGTTTGATTATGTCCTTTCCACTCCTTTGCGATCTTATCTTGTTTGAATAATGTTATAATTAATTTTTCCTTGCCAGGTCAACATCCAATCCCAGAATGGCTTCACACCATTATACATGGCTGCACAGGAGAATCACGATGGTGTCGTGAAGTTTCTGCTTGCAAATGGAGCCAACCAGAGTCTGGCTACTGAGGTAAACACTACATTTAAAGAAGGTAGCTTGCATGAAGTGTTTGAAATCTTGTTTGTCGTTTTAAGGCAGGATAGTCAATAATTAGTTCCTCAAACATTTTCATTTCACATTAATATGCTTTTGAGGATAAAGATCATATATCATATTTTCATAGGTGATGAAAGAAGAATTGAAATTATATCCGATATTAATTCATCACCTTTGTGAAACAAATTCTGCAATGAACTTTATCATCCAAATAGGGAGTTATTTCCTCTCAGCACTCATAACCCTTTCATCTTGCAGGATGGCTTTACCCCCTTAGCCGTGGCCATGCAGCAAGGCCACGAGAAGGTGGTAGCAGTCCTGCTAGAAGCTGATACCCGCGGCAGGGTTCGCCTGCCAGCGCTCCACATCGCTGCCAAGAAGGACGATGTTAAAGCTGCTAATTTATTACTTGAGGTAAGAGAAGTTTAAATTCTTTTGATAAAGCAATTTAGTTCTTTGAGATTTCCAAGGGTATTCTTCTAGGTGATCTTAGGTTATCACGTATCGTACTTTCTATCGTGATTTCTTTGGCCTTAAATAAATTCTTCCGCTCTATATTTTGAAGAATCTATGTAGATGTTATACTGCTACACCCGTACTTCTTAATTTACCTATTTATTACCTATTGATATTCTCATATTTACCTTAAAACAACTTTTACCTTAAATAATAAACTTGCATCCTCATAAAACCACCTTTCTCCAACCAGAATGAACACAACCCCGACGTGACTTCGAAGTCAGGCTTCACTCCGCTGCACATTGCTGCTCACTACGGCAACGAGGCAGTCGCCAGGCTGCTGCTGGCTAAAGGAGCTGATGTCAACTGTGCTGCCAAGCACAATATCTGCCCGCTGCATGTTGCTGCTAAGTGGGGTAAGAAACTTCAATCATGCATGAGAAAATACCTATGTAAAACTCTGGATAGAAAATCGATACATATACTAATGTAATTAGGTATCGATACCTAACAATACCTTCATGGGACGGACTTCAACGGACGGTAATTTTAATACATATTGTATAATTGGAAGTCCCGAGATGATCATTGTTCCTATTGCCATTTGTAATTGGACCAGCAATTTATATTAAGTCTGATTCCTGACTTTTGATGAAGTACCGATTCTTTATATTAATAATATAATATTTTCTGTCATTATTCTAGTTAGCCCTATAAAATGTACAGCCATGAATTTCCAGGCAATGACCAAACTTGAGTCCTTGAGAGAAAAAATGCTTCTAATCCCTAACTACACAGCATTATTCTAAAAATCCTTCTCTTTTTCACCTGCAGGCAAAGAGAACATGGTATCCCTACTATGCGACAACGGGGCTAACGTAGAGGCCCGCACTAGAGACGGCTTGACGCCTCTCCACTGTGCTGCCAGGTCTGGACATGAGAGGGTCGTGGAGGCACTACTGGATAGGGGTGCTCCTATCACCAGTAAGAGTAAGGTAAGAGATGAGGTGTCAGATTGATGAACTTTTGTACGAGGGGAAAGGTGAAGGAATTATTATTATCTGGAATTTAGTTTTTTTTTTATGTTAGACGTTACACCAAGTGTTTTGTTTTGTCACATACTTATTCTACAGGAAGTCTAAAGTTCTTGAACTTATATAACACAGATTTTTTTTTAAATATTAAGGGTGCAACAGTAAGTGTGACTCTGAAAGTTTTAGAGTCGGTTTGTCTGGATACGGAAAATCTAGCCTTAAGAAGTACAAATCACCATATTTTGCTACATAGGATTGTTACTTTTGAAGGGACTTAAAACAATTTCAATTTAGGTACTCTTTTTGCCGCACATCTTTAAGACTCAATCTCCTATACTACTAATCCCACATTCTACCCCCCAGAACGGCCTCGCCCCCCTGCACATGGCGGCACAAGGCGACCATGCCGAAGCTGCGCGCGTGCTGCTGTCGCGTCGCGCGCCCGTCGATGACGTCACTGTAGACTACCTGACAGCATTGCATGTGGCCGCTCATTGTGGACATGCTAAAGTCGCTAAATTGTTGTTGGATAGGTAAGAATGGAAATTATTTTGTTGGTCCAGATTCTAGGGATGCAATACTAGTTTAGTTAGGACAAGCTTATATTTATGGGAAGTGAAACCACATGAATATCACCAGCCTTTTTCTGCGTCAGCATCCTACTGCTGGATATAGTCTTCCTCTTACAGAGAGAAGATGAAACCACAGACTGATAATTTACCTAATAATTCTCTAAGTTGGCGACCCCAATTAAAATTGGGATAAGAACAGGAGGATAATGATGACGATCTTTGAGTATTTAATCTCTTGCATTACCTAGTACAAAGAAATCTAATTTTCTGATTGGTTAACAGGAACGCTGACGCAAATGCGCGCGCTCTGAACGGTTTCACACCACTGCACATTGCCTGCAAGAAGAACAGGATCAAGGTGGTGGAACTGCTACTCAAGTATGGTGCAAGTGAGTATATTACTAGTTATTTTTGATCACAGATATAAAGGGAGATTAGTAGGAAAACAATATACTTTTTAGCCAGAGTAAAAAAAATATATAGCTGTGAAATCACATTTGGAAACTGCGTCATTTGATAGCCCCATGATATCCCATCCCATACATGATCTTACTTTTTGAACTTTTCTCATCCTACACGATCTTTGCTCTTTTTCATATTTTTAAATTTTCATTTTAGCACCATTGACTCAAATTCAACATCTACATTCTACGACCTTTACACTCAAAATCTCTTCACCACCAGGTATCCAAGCCACAACAGAATCAGGCCTGACTCCACTCCACGTGGCAGCATTCATGGGTTGCATGAACATCGTGATCTACCTGCTGCAGCATGAGGCCAACCCTGACGTGCCTACTGTTAGGGGAGAGACTCCTCTGCATTTAGCTGCTAGGGCTAACCAGGTATGGTTTCGTAAATTGGTAAATTTCGGTCTCATTTACGGGTATCTTTTGACTAGACGCAATATTTCAAACGGTAAATTGGCTTTTTAGGGTTCAAAATCAATCAAAGGAATGGCTTTTACGAGGTCTCCTACTTTTATACCGACCAGTAAATTGCCCAGCCCTTAAAGTTACTTTAGAACTTCTGTGTAAAAAATCTCCAAAATATAAGGGAACAATATCTACTTATCAGATTAGAATACATAGGATCTTCAAACATCTTTTACGTTATTAACGACTCCATATAATGGGACTCTCAATATGCCGTTCATATTTGACTTTGTATAAAAATATACATAAGAAGGTCTATCATTAAACTGTTGCTTTCAGTATAATAAAGTGTATCTCCCACAACATTAATCTCCTCTTCTTCCAACAGACGGACATAATCCGCATCCTCCTCCGCAATGGAGCGGCAGTGGAAGCCAAAGCTAGAGAGAGACAGACGCCCCTCCACATCGCCTCTCGTCTCGGCAACGTTGATATCGCAGTCTTGCTGCTGCAGCACGGTGCTGATGTCAGAGCTATGACTGCCGATCATTATAACCCGCTGCATATTGCTGCTAAACAGCATAATCATGATGTAAGTAAAGAATAAGATATACAGTTTTTTCTAGACAAATTGTAATGAGCTTCCATACATTGAATCCTGTACATGACACTATGTACTAAGTAGTGACTACATAATACGTTACAAATTATCAAGGCAAGTAGTCAGTTTCCAAGATTCTGCCTTCTAACGCCTGGAAAAAATGGAGACAAAATCTTCTTTGAGATATTTTCTATACTACAGATTATGACAAAAATATAACTTAAGAGATGAGAAGTTTTCAAGGCTCATTAAGTCTGCATTTTCTATAGTTATATAAACATTAATAAATATTACTGGGTGGCAGGTTGCAGCGGCGTTGATTGAGCACAACGCTCCACTCACGGCTACAACGAAGAAAGGATTCACGGCACTTCATTTAGCTGCTAAATATGGAAACTTGAAGGTAGGTGTTTTATAAACATAACAAACTCACAGAACTTCCGCCTGCATCCATAATGTGACTTAGGTACTAGGACATTATATTTCTTTCTTGGGGAGGCATTGTAATGATGATTTTCGGTCAGGATTTATGAGAGAGCAAGCAGACAAACCTACTCAACTGTTATCACTGTCTGATCAGAAGTACAGGAATACTTAATCAAGTACCTTCTCATTTGATAGTGGTTGGAGCATTCTGAGCTGGTTTCTTCTACCATTAGTTTTAGTCTTCGTTTACTATAGCAAACCACAATGTTAAAACTCAACAGCACTCTTCTTACTCCTCCTAGGTGGCAAACCTTCTTCTAGCCCATGGGGCATCTCCCGACCAAGCGGGCAAGAACGGCATGACTCCACTCCACATCGCGGCGCAGTACGACCAGCAGGCTGTCGCCACCACGCTCATGGAGAAGGGGGCTGATGCTAAGGTCAGTTGTAATCATTGTCTCTAGGTGGCTAACCTCCTCCTAGCCGATAGAGCATCTCCCGACCAAGCGGGCAAGAACGGCATGACTCTACTCCACATCGCGGCGCAGTACGACCAGCAAGCTCTCATGGAGAAGGGGGCTGATGCTAAGGTCAGTTGTATTCATAGTTATATCTTCAAGTAATTTGTTTAACCAACTTACGGCAACACAATTTGTATGGTTCATACCAGCGCAGAGTAAAAACAGGCACTCATTCTCTATAAAGGACAAAACGCTCTCTTTGGGTGGCAAATCTACCACCCAAGGAAGGATGAAATGATATTTCAAGTATTTTTTTCCTTTACTTAATGATGATCGTGGCAAATGTTACATTGACCTCTCGCTTTTATCACGCGAGAATTGGATAATTCTGGAAAAAGGACTGCACTTTTTATAATCAACTCTGCAATAAGCAGTGTTGCCATTAACTTAGCAACATGTTTATGCAATATTATTTCTTAAACAGTTTCTATTCCAAGTAATAACATCATATTTCTGTATCCAGGCTGTAGCCAAAAACGGCCACACTCCTCTCCACATAGCGGCTCGGAAGAATCAGATGGAGACGGCAGCCACTCTGCTGGAGTACGGAGCCCTCACTAACGCAGAGTCCAAGGCTGGGTTCACGCCTCTTCATCTGGCTGCTCAGCAGGTAAGAGATCAATAGATATGGCTCACGAGATGGATTAGAGGATTTTTGATCTAGAGACGCCGCACATCAAGCTACTCTTTAGTTGATGTATATTATAATATATATATATATATATTATACTATATTATATATTACCGTATATCTCTCTAAAGAAGGTAAGATTAATGCTAATTGGGTCAGCAGGGTGATGTGCTGGCGTCTGGCTTATAATCTTACCACACGTCCCGACAATTAGAAAAGCTTGATTTTTGTGCGATCGTTACTCATGCTTGTAAAGTATTTATTTCACCTCTATACTTCACATAGCATATCTTTAGAAACAAATAAAGATTTAAGAATAACAAGTATATCCATCCTCGATCGATCAACAATTATTTAACATGGACTTCAACACCTACATTTCAATTCTGCTTACTTCTCCCAGGGTCATACAGAAATGTGCTCCCTTCTCCAAGAGCACGGTGCTGAAGTAGACCAGCAGGCGAAGAATGGTCTGGCAGCATTACATCTGGCAGCTCAGGAGGATCGGGTGCCAGTCGCTCAACTTCTCGTCAAGAATGGAGCTGAGGTGAGCTGATTCATACAGCCTTACGATAGTGTTTTGAATTTCTTTGTATTTTTGTATACTTCTTTTCGTTCGTTTTGTATGATAATCAATATCATCAGTAACAGTTTATCACCCTTAAGAGTACACTAGCTTTTCAACTCTTTCAACTGTGTCCGGCAACGGTGTAAGGGCACTACTTCGCTGCGGGTTGTTCGAAAGAGATACCGCGGCCCTGGTACATAAAAGGCCTGCGACGGAACACGACGGTTTTTAGTCAGTAAGAGTCTGACACTCCCTCACCGCTGCTAACCCACAGCGGGAGGGGTTATTTGATGATTTATGACGTCGTTAAAAAAAAAAAAAAGGGCACTACATCCCGGGCTCGGATAAAAAGTAGCCTTCATATTATTCCGATATTGCTGCCAAGTTTAATCATAATTCTGTATTTTTAGCGTGAAAGAGACGCAAACATACCTTTCTCGAAGTAACTGATCTGCAAAAACAAAGAATTTTTCTTTCAAACATCCTTCTGATTCTCTCCTTGTATTTGAATTCTTAAAATCGAGAGGCAATATGAATGTTACATTAGTCTCATATCTTCTTCTCCTTATCATTAGGTTGATATCTGCACTAAAGGCGGGTACACACCGCTGCACATCGCCAGTCACTACGGCCAGGCGAACATGGTGCGGTTCCTGCTTGAGAACGGCGCGTCTGTTAAAGCTCAGACTACACATGGGTAAGATATTCAAACCTACTTGAAAGCATCCACTGCCCAAAGCTGCTGGCCATCCAAGTGAATTGAGGTTACAGTGCAGGAAAATTGAGAAAATTGAGAAATAACCTCATGGTTCCTCACTCAGGGACACTCCTGGACTCAGGGCCCGAGGGAATTTCATCTCGTACCCAGAAAAAGTTTATGTGCATTTTCGACCTTTAAAGTATCTCTGTTTCAAATTTAATTTACGTCGGTTCAGTATTTCTGGCGTCTGAACTTTTAAGTGCTTAGGCGAGAACAAAAAGCAATATATTATAATGGTTACAGATACACAGCGCTTCACCACGCCGCTCAGCAGGGCCATATCAACATCGTCAACATTTTGTTGGAACACAAGTCTGATGCCAACGCCACTACCACGGTAATATAATAGGCTCATTTTTCTATTAAATGATAAATGAAGGAAAAATAACGACATTGGCTTCCAAGCAATAAAAAATAAATAATCATACTATAGCTAGACGTCCTCTTAGACATAAGTATAATGAAAAGAATACGATAGGCCTTTCTGCTTTTCGAAATATCTAAAATCCACATAAAGGACAATGCCGGATTTTGTATGGACCCTGTCCCCACCCACCAACAGACTTGAAACTAGTGTCATCGGAAGCGCATCCTTCGATAGATCATGATTATCAAAACGATTTACTCCATATGTATGGGGTTTTGGAAATACACGACATTTTAATATCCTTAATAATCAATTAACGTCAAGTTTGTTAACCAATTACTCGGAGTTGCGTGGACCGATTTTGATTATTTTTGTTTTAATGCAAAGAAGGTGTCTCAACGTTAGTCCGATATAATTTTCATCGGGATCTTTTTAGTTATCACCGGTTAGAATGATAATTGGTTTAATGATTTTGTATGGAACTTTACTGACTCCAACAGAGTTGAACCTAGTGTCATCAGAAGCGCCTTATCCGATAGATATTTTTTTACTATGACGACATACTCTAAATGTTTGGGGTTTAAGATATATTCGACATTTTAGTATCCACAATTAACGTAACGTTAGGTTAGGTTAGTAGGTGTATAATGCAATTACTCAAGACTAAGCTGATTCTGATTATATTTTTTTGTTGGACAGAAGCTACCTCAAGTGTGTCCCATTAAGTTTCATCCAGAACTGACTTATAACAAAAAAAAAAACTGTGGTAAACCTAACCCAGTTTGATACTTAGTTAACGGCCAGTTTCTTCATCAAAAGTTAAAGTTAAAGTTATGGCTAAAGTAATGTCTAAAGTAAAAGTAACGGTTAAATTCAATTTTTCTATGAATTTTGCTGTCAGTTTAGCCTTGAAAAAACGAATTTGACCGTTACTTTTACTTTAGACATTACTTTAACTTTAACTTTTGATGAAGAAACTGGCCGTAATAGTTTAGTTACGACCAAAACTTACTTATTGAAATAAATAAATAAAATATTTTAAAACAAACCCATATTTTATATGAACTCAGAAATGTATAAATCCAAAAAAAAATCATAGAACTTTTCTCTTAAGTAATAAAAAACTTTTTACAAAAAAATAAAACCGACTCCCAAAAACACTGAAAAGCAAAAAAATACTATTCTTAGGTGCATCGGCCTAGAAGTCAGTGTCTAATGGATGTTCCAGAGTTTATACGCCACCGACTTCTAGGCCGATGCACCTAAGAATAGTTTTTTTTTGCTTTTCAGTGTTTTTGGGAGTCGGTTTTATTTTTTTGTAAAAAGTTTTTTATTTTTGGCTTTTCAGTGACAAGCATAGTTGTCACTATCCGCATTTGTGAAAAGTTCTCATCAATACGAATAATATAAGCCGAAACACGAGGTAGTTTACATATTCAGTTGTCGAGTTCCCTCGACCTTCACCAGTCTCCATCATCAGGTCAGCTCCAAACCTTCACAGTTGCAAAGGTCTCGTCAATACAAATTATATAAGCCCAAACACGATGTTGTTTACATATTCAGTTGTCGAGTTCCCTCGACCTTCTCTCGTCTCCATCATCAGGTCAGCTCCAAACCTTCACTGTTGCATAGTGTTATCAGACATACACCTCATCGTCAAGTTTTTAACCTATGCACGCCTACAATTTTCGAAAGTTGCCCTCGATTTCTCAGAGTTTCCACCATCAGATCCTGACCTGGTGATTATGGGACCACCTGGAAGGTACACCCTATCCAACAAAAAAAAAATTTGCAAATCGGTCCAGGCGTCTTCGAGTAATCGGTGAACATACATAAAAAATTAAAAAAATAAAAAAAAAAGATCCCGACGAATTGAGAACGCCCTCCTTTTTGGGAAGTCGGTTAAAAATCATAAATATGTATTGACATTAATTATTTAACGTTACATCTTAAAAAGAACACATGGTTAAGGAATAGCTGAATGGTTAAGCGGCCCAAGTTAAGTTACCCAACTGACCCCTCTTATAACATTGATATTAGGTGGCATCCTGTTAGGCTGGAAGCTAACTCCAATATAATTGGATAAAGGATGGGCAAGTGGTAAACAAATAGTAAAAAATATTATAACTTTAAAAAACTAATAATGGCCGCGTCTCTGTCACTTGAGTTTTATGCCGAAGCATTTCGAAAAAAGTCCATATTATGCGTAAAATGACAATACAATTGTATTACAATAAGAAGCATCTGATAATTTTTAGTCATCAACCTGCAGGCAAGTTTATTTTATACCGGTTGAGTTTAACAAACTCAAAAAATGCTGGTCAGTTCTCGATTCAAGTTGTATAACACCATCCTTGAAGTAATCTTTCGTTATGAAAAAAAAAATAACTAGCATTGTCTACTCAAATCTAGATAGGAGTCGGTGAAAAACCCGAAGGGATTCGATTATGTATGGAATGAAATGCCTTATAGTTCCTAATACCCATACATTCGGAATACGCCACCATAGTAAGAAATGATCTATCAAATGAGGCGCTTCTGATGACACCAGGTTCAACTCTGTTGGAGGTGATGAAGGTGTCCTTACGACATCCTAGAGGTACATTGCCTTTTCAAACCGATTATTTTAACTGATGATAACTCAAAAACTGCTTAAAAGATCTTGATGAAAATAAAATTGGACTAGCTTTGAGATAGTTTGTCTACATAAAAAAATATATTTCAAAATCGGTAAACGCAACTCCGAGCAATTGGTTAACAATCTTGAAGTAAATTGATTATTAAGGATAATAAAATGTCGTATATTTCCAAAACCCCATACATTTGGCGTAAATCGTTATGATAATCATGATCTATCAAAGGAGGCGCTTCCGATGACACTAGTTTCAAGTCTGTTGGTGTTATATGTTAGATAATCTGTGCAACTTTATGTAACCTGTGACTGACAGGGGTACTCTCTCTCTCTGGATAATAAATGACTATGGCTGCTACTCTATTAATAAATGTTTTATTTAAACACAATAATAACACAACATGGCGCTGCGGAAGTAAAAAAATGTTAACGACAAGGATTCTGTGCTGGTAATAACAGCGAAATTAAAGCAGCAAGCAGTTATTAAAAGAAGAAAATTGCAAGATGTCGACGGATGGCGGTGTGGCGGTGTTCGGATTAAAACCCCCTTCGCCATTGACCACGTTAACCGCTGAAGCATATAAGAGGTGGATGAAGGTCTTCGAGATATATCGCCAGGCCGCCGGCATCGTTAAAAATGAGGAGTCCGTCCAAGTGGCAGTGCTACTACACTGCATGGGGGAGCAGAGTGTTGAAATTTTTAGTACACTGGGCGTGCCTGAAAAGCCAACGTACAAGGCGGTGGTCAAGGCGTTTGATGATTACTTCGTGCCAATAAAAAATGAATGTGTGTCTTCGCATGTATTTTTTACTAGAGCCCAAGCGCAGGGCGAGACGTTTGACGCCTACTGCACTGAGTTGAAGAAACTGGCCGTGGACTGCAACTTTGGGAACATGAAAGACCGTATGCTACGGGATAGGATTGTAGCAGGAATAACCGACAATAGAGTGAGGGATCGGCTGTTGCGCGAAAGAGAACTTAATTTAGATAAATGTATTTTGATATGTAGAACTGCAGAAATGGCAGCTGAACAAGTAACAAAATTTGCGGGTTCGGAAACAAAGCAACTGGAAATTAATCGGATAAAAGAGTACAAAAAGCAAGAAGGCAGAAAACATGAGTGTTCAAGATGTGGATGGGAACATGCGGAGAGGAAATGTCCAGCAGAAGGCAAGAAATGCATGAAGTGCCAGAAGATAGGCCATTTTGCGAAGAAGTGTAGAAGTGCTGAATATAGAAGGTCTACAAGCACCCAAGTAAGAAGGGTAGAAGTTGAGAGTGAAGATGAGGAAGACGAGTTCTTGCTGGGCAGTGTACGTGTGTGTTCTGTCAATAAGATGTCTTGGAATGTAAAGGAATAGGAAAAGTAAAAGACTATGAGTATACCATTAAATTGAAACCAGACGCTATAGGGAAAGTGGAGCCATGTAGACATGTACCTTTTAAGTTGTTACCAAAATTGAAGGAAGAATTAGAATTTATGGAAAGTAATGGTATCATATCGAAGATAGAGACAGCTACAGAATATGTCAACTCACTGGTAGTAGTAGGTAAACAGGATGGCTCAATTCGAGTATGTTTGGATCCTCAACACCTCAATGAACAGATTTTAAGAGAACAATTTTTATTACCTACATTGGAAGAAATTACAAGTAAACTAATTGGTTCTAAATATTTCAGTACTTTTGATGCGAGCAGAGCATTCTGGCAGGTATTGTTATGCAAAGACAGTAGAGAGCTTACAACATTTAATACTCCATTTGGGAGGTATTGTTTTAACCGTTTACCATATGGGTTAAACTCAAGTCCAGAAGTATTTCACAGATTATTCACAAAAATATTTGGAGATATACCAGGAGTAGAGATATTTATAGACGATTTGTTAATACACGCAGAAACAAAAGAAAGACATGATGAGATCCTCACAAAAGTTATGAGTAGAGCAAGAGAATTTAATATTAGATTCAAGAAAGAAAAAAGTCAGATATGTGTACAGGAAGTGAAGTATTTAGGCCACATCTTAAGTAGTGAAGGTGTAAAATTAGATCCGGACCGTGTAGAAACAATTACTAAATTAAGGCAACCTATAAATAGGACTGAATTATTGAGATTTTTAGGTATGACCAATTATGTTTCAAGATTTATTAAGAATTATTCAGAAATAACATCGCCCTTAAGGCAATTGTTGAAAAAGGATGTTCCCTTCATATGGAACAACACAGTACAGTCTGCATACAATAATTTGAAAAGAATATTGTGTGAACCTCCGGTATTATCTTATTTTGATATAAATAAACAAATGGTTTTATCAGTAGATGCAAGTAAAGATGGATTAGGTGCAGTTTTGCTTCAAGATAATAAACCAATAGCATATGGCTCAAGGTCATTAAGCAATACAGAACAGATGTATAGCCAAATCGAAAAAGAATGCCTAGCTATTGTATTTGGTTGTAAAAAATTTTATCAATATCTGTATGGCCAAGAGTTTACTGTGGAAACGGATCACAAACCATTAATATCAATATTTGCCAAACCAATGAACAAATGCCCACCCCGGTTGCAAAGAATGAGGTTTGATTTACAAAAACATAAATGTAGTATTGTGTATAAACCTGGCAAACAGTTAGTCATAGCAGATCACTTGAGTAGGACTTATTTGCCTAGCATGCAGACCAGTGATAAACAGATTGAAGCTCATGTAGCAGTAGTTTTTACCAAATTCAAGATAACTGATCAGAAATTAAAATTAATGATTGAGAAAACTGCAGAAGATTTAGAATTACAGAGTGTTCTTAAATATGTAAGGGATGGGTGGCCAAATAACAAATGTGAGGTAAGTTCATTAGCTAAAGTATATTTTTCATATAGAGATGAGTTAAGTGAATATCAAGGGTTACTTCTAAAGGGTTGTCAAATTGTAATTCCAATGTACTATAGACAAGAAATGTTAAACAGAATACATAGTGCACATTTGGGTATAGTAAAATGTAAGTCACTAGCCAGAAGTACAATGTATTGGCCAACTATGAATAAAGAGTTAGAAGATATAATTACTAGTTGTGACACTTGTAAGAAATTTCAAAATGCTAATAGGAGTGAGCCCATGGTTTGTAAGGAAGTGCCTGAAAAGCCATGGCAAATTTTAGCAACCGATATTTTCTTCTTAAAGGGTATTCCATATCTATTGGTAGTGGACTCTTTCAGTAAATATGTTGAAGTTAACAAGTTGAAAGATTTAACAACTAATTGTACGATCAAGGCTTTAAAAGAAAATTTTGCAAGGCATGGGGTACCAGAGGTACTATATTCAGACCCAGGAACGCAGTTTACTAGCATAGAATTTAAAAATTTTGCACAATCTTGGTATTTTTATCATAAATTGTCATCTCCAAAGTACCATCAAAGTAATGGCCTGGCTGAACGACATATCCAAACAGTCAAAAAAATGTTTAAGAAGTTAACAGAAGAAAATAGAGATATTTATGAGGGATTGTTAATTTATAGAAATACACCAGTGTCAGAGACAGGCTTAACTCCTGCTGAATTGTTGTTTAATAGAAAAGTAAACAGTACAATACCTAAGTTCCACAATCAGTTACAGAATAAGGATAGACATACATATATGAAAGAGTTAAAAAGTAGACAATTGATACAACAAAAATATTATGATAGAAATAAGTCTTATTTACCAGGTGTTGAGGAGGGTCAGGTTGTTAAAATTAAAGAAGAAAATTGTGCAGGGCCACATAGGAGTGGAGTTATTGTAGGACAGGGCTTGGGCCCCAGGTCAGTTAAAATAAAGACAGAACAAGGAAATGTAATACAAAGAAATAGGAAGGATGTAATAGTTGGTGGGAAGTTACATGAGAGGTTAGAGGACAATGTAATAGAAGATAGTTTGTGTGAAAATTCTAGTAATGACTTGGATAATAATAATAATAATTCCCAGTCCAATCTCGGTGTAAGTTCAGACAATTTTGTTAAATCTCCTATGAAAACTAGGAGTGGTAGAAGGGTCATACTTCCACATTACATGAAGGATTATGTTAACACTTAGTGATTTCAAGACAAAATATAGTTTTAGATTTATAGAATATATTAGTTTATACTGTATTTGAGATGCTTGTGAACTGTGTTTGAGTTAAACAGTTTTGTGAGTAAACTATTAAGTTGTATTGTTCTATTGGTTAAGTAATGGAAGGATAGGCTGGTATTAAGAAGGAGTTTGATTGTCTTGCTAAAAATTGTCAATTGTAAGGTGTTATAATTTAACTTTTTAGTTTTATTTCTTTTAATAGTTAATTGTTATTTCTCTTTAGTTATAAGGAAAGGGGAGATGTTATATGTTAGATAATCTGTGCAACTTTATGTAACCTGTGACTGACAGGGGTACTCTCTCTCTCTGGATAATAAATGACTATGGCTGCTACTCTATTAATAAATGTTTTATTTAAACACAATAATAACACAACAGTTGGAGGTGATGAAGGTGTCCTTACGACATCCTACATTGCCTCTTCAAACCGATTATTTTAACTGATGATAACTCAAAAACTGCTTAAAAGATCTTGATGAAAATAAAATCGGACTAGCTTTGAGATAGTTTGTCTACATACAAAAAATAGATTTCAAAATCGGTCCACCCAACTCCGAGTAATTGGTTAACAAACTTGAAGTTAATTGATTATTAAGGATACTAAATTGTCTTATAGTTCCTAAACCCCATACTTTTGGAATGTGTCTCCATAATAAGAAATGATCTATCAAATGAGGCGCATCCAATGACACTACTTTCAAGTCTGTTGGTGGGTGGGGACGTTTTTAGGCATTGTCCTTTAATTTGTAAAATAACGTCAGCCATTTGTAAACTGAAATCCCAATTTATTCATAAGATATTTTGCTATTAGCAGAATCTGATTTTAGAGGTATGAACTTGACCAAAGTAAGCAGTTTATGACAACTCACACAGTCATATTCCAGCTAAGTAGAATATGTTTTTGTATACATGAACTCATATGTTCAACCACATTTTCCTCTTTCCAACAGAATGGCCAAACTCCCCTGGACATAGCTTCGAAGCTCGGCTACGTGACGGTCATGGAGACACTCAAGGAGGTGTCAGAACCATCCATAGCACCTGTCTCTCAGGAGAAGTACAAGGTGGTAGCTCCGGAAACCATGCTTGAGACATTCATGTCGGATTCTGAAGAAGAAGGAGGTTAGTATAACATTATCCTTTTAATCGATTTTCTTAATTGTCAACTATTGACCCAAACACTAGAATCGATAATATAAAAGTTTTGAGGAGTTCTTTTTTTCTGTAACGATAGGAGTAAGCATCATTAGCATCTTCTCTATATACCTTCAAAGCTCTAAGAATACTGCTTTATTGCCGCATTTTTTTCAAACAATCATGGGCAACAATGATGCACCAGAAACTGTCACTCGCAAAATTCAAATCCAGCTAATAAACGACTGATGCCTAAAAATCAGACAAAACTGCACTTTGTCTCAGCAAGAGATTTTCTGTTTCTACCAGGTGAGGACACAATCCTCAATGACCAGCCATATCGCTACCTGACAGCAGACGATATGAAGTCTTTAGGAGACGACTCCCTGCCTATAGACGTGACTAAAGATGAGAGGACCGAGTCTGCTATGAGTCATAAGAATATCATGGAACTGTCTCAAGGTAAGATTTATGTCTATGTCGCAGCCAACTTGTTACATGGCTAGCTGTTTGATTGGAAGGCTATTTCAACTGTAACATTTACATAGATGAATGTGGTGTAGTGAAGTTGAGACTACAACTCAAATAGTGTTCAGACTTCCACTATTTATGAGTGTGTACAAGTGTCTTAAAACTGCACTTTATTTATTTAGGTATTGCATTTTTTTAACAGTGACTATTGAGGATCAAAGAGCACTCAAAGGTTTATCCAATAGACAAAGTCATTGGAGAATTAAGCCATTAATTTTTCTTCTACTGCCACCATTCTTATCAATGCATACAATAACGTATACTACGTTAGAGAACGAATGCGTCTCTCAGAGTAAAATATTTGTTCCAATTTCATCTCAAGTATTACTATTTTAATTTATTCTAAAGCATATGCCTTTCCCCTCAGGTTCTGTGAACGGCATGCCATACCAGCCTCAACAGGAGGTAGTGGTGAAGAGCATCAGCCGCTACAGCACTGCGCAGGCGCCTGAAGGGTACTGCTACAATGTGGATCCTACGCAACCCAAGTCAGTATTGTGTTACAAACACTAATCATTAACTGCCTAACCTTTCCTCAACTATGTTGGATTCAGACAGTCTTAACTGGATGCAGCTGAGTACTAGTGTTTTACATGGAGCGACTGCCTATCTGACACGCTCAACTCAATTACAAGAGTAACCCAATATCCCCGGGTATGACTGGTTCTTAGAGTTTTTGGCTTCTGACTACCCGTAACGACAGCCAAAGATGTGCAAATGGCAGCTGGCACCCATATATTTATTTAAAGTGCCTACCGAAACACGGAAGAACTCGTCATGTCAAGGTAATCATCCATCACGGATCGACCGAGCTTAACCTTATAATCGATCTATTACTAACAGTTTTTCTAGTATTCACATTTTTGCAACGTCTCAATATATGTATTGAACAACTGTACATTACCTTATCATGCGAATACATATTTTGATTTTGAGTTTGAAAGTACATTTTTGTATTATAAGCATAACTGATTCAAAATGTAATACCGTTCCACAACGCGGAAACTCAAACGTATACAAATCCGAAATAACAATAGTAAAGTAATAACGCTTTTAGATTTCAATGAAACGTTTTACGATGGTAACATTACTATTTCAGAATGTAAACATTTATAACAAAATTGTTCGCTCTCTGCGCATGCTCTCTTGGATCTACAGGAAAAAACTGCAATGGAAGAAGTGAGTAAACATTTTAATATTTTTGCCATACAACCTTTACGCAAACAAATGAAATATGATACGACGTTGTTTTTGATTATGTTCTTGTAATTTTTATGACATTCATCTCATAGAACAATCATTAATTTTAGTATCCAAGAAAAATAATTAAATACCAACAACAATAATTTCGTTTTTTTCTTAGTCTAAAAAAAAAGTCAGTCATCACCACTCACATATAAATTTTTCTTCACCTATTCCAGCTTCCTAGTATCGTTCCTCGTAGACGCGAGAGGGGGTGCTTTACGCGGTTGCCGCGGGGGAGGGGTGCGGGTTATCGTGCCCCCACTCTCTGCACAACAGCCTACTAGGATTACTTGCAGGTATGTTAAATGAATAGCTAATAATAATAAACTAAAAAAAAATAAGAGCACCAGTATCTAAATAAAAGATTTCAAACAGAAATAGTTAATTCAAACAATTAAAGGAGTTGTCATTAATGGTGAAGTTTTCGTCATCATTATGTCATGTAAAGACACGATTAGTTTACGGCCTCCAGCTTTTTTAAAACCTGGCGGTTTCTTTTAAAAGGCTGATAATGTGATAGAAAGATATAATTATAAAACACAGAAATATAATTGAGAAGTAAAAAGAGATACGATAAAAAATAATGTAAAGATATGGTACAAGTAAATGAAAAGGAAATTATAGTCCACTAAAACATAATTATGCTGAAATTCTTGCAGATACTTGAAGCCATCCCGCATCAACCACATGCCACCCCTGATGGAGGGAGAGGCGCTCGCAGCCAGGGTTCTGGAGATGGGACCTGTCGCTGCCAAGTTCTTAGGGTATGTTCCTTCCTACCTCTACAGGATATAGTTAAATTAGGAACAAGATGTTGTCGAAGATAGCTAGACATTTACCGTCTTACCACAAAAACTTTTAAACGTCAGTTTAAGACTTTTCTAAAAAAATGTCAAATTATAACGTTGACATATGGTTCATTTTGCAGCCAAAATTTTTTTAGACAAGTGTAAAACAGGTGGTTAAGTTTTTGTAGTAAGGCCATTATAGCATAAACTTTCAAATATCAAACTAGATATTGACAAAACCTGTGGAACTGAAGAATATGTACCTAAGTAGCTTGACTATGTAACTATGCAAACTTGTGTTTCAAGCTCTCTCTTGAGGACTGTGGCTGCCTAGTGCCCATGCCAATAATATCGTGTTGGGTAGTTCATTTACCTATATTTATTTATCAACATATTGTTTACATTTTTAAATATTAAATTATTAAAAAAAAAAAAACATTTAAAAATATAAAAAATTGATGGCCACCGATATCGGGCACAGGGTCCAAGGTACCGGTGGTTAGAGTCCCAGAGACGATATCGTGTTTATTATTACCCTAATTGGATGTCAACATATTTCATGTAAATGCTTAAAATTCTAATTGTGTCCTTCTAGAAACTTCCATATCTAATGATATTTTTTCTATACAGACCAGTAATCCTAGAAGTGCCCCACTATGCCTCCCTCCGCGGCAAAGAGCGTGAGATCGTAATACTGCGGTCAGACAACGGCACCAGTTGGAGGGAACATAACGCTGATGCCACTGATGATGTAGTGCAGGACATCCTGCATGAGACTCTTGAGATCGAAGGTAGGTTCTAGAAGAGAGTATTATACAATACTGCATTGTGACAACAGCATCACTTGGTCGAAACTTAATGCTACTACCAAAAATATAGTACGGGTCATTTAGAAGAGACAAGTTTTAGAGAATCGTCTGGAAAAATATACTTAAAATGGATGCTAAAATCCTTTGTTGGAGTGGGTTGCCTTTGTTGGGTACTTAGTGAATAATAATTTCGCGCTCAACAATTTGAATCAATTCTAGTCATATGTTAATGACGTAAATGTTATCATCACAGAACATTTGGTAACTATAAACGTCAATGTTAAGAGACATGTAAATATTATTACAGATACGAACGAAGACGAGAAAGGCTGGGACGCTCCCCGTGTCACCAGGATCCTGACACATGACTTCCCGCAGTACTTTGCAGTCATATCGCGTATAAGACAGGAGGTGCACGCTATTGGACCAGAAGGTCAGTATAAATTAAACTATCAAACGTATAGAAGCAAAATCAAGGGAGATCTATTAAAAATTATACATAATTGCATTTCACCCTTGTCTTTAAATCTGAATCTCTTCGATGAATTTACACGTCAATTTTTCTGATCTCATGTGTTACCGATTTCATAACTGCTATACGGTTGCAGCCAATTTATTCCAACTGTATAATCATACATACAAAAGTTGCTCGCCACAACAAAGATCTAATCTTCCATTCATTTGACATAAATATAATAATTAAAATCAATTTCTTATCTATAGGTGGCATGGTATCCAGCTCAGTGGTCCCACAAGTACAAGCTGTATTTCCACAAGGTGCTCTCACCAAGAAGATCAAAGTCGGCCTACAGGTAAACCTATTCAAACCACGAACAGGTGTTAAGGACAAAAATCTCAAAAAGATCACTGTGAATAACGTTTCTAAGAAAAAACGATTCTCTCTAATTTGGTAGTATTATAATCTTAATGTATACTCGAATGAATTTAATCTTTTAAGCTGACATAGTCAGACAAGCTTATGAAATGTAACGAATATTTTAGATAAGGATGCAGTTTCACTTAATTCAGTGTTAGCTTTAGACACTGTGTTCATTAATGTATTATTATTATTTTTAAGACTTATTTGTGTTCTCATTGTAAGTTAGTCATTAGTTATATGTTCGGCAAAATATTTCTGATACTTGTTGCAATGTGGTGATGGTAACATCGGTATCTTCAATCAAGTAATTTTAATCATCATCAGCCTGTATAATGCACAGATTGCCACGTGTGACACTCGAATTTGTGGCCTTAGTTCCATCTAGCGAGTTTCTGGAACTAAAGCTGTCAGCCTCTCTTTATAATGTTCAATAAGTAGGATGTAAGAAAAGTTACTTTCTCATACAGAGAATGAGACCTAGACCTTTAAGTTACAAGGGACTTAAAGGTCTAGGTTCTATACTCAGTGATTGGTGTTCAATACAAATATTACATTGGTGCTTGCCCGACCTGGAATCTCTTACTACTTGTACTTGAGACGCAAGTGCTTTAACCACAACTAGACCACTAGTGATGAATTATAATCGTTGCATGAGTTAAGTAGATTGCAATTGTTTTTTTTTTTATCTATCGAGCAATACATTTCTGCTCATGTGGATAAGTGTGGACTTCGATTACATTCAGGATCAGGTGCAGATAATTCAATAATAGTATTGATTTTTTCAAAGAGGCTTGAGTCAAATATGACTTCTCAAGAATCAGATTATATTTTGCCAAACACAGTCTAGTCATTGCCATATTAAAACAAAAGTACAAATATGAATGCCAAATTTTTTTACTAGCATTATTTTGTATCCGTTTATTGGTAAAGTATCTTTATTTAGCGATTTATATTATTATGATGTATCATCACATATCGTAGCCATACATACAGCTCATTTATATTTTATAATTATATATGTACGTGATTATAAACAATAATTAGCTATGGCCTGTTTCATCAATTCTGAATCTAGACAAGTTTATGAAGAAGTTAGTGTCTTTTTAGAAGTTAAAGCTCTTTTGAAATTTCTAGAAAACCATAGATTTGATGAGACAGGTATTTTGCCATTAGTGTAAGTTTCTACGTTACTCCTATAGGGATATGTCATACCCAATAAATTTAGAAATTCACTTGAACTATTTATTGTAGAAGGGAGTTTCAATAAACCATTGACAATTAAATCTTGTTTTCAATTTAAGCAAAATTGAATTCTATGAAATCACAAGAGAGTCGAAAATCGTAGGTCTTTCTCACACTGCGAATGTATTGGATTTTCTCTAGTTGGTCTTTAGGCGACATTTTAAGCATGATTGAAATAATTAATAAAGAAATATTATGAATGACTATGTGATATTTAATTATTTAGCTAATACCTATGTGTGTGTTTTAAGATATTATTATGTATTTAAATAAAATTGGAGTGACGTAATTTAATTAGTTAAGTAGTATCTTAAGGATTGCTAAATTTATTGGGTAATGTCTTTCTATGCTTTATATTGAATTGTTACTTGGATTGTTATGCGAATTTGTACTTTATTTCCTAAAGACCAAACGTGAGACTTGCATGATGTACATATATTTTGTGTTGCTATATTATTTTGAGCTTGTTTATTATCAGAGTGTGTTGCATCTTGATTTAATGCGCATGTGTGAGAAATAGATGAAAGTCTGAGTTGAAATTATATAAATGTGTATAATTTAATTTTATGCTTTTCCTGTGATTTCATAATGTTCATATTTGCTTAATTTTGCACCGACCGCTCTTCACCACCCTCCAACCATTTCGTTTATAAGATTATAGCTGGTTTGTAAATACTGTAGAAAACTACCACATAAAGTACATACGAAAATAAATACGTATGTGAAATATTTTGCTTGATTGTCCTGTAAAGTGGTAAGTACTGATTTAATGTATTATTTTACAACACCGCATTTTAATTTAAAACTACACCAGCATGATGCTTTGGCGACAATTACGTTTGGTCTTTGGAATGTGATAAAAAATTAAGATAACCTACATAACTTTTATAGGTACACACACATATCAGTGATATATGTAGTTTTAAAAGAGTTATTAAACATCTTCCTGGAGATCGTCATATGCTAAAAGTGGTCAAAATATCAACTTTACAGGCACAAATAATCGATTCAGAACTTACTGCAAAGCTACTCGGTCGTGGAGTAGCGGTATCGCCAGTAGTTACTGTAGAACCGAGACGAAGGAAATTCCACAAAGCCATCACCTTGAGTATGCCAGCTCCTCGCCCTCATACTCAGGGCATGACGAACCAGTACAGCACATCTTCAGCTCCAACGTTAAGGCTACTCTGTTCCATATCAGGTACAATTAAAATAGTTCGCTTGTATTTAAAAAGGCCAATCTGATTTGTTACTGAAACACTCCTAGACTTGACGTAAAGGTTTTATCAAATACCCTTCAACATTTTATTTCTGTTTAAATAACTACCATGCCATTTTAATCCATAAAAATGCTATTCTAAATGTACATTACTTTGAAAAATATCACTTAAAGTGTTTCAGTAATAAATAGATTAATGCAAATGTGTTGCAATGGAGTATGGCTTATGTTGGCTATATCGACGACATGCTTTGCCAAGGAAGGTAAGTGTGCCTACAGTTAGGTATACAGCTTACAAACAATACCCAATTAAGCTTTAATTTGTGTTTGAATATTATTGCAACTTTAAAATTATTAAATATTTTTTTATAAATTATTGGCAAAGAAAAACTATACCATGTAGCAACAAATATCAATCACAAATTACGGTTTTGCAAAGGGAATTGTGGACTTTGCTTTTAAGTTCGCTTAATATTAAAACGAAAAGGAAATATAATTCTAATACCAATATTCCATTACAACACATTGGTAATGTAGGATAGACAAACAGAAATCATTACAAATCAATTTGTAGGTAACGAATATAGTTCTACATGAGATCGGTAGACTATAGATTTTGACATTTTAAATTTTTAACTAGAGTATTGATAGTTAATCGGAATTTTATAGTCTTTTTTATCTTAAATCATATTGGTTAGTGTAGAAGAAAGAATTAAGGGTTTAGTCTGACTCCCCATTTTATAGAAATCAGGATGAGCATGTTAACGACAAATAGCGTAGTTTGAAATCATTTCATTCGAAACATACATGATAGTGGAAGGGAAAAGAAATTATTTAAGACAGTGCAAGAAAGCAAACGCTTATAGCAAATACACAAGCAGCTGTTGGGGCCACGTCCCTGTGTTCGTAATGTGCGTGTCTACATTGTCTTTGTTCTCGTGTGTTTGTGTGTGTTGCACGCTCACCGTGTGTGGCGCTAAATAATGTGCTGCCACCTATCGGCGCGCTTCAACAGGGGTATTTCGCAAAAGATCTCTCGAAGGTAAAAACATTAGAAATATTATACAAAAACAAAATCAAAATGTCGGTTTAAGTTTCGTTTGTTTTATTTGAACCGTTAATTTGTCTGAAATCGAAAAAATCGTGTTTTTATTTCTCATAAAATCATTGTTTTACGATACTTATACTCGGCAGTGTCGTCTGTTCGAGTATAATTATCAAATACATTGTTTTTTTCCCTCTATCACTTTTTGAATGCTTTTCCATATCTTGCTTCTCATACATTCTTCCTCTATGCACGGGCTGAAATTTTTACGCTTTGTTAAGTCACGTTCACTCTGTATCATAACCATAAAATGAATCTTGGGACGTCAAGAGTTTGCACAGCAATACGATCACAGAAACATGTCGGTTTACAACGAACTGTACTAACATATCTAGAACTCAAGGAACTGCAACTGTATTGGCACATTGTATATGGTTGAGACACGATAAATACCTGTTTTTAGTATAAGCGTAAAGATAAAATATTTCGATCCGGTGCCATCTTCATCCTCATGATCATTCGACGTCAATGTTCCCTTTTTCGTTACTTTGCTTGTAAGAATCAGAGATTTATTTCCAAAACGGCCTATCAGTTTTGTTCACATCATCTTCTCTTATTTTGTCTCGTTCCTATTTCTTGTCATTGTTTCACTGGACACGTTTTTATTTCCATGTTTTCGTTAAGTTCGGTTGGATTTTTGGATTTTATTTCAGTGAATGTCCTTCGAGAGATCTGTTTTTCGAAAAACCTGAACAGCAATTTTGATGATTCGTTTTTATAAAGTAACGTAGATTTCATTTTCATTTTGTGAGACAACAGCACTATTTATAAGAAACAGGTGACAGTTCACAGTGTGCCACATTAGTCACTTTTTCATTTTATAAACTAATAAAATGGTACGTTATTTTATTATTTATTTGTGTGATGTGTTGTCTTTGCTTGTTGTGTGTTTGCTATAGGCCGTTTTGGAAACATTTTATGTTTAGTTTTTCTTTATTGATTTGTTATTGACCTGTCTTTCTTATTTCTGATCTATCTTCTACATCGGTTACTTACATTACTTATAAAACTTCTGTGTTCTTATGTTTAGGTTTAAAACACAAAATTATCTTGACTTGAGCAATGTGAAATATGTATTTATTACTACAATTGAATCTTTTTATACGAGTAAATCTAGTCGATTTTGTAGAAAAATTAATAGACTGTATAATATCTATGACAAACATGTACTGTGTAGATAAATAATTACAAGCCTGCTTTGGCATGCATAATAAGGTAGACCCATCATCATGGCAGTTGGAAAATAGCGTATTAGCCGCAAATTACTGCCTCATAGCTTTCATCTGATCAGACAAAGAAAAGAGCATTATAATCGTAGCCGTAAAAAGTATATAATTGCAGAGCATGTATTTAGTTGTATTAAAGCTTATGGGGGATAAAATGAAGATTTTACGATGGCAGGTGGAACGAATCGAGCGCACTGGGAAGATGTTACTGAAAATACTCCTCTAACGTTTGTGAACGACTGTGTTTCGTTCACGACTACTGTGTCGGCTAGATACTGGCTGATTGATTGCCGACACATTGAGGATGCTACCAAAATGGCAACAGAGTTATACAGGTAAACACATACTCAAAAATGATCATAATTCATATTCATAAATCTCTATTATGTGAAGTACTTCAATGTAGTGCAAAATCGAGCTTTAAAATAGATTTGGTTACTTCATTTCTCATTAATACCTACATATGCTACTGAAAGAAGAGTAAAATGTTCACTATAATCTTGGTTCAAAAGACCAAATATAGTTAAGTGCTCACGCCAAGTTACTAGAAATAATCAAGCTACTAGCTAGCTTACAGATAAAAATACTGAAGTTCAAAATAATTTCAGGGAAGCAATCCACGTGCCATTCATGGCTCGTTTCGTGGTGTATGCCAAGCGCACTGACGAGTGTCAGGCGCAACTCCGTATGTTCTGTGTCACTGATGATAAGGAAGACAAGACTTTGGAGCGCATTGAGCGGTTCATACAGGTTGCTAAGAGCAGGGATGTTGAGGTGAGAGACGTTGGATGATAATATTACAATGCTATTTTTTTAAACGCGGTAATCACAGGAGCATTTGGATCAATTTGAAAAATTCATTCAATTTAAGATATGGTAGTTATTGAAATATATCCTACCAAGATGCTGGTAAAACAACATAAAAAGTACAAGGCACGAACCTGTATTTTTTTTTAAGAGGGTCAATATATTAGGTTAAGCTACAACTGGAAAAAAAGAAAGAAGGTTTTACCTTCTTTTTTCTTATTAACTCTATTCCGCAGGTCCACGAAGGTAAACCAGTGTACCTAGAATTCGGAGGTAACTTGGTGCCAGTGGCAAAATCAGGTGAACAGCTGTCGATACCGTTCCGTGCATTCCGGGAGAACCGAGTGGCCTTCCCCGTCATGATCAAGACGCAAGACCTGGAGCCTATCTGCAGGTGCCAGTTTATGAGGGACCCGAAGGTGCCGAAGGGTGAACCTTCGCCGGCTCCTGTAAGTTTTTGCATTTTATTTTATTTTGAAGAGTTATTTAGGATGCGATACACTTTGGCGCGTGTTAATCGTTAATCTTTAGCAAAGTAGTTATCGCAATAATTTACGTAAGTGGTATAATGGTGTTAGTTGTGTAGTCTATTCTGAGACTAGCAGTGGAATATTGATGTATTTATTTTCAAAAATTAGCGTAGTAAATTGTAGTTCTATTTGAATCGCATCTCCTTTGGAAATCCAGAAGGACTATTTCTTAAAATATTTATAATTGTTCTTTATCCAGATTGCTGTACTCAATATAATGGTGCCAGATGAAGAGAGGACTTCCCCCATCCCGACAGAAACTGTGCCCATGCGCACGGAGGAACAAGAACTCATTTGGAGACAGAGGCTTAGCGATCCAAGGTTCGTTAGGTACCATTAAAGTTGAAAGTCACTTTATTTTTGTTCTTTAGTAAAAAACAAGTTTAGTAGGTTTGCCAGTGATCACCATCACTATTTCTTTTAGGTACTGTGCAGGAACACAGTTCACTGTCAGAATCTCGTACATTGTGATTAAAGTTGTCATTTGGTAATGGAATGTCATAAACATAAAAATTGCACTGATTCTGAACTTCAATTTGACAGAAAATTAAGCTTTAGCTTACTACACACTCAAGAACAATGTTATAATCACCCAATTTCCACAGACTGGAAGACATTTGCAATCTCCTCGGCAAGGATTGGGTAGCGCTGGCCTACGAGCTTGGAGTCAGCGTGGCCACCGTCAACCAGATCCAAGCGAAGAGGATCACGGCGGCTGAGCAGGCGCAGCTCATGCTGAAACTGTGGAAGACGCAGTCGGGAACTAAGGCCTTAGGTAAGAGTTAAAATATTTGGAAATAGAATATCTAAGTATCTCGTTTATAGATTTGTGAAGGAATAACTACGACTGGAAATGGGATTTTGTTAAATAGACGCGAATGCTATTTTTTTAATAATTGATTTCACCAATGTCAATTACATAAAGATGTTATTGGTACCAAATAATGTAATTCTTCATTTCATTAGCGTATCTATGTTCGATCTTGTGCCTGGCTTATTTTTATGGTAATTGTTACATAATGTGTAACTTTGTTAATAATAACGCCCAGAAAAAATTATCATATTCTCTGAGTTTACATTTATTTACTGATTAGATTTATTTACTGACAAAATGATCTGTTGCAGATAATGCACTGGAGCTGGCGTTATGTCGTATCGGTAGAGATGACATCATTGCTCCACAATCAGATTTGACAAATGAACGACGAATCCAACGAAATATTTACCAGGAAAGACAAGCTTCTGAAGAAATTGAAGCTTACAAAGGTATCAGTTAGTTACTACGATTCACTCAATTAATTAAAAGAAAAAAGATTTTCAAACGGTAGTGGGCAAAGGACCAACCTCTCGAGTATGAGGGTGCGGGTTCGATTCCAGGTCAGGCAAGTACCAATGCAACTTTTCTAAGTTTGTATGTACTTTCTAAGTATATCTTAGACACCAATGACTGTGTTTCGGATGGCACGTTAAACTGTAGGTCCCGGCTGTCATTGAACATCGTTGGCAGTCGTTACGGGTAGTCAGAAGCCAGTAAGTCTGACACCAGTCTAACCAAGGGGTATCGGGTTGCCCGGGTAACTGGGTTGAGGAGGTCAGATAGGCAGTCGCTTCTTGTAAAGCACTGGTACTCAGCTGAATCTGGTTAGACTGGAAGCCGACCCCAACATAGTTGGGAAAAGGCTCGGAGGATGAGACATTGACAACAATATTTAATCTACTTTATGTTTTGTAGCAGAAGAAGACAATAAACTCAAAGATAGGATATACGATGAAGATCAAATAGCTGAACATAGAGAGTCTGAGCATGATCAGGACGAAGCCAAGTATTCGCCTGAGGAGAAGTCCATAGTTGAAAAGAGTGAAGTTGAGAGAACTCCTACACCAAGCGAAGATAGTGAGGAAGACGAAGGTACATTTTATTTACTTAAATACTAAAGCACGATTGCTAATTTTATAATTATTATAATACAACATAAACTATCCACACAAGGTATTAATGAAGTTAACTTTATTACAGACGTGAAACGCAGTGTAGCGGAAAGAAAAGAACAAATAACAAGAAAGCTAAGTTCTAGCAAAATACCTGCCTCTAAACAGAAGAAAGAAATTAGAGAAGAAATAATTGAAATTAAGACTCAAATAAAACCGGACATTAAGAAGTTCCAGGATATAGAACAACAGGTATGATTCCCTTTTTAGAATAAAGTAGTTAAATAAAAAAACACGACTCCAGTATTTGTATTATAGTAGCAGTATTAATTATCTGTTATACTTAAGTATTTTTATTTATTTTATAGGTAATGGAAAAAGAACCAAAATTAGAAAGAACACGATCAAAAACTTCTCCTGACACGGTTGAAGAAGAAAAAGATGTTGACGTTCAAGAAGTTGTAGAAGTAACGAAGGAAGAGCCTAAGCCAGTAGAACGACCAGTCGAACAGTTCAGAAAGTTCGATCCGTCATCACCAGCTAAGCCAACTCCCAAACATCTACAAAGACATATGAGAAATGAGTCAATGAGATTCCCATCAGGAGATTTCTCCAACGTTACCATTACTCCAAGAAAGTCAGTGACTGCTGAAACTACTGAAATGAAGGTAACCGAAACCAAAGATACTTTTACGAAAGAAGCGATTTCCCAAAAAGAGATCGTCACGTCTAGAGTTGAAGAGAAATTAGATGATGGTGATAAGTCTCCCGATTTAGTCGTAGAAGAAGAAAAAGATATAGCCGAAGCGCCATTAAAAGCTAAAATTAGCTCTTTCGAATCAAAAATGTCAAAAGAATCCTCCATCGAATTACCCAAGACGACTGTAAAATTAACAAAAGAAGCGTTGAAGAAACATACGTTAGAACAAGATCAAGGTATTGAGTATACTCAAGAATTTGTAAGAGAACAGTCCAAACAAATATCAAGTATGGAAACTCATGTAACTCACAAAGTATCCGTCGAGACTGAGAAACAGGTTGAGACGGTAAAATCTGTAAAAGAAACGATACAACATTTCGATTCCAAGATAAAACTAGAAGAAAAATCCAAACCATATCATAAAACAATGAGAACTGATTCTACTTTAGTACAAGTATCTTCAGAGGAAGACAGCGAGTTTTTGAAGAAATCTACTGACTCAGAAACAGAGACTGAATCTCAAACTACCGTCAAAGTAGACAAACTAGAACAAAAAAGTAAATTTAAAGTTGATAGAGATGTTTTTGATAAGAAGCCTGATGGCACGAGTGTGCCAAAAGACGCCAAAGATAAAAAAGATGATGAAGACAAAAAATCAGGGGATGATGATATGAAAGATGATCAACCTGCGATCATGAGAGAACAGAAGTTAGAAAAGCAACTTACTCAAGAATTACGAGCCAAAGTCAGTGAAGAGGAGATCACGGAAACTTTGGAAGAAAAAGACGTTTCTGTAAGTGAAACATATTCTAGAGATAAGGTAAACCAACTGAATTCACATACCTATCTCTATATAAAAATCTTATTTACCTTGCAAAGTTTTCAGATCTGGTGGTTTTTTTTCCATTTATAAATTATAATTTTTTGTATTAATCCATTGTAGGTCGAACAACAAATATCAGTGACGAGTATAAAATCAGACCTAAGCAGACACACTAAGACTGATTCCATGGGTTCTGAAGCCACGGACATGGTTAGTAAACTGACATCCCAGGAGTCTCCAGCACAATCAGCCATTGATAAGGCTGATTCATTAGCTGATATACAACAGAGTACTGAGAAAGATTTTAGCTTTGTCTCACAAACTGAATCTAAGGTATGTAATTTTTACAAAAGCGTTTATGTACAAATATAACTTTAAATGTAAATAAACAAGTAGTGATGGCCACTTTCCAACATTATATTATAAAGATAAAAGCATCATGCTATTTAAAAAAAAAATAGAATTTAGACAATAAATTGATATACTTCTCGATTAAGTCAATATAAATAAAAAGTAAGCTCTTTTAAATAATATTCTGTTGTCACCAGGTGTATTCAAAGGATTCCAAACACCGCAGTGACTCATTAGACGAGGCGTCACAATTCTCAGACTTGGATGACCAGATTGGTACAAGTCCAGCTCACAGGCCTCACATTGACAAAGATTTAGAACAAACCATAACCAAAACTGAAACTATTACTGTTACTACTAGTCTAACAGATAGAAAAGAAACTAGAGATCAAACTTTAGAATTTTTGAAGTATGAAAGTGAACATAGTTCGCAAGTTCTTGAATCTGCTTTAGCGCCAAAGGAAGCAGAAAAGGTAATTGATAGAACAATATTTTTGTGATCTAATTTTAATTTGATTCTTACTTTTTGATGATTGTTGCATCTGTATACATTTTGTTTATTTTTAGATATCACCAAAAGAATCACCAGTCATAAGCGCAAAAGCGAGACAATTTATTGAAACAGTTCCAGAAGACGATTCTGTACAAGAATGTTTCTTCTCGAAACGTATCTACTCAGACTCCTTAGAAGACTCTGAGCATACTGACTCAAGGCGACATTCAGAAGCCGAATCACTAAAATCAGACCAGTCTGATGTGAAGGCTAAAGTATCTTCATCTGATTTTGATGAGCGAGCAGAATATGAAGAAACTATTGACTCTGGAAGTGGATTTGGCGATGAGAAATTTGAAGAAAGCGTCGGCTTCACTTCAATGAGAATTGATCCCAAAGTTGTGGACCTTGAAAAACAAGATTCTGGGTCTGATAAGGCCGATGAGTCAGAACCTGTCTTCAAGAAAATGACACCAAAACGATCTCATTCAAGATCTGAATCGATTTCAATAACAAAACTAAGCGATTTACAACTCGACTTGGAACCTAAAACGAAACATGAGTTCCAAATGATCGTGACCGAAGCTGAAGAAGTTGATCGATCAGACAAAGATGAATTATCTGACAAAATCTCTTCTGAGAGTAGCAGGGAAGTGGAAATCTCAGACAGAAAATCTTCAGAGGGTATTTCAGATAGGATAAGCTCAGAAGATGCTGTGACAGAAAAGAAGACTTCTTCTGAAGAAGATGCGACAAGAGAACGTGAACCTGTATTTGAACATGGAAAAGAAGTAGTGACGGCTATAATTGAGACTGTAAGAGAACCTGAAACTGTTGAAATGAGAACTCAAGTTGTGAAAGATGATGTAGCAGATAAAGGTAAATAACAATACAGTACTTCTAGTACTGTAAATATTATTTTTTTATAATTATCCCATTAAATTGACGTTATTTTTATTTCAGTTGACGCAGTGAAACGCCAATCAGTAACATCTGCGGGTTCCGGATCAGTCAGTGAGCTGCGTTTAGAAGAAAAACGTTTATCAGACGCTCACAGTCTGACTGAATCTAGGGACTATACCTTTGAAGAGTCCGAGGATGACATTGGAACTCAAGGAACTCACGTAGATATGTCCAAAGAGAAGGTTGAGATTAAACCTGAAAGTGAGACTAAGCCTAAGGTTGTCCCAAGTCAGTATCAATATTAAATACCTACTGTTTTGGTAGTCAATACTTCTTGTGTGGCAGATAATAATACAAAACTACTTTTTTTTTTAGGTAAAACGGATCAATTAAAACTGGCTAAACTGACTCATGGAGACTCATTAGATGACGTCGAAGGTTTCCCAGAAGATCACGTAACTGATTATGTCCATAAACTACCACATATTGCTGAAATGGGGTATGTGTATATTGTTGTAAAAAATCAATATTTTTGTAAGTGATCCATTTGTATCTAATTTATTTATATTTTATTGCAGTTCTGTCCAAGATAAAGACCTTACAAGCGATTTCTTGCGTAAAGAAAGAGAAGCTCAATTGAAACGCGAAACTGTTAAAGTAGTAGCAACGGCAGTTACTGAATCTGTATTACCACAACAATTAAGACAAATCACTAGTGATGTAACCATACCTGCACCGCTAGACAAAGTGGAAACTACCACTGATTTAGAATCTGTTTTGCCAGATAAGGTTACCAGTGCTGTAGTAGAGTCAGTTAAATCGGAAAAAGTATTGACAAGTGTAGTACCCGAACCTACACAGACTGAAAAAGTTATCACTAGTGTTGTATCTGAAACAGTGCAACCAGCAAAATCTGTGACAACTGTTGTAACAGAATCTGTGCAGCCAGAAAGGGTTGTAACTACCGTTATGACAGAAACCGTGCAACCGGTAAAAGAAGTAAGAATCGTTGAAACAGTTCAATCAGAACACGATCAACATCCTAGAGAAATTGTTTTTACAACAAGGCAAACTGAAACCAGCTACACAATCTCGTCTAAAGACGAACCAACTATTATATCAGAAGTCAAGACTTTTATTAAAGATGGTGCCACAACAACGGTTGAGGAAATCATCGAAACTAAACAACAGGTGATAGTAAAAGAAGGAAGTAAATTTGATGTGTCTAAAATTAGAACTGATACACTTGGTCACTTTGATGTCGGAGAAATAGATCAGGCCAAGAAATTTGTGCCCAAAGACTTAGATCTCGAAGAAACTACCGAGATTACAAAAGAACAAGTAAAACCCGTGATTGATGATATTTTACATAAAGGCACTATTGCTGCTGCGGCTAGGAGTCCTGTTCAAGATAAAGATATTAAGACAATTACTAAAGAAATTGTAGAAACTGAGAAACGTTCCTATGATGCTAAAGTTCCTCACAAAGAGGAGCGAAGACATTCGTGTATTAGCCCAGCTATATCCCTTGAAAGGATTGCTGAATCTGAAGTTGAAACCGAGGAAGAACCTCCGAAACCTGTCAGCCTGGTAGCAGAGACACAAAAAGTAACGGAAATAAAGACTGAATTGAAAAAGTCAGACTCAGCTATGAAACAAATGGCTGATAATATAGAAATAATTATAAAACAGGCCTCTGAAGATATTGATCTTTCTTCCGAAGAACATGCAGCTGATGACGAAACTCAAGATATCGCAGGCCGAGTATCTGTTGATTCTATAATCGAAGAAGCTGTGACCACTGTTGAAGGATATTTAGATGAAAAAGATGCAAAAGAACAGGAGATTGAAGCTAAGAAAGAAATTATATATGAAGAAACTAAGAAATTCGCTAAGGAAAGACCCGGCTTAATCAAATCACTATCAAGAGATAGTGGTGAAATTGTAATCATGCCAAAGAAGAAACACCCCAGAACATTCTCTGTTCAGAGCTCTCCTGAAGAAGTTGAAGAGCAGATATACACTGATTCTGAATCTGGTAAGTAAAAAATGAATTCAAGACATATTGTTTAGAATGATGTCATACTTAATTTATGTGTATGAATGTTTTCAGATATGGACAAAGCCAAAGTTCTAGAAATTATAGAACCCAGTTCAGATATTGATGGAAAAACTCCTGCGTCTAGCTTCGATACTAGGAAAATTCGTACCGACTCTTTGGATGACGCCGACGACTTCCCTGAAAAAGAGGTAAGCAGTAAGCCTTATATTAAAACAGCAAAGTAAACTTATGTTAACAAGTGAAAAAATCTACTGTTAATAATTGATATTTCAGGCTGAATATTTCGGTGAGGATGAAAAATATATGGAAGATGCTCCTGAATCATTCCAGGCAGTCAAATTTGGTGAGACAGCTGTTCATAGCGATATGGCTGGTCCCAGCACTAGTTCTCTTCGTGGATTAGATGAAGACGACAAGTTTATTGAAAAATTCGTCAAGAAAACTCATTTTGTGGATAGTCTAATGCGCTCAGATTTAGTATCAAAGTCTACCACAGAGTCATCGGTTACAACGGTTATATCGACTTTAACAAAATCGTCAGATGAAGATCAGAAGTCTGTTCTTGAAGATGGAACGTCTGCCGATTTCTCTAAGATCAGTGGAGCAGACTTAGTAAAAGATCCTTCCAAAACGTCTATGGAAGCTAAGGATGATTCTAAGTTTGAGGAACAAATTGAAGATCGTGGTACTCCTGACTTGTCCAAAAAATCTATAGACTTAACGAAAGATTATTCAAAGTCCTCAATTGATAGCAAAGATACTTCCAGAGACTTTGCTACGAATGAGTTATCTAAAGACTCTACTGTAGATTTAACCAAAGACTTTTCGAAAGCTTCCGTAGAAAGTGTAAAGGAAACTTCAAGGTCCATTGATGAAAAAACATTCTCTGAAGACCATTCGTCTTTAGATGTATCCAAAACTCTAGCTTCCGATGCTTCGGAAGGTATCACAATAAGCAAAGAATTTATTGAAGAGGAGAGATCAGTTTCAAGAGTTGTGAGGGTTTCCACAAGCTCGTCTCAGGAAACATCCATTTTAACGGAAAGCAAATTATTCAGTGAACAAGATGAAAAATCATATGAAAGGGCAAAACCTTCCGATAGAACTGAACAAGATTTTATTGGTGAAATGGAAGAGAAGATTGCGCAACTGCAGTCGGAATTCAGAAAAGAAGAAGAAAGTATTAAAGATATGGCTGATTCAGAACCTGAAGTCAAGGTTGAGAAACATGTTGTTACCAAAGAAATTGTTGGTGAAGATGGTGTAAAACGGATAATTGAAGAGACACATGTGACAACAGAAACAGTTGAACATATAGTCAAAGATATGAAAGAGCTTGGCGGAGACCAAATTAAGAAAGAACTTTTAGATGATCAGGTTGAAGATGCTGATATCTTGAAAGAAGCGGAAGACGAAGTGCCTGACATGAAAGAGTTAAATAGAAGGTGTTCTAATCTTCTCGAAGACATTTCACAAGGAGCTCTTATTAGGATCGACTCGTCTCATGTCACTCACGGTGAGTGTTTGTTCTAAGTTACATTTGACAATTTAACATTGTTATGATTAATATTATTATGTTCATAATAGTTTTTAAGCAACATATTTTTCTCGCTAATTATCTTTTGCATCTCTTTTGATTATAATCCTAAAACCCTTCATTTTTATAGATCTTGTTTCGAAATTCTCCAAAACTCCACCACCGTCCCCAGTTGACCTGACCCTCAAAGAAAAATCCAAAACCGACGATGGTTCTGGCGAAAAGCCTGCCGGGCTACAACCTAAAGGTAAGATTTCTCGAATTGCTATATAATAGCTTGTCAGAGATCATACATGTCAATATTTATATCGCTATTATATATTTTATAGAGTATATAATTTTACACAGAAGTAATGTGCAGTTTGATACAGAAAACATTATTTCTGTAAAATACACTTAACGTATCATGATTTCTGACAAGTTTCCAATAGGAGTGGCGTCGTAGTTAGTATTTGCTACAAAAACGCTAGAGACCACAGCAATCACTAAGTCACGATGAACAACAGAAAAACAATAGTATGCTAATAACACTTCATGACATATCATCAACACACGAATGAATAAGCAGACTTTGTCACTACTACGAACTTTAGCCAAGATTTAGCTAGAAATTGTGCTAGAAGTAGGTGCTAACACGACCCTTGAATTTAGGCTCCGATTCGTCGTTCCTGGACGCTAGCCGTCAGTCACCAAGAGCTTCTTCAGCCGGAGACAGTGTCATCAGCGAGACAGAAGCTCACCAGAGTGGTCAGTAACTTGTATTTGAAACATCCTATTAAAAATAAACTGTAACTTTAAAATTTTGAGTATTATCAACAATCCTTAATATAAAGTCCCTTAAAATGGACTACGAGTAAATTATTGCAAGCTTATTGCAGTAATGTAGTGGCAAAGTAGAGTCATAGCGAAACTTTACTCTTAATTTATGTAGTAACAACCATTATAGACTGCCTTATTTGCCACACTCTTTATTTGTACGCCAATTATCGCATGTGTCGTGGTTAATTTTGTACACTAAGAACTTGACTTTGTTTCTAAAGACTTAGGAACGAAGCCAGTGAACGGGCAGCACTAAAGTAATAATAGAATGCACTGAGGCTGAGCAACATAAAACAGATTTGAATGCGATCCCATCGAAAATAAAAGATAAAAGAAATGAATTAGTTCAGTTGCAAAAGTCACTAAATGTATGCAAATATTCGTCAGCACAGTAAATTTTACTTTCTTTCTTGCGGAGCCCTTACGTTGCTATAGGTAAGTGGACCCACAAGCAACCGAAACATCACTTTATTTTATCATTGCTTCTTTACCCGAAGAACAACTTAATTTCTCGTTTGATTCGCAATTTTTCATCTATTTATCATTCACATTTGAGTAACGTTTCGCTTTGAATCTAAATCTTTATTTATTTTTACCATTTTATCATCTTGAGCTTCCATCGCTATTTTCTAAATATCTTCATCACATTGACATTAATCTGCAACATAAACACGCTTTTGGTGCTTCTGGAGCATAATAAAATTGTCACTGTTTTCAAAATTTTGAGCAAAGTGCACACTAACTTCAATGTACGTGAATAAACATTCGGACTAAATTCAAATAAAAATCCACCACGTTTTTAATGTTCAGCACAGACGATTTTCTGTTCAAACCAAAATATAAATGATTGCTAATTTATTTTGTAATTTTTCTTTGCAGAGGTACTGATGGAAGCGTCTAAGGCACTCACCGCCGCCGCCAGGCCCAAGTCTCCAACTAAACATGTAGCAGATAATTTGACTTTTGTTAATGTCGATCAACCGACCATCACTAGTGGCGCTATAGAACTTGTTGATCGAACCATTGAGAAAAGCATAGATGTCATAGATCAAATTAAAAAAGAGCAACTTGCCGTTCAAATGGAAGAAATGCAGAAATCCACGTCAAGTGACACGTTCTATAGCGAATCTAGGGTTGAAACTTCATCTTCGTCAGTACATAAATCTTTCGAAGGTGGCGAATTGAAATTCCAATCCATTGATCCTGAAGCTGTTATGTCTGACATGGTTGCCAAGTTTGGCACCAAAGATGAGTACAGCACAATACTAACGCATAAGGAAACTGAAACACGAAAGATTTCTGGCCAAGAATTCTTTTCTGAAACGAAGCAAGTCTCATCTTCAGATGATGACTCGCTAGTAATTAAAACGGAAACAAAACATGAATTAAGAGGACAAGAACATGAAATGAAAGAGAAGACAGTTGTTCGGAAGGAAGGAGACCAAACAGAAACATCACAAAAGAAATTAGAGAAAGCTCATGAAGCTACAGCAAAAAGGTTGGACACTGAAACAAAGACTGTAAGAAGTACAGATGACGCAGACATAATAAAAGTCGAAAGAGAGTTTTCAGAACAAGGACTTTATACTGGGCGTCAAACCAAATCCGAAGAAAAGATGACTGCTATTAAAGATGAGACAATCAAGAAAAAACATGATGTTAAAATATCCGAACGTGATTTGTATCATGAACAATGGGGAAAAGAATATTTCACGGAGCCAGGTGAATTAGAAAATATTGTTGAAGATGATGATAAGTCCAGAGTGGCATTTGTTGATTCTACACTAAAGATTGTTGAGAAGGATGAAGTTGTATCTAGTGTAGAACTCTCTGAAAAGGGTAAGGTGGTAAGTTCAACAATAGAACACCATAAAGAAGAATCTGTAATAGAAAGTAAAGAGCATGATGATCTTAGCTCTGATGCTTCCCATGCACCGAGTTTTAAGAGTGAACCGACTGGTAAACGAGATTCTTCAGAAGGAAGCCCCAAAAGTAAATCTAAGTCATTTAAAAAAGACGATGAGACATACGAAGTGAATTTTATAAAGGAAATCAAAGTAACGACATCCCCGGTAAAGAGCACATTTAGCCGTACTGGAAGTCAAGACACGCATTCAGAATCAGAAGCCGCACCTGAATTACCTCATGACGATAGAACTGGAGACACACCGAAAAAAGAGAAACCATCTAGGTCTCCCATAAAGTTACCGCAACAACAAATCCAAGATCAAGTTTGGGAAGTTTCTTTACAAAAAGCTGATTCATTTGAGGTAGCTGATGAGATACCGAAACCTAAAATAACAACAAGTGTGGAAACATCAAGTACCACCACAAAGAGTTCAGACAGTGACACTATTTTAGAGATTCGAACGGTTGTTGAAACAAGAACTGAAGTTACCAAAACGTCCAAAACTGACATGTCCCCGATAACATTTGAGCTATCTGATGAGATAAGTACGACATCTAAAGACATTATGATAAAATCTGGTGAAAGCGTTGATACGGAATGTATGATTAAATCCTTGGAGTCACATGAAGGTGAAGTTTTACAGAAATCTATGGATTCTACTGTAAGTGCTGAAACCCTCCATGCGTCAGAATTTTCCACCGAAGCTGATTCGGCTTACTTAACAGGAACTGATCACAGACGAGAAGAAATCAAACTAGTAAAAGAAAAAAGCCTGGAAGACATTTGCAGTAGTGGATACGACACTGATCTCTCCTCTGCCGAGTTTCATGCAACGAAACTCGAGTCAGAAAGGGTGGATTACGATTCACTCATGTCTGCTCAACCACTAACCGACTTGTCAGTTTTGGAAAAAACTATAGATGAAGTCAAGCAGTCTCTTGAAGCAGCGCAAGGCGAAATTATTAGTGAGAAAAGTGATGGAAGCAGTAAATACAAGCAGTCACCCTCAGAATTCCAGTTTAAACTCTTGATAAGTCCTGATAGACCTGAAGTAATAACTGAAGAACAGCATGACGATCATGATAAAACAATTATTTCTACTGAAAAGGAACATAAGGTACTGGATAAGGTTGACAGTTCATCACCTAAGGTAAGCTCGCAAGATGATACCACGACGTCTGATGAAGAAAAGGACACTGTTCATATCAAAGAATCGAGTCCACCATTAGACAGTGCTGATATTTCAATCAGATCAGACAGTGGTCCTCACTCTATTATTGAGACTGATAGTGAAATTATTCTTTACGACAGAGATAAGTCAATCAGCAGTCTCGAAGTTAAACTAAGGGAACAGAAACATATAAAATCTAAATTGGGCGTAGGAGATCGGCGCTCAGCATCTGAAGTAGAAGGGTGGTCTAGTTCAGGAGAAAGTCACTACCATAGCTTTGAACATTCCGAGAGCAGGCCATTATCCTCCGATATTGAAGTCATGATGACCGCTCAAAGCGGTACGGAATTTGAAACTGCTATGACTAGCCACGATGTTTCTTCGCAATCCTTGAGGACGTCCAAGGATTATTTCACAGCAGGTAGTTCACTTGCTTCTAGAGATAGTATGAAGAGCTTAGATTCTGATGGATCTAGCCACGTAGCCAGTATTGATATTTCTGATGCTTCAGAAACTCTCGTACCTTCTGCTAACGAGTTAAAAGAAGAACTAATGGAAAGTAGTACGTATGTTGAACAATTTCTCCATGAAGCAGAAAAAGATCCGGAAAAGATTAAAGATGTAAGTGAAGAGGAAGGGTCAGCCGATGAGGAAGATGGTAAAGTTGACGTAATTGAACCTGTCGGTAAGATGAAGAGATCACACGAAATGAGATTCCAACCTAAAGATTTAATACCCGAACATTTTCCTACTGAAAGCGCTTCAGAGAGTGTAGATATTGATGAAGATTCTATGAAAGACAAAGATGGTTCTGATACCACCATTTCAAGTCAATTGAAAACAGATGAGATTTTATCATCGTCCATATCAAAGTTAGATATGCCATCATCTCAATCAGATTTAGACCTAATTGAAAGTAAAGAAGTAGTTACAAAGGTAACAACGCATTCACAGGAAGCTATACCATTCTCTGTTACTAAAATAGAAAAACCCAAGAGAGAATTTGTTGATGTGGAGAGTGAAATTATTCCGGTTGGATCTTCCGAGTACGAGGACATCGTGAGGCACGGAAGCATTACACCAGAACCTAAAAAAGTTTCGAAAGAAGATGTTACTATAACCAAGAAAACGGTTCACGAATCTGAAAGTGCACCGGGTGAAGAAATACATGAAGTAGTTGAGGAATGTCAAAAGAAAATAGTAAAAGAAGTCAGTGTTATTCCTTTCCCGAAAACAGAAATACCACCTAGTCAAAGGGAATTTGTTGATATCGAAGATGATATCATACCAGTTGGATCCAAACAATATGAAGAAATTCTGAAATCGAAGAGTGATTCATCTGTCCCTAAAACGAAAGTTGAAAAATCAGTTGCCAAAACACCAGATTCTCAGCTGGACAGCAAACAAACTTCAACGTCCAGCTTACAGACTCACGACCATCAGTCCCTTCAGTCTACACCTCAAACTCCATTATCTGCTCCAAGTCAAAGTTCCCTTTCTACAGATAACGGTAGGGAATATGTCCTAGATGACATGTATGATATATCGGAAACCCCCGAGCTAAGATCAGATCTAGCCGATACTAGTAAATCAGAATTAGTTATAACGACTGAAGAAAAAACTCTGCATACTTACGAAAAAGAACAAGAGTCTCCAACTAGTGACGAATTCGAAATGGTTGATAAACCAAGTGAAATGGATGACTTTGTAGTGATTGAAGAAGTAGCTAAAGAAGCCCAGGAAACCGACACAGAAGGGAAAAGTGTACAAATAAAAATGCAGAAGTTTGAAAAACGACATGATACTGAGATTGAAGAATACTTGTCTAAAACATCCAAAAAGCAGGATAGTACCAGCAGTGCATCTGGGTCTTTATCTGATGAAGAACTATTACAATATGAATTAGAACAAAAGAAACTACAGGCTCAAGAATTAGCAGAAATAGAGGCTGGAAGGCGATGGATTCAAATGCAATTCGAAGGTGATCCCAGATATGACTACGAAAGAGTACCTTTAGAAGATATCAAGGAAGAGGAAATGACTGATTTTGATGCCAGCAGAATTGGCAGTTTGACTTCCCAAAAAGAGTCAATAGGTAGCTACGGTAGTTTTAGAAATTCGTATGGAAGCCTATCTGAATCTGAAATGGCATCTCGAATAAGGTTTAGGGTGAGAGGCGATAATGATGATATTTCTATCAGTTCATTGCAAGAGTTTGAAAATCTTGAGAGAGCGTTAATGGAGCAATACCAGCAACATTCTTCATCTTCCCAAGAATCTCTCAATGGTTCTTTGCCAAGACGCTACATTCTTAGTAGGAGTCAAGGTGATGATATTTCAGTGTCAAGCTTGAAAGAATTCGAAGGCCTAGAATCAGCTTGTTTAGAAGCATTGAGGGCTGAAATACTTGCAAAACAAAAAGAAGCACTCCTGATGGCCGATCCAAAAGAAGTAAGTGGTAGTTTCTTGGAACGAGAGAAGCGATCATATAGCGGAAGTTCGGAAAGTAGTCCTCCACAGAAAGGTGGTAGTCCTAGCCAAAAGAGTGGTAGTCCTTCTCAAAAAGGTGGAAGCCCTTCGCAAAAGATAGGTAGCTATGGTAGCCCAACACAAAAGATTCTTACTGAATCTGCTAGTATAAGGAAACTGATTGATCAACAAATGGCCATTGAACAAAAATTACAGCAACAGATTACACCAAAAGTAATTACCGTCAAGAAATTCGATGATAGAGGAGCGTTCTTTGTCCCTGAACCTGAACCTGGCACATCAGAACAAGAAGGTGAAACATCAGGTGAAGTTACAGAAGAGTGCAAGAAATCTTCATCTTTTGTATGCGCCGCAGCACCCAGTGACGGCTCTGCTGAATCAATACCAGGAGATTGTGAAGAAATGATGAAATTATTAGATCAAGAAGAGAAAACAAAAGAAAGTCAGGCGGTCACTAGAACATTCACAGACGGTGGTGTAATAGAAGTTGTCAGAACAACAACAGTTATCCAACAGCGATTTGTAGATGGCAAGAAAGTATCCGAAACTGTGTCTAGCACTGACGGTGAAGGTGCTGTTGACATACCCGCCAGACAAAGAGCTCTAGAAGAAAGTGCTATGTCTTATGGGTCAGAAATGTCCTCATCTATAACATCTCAGCCTTCAGAGATGGACAGTTTAATGACAGTGCTAGAAAGGCATACAGATGGGGAAATGGTGACCGTAACTCGTCAAACGATAACGTTGGAAAAGCCTGAGGACCTAGAGTTCTCGAGGGAGGGGAGTCTAGTGCGTGAGCTGTCGCCCTCCTCTGGGAGATCGGTGGCTCACAGCGTAATCTCGTTCTCCGGTAAACAATTTACAGATCCCGCTAGTGGCTCGTGGAGCGGCCAGGATGAAGAGTTGAGCTCTTCTGGCAGTTTTAGCAGGTTCGTTTATTTGTTTAATTAAATATTAAAATAGATAACTATAAAACATAACCCTTCTTCGGGTACATTAGGGTAAAAATAAGAGTTCTTTCTCAAAAACCGTGAGAGTTCACATTATATGGAAGAATAGGCTGCCGAAATCTTAGATGAGGGAAAAAATAAAGATTCGCTAGCTTCTCTTGTTTTCTTTCAATGTCTAGATCGTTATCATGTCACTTAATTTACGTACGTGTCACAATTTTTTAAACATATTCTTAAATATCACTATCAGATCTTCATTCCATGACTGTTTCTATCAGGGGCGCCCGCGCAGACCTGATGCTAGGCAGCACAGACAGCCTCGAGGCGACCAGTTCCAACGCTACTCGCGCCACCTACAACTATGAAGTCGACACGCCAATGACTGGCAGTCTCACTTCTGGAGGTGAGTGAAACGATTTGAATTTTAGTAATTTTCGTCATGTCCGAGATTCGGTAAAGACTGTATTTTTAGAATATTAATAGGCTGTTAAAAATCATTCTCATTTTAATATCTGTTCATTGTTTGAATTGCACCCTACAACTGTGTGTATCGGATGCATTTTTATATAATCGATATCATTTCTACATTGTATTAAGTAGAAATGAAATCTAGGTAGTAAGGTAGTTGAATCTCGAACAATTTCATTACTAATATTACAAAACTATTTTTTCTTTTATTACCTTCTTATCATGTGCGTGGCTTTTCCATTGGCTTCCAACTTATTTCTTACCAATAAGTGCCAAATATTTATTTATCCCAAAAAAAATATATTATCATTAGGCTTACATAAATCAAGATTATTTAATATTTCTGTATTTTACTTTTCCTTTATTTTACTAACAGCATGAGCTACCATATTCTATAATCATCTCTTTGTATTTTACAGAAAAGCTTTCCCCTCATCCCCGCTTTTATCTTTAAATCTTATCAAAATAAAATTAACTTTCTCAAAAATGTTTCAAAAAATCTCAGCACTACTAAAATTTTAATGCCAAATTTTCCATCTACAAAACCAAAACTCGAAAATTTTGGCATTTGTCTTCGAACCTAGAAGTTTTGTGTAAACATTTTTGAGACACTTAAGTTTTTTGGAATTATTTTTTATTTATACATGTTGCTACCCCGCCAAGCTTGATACTAATCAGAAAGATAACAGCGGTGCCCCCTCCAGGATCAAATACCATGGTATCATCCCTGGACACATTGGATCCCATCACGGCTGTCCAGATGGAGAGCCTAGAACACCAATCCACTAGTGAACATTATTCTCATGATTACGAAGTGCAGGAGCCAGATTCTGACACTGAGCGATTGGTAAGTTAAAACATATCAATTCATTTATAAGAGAGGACTGAAGAATTGGCAGTTTTTTTGTTTTGTCTAAAATTTTGTGTGGGTATTGGTTTCTTTTTTCAGGTTAAGGTGGTTGTATGGGTGGGCTATCAAGAAATTGACTATGTGAAATGTTATAATATTTAAGTTTTCTGACCACCTTTTCTCTGATGCATGCTCTAAACTGTCCCAGAACCGAAACCCTTAACTTTGTTAGAATCACACATTAGGTAATTGTGAATTTGTCAAAAATCATTTAGAGGTTGAAAATACCTGTTTTAAAACAGAAAATTAGATCTCCTTCATTGCAAATTCCACTCAATCCTAATCCCCGACATCATCTTTACGATAATCCACAACTTCTTCTCAATCACCTCCATTTTTCATAATTTCATCAGCTCACTATTGGTTTCTTTTGATTTCCAGGAGTTAGACAGCCGAACTCCTAGGGCTAAGGAACGTACAATCATGTTTGACAGTACTGACACACTCAGCGCTGTCAGTGGTGACGGTTCTGTCAAGGAAGCAGCTGTGGAAACACCAGCACCTACTTTCTATATCGGAGACACTCCTATTATGAGAGGTATGACTTTCATCATGAATTGTCATGCTAGAGTTAATATTACTTGCTATGAGAAGCATTAAAGACAGATGGACGAAAAACCAGGAAGGGAAGGAACCAAATCAAATAATAGCACAATAACACTTTACGCATTACATACTATACTATTTCCTGTATTCTTTGTCCTGAGTCCTTATTCTTTCTAGGAGAACGAAGAGAAGACGAAGACGGTCAACCAGCTCTTTCTGGAAGTGCTCCAGCATCATTACCAACCGCTACCCAGCCATCACCGCCCATTCCTGCTCAAAGAAGGTAATACTGTCTTAATCTATAACAAAGTGAGTTACTTCTAAAAAATCTTAAATTACTTCTTCTGCCTATATCAGAGCATTTTTTGCTTTCATATTTTGATATTTTAATTTCTTTCTAACTTCTGCCATATTTTATTTCCAAATCAAGCCTCTATTTATCATCATTTGCGCAGAATTATTCTTCTTTGTCATTTCATACTTTATTATTGAAAGCTTCTTCTTTTACTTTATCATATTCTATACGATTTTTGCTTATAACTTTATTGTTAAATAAAACATAAATGTACCTACTTAATGTAACAATATTGTCATTGCAGCTGCTATTGTTTAAGTCACTCTCAAGATAGTCTCGAAAGAAAGAAATAGGTACACTATTTTCCTATTGTATTGCTTCTTATTTTCATTTGCTTTTTCACAGTTAAACATCATCTTTATGGCCATAGTATTATGGTTTGTTTTGCTTCATTCTACAATTCATTTGATATGATTTTTCAGTGTGCCATTGCTGTATTATTAGGTACATGTGTGGCATGTAGTGGAGGGTGTATTAATTCTGAAATGTTGAAGATAGTAGCAGATTATGAAGAATATATAAATTTTAATTAGTTTCAATGACCTCAAGATGTTTTGTAAAAGCTAGGTATTAGTTGTATTTTATATTATCATCACCATTTAAAAACTTTCTACGAGTAAACTAGAAACACATATATTGCACTGAATTCAAATAATTGAAACAATAATTTGTAGATTGGATGTAGAAAACTCAATGTCTACTAGTATCTTCTTCATTTCACCATCTATCTCATATTTTATTTAAAAAAATACATTAAATTTACTTTTTGATTCCAGATCATTATCAATGCTCGCGAAATCTCCTCCATCCAGCCTTGAAGACACTAAGAAATAAACGTTAACCTTGATTAGGATGACACTTTAATGTGTCTAGATGTTCACGCATAACACTTTTATTTCCTTTCAAGTTCCTAGCATTTTGTAAGCTCTTACTAACTCCTGCTTAGGCAACAATGCACTAATCGCTCAGAATTTTATTAACAGAATTTAGACTCCTTTTATTAGTTTTTCGATGTCCAGTTTCTTTTGAAACTTTATTGGTTTTAAATTACCTATAAATAATGAAACCTATATCAATGATTACGAGGACCCAACTATTAAAAACTCTGATAGACTTTGATTCCTATTCATTAAATGTGACAAATATCACCGACTGAGACTTGAAACTTTTATTGGTACAAGATAATGATAAATCATTATTAAGGACTTGTGAGCTTTAAGCTCAAATGACCCCATAAATAAGATGAATTATGAGAAACCAAGAATTGACGAAACCCTATACTGATAATACTCGGAAGTTTAAAAAAAGATTTGACGTATTTTAATTACAAACTTATTATACTCAAACTTTTCAAAGTAGACAAATATTTGACTCTGTACAAAGCGTCTGATGTGATATCTCCTAACTAAACTGACTTGTAGCACTCGCAATAAGTCCCGTCTGAGTAGTTGACTTCTAACAAAACAACATCGGTACATATGGCAAATATTTGACCAAACATTGGCCATATTTACCGAACATTTTGGATACTATTTTGGTACTCAACTTTTGTACTAATGCGTCGGCGACGACACGGTCCATCTTATTTGACCTATAAACCAATAGCTTAGCCTTAGACATCAATATGCTTACTCATGATGTTTAATGTAGAAGTATTACATATTTTATAAGTAAACTAAGTAGGTATCTGAAGAAGGATTTTGATAACGCATTGATTGGGAATTCCGTTCACGTGAAAATAGGCAAACTATAGGATCTACATATTCGATTCTTGCACAATTTCTTACGTAAGTAGATAGATAGAGATACAATATAGGCTAAGATTGCTGACTCTGCGGCCAACTGAATTTATTTAGCTAGAGCGGCTGAAATGCAATGGGAAGCAACCTGAATGAAAAAAGTTTTGTCGATTTTGTATTTTCATATTTACCTCGTAGAAGAACCTACTATAAATTAATAATGATCTCTTCATTTTCTAGTCACATCATAGTTTTTAAGCAATGATTTTATTAATTTTAAGGTTCCAAATCTTAATATTCTTATTTAAATCTAGTCCTTTGATTACATTGTTTGATCTTTCATTTTTTCATATTTTAAGAATATCTTGAGTTTGTTGTTATTGTTATTTCGATATAATTTATTAGACTAAGATTTGTATTGTATGTAATTAAGATTTGTATATCGATTAATATGAAAACATATTGGTAATCAAATGTAGTATAGAGTCGTAATCATTTGTCGTAAATGTATAAAAACGGTCGTAATTATCAATTGTGTTTTTATATTAATTAAGCGTTTATACATTTCAGTTGGTCGTAGATAAAATTACTTCAAAGTTAGAAAAAATTAACGGGGCTTGCTCACTTCCAAAGTTTTATTATTATGGATTACGTAAGAACTATGATTTATTATTGTGATGGTAATGCTAGGTTTTGGACCTAAAGTAACATGTTTTGTATGAAGTTTAGCGGCAGGATAGCGTTTTTTCATCGATAATACGACACTGTAATATTGACTACTACATTAGATAAATGCTGTCGTGTAATCAGTTGTTGTAATGTTAACCGATTGTCGTATGGTGGTGAAGGTTAAAAGTCTTAATTGATAGAGTATTTAATCTAGAACTATCGTCGATAGACATGTTATGGGATGAGACTGAGAAGAAAAAGTTAGAACCGACGTGCTTAGCTAAATACACTGCGAAGCTGATTCAAAGCAATTGATTTTCATATCAGCTCTGAAGGTCCCTTTTATGATTAGTCGTAAGGGTTCGCTTAATGTAACTATTTATAAAAAAAATAGTTAATTTTTTTTAAGTCTGTGTGCTTAAGATGTCGATATTAAGAATTTTAAGCTAGTCTACAGTTGCTATGCTACATATATTAAGTTTAAAAAAAAAGAATTAAGTTGCAATGTTCAATTGTTTCACGTTGTATTTGTAATATTGCTGAATATTCTATCGATTAAATAATTATTGAATATTAAATAAAAACGCTATGTCTCATATTTATATGCTGTATTTTATTTATACCTCTATATCTACCTTTCTTACCAGATGACTGCAATAGTTTTAGCAATGAAACAAAACTTTTTATAACTAAAGTTTATTAACAAAAATATAAAAAAAAACCTAAACAAAAAGATACAAACCATTAACTACAGTGTGATATGAGTATCCACATTAGTTTTATACAAATAATCTTTTTTTTTTAATAATTGCCATGCTTTCTTTGCGCTGTAGGTACTACAAATATTATAAACGCAAAAGTTTGTAGTATGAATCATAAATGTTTGCTCCTCTTTCACGCAAAAACTACCATGGAATGAATTTTGATGAAACTTGGCAGTTATGTTTACCTACTTTGTAATACATCAGAATAACACATAGGCTACATTTCGTCCATAAAATACACATAGCAACGAACGTAGATGGATGGAGAGGAAGAGGAAGACCTAAGAAAAGATGGATGGATTGCCTGAAAGACGACATGAATAGGAAGGGATTGAGTGTCAGTATGACGAGTGACAGGAGAAAATAGAAGGGGATGACATATTGCGCCGACCCCAAATAAAATTGGGAACAGGGCAGGAGGATGAAGACACAGCATGTTGTAGTAAAACCTTTGATCAGTTCATATGGGCTTTGAATATTTTATGGTGTTAAATACAATATACCATTGATAAAATCTATTAAAAAAGCATGGCGTTATTTTCTACTAAGACAAATATAATGTCAAATTGGCACTTTCAGTTGCACAATTTCTTTCAACGAGTGAAAATTCTTCAAATAAGAAATCGCTTTTTCCTACATATTTAACTCTACGAATATTACTTGATTTCTCATTCAAATTATTTTCACTCCTTACAAACTAAAAATGCTTATATTTACTATGGCATTTTTTAAATAATTTCATTTAGTTTCGTTGGATACAGGTGAAATAACAATTATAGAAATTGAAATATAAGCAATTCAACAATTATTTAAATAGAATAAATAAGTTAAAATAAATTAGATAAGTCTTTACTTTGGTGGTAAAAATATATGCCTCTTGGATATTTTGTCGCCCTCCTTTATAACGATCTTGCAATTTCTTTTGATTTCATCACTTTTAAACTGAAGAAATATTGCAAATATGTATAATTTTCTTCGAGTTACAAGAATCGAACAAAAATTTTATAAAAGTGGTCGAAAAGTGCGATCGCTTGCTCACTAAAGGATTGAGTATTAAAAGGTAGACTATTTAATGCAATTATCAGAAAGCAATACTCGTTTAAAATAATATGACTGGATCAAGATGTTCACAGGGAGTCGAATTCTGACACGTCACTAGTCTGAAAGGAAAACAAAAAAAAAGACATTAAAAAATATTCATTTATTAGTTTCTAGTTTTTGGTGTGTGAGGCGCTCTTTGCTGGTAGACTTAATATTATAAATGTGAAAGTTTGCGACAATATATGGATGTATGTTTGTTATTCCTTCACGCAAAAACGGCTGGACCGATTTGGTTGAAATTTGGTATGTAGATGGGATATACCCTGGATTAACACATAGGCCGTTTTTATCAACACACCACGCGGGCAAAGCCGCGAGCGGAAGCTAGTTTAATATAAAAGAATCCCGATCCGAAACAGCGTTATTAACAAAAGAAACCTGCAACGGGTGTAAGTTGTTAAGCGTTATTTTCTTCTAAGTAGTATAAACGCTCGATATACGTATCAGAATCCGTAATAGTCACGTCATACAGTGTACAGTATATGGAACACATTAAACGATATGAATATGGTAGGTGATAAAAAAATACAAAAATAATAATTAGGTGCAAGGAGAACCAAAACCTAGCTAAATGAAACACCAAACTACTGGACAAGCAAACTATACTACTGAGAACAGTGCAGGATACCCACTAGGTCAGGTTTGTACAGGTGCACGTGCGGCAGCAGGAACGTGGAGCCCAGGTCGCGCTCAGCCATCGTGTGCTCCTGTCAGTGCAGAGGAAACGTACTTGAGTTGTGTATTTATAGGTATTTGTATATAGGAACTAGCATAACGACGGTTAACTACCAAGACCTCCTAACTGACATATTTTGACTAATTGGTTTTTTCGCGGATTCTATTCAAAAATATTGTATCTCATCTAATAGAAAAATCTTCTATTTATAATTCGTAATATTTCGGGTATTTTTACAATCATGGAATTATCTACTAACTTTACGAGCGCGGACTTTGGTGGCTTTTTTGTGCCTCTACTGAAAAGTTTTGACATATTGAGTTAGGAGTTCTTGGTGGTTAACCGTCGATAAGAAACTTTAAGGTAGGTTTTGCAGGTAGGTTTTCCCGCAGTCGGCAGCAGGAATCCAAAACATATATTTAGAGGAAGTAATAGTAAAGTGAGCCAAATATCATCTAGTAGGAGAATACTACGCCGACCATGGCTTTTGGGGTTTTTTTCTAGTAGTGTATGAAAAATTTCAACTAGTGTCCTTTCGAGTGTTATAGTAGAAGCTCTTAGGATAATAGGTTTTGCAAATAAATCTATTTTATATTGCTATGTAATATTGACATGCACATTGCAAGGAATTGAATTTGTAACATCAATCTCCATATTCCATTCTATGGCGTAGGGTAGTGTAAAGACAACACACCATAAAATACAAGTGAAGATGCGGTCCGTGTCATTGCAAAGCCGGAATAAGTAACCAACTTCAAAATAAAAGTCTTCTTAGTTGAATTGATTATAACGATCTTACCTGATGTGTGAGACGCGTGGAAGAAGCCGCCCTGCCCGTGCTAGCTGGTAAAGTTCCACCTACGGATCTAGCCTCTGATAAAGTCCTGAAAGAAAGAACATTATAATATGTCATTAAACTTAGAAAAAAACATGTACACATATTTGGCAAAATCGTATATTTGTTGAGGGTAGTAAGTTTTGTGAGTCTGATACAGTGGCGCCATCTTTATTGTGAACATCGAAGTTGTCTTAGTTGGCATGTAAGGACACAGATGTCACTGTAGCAAAAAAATAATTATAGATATATTTATTTCGAAAAATCTTGGTCTATTTTAAAAACATAACCCTTCTTGGTAGTCGGGTTAAAGGCTGACAACTTACAATTCACCCAGTCTTCTTTCGGCATCAGTCCATTCAGATAATTCTTCTTGGCTGAAAAATCAAACGTTTCTTTTAGTATCAAGTTTTCGTTCTAAAAACAAGATATCTCTATTTTTTTTAAGAGATTCTTACACTATTTTTGTAATTCAAGAACGACTGAACATATTTGGCTGAACATTGTTGGGCTAGCTTAAAACCAGGAGAAATAATTATATAGAACTTTTCTTCCCATCGGTACCCTGGAAATAATGAACGAAACCGCGGGCGGAAGTAAAAAAAATGCGTTTCTTTGTGGCATTGGTATGATACATATGAAGACATCATAAGGTATGATATTATAGTATTAATAAATGAAATATAAACTTATAATATTTTTTACCTGTAAGACTTCCTAAGCGTATCAAATCTCGCTAGTTCTGCCTCCAGATCTCCCTTAGTGACTGAGGATATATCGTCTCGGTCTTCCTTCATGGCAGCCTCATCAGGCCTGATGGTAGTCGATACCTTGAAACCTGCTGATACTAGCGCTCCTGAAATACGAATATTATATTTTTCTATTATAGACCTCCTTATCGATTTCGATAACGGCGGCCTATGCAAATTCACCTCCTAGCGTGATGTGACTGGCAAAACCGAGTTTGGATTTAAAGACCCGGTCGCAAGCGCTTCAGTATAACTGACCCGCACTATTGAGAGTATAGGTGTACGAAGGTTTAGGTTTACTATTAATATTTATTTCATATAGGTTTTCGAATGCCATTATATAAGGCATATTTTTATATATTTCAATTGATTATGTTCTATAGACCAAAAAGTCAACGGCTAATCCATTCACCATGAGAATATACTTCAGTACTCAAGAAAAATATTTACCTTGTTTGTTATGTCTGTCTTTATTCGCGCTGTAAGAAGACTCCAAACTATGCTTCCTCCTCATCTGAAACAGTTTTTGGTTATTAAAAAACCAGAAATTTGAACTTTTTTTACTTTTACAGCCTTTTTAACGTCCCACTGCTGGGCACAGGCCTCCTCTCACACGGAGAAGGATTGAGCATTAATCACCACGCTTGCTCAATGCGGGTTGGTGATTTCAGACTATAGTCCAGGTTTCCTCAAGATGTTTTCCTTCACCTTTTTATCAGCCATTGGTGTCTAAGATATACTTAGAAAGTACATAGAAATTTGAACATCTTTATGAATTAGTCTTACCAAGAGATATCAAGTTGCCCGGCTAATTGAGCTGAGAAGGTACGATAAGAATGGCTCTACACTGGTACTCAGCTGCATGCAGTTATACTAGAAGCCGACGCTAGTTGGGAAAATGATGGAAATCGCGTTTCCTTACCTCATCATTGGTGGTTGTTGCTCCAGATTCCAGGTAGCTGATGAGTTTAGCTTCGTTACTCAACTCCAAACTTCTCTTCCTGGCAATGTTTTCACGACTGGAAGAAAACAGAAAAAAATCATGTAAAGATGGTTCACCCAGCATTTTTGATGTTTGACTTTGAATTCATGATTTCATATTCATGAAGAAAGTAAAGATGTTTATATATTTAACTGGCAGATAGTCACTTGATGCAGGTATCTAGCTGTTCTTATAAAGAAGTAGATTGGACGATAGATGGAAAAGACTGATACCTACTTAGCAATGATGACGTCATCATTATAATTAGTACAAAGAGCCGCTGTCTCCTTTTCTTCCACCTAAGGCCATTCAATATGCTATCCCATTGATTTCTAATCATACCTGTCTCCATGATGCGGATGCAGCCTCGCCCTGGGTATCATGACGGCAGGCGCGGGGGGTGGGGGAGGGTCGTGCGCGGGGGGGTCTGACATAACGTTCTTTTTGCTTGTTGATGGCCTCTGAAATGTTTTAGAAAAATAATAGACGCTTTAGTAAATAAGTCATCATTATTGTACTGAAGTTGGTGGAAAGAATATCAATTGATATGTCACTGATGCATGCAAAATTTTTAAAGCTTCAAATATTTTTTGAACCCATTTCTCATTTAGGTACTTTTTTATTATTTATTTTATATTTTATTACTATATTGAATTTATTCTTGTCTCATAAAAGAAGTATCAATGTTTATGGTCAATAATTTTCTCTTACCTTAGCAGGTATATAAGGCAGTGACGCATTCTGTATACTGGAGTTGTCTCCCGACTCCCCTCGTTCACTAATCAACGCTCTCCTGTCAGCTCTCTGCTTTGGCATAGCACCCTGAAATTGAACCATTAATTCATTAGCAAGATAACAATAGCGAGTTATTAGATTATACATTATTTAAACTTGGGTTAGGATTTCTAGAACGATTTTAATCACCCCTTAAAGCTGGTTTCCAACTGTACTTAAGAGGAATGGCGGGCGCCAGTGTGTCTTAATTAATTATATTATAGTCGTAGTGTGTATTATAGTTGTATTGAAGACCTTAAAATCGATCAGTAACCTAAACATTTTGGTTTGAGTAATATTTGTTTGTAAATACCTGGTGCAAGCTAGGCATGCTCTGTATGCAGGCGACGATGGACCGCTGCGGACGCTCCCGGCGCGCGCGGCGCGAGCATGCCAGCACGGCGCACACTGCCAGCACCACCGTCAGCAAAGCGCCGCACACCACCAGAGATATTAGCACCACTGGAAGGTAGGAGGAAGTTGAAGAATAAGACAATCATTTGTGTAATGATGGCAAAGTTGAGTATGGACTTTTAGGGAAAAGAGTGTTTTCTTTAAAATAGACTTGGGCTTATGTTTACCGACAACATCAACAACAAGTCCGTTTTCCTTAAAACAACTGTTTACTTTGAAACTTGCCGTGAAAATTCATAGAAAACTGACTGACGAAATTTATAGTGTTGGTGAACCTGGGCCGTAGTGATTTTCTTTTAGAGTATTTTGAGGGGCAAATAACTCAAAAAGTTTCGGACAATATTAAAAAATATATTTACGTTCAAGTGCTCATATTTCTTACTAAATGAGATTCCGATAAATAGCTCTAACTATTTGCAAGATGCTAATAAGAGCTTAAGCGTAACGGATCAAACTATCTTTAAAGTTCACAATCAGAACAAATTCAAGTAACAAAACCACATCAGATCATCATAGAAATACTAAACTCACCTTTAAGATTGATCTGGCAGGAGCTGCCGGCGTACCATTGGAAGCATTCACACAACACGCGTCTGTCGTCTCGCGAGTAACACGCTCCGTGGTAGTTGCATCTCTCACAACCGACAGGTTCAGCTGGAAGCAAGGAAGGGAAGACTTTAGGAATAATTCTAATGATCTTGACTCTGGTGTTACTAAAGAGATATGAAACTAAAGTGTGTAAAATTACGCAACCTGCTACCGAATGAACACGAGCTTATGAAAGCAAAATACCTACGGTAGTGAGGCGCATCATTTTAGTTCAGACGAGCTCTACTAATGTTTTAAGATCCATGTAAAAAAAAAACATTATGTCAATAATATGTATAAGCGTGGTGCTTGGTCTAAGTGAATTGATATACCGATCGCAATATCTAACGAATGAAAAGGATAGACGTATGTGTTCCCCTGAATAAATATCTCACAAAAGTCAAGAACATGATGTGGTTAAAAGGCTTCTTGCCTTACATAATACCTATCAACTACTCACCAGAACAGATCCTGCCAGGATACAGAGCGTTGACGCTGAGGTCTGCAAAACCTTCAAGACAGCTGCAAGTATAGGTACCGCGCAGATTGAAGCACTGCGCATGCTCGGAACAATCGTGGAACTGACCGCTCACACACTCGTCGAAATCTAAAAAATATGCAATATATATTTTTAAAAATATGCTAAAATAAGGTTATTTTAGAAAAATTATAGCAGCCAAGTCCTGAATCTGTCGAGCCATCAAATGATTTTCTTTATTTCCCAAACTGTATTTCTTTATTTTTTGGTTTTTAGGGACGCGAATACTTATTCACTCAACAACAATCCTATAGCGCCCTTGCTAAGCTATTTTTGGTTCTTTAAAATTCAAGAAAAAATCCATTCTAAGACAGTAAAAGAATTGAATCTTGCATGGGAGTACATATTATGCATATCAAGGTATATAAGGTAGTATTTAGATGATTAAGAACTGATAAAGGACTCACCGCTGACATCCAACCTATCCATGAGCTCACTGGCTGCGTGCACCTCCGTCCCTCCCAGGCTGTAGTTGTTGTTCCTCAAGTACTTCTCTATGACCTCCTTTAGTCGGCTCTCGTGAGCGTTGTCTGAGAGCTGAAATGTAGGAGTTTTGAGAGCAATCATGTTTTTGGACTGAAACTTACTTCTCGAGGGTCATTTCTAATCCTTTTTGGTTCCTATTAAGAAAGTACATGAGGGAGTACATGAGGAAGGTACACAGGGAACGTACATAGGAGTAGTATAGAAGGAGTTACATCTATAATAAAGAGGGTAAACTAATATTATAAAGAGGAAAACTTTGTTTGTTTGGTTGTAATGAATAAACTCAAAAACTACTGGACCGATTTTAAATATTCTTTCACCATTAGAAAGCTATATTATCTGCGAGTAACATAGGCTATATTTTATCCCGGTGCGGGCAGTAGCTCCCACGGGACGCGGGTGAAACCACGGGAAAACGGCTAGTTTAAAAATAAAATAAAAACATGCATTTCTATACTCGATGCCATTACCTGCACATAGAAATCATTCATGACACCCTGGTACAAGTCTCCTCCAGTACTCTTCAATTCCACTGGATGGAAACCAGTGATATGTACTCCATGGTACACATCTCTCAGGTCTGACTGCATGATCATCCTGTTGATACCTTCATGGGTAGCTACTGCCAACTCCTGGTATTCCTTAGTAGCGTTATCTGATAAATTCTGGTGGAATTCCAGACGCTCATTGCCCTTGGAGCCCAGAGCCAGCTTGACTGAATAAGTGTAGGTTGCTGCAAATGGACAAAATAATTCGTCTTTGAAACTTGAAAAATGTGTCTACATTTAGGCACTACTTGATAGTTTAGGACAGCAACAATTTGTCTAGGTTTTTGATTGACTCTGAATTTTTGATGATTTTAATTTTTGAAAACTCAAGTACTATGTTATATCTTTTATAAATACTTACGTTTACAAGGTCTGTCAGGGAACATCCGAGCAAAGCCAGGTCTACAAACACATTTCATAATTCCATCGATTCTCTGGCAACGCTCGTTTCTGGAAGCTTTGCAGTCTGGCTGGCATTCCTTTCCATATGCTACACCTATAAATTAACAATTCAATTAGTGAATTAATCAATTTTGACAATGCTTAGTTACTTAGTAAAATTTTATCGTTTCTTACCATTTGGATTAACATTTGTAGTCTCCAAATACGGAGTGCCCGCTAACAATATCTCTCCAAACAGAACTTGCGATACTCCATTGTTATTTACTTGCTCATTTCTAGTAACATCATAGTCCCCTGTTTCTATATCAGTATTAACAGGAGGAGCTTGACCACCGTTCTGAGATTTATTCATCACCACGAAGAATGTATCATTGTCATTCTCAGGTTCATTCTCATTTTCAATCTTCTGAATAATATTGTCAGTTGTATCAGTATCTCTTATGATAAGATTGTCATTTTCTTCAGATGACATAGTTATATCGTCAAGTGATACTTTGGTCTTTGATACAATTTCTTGCACTGGTGTTGGCTGTACTTGTGGTATTGGTATATGCTTAGTAACAGTCTCTATTATTGTCGTTGGCTGTACTTGTGTATGAACTTCTGTCACCACATCCACAACTGTAGATGTTTGTGTATTCGTTAATATCAATGTCTGTGTCACAGCTCCCTCTGATTGGCTAACTAAGCTAGTCTTAGTGTGTGTGACTGTCAATGTATGAGTTAAGTTCACGTAACCAATACTTGATACTGTTCGAGGTGGTTCCGACAATGTCTTAGTAAGAGTTACTACAGTGGTTCTGAATTCGGTTTTAGTTGGTATAACTTCATCTGATATTTTAACTTCATTACCAGCGTGGTGAGTAGGTTTGATAGTAATTACCTCATCTATGCTCGGCGTGGGTATACTAGATGGGATACTAACTGGAATGCTGGATGATTCTTGTTGCACCAAGCTTGTGACTTCTAGTTCGGATATAGTAGGCACAATATAAGTACTTTCTTTCATAACTTCCGTTGGTCTAATTAAATCTTCATCGACTGATGATTCAGAACTTTCAATAATACTTGACGGGACAATCGGAGGAACTCGCGTAATTGGTCGTACTATCTTTCTTATCGAAGTATGTCTTGTAGGGTATAATATTTCAGGGCGAGTTAATGTTCTAGTTGGTTTTATGACAATCGGTGTAGGCTTAGTAGGCAACTTGTACGAGTATTTGCTAGTAGTAGTTTTCTTCTCATCAATTCGTACGGGATATGGTTTACGAGTTCTATTCTTGTTACCAAGAGGGATAACTTTCATTTTGTCTGTGGTTACTTCTTCTTGGCTGGTTGCAGGCGAGGAATCATTATTTTCAGTTATCGGTGTTACTTTAGTAGTAGTGGTTGTAGTTGAAGTTGATTCTGTGCTAGATTCTTTAGATGAAACCGCTTCATCTTCAGTAACTGGTTTCTCATAGCTAGTTTCATCTTGACGTTCCGAAGAAGTTTCAGTTTCGTAAGAGTACGAATTTTCCGAAGAAGATATTTCCGAGGAATCCGGTGCTCTAGACGGTTCTGGTGTTTCGGGGAATTGTATTGATGTGGGGTTGAAATTGAAGCTCGATGAGAAATCAATGCCGGATGATGTCAACCAGCCTGATGATATTGGTGTTGGGAAGACTACATTAGGAACTTCTGGAATACTAACAGTAGGTTGCGGCAATTCAATAGGTGTGACGACTCTTGATGGAATATCTCTAGGAGGTGGAAGCAACTGAGATGAAGGTTGATCACGGTTATAAGTAGGTCGCCTTATATTATTCAAGATATCATAAGCGGGTCTGTAAGTGGACACTTCATCCCTATTGACTGGTTTCCTGACAGGTCTTTGAGAAGTTACTCTTGGTGGGATAGGCCTTGGTGCTTTTGTCCTGTATGGTGGTGGGGTTCTAATCGGAATCGGACGAGGTGTCAAAGGTACTCTCGTTGGTAGTCTGATACCTGGAGGTGTTCTCGGTGGAGGAGGACTCATTCCCATTATCATCTCATCATTTGTGGAAGGCTTAAAGTTATAATCCATAGTTGGTGGTGGTGGAGATAAGTCAATGATCTCGCTTGAAGAACGATTCAGCTCTAAGTTGGATAAAGTGAACGTTGGCAGAGTTGTTTTCTCTGTCGCTTTTTCAACAATCAATGGTTTTTTGTCTTGAATATGAACAGTTGACGTTATAATTGATTCATTATGCACGTGTGTATTATTGAATCTATTAGCAAATACTGGTCTTGGTGGCCGTTTATAATTTACATCTGGTACTGTCACATACGCAGGCTTTGAGAATGCAGTAGGTTTGAAAGTAGCTGGTTTACTAATTTCTTCTCCCATATTTAAGTCTAAATTATCTTCGTATGATACGTTAGTGGCATTTTCCATCATATGATTGATTTGCCAGTGTGGTTGCTGCAATTGATGATCAAGAACGACAGCAGTATTAATGGTAAACGGTCTTGGTTTATTGTATGAATTCTGCTCATAAATTGGTTTGATGGTGTTTGATTGGAAGCTAGTTTGATTATAAGAACTAAATGGCTTCTCCGTTTGTGTGCCAGGATTAAAGTTAACTAAAACTTTATTGCTTTCCTCTTTCTGGACGTTCTTCGGAGGTTCAAATACTTCGTCTTGTAGAAGAGTTAATTCAGTTGATGTTTTTGAATTATTGTCAACTTCACTTGATGAACTGACTACAGGAATTTTCATGGATTCTGAACTAACTTCTCCATCCATTTCACCAGGGGTTTCTGGTTCTTCTTCGCCATCGTATATTTCTTCAGAATTCTCATACACTGGTTTTACTCTTTCTGTTGTCAGTTTAGATTTAGACGTGGTGGTTTCATCGCTATTATCACGAATTGGAATATCATAAGCTGGCTGTCCCATACCTCCAAAATTAGAAGGAATGAAGTTAATATTAAAAGGCTTAGTTGTAAACGGTGGGTTAGTAGAGAATGGTTTTTCTGTTGACTGAGGTTTTGTGAATGGTTTGCCAATATTAAATCCTGAAACTGGACGTGCATTCTGTGTCCAAAACCCGCTGGGTGGTTTTCCGACGCTAGTTATTTTCTGTCCAAAATCAGGCGCATTATTTTTGTCGTTATAATCATGAATTAAGGGTATGATCTTGCGGGTAGTAACTTCTACTTTGATATTATTGATATTGTTTTCTTGTAAAACACTAGAATACCAACCATGAGAGTTAGTGGGAATATTTGGTATCAACTTTGCTGGTCTTTTGAGATCTCCAGATTTGTTATTATCTGGGTATTCAGTCACTGGCTTCACATTGTCAGTTTCAGTTGATGGTGTTGAGTATTCGTTCATCATGGGGAAATTGGCATGACTGTTTAGAGAAGGTGGTATCGATGGACTTATGGGGTTTCGTGACACTTTGTCCCCATAATTCTGGTTTTGATTCCTGATTTCAAAGCTCTGTTGTTTATTTTGATAATTCTGATTAATGTTATCTTTATTTTTGTTTGCGTAGTTTTGATTAATATTTTCGTTATTCTGATTCTTGTTCTCATCATTTGGTTGTTTATTTTGGAAGTTGAGGTTTATATGTCCTTGATTCTTATTTTTATTAACATAGTTCTGATTATTATTTTCATAGTTCTGTTGGGGATTTTGGTAATTCTTATCTACGTTTTGTTGATTCTGATTTGAGACACCATAGTTCTGATTTTTGTTTTCATAATTTGGTTGCTTATTTTCATAACCCTGACTTAAAGTTATTTGACCGGGATTAAAGTTCGCATAATTTTGGTTTGATTGTCCATAATTATTCTTATTGTTATCGTATGTCTGTTTGTTATTATAATTAGGATTGAAATTACCACTTATGTGTTGGTTTTTGTTTTCAGTGGTATCACCTTGACTATCGTAATTCTGGGTTTTATCTCCGGTTTTCTGTGTTTTGTCCCCATAGTTCTGACTGTAATAGTTGTTACCAACTATTGTAGACTCCGCTATATCAGTTGAACTCTTATTCCATCTGTTATCTCCAACGGAAACTTGTGGCACTCGACCATTGTCACTAAATACGGGATGACTATCGCCTTGTAAATTATATGTTTCCAAGGGGGTAGAATTATCTTCCACTCTGATAGCAAAGTTTGTACCAATAGGTATATCTGTATTGAGTTGGTTTACGTGTGTAGACGTTCCAATTGGCACGGCAACACTGGATCCAATTACTTGTCCGGCTTCATTGTTACTAGCCACATTAGTAGCTGTATTCAAAGTCACTGTGTATGTATTATCTTTATTTTCATTTACTTGTTGTGTGACTGATTTGTTGACCATATTAGGAGAAGTTACAACAGAGAAAGAATTATGTGTTGGACCAACATTATTTACTTTAGGAGGCTGCATATTGTTCGTAGGAGAAACAAAGTTGTTATAACTGGGTGATGCTGGTGGAATACGAATTGTATAAGTAGGAGTTGGCTTGCTGTTCGGCATTTGGGCTGCGAAGTATATTTCAGATGTCACTTTAGGCGGCAACTGCTCAGGCACGGGGTGCTGAATATTCAGAAACACTTTCATATCCTGCACTGGTTTCGTATGAACAATGGGCCTTTGACTGTACGGCTTACTTTTATCATAGATGTCTTGACCGTAAAATTGCTTTTGCGGTGTCTTTTGTGGAGGTGGAGGTACAGCCAAGAAGTTCTCGTACTCTTTGTCGATTACATCTTTTCCGTCTTTCTGGTTATCTTTATTTTTTACTTGATTATATTTATCAAAGTCGCCATTCGAAGGGTTGTATACGTTAGGGTCGTAAACCGTTATCTGAGGACCAACTTGGACATGAGTTTCTTGATTACTAGTTGGGGGCGGAAGCTTATTGAAATCAATTGGACGCTTGTTATCCTTCCATTTTATTTTAAGGTCGTTTCTGTGCGATTGGTCCTTATAAGGTGGCAGATTAGGTTTGTAATTTTCTGGAGTAGGATGAAGGTTAGGTTTTCCAGCATATTGTTTATTGCTATTAGGTGCTACATTATGTACGTTAGTCATCTGAGGCGCATCTATGCTGAAGCTGCCGAAGTAACCTGGTTCAGGATATGGTAGCGGATCGTCGATGTAATCTCCAGTTTTATGAGGTTCCGAAGATCCAGCGAATACCAGAGCGGTGGAGCTGCCATGTGGAATCAACACATTTGCAACCCTTGAAGGTTGAATGTCAACTAAGAAGGGTTTATTTGATTCAGTGTTACCTGAAACCATGTAACCATCCTCAGTTCTTATTTGTGTGTTCACAACTTCTGAGGAACTTGGGCTATTATCAGGTACGTCATCTGAGTTGGCTTCATTAACAGGCTTGTAGTCGTTATTATGTTGATGTTTTGGAGGATTTGTCGGTTTACCTAATGAAGGAATGTAATCTAAGAATGCTGGTCGGCCATGATTGCCTAAAACAGTTCCAGTGTTTTTAATTTGCTCAGTCTTCATTAAATGGTCATGTATGCTTGCGGGCATGCGATACGGGTACTGGTCATTAGGAGCGTTGTTTTGAACATTAAATGATTGCATTGGTCTTGGCATAGGTCTGTTTGGCTTAGGTTTCTGCTTTGGTGGTTCTGGTGGCCTCAGATCATAAGAATCGTCACTCTGAGGTTGATCACCAAGGGGCTTTTCATTAACAAAGTATTGTTCATTAGCTGCTATAAAACTGTCAATAGGAGGCGGGTTGACCGAGTTTTGTAATTTTATTCCACTTGCGGCCAAGGTTAAAGGTCCACCCACGGCTGGCTTCCCAACAATGACATCTGAATTGGCCGTTATTATTTCACCTGGACTAATGGGTATTCCACCATTGACAAGTGGACTTTCGTGAACTATTTTAGGTGGGACGATATGGGCTTTAGGCTGCTTGTGTTCCGCTGCCCACGCCAAATTCTGATGCAATGTAGCATTAGTGAAAACCAGTTGAGATTCAGAAGTTTCAAGTTCATCTACTGGAATGTAAATAGGAAAGTTACTTTGTTTAGCCTCTAACTCACTGTCTACTCTTTTATTTGCATTATAAGCTGTTAATTTGACAGCAGGCTTGATAGTTGTGGTAGTGGTTTTATTGACTGTATCCTGTCGTTTTATGAAACCTCCCGTCATCTTTTCAATAACAGGAGCTAATTGTGTTAAACCTTTAATTCCTAGAGTTCCTAGTTTTAATAGATCGGCCACAACAAACTTATTTTTATTTGGTTTTTGCGTTTTGTCCGGTTTGTTCTTTTCGGGAACCTTAGTGCTTACTTTGTTAGTTTTTGGTGGGGTTGGAGCTTGTTCATTAGTTAGCAACTCACTTTCTTCAACAGAATTTGAATCTTTTTCATCAGAATAGTCGTTGATTACTTCAGTGTATTTTTCGACAACTTTATCAGTAGGAGCTAAATGTGAGTTACTTTCGTATTCGTAAGGTCCATATTGGGTTTTTTTATCCATAGATTCTTTGTTCGTTGGCCTTAAATCTAATTTCGTGGCACCGTAATTGGTCGTTTTCATTCCATATCGGCTGGATGTTGCAGAGTAGTCTATGTTGCTGTATTTAGTCTGTAATCCTTCAGTTTTTGTGTTGCTGCATGAACACGAACTTGTGCAAGGAGGGTTACTAACTTCAGAAGGTTGAATGACATCAAAACTGTTGCTTTCATCTTCTTCGCTGTCGATACGTTTGTCGATCTTTGGATAACTGCTCATAAACATGTTGGTGACAGCTGAAGGTTGTATTGTCTTCACTTCCATATATTTGGTCTGAAAAATATTGAAACTTTCATTACTATTATGCTTTTCGAATATCACAAAAATGGTTACAATTTTAGGAACATTTTTATTTGGGCCCTCAGGATTTCAGTCGTGAGAGGTTATGTGTGATCGTTTGTCATATGTACAGCACAGGACACTAACTACGTTGTAGGTAAGATTAAAGGAGAAGAAAAGTTAAGAAAGTGCTAACTACTAAAGTAAAAGGTCTATCAGCTTAGGATCCAATGGCTTGGAAATTTAGGAACTGTCCAACCAGGGTCCCAATTCTTACTTTTGTTGGCTTTAAGTCTGGTATAACGTCAGAATCGTAAAGATTGGTTAAAGATTCAGTTGTGACAACCGATACAATAGTTTCAAATGTGGAGATGGCACTTCTTTTATTTTGAACCACTGTGGTTAAGTATGTGTATGTGGTCATACATGTCTTGATGATATAGTTATGTTGCATGAGTTGGTGTAAAGGGAAGAGTGCACTGATTTGCTGACGGCTGACGACAGTAGCGACGGCAGATGATAGCAATTGTTTGGATGCTGAAGATGTACTGTGATGCGGTTGTAACGTAGTTGCGTGTATGAGCTTAAATTTGCGCTGAGAAAAAAGCGTAGATGAAGATGAAATGAATTGCTAAGATATCAATGAACTTTAGAATTGCCAAGACTGGTTTATTAATCATGTGCAAGATTTTGAAAAATACTGCTAATTTATTTGAAAACAATATTTGTGATTTCTGAAGTAAATCATAAAAATACAAATTACTTATTATATGCTGTACCTGATCTGGTTTTCCATCACCATTTTTGTCTTTCACCAACACTTCCACACCATTTGACATGATTCTTGTAGCTAGATTCTTTAGTCTCCTTTCATCTTCTTCTGTTTCTTTTTCAGGTAATTCCATTTCTCTTCCCGGTCTCCATGGTGTATTGTCATATACTATACCATTTGCATTGAACGCTGAAATATTAATAATGATAGTTAAAGTCAAGGACTTTTTTTAAAGCTATATTGTAGATAGAAAAAATTACAATGGATTATATCTTTTTGAATGAGAATATATGGAATGCAGCAAAAGTATATCGAAAGCTTATTGAAGAGAATTATTTGATAGTTAATGAAAATAATCAATTTGTCAACACTGTACAATCAGGTGATACACAACAAAGCCCTTTCTACAGCGTCAATATCTGAAAAACAAACAACATTTGTGCAAAGCGTTAGTAATCATTAATTTTCTACAGTCTAACTATTTCTACAATTGTCGGAACAGAAATTACATAAAATATAACACACGCAAAAAAGGATGATACTTCAACAAAAGTTCATTTGGACTAATTCAAATAAAAAAAAATCCAATGCACTTCATAATTTTAATTTTAAAACCATAACCGTCGTATCACAAAAACTTGTAAACATTGTTGAACACTTGTCTAAAAACATGACATATTATGACGTTGAAATAAGGTCCGTTCTGCAGCCACACTTTTTTAGACAAGTGTTCAACAGATGTTAAAATTTTTGTAGTAAGGCTGTAATGGTCTAAATATTTCGGCTTGAAGGCGCATTTCTTTTATTTTGGCAATCCATGTGGCCAATAGATTTGCAATACCGTCATAGCTCTATTTCATTTGTTAGCATGCTACTATTGCAATTATGCGGAATCGCGTGACGCATGCGTGCACCGGTGTCGTTTCAAACAGAAGTGTTTATACTTTTTACAGTAATATCTTATGCAATTTCTACAATGGATCAATTTTGTATGTCTAGGTATATCTACAGTTAATTTTGTAACGTCTTCATTACTTACTACTACGTCTAGTGCTGTTACTATGTTAATTATTACTGTACTGTTAATTTTATTTGTATATACATCTAATTTGTTAGTTTTAATGCTAGATCTTCTTGAATGTTTTTCGTTTTAAACACTGCTCGATTTTGTTTTTCTTCTTCCAAACACAGTTTTTTTACGTATTATTTTGGTTACTGCAATATTTTGAGTTTCATTCAAGAACATCTAAGCTGTTATTTTTAATTAATGAAACACTAATTACACTCACCTCCAAATTGGAAGTCGCAGGATGTGGGTATGGAACCATCCGTCATTGGGAACCTTCGGGATCTTCTAGTTTCTGGTGCAGTCCAGTCGAGGTCATGACGTCATCGCGTCTTTGTCAAGTCCTAGTCAGAGATTCTTGTCTGGAGTTGGAGTGGTATAAGTGGAATGGAAGTGTGGTGTAGAGGTTTCTTTGTAAGTATTTTGGTTTGGTAGGTATGTGTGGTATTTGTCGTATGTGTTAATTATGTGGTACATTTCGAGATTTTTTTTTCGTAAAATTTAATTCGATAATTGTGGCTTGTGTAAGGATTTAATGAATAGAAAACCAATTAATTTTTCAAAATGTTTATTGTTTTTAATTTTAAGTCGTATTTGCAATGTACAGTCGTAAGCGAAGGAAGAACGAGTATTAAAAGATATTTATGATAATCATAATCTAGGCTTATTCTTAGGCAATGAGTAATCGTTACCCAACAATTTTTTCCCCAACACATCGATTATGGTAACATAGGAAATAACATTTTTGGTGAACTTAGAATAACATGTTAATATCTAGTCAAGTACAAAAGAGTATTTCGTCCTTAAAACTAAACTAAATCTATAAGGCACTATTCCATAGTTAACTTACTATGATACAATCGAAATAAATAACTAAACCATTACTATACACCTAACCGTTTGTATCTTTCACGAGACGTCATCAATTGAACTTTGCCTTAGGTCTCTAGTGGCAGATGGGCTTGCTAATGTCACGACATACGTTGGTGACGCGTCATACCTAATATGCTTGCTTACTTCTCCTACTATACTCTCAAGACTTTGCGTTTCAACCTGATTCTCCACCGAAACATTGTTAAAGTATTTATCTGTATCAGAGACTATACCACTATCTGAATAAGAGCCAGTTAGTTCGCTAATCGTTGGCAGTAAAGATGGCAGTACTTGAACGTTATCATAATATATGGCTTCACGTTTCCTGACTGTCTGTGTGTCATCTGACACAACTGTTGACAGGACCGTGCTGAATTCACCAGGATGTCTGCCTGACACGTATAAAGTCACTACACTGGTATGTTTTGGAGGGCTAGGAATAGCGGCCGGGGCAGGCTTGGGGCGAGATCTCCTACGAGAAGGAGACGCTGGTGGTGGTGGTGGAAGGTCCTCCTCATTATCTTCTGCATCTTCAGAAAAGTCCTCGTTACTGTTAAGATCAGAAAGTATGTTCGGTTTGGGACTGTTACTGAAGATGTCATTATTTAAATTATTGTGTTGGTTCAGATTTGGTGACAAATTAAGGTTGTTGAAATTATTTAAACCACCTAAAGCAGAAAGATCACCTTGACCTAGACCTAGTAAGGGATTGGCTGTTTGTAGGTTAAGAGACGGTTGCTGCTGTTGTTGTTGTTGAAGAAGAAGTGGCAGTAATAGGGAATTTAACTGTGGGGCCTGAGCTAGTGCGGTGGGAGTAGTGACTACAGTATCAGTAACGAATTCAGTGGCTGTAATGACGTTAGTGGTAGGGTCGACAATTGTTGTTAATATAGCTTGACCTCTGAACGTAATAGGCAATACAGTTTCCCTAGCATCAGTAACTGTTGTCACATAGGTTGTCGTACGGGTTTTGTATTCAGTAACTGGAGTTTGGGGCTGCTGGGGTATCAAGCCCTGACCTTGCAGTGCAAGGAATGGGTTGATCGCTTGTTGCTGGTTGCCTAACAACAGTTGTGAGAGTAGTAGATTAGCTAAGGGAACATTGGAGTTTATCTCTGGTGCAATAGTCTGTGTAACAGGTTCTACGTTGTAAACTGTGCTAGGAAGTATATGTGAGAATGAAGTTTTGCGACCCCGAATGGTAGTAGGAGTAAAAATAACAGTAGTCGTAGGGGTTTCATGTAGGACATATCTTATTATTTTAGTGGCTCCATTATCAGCCAGCTCGGTAGACTCTGCAGCAAGGACAAGCTGTTGGTTGCCCAAAGGCCCGACTGAAGTAGATACTTGGTTTAGTAGTAAGGTTTCTAGACTAGGTGTTGCTGATAGCAAGTTTTTGTACTCAGTAATTTTTCCATTCACAATTGGCACTGTCACTTCAGTAGGTATTTGATGAGTAATGGTGATCTTTCCATCGTTTAGAATATTTTTAGCGTTGAAGCGTTCGCCGCTGATGTTTTCGAAAGAACTCCTTTGCCTGCTTGAAGCTCTACTAGTGGTAGTGCGTGTTCGCGATCTTGAACTTCCAGAGCTACGAGAGGTACTGGTTCTAGATCCTGATGAAGGCTTCGTCAGTCTAGGAGCCTTCGGAGGTTTCGGTGGTTTTGGCCTCGAAGACGATGTCGTTGTCCTTGACGAGGGTCGTGATGACGACTTTCCTCTTCTATATGCTGGTGTTGCTGCTGTCGTAGTAGTTCTGGTTTCTCCACGGATAATGAATGGTTGTCGTGCACCAGATTTAGGAGCTGCAGCAGTAGTAGTTCTAGTGCTAGAAGTGCGTCCGCTATATCTGTTACCTGGCCTTACTTTTTGAGTAGTTGGTTCCTCGGTTTCAGGTTCAGGGCGTCGAGTAGTTGTAGTCTTAGCAGTGCCTGGTCTTCGGAAGTTGTTATACTTTCTACTGCCGTAATCAACTTGACGTTTTGTACGTCTCCTGAAAGCAAATGGCCGTATTTGTACTATGTTTCTCTTAGGAGCAGCAGTGGACGGTGGTTGTGCCACTTGACGTTCCTTTCTGTCTGACGAATCGTAATCATTATCTTCCTCAAATTCTTCTTCTTCCAATATTTCTTCGCTGTCTTCGACCTTTTGTTCATCTTCCTTGATTTCTTCTTCAGGTTCTGGTTCAGGTTGTCTGAACAAATTCCTTCTTGGGAATAAAGCGTTTGGTCTCTGTCTGCGTAATGATAATAGTGGACTGGCGGTAGTTCTGGTCGTGGTTCTCCTTGTTGTTGTGGTTAGTCTACCGCGAGGGGTAACAGCTCGCCTTGCAGACGCTGTAGTAGACCTTGGAGTAATAGCAGTACCAGGTTGTCTAGGTACAGGTGGTCTCCTAAACCTTAGAAGAGGGTTGTTTGTAGTTCTTACTGGTGATTCAGTAATTTCTTCTAATGCTTCTGTTGCATTTTCTTCCTGTTGTGTCGCAAAGGTTTCATCGTTTTGGTCAGGAGGGAATGTTATTGAAGCAGTTGGTCTTATGCTTCTGCCAGGTGGAAGCCTTGATGAAGCAGTCGGTCTTATTCTGGGAACAGCTGATCTGCTTATATAATCTAAGCTGTTGGATCTCGCGGAACTAGATCTGAAACCAGTTCTTCTTGAAGTAGGTTGAATGCTTCCCCTTCCTCCAAACCCTCCAGATCTTGATGCAGATGGTACATTAGCTGACGGGTTATTGGCGCTACTACGTCCCGGGAATCTCTTTCCAGCATTTGCTGAGCCAGGGTAAGCGGATTGTTTTCTTCCTCCACTGTATCCTGACGTTTTCACAGATTTCAAACTTGGAGTTGCAGTTATAACAGGTGGGGTAAAGTCTGCACGAGTTATGGTTGTGGCTCCACTAGATAGTGGCACTCGTTTTGGAATAAAGGTCGGTCGATTACGTGAAGCAAATGGTATAATTACAGGTGTAGTAGATGGCTTTTTCGGAGTGAATGTTAGACGTGATTTTTTCCTCGTATTTGTACTGTCATCTTCCTCTTCTTCTTCCGATTCATTTGCGGATTCAGTTGTAGGCTCGGGTTCCGCGACAGAGCTCTCAATCACTTCAGGAGTAGGACTGATTATGTTGCTTTCTGTTGTAGTGTAAGATGCATTGCCCGCTGTAGTAGATTCTACGTTTAATGATTTGTTATCACTTGTTACAACAGTCGAGTCTCCAGATATAACAGCCACTTGAGAGAACAGTATCTTTTTCTCTCCTTCAGGAGCTGCGGTAGATGGTTTGTCTTCAGGCTTGACTTCAGCAAACAAATTATCAATGTAAGTGCCTAGAAGTACTGTTGGTGGAGCCGAAGAAGCATCAGGAAGTTTTGTCGGTATTATTTCTTCTTTCACTAAAGTTGGAGCTATGTGCGGCTTCTCACCATTATCTTGTATTAAGTTTTGGTCAGCAGCACCTACAGGTACCTTTCTGCCTAGCTGATTGTCTTCAACTAGCTTGGTGTTGTCAATAATATTAGTTACAGTTTCCAGACTACTCCTGATTTGAGATGTGTTGCCTGCATAGAAAGTAGTAAAATATGTGTATGTTGTGTAGAAAGTAGCTTTGCCATCATCTGGTTCCAGATTATCTGATACCGCAGAAGGTTTTAATTCTACTTCTAGTTCTTTGGGAGGCAAAACGGGTTCGACGTCAATTGGTGTTGTGTCAATAGGGCTTATAGTAGCTACTGATTGAGCAACAGGTGTAATAACATTAGAAACTATTTCCTCTCGACTTGTGATCGTTGTAGACTTATCTTTGTAGAGGGTTGTCCAATAAGTAAACGTTGTGTAATATGTGATTGGTAGATTACTTTCTTCTTCAGGTTCCTTGTTAGGCATTATTGTTTCAGTAACGACATTTGTTATAGTTTCTAGGCGACTCTTTACTTTGCTGGAATCTTTTCCAATATACATTGTTGTGAAATATGTAAAGGTAGTGTAACTTGTTTGTAATAATAGTGTAGGTGAAGGTAAAATCTCCTCTATGTTGCTCTCCGAGCTGATCTGATCATCTAGTATTATGTTGTTACTATCAAGGAACTTCCTTTCTCCTTTCGAAGACGATGATTTCACATCAGTTACGAAAGAATTTTCTGATTCCAAAGGATTTGATTCTACACTAAACAACATATCAACTTCGATTGGACTCGGATCTGGCGTTTCGGATTTGGTCTCTCCAGAAGATTCGTTCTTATCTTCCTCCATACTAACACTAGTTTCCATAGAAGAGGTTTCTTCTTCTGCAGGCGGTCTCGCCATTTTAACTTGTTTGCAGTTTCTAAAGTCAAACTGAGCTCTGGTATTTTCCATATTCAATGGGTTAGCTTTGGTGGGAATCAATTCATCAGGTCCAACGTAATTTGTATATACTTCATTTCTGCTGCATACATTAGCGTCAGTGCCAACATAAATCGTTGTAAAGAATGTGTAAGTTGTGTAATAAGTCTTTACTGCATCAGGCTTAATGCTTGCGACAACATCGTCGCCTAATGATGGTGTGGGTGTTTGAGAACTATAAATATCATCTACTTCGACTGACTCAATGACATCTTTATTCTTAACAAGATCGATGATGCTGTTTATCGCAAATGTTTCTGTCGGTCGGCCAATACCCACACTGGTTGGTGCAATCTCATCTTCATTGAACGCTCCTAATAGTGATGGATCCATTTTAGAAAGATCAATTGTCGATGTAATAATATTTGTAACAACTGATTTATGACTAGCAACACTTGAGGTTTGGTCACCAAAGAATGTAGTAAAGTATGTGTATGTTGTGTAAAGTGTCTTGTAAATTACATCAATTTCATTTTCAATATCTTCTTCTTCTTGTTGGGTAGTTGCTTTTTCTGTTGTAGTGGTCGTTTGTTCAGTACTAACTGATACTTCTACGTGACCTTGAGTTGTTGTCGTTCTTTCAGTAGTGGTAGTAGTAGTAGTAGTGGTGGTTGTGGGTTCTTTCTTTTCAACAGTCTCCTCAGTTTCAACTTGTTGATTTTCCTCAACAGTTGTACTGTGCTCTTCATGAACAGTAGTTAATGCAGTCTGTACTTCTTCCTGTTGTTGCGGTGTAGTTTTAGGAGCTTCGGTTATAATCTCTGGTTCTACGGGTGGCCTATCAGGTTCTTCGGGTATTGGTTCTGGAACCTTTAATTTAGTCTCAGAAGAGTAATTAACTTCAACATGTACTACGGCAGTAGGTTCAATGTTAAGGTTGGTTCTACATACAACATTTGTTAGATAGCCAATGTTACTTTCAACAACAACATCTGATTTGATAGACGTAGTTGTTTCAGTACTTTCTAGTGGGATGAAATAAGTTGTCAGATATGTCAACGTTTTGTAAGCTGTAGTCATGGTTGACTGTGTTTCCAGGCCTTCAGTACAAACTACTTCTTGAGTGTCTTCGTTTGTGTCCTCGTGAGAATCTTCTTGCGTGAATTCATCCATGTCAGGTACTGTAAATTTGGACTCAGTCGTCGTTTCAAATTCCTCAGAGGATTCTTCACTGTGTCCACTTTCTGTGGTAGTCATAAATTCTTGCGGCATTTCTGTGGTCACTTCTTCTTCTTCCTCTTCTTCTTCTTCTGGTCTTTCAGTCACTTCAGCAGCTGTGTTTTCAGATTCTTCCTCTGAATTCGTGAACAATTCAGACATATCGCTTTCAGTAACCGGCGATTCTGTAGGCGCTTCAAGTATAGTTGAGGATGGGGACAATGTCACTAGTGGTTCAGTAGCTTGTGAATTGTAATCGTTGATAGGTATTACGCCTAAATCTTCTGTAACACGAGTACTTTCTGTTGTAGTTACTGGCGGTTCAGAAGGTTGAATAACATCCACATTCAAGTCAAAGCCATTATTGTATTGAACGCTTATAGAGTCTGGTACCTTATCATCAACTTCATACAGAACCTTTTTCAGACTCTCCTCATCATTGAAAAGAGCCTTCTCAGACCTGTTCTCATCAACAACAGCTGGGCCAGTAATTCTAGTTGTAGCTGGTGTTTCATGGGCCTTGAAAGTGGATGAAGCTACAGGGATATCAGCGGCAAGGAAAGTGATTTTGGTAGAGAGTTTGTCAATGCGGTTAGCGGATGGGAAAACATTAACTTCGTCAGGATTTTGGGGTCGACTTGTTTCGGTGTTAGGACTAAATATAATGACGGTGTCACCTACGACAGTCGTGAAATCAGCAAAGCCAGCGTAAGTGAATGTTTTCTTAGGTCTGGGTTCACTTTTTTGCCCAAACAACTTTTTAGGTAATTTCGTTTGCTGCGCCGCCTGCTGCTGAGGACGACGAGACTCGACATTATCTATATAATAAAATATCGGCGAAAATTCGTTCTTAATTGTAAACGTCGGTAAATCGTAATTTGGCTTAACCTTAACTACGTTTGCTTCGTCTAAAACGTCCGGTTTTGGACGCGGTTCTTCTTTAATTGGTTCTGGGACCGATTCGTATGCCTTACTTTGTCTGAATGTATTTACATTTTCAACAACGGATGGCTCTACTACAAATTCAAACTTTTTATCGTTCTCAATGGTTGGACCGTCAAGGTAATTTAGGACTTCATTTTGAACATAACGCGGTATTTCTTTTACAGGTTGCACTCTGCGTCCTACAGGCTCTTCAAATATTTGATTATCAGCCTGACTTTCAGGAGCAGTGGGATTCCAGAATTTCAAACTTTCTTGTGCTGGTTTGCTAGCATATACTATTTCCATTTTACTGCTAGGTGCTAGATAATCAGTATTTTTTAGTACAAACTTTTCAGGGTCAATGAAGCCTAAATCTTGCTTGACGTTCCATTCGCCATCGAAAGCGGAATGAGCCCGAGTCGGTTTAACAATAACCGGGTCTTCTACATTGGTTGGCTTATTATAAAGTACGAGTGAAGACTTCGTCAGTAGCTGTGCGTATATGCGGCCGTTATCTAAGGTGGTGCCCAGGATCTGGGTGGCGTACTCCGTGGTGACACCATCTTGGATGAACGTCCTCGCTGTCGATGTCAGTAAGCCGATGAGTGGTTTGACACTGTGGTACCTCCCGACCTTCGTGTTATAGTCGTTCCTCTTCTGATTAACGAGGAGGACGGTTAAGTCTGCGGTCAAAAGTCAGAGTCAGCGTCATGTGGGATAGTGTCGGAGGTGCGGTTTATTTTACAAAGTCCGTTTGAGTTGATCCACGACCCACAGGATTAGATTTGAAAGAGAAAGAAAAACATACAATTAATAATGCAATTTAAATAGAATAGAATAGAATAGAATAAAGATGCTAATAGAAAACAATTTGCATACAGTTAGCACTAATTTTGTACAGCTGTTTTTTAGATTGAGGCTTATGATGATTAATTTTTTTGTGTATATTATCAAATTACATGAAACAGCTACTTTCTTCATATTTAAATGCTAAAATTATACTCAATATTATTAATAACGGAGAAAAATAAAAAAATCAACATCATAAACGTCAACAAAATGTACACAACATATTTTTAGGTTAAAATAGTTGAAAAAGGTTAAGAGTAGAAAAGATATAATAGAAAATAGAATTGCAATATTATAGTTGTAATTTCAATACTTTTAAGAGATTTTTTATTTACTTAGCATTCAAAGAAATCATTCAAGCAAAGTTATTTTTACAGAAATTTTGTATAAATTAAGGACGAAAACTCACCCCGGTTTTCGGGGACGCCTTCTCGTTTTATTCTGGAAGATTCTATTTGTTCATCTTGATTTATTTCTGTAACAAAGAAAATTTAATCATTAGAATAACATACTTCGCAATAATTACACAAAACAGTAATTTAGACGTCCGAGAAGCAATAAATATATGTACAACTATACACTTCGCGCAAATAAGTGGGGTATTGAACGATTAAATATTTTTTCAAATCAGACCATTAGTTCTTGAGATAAGCGTATTTAAACCAACAAACTCTTCCGCTTTACAATATTAAGTACTTAGCTACAGATCAATTTACTACCATCTTGTCAGACCGGAAAGTTCAGAATTGTTACATCAAAACTAACTTAAACTTAAAGTTTAAAAAAAAAAGTGAAGTAAATAAAAAAATTGAATATAATTTAATGTTAATTATTGTATTTTCTACAGGCCTTAGATGCCTGATTCAAATAAATAAGTGAAAATAAATAAAAAAATATCAGTATTATGTACTGTCCACAATTTTCTTTTGACCACCAAAGATTCCTGAAACAAAATGATCGTTATTGTCGCTTAAGCAACAGCAGATAATAAGCACAAAATGCACTAGTTCCATAATCCGGCTTGGCTCGGTTTCATAACGATTTGTTACGATAACCTAGATGTATTGTAGAAAGTGACTAAGTATAGCAAGGTCGGCCGGACTCGTGAATTGTTTGAACGTAAAAAAATGTGTATTGCAAATGTGTTTTATTACGGTATTTTGTAGTAGTAATTTGGGAGAAAAAATATAAACATCTGAAATGAGGAAGTCGGTTAAAAAATGTATGATCGTCGATTTAATAATTTTGGAAGAGTAGTAATAACCCCGTTCCCCCACACCCATATTTCGGCAGACGTATTCTATATATAATACACTAGCTTCTGCCAGCGGTTTCACCCGCATCCCGTGGGAACTACTTCCCGTACCGGGATAAAAAGTAGCCTATAGCCTTCCTCGATAAATGGGCTATCTAACACTGAAAGAAATTTTCAAAGCGCGTTCAAACAAACAAACAAACAAACTCTTCAGCTTTATAATATTAATATAGATATAATAATATAATATATAATACATATGTATTTATATACTACGAAATTAGTTATATACTCTATTCTCGCCAAACTTTTTGTCACCACGGAAAATTGCGCGAACTCCGCACATAAATCAATTTTAGGAAGTTAAATTAAGAAATATGATGAAGAAGCTTAAAAAATACTGCTCGAAGAAAGTGTAGCTATAATTTTGATAACCACTCAGTTTAACGTTATTAATTCGTCGAGTGTAAATGTGTTGACATCCGACAGGTTATAAATCATCATTACGACGAGTTTTTACTTCAAAATGAGTAAATTATGAAGTCAATTAACGTACAAAATTGAATTTATTATATATCTTCATGTTAACAACGTAATCAAATGCACTAAAGCAATTTTTATTGACGAAGAAATGTTGCACACAGTTATTTAGCTAAATAACAACGTTATGAGAGCATCTTTACCATACTTTTGCGATTTGAGGATCATTAAACCTTAGACACTTATTTGATACTTCTTATAACAAGTCTCACAAACCATTGATAAAGAGTAAACCGACCACTGCTCACATTGCGGGGGGGGGGCTACTTTCAGCATGAAATATTTTATTATCAAATACTATGACCAAATCCCGGCTGTCATTGAACATCCTTGGCAGTCGCTACGGGTAGTCAGAAGCCAGTAAGTCTGACACCAGTCTAACCAAGGAGTATTGGGTTGCCCGGGTAACTGGGTTGAGGAGGTCAGATAGGGCAGTCAGTCCTCGTAAAGCACTGGTACTCAGCTACATCCGGTTAGACTGGAAGCCGACCCCAACATAGTTGGGAAAAAGGCTCGGAGGATGATTGGGGGAGGCCTACTTTCAGCAAAAAAATATTTTATTATCAAATACTTTGATTAAGTATTTTGCATAAGAATTTCACTTACGAAAGTGCACATCGCAACCGCCCTTTGGGAAAAAACATCAACATTGCACAAAACCACAGACAAAGCCTGCGGGTAACCCAACTCTTCGCAATTTAAAAAAGGAAACCGGCCAAAAGCGAATCGGACTCGCACGCGAACGATTCCGTACCTTTAAAAAAAATACCATCAAGACGTTTGCTGTTTGGTAGGCCCTAAATTATTTATTTTATTTCCGTTTTCAGTATTTTTTATTATAGCGTCCATAATAATACATCATTTTTAACAATTTCAACTGTCTAACTATCGCGGTTATTAAGATATAGCCTGGTGACAGACGGACAGAGAAGCTTAGTAATAGGGTCCCCTAATACCTTTTATGTAAGGTATTAGGGACAAATTAGCAGATGCGTTTAGATATTATGTTGTCTATGGTATGTCTTGTAGATTAGACATGGATAGTCTTAACCAATTCTTTAGATGTGAGATTTTCCGACATGATTTGGGTTTGATGAAATGCTTTTAAGTTTATCTGATGATGGTGTAGCTTTATACCTACATTTATTATGTGTATCTATACGAGAACCCTTAACTGAAGATGATTTAGGAAAATATTAGTTTTTATTTAGTTTTAGCAATTACTACCTATGTATAGAAGTATTATATTTAACAAGGCGGATTGACCGGGTTTCCACAAGATGTTTTCCTTCACCTTTACGTCTTACTACTATACTTAGTTGTTGGTCTTGCTTGACCTGGAATTGAACCCACACTCATACTTAAAAGACGGTGCTTTAATCACAAGATGACCAAGACAACTCATTTATTATTAACGACATAAAAAAGTTCTTAATTTATATAATTAAAAACCTCTATTTTGAAGATGCTTGGTCTGAGATTTTTTGGTGCCATTGACAGTTCTGTCTGTCAGTACCAAAAAACTATTTTCCCTTGACAGCTGTCAATTACGTACAAAAAATCGATACCGCTATAAATTTGTTTAGTTTAGCCTGTCATCGTTTAGTTACTGGGTTGACTGTCATCGTTTACTTACTGGGTTGTTCCCCTTACGCACATTCCTATTGCGTTTTCACTGACACAGTCTATCAGGATGTCAGGAAGTACGCCGTGCGCATATAAAGCAGGACTATTTGCAGGTCATTGGGGGAATGCGGGTCAGTGGAGGAATGACCCAGTACGTGGTAGTGAGTGGGGGAACAGTCTATCTGTTTGGTGATATGGGTCACATTACGGTAATAAGGCGTAATGGAATGTGGTAGCGTTTTTTTGTTTGTATTTTAGTATTGAAACTAATATTAAGATGTACAACAGACATACAAATCTAAGTTATGAAAGTATTGAATGTTAGAATTTTGGGACGGACGGTCTACCAATTTGTTTTTTATTAGACTGGAAGCCGACTCCAAAGTAGTTGGGAAAAGTCTAAGTAGATGATGATGATTTGTATTTAAATGGATGAACTTAGGTTGCTAGTTAGTGTGAAATTGATGAAAAGTTAAAAAAAAAACCTTTAATTGTAATATTGCACAGTTAAGTGTGAAAACTATCAACAGTTATACTTTCTAGGTACATAACATATTGTTGTTCTCAAGTTCATCGACTGTTGATCGGTTACCACGGTGATCGGATACTGAAGAAAAACAACACTATTAACAATATCGGGAGCTTATCTCTTCACTATAGACAATAGTCTACGGTTAAACAGGTCACTCTCCATAAGTGTTGTAAGAAAAAAAAATGAGGTCAGAGTAAACCACCACACCACAACAGCATTCCCAAAGAGAGTTGGTGTCAGGCAGGCGGCCGACCATAAAACTTAAGCCGAAACTTCTGCAGCATGAAGATGGAAGGAAAAACATGCTGCGCCGACCCCAAATAAAATTGGGATAAGGGCAGGAGGATGATGATGATGTAAAATCGGATGCAAATAAAAATGAAGAATGTGAAAAAGATGGATCCAGCCATAGAAAAGCCACATAGGTTTGACGTATCATAAGGTTAAGCAATAGTTCTTTACCATGGTTGATACCATAACCATTTTACCCTGTAGTCCGTATTTCGGGTAATGATGGATCCAAACATGGAAAAGCCACACGATTTGATCGACCATAAGGTTAACCAATAGTTCTTTACCATGATCTATACCATAACAATTTTACTCTGTAGTCCGGATTTCAGAAGTCACAAAAACATCTTTGCGTCTACTAGACCAAAGACATTATTCATCGGAATTTCCTCAAAAATCCAACAAAAAATTACATAACAACTTAATAGCCAACAAATTGACTAAAACCTATACCCAGGCTTCATTAGTCACTTACATAACTTCACCGCGAAAATAAGAACAAGCAAAAATCTTCTAACTCAAACAAAATGCCATTTCCCCATTCCGAAATATGTACTTCCGCACTTCAATTTGGTCTCGGCAATCATTTTTTGACAATACACCAATTACCAGAAAAGTAAAAGCCAATTTAACTTTTACTACTTACAAAATAGAGGCTAAATTCCTGTCACAAACATCTCGTAGTAGTGTAAACTTGTGAGAACAGGTGTACTCTACAAAAGATCTAATTACGCATAGAACTGTCAAAACATTAATTATTTCGCACGCTCTCCTTTCTAAAAAGTTGATTGGCACATACCTGATGTGTATCAGAGGACCTTATTTCAAGGTGATAAAGTTTAAACTTGAACAGCAAATGATTTGAAAATTGTTAGGTAGTTCTTAATTCAAAATTCGTAGTGATGGGAATTTTGTAAACTTGGGAATGTAGATATGTTTCACTCGCTCTTTCATTCATATTCGTTATAGAAACTTTTGCGCAATTATTTTTTGTAGGTATATATTTTTTACCGTAGTCGTGGTGGCCTAGTGGGCAAAGAACCAACCTCTCGAGTATGAGGGCGCGGGTTCGATTCCAGGTCAGGCAAGTACCAATGCAACTTTTCTAAGTTTGTATATACTTTCTAAGTATATCTTAGACACCAATGACTGTGTTTCGGATGGCACGTTAAACTGTAGGTCCCGGCTGTCATTGAACATCCTTGGCAGTCGTTACGGGTAGTCAGAAGCCAGTAAGTCTGACACCAGTCTAACCAAGGGGTATTGGGTTGCCCGGGTAACTGGGTTGAGGGGGTCAGATAGGGCAGTCGCTCCTTGTAAAGCACTGGTACTCAGCTACATCCGGTTAGACTGGAAGCCGACCCCAACATAGTTTGGGAAAAAGGCTCGGAGGATGATATATTTTTTACCTGAAAATAAGCGAAAGTATACAAAACTGCGTAAAATATTCGTTTTATAAATGTTGTTATACAAACGAGTCGACAAAACTTTACATCACTGATGTTATCGATAAAACAGTTCATCTCTTTCGTCGTAATTTTCTTATTTCAGTACATTTCACTTTTACTTGCCCAAAAGAAAGTACGATGTTTCTTGTTTTTATCCGCTTTCGAAATGCCGGTTACTCTCTTATTACTCACTCAAAATTATGTGAAATAGTGTAACTTTATCATTTAGCAATTTGAAAAATATGACATACTAGCTGTTGCCCGCAACTTCGTCTGCGTGGGCAATAAAGAATAGTCAATTATTACGTATGGTGCATAAGTAATTTTCACAGGAAATAGCTATAATCTATGTCTATATGCTTTGAGTCTGACAAAGCTGTCATTTGTACATTTTCAGCAGCTGCTGCGACTAAGCAGAAGCCAGAAAGTCTGTCAGTCTTACGATGGATATCGTCTTGTGTAGTTGACTGGATTGAAGATAGATAGATAGGTAGTCGCTCCAAGCAAAATATTGGTACTCAAACAGATTCGGTGACTGGAAGCCCAACACCAACATAGTTGGGGAATAGCTGGATGGATGATAAAATGAGTCATCATCATCAGCAGGCGCATAGGGTAGGATAGTTTCACTACTGGGGAGAAACACTTGTATGACTTGTATGAATTGGGGATTTTCTGTGCACTTACTTACTATGGTAAGGCTGACCCCACATTAGGCGTGCGCGATCCTCGGGCGTGTGAGTAGCGCGGGCGTCGCGAGCGCGCTGCGTGAAAGTCGCGTTTTGCTGCCCTGCGGCATGTGTGAAGAGTGCAAGCGACGCGCTCGCGGCGAGCACGCGGCGCTCGAGTTGCGTTCTTACCCCTACGCCCGCTATCCCCGCCGCCCGCTAAACGCCTTAGCAGTTAAACGTCAAGTCGAGCGCGCTGCAAATGCCGCAGGGCAGCAAAACGCGACGCTCACGCAGCGTGCTCGCGACGCACGCGCTACTCACATGCCCGAGGATCGCGCACGCCTAATATGGGGTTAGGTCTAAACCGGGAGGGACTCCACCGAAATGTTTGCATTAGTTCACGAATAGGCAAAATGTACGTATCTGTGAGAGTCCACTTCATGTGTTCGTACTTGAAACCTGCAGTTTTGCCAAGATTTTCAAAATGTACGCTCGCAATTTGTCATTTCTTGGTGGAGCCAGCAAATCAAAAGAAACAGAAGTGTTGTATACTGTGCGTCACTACCGCTCACCGGGAAAATTTCGCTCTTGCGGAGGACGTTTATATACCATATTTTGTGTCACACGTAAACAGGACGACAGTAAGTATCCACCGAAACACTTTCAAAGATCTGATGAACGAACAAATCAGACCTGAGTTGGTCACCTGGGGCCAATCAGAGCTCTATGAAGCGATCATACGCTTTGGCTCCTACTGTTATTGTGGTTTCTGAAAATGTATTCACCTCATTCAACGATGAATGTAATTCTGATGGTACTATTAAGAACACTTGCTTAGCGCAAAAGCTGACGATGGCAGGCCGACTCTTTTGACTTCTCGAATAGGATACCATTGGTTTTTGTGCAATGCACACCTGCAATGCATGCTGGATTAGGATAGGATATAGGTGGATAGGATTTGCAGCAGAGAACAATTCTGTCTTTGTAATTGAATGACATCAAACGTAGTTTTATATAAAAGGTGTTTTTTTAGACTTGGCTCGGGTCTTACTGAGACTGTTCGTAATCGTGAACAGTGTATTTGCGATCAGAAGTTGAAAGTAAGCATGTCTCTGGTATGCGACGCGTAATTTGTACGTTTCCAGACGCATAAAGCATTTTACGTGTGTATGGTATTAAATCGAGAAAGCTCCCATTTCTTATCCGCACTTTGTATCTGGGCTTGTTTTTAAAGCTACAGAAGCCTACATTACCTACCTCACGCTTAGCAGCGCTTGCGAGAGATAGATCTTCCTTTCTTCTAAGATTAAGTTTACATATTTTGCATCAGAAAAAATAATTAAGGTCTACTTAATACTACTCACTCAAAGTAATTTGTTTTAAGGCCACCACATTAGTGGAAGATAAGCTAAACTATGTTTATGAAAAAATCCTGATATGAACTCCATCTGTAACTTTAAATGATAATTAATTGTTCCACTAAAGTCATCATTTTTGACATAATGTTCAAAAAATAATTTAGATGGCACCGTTTTAAATTTGGCTGAGAACTATTAATTTTCCTTTCATCAAGGTAATAATTATAGTTGGATTTTGATGTGGTACGGCAAACTGACAAACACTATTGAAATGTCTATCGAAAAATTACACTACGTGTTAAAATATGGTGAATTACGGAAAATACACAACTCCATCTGTTGAAATAATAATCCTCTATAAAGAATGTATGGTAATTAATTGTCAATTACCACCTCGCTCTTTTGACAAATTTGATGTATTTTTACCACAGATGGAGCTACTTTAACCTTGGCTAAACAAAATTTTCATATTTTTTTTTCTTCCGAAGTTACTTATAAAGGTGTGATTTTCTGTGTAAAGATTAATAATAGGCCGAACAACTAATATAAGTACAATATTCAAATGTACAGTTTTGACAAACAGATTGCGTGTCGTAATATTTTACATCTTGAATTCACAAAATTAATCATATCTTTTGATAGAGTGAATCGATTTCGATGAAACAAAAACTAAATAATACCCCAAGTTACATAGAGTTTTTGTATACAAGCATTGTCTGCATTGAATTCGTAGATTTTACGTGAATCCCGAACAAACAAACAGATAAACAGACAAACAGACAAACAGACAAACAGACAAACAGACAAAAATGACAAAAATGATGGAAATGGGTTCTGTTAGTTATCCTTTAACATGCCGGCTATTTTTTTTGTCAATTTCTTCAATGTACAAAAATTACTTTTCTACAGATTTATTATATGTATAGATAATATAATAACACGCAGTAACAGCCATCTTTATTTTTCAATTATGGAACCGTCAAAGTTTGAAATTGAATTTCGCAGATCTAAGTTTTGAAATTCGAATGTCTGGAAAAAAATGCGGCTGTTTTTTTTAATCTTGAGTAAAAGTTTTTCTTTCAAAATTATCGTAATACTAGCCGTTTTCCCGCGGTTTCACCCGCGTCCCGTGGGAACTACTGTACGTACCGGGATAAAATATGTTATGCAGGGAAGAGTGGAGCTTTCCAGCAATGGATGACGGGGTGACAGTTTTCGAGTTTATTTATCACAAACAAACAAAATATATGTATATTTTTCCTTTTTATAAAAGGTATAAAAATAGATGAAATTGGATTAAATAAATGGAAAATAGATATAACTCCGCCATTTTATACTACACTACCGCTTCCTAAGTAGCTTAGCGTTTCGAAATGAGTCCTCAACTTTATGGCTAATGGCGGGAAAAGTGTCGAGTAAAAACTTGCCCGGGGGAGCGAGATGACAATGGCGTTTTATGTGAGTGTGAGAGAGAGAGAATGTGTGTCAGTGGGTGAGCAGGGCTCGAGTCAACGCACTTGCAGTTGCACTGCTGTGGTGCAAAAACAAGTGGTATATGCGTTTTTAATTATTTTCTTAGCTTTCTGAATACTTGAGTGAGGTAAAAACGTGTTTATTGTGATTGAAATTTTCACAAACATTTAATTGTCAGCTTGAATTTAGTATTTAATGAAAATCCAAAGGAAAAGGTCAGTCATTTGTTTGAATATACTTACACGTATGTATAGCATAAAAAACAAACTCTTTGTTCGACTCAGGAATCAAACTTAGCAAATCTCACGCAATATTTTTAAAAAACTTAAGAGGATATCAAAACAAAAAAGTTAGTTTTTTTAACCTAGCAATTTGCCGGCCACATAAATGTTGCTAGCTTAAAAAATAGACAGACTGGTTAGCTTTATGGTTTCTTACCATTTAAGTAATGGGTGCCCGTCTCAATGGCAATTAGCCTGAATTCCTTAGCTTAGCAGAGCACCTATAGATCAGCTTACAAAGTTTGCAAGCGATACAGTTTTTTAAAACAAAATATATCTATGAAGAATATAAAGATCTAGCCAAGAATCAATCGATTTTGTAGGTATCGTTCCGTTTTGGATTAGGTACAACAAAGGAGAAGGATTAAGCGTTAATCACCACGCTTGTTCAATGCGGGTTGGTGATTTCAGACTTTATAGTCCAGGTTTCCTCAAGAGGTTTTCCTTCACCTTTTTATCAGCCACTAGCTGTTTTCCCGCGGTTTCACCCGCGTCCCGTGGGAGCTACTGCCCGCACCGGGATAAAATATAGCCTATGTTACTCGCAGATAATATAGCTTTCTAATGGTGAAAGAATATTTAAAATCGGTCCAGTAGTTTTTGAGTTTATCCATTACAACCAAACAAACAAACAAACAAAGTTTTCCTCTTTATAATATTAGTATAGATTGGTGTCTAGAAAGTACATACAAACAGAAAAGTTGCATTGGTACTTGCCTGACCTGGAATCGAACCCACACCCTCATACTCGAGAGGTTGGTTCTTTACCCACTAGGCCACCACGACTTTATACAAATATGTTGACACTAAATAAAAATTAAGGTATATTTCAAAGGGGCCGTCTTTTGCCCTTGTGTAATAATTTGCAACTTTTAACACCAATCTAGACCATCCAAATAATACTTAAAAATCTTCCAAAAAGCACAATCTTCATAGCCATATTAGCTCCTAAAGTTTCGAAACATTTTCTCACGTTTAGCCATATTTTAACGTTCCATATATATACAAATTATTTGCACAATTCATCGTCCATTGATATACTAATTGCGACACGCTGACCCGTTCACATGTTATTCACGAAAATTTTGATTGTTTTAGCAGACTTTTGTTGAACATTTGTAAAGAGTTGGTATTTTAATTGGTGATATTTTGTAAGTTTAGCTTAGTTTTTAAAGTATCATTAGAGTTTAGAATTCAGTAAGGAATGAAAAATAAACTTAATATAAAGATGATGGACGTATTTTTGAATTTAATTCAAATAGTTGAAAAAACTACTTTTTTATATTTAAGTATATCTGTTTATTTCCAAATCACAACACACAATGTTTTTACCATTTTAAAAACTGAAACTATTAAGAAATCGACAGCAATTTCAGTTAAAAACTTGCTACAGAGTACCCACGACTTTTGTTAACCCAAACTTTCAAAATCAATTAAAAAACTAACAATGTTAACTACTAAACAAAATAATAATAATATTACGACCTAATTTAACTAGACTTCAGTTGCAAAATCGATACTAGATAGTTGCAATAACCGGTATTTATACCGGTTTTCGATAGATAGGCTTTCATTCCACGTCACTATTCTGTAATAATTCACTGAGTATTGAGAAATGACCTTGTTCATATTATTTGTCTTGTCAAATGATTAATATCTTGATTGACTTGTAATTAGGTCTCTCATACTATGATACGTTAAAAAGAATAGATGTTAAGTTACAACACTTAATTTATCATCGGCCTAGCCTTATTTTCCCAACTACGTTGAAGTCGACTTCCAGTTTGGACGCAGCTGATATTAACAACATTTTACATGGAACTTAATCTTACCTCCTCAAACCAATAACCCCTCGGAACCTAATACCCCTTCGTGAGACTGCTTTTAAATTTTTCTGGCTTCTCAATCCTCTGCCAAAGATGGTCAAATGACAGCTAGTGACCCAACAATTTACCACTAGTATCTCCCACTAAATTCGGAAATCAATGAATGTCTTATATACTTAATTAACCACATACTTAATTAGCAAAAGGTCAATAGCAAAATATATTCGCCTAATTATGTAAATTCTTGAAATCCTAACATAAAGAGTGTAGAAAATCTAGTTTTTACAAAAGGTTAACAACATAAATGTCCTTCAAAAAAGCTTAATGATATTATCTATGCCTACTATACTAATGTTATAGAGAGAAAAAAAAATCTTTGTAATGGATAAACTCAAACACTACTAGACCGATTTTAAAAAATCGTTCATAATTAAAAAGCTACATTATCTGCGAGTAACATAGGCTGTTTTTTATCCCGGTACGGTCAGTATTTCCCACGGGACGCGGCTAAAACCACGGGAAAGCGGCCAGTTTGTAGATAAATTTACTAAAAACATGTTTTTCCAAGTTCACGAATATTTGTAATTATAAGCTAATTGATTTAAGGAAATGCCATTGAATTCTCGATTTGATTGTTATGCCCAATAAATGCCAGTTAAAGAAATACAGCCTTACTTATAAAAATCTCTAATCATCTTCTAAGGATCATTTTAACTAATCACTACTTAAAGTCTTAAGTGATTAAATGTTAGTTAAGACATACTTAAGCAACGTTTATAAGTAAGAATTTTCTTAAACAGCCCTTAAGTATTACTTATTATTTAATTCACGTTTTTAAGTAAGGCTGTAAGTAAATAAAATTGGTTATTATAGTTTCACGCTTTCCTCTTTTGACAAATAGCTAGATCCGCTGGTCGGTAATGATCGAATTCTGATATATTGTTGTCAAAATTTTATGTCTTTTGGCAAATGACTTATCTGTTTTTGTCATCTTTCCTATGAATTTGAGCTAAATTATTATTGAATTTTAGTTTTCCATTTATAGTTATATCGTGACAATAGAAATTCTTAATTCGTGATCATGTGTAAGTTATTTAATATGTTTATAAAAGTCACTAATTAAGTCTATATATACTCTTTGATGATCAAATAAATAGCATTATCTAGAAAAGCGGAACTAATCAAACTGTTGTTCCCATCTAATATTATTATGTAGTTAAAATATTCAGTTATTAACCACGATTTTGCCACAAAAACTAGTTTTAGCTTCGTTAAAATATCAATGAAGTCTTAAATAATTATTTTCGTAGAATAAGTTTTAGTTCCCCACTCCTTAAAACAACAAATTGCTATATTCGTCATTTGGTATAAAAAAGATGGCTGACCTAATGCGGAAGAACAAACCAGTTGAACTTTTTACAATAGCTGACCTTTTTTATGTATATTTCTTCTATAGTTCAATGGAATATAAAAATAGCTTGATTGATTAATTCAAGATCAAAGCATTTTTTGGTATAATTCATAAGATCATCACGCTTGATACACATCATACCAGACACGTCAATATCGTGGTTCAACAGTTCAGGTTCAATCTCAAGCTATGAAGACAACTTAGTCCAATCTAAACTTCATAGCTGTTTCAAGCTAATATAATTTACGAAAAAAAGTTACTTTATAAATTCTCTGGGAACTGAATACAGAACCCTACACTTAAAAGTAGTAATAATTATATGAGCTATCATCATCAACCACCAAATGGCCCACTAAAACAGATTAGCTTTACACATAATAAGGCATTAAAATTCCCACTTCCATTGCAACACTGATTAGCATTACTAAACCCATAACGACATTTGTGCGTGCACTCTTAGGTTGGATGTCGACACCCCATGTGACCTCACGATTAGTCATCTTAACCAAATCCAGTCAAGGACAAAATCGAGTTTTGAATTGCCATCTTTTGAGAAAAAAGGTTAGGTTCCGGGTCTGTTTTGCGATGTTTTTAGATGATACTTATTAAACATTACACTCTCTAATAGATCATAAATCTTTTAAGAATTTTCAACAAAATAATGTGGCTAGACTGGAAACCGACCCCAACATAGTTGGGAAAAGGCTCGAGATATGATGAATCCACAAAAAATCATTATAAGAGCAAACTATAAACCTTTAGTCGGCCGAGTTTGATCAGGCATTCAACATGAAGATGAAAATGGCAGTGCGCAAATTCGTACAAATACACATTCGATCAAATTATTAAGTAGCTAATAGGTATATCCGGCTGGAATTGGATTTACCTATATAATCTGTCTATATAGCTATCAATCTATCAGTTTAGTGCTCGAGGATTCTAAACCAATGACCTCACTCACACCGACTCGCCCCGTCCATTCACGCGTGCTGTTACAAAATTGCGAGCAACGCCGATAGGCTCCATTGAATGCTCGGAAGTAAACGCTTCCTACACTCGCGAATCTCTTGGTAAATGTTACGAGTTACGCAACGGTGTGATATAAGGTCTTGCGCTGGGAGCCATGAGATATAGCCATTGTTTGGGGATTTTCGAAATAGTTTATTAAAATGACTACTTTGATATGTCTGTGGATGTATGACTCAATGGTTTGGATAGCGTGATGTTTCGTAAGTCATATTCAGTTATGATTTTCTGTCCTTAATGAATGACTATCATACGTACGCTTTTAAAGTCATCTATAACTATTTCGGCTCCTCATACCTATATTTTTCAACGCCCTTTTTAATGTACCTCTAAGCCGACGCTCAAATTTTCCTTAACTGTTTAACCCTTAATTATTTCAAAATATACATTATTTAATGTACTAGTGTTAACTTAGAACCTATGTATCTACAGGTTATCTCATTGTGTTGCAAATGCTAACTGCATGATATCTGATATCTACAAGATAAACAAGTTAGTAAAGAGCCATGTGGGCAATTGCAGGTCAACATAGACTGGCCATAGGTTAAAGAGCTTTTCGATAAGTCATATAGACTTAGAACTTATTGCGAAGTAATATTAAGCATTGACTACCTAGCTTAGAATTTAATTTTGAATAGGCTTAAAAATTATGCAAATTAGAGAATCCACAATAACACAAGTATTGTTTTATTTTAAAGAGAAATAAACTGCTGAAAAAGTGGTTGACAATAAAAATGTTACTTATTAAAACACTAGCTTCTGCCAGTGGTTTCACCCGCATCCCGTGGGAACTACTTCCCGTACCGGGATAAAAAGTAGCCTATAGCCTTCCTCGATAAATGGGCTATCTAACACTGAAAGAAATTTTCAAATCGGACCAGTAGTTCCTGAGATTAGCGCGTTCAAACAAACAAACAAACAAACTCTTCAGCTTTATAATATTAGTATAGATTATTAGGTAGGAATGATGTTTCATGTCTCCATTCAAGAACCAAAGTCTTTGAAAAAACATTTTCATGTATATATATACAAAATCTAAATACAATTCGTACCAAAGAATAACCTGTAGTACGAGAAACCTTCCACATGATAGCTATATGTGATAAAATAATGATCCCTATTAAATAATCAATAGCATTATATGCAAATAGTACACAGCGCTTCCCATACACCGCCATTGTTCCAATGTGACCCAGAAACCATAGTGAGTGACTGACTGACCTTCTGCAGTACAACACTTGAAAATGTTCAGTCAGGTGAAACAGTTCCTGGCTGTTGTACTAGATGTTTCACATGGTTTCACTCGTCTCCCGAGGGAATTATTTAAAATGTTTTGATAAAAACAGTAGGAAGTTTAATTATTTCATTGAGTAAGAATTCATTTTTGCTATGTTTTATTTTGTTGTACTTAATTCAAATCGTGAATAAAAAAATAATTAATTAATTAATGATATAATATACTAATACTCATTTTACTACGCATTACTATTTTTTTATCTATACAACTAATAATATGTTGCGATTTCAAGTTGGATTGCGTTAAAAAAACATCGAGTATTGCCAATCCTAAAAAAGCGATTACCCCAATTTCAATAAAAGGAACTGACATTCCACATTTAAATCTACGTTTATTCTAACCGCGTCACAGACTGCACACTGGTCAGAAAGCGACATCCAAGTGAAAGTAGACAAAAAACTATTTTATTTTAAATTTCACATTCCGAATAATTTCGTTCACACGCCTAATGTGATAATCTTGCGTTCATGGTCTGACTACCGCGAAATTTGGTTACTAAACATGTTGTCATAGTAAATTGAAATAGACAACGTCAATTTGGCGCGCTTTTTTGACGCCATTTTGAACTTTATCGCAAAGAAGTAACGGTGTTGCTACCACGAAAAATAAAAAATATCGTCGGGGATAGTGCAAATCCGCGTAAGTAGCATTGGATAATATCGCGTATCTGTAATAGATCTCGTTTTACAGGGGAAGGTTAAAACTTATAATAATTCGTCATTCATTGGACATTTTTGAATATTAAGTGGTTATTTACGGTGTGTAAATAATTACTTAATATTAAAAAATGAGCCCATTATCTGTTGAAATAAGAAATTTATTAAGTTTTAACCATCCCCTGTAAAACGAGATCTATTGCAGATACGCGATATTATCCAATGCTAGTTAAGCGGATTTGCACTATCCCCGACGATATTGCACATGTTTCCTTGCTCAATTATGATGGTTTCTTTTGTTGGTTTGTCTGCAAATCGTTTCAAGATGGGCAACAATCAAATTTTATTGTGTAACACTGAGGTTTAGCTTATAAAGGTCATTTACCTCTTAATGTATGGATCGGAGTCATAACTGATTTTATAACCATCATACTGTTATGAGAAATGCGTTACGCTAGTCATAGTTTTTACGGTTTTGAAGTAAAAAGGGGCCAACAGTCATGAATCAAGTAGAATTTATAATTATGTACCTTTAAGGAATGATTAATACCTTTAATGGAAAGTCCAACAGAGAAAGAAGAAAGTTCGTTAAATTTTATAAATCGAATCACATTCTTACCACGCCTTCGAAATTCAAAATGAGGTAAAAAGTGATCGAACTTAACCCATGCGCCTGCGATCGGTGTCGCATAGCAAATTCACATAACTTTGTATTTTTATTGTCATTTTGAACTATATTTGTATACATTTAAGGGGCAATTTCGCTTGTTTTTTGCCTTCTACTTATAGAAGGCGACGTGAATGTCAAGTACATGAAATCGTTTATAGTGGTTTGCTAATTTTCGGTCACTTTCGAGGCCAATGGCATTGGTGTAAGACTATTAACATCATAAACTAGTCTATAAAAAGTCAAAGTGTGTTTACACAAGTTTGATTGCTCATCACTTACAAAAAGTTATAATTCATTATATTCGGGTCATAGTGCCGAGTCGAGAGTGAAACTGCATTTTTGATGTACCCAGTACCCGCCCACAGATGCCGGGCGTCTGACGCACAGTGCTTCAAACTTTACACTTATGTGGACAAAAATACTTTCGCAATGAGCTTTTGTTTTGTTAACACAATTTTTATGACTTTCTTGTGATATTGCGAATTTTGGTACATATGTACTGTTTTTTTCGCTTTTATGATACTTAAACTTAACCTTGAATCCGTTTAACTGTGAAATCGTGCCGTTATTTTCAAGTTCATTTTAACAATTGACTTTTTTTATTTACAAAATGCACATTGATCAACAATTTATTGGGGTTTATTGACTTAAAGTCCAAACACAATACTCACAACCGACATTATTTATAAATAAAAAAAAACAGCAACATGCAATCCGATTACTCAACCTTAAAAAAAATACCTTGACAACAAATACTCTTAAAATTACATTCATTCAATAGTTATTTTTGTCCATAAAAACACACGTATAACCACAGTGCATTACCAGTTACGCAGTCTAGTTAATTACAGCGTACTAACCATAAGATTATAGTTGGTTTGAGCATTCTGGGTCAATGCGGCTGATCAGTCGATGAACGAACGTGGTCATTTTGAACTGGCCATTGACTATGCCTGATTGCTGGCTTTACTTGGTACTTTGTAAGCCTTGATCTTGATTGAAAATTTATGCTACTACTTGATTATAGATTACCCACTGTTCAGATAACTGGCCAACAGTGGAGTAGGATAAGGACCTATTCTAGTAAATTTTAATATTTCTGTCTTTGCGCATTGTTTTGCGTCTGACAAAAGTCATAGTTTGAAAATATTACACACACATGAAAATTGGTGAATCTAGTTCTTTTTTACGTAGCTGGCTGGTCTCCTAATATAACAGCCACCTTGGCCGAAAATTTATGTTTGACGGTGAAAAATCATAATTACCTATAGTCTTTTACGTTTTATATTCTTTCTTCTCATCGTACGATATATAAAAAGAAAGCGTCATTCACATGGTCATAATGTGCTAACTGTATAAACAATATTGAAAGAAAAAACCGGTTGATAAAACTTGAATAAGATGACGAATCACACACCAAAATTTACTTTCGTCCGATATTTTCCTACAGTTAACTATGAAGTGCTGTAACACTAACAGTTAACTGAATAAAACCTCTGAATAGTGACGTATTCATCTATAATGCCTTTCGTTTGTAAAAAAGAATAATACAGCAAACATTCTTTCACAACTCAACAAAATCGAAAGTGTTTGAAAAGTGTGAATTGGGAAAAAAAACTTGCGCTTGCGTTGCCAATTGTCGACCTATGGACAGGGTTGCCAGGTTCTTTATAAACGTTTTCCCAGAAAATTGGGAAAGTACTTAAGCTTTTCTTGTCAATGTTCGTAATTTTTCAAAAACTTAGACTCAATAATTTAATCTAAAAAAAACATAATAATTAAACTATAATTCATAACGTTCGATAGTTTTTAAGCACTCTCATTATCAATAACCTTGAAAATAATAGCACCATATTTAGCATAATAACGAAAACGCCCGCTAGACTATTATCCATTGTAAATTGCTTAATAAACATACTAACGATATAATCTGATGTAACTGTACCGAATTATGAATACCAATATTGATTTAATGCATAGATTAGTGTCGAAATATCGGTCAATTTACTCTTGATATGAAACTTTAATTGCGAGCTTTATGTTTCTTTATTATTTTATATTTTTTCTTGCTTCATATGTTATCAAACACAGTGCAAAACATACTTTTTGATTTTGACATCAGTTTTATCCAAAATTAATTATGACGTATTTATCGATTCCTTGCACAAATTAGAATCTCCCATAAACCGGGGTAATAAGATTCATAACCAGGCAACCCTATACGATCGGGGTCATAGTAAAAGCGAAAAGTGCCAAACAGGTTCTGATTCAAATTTGGGTTTGTGACAGGTTGTTTTCTCTTGCCCTGAGGAGGCGCGCGCGCAGCTGCGAGAACTAAATGCCAAGCACGAGTTTGGCAAACACGAGCACTTTATTTACTTAATGTTTTCTCCTGAAAGATGATGTTTAAATAGTTATTTAAGCTGTATTTAAGGTTAAGTTGGTTAGATCTTTTCGTAGGACGTTTTTTTTTCAGGTGTGCGAAATTGTACCTACGGGACGAGGGTGAAACCACTGTCTTTAATATAAGGAAGCCAGTTTTTGTTTTTGTTTTTATTTCTTAAGGGGCTCTCATAACTTGAAATGCATGTTTTTCAAAAAGTCAAGTTACTCATCAGACATACTTGCAGTTGCAACGCAATATATTTTAAACCTAGCAATTACGTATTCGTTTTATTGCGCCACCTGACTTCACGGATTTAAAATTTTATATTTTGCAAGTTTCTTTTTACTTTTTCTTTAACTTCAAAGTCTACATCCTTGTTAAACTGAAAGTCCGAGCTTTTGTTTCATATATTTTTAACTAAAAGTTCCGTAAGTTATTGATGACTTTTCTCTGACTGACTTTCATTAGGTACCAACTCTTTCGACTCTGATGGCCTCATATGGTTAGAATAGACATTAACATATTACTATTTATTTACAACGTTAAATAATTTGTAACATTTATCACATTTTTTCAGAACTTTCGAAGTTTCAGGCTAAGCCTTCATACTTATTATCTATTGTTCTAGTCATACTTCATCTATACTAATATTATAAAGCTAAAGAGTTTGTTTGTTTGTTTGTTTGTTTGTTTGAACGCGCTAATCTCAGGAACTACTGGTCCGATTTGAAAATTTCTTTCAGTGTTAGATAGCCCATTTATCGAGGAAGGCTATAGGCTACTTTTTGTCCCGGTATGGAAAGTAGTTCCCACGGGATGCGGGTGAAACCGCTGGCAGAAGCTAGTACTATATATAATAGCCTTATTTACACATAACTTAAACCTAATACTATAACAAAGCTTTAAAGCAAGTTAACACACAACCATACTGCATCTAACAAGTGCAAAACGTAGGTTAATACAGAGCAGTTATACAGGAAACCCAGTTGATAGGAATAATGAAAGTAAGGCCGACTCGAGGTCACAACCAGACTGCTCTTATTTGTGTTGTGTGTAGTGAAGTAGGGCTTGTAGTCAGCCCTTTTAAGATAAGACTATATTATAGACTAGCTTCTGCCAGCGGTTTCACCCGCATCCCGTGGGAACTACTTCCCGTACCGGGATAAAAAGTAGCCTATAGCCTTCCTCGATAAATGAGCTATCTAACACTGAAAGAAATTTTCAAATCGGACCAGTAGTTCCTGAGATTAGCACGTTCAAACAAACAAACAAACAAACTCTTCAGCTTTATAATATTAGTATAGATTATAGGCTTGCCTTTTGTCTATCGTTATAACGGCTTAAAAAAATGGTTAAAAAATATTAGAAAAACACGCTTTTATAAATGCACGTAAAAATCATTAGAAGACTTTTCTAACAAGTAGCTACAAACACGGGTATGATAAAATGTTCAATAATGAAATTCCAGTTCATATTTTCCGGCTCCATCATCAGATCAGTTCGACAGTACCATAATATTGTAACGTCATCAGAACTATATACAGCTGCCAATGTTAATGGCGCTTAGGTCATTGGAAGATGGTTAAATAAATTACCTTAGATCCCCTTACAAGGTTACATGCAGGTCGTCTTAATAAAATCATGTTAAAATAGTATAAAACCACCTGTAAAATTAAACCCTCATCAAACACATCTCTTCACTACAAACCAGTCACCAATCATTATTCTCGAAGTCTATACATTCCACATGCCGTCTACTCTCTCCAAAACCATTAAAATACCATTAGAGGTTTTCTAAAACAATCTATCGGATCACGGATGAATGCCATGGGCAATTGACACATTCTAAGGTGTATGTAGTAGGTAATAACGTACGCGATTTCACGCGAAATACCTAGTCTCGTGGAAGATATTTCTCTAATAGTGGGTGCACAGTTTAGCTTTAGAATAGTGAAGAATTTCCTGCAATTTCAATGCAGGTTTTTTTCTCTATCATAGACTATAGGGAAGTACTCCACGCCTAGTGTAGTTGGCCTAGTGGGTAAAGGACCAGCCTCTCAAGTATGAGGGCGCAGGGCAAGTACCAATGCAACTTTTCTAAGGTTGTATGTACTTTCTAAGTATATCTTAGACACCATTGACTGTGTTTCGGATGGCACGTTAAACTGTAGGTCCCGGCTGTCATTGAACATCCTTGGCAGTCGTTACGGGTAGTCAGAAGCCAGTACGTCTGACACCAGTCTAACCAAGGGGTATCGGGTTGCCCGGGTAACTGGGTTGAGGAGGTCAGATAGGCAGTCGCTTCTTGTAAAGCACTGGTACTCAGCTGAATCCGGTTAGACTGGAAGCCGACCCCAACATAGTTGGGAAAAAGGCTCGGAGGATGGATGGAGGGAAGTACTCCACGCACCCGGGTCAAAAGTAACCTTTCTCTATATCGGCTATCTAACACTGAAATACCTAACATTTTTTAATTGGACCAGTAGTTCCTAAGTTCAATCAAACAAACAAACTATACAACTTAATAATACCTAACAGTTATGATTGTTAAGTGTAGATTACTTAATGCTGCGCAAGCTGTAAATAATATAGTAAGTTCAACTCAGTCTTGCGCGCGGCCTTATGTGTGGGTAACCCTTGTACATATACAGTGACTTTGTGTGCGTGACAAGAGGTACAGTCGGGTACAAATACAGTTATTTAGGGGTTACGGCTGTTTAAAGAAAAACAGTTATTACGTAATTTAATGTTTATTTACTTATTTATAATGATTCTGAATCGCTACTTGAAAAATCAAATGATGAATTTTGCATTCTTAGTCCACACTTTTATTTATTGTCCTCGTACCCCGAGCTAGAAAACATGTAAGGAGTATTTAATTCATCTCAGATATTTCACCTCATTTATTTCTTAGATACTGTCAATGTCAATTTGAAAAAACGTATGAGAAAATTATGAAAAACTGTAAAATGTAATAATAAAAGCTTTGAATGTTGTTTCATTTTTTGAAACGCTACCTGACTCCTTAAACATTTTCTCCGTGAAGAACTAGACATTTTTGTAAACGACTGTACCCATAACAAAAAGCGATAAGAGCACGTCATGCTCGGACGACGTCACTGTCACACGAACGAAAGTTGTATATTTACAAGCCGACGCACACATAGGGCCGCGCGCAAATCTGAGTTGAACTATCTATAACTTCTTTGACCTGGTTATAAGTGACCCACTTTAATCAACGCCAGCTTTTCTTCACAAGTTTCCCTCATTTCCTCTGACATTTCAATTTTCTTGCGACTTTCCACAACATCACCTAAGTCTTCGTCTATACAGTAATGATGATCGCCAATTGTCCCGTTGATCGACGCGTGCGCACCTGTCCAACGCAGCCATTAGTGGTTGCCTGTCACACCGCACCGTAACAAATGCGTAGGGAATCGATTCACCGAACAATACAGTTGTGAGCACAAAATTATACGGACAATCTTTTATTGTGTTTTCTAATTTTTTATTTATGTCTTGTGGACGTCTTATAACTTTCACCAATGATGGGTTATTTTAATCGAAATGTTTATTGTTAGATTTCACAAATATATTTATTGGTAGCTTCTGCCAAGTATCGACATCTTGTGGTTTACTCATAAATATTATAACTTAAAGTGGTTAGAGACAGTTTAACTTTCTATGTATATTATTCCAAAGATCGCTTTTCACATACAAATGTGTAGAAGTATTTTATTTATTTATAAGATGTTTTCAAATCGGTTCAGTAGTTTCGAAACCTTTACAACAATTAAGAAAAAAATCCTCGACATAATATTTGCAACTGATCGTTTTATCTTCCACCACATCACAAACTCAAGCTTAAACGCTACATAACGGTGTGACAGGAGGAAATGCGACAGTAATGTATCCAATACCACAGATATGTGGAACGTTTTGCTCAAGCATTTCCTATAGCCTAGCTCATTGGTATGTGGAATATGCTGATATACTTAATGATGGAATGACAGTTTGATATAGATATATATTCTGGTATGGAAGCATAAATATGTATTTTGACTTTGTAGGATAATACTTTTAGTATCGGAAGTTTATTTTAAGAATATAAGCTTTATTGTTTCAGTTTGTTTCTAAAAAATATGATTCATGATTTATCTCAAAAACAAATATGTATGAAAACCGTGGTTCCGGCGGTCCTAAGATATTATAAGGGGCCTTTACGCGAGGAATTGCTAATTATAAATGACTAACTTTTCCTCGCAGTTCAACCTGCATTTCGTTGGAATTACTGCAACCGAATAAAAAGAAGTCTACGTCCTTTAGTTTATAGACTAAGTACCTTCAAATTAATTCGATTGAGTTGTTTTGGTCTGAAAGCGCAACAGATAAAATTACTTTCACATTTATTCTATCACTAAGGACTGGCAAAATATCTCTAATGATACTTTCCACATACTTCTATAGCCACGCCTAGCCGGCCCTTGGGAAAAACCTATCATAACACAACAAGATGATCATGACACAACAATGTGCCTTTCTACGCGTAATCCTTCGTATCGAATGTTCTCGGCGCCTCAAATACCAAGGCTGAGCGACCTCAGTGCAAGGCTCTGAGCAGATAACAATGCAGTTGAGTTTTATATGTGTTTAAGATCATACATATTTATATACGGATGATATATGATATATGCGTTTGTAATGTTAGGATAATATGTAGAACGTATGCTAAGTATCCCGTAATTAAAGTTCATATTAAATTAATCATCTGCATAGCCTTTCCCAAATGTGTTGTCCAGTGTAGCATTATGCAGTTTGACGACCTCGATGGCGCAATGGTCACCATGCCGGACTGCCGAACCTGAGGTCCCGGGTTCGATTCCCGGTTCGGTCGACATTTGTGTGATGAGCATGCTTGTTGGCCGTGGTCTGGGTGTTATAATACGTATTTATAAATATGTATATATATGTAGCTATATGTAATTTATCAGTTGTGTTAGCACCCATAACACAAGTTAATTAATAACTTACCATGGGGCTAACCGACCGTGTGTGAAAAAAGTGTCCCGGCATTATATGCAGTAGCTGAGTGCCAGTGTTTTACAAAGAGTGACTGCCTATCTGACCTCCTCAACCCAGTTGCTTGGGCTTCCCGGTAACTGCGACTTCAGATAGCTTTTTCATGAGGGTCATGTATTGACTAAACTTACGTGAGCGTGTCGTGAAAATCATAGTATTATTTTTTGTTATAGCGTCACGTTGGCTCAAGTTTATTACCTGAAACAAAATAATCGTATGATAAGTAAGGGTAGGAAAGACATTAAAATGACAGCCGGGAATATTGAAAGTGACTTCCGAAACAAGTCTAAGCGGTGTTTAAAGTTGATAGTAAAAGTTCACAAATATATTCAGAGAGTGTTCAAACGGCGATAACCTCAATGTCAAATGGTTTTAGAATAACAAATGAATCCTTGTTGGCACAATAGAAAGTTTAGTAAAGTTTGTTGATCTGAAGGAATGTGGAGAAGTTTTTGACCCTATGAGTCATTTGGCTATTGTTGAGAGTTTTACGTTTTAATTGGCTTTACCTACTACTATTTCTGAATGTAGTTATGTTGTCATCTGCTCGAGTTGAGTTTATTTGTTTGTTTGGATGGTTGAATGTTTGATAGCCCATCGAGAAAGGCTATATGTATATTACTTTTTTCTTTCGCACGGAAGGATTGGAATCTGTAAAAGTCGAGAGGAGGACTAATATCGATGGAATTTGTATAAGCGTACAGATTATAGTATGCATTAATATTTCCCGCGGTTCTATAGATTAGGATGTTCTTTCTTTGGCTTTAGACTATCTGTGAACCAGAGATTAGGTTGAGTAGTTATGGCGGGTAAGTCGGATACACAAAGAGACATGTATACCTCTTAAATCATGGGCCACTCCATGGGTTTACTAGTAACATATATAAAAGCCCACGAATGAGTTCATGTGAGACATTGCCTCACATGTTATTTGTTCGGACAGTATTTCACATAATCGCGTGCGCATCTATCTGCAGTTGTATGGGGCAGGGTATAAGATATTACCATTATTGTGAATAAGCCACTTTACCTTCTCATATGAAACATTTTCAAATGTATTTTTTCAAAAATACATAGCTGTTCCACCCACTTTTCCCTCACCCGGATAAAAATTTGTCCATGTCTATAGTATAGTATACTATAGTAAAGTCTATGTCCTTCTCAGGCTCTAGACTATCTAAACATTTAAGTCAGTTCAGTAGTTTTGTAGTGAAAGCTGAACAGACACAGAATAATGTAAGTTCTTCAGGTTTTTATGGTATTTATGATAGTGGTGAGGTTTTTCAAATTTAGCACACAACCTTTCTTAACTTATACCATATACAACACTAATCACTGGTTGTATCAACAACGCATGCGCAAGATAGTCCATTGGCGTCACTCTCGCGCATCGCCGACCATGAAAATGGCGCCAATTATATTTTTTCTGGCGCTATCGGTTAAAATAATTTCCATTCATAAGTGTAGAAAACTTACAAATTATGAGTGTGTTTTTAGACGTGTTAAAAAAAAATCTTTAACTAGCTACCTGGGCAACCCGATACCCCTTGATAAGGTTAGTGGTCAGCCTCTCTAGCATCTAACTTCCCATAACGACTGCTAAAAATGTTCAAAGATGTATTTTTTAAATATCAATCATAGATTTATATAATTTTATTATCAAAAGATTTGCGTTCCGAAACACGGAGAAATTCGTCATGACAGCCATCCATGGATTGACTGCACCAAGCGTTGCTTAACCTTATGATTGACCGACCCGTACTGATGTTACTTAGCCACAAACTCCTCTACAAAATGAAATCTCATTCATACAAAACCACATTTCTACTAAACTAGCATAATATATAAATAACAAACAGACTCGGTCAACAGTGAATCACTAGTACTTTCATCCAAACCTGTAGGGTTTGGACTTTCACTTCACTATAGTAATGTTTGTATGGAAAACTAGCATAACATAAGTGAATGCGTTTGTGTAAGTTAACTGTTAGTGTTTGGTTTCTATCTTAGCTTATATTAAAGTAGATAGTAATATGTAGATAAGACGTAGGTATGAATATCAGGCATATTTTAGGGTTCGGTACCCAAAGGATGCAATAGGGTCCCATTATAAGTCTGTCCGTCTGTCAACCGTGATAGTACTTACTGAATTTTTTTTTTTAGAAGATATATTTAATGCCAGTGTAACAAAAAAATACTGAAAAACAACAATAAAATGCGTAAACTAACTTACAAAAAATTTAATAAGTACTAACTTTGTCACTAAAAGTTTAACAAAGGCAAATCTAACAAGCGAATTAATCAACAGACTCAACAAGATAATTGTCATAAATCTAAAGCCATCACGGACTCAGTTACTCTGTCGCAAGATTGACTGCACAAAGGAAGCGAAAGATTTTGAAACTAACTGCAGTAAAAAGTAAGAAGTTCGATATAAATATGTTGCTCAATGAACGGAAACAAAAACTATTGGGAGCGGTCACGAGCTACGTTTTACGTAAAAACTTATAGAATGATGGATTTCCGATAGGTACTTTGATAACGTTCCTTTAGTACCTATCGATTGAGAAGAGTACCTACTGATTATTTTCAACATATTGGTATTTAATGTGCCATCAAACAGCAATGTCTTTTGGGCACAGCTAAGTACGTGAAAGAATATTATGATTCGTAATTTTAACAAGTACAGTTTTGCTTCATGTAATATGCATTAAATATACATGTTTGTCAATTTTTATTATTGGCTGAACAAATTTTTATCTTTAAAAACTCTGTATTTTTAAACACTAACCATTTATAAAGATTTAATCTTTAAAAACGTAGTTATGTAATTAAATCGTTATGTATTAAAAAATAAAGATTTTAACAGCTACTCAAAATAAAACTGCACATCTTCATGTTAAATAAACGACGCAAAAAGACAGAAAAACTTTAAGATCTAAAGCAGATAAATATAATAAATAATATCCTCGTATTTCGAACCGCATCTTATAATTACCAAAAACTAAATCGTGACCAAAAACGACTACAATGACGTTTCTATGAATCCATAAAAAATGGGTGTTATAGTAAAAAATATTGACTTTGAACCTCTACTATAATTTTATAATACTTTTTTTGTCACTGACGTAATTTTAATACTTAATGTTATTTTCCTTCACGATTCTAGGAAAATATTGTATAAAAGTTACCGTCATAATCCTTAAAAAATTAATTGAAAGGTAAATAGCCTGAAATAGAGGTTTTAAATTACAAACAGAAATATTTTAAAGCTACATACGTATGTATATATATATACACAAATACAGCTTTTTAAGTAACTGAAGTATCGCACCTATGTTTCATTAATTTATTTGTTAATAAATAAGTAAGCTACGTCTAACAATTTGTAAAGCACTTAGCGGTCAAAGTAGGGTTTAGAAATATATTTTTGTACCGAATACCAGACAGACCCATGCCAAAAAACTAGCGTAATCACACAAAGATCCACCTATGGCATCATTCTTAAAAATAAACTTAAGGTTGAGTCCTCTTCGCATTAAATTTTTAAACAAATCACGTCGCAAAAACTGCTAAAATATAAGTCGTTTTGTTGTACTCAGTTTAATAGTCTTAGTTTTAGTAGTCGTAGTTGTTTTAATAGTCTTATAAAAGAAGGACCTTTAAGAGGACGAATTGGAAATTTTGGCGCCAAGGATCTCAATTTTTCTCAGTAAATACAAAACGGATCAAAATACAACTTGGTTACTTGAAAGTTCATGATAAAAACCTTATTTTGTTAGACTTCAAAACATGATTAGGTAACTTTTATAACAGAGAAAAATATATCAAACATACCTCTTTTTAAAGAGAGATCCCGTTTGCCCATAATATGTGAATTATGGGCAAACGGGACCGATTTAAGCCTCTTAACTTTTTTAGTAGTTGAGTATATACATAATCTTTAAAATTGTAGAAGGAATTTTTATCAAATTATCATTTCGAAATAATAAAATTACAAAACCATTTTGTCGCTTACGACTTTTAGTTATAAGCTAGCGCGCGTATTGTTATCCTCGCCCCGCTCAGACGCTCCGACCCCTTTTGGCGCCTTAGGTGCGCGTGCCGGTTATGGAATTATTGTTTACCAATTCGTCGCCTTAAATGGAAAAATTGACAGGTAAATTCAATTTGCATCTTTGTTTTGCATTACAGACTAAGTTACAATATAAAAATTAGTTTTCAAGAACAGAAGATTCCAGGTTCGAATCCTGGCAGGGTCGCCATATAAGGTATGGAGTCAGTTATAATCGAACATCCGAGTGAGTTTCATTTACACGACTCCATGCCTTACAAAGCTTTTCAACGCGTCTTATTAGCTTTATTACGTTAACACAGATAACAATGAGCTTATGTATAAGGAACTGGGCTAAAAAATGACTGATTAAAGTAAACATTGAAAAAAAAAACATAATTTTCTTCACCAAAGTCGGTCAAATAACCACAGTAGCCAAAAAACAAACAAACAAACAAAGAAATCACCACACTTACACCGCCAAAGAAAACCGCAGTCAATTTACATAACAATTAAATAACACAGTTAAAGTCAAACTACCCGTGACAAGGAGATTAACTAAGTATTACACAAATTACTTTTGTGATCTGTTTCAAGGTTAAAAACGTACCATTTGCATGCGTGCGCGCATCGTGCATGGATATGCATGCATGCGTGCTTACATGTCTTTTAGACGTTTCACGGAAGCCATTTTGAAAATGATTACTATTTAGAGTAAGCGATTATTGTGTTTTAGAGGTGATCAACATTCGAAGATTCAACCACGTGCCGGGAGAGGCGTTCTCGCAACTGGGTAAAAAGTATTGTTATCGGCACTGATATTGAGCTCTCGGCGGTAGAGTAGAGATCGCTTTGCGCACTGTACACATAAGGCAATAAATCACTTCTGCGCAGGTGAAGGTCATGGCTCATTATCCGTGCCGATAACTATACCCTATGTTCTTTCTCAGGTTCTGAACCACCTATCAGCCAAAATTCATTAAAATTGGTTCAGTAGTTTTAGCATGAAAGGTTGATAGATATATTAGTTTCGCATTTACAGAACTATTTAAGGATTGCAGCGAAAAAAATTGACAAAGGAGTTTATAATTTTAAAACTCGATAGCCTTAAATGCTTAAGAAAGGCTCGCTATTTAAGGCAGTACTTGTTACCATATTTAGTGGTATTGTAAAACTACCAGGTCGTTGACCTCTCGGTACTTAAGTAACAGTTTAACTACGAAATACGGTTTTAAATTCACTTTTATTTGTAACGGATAGTTGTTTTGGTGGAAATAACGCGAAACGTTATTTTTGGAGAAAACGTATGATATACGGAATACCGTATACATTCTTATGAAAGCAATTTTTTTATAATACAACCACTAAAGCGGAGCAGACCGGAGAAGTTTTTGACAGCCATACAATTTCTCCACTTAGGCATATTAGATAACAAAACGCCTTTTTGTCTATAGAACAAAATAATGCAAAAATCACCGAATTTGCATTGTCTATGTAAGTCTTCCGCCTATCACATTCAAACCGGAATAAAAAAGGCCTACGTACAATATAATTCAGAAATAAATTGAGGTAAAAAAATCTTTAAAAACAAGCTTTTATTTAAATGTGCTAAAAAGAAAAAAATAAACTTTTACTGTAACTTTACTGTCAACTTATAACGACATTTCAAATTTAACATATTTGACACAATTTATACGTTTTAAAAGCTTGTCGCGAGATTTAAGTACTCGTATTTACTTTCTTAGTAAAATCATAAGTATAAGTACCTTAAAAATAACTAGTCCGCCATCTTGTATACTTAGCCATGTTGGATTTAGGATGACGTCACCATAGCTTAACATGCATTGTCATCCAAACTAAACATGTATGCAAAATTTCAGCTCAATCGGTTGAGGGCAAGTGCCTTAAAATTGAGTTGTAAAATTCCACCCGAACACACATAGTTACATACATACATACATACATACATTGCAAGTTAAATAAAAGCTTGTAAAAATATATAACAATACGCAATATATACTCTAAAACAATCAGAGTAGATAATGCGTACAGTGATCTAACTGTGACCTGATAACCCACACATTTGCGACATTCATATTACATTAACACTCTTACATAACAAGTTAAATAAAAGCTTGTAAAAACAACGAAGATTTTTCGAAAAGGGTGCGGCGGTATTGCGAGCGGAGCGATTTTGAATCCGCGTTATTGATGCTTGAAAATAAAAAAATATTTTGGTGTAGTTTTAAGCTGTTTTTTTTTTGTTTTAAGGAGTATGCAAAATGTAAGCATATGTATGTACCTAGTCGTGTTCATTTAAAAACAAATATTATATCAATAGGGTTGTTTCTTAGTATTCAGTCAATTAAAAATAGGTATATGCACCGAAAGTTCACAAAACTAGAAACACGATAAGCTATATTATATTATTTATAACTGACCACATAATTTTTAAATAATTTATGAATTTTAAATTTATCGTCTATTACGTCACGCCCTTGAAAACGGCGAATCGAGTCCGATGTCGTCATTTTACATTGACAATGACAAGTATTTGACAGTGACAGTCTATGACAGGTATGACCTGAGAATTGACGTGTTGTTTTCTTCAGTTTTTATTTGTATTTGAGCGAAAGAAAGTTAGGAAAGAATTATGGAGAAAGAATTTATGAAAGCTGATAGTTTTATTGTCGCTCAATTCTTTGCTAATAACCAAGATGACACAAATATAACCTCAGTAACAAACACAAACTTTACGTTCCTTTGCACAGTTTTATTTTACCGCGTACACAACTCAAAACATTACAGCTATTTTCTTTTGTGCCCAATGTTTGAAAATAATTTAAATGTTTAAAACATTTGTTTTTGTATCTATAATATAAGAATACGTTATTAAAATTTAAAAATCAATGAGTTCTATCTAATTAGTTTCTTCTCTTTTAGTGCGTTAAAATGTAAAGGAACACGTAGTACATGTTGACGTCACAGTCACGTGATCGAGCGTTTTCTGGGCAATGTTTTAAGAAAAATAGAAATAAATCGAATACATAAAAAGTAAAGAGATTTAAGACGCAAAATTCTAGGAGGGGTGATCTTTAAATTATTTAGAAGCTATTTAAATATATTTTCGAAAATTGGAAACAACCCTATTTATTTTGGACCATATTTCAAAGTTTTCTCAGCGTACAAGGTTCCAATCATTCTTCTTTTTACCACTACAAAGACATCTTAAGTCTTAACTTTCAATTACGAAATATTAATTAAATTAAACACTTTTCGAGTACAATAAAAACAGAAGCATAATTAAAGGACTAATGACAATATCAAAAAAGGTCATCTGGATGAACTATTATTTAATAATAGCTTTATTTTGGTTTCTATTTCACAAAATGACGTTTTAAGTAATAAAAATTACCTTTTGACCACTCGTTTAGCAATAACTTAGCTAAAACACCAATATGTACAAAGTAGCATTTGGGTGGTCTTGTGAAATGCTTTAAGTGTGTTTAAACAATATTATTGGTTCTAAAAAGGTGACGTTACAAAATTATACAACCTTTTTGCAATAGTATTAAAAGGTGTATTCTATCTATCTATGGTAGGCAAAGGTCAATAATCTCAGTTCCTATTTTACATCGATATATATGTACATTATTTATTGTACATATGTCAATGCTATTTTATAACTGTGAATATTCTCAAAAACCACTCAATTATTTGGGGTAAAACTTGTCAGTTAATAAAGTCAATTTATCAAGATTCATTATTACTGGTGTTCTCGCTAAAATGTTTGTTCGATAATACACGTTTTGTTTTCCAATGTTATGGTCTAAACAAAAATAACATACAATCTCCACATAACATTTTAATATATTGAAGCCTAAATGTCAGACATTTCCCTATCTTCAATTATTGCGTGTTTTCATAAAACGTTGATTCATCTTCCGCTTACATAACGCGATACAAAACTATTGCAAGATGTAATGTTAACCTTTAGATGTATTATAAACACAATTTCGCAATGAATCTATCGAGTGTATGTGGTCAAGAGTGCATTGACCTATAGTTTAAATGCGCCAATAAAGATATAGGTAAGAGAGTGGTGAAGGCAGGGATTTTCCTAACCTCAAGAGGTTAGGTTTTAGTACGTCAGATGGCAATCGGTACTGGCCTAATAAATCCAAAAACAGCCAATTTCTTGGAAAAGCACAATGGAAAGGTTACAAATTGCATCTAGTATAATGGATAGGGCGTCGCCGCAAACCGACGCGCAGATACATCGCCCTAAATCTGTGGATAGTATGCAAGGGCTACCGAGTCAAGGACGGGCTCGGCTAACGACGCTAGTCCCAAATTGTAACCTAAAGGTCCGCTTCGCTACTCTGAATGTTGGAACATTAACTGGGAAGACAAAGGAACTGGCATCTCTATTCAAAAGAAGAAAGGTGGATTTTGCCTGCTTACAAGAGACTCGTTGGACTGGATCAAAAGCCCGCAACATCGGAGAGGGCTACAAACTCATGTACGTAGGCGCAAAGAACGGAAGGAATGGCGTAGGCATCGCCGTCAAAGAGGAACATCTTACCAACATTTTGGAGGTCAGTCGTATTAACGATAGAATCATGGTCTTAAAAGTATTAGTGGAAAAAGAGGTCCTTAACGTAATATCCGCATACGCACCCCAAGTGGGTTGTTGCCAAGAGGAAAGAGAAAGTTTTTGGACGACACTAGAAGGCACTCTCCAGCAGTTACCTACAAAGGAGATCACTATACTTGGAGCTGATCTGAATGGCCACATTGGAAAAGTTAACAACGCGTTCAACAGAGTACACGGAGGTCACGCATATGGTACACTTAACGATGCTGGTAAGATCATTCTCGAGACAGCAACTGCATTCGATCTTGCAATAGTAAATTCCTTCTTTGCCAAGAAAAACGAACATCTAATCACGTACAAAAGCGGCCAAACATCATCACAAATTGATTATATCTTAGTAAACAGAGTACATATTGGCAGAATTAAAAACTGCAAAGTTATTCCGGGAGAATGCGTTACCCCTCAACACCGCATTGTTGTGATGGACATGGTTTTTAGTAGAAATCAACAAAGAGGTACGGAGAAACTGTCGAACAACCCAGAGCTCACCAAATGGTGGAATCTAAAAGGCGACAAAATCACTGAGTTTTGCCAACACCTAGCAGACCTTGAGGTGTTAAATGACTCAGATACAGACACCATCTGGGAGCACCTTCATAAGTCCATTATGACTGCAGCAAATAAAACTCCTGGTCGCACTAAGGGGAGAAATAGACACCAAAGAGAAACCTGGTGGTGGACAGAAACGGTACAGACAGCTGTCCTAAACAAGAAGATGGCTTTTAAGACCTGGCAGGCCAGTCAAACCCCAGAGGATCGAGAAATGTACAATAATGTCAAAAAAAATACCAAGAGAATAATAGCAATTGAACAGGCAAACTCCCAGAAAACCCTTTATGATCACTTAGATACCAAAGAAGGCCAAAAGTCTATTTACAAACTCGCAAAACAGCGTAGTCAGAGTACAAAAGATCCCGCTAGGTGTAAGACTGTTAAAGGTCCAAATGGTGACTTATTGTACCGCGATAGCGATGTCATATCAGCCTGGCATCAATACTATGACCAACTGCTAAATCACAAGCCAACAGTCCTTGAGCTTCCAAAAGTGGAATGTAACACAGGTCTTATTCCTCCAGTACAACCTTGGGAGGTGAAGAAAGCGCTTCAGAGGATGTCTAATAAGAAGGCCATAGGACCTGATGGCATACCTGTGGAAGCTTGGAAATGCCTGGGCCAGCATGGAATCGTGTTGCTAACCAATCTATTCAACCATGTAATGCTCAACGCCAGAATGCCGAAGGCATGGAGGCTGAGCACCATAGTCCCAATTTACAAGGGAAAGGGTAGCAAGTACGAGTGCAATAACTATCGCGGTATCAAGCTTTTAAGTCACACTATGAAGCTGTTTGAAAGAGTGATAGATAGCAGACTAAGATCCGAGTGCTCACTGTCAAAAAATCACTATGGCTTCGTACCTGGCTTATCTACCACGGATCCTATGTTTGCTCTCAACACGATTGCTGAGGAATATCGCGCCAAGAACAAACCATTGTTCGTTGCTTTCTTGGACATGGAAAAGGCGTTCGATCGAGTTCCGAGGGATACAATCTGGTGGAGTCTCCGCAAGAAAAACATCCCCGAACAATACATCAGTGTCATTGCCGACATGTACAAGAATGCAAGATCGCTGATACGAACGGCGGTGGGGGAGACAAAATCAGTGGCGGTCACGGAAGGTGTTCACCAAGGCTCAGTCCTAAGCCCCTTCTTGTTCTGCTTAGTTTTGGACTCGCTCACCGAGGCAGCACAAAGCTCAGCAGCGTGGACATTCATATACGCTGACGATGTGGCCATTTGTACTGAGAGCCGTATTGAGTTAGAGGTAGCGCTTCTGTCATTGAAGCATCAGTTGCAGGCCGGTGGCCTTGTGCTGAGCGTTGCAAAGACCCAATTCATGTCCCTGAACGAACCAGATCCTCGCGACAATAACCCGATTTCCATCGATGGGCAGTTGGTCACCATGTGCAATCAGTACAAATATCTGGGTAGTATGATGCACAGTTCAGGAAATCTGGAATGCAACGTTCAACACCGAATAGCCGCTGCTTGGCTGAAATGGCGAGAAGTAACTGGTGTGACATGTGACAGAAGAATGCCGGTCAAGCTCAAAGGTTTGATCTACAAAACCATCATACGTCCAGTCCTCACATATGGCAGCGAAACATGGGCTGTAACCAAAAGGCACATACATACCATCCAAGTTGCCGAAATGAAGATGTTGAGGTGGATGTGTGGCGTCACTAGGCTGGACCGTATCCGCAACGAATACGTGCGAGGAAGCCTAGGGGTGCGGGATGTAGCGGATAAGTTGCAGGAGAGCCGATTACGGTGGTATGGCCACGTTAAGAGAAGACCATCAGACTACGTGGGAAATTTGGCGCTGCAACTTTCTGTCCCCGGTCGTAGATCACGAGGCCGCCCTAAGACCAGATGGCGGGACGTGGTTTCGAAAGATATGAAGGAGTGCCAGGTGTCCGAGAACGATGTCGTAGATAGAGCGAAGTGGAGAAGACAAATTAGGAAAGCTGACCCCACCACCATGTGGGATAAATAGCTGGAAAGAGAGAGAGAGTGGTGAAGGCAGCTATGTATCACTTATTAAGCGACTTCTAATATGAAGGTTTCGTAGACGAAAGCAGCCATAAAATTACATATATAACTACTTCCCGTACTAGATTTAAAAAGCTTTTGTCAGCCGCTATAATATGTATTATAGCGAAAAAACTTTTTAAAACGGTCCAGTAGTTTCGAAACCGTAAGTAAATAGCCAGTCTAGACAAAAAAGTTCAGTTTGTAATATAATTAAGTATAAATAATTGAAGTGAAAGAAATCCTATATTTACACAGCACATACACAGGTCAGTAAAGAAGAAGAAGATTTGAGATAGTGAAAATATATTTCAGCAACCCGCTCACAGTGTGACCGCACCTTATCTTAACTTGCATACTCACCCGTTAATGGCTACACGGTTAATTAAATTACTGGAACGGTATTATTATTTAACTGTTTCAAATGTTTGTACAACATTTAACCGAGTTTGCAAAAATATTTAACTTGAAAGTTACGTTACAAGCTATCCTTATTATTACTTTTAAGTTTAAAGTAAGTAAAAGGTCCGTAAAAGTAGCTAGTACCTTCCTCGATAAATGGTTTATCTGACCCTGAAATAATTATTCAAATCGTTCCAGCAGTTCCTGAGACAAGCGCATTCAAACAAACTCAGCTTCATAATATTAGTATATATGAATATCATCAATGACAACTAAGAATGCGACTACTAGACAACAATAATATACTATTACTTGACCCAGACTTGCTCGTGATCATGAATAAATTGTATGCATAGTTTATATCATCAATACTAATATATCATTTATTGAAGTGACCTCAACTTTGACTTATATTAATACATTTGTACATTAATATAAATACATATTGAATAGAAGTATATTCAGTTTTTCGTATTAAATTTCTTCAAATCTAAGACATGTGTTTTTTGCGCTAAGTACTTCTTCCCAGCAAGAACACAGGAAGTGGTGAAGGGTGGGTGTTTTTGGTATCTGTTTCATGTAATTTTAACGTTCAAAAAGTGCTGTTCCATTCCAGGCTACCTTAAATAACCACATTTTAATAAAAAATGCAACCCTTTTTTTAGTAAGTATGTGTAATTTATTTTACGCTACATATGATATGTATTCAAGCAGACAAAGCCATGAGTGAAAGCTAGTTATCTTAAAATTTTGTAAGATTTAAAGAGTGCATGAAATTAAATTAATGAACATTAAGTAACACTTATTAATATTCAAATGGTAAGGCCAGTTAGTTTAGCTTTTGATAAATTGTTTTAGAACCAAAAACAGAAGTTGACTATTACTGGTAGTGACATTGATTAATTAAAATTAAAAAAAATCGTAATATCGTAATCTATCTAATATATAAAATTCTCGTGTCACAGTTTTCGTTCCCATACTCCTCCGAAACGGCTTGACCGATTCTCATGAAATTTTGTGAGCGTATTGAATAGGTCTGAGAATCGGCCAACATCTATTTTTTGTCACCATCCGACTACGGGACGCGGGTGAAACCGCGGGCGAAAGCTAGTATATATAAAAGAAAGTCGTGTTAGTTACTCCACTTATAACTCAAGAACGGCTGAACCGATTTAGCTGAAAATTGACAGGGAGGTAGTTTAGAGCCAGGAAAAGGACATAGGATAGTTTTTATTACAAAAATAAAAATAAAAAATACAATTTGTTCCGGGCAACCAGCGCCATCTATTGTTCAAACCAAAAATCTGCCGGATGCCACTATTCCACGCGAACGAAGTCGCGGGCAAAAGTTAGTCATTAAATAAAAAAATAAAAGCTCGCTATGTTCTTTTTGGTAAAAATTTTAAAAAAAATCAAAATATATTCCTTACTGAAATGAATGTGCATTTTGACCAACTTCAAAATGTAGTGCTTGCAAAATGTTTGTCAGTCAATTATGCTTTGAAAGAAATTAATAATGCACCATTATTATAGTAGTAGCAACGATTTAAAACAGGTTCATGGCCAAGTAATAGTTGATTGGACTTGTTACATTATTTTATTATTTACTAACTGTGACCCACGATTTTACCAGTCTTAAAGCAACTTTAGTTTAAAAAATTCTTACTGCTCTGGTCCTTATACCTCTAGTCAAAACGTGATGAATAGTTGACAATCTTCTTGGAGAATTAAATTTTTAATGTAAGCAATGCTTTTCAAATCTGATCAGTACTTTTTAAAGTAAGAACACTCAAACAAACAATCAAACAAGATTATCTACATCTATACTATCTAATATTATAAAGCTGAAGAGTTTGTTTGTTTGTTTGAACGCGCTAATCTCAGGAACTACTGGTCGGATTTGAAAATTTCTTTCAGTGTTAGATAGCCCATTTATCGACGAAGGCTATAGGCTACTTTTTATCCCGGTGCGGGAAGTAGTTCCCACGGGATGCGGGTGAAACCGCTGGCAGAAGCTAGTATACTAATATAGTAAAGAGGAAACAAATTTTTGTTTGTTTGTAAAGGCAACGAAATTGCTGAACCGATTTGAAAAAATCTTACGCTGCTGGAAAGCTACACTCTTCCCGAGTAACATGAGATATATTTTATCCCGGTTTGGGCAGAAGTTCCTACGAGACGCGAGTGAAACCACCGGAAACCGGCTAGTTTGTTGATATACTAGTAGATTTATTATAATTTATCTGTCTGCCTATCCACTGTCTGGCTGTCAATGTAAATAGATCATAGTCATTAACACATGGAATATTTTTGCACAATTATTTTGCATAAAGTTTTGCAACACAACTTTTGAACTTGCACGATTTGATATTGCAGTTACATAATTATGTTGCTTAAAAACCAGTCGTCTTATGATGCTTTAGGCAGTATTTAATTAGATTGTGGTATTAAAAGACTCAGCATAATTTTAAATACATTGTTCACTTTATTCAAATAACTAATTTCTTTTGACTACGATAAAACAATGTGTTTTGCATTTTTTTAAGTCTATCGAAGAAGTCTCAGAACATAATGGATCTATTTGAAAACAAATTCAGCGTTAGATAACCGATTTCTTCAAGAAGACTATTGCTTATGATGATGTCCTCCTAGCCGATTATCGGCTACGGCGGCTGTTCTCATGTAAAGAGATTAGCCAACTGCGCAGGACATATTATAGTGCACAAGCATTTGCGCGGACACAGGTGCACTCCCTATTCCTTCACCCTCATAACCCGATGGGACGGCAATCCGACACGACCGGAGAGAGATCAGGCGCAGGACCGACATTTACGTGCTCTCCGATGCACGGGTGTATCAATCACCAATTTCCAAGCTCCGGGCTGCTTTGTGAAAGTCTTCTAAAACCCACAAAGCGATTTCGGCCCCACTCGGGAATCGAAACAGCTAGACCAACGAGGCAGTTAACAAGCAAGTTTGCTTATACTATGCTACTGTACTTAGTATTTCCTAGATCTGGAAATCTGAAGTCCAGCGGAAGCTAGTATCTTTAATATCGAGGAGAAGTTTATTTCCAAAGGTTTTGAGGGGAATATCATTGTGCTTATCTTTATGTACGCTTATGTAGTCCAAGTGCTAGTATCAGGTCCAAGCTAGACATAGATAATTAAGGATCTTTTTAACCTTTAAAATGTCAATACATGGTCAGTCTGCCTACTCGTTGTATAAATACATACATAACTTGATATTTGTAAGGAGTGACATTCATAAGTACCAGGAAAGGTCAAGATCTTGAGACTACCTCTCAGAAATGTAAGTAATTAACTTGTAACGTTGTACTTTGCTAGCTCTAAGAATAGGTTAGAAATTAAAAAAAGTATAAATAATTACAATAGATTTATTCTAAAATTAATAATAAAACACCTAAATTAAACTAAAATAAATATTATAATATAGTCTACATAATTTATATACGGAACCCAATATTAATTATTTACACAAAGGTCCTTGTAACTATTGCGCCTACGCATCTCTAAACGGGTGAACTGGTTTCGCCGCGCGCGATGGTGGTGCCTCGAGTGCATTCGGGCCGGAGACACAGGCAGACGACCAAATTGCATCAGACGTGACGGCTGTGTCACATGTTTTTTTAGTCGACCTTCATTATTTCGTACCTGCCTAATTCCTACTTATTTGTACTAAACAAATTATAATCGGAAATCCCGCTGGGGTAAGTTTCCATGCATTGCTTAAATACTGTTGTAAGGTGTTCTTCTTGCTAAATTTCTGTCTAAAGCAGCTGTTCTTAGTTCACTTTGTTTGCTGGGACACTGTGACCTTTGGACCCGGCAACGTGGCCCAAGCTCTGCTAATGCTAGCCTTGTCTCTGCGCTTCCAGGATTTCTACGTTGGATTTTTCTACGCTCCTCTTTAAAACCTCGCTACGCAATCATTCTACGTGGCGGCGAGTGAAAGACCAAACCTGATCCTGTCTGGAATTACCTGGGTCCTGCTGGAGACCTGGAAGTTCAACCTGGGAAGGAGCTGGGCCGCCGTCAGAGCTGCACTACGGTTCAGGCCAGTGTTCCCAGTGTACCTTCTACCTCAAGATCTATTCGTGGTTAGGGCAGCAGAAGTTGGCTTAAATAAAGTATCAATTTCTACCAAATTGCGTACTTTATTTGGACCCTACCTAGTCCTACCTACCTGTCGGCCTGCCTGACTACCAGGTTACCAACGGCCGCAGTGGCGCCCTTATCGTGGTTTCTGTTGCCTAATCACGTCTAGATTCTAGACTATTGGTCAGCTGCTAAATAATCACCTACCTACAAGTTATTGTGAACGAGACGGTGACTCGGCGAACTGGTACGTACTTTATCATAATATTATACTGTACTCTTTTCTTTTTTTTCTTTTACATTTATGTTCTGGGTGTGCCTTTTATGTTTTTCTTTCTGTTTTATGTTCTTTGTTAACTGTTGCGTATTGTACACGTTACTTTTGGAAAGCATATTGGTTGTTATTTTAAAGAAGTATCTCGAGTTCAATAACAATAACACTACATGTAATGTTAACTGCAAATTGGAACTATTATTGTAAATTTTAACTAAAGCTACTTTATAAATGATTACATGTTATTAATTATTGGTATACGTAACAGTTCGCACATTTTTTCTTCCTTTCTTTTCTATCATTCATTTCATTTTTTTGTTTTTCACCTACCCACTTATTTTTTTTTCTTCTCATTTAATTTTATTTATTTGGGTATTCATTTTTCATCACCTCATCGTAGTAAAAGGTAGTAGTTACTTCTAGTTGTAAAGAACACCATTTCATTTTCATTTCATAATCATTTCATTATCTAGTAGTTAGTAATCTATTTCTGTTTTCATTTTCTTAATTTCTGCACTGTAAGCGTCATGGAAACTTACCCTATTAAATTCTTTTTGCTTAATAAAAACGAATTAGTGTACGAGGTGCTAATTAGAGGCGAGGAACCTGCGTCAACGGTACTTGAACTCCGTAAACAAATTAATAAACTTACACCTATTATTCCTACTTCGGATATTTGCGAATCGGGTATAGAACCGGACGTAGATATCTCGGGTGCTAGCACATCTTTAAGCGAGCTATTATCACGCGTTAAGTCTCTTGAGGATAAGTTTGATAATAATCTTTTCGAACGTACTAGGGCTTTATGCAATCACCTATATCATCGTATAAAACGTTTAGATGGTTTTGATTCTAAATATGCAGACAAAATAAAATCACTAACAAAACATATTACTGCACTTTCGGCAAAATTAGACGCTATAAATAAATCTGCTAATCCTACTAGCTGTGAGCCTGTAGCAGAAGTTGTTCATCCAATCGCATCTAGTGATGTTCCACCTAACGTGTCGATACATTGTGATCGTTCGCATATTAGTGATTTACAAAAACTTAAATATAATGGCAAGTCTTGCGTTCACGCCTTTATACAGAGAGTGAGAGAATACAGCACGGCTAGGAACATATCTTCCTCTAAATTGTTAGCTTATGCCACGGAAATATTTACGGGTGATGCGTTGCATTGGTACCGTAGCATCAGAACCTCTGTGTCTACGTGGGAGGAACTGGTGACTGTACTGGTTCAGGATTTTAGTCAGTTTGACTATGACTACCGACTTCTGTCTGAGATTCGGCAGCGCACTCAAGGTGATACTGAGACAATCACAATCTATTTTGCTAAAATGAAAGAATTATTCTCCAGGCTTAGTAAAGATATATCGGAACAAGAAAAACTAGAGATCCTTCTACATAATATTCGACCTTGTTATGCTAGTGTGTTGGCTTCTAATTCATCAACTATAAATTCTATTGACAGCTTAAAAACAATCTGCAGGAACTTTGAAAGAATTCAGTCCTTAACTTCTCAGTTTAAAGAACCTCCTAGAATTACAGGTGAAACCTTAGCTCCAGATCTTGCATTCTCAAAATTTAATGAACCTAATTTAAATAAACCTAAATTCTACAATCAACATAGATATAATAATAAATATAATAACAATCCTGATAATAATTCATCTTACACTAAAACTAATTTTAAAAATCAACATTTTAATAATAATTCTTATAATTTTAATAAAAAACCAAACACTAGTGTAGCTGCTATATCACAGCCTAGTAGTTCAAACATAAAAACTGTTTTCTGTCCACGTTGTCGTAACTCTGATCATCCCTTAAGTCAATGTAAAGCTAACAGGTACCCTATTTGTTTTAAATGTGGAACTAAAGATGTTAAATATCCTAATTGCCCTAATTGTCACTCTAAATCTAATTCAAAAAACTAACTACTGAAGATTGTTGTAATATAAATGACAAAACTAAAACTAAAAACTCTAAAAATTTTGATGAAATCGATTGGCAAAATTGGCTATTAACTATTAAAACTTTCTTTTCAAGCTATTTTGTTACAACAATCTTCGATAAAAAACCTATAGATGATATACGTCCCTACGCAACTGTCCTGATGGGTGATATTACATTGTGTGGATTACTAGACTCTGGCTCAGCAGCAACTATTCTAGGCAACAATTGTCATGAATATCTAAAATCTATTGGACTAGCTATTCATAAAGACCTAAAAACCTTTACTGCTGCAGGAGGCGGAAATTTACCTACTATTGGTTATGTTAATTTACCCGTAACATTCGAAAATCAGTTTCATATTTTAAAAGCTTATGTTATACCTACTATAAAAACCAATCTTATTCTCGGTGTCGATTTTTGGACAAAATTTAATCTCTTTCCCAAATTTTCTAAATCTATTTCGCTACATAGTTTGTCTAATTGCCCTACTAATGTAAACACAGTCTCGGAAGCTAATGGTATGTTACGTTCCTATAATGAACTTACTGAAGATCAACGTGTTACAGCTGATAACATTATCGATCAGTTTAAAAATATTTCTACCGAAAAGTGTGGTTTGGGTAGAACTAATCTAGTCATGCATCGCATTGACACTGGAGATTCTTTACCTATTAGGCAAAGATATTACCGCGTTTCTCCAGAGAAGCAACGTATTTTATCTGAAGAACTAGATCAAATGCTAGCGCTAGGTGTGGTTGAAGAATGCGAGAGCCCTTGGTCTTCTCCTGTCTTACTTATACCTAAAAAAGATGGCAAGCTTAGGTTCTGTCTAGATAGCAGAAAACTAAACTCTGTGACGAAAAAGGATGCCTACAAGTTACCCTACATATCTGAGATTCTAGACAACCTGAAAAATGCTAAGTACCTAAGTAGTATAGACCTATCTAGAGCTTTTTGGCAGATACCTATTTCTGAAGCTGACCGTAACAAGACTGCATTCTATATTCCGCATCGTGGTACCTTCAGATTTGTCACTATGCCATTCGGGTTGACAAATTCACCGGCTACACAACAAAGACTAGTTGATACTTTATTCTATGGACCTGAATTTGAAAACTCTGTATTTGTTTACATAGATGATATTGTAGTGGCTAGTTCTGACTTTGAATCTCATATTTCTCTACTCCTGAAAGTTCATAAAAAATTAAAAATGGCTAATCTAACTATAAACTTTGAAAAATCTGTTTTCTTTCGTAATGAGCTTAAATACCTTGGCTATGTAATAAACTCTAAAGGTCTTCATGTTGATCCTTCTAAAATTGAGACTATTGTTAATTACCCTACACCTACAAATAAAAAAGAAGTTAAACGATTTCTGGGTATAGCTTCGTGGTACCGAAAGTTTGTCCCTAATTTTAGCTCAATTGCTGGTCCGTTAAATAAATTAACTTCTACTAATAAAAAAACTAATCCTTTTGCTTGGACTACCCAAGCCGAAGAGTCTTTTAATAAATTAAGAGAATTACTAGTCTCTGCCCCTATTCTATCTTGCCCTAATTTTGACCTTCCCTTTCAAGTACATACGGATGCTAGCGACTATGGTGTTGGTGGTATGCTAACCCAAACCATAGAAGGAGTGGAACACCCTATTGCCTACTATAGTAGAACTTTGACTGGACCTGAAAGGAACTATAGCATTACGGAGCGTGAAGCTTTGGCTGTTTTAGTGGCTTTAGAACACTGGAGATGCTATCTGGATAATGGTATGAAGTTTGTCGTCTATACTGACCATTCAGCTCTCAAGTGGTTCCTAAATCTAAGCAACCCAACTGGACGGTTAGCTCGCTGGGGTGTCCGTCTATCAGCTTTTAATTTTGAAATTAAGCACAGGCGTGGCGTTGATAATGTTATCCCTGATGCATTGTCACGTTCATGTAAAATTTCAACTATACATTCTAACAATGTCCTACCAAACACTAATGATCAGTGGTACTTAAATATATTTCATGGTTGTCAAAATTCTCCTACATCATTTCCTAATTACCTAATTAAAAACAATAGATTATTCCGTTATTCAAAAACTAATAACCCTTTACATAAAGAGTTCGAGTGGAAAGAAGTTATTCCTTCTGAGTCAAGACAAGCTATTGTACTCGAAAACCACTCGGACCCAACAGCTGGTCATTTCGGTATTTTTAAAACTTTTAAACGTTTAAGTCTAAGTTATTTCTGGCCTGGTATGCATGCTGACGTGGTAAATGCTGTCACTTCTTGCGATACTTGCATCGCGCATAAACACCAAAATCACGCGATTCTAGGTGAAATGGGTAGACCTAAACATTGTACTAGACCTTTCCAAGTTATTAGCGTGGACCTAGTAGGACCTCTACCTCCTACTAGGAAACTAAACACCTTTATTCTAGTCGTCACTTGTTGTTTTAGTAAGTATTGCTTATTATTTCCAATCAAGCGCGCTACCGCTGAAATTATTACCAGAATACTGGAGGAACATGTATTCCTAATACATGGCATTCCTTCCACTGTAATATTGGATAATGGTAAACAATTTGTAAGTACCACGCTAAAACAAATGCTAGATAAATATAAAGTACCTAAGTTGCATTTTACGCCTAAATATTCACCACATGTAAACACGGTTGAACGTTATAATAAAACTATAATGACTGCCATTTCCACGTTCATCTCTAACGATCAACGTATTTGGGATATGCTAGTACCTAAAATACAATTCGCTGTGAATTGTTCCGTAAATGAAGTTACTGGCTACACCCCCTCATTTCTTGTATACGGACGTGAACTAGTAACTTGCGGTACACATTATATCGATACTGATACTGATGATGATTTAACTTTTCAACCTCGCGATTCCTACGCGGAGAACATAGGCGTCCTATCTTCTATCTTTAACAAAGTTCAATCACTGCTCCTACAAGCTCACAGTCGTAATTGTCAACATTATAATTTACGCCGAAAACCGGCTGAATTTAATGTTGGTGATGTAGTGTGGAGAAAGACGTTTTACCTTAGTGACAAAAATAAATATTTTAATAAAAAGTTAGCACCGAAATTCATAAAATGTAAAATAATTGGTAAAAAGTCTCCTCTTGTCTACGAGTTAGCTGATATGTCTGGAAAATTACTAGGTTCCTGGCATATCAAAGATATTAAAATCACAAATTATAAAACATAATAAATATATACATAATAAACATAATAAGGTAATATATCTAACCTAGTCTTAATAGTAACATCTTATCTACTTAACTTATGTATTAAATATTGTATTGATTTTTTTTTTACATACAAACTTACTAACGAGAACAATTGATACTATATAATTGTTACTCTGTTTGTTAGGGTCTCCAGTCATAAACTAAAAGACTTACAGACGGTGTGATTGGTTTATGTGAGCGTGAAGTATGAATGTTTTTAGCCTGAACGTATTAGTAAGTTTGCAGTTAGTAGTGATAGCGGATTTTTTCTATTCTAAGTACGAAAAATCCTTCACTTTGCGGCGGGGTACTGTAACGTTGTACTTTGCTAGCTCTAAGAATAGGTTAGAAATTAAAAAAAGTATAAATAATTACAATAGATTTATTCTAAAATTAATAATAAAACACCTAAATTAAACTAAAATAAATATTATAATATAGTCTACATAATTTATATACGGAACCCAATATTAATTATTTACACAAAGGTCCTTGTAACTATTGCGCCTACGCATCTCTAAACGGGTGAACTGGTTTCGCCGCGCGCGATGGTGGTGCCTCGAGTGCATTCGGGCCGGAGACACAGGCAGACGACCAAATTGCATCAGACGTGACGGCTGTGTCACATGTTTTTTTAGTCGACCTTCATTATTTCGTACCTGCCTAATTCCTACTTATTTGTACTAAACAAATTATAATCGGAAATCCCGCTGGGGTAAGTTTCCATGCATTGCTTAAATACTGTTGTAAGGTGTTCTTCTTGCTAAATTTCTGTCTAAAGCAGCTGTTCTTAGTTCACTTTGTTTGCTGGGACACTGTGACCTTTGGACCCGGCAACGTGGCCCAAGCTCTGCTAATGCTAGCCTTGTCTCTGCGCTTCCAGGATTTCTACGTTGGATTTTTCTACGCTCCTCTTTAAAACCTCGCTACGCAATCATTCTACGTGGCGGCGAGTGAAAGACCAAACCTGATCCTGTCTGGAATTACCTGGGTCCTGCTGGAGACCTGGAAGTTCAACCTGGGAAGGAGCTGGGCCGCCGTCAGAGCTGCACTACGGTTCAGGCCAGTGTTCCCAGTGTACCTTCTACCTCAAGATCTATTCGTGGTTAGGGCAGCAGAAGTTGGCTTAAATAAAGTATCAATTTCTACCAAATTGCGTACTTTATTTGGACCCTACCTAGTCCTACCTACCTGTCGGCCTGCCTGACTACCAGGTTACCAACGGCCGCAAACTGTTGTCAATTATATTATTTAAAAAAATTAACAGTCTGGCAACCATTCTTGCAAAGGGGTAGCGGGTTGCCAGGGTAACTGTGTTGAGAAGATCAGATGGGCAGTCGCTCCATGTATAACCATGTAAGAATAGAAGTCAAACATAGTAAAGGCTTAAGGGTGTCTAATGGCATTTTAGTTTATCACATACAAAACATGACGTCAACAAAAATGTACAGTGCTTGGCATAATAATTTAGCTTATCATTTGAAAATATTAAGAAGATGATCATCTATACTTATAATAAATCTGTAGAGAGGTCAATTCTGTACATTGAATATATTTCCAAAAAAACTATCAGGGGGTGATTAGTGATCGATACTGATGCCAAAAATGCAATCAGTAAAATTTTTGTCTGTCTGTCTGTCTGTCTGTCTGTCTGTCTGTCTGTCTGTCTGTCTGTCTGTCTGTCTGTCTGTCTGTATGTTCGTTATAGAAACAAAAACTACTTGACGGATTTTAACGAAACTTGGTACAATTATTCTTCATACTCCTGGGAAGGTTATAGGATACTTTTCATCACGCTACGATCAATAGGAGCAGAGCAGTGAAGGGAAATGTTGGGAAAACGGGAGAAGTTACACCATTTTTTAAGTTAAAGCTACCTTGAAACGTACGTAACGTATAACGGAAATGTTCTCCTTAAAATTATGTAAAAAATATCCCATGACAGCATATGTCTACCTTTTATGGTTGACTCACAATAACACGTGTAACACTCGATAGCTTAGTAGTTCGGAGCTTTCTAATTATATTAGTCTACTATTACGTTTCTCACACCCTTACTCACACTAAATAATAAAGGTTAACATTATTACCTATTTAATAAAAAAGAATCATATAAATCGGTAAAGAAAAGCCAAAGTTATACATGAAATACGGTACTAAGCCATCGCGCGTGAATATCATGCTATAAGGATCATTTTTGTGTAACGGTCGACGCGCTCGACGCGGCTCGCGTCGCGGTAGCTGCGCGAGCTTCATAGAATATTTGGCTATTGATGCGATTGGTGCGAATAGACGTTCAGAGTGTTCAACCTTATTGACCGACAATAATTGATATTAACAAACCTTATAATTTATTTTAAACTTTCTTTTTCTTGATGATGATGATTTCTTTTTTGTTATTTTATAAAATAGGTAAGAATTAGTCATTTTGGTAGTGGTATATAATAGTTTACATTTTATTTCTTTTTAGGTGAAGTAGTGGTAGGTACTCATAGATTTATAATTGTATTGGCTGGTGTTTAGTACCTATTTCTTCCTCTCTTTACCCAAAGTCCGAATTTAATGCGGACGAAGTCGCTGGCAGAAGCTAGTAATAAAATAATTGATTAATTACTACCTCTAATAAGTTATAAGTTTATAACTCAGTAACTAATTTAGCAATATGTGTAGTTAACAGCCTTTACTGATAAATTCCTTTACCCATAAACGGCGTAGGTATATCTTCACATATGCAATATACTTACGTATGTCACAATACCCTTAAAATAAGTATACGTCAAGAAAGTGTTAATAACAGTACCTTATATCTATTGAAAACCTTGAAAACTGTAAATACGTTGGTTTCAAAATCTACGAGAAAATTCTTTGAAATTATGTAGGTATATTGTGTATCTGTGAAATGCGTCGTTGATTTCTTTTTCATCATCAGCCTATCGCAGTCCACTGCTGGACATAGGCCTCTCCAAGTGCACGCCACTGAGATCGATTTTCGGCTTCTCGCATCCAGCTCCTGCCAGCCGTCTTGCGCAAGTCATCACTCCACCGTGCCTGAGGACGTCCTACACTACGTTTACCGAGGCGTGGTCTCCACTCTAGAACTCGTTTACCCCAACGGTTATCGGTTCTTCGGCTAATATGGCCAGCCCACTGCCACTTCAGCTTGCTGATTCGGTGGGCTATGTCGATGACCTTGGTTCTCTGACGGATTACCTCATTTCTGATGCGATCCCTCAGAGAAATGCCGAGCATAGCCCTTTCCATAGCCCGCTGAGCGACTTTAAACTTGTGAACCAGCCGTACCGACAGTGTCCACGTTTCGGCTCCGTAAGTCATGACAGGTAGGACGCACTGATTGAAGACTTTTGTCTTTAGGCACTGTGGGATCGACGATGTTAGGACTCGACGTAGCTTCCCAAATGCAGCCCAACCCAACTGAATTCTCCTATTCACCTCGTCCTCAAAGTTGTTTCTACCTAACTGCAATGTCTGCCCGAGGTATACATATTTCCGAACAACTTCGAGAACGGCGCCGTGTATCGCAATCGGTTCCGGTAGAACATGTTCATTAAACATGACCTTGGTTTTGTCCAAGTTCATCCGTAGGCCGATGCGTAGAGAAGATTCAGCCAGGTCGTTCAGCATCTGTTGTAGGTCCTGCAGCGTTTCCGCCATGATGACGATATCGTCAGCAAATCGCAAGTGAGAGATGTGTTCGCCATTGATGTTGATGCCGCGTCCTTTCCAGTTCAGCGTCTTGAACATATCCTCCATTGCATTAGTGAATAGTTTCGGGGAAATAACATCCCCTTGTCTCACTCCTCGATGCAACGGTATGGGCCTTGTTTGCTGATTCTGTACTTGGACGGACATTGTAGCGGCTTCGTAGAGACATCTCATCACTTGGATGTATCGCCAATCTACTTGACAACGCTGCAGGGACTCCAGAACAGACCAGATTTCAACCGAGTCAAAGGCCTTCTCATAGTCCACAAATGCTAGACACAGGGGCTGATTATACTCTTCGGTCTTCTGTATAATCTGCCGCACTGTGTGGATGTGGTCTATGGTGCCGTATCCGCTCCGAAACCCAGCCTGCTCCGGTGGTTGGAATTCGTCGAGTCTTCGCGCAAGTCGGTTCGTGATCACTCTTGAGAACAGCTTATAGACGTGGCTTAGGAGGGAAATGGGTCGATAGTTCTTCAGCTGGGTTTTGTCTCCCTTTTTGAAGAACAGGACGACAACACTCCTGCTCCACGCCTCTGGAGTTCTCCCTTCAAACAGGACGGCATTAAAAAGCTTCTGGAGCTCCCCCAGTAAGGGGTTTCCTCCTGCTTTTAATAGCTCTGTTGTAATGCCATCCTCGCCAGGGGCTTTTCCATTTTTGAGCTGTCTCAGAGCGATCTCGATTTCGCCACTGCTGACTTCTGGCAGGTCTTCGGTGAAATGGCGTGTTAATGTGGCTCTAGAATCCTCATTTCCGGGATCAGGTCGAGATGCATGCGATGCGTATAACCGGCCATAGAAATTTTCCACTTCCGAAAGGACTGCCGGCACCGAAGAAACGACTTCTCCACTTGTTGTGGTCAGCTTCGTCAAGTGGCTTCTTCCAAGAGATTGTACGAACACCTTTGACCCCCGATTCAGCTCAATTGCTCTTTCAATGGCAAGAGTATTGGAGCACCGGAGGTCGCGTCGTACGTGCTTGTTGATCTCTTGGTTTAGAGCCCGCTTAGCTGACGAAGTGACAGGCGGGTTTTCACGTCGTTTCTTCATAAGCCCTATTTCTTTTTATTGTTCCTTAATTCATAGAATTACTGTTACATAGTTTTTTACAAGTTGACACTAATACCAAAAACTGTCAATAATTTCCACCTCATCGCTATTGTAATTTTTAAAAAGACTCACTATTTGCTTAAATCCCAGTACAGAAATATACTTATTCACTATATAAAACAAAATTTCCCGGAAAGCCAAATATTCGTGCAGAGTTTGGGTTTACTAATACAAATAAACATTTAAAAGTTATAAACAAAATCTTAACTAACAATCAAACGTTTTCTTAGTCATAGGATTAACACAAATGTCGAAACAAGTTTCCGTAATAAAATCCATAAATACTTAAATACAATAAAGGTATGTGGAGCGACTAACAGTTTGCCGTGGGTTGGTTCGTCCTTCAACGCCTACGATAATTCCAAAGTCGTTTGCAGTATAACTGTACTTTTGTTATAATGGTTGGTCCTTTTTGGATTGAAGGACCATATCCTTAAAATTATATTAAGTTTTTTAATTATATGGTTCTAATATTATAAAGCTGAAGAAATTTTTTTGGACGCACTAATCTCAGGAACTGCATGTCCAATCTAAAAAATCTTTCAATGTGAGATAGCACGCTTATCGAGGAAGCTATAGATTACTTTTCATCTAGATGTGTGAAGTAGTTCCCAATAGGCGCGGGTGAAACCGTTTGCAGAAGCTAATATAATGTAGTTTTATATACATACTTCGCCGGAAGACGCTGGATGCAGGTCGCCTCTAACAGGTATCTATGGAGATCTAAGGGGGAGGCCTATTTTCAGCAGTGGACGTCCTATGGCCGAGATGACGATGATGATGATGATATACATACTTCTAAGTACATACCATTTATCATTGGATTCGTAGTAACAATGTTTAATCTGTGTAAAAACAGCTTTTACTTTAAAACATTACAAAATACCTGATAGGTTCTCGAAGCTTACTATAGGTGTAAAATATTGCAGTTTCTTGCATAACACTATTTGCAACTGGGTGCAGTTACGTAATCCAGTGACAGATTGTACCTACTACAAGAAATAAGTAGTTCAGTATCATTTTAATGTAAATTTTGCGAATAAATTGTAGGGTGCCATTAATTTATTGGTTGGCAATTGATTAATTTGAATATTCTGTATATATTTATTCAATGTTGATGGCCTATGTTGCGGTATAAAAAAATATTTTGACTCAAAAACATCAGCAGCTTCTGTCAGCGCTTCCACCCGCGTCCCCATGGGAACTACTTCACGTACCCGGATTAAAAGTATCTTGCAGCCTTCCCCGAGAAATGGGCTATCTAACAGTATAATAATTTTTCAAATCGAATCAGTAGTTTCTGAGATGAATGTCGTCAAACACACAAACTTTTCAACTTTACAAAATCAGCATAGATTATGTAACACACATATTTTTCTCAAAATTTCTGAACTTTAAACCATCCAAAACATCAGTATTAATAAGAATATCTTTACTACGTTAACCGTACTTTACCATGCTCAGGAAGATGAATATACAACGTATTACCTTTTTTGTGGACACCGCATTGGGTCATGGGAGCGACCGCGTGACACAATCTACGTGTAGGGTGACTATGTGCACGGAGAATGTGGGATAGTCTTTAATATAAAAGGAATATTTTTATGCGGTATGTTGGTGAATGTTAGAAATAGCTTAGAGAGCTACTCGTAATTTAAAATAACTTTTGACCTGGTCTAAAAATAAATACGTAAATATAAAAAATCACAATTTTGCTGAAAGCAAATATCACAAGTGACCGCTACGCTCGTTTATTCAAATGCAAAATGTCGCAAATAAATTATTTTGCAAATGTGACATCAATTTTGAAGACCAAAATTGCAAATCAAGCTTTACGACAAAACAGGCTTACTTGATTCGCATACGAAACAAAAGTTTGATGTAACAATATAACTATTAATTCATTTTAAATATCAAGGTTTTTTACATCAGGAATATCCATAAAAATACTTAATTGTGGTCGTTATCGTGTGTCAAGTTTGGATGCTGAAGCGCAGTTTACGGCGTCTACGATCGTCTATTGTTCTATACGGTAGTGATGTGCTTCAACTTTCTTTGTTATTATCGATAATTTTTATGACTTCATTCTGTTGTATTCTTAAAGTTTTTAATGGTTTAAATTAGTGTTCTGCCTTGGCACAAATTAAATGGCAAAATAAACTTTAAAGTGCATCAAGCTGGGTTAAAGTTCAATACGATAATTTAAATTTTAAATCAGGTAATTAAGATGCACCGTTGCACATACTGAAATTATTTAAATAATTTAACATATAGTATGTAATATGTTTAAAATTCATTCATTTTAGATGTTAGCAAGAAGGAAATAGCAGTTATAACGATTTACTACTAAACATTATATTAAAAAAAAAACGAATATTATAATTAATAAAAATAAACTACTTTTTCTGCGACTAAAAATACGTATTACAAATCTTATATTGTTAGGGAGGAGACAAAAAATATAATCGAAAGTGAGTATTGTCAAGAAATGTTACAAGGACCGCTAAAATTGACATTGATCTTACCTTTTGGCCTTTGTTATGTTAGAAAATAAGTTCGTGAAAAACTCAACGTAATCTGATAAGCTTAACAATGACAGTTTTTTGCTGGTTAACTAAGTTAACAAAAGTGAATTAAACTTGATTCTTGAGGTCATAGAAGCCACGTGGAAAAATAATTACTTAATTAAAACGTACAAGTTCACAAGTTCTATCAAAATTGCAACTTTTTTTTTGTAGTTACAGTTTACAATTTTTTATCGACAAATTTATCGATAGAAACGCTCCCATCCCTAATAGGAAAGAACTTTATGGTGTTCAAAAGTGTTCCACCGTTACGTTTGTACGAAACGGACACACCGCACAAGTTAATCGGTTATGCAAATTAAACACGAAACAATTATTGTGTTTACCTTTTGTCGCGACTGTACAGAAGCTGCCGTTTGTAAAAATACTTAATAGTTTTGTAATGATTTGTTTTTATTTACCTGTAACAAAAATATTGGTTTTGTTAATACACAAATTATGAATCGTAGCACGTATTTCTTTAAAGAGTAATTTTAGTTAATTGTTTATATTTTTTCTTATAACATAACCTGCTGACCTGAAATTAATTAACCTTACAAATAAAAACACTCAGACATTAAACATAATGAATACCTATAGATTTTTCTTTAAAATATTTGCTCATACAAAAACACATTTACAGTTCAATAACTGTTAACATTACAAATATTATCTAACATATCACATTTTAACATTATGACTTTCAACACAAATTGCATATGGCATTCACACAAGAATTACAGAGATTGCTATCCCCAATCATTATGAAACAATTCACCAAAGATACACCATTTCAAATCCTATACAATAACTGGATGATTAAAGAAATAAGATCATTATCTCACTGACCACAAAGAGTTCTGACTTCTAAAAAGGTTGAGTTTTCAATGACAATCATTGAGCATCTTGACATTTGGCCTACATTTTGTATTGGCTGTCTGAGCCAATGTTTCATCCAATGTTGGCATAGTCTTTTGTTTTATAAGCTTCAAAAGCTATGGAAGCGATTTTGAAATAATAAATAAGATTGTATTAGTATTTTTACAGTATCGTTTTGGCAGATCTTGATATTACTCTTTCTCAGTTTTTAGGATTCCTCTATTACTGAGACTCCACGGTCTGTCTGTAAATATGTCTGTCTGTCTGTCTGTCCGTCTGTCACCAAGCTGTATCTCATGATTCTCGTCTCTAATCTTTCTGATGGCATAGATTAATTTGTCCCCTATAATATTCTTACTCATTTTAAATTTAGAGTAACGTCTAAGAATCTAAAAAGCAGACGACCTTTTTTTGAGAATTCTTTGGTTGTTGGTGACCAATATTGGATCCAACAACATATAATATGCACTTGCGTCACTTTTTAAAACATACAATTTGTGGTTTGGCTTGCATAATGACACATAAGTTCATGATACATATAATATTATTCATATGACCTTTCCTTTTACGTAGACATTGTGGTGAATGAAATTGCAACTAGAACAAGACTTCGCTTTATTTTTTTTTCTGCCTGAAAACTACAATTTTTGAAGACAAACTTTTTTTTTCTATAAGGTACAGTTTTAGAAATTTACAAACACACAGACTAACATAATTTTGTATGTTCCGTAAATTACATAAAGCTAGTTAAGGTACCACAAACATTAAATAAATAAATGTATAATAAACAGAAAAACTCATCCAGTCTACAAACCTAGATATTCGGAACGGCCTAGGAATTGTAATTAGTGGGACGTCCAGTCCCCGTATAGGTTCGTACCTAGCCTTATAAAGCACTAGATGAGCCTAGATCTAGGATACCTAGGTACTGTTGTGTCCGGCAAACTAACAGTAGAAAGTGTATCAATGTTACTACTTGAATCAGGTTTGCACCTGGAAGCGTCTGTTTGGAAAATAAAGATTTTTGTCAAATTGAAAAAATATGGGAAAGATTTTGCACGCGAGTGTAACCAGCAATATTGATTAATTGAGGAGAATTAACTTTAAAAAATATATATAATTATTAAACAAGCGATAGGGATCATAAAATATTAAACTAGAAAAAAATAACCTTGACCTTTGAAAGTGGAAGTAACACTTAAAGAAAATCAACAACAACCTTAAAAATGCTCATCTAATCAACACGCATATAAAACAAGAAAAACATCTATACTTATATAAAAATTCAATAGAAAACCATAGGAAACGGATATCTACTGATGGGACTTTCTAAATCCTTTTTAGTGAGTTGCAAAACTTGTTTCCGAGACGGCGAGGCGAAGACGGACACACATTACTAATGTTAATAGATACTCCGACTTTCTATTGTTTATTAGGTCCGATTTATGGTCGAAAATGGTCGTGGACTCCATTCTTGCGACCAATTTTGATAAGCCGGTCCGAATCAGTATTCAAGGACCGTGGTTCATAAAAATGGATTTGGGTAGAAGGTAGATGGCAATGTATGGAATGTCCACGTTAATATTCTAGACGTTTCTTGTAAGTTTATTTGTGTTATTAACCAACGAGTTAAGCCTTCTTCGCAGTATTGCACTGTTTTTAAATAGTACTAGCTTTCGCCCGCGGTTTCACCCGCGTCCCGTAGCCGGATGGTGACAAAAACAATCCTAAAACCTTCTCCCGGGTCTAAGTTACCTCCCCTCTAATTTTCAGCCAAATCGGTCAAGCCGTTTTCATGTTATGTCGTGACAACGGAAATCGGGTTTCATTTTTACGAGTATAATTATATAGATATAAACACTATACAAATCTTGTTAGAATTTAGATTTCTCGACATTCCAATTAATTTTTATAGCACATTCTTTTTCCATTTTTAGGCTGAATTATATACCAGTTTTTTTTTTTATTACTAAAAAATTCGTTAAGCTGGTTCTACTACGCACTATCTAAATTACCTTTAGCAAACCAAAAAAAAGAACATTTCCCATCCACTATAAGATCAAAGCTTCATATAAAAATAGCAAGTAGAAATTCCGGTCTTTTTTAGAAAAAATCTTAAGTCAAGATTAGCTTATTAACAAATTAAGAAAAAACCTCAAGGTCAATAGTGAAATTTGTGACCTTCAGACGAGTGAATCTTGAATGCTTATGTTAATGAGTGACCTTTGACATCTGAAAGCTAGATGTGTGATATCGTTCGTCGCGACAGACGCCATTTTAGTTGGTTTTAAAGGTCTTTTTTTTAAGTTGTTTTACATAGGTAATTGACTTTGTATTTTAAATTGAAACAATACAAATAGGAAGAGCATACAATAATTCTTCAAGCATGTATAAGTAGCTCATCGTTTATATATGTATCGTAATTAGCATAGAAATAAGATGATATTTCTCTATGAAATCATTTTTCTTTCTCCCCTTTTTTAGATTCATGAAATTCAATCCGGGATCTATCATAATAAGAGCTTATTTTATCCTTATTCTACATGACTTTAACTCCTTTTTATATTACCTAGGTTCTAATATAGTCCTAAACTTAGGGTACCTAAGAAAACACAGTATCGGTGAAATCAGTCGCCTGAATGGAGTTCCGCATGAGGTCATCGACCCCTAGTCTGAGAAAGCGATTGTTGGCAAAAAAAATTGGTCAAGTACAACTTGCTCGTTAAGGGAACATTTCACTTAAATATATTGTGAGATGTGGACAATATATCCAAGTTAGTTTTTTCCCGCGGTTTCACTCATGTCCTGAAGACAATAATTGCATAAAAGTGGCCTATAATCGCTTCCATAGTTCTGTCTATTTACGAACATACAAACCCTAAATAGATTTTACTATAGGTACATTAAATAACAAACGGACAGATTTTGTATGTATATGGAAACAAACAACATAGCCTATGTCTAAATCATAAATATTCTTCATGTTTATTTAATACTAAAACGAGATCAAAATCGGATTCAAATTAAAATACCACAAACGACCAGTTAGAACTAAAATGTTGGTTAAATTCCAATAACATTTAACAGTTAAATTGCTTATACATTACAAATTACATGATTATTAACGCTTAAATTAAATGAATCGAATTAATTACTAAAACTGTAACAAAATATTCGATTTAGTAATTATTTGGGAGTATACTGTATAATTGGGTTTAGTACGGTAATTAGTTTTGCGGATTTAAATATTTGTCTGAAACAATTGAATTGCATATTATGTTAACAAATGGTAAATACTACAAATGTGTGTTTGTCACGCTACATTCTCTTTTGTTAAGATCGGTTTAGCAGGTTAGTCACCGAAATTACAATATGGCACTGCTAGGCACAGGCCTTCTCTCACACGGAGAAGGATTGAGCGTTAATCACCACGCTTGCTCAATGCGGGTTGGTGATTTCAGACTTTGAAGTCCAGGTTTTCTCAAGCTAGCGTATGTTTATGTCGACAAACATTTTAACCATAATTTTCATATTTTGTTATAGAAAAACGGAGAAAGAAAAACCAGTCTTCCCAAACCGCATTTAACAAGAAAAAGTTTCGTCATAAAAAAGATTTTTATACAAAAACAGCCTAGAAGAAAAGGCGTTAATCGTCTCACATCATCGACAAATGACATAAAAAAGTAAGTCAGGCGTTTCTAACCCATTGACGATACCCATGAACCATAGTAAAGTGTCACTGTGTTACTGCTGAGGGATTTTCAACCTTATGTCAAAGACATATGGTGGGTTATGCCAAGTTACGTCGGGGCACGTGGTCAGTGTCCGGTTGTGACTACTTTCGATTCGTGAATCAAGGCCGCGGGGTAGAAATTTACATTCTGTGCGTATAAATATATAATACATTATTATGTATGTTTTGTTATCAGGAAATTGTTCTAGAATTTTCTTAAAAACTAGTATTTTGTTTGAAGAGTTCGTGACTATAACAGCCAAAAATCAACTCGTAGATGACCATCTCATCATGACGAGTTCTTCCGTGGTTGAATTGGTGACTCTCAATTTAACATCTTTGGCAGTCATTGTGAATAACATGGGTGGTCAATAGCCAGAAAGTCTGAGAATAGACTGATTCTCCAAGAGGTATCGGGTAGCCTGGGGAACTGGATTGAGGAGTTAAACACTGTTACTTAGTGACATCCCGTTATATTAGAAGCCGACCAAAGTAAAGTTTGAAAAAGGCTAGGGAGATAATGATGATAAGTAGTTGAGATTATCTTCTCATTAGCTTCATTAGCTCATTATTAGTGGTGCGAGTGCCGACGTGTATCCTGCACCTCGTGTTGGACGAAAACTTCTGGCCACAGGACGTGGTGTTCCGTCGCTTCCGCGGACAAGTGCCACAGGACCGCACAGTGACATAGTGCATAAGTGAAGTGCTACTAACATAGTTTTAAGTTTTTATTTACTAACAATTTTGTGTAACATATGTATGCTAGTTTTTAAGGTATTATCTATGGGCCTTTGATGCCTGACAATAAAGATGATTTGATTTTTTTTTTTTAATAGAACTTGGGAAAACCAATTTTACCTCAAAACTTAGTACTCTTTTTCGCACCTGTGTTTGTTTTAGTCTTTTATGACAATTCATACATAAAACTTTACGTCTATTGAAGTGTCGATGAAGTAATTAGGTTAGCGTGTCAACAGTAATCTAAGCAAGTTATGCACAATCATGAGCTTTACCGACGCATTGACACTGATTCAAGTCTTTGTTTACATTTTACATGAATTGCATGTAAACAATACGTATATTTAAATAGTAGGTACGGTACTACTGCAGAAGCCGCAAGCTTTATATTCTGTGGTATTCAATAATCTATCTGTGGATTGGTTTACCAAAAACCTATCTCTAATAAGGAAATCATCAATCCGGTGGTGTTGGATTGCCGTCCCATCGGGTTATGAGAGTGAAGGAATAGTGAGTGCACCTGTGTCTGCGTAAATACTTGTGCACTATAATATGTCCTGCGCAGTTGGCTAATTTCCTTACATGAGAACAGCCGCCGTAGCCAATAATCAGCTAGGAGGACATCATCATCATCATCAATAAGTAAATCAACAGATTGATCTTTTATTTACTCTTAAACATCTGGTTTGGTTACACTCGGAACCATACATACGAGTCCGTCGTATGTATGTTATAAAATATCTATATATTAAAATAATTTTGTAAAGTTTTTTTAAACATATTTTACCGTGATATTTCAAACTGACAGTCAGGAGCAATACGAGAAATAATCGTAGATAATTGAAATGTACTTTGTACTAACAACTTTTCTTTACAACTAATAAAAGCCCACTAAATTCCATTGAATATTAGCTTCTCATCAATATCAATAACCAACATACCGCCCCCTAGCGGTGATATCAATCACCCAGGTTTAACTACAAACCCGATAGTGCAGCGTTATCTAACGGAGCCACTAACGGACACCAGTGTACGTCTACGCTTATTCATGGATCTTTGTAATCAATTTTAATGATATTTACTGTAGGAATTTATGTGTCAAAGTGGTTGTAAACAGCAGTTTTGTTAAATAAAGTCTTAACTGAAATCTTTTACTACATATTTATACTACCTATTATTCTTCACATATTTGAGTAACTATTTAAACGTTTTCATATAGCATAATCTAGCGAAAAAGCTGCTAGTGTGAGAAGACTGTTGCTCTGTTGTTCGGGGCACAGAAAAAGCAATGAAACAAAAATTACTTAAGCTATTAGCCTATTTTGAGTAATACATGGTATAAACGTGTAATTGAATTGCCTTTATTTTAAATGCAGGGATTTAAAAATATTTGAATATACTCAGTTCAACGCGATACTAACACTTTTCACAACTACATCACACGCGTGAAATATTACAACAAAACACACACAAACGACGCATTAAAACATTACAGCTTACATTACATTATTTCCTTTATTAAAAAAAACGTTACTAAACACAACACGTAATTATTTCATAAACACATTTGTTCGTTGCACTTTTCATTTCAGAATCAATTGCATCCTATTAAGATTGCATCTTGAGACTAAAAGGCGTGACGTTGCATGTTCTAAGATGTTTTTAAAGTTTCTTCTTGATACAGTTCAGCCATGAATTCTCGTAATCTTGGTAAAAACATTTGTTTGTATGCAAGAGTTAATCTCGGAAATTACTGAACTGTCAACTCTAGATTATGTTTACTAAACGTCGCTTTTTCATCGTAATATTTTTACTAGTGAATATTAAAGAAATGTAGATACAGACTCAATACTTATGGCAAGTTAAGCTCCGAAACACATAACTTAGTATGCTATCCTCGAAATATTCTATAAGTCCTACCTACGTCTGTTGGAGCAATCTGCTGACAGATGCAGAAGGTTTATGAGCTGTCTTTATTGAGAATTGAGTAGCGTCTCAGTGTTCGGCCGTTTGCCTTGTAAACAATCACCCGCTGTCATTCTAACTTCAGCTACTATAGCTCAACTTATCCATTTCCTACACCTAATTTCACAAACAAAGTGACAAACAAACAAACAAGGTATGAAGCACATGACAGTCTGATCGGTTGCCAAACGGAACTAAACACGCACTCGATAGAAAGCAGCTCACTGACCCCGTTGTACTAACTTCATTAACCACTGTTAACCACTGAACCATAGCCGCTTTGTTACTGTTTTTAATTTATTTAAGTAATCGCATACAATGATAAAGTAGTAACTGAAATTACCGGATTAACTAGCGTGATAGTGTTATAGTTACCTACATATAAAAAACTAGCTTCTGCCAGCGGTTTCACCCGCATCCCGTGGGAACTACTTTCCGTACCGGGATAAAATAAATGGGCTATCTAACACTGAAATAAATTTTCAAATCCGACCAGTAGTTCCTGAGATTAGCGCGTTCAAACAAACAAACAAACTCTTCAGCTTTATAATATTACTATAGATTAACACGACCTCGATGGCGCAATGGTTGCCATGCCGGACTGCCGAATCTGAGGTCCCAGGTTCGATTCCCGGTTCGATCGACATTTGTGTGATGAGCATGCTTGTTGGCCGTGGTCTGGTTGTTATAATTTGTATTTATAAATATGTATATATGTAATTTATCAGTTGTGTTAGCGCCCATAACATAAGTTAATTAATAACTTAGCATGGGGCTAACCGACCGTGTGTGAAAAGGTGTCCCGACATTATTAAAAAAAAACTAACTAAAATAGGATGTATCATAAGTCCATGCAAATAGTTATGCAACTGAGAGGTGTAGTATCAGCTCGCCCCCTGGATCTTGCCCCTTCCGATTAAAATGTTCCACTCGCCCCGTTTTTATTAATTTGGAGTTGTGGTTCGCCCCTTACGAAAACCCTTACGGGGCGAGTGAAAAATTTAACAATTAAATAATTATTTTGATGCATCGACTCGCCCCTTGCGGCATTCCCTTTGAAATTTGAAATTTTTATGTATACAATCTCTTTGTTAGTTATGGGCTCCTGGTACTTTTGTTACCGGTACAAAAAGTATCGAGTCACATTTTCGGGTTTATAAAATGCCCATGTTGTTTTCACCTGTGTTTTAATGTAAATTTTATTATATTTAGAGGTATATGAGAGCTATTAAAACCTTTACCTACATCGAAGTTTTTCATTTAAAATTTCTTCTAACACTTTCATTTCTGACGGTAGGTACTCTGCTACGTGAAATTTTATGCGGGTGACGAAACGAAACTCAAAATTTAAATATTAAATTATTTATTTTGCTCGAATGACCAATCGGGATTTGGTGTATGGAAAAAATACCTAGTTGGTGACCAATCGGTACTAATGACAAATTGGGAATAACTCCTCCCTATTAGTACTGCATTTTGCTTTATTTTGTCATAATTAGTGCATTTTTAATACATTTAACTTGTAGCTTAGTATTAGCTTTTTAGATAGTAAAAATCCGTAATTTATTCATCAAGACTGACATAGTTACTATGACTGATTTACATTATATATATTACACTTTTTTAACTCCACATGCAGTTTTATTTCAATTTTCACTATTAAATCCCAAGGCATTATTGAAGTTTTAAGAAAAAATATTCATTTAAATATTTTATAACCTTAGAGTGCTGACAGTACTTTTAACTAACCAACAATCGGGGGCGAGTTGGAGTATCTAATAATTTAAGGGGCGAGTTGATGCACTTAGGCAATCAGGGGCGAGATCCAAGGGGCGAGCTGAGCCTACACCAACTGAGAATCATATTAAAAGTACAAAACCGGTTTTAATGAATACAGTGTCAAAACGTGTCATCTTTAACATTTAGCTACATGTATGTTGAGGACGGCTTTTAATGTCTTAAGCCGTTTGTATGTACTACCTATTTTGTATGTTTTATGCACAGGTGTTTCCATATATACGCTCTAACAGACCAATAGGACAAGCAACCCGTTAAATTTTCCGTAAACTCAAAATTAACAATTCAAAATCCGGGATCTACATTGCGTACTCTAATAAATTTGACAGAGTACCTAAACCACAATCTACCTTTATCACAGTCAATTGAATTTGTATGCATTAAGTATCTATACTAATATTATAAAGCTGAAGAGTTTGTTTGTTTGTTTGAACGCGCTAATCTCAGGAACTACTGGTCCGATTTGAAAATTTCTTTCAGTGTTAGATAGCCCATTTATCGAGGAAGGCTATAGGCTACTTTTTACCCCGGTACGGGAAGTAGTTCCCACGGGATGCGGGTGAAACCGCTGGCAGAGGCTAGTTACTTTATATAAATAAATAATCAACTTGTCTCTTAGAGTTACCTTGAAAGTACTTTGAAGCTTAATTTCGGCCTTCGCTGTGTGTCAATTTGTAACTAGCTACCCCATTACTGAACAATTAGACTCGATGGCCTAGTAGACCGAAGTATCTAGATACAATTAAGTATTTTGTTTGTACGTATTAAGGGATTTATAGGCTTGTGGCTAAGTATCAGAGCTCCCGCACACTGCAATCTTTTAGTACTGGTGACCACGGACTAGCAAGCGCAGCGTAGGACGTCCACCAACAAGGTGGACAGACGATCTTATAAAGGTCGCCGGAAGACACTGGATGCAGGTCGCCTCCAACAGGTATCTGTGGAGATCTAAGGGGGGGGGCTATGTTCAGCAGTGGACGTCCTATGGCTGAGATGATGATAATAGGTTATTTAGGCTCATAAATCAGTATGAAGATGCTAATACGTACATTACATTGGTTATAAGTTTAAGCAACACTTGGCATTCTCGGCCTGTGGATAAAGGACCAAATTGTCATGATGAGTTCTTGAGTATTTTTTATACGACCATATAGTTTTATTGGCATTGCCCGTTTCAAATGTGGCATAGCTAACGTGTATTGATATACGTTAGATTCCTATAACTAATCTATTCGTTGTTTTACGACTAGAGTGAATTATGACATTAGCTCCATACAAATTATGTCAAACAATCTCTAGATATGGTGTTAGTTATTGAAATAGGCCAATAATAACTTCAACAAAACATATTGATTTCTGACACTTACGCGAATACTTATTAGACCTTTAAATAATACTACTGTTACGGATTTTATCGCCGATATATTAATATTATTTACTCCCGACGAATAATAATATTCAACGAAACCGCTGAAAAATTACCCATAACATACAAACTACTTTACAAGCAAAACAAAACACAATCCGGGTCGTAACACAAAGCAACGTAAGTATAGTATACAAATTCGCAGCAAAAACTGGGTTAGAATAACAGTAACTACACATAGTTACCTGTCTTAACTGCTACATTAACTATCCATTAACTTGGGTTCAGAGATTTTCTCCGTAATTGAGTCTCTCGTAATACAGGAAGATAACGAGTGGATCAGGAAGGCAAAACTAGTATTGAAAAGAAAATTCTTTGCATAAATATTCTTCCGGTCAAGTGAGAGTGAAGTTAAAGGAATCTTAGAATTGACTTTTACTGTGAAGCAAGTTATGTTTAGAATATTCGTCTAGACTTTTGGAACTTGATTTGCAAATTATAGTAAAAAAAGAAAATAATAGTGTGTCTCAAATTATTGAAAATATTTCTGACTAATCACAGCGCCGTATGTCAAAAAAAATACTTATGTGTGACATTAAAATGTATTTTTCCAAGGTTAAGAATTATTGGAATCAGAAAGATTGTAGAGAAATCAAATATATTATCCTGCACTATTCAACATCCATTTTCTAGTTTCCGAATACCTATAATAATTGATAGTAATTCCTTTCTTTTCAATAGGATTAAATAATTAATTAAAACATCACATTATCAAACAAAAGTCATTTAATTTATCTATTCGCCCACGTAAGGGAAACCTTCATGTATTAACATTACATAGACTTACATAGCGCAGTACATAATTATGCACTTGAGCTTTTTTTTTTATTTGTGTCAACATGTATGTAACTTCGTTTTTTAAAAAAACTCTAATTTATGGCAACTTTTTTTTATTTTTACATAGTATATAGATTGAAATTAACGAAAATTAAGTTGGAACGCCAAAAATATAGCTAGAATAATAAATATGCGAATACATAATGGAAAAAGCTATGTGATCACTTCCAGAATGTGACTCTATTGAATATGATATTAACAAAAAACTACTCAAAATATTAGTCATATTTTTATTACTAATTAAAGAAAGCAATCTTGTCAAAAGGAAAAAACACAAAACACGACAATTCTTTGAACGTTTTATAACAAAAATCAATTATGTGACTTTTGATGCACATCGGATATTAATTTTTAAAATATTAAGCTATAATAAAAATATATTTCTGCAGTGATCCCTAGTTATGAATCAAAATTAAATTCCTGTCCATCGAGCGAAAACAGAACAAAACAGTATTTTATAAAGAATTTTAAATATTTTTTGTTTAAAATAAAAAACAGGGACAGTCACACCACTGAACGCCTGAAAAGGATAAAGCTTCATCTACATGGACGCTATTATTATAATTACGTAATATTCCAGATCAACATTTAATAATAATCAAGAAATACCATATAATACTATATCTTTTTAATAATGGAACAAATAATAACAAAAAAATATTGTACCTCCTTTACATAAAGATTGTAAACATGAATAAAATAAAATTGATCCCCACAGAAAAGTATTATTCTGAATTTCTGAAACAACATCACTGTTTCCATGTAAACTTAACTTTATAGGATCAGTCATGTTGTGACTTTGAGCTCAGCCCTTATGTGACCATAGATTTGGTCACAAAACGGAAGTCACATTTTCATACTTGCCGATTTAAAAAAAATTATAAAAAATTATTTGTGGTTCTTTTCCATTTGATTTCATTTTAAACAGTAACTTAAAGAAATGGCGGTTTCTAGAAATAAACAGCAATCCTAATATTTGGTTACACTGTAGTAAAATTCAAACACATATCTGAACATAAATTCTGTTCTTGTACGGGGCCAGCAACAAAACGTCTACGTTCCTCAAAGTCCTTTTGACTTTAATAGTAAAGTAAAGTAAAACGCAGTAGTATGCCTAAGTAGTGCCTGTTTCAAAGTATTAGGACCCAAAAATTGTGGCTTAAAGTACTATAAAATGCGGTCACAATACTGAATGTTCAGGGTGGATCAAAATTTCATCATCGTAATTTTATACGTTTTTTTTATGTAAATAAGCTAGAATATTACAAATGAATTGATGGATATTATTAAATGATGACATTTAGAAACTAAATCCGTTAAAAAAAGTATATCGTCCGTAGAAAAATCTTTAAATATTCTTGATCCAATCATACAAATTCAGCTGGGGACATGTAAAAAAAGCCTACTCCTGTTTATTTAAATGCTGTTAAAACAAAATAATAAATAATTAAAACATAAACTAATATAATAAGTTAAAATTAAATGTATTTTCTTTGATCCAGTATCTTTAAAAACACAAATAGTTAATGGGTTTAAGAATAAAATTAGGTCAAATCCGGGGGACAAGCAAAAAACGCACTTTACAAAAAAAAAAAAAAAGCTCACTTGCACATTAAACTCCGTATAAGGTGCGCAAGCGCAGACCATCACCGGTTTACGATTTCTACCCATTTCCTGCACCCTCTCACATATTTGTTGCATAGATATTTTGTATTTTATATATAGACTAGCTTTTTCCCGCGACTTTGCCCACTTTCAAAAGGGATTTCGAGAAATGACAAGAAATAATAAATGTACCATAATAGTACCGTTTATAATACAAAAACAATAATTTTCCTATTAGATAATAGCAGCATAATGCCTTAACTGATAAATATGTTATCTAAGAGCTCCTGCAAACTATGGACTAAATTGTCGGCCGTTAGATGACTGACAGTTAATTTAAAGGTAATTGTTAATCCGATCGAATTTTTTTGTCGGTTTGATACCGGCCGGATACCTAATCGAAGTGTGTGCACTATCATTCATCTTCATATTGCTTTATAAGCCCGCGAAATCTTTCAGCCGACCAACAGTTTGCAGGGTATGGGGGCTCTAACACTGACATAATATCAAAGTTCATTCGAACCAGAACTTTAGGTGATTTACCTAATTGTTTCACTTTACTTCTTTATCAAATACTAGCTTCTGCCAGCGGTTTCACCCGCATCCCGTGGGAACTACTTCCCGTACCGGGATAAAAAGTAGCCTATAGCCTTCCTCGATAAATGGGCTATCTAACACTGAAAGAATTTTTAAAATCGGACCAGTAGTTCTTGAGATTAGCGCGTTCAAACAAACAAACAAACTCTTCAGCTTTATAATATTAGTATAGATTGACATAGATACCATATTTATATAATCTTAGACGTATATCAAAGTATCCTCTTCATAGAGGGTAAGAAAGCTAACAAGTAGAAAGTGACCCCATTAGTACCTACCTACTCTGAATCATGGCAAAAGCTTGCCGATTAGATTATAAACATGTTGTTTTATGGTGTTAGTTATGTGAAATCCGGTTTTTTATGACCGAACGCATTTTCGCGCATAGAAATATCTGTTTGTCTTTAAAAAAATATTATTGAAACTGAAAGTTAAAAATAAAAAAAACTTTTTCGCTGATTTTATTAAATATTGCTGCATGATCAATGTAATAATTTACTTATTAAGTTGTGACTTAAGACTACTGAGTATTTTTGTGATTCAGATGCGAATAACTTTAATCTAACAAGCAAAAACATGACCCGGATCATAATTCTCTAGGCCACTCAAATATTTGTTCTAACCGCTACGCCGAATAACTATTTGGCGACCACGTTATTTCGTCAAAATTCTAAATATGTGAATGTATGTTTGTATATTACGGTAAAAAGGCTACTCTGACTGATTGACTGTGGGGATTTAGAAACGGCTATAGTCTAATGTTTTACCCATGCACACGAAGTAATACTATCAGAATACGAGTGAAACCGAAGTCAACAACTACTGTTGTTACTGTTACAGCCTTTTTATCGTCCCACTGCTAGGCTCAGGCCTCCTCTCACACGGAGACGGATATCAGTCAACAACTAGTCTATACTAATATAAAAAAAAAGTATTTTTGTTTGTTTGTACCACAATGGCTCCGCTCTTGATTTGAAAATTCTTTCACTGTTGGAAAACAACACTCTTCCCAAGTAACAAAGGCTAGAGGCTATATTATCCCGGTACGATAAGTAGTTCTGTAGTTCCCACGGGACACGGGTGAAATCGCAGCAAACAACTAGTTATCAATATGAAATCTATTGCAATATCTTCTATAAGGTCAACATAATCAGAAAAGTAAGTAAGCAGGTTGAAGTAAAAGCATGTAATCGATTAAGAATCGAGTCATTGAAGTGGACTGAGAAATGATGATTTCATAGAATCGAATCGATTAAGAACAGATTTGTTTAGTGGTAGATTTGTTTTTGTGTTGTGGATAATCGTAATCTTTGTTCTTGAATTCCGTACAAAATCCATGTACAATATCGATTTTTTTCATGAATATAATAAGAAAGTTTTGTTATGTTTAATGTGTGTATGTTTATTAACCTTTCACGCTAAAACCAATGTAAAGATTTTCATGAAATTAGGCTTATGATACTTTTATCAAAATAACATATAGTTACGCTACTTTTCATGAATTTGCGGAAAGTAGTTCCCTCGGTCATCCTCCGAGCCTTTTTCCCTCGGTACGCGAGTGAATGAAGAAAAGTGGTGATGAGTTGAGAGTGGGGCAATTTGGATATGGGCAACGGAACCCTAGGGGACAGAGGCTGGGCTGGCCGACTTTCTGGAGAAAGAGGAATTCTTCATGATGAACTCTTTCTTCCAGAAGCCGCCTCACAGGAAATGGACCTGGTTGAGTCCCGATGGTTTCACGAGAAACGAGATAGACTTCTTCATGACCGACAAGAAACGGATATTCAGTGATGTCTCTGTGATCAACAGGGTAAAAACCGGTAGCGATCACCGAATCGTAAGAGCCTCGCTGAATATCAATGTTAAACTTGAAAGGTCCAGTCTGATGAAGTCTACGCTCCGACCTACTCGGTCCCATATTCAAAACCCGGAAAGCTTTCAACTCGAGCTCTCTAATCGCTTTGCTTGCCTCGAGAACTTAGTGTCAGTGGACGAGATCAACGACGGACTAGTGGAAACTGTCCGCACGGTAGGGTCTAAGTTTTTTAGACCCTGCCGTAAAGATAGACCTCAAAAACTAACCGATCAAACCTTAAACCTTATGGCTGAACGACGCTTGCTACAGTTGCAGTCTTCCCACGATGCGAAGTCATATAGGCAGCTCAATAGACGAATATCCAAGTCCTTGCGACACGATCTGCGTCTCTTTAATACGAATCGTGTTAAAGAGACCATACAGCGAAACCAAGGCTCCAAAGTGTTCGCAAAGGACAAGTCTATTGGGCAAAGCCAGATGACTAAGCTGAAACGGGAGGATGGCAGCATAGCGTCGACCAAGGCAGAGGTTTTAGGCGAGATCGAGAGGTTCTATGGACAGTTATACACTTCGGTCGCAAAGTCCGTTGACAACTTGGCAGGAGATCCAAGAGCCAAGCTGTCCCGACATTATACCGAAGATATCCCGGACATCAGTCTGTACGAGATTAGGATGGCCCTGAAGCAGCTTAAGAACAACAAGGCGCCGGGTGAGGACGGAATCACTTCAGAGCTTCTGAGAGCGGGTGGAACACCGGTACTTACAGTCCTCCAGAAGCTCTTTAACTCCGTCCTGTCCGAGGGCAAAACGCCTGAAGCATGGAGCCGGGGTGGGGTGGTGTTGTTCTTCAAAAAAGGTGACAACAGCCTATTGAAGAACTACAGACCCATCACACTTCTAAGCCATGTTTATAAGCTGTTTTCAAGGGTTATCACGAACCGTCTCGAACACAGGCTTGATGACTTCCAGCCTCCCGAACAAGCCGGTTTCCGAAGAGGCTTTAGTACCATAGACCACATCCATACGCTGCGGCAAGTTATACAGAAGACCGAGGAGTATAACTTGCCATTATGCTTAGCGTTTGTGGACTATGAGAAAGCCTTCGATTCGGTGGAAACATGGGCGGTACTTGAGTCACTCCAACGATGCCATATTGACTATCGGTACATCGAGGTGTTGAAGTGTTTGTATGATAACGCCACCATGTCGGTCCGAGTACAGGAGCATAGCACGAAGCCGATTCCATTGAGAAGAGGCGTAAGACAGGGGGACGTTATCTCCCCGAAACTGTTTACCGCCGCAATGGAAGACGCCTTCAAGCTCCTGGAATGGCAAGGACTTGGCATCAACATCAACGGCGAATACATCACTCACCTTCGGTTTGCCGACGATATCGTAGTCATGGCAAAGTAGATGGAGGAACTCAGTATGATGCTCGAGGGCCTCGACCGAGTTTCACAACGGGTGGGCCTGAAAATGAACATGGACAAGACGAAAATTATGTCAAATGTCCATGTTGAGCCCACCCCAGTCTCTGTTGGAAGCTCGGTACTCGAAGTTGTTGACTCATATATCTACCTAGGACAAGTAGTCCAATTAGGTAGGTCCAACTTCGAGAAAGAGGTCAACCGCCGAATCCAACTCGGCTGGGCAGCGTTCGGGAAACTACGCAATGTCTTTTCGTCCGACATACCTCAGTGCCTCAAGACGAAAGTCTTCAACCAATGTGTGTTACCAGTGATGACTTACGGCACCGAAACGTGGTCTCTCACTATCGGCCTCATCTCAAAGCTCAAAGTCGCTCAACGAGCTATGGAGAGGGCTATGCTCGGTGTTTCTCTACGTGATCGAATCCGAAATGAGGAGATCCGTAGACGAACCAAAGTCACCGATATAGCCCACCGGATTAGCAAGCTGAAATGGCAATGGGCAGGCCATATTGCTCGCAGAGCAGATGGCCGATGGGGCTGAAAAGTGCTGGAGTGGAGACCACGGACTAGCAAGCGCAGCGTAGGACGTCCACCAGCGAGGTGAACAGACGACCTTATAAAGGTCGCCGGAAGACGCTGGATGCAGGTCGCTTCCAACAGGTATCTGTGGAGATCAAAGGGGGAGGCCTATGTTCAGCAGTGGACGTCCTATGGCTGAGATGATGATGATGATGATGACGCGAGTGAATAAAATCTTTTCATCAGCGCTGACGCAAATCTTTAAAACACTAGTATTTTCTTGTAAATATCTTTATTGTAAACAAAAAAAAAACAAAGGAATTATTCTTATTCTTCACACAAGCTACGCTTTTACCAAAACTATGATATTACACATTAGTTTTTATTATATATTGTTTGTAATTAACCGCGGTTTTCACATGTTTGTAGTTAAAAAGCTTTCGCTATTTAATGGGCTTTAATAACACCATGGTAGCCCATGGTCTTACTATCCCATGGTTGTTAAATTATAAGGCCCTATATTTTGTAAGAACATACTTATAGTGATTTTAAATGCAAGTTTTTGAGAATTTAAGCATAAAATAAAAACATTGCAAGTTATTTTACAATTCTAGAGGTACATACTTTGCAATGAAGAGGTAAATCGCCTTAACAATTTATTCGAAAAGGATATAAAACAATACTTAATATGAAGTAGTAGAAAATTCATACTAGTCTAAAATAACTTTTATAACTCTCAATCTTTTTAATTGTCCATTACAACCTAAAGCCTATTAGTCAACAACCAATTTCCTATTGACCATACAAAAACACAGAAACCAAAAACCCATCACAACAAACCACACCTTAAGGAAAAAAAACAAAAACACGCGGCGAGACCAAACCTTAAAAAAGGTTAAGATAAAAGATAAAAGACACTGATAACTTTCTCTGGAGAAAGTGCCATTTCGTCACCGACGGATCAACCATCACTTGTAAGGTCATTCACTTGTTTTGTGTCCATTGTGTGACGAAGAAGAATAATGTCATGTGTCAAATGACTTTAGACAGATGGCCAGTATTACCGCGGGATTGTGATGACATAACCGCGGTTTTTTAATAACCGACTCTTGATTTTCTTTTATTTGTGAAAAAAATTTTACTGGCGAACTGTTGTCGTAATTCGACGACAAATATATTATTTACATTGCTTTCGTGTTAAATAAATAAACTTTAATTATTCATTCATCGTTTCCCGTTAGATAAAATTGAAAAGACGAGCTTTTTTATTGGTTGTCATCGTTAGTACATCAGAAAGTAAATCGCGGTTTTCTCCAACGTGCTAAAATATTTCTGTCATATTTCAAAATATACATTACTATAACAAGAAATATCGCATTCCTTTCAACTCGCAAACCGCGATCTCTAATCGATTGACGGAAATAAGCTAATAGTCCCTAAGTGACAAGCTAAGACCTTTCACTGTTGCTAAACCTTTGCTTACCTAACTTAAGTAATACTTAACGTGATTCTAACGTTTAAATACCAGGCAAAGGTAACTTAGTTTACTGTGAAATGAATGTGAAGTTTTAATTTATGAAGTTGAGACTTTGAAGTTGGCTAAAGCACCAACCTTTCAAGTAAATGTATGCAGGTTCAATTCCAAGTTATAAGTAAACTACCTAAGTTATATGTCTTTTTTTAAATATATCTTGGAGACGAATAACTGAGTAAAGGTGAATGAAATCATCTCGAGGAAACCTGGACTTTACAAGTCCGAAATCACCAGTACACCTTGAGCAAGCGTGGTGATAAACGCTCATTCCTTGTCAGTAAGAGAAGAGGCCTGTGTCTTGCAGTGGAATAGTAAAAGGGCTGTTGGTGACCTTGCTTTTAATACAACAGCCAGGATGATCATAAATTATTTTATTACTTAAACTAATTCCTCAAACAGCCATAAACACAATTGGTCTTACCACAAAAACTTAAACATGTGTCAAACACTTGTCTAAAAAAAGTGTGGTTGCAAAATGGACCTTATTTCAACGTCATACTCTGACATTTTTTTAGACAAGTGTAAAACTGACGTTTAAAAGTTTTTGTGGTAAGACGGATAAAATATAAATTACTAGCTGGTGCCCGCGACTTCGTCTGCGCAGGTTTAGTATTTCGAACAATATGTTTACAAATTGTAGCCTATGTGTTATTCTGATGTATAAGCTATATTATTGTAAAGTTTCATTAAAATCCATTCAGTAGTTTTTGCGTGAAAGAGTAACAAACATCCATACATCCATACATACAAACTTTCGCGTTTATGATATTAGTAGGATTGAATGCAGACTTCAAAACACAGCCCTATAAATTACATCTCAAGTAATTTTAAATGCAAATTATTCGCACAAACTATTAAAATACAACTTACTTAAATCTTTAGCCTACAAATTCCAGGCAAAAACATAGGTTTTAGACAAAAAACAAGTCGACAACAACGGCTAACAGGTATGCTAATAAAGTTCTAGAATATATTTTCTGCTATATTTGCAAGATTGACATTTTATTAACCTAGATACTTTGAAGTCCTTTTGGTAACTAAATTATTATTTAGATTTATCTTTAAGTATAATATGTTCAAAGAATTGTAGGCTTACAATAGATACTTATATTATTATCGTTAGTTTTGTCTGCAGTGTGTGGGGGCTGTAAAGGTAAGTTAATAAATACACTAAACATTCATCATAATCTGCCTAGCCCTTTCCTACGTTATACATATAACATGAGCACTGTTACAGCCTTTTTATCGTCCCACTACTGGGCACAGGCCTCCTCTCACACGGAGAAGGATTGAGCATTAATCACCACGCTTGCTCAATGCGGGTTGGTGATTTCAGACTTTATACATCGATGAAATTATACAGGTAAAGTCAGAAACAAAAACAGTGTTTGCAAATTGCAATATCATCATCATTTTCAAGCATTTTCAGCATACAACCTAAAAATTCACGGAACCAAATAATTTCTCAGTTTTACGCAAATTGCAGATATGTAGGTGTGAACTAATTAGTATCAAAACAAATCATATTACTAGCACATTTGGTGTACTAATCACTTAATAACCTTTCACTGCGAGGCACGCGCAACACATTGCCACACTATAATATTCAATTACTGTATTTCAGTAATGCAGGTTTGAGTAAGTAACACGACGATTGTTCAAGGTTGATGCGGTCGGTAGTTAGCAAAAATTACATCCTCCGAGCCTTTTTCCCATCTATGTTGGGGTCGGCTTCCAGTCTAACCGGATGTAGCTGAGTACCTACTAGTGCTTTACAAGAAGCGACTGCCCTGCCTGACCTCCTCAACCCAGTTACCCGGGCAACCCAATACCCTTTGGTTAGATTGGTGTCAGACTTACTGGCTTCTGACTACCCGTAACGACTGCCAAGGATGTTTAATGACAGCTGGGACCTACAGTTTAACGTGCCATCCGAAACACAGTCATTGGTGTCTAAGATATACTTAGAAAGTACATACAAACTTGGAAAAGTTGCATTGGTACTTGCCTGACCTGGAATCGAACCCGCGCTCTCATACTTGAGAGGTTGGTTCTTTGCCCACTAGGTTTTACGACTTTTTTAGTTTAAGTTTTAGTTAGCAAAAATTACATACTTTTCTTTTTACCCACGTCTCGGAGGAACATTTCCTACAGTCGGATAAAAAATAACGTGCTTAAATATGTCCTTTTTCGGGCCCTAAACTATTGGTGTACTTATTTAAATCGGTTTAATAGTTTAAGGCCTGAAAGCGAAACTGACAGACTGATACTTTCTCATTTATGAACAAAGATGAAAAACTCATCAAAAAGGCTTAGAAGAATTTATGTCTATTAGAAAACTGTGAGAAAATCAAGCATTTATGATAAAGCAAGCTTTTTGCCGACTCTATTTATAATAGAGTACATTTCTCCAAAACTCTTATTTTTTATAAGAATAATATAACTTAAGCGTAGGCGTTTTTTATTTATAAATATGAATCCAGGACAAATATCGGTTGGCTGGAATGCAATCTGCAATTCGGAGCAGATGCAAATATTGTGCAACCACCTGCACTAACTGTCAGATTAGATATTAATACCTAGAACCAAAATGCAATTTAGACATAAACATTCCATAAAACACAGTAGTACCTACCTTGTAATGTCAATTAAATATGTCAAAGTTAATTGAAAACCTTTAAATTCTAAAATAGCTCTATTACAAACAAATGCCGTGGACTCGTCCTTTTATATACTCAGCATCAATAGTTATAATAAACTAGTTACAAATAAACAGATAAAAAATCTATAGCCTAATGTATTCCTAGAAAGCTCTATCTAACACTGAAAGCATTATACAATTCAGTCCTACATTTACTAACAAGGACATTTATACACCACAATTGGTAAATATTCGTATTTTGCCTAATAGCGCATAAGAAATTACTGTAAACAAAACCAAAAAAACATAAGTTTTGTTTATAAATATACAAAATTTAACACAGTGCAAGCCGGTTAAACCTCAAGGACCATTGCGCGATGACAGCGGATGCCTCGCTTAGAGACCATCTTGTGAAAGAATGCGGCAATGTAATATGCATCATTATTGTAAAATGATGATAAGGTTTTGTAAGATTGAAATAAAGAGAGCCTGTGTGACCTTCATAAGTCGGTAAGTCTAAGTTGTCATCCCTTTGAATAGTTAAAATCATTTTTGGAAACTGACTTCCTGTACTAAGCTAAAGGTGGGTTGCAGCCAACACACTTACACAATATGTAGTAACCAAAATTACAAATTGGCGACAATTTCACAGCTGGTTATAGTATTTACAGCATACATTTGTATTTAATAATTTATACAGCATTTTAAACTACGATTGGACCTTGAGAATAATCATAATATAACATTTTGTAATAACTTTTACCATTTTTGTTGTAGAAGTGAATAATAAGCACAGAAGTCACCGCTTACCTGCAAAAAAGAAAATCAACATTAATAAATTGCTTTCAAAATATCATGTGAACTTCAAGGTGAAGATTAACTTGGGTATTTATCTATATATGTACTGTGTTGTTAACTACTTCTCAGAAGAAGTTCAGAGGTCATCAACGTTCACACCTATCACTTTCTTTATTTATTAAACAATTTATGTACACAGTTGATGAGAAAAAACAAATACAAAAGCACTGCTTATTTCTTAAAAAATCTCTTCCAACCGGCCCACCATGAAAGAGTAGGAATAAACAAAGATAAAGACAGAGTATGCAAAATGAAAATTCATTTAGCCTATGGCAAAAAAACAACAATATTTAACAAAATGGCCAACTTTACCGAGATAAAAAACTGTACCCAAACAGTTACTATATCTAAGAAATGACAGGATGTTAGTTTAACCGTAAACATAGTTGTAGAAGCATTAAACATAAAAGTTTATGGTGTTAACAGTTTCTTTGTAAGTTTCACCATTACTGACAAAATATTACTAGCATAGCACAGCTTGCAGCTAATAATAACCTGTGCAAAGTTGCAATTTTGCAAAGTTACAAGTCTATTGATGGCTAGCTTGTAAAGTCCGAAATTATATTTTCACATTAACTATATTTGTCAAATCATATTCAATGAAGAATCTTAATTCTCTGCAAAGTTCTGTAGTAATTTATTTTTTAACATCGTAGGAGAACTTAAACTTTTTAAAAAAATCGTAGGATTTGAATCCGTTTAAAGCGCATGTTTGATGTGCTTTCAGGACTAAACTGCTATCCTGATCCTGATAAATCCTGACATGCAGAATGAAAGAGTCCTCTAAGCAAGAGAGACGAAGCTTAAAATCAGGTAATCAACTCACAAATTCTTTCTAAATGAACCAAAGTGAAAGAGAGAGTAAGAAATTAGCCAATACATAACCAAATATGTATAAACTCTACAGTTACCTTCCCACATTAGCCGAACATATACATTAAGAAAGAACGAACACACACAAAGCAAATATATACTACATATACATACGATGCATAAATAGACAGACTTTCACCCATTACGAGTTATGAATTAATATCTTCATTACATAATGATAATTGCGTATCCATAGATAATATTGTAATGGATCATATCTTTTTAATTGAAGTGGTGATCTTGCAATCGATTTTTTTTATTAAACAGCTGTATGATCAAAACTCATATTTAGAAATCTTTGCCATCAAAGTCGTCGAATTTGGGCCATCAAAAAGGGTAGTCCTTATATCTCCGTATATATATGAAATAGGAATTCTACAGTAAAAAGACTATCATAATTGGTAATGAATTATCAAATTCAAGATCAGGAAGAATGAATTAGAATTAATTATAGGAACCATTGGTCACGCTACTCTTATCTGCGAACAAATGCAAATTAAATAACGCAGCAGAGCGGAATTGTGCACAACAAAAATCAATTAACAAAACTGTTAATGCCAGTGTTAAATTTAATAACCATATTAAAGAAAATAAATAACATTCAGGAGAAAACAGTGAACAATAAGAATATATCACACTAAAATAAAATGGCAAAGTAAGTTGAGCTGACATTGACAAGAAAGAAAATATTAAAAGTGAATGATGGAATGACGTTGAAGAATTTTAACAATGTTAAGTACAAAAAACAGTAAAAACTGTACAAATAGCTGAAAATTATAATATAATAATAATTACTTGTGTGACATCGCACAAATGAATGATAACAAGAAAGGTGATTTTTATTAGAAAATCTAATACAAAAATAAATGGGAATGTATTTGATGATGATGATGAACGGAGATCCATAACTGTTTCTTATAAAAAATAAAACTAAACATATTTCTGAAAACTAATCATAATTTTTGTCCTCAAACTGAAATAAAACTTCTAGCAAATGGCAGTGAAGAAGAAACAGTTAAAAATAACGGTAATATAGCAACAGATGAAAGCGAAGAACAATTAATATCAATACTACAAGTTAATTTAGAAGATATTCGCGTAGGGCCGTTTCTCCAGTCAAGTGGAATTCACTTTCACTGGTGTTCTCAATACTGAGTTCCTTATTCGCGCGTATCTCACTAGAATTTAATGTTTATCGTTATGTTTGTTTATGGCGTTTCGAAGAATAACTTCAAATTAAGATTTAGATTCTCACGCTATTTTTGCCGTGTTGACAGGCACTTGAATCAGCTAAACTTTCCTTGCGTAACAAAATATATACTTTTTTCAATCAGAACTTGATTTTGATTCAAAAAGATTTTCGATTATGAAAAATATTATGGAAAATTACATTTATTTTATTTATCTTCGAAACTGTCAAATTAACCTAAAAAATAAAAATGTATATAAAAAAAATTCTAACTGTTATATTGAAAATTAAAGATGTAATGCTAAAAATAACAACATGTGTTCATCATGTACATAACACTGATATAATTGAATGATAACATACATCCGATCCAGCCCCTAATTATCTATTACGGAAATCTAAATTGTTATAAAAATAAAGGTGAATGGAAACCAAGAATATAATGTAACTGAATCTAGTTCAGTCTAATCCGAATAAAACAATTGAGCAATTTGCCGAGTCACGCTTGCCCAAGCAGCAAGCCCTGGCTTCGATGGATTATATGTAGGTACTCTCATTTTACAAAACTTCTGGATTATTTGGTATTTTTCTTTAAACAAAAAAACCGGCCAAGTGCGAGTCGGACTCGCGCAAGTAGGGTTCCGTACCATCCAAACTAATATTCTATATATATTTATGGATATCGAGCAAAAATGAGCAAAAAAATCACGTTTGTTGTATGGAAGCCCCCCGAAATATTTATTTTATTCTAGTTTTCAGTATTTGTTGTTATAGCGGCAACAGGAATACATCATCTGTAAAACTTTCAACTCTCTAACTATCCCGGTTCATGAGATACAGCCTGGTGACAGACGGACGGACGGACGGACGGACGGACGGATGGACAGAGGAGCGAAAACAATAGGGTACCTACCGTTCTACCCTGTGGGTATGGAACCCTAAAAATTAATGTAAAAAATTCGTACTTTCACGTCTATTCAAAGTCAAAGTCAATTTACGTATACAACTATGGATTGTTAGATATAAATTAAAAATTACAATAGGTTTCAAAAGCATACAAAAATAAGGCAGACGGGCTTGGAGCCGATATATAGTTATCGGCACGGATATTGAGCCCTGACCTTCACCTGCGCAGAAGCGATTTATTGGTTTATTGCCTTATGTGTACAGTGCGCAAAGCGATCCCCACTCTTCCGCCGAGAGCTCAATATCCGTGCCGATAGCTATAACTAACATGAGTTTAAATCATCTGCCTACCTTTTTACAACTGTATTGTACTCGGTTTCCAGTCTAACTAGATGCAGATGAACAAGACTAATTTATTTATTAAATGACAGAGACCAAACTTTTCTAAGTTTGTATGTACTTTCTAAGTATATCTTAGACACCAATGGCTGATAAAAAGGTGAAGGAAAACATCTTGAGGAAACCTGGACTATATAGTCTGAAATCACCAACCCGCATTGAGCAAGCGTGGTGATTAATGCTTAATCCTTCTCCGTGTGAGAGGAGGCCTGTGCCCAGCAGTGGGACGATAAAAAAAGGCTGTAACTGACAGAGACCAAATGCTTCTCATGCTAAAATCAAATCTAAAATTCGATAACATAAACAGCTCTAAAACTAAATCTAGACACGGTCTAGACTCAGATGAAGTATATTAAGTTACATTAAAATTATAACAGCTGTCAAGCCAGGAATACGATATGTAATTTAATACCATCTTGCAGGATAGCATACCGTTGGTCTAGTTGAGCGCAGCCGGGCGTATACACTAGTCTAAGCCGTGAGAATCGACCAGGACTGCGGAATTGTTCGAAAGAGTTACCGTGGCCCTGGTACATATATATATATATACATCGGCACGGATATTGAGCCCTGACCTTCACCTGCGCAGAAGCGATTTATTGGTTTATTGCCTTATGTGTACAGTGCGCAAAGCGATCCCCACTCTTCCGCCGAGAGCTCAATATCCGTGCCGATAACTATAAAGGGCTTAAGAAGGAACATGATGGGTTTTAGTCAGTAAGAGTCTGACACTCCCTCACGCTGCTAACCAACAGCGGGAGGAGCCATTTGATGATTTCTAATTAAAAAAAAACTGTGGGAATCTAACTAGAGACCGTAGCGACACGATTTGGACTGACAGACAAATTATTATTAGATTTTAATGATGGTTACTCGACGGAAAATTTGATTTTGTTACTGCTCAATGGAGTGTAATCGATTTTGTTATGGTACTGAATGTCCGATTTTGGTAAGGAAAAGATTTTGTGAATTGGTTTGAGGAATTTAATCAATGTATTAGGATTCCGGTGATATCTTTTACACCTACGTAACAATATTAGGTACATTAAAAGCCATGCAGACTAAACTGTCAGCCGATAGATAGTTAGTTGGTTGGCTGACGGTTTTTTTAAGATAACCGTGAATCTAATTTTATTTAGTCGGTATTATGGTGGTCGGATACCTGATCGTTGTAAAATGTGCAAATTCATCTCCATACGAATTTATGATCCCGATCAAACTAAACTTGTAAAACTCATAGCAAAGCTGACCTTGAAAATTCCCCCAAAAAAACTCGCATAATTCACACAAATTAATTTCAATTAAAAAAGTACAAATACAGTAAGCCATAAATTAAAAGAGTAATTAACCACTAGGTACAGTTAAGTCAGTAAATTGGCAACATAATTATAGAGTAGCTGAAAAAAATGATTATATGTCTACAAGGTTAGACCCACAATAAACTTGGTCATGCTGTAATAAATTACAGGTTTGATTACCACATTTCAGTCGTACGACAGTTGACCCCATGGTTTAATTTTTATTTTTGAAGGAAATCGTTTTTCGTTAAAAATGATTCAGTCATACCGGCTAAGTACCTGATTATTGCTATGTGCGTCTTACCATTCATTTCCATACTGATTTATGAGCCCAAACAAACTATCCACATAATAGATCGACTAAAATTTTGCAGTGTGCAAAAGTAAGTAGTAGTAAAATTTGCGAAACTAATCAATTTTGATATTTAAAAAAATAAGGGAAAACTACACACACAAATTAATAAAGCAGAATAGAAAAATAAATTGGGTTGACAAGAACATGAATATTATAACAACGACATGTGTAAAAGAATCGTTCATTGGAATGCCATAGGTGTACAATAAACTGAAAAAAAAAAAATAAGCAACTGCAGACAATTACCGCCTCAAACAATTAAGTTATAAAACATAATTTAAGCGGCACTAAATCAATACTTGTGTTTGTATGTCAACAGTCAAACGACATACTGGCTACCGCCAGTAAGAAGTAATTGATAACTAAAATAATCGCGAGCAAGGTCGCCGATAAATTGAACCAGCTTTGATAAATAAAATTATTACTGAATTTGTTCTAGAAGGTGACTTTTAAAAATCATTTAAATGTTATGTTTTTTTATTATAATGGCTGGGTCTTTACTTGACTGCCTCGTTGGTCTAGTGGTCGCAGGCGCGGCTGCCGAGCTCGAGGTCTCGGGTTCGATTCCCGGGTAGGGCCGAAATCGCTTTGTGGGTTTTCTTAAACTTTCACAAAGCAGCCCGTAGTCTGGAAGTTGGTGATTGACTCACCCGTGCATCGGAGAGCACGTAAATGTCGGCCCTGCGCCTGATCTCTTTCCGGTCGTGTCGGATTGCCGTCCCATCGGGTTATGAGAGTGAAGGAATAGGGGGTGCACCTGTGTCTGCGTAAATGCTCGTGCACTACAATATGTCCTGCGCAGCTGGCTGATCACCTTAAATGAGAACAGCCGCCGTGGCCGAAATCGGCCGTGGACGCCATTATCATTATATTAAACTACACAAGTACACTAGCTTTCACCCGCAATTTCACCCGAGTCCCGATGCAATCGCTTCCCACACTTGGGTAAAAAGTAGCCTTTATGTTATTCTGATAGATAAGCTATATTTCTGTCAAGTTTCATCAAAATCTACCCATTGGTAATAAGTAGGATTGTAGTTATTATCTAGGTACTCTTTTAAAAACAGTCATCATCCTCCGAGCCTTTTCGCAATCATGTTGGGGTCGGCTGCCAGTCTAACCGGATTCAGCTGAGTACCAGGGCTTTACAAGAAGCGACTGCCTATCTGACCTCCTCAACCCAGTTACCCGGGCAACCCGATACCCCTTGGTTAGACTGGTGTCAGACTTACTGGCTTCTGACTACCCGTAACGACTGCTAAGGATGTTTAATGACAGCCGGGACCTACAGTTTAACGTGCCAACCGAAACACAGTCAATTGTGTCTAAGATATACTTAGAAAGTACATACAAACTTAGAAATGTTGCATTGGTACTTGCCTGACCTGGGATCGGACCCGCGCCCTCATACTTGAGAGATTGGTCCTCTACCCACTAGGCCACCACGACTTCTTCTTTAACAAAATACTCTTTTAAAAACAGTATTTTGTAAAAATAAGAACCATGAAATACACACACAATTATCTTAAAGGTAAGAGTTAACTACAACAATTAAATATTAACTTTTAAATAATACGTAACTTCATTAAATTGTTAGTCACGCTTTTTCTTTATATTTATAATAATACTTTTCTTTTGAAGATGACCTACGGAATTTATAATTGTTTGTAAAATTGCAATTGTGAGATGCTCATTAATTACTGATATAATAGCTACTTACATATATCATCATCCTCGTGCCCACAAGACCGCGGGGAACGGCTGGTTTAAATAAAATTATCCAAAAACTTACACAGCTCTCCTTGAAAATCAATAACTACCGACCAAAATCGAAAGTTTAGTTGGATTTTCGTTACATATGCACGATTTTTTTATGTCCAAAACGAGAAAATATTTCCTAGCTGTCTCAAGGCTGGAACTATAAGGAAATGACTACCTTTAGCTTTCTATAAACAGCTTATCGTAAGTTGGTAAGCTATCAAAATATTACGTCAGTGGAGAATGGAGCTGAAATATTATAAACAAAGTAATTTCTTAGCGTTTTCTCGAAAGCGGTGATCGGGCTAAGCATTGTCTAGGCTGAGCTTGCACTAGTTGGTCCCCACAGTTTCATCCACATCCCAGGAAAACCATTTCAAGTCTGCCAAATTGGATTTAAATGTTAAATTATTTTATGGTTACTGTCGCAGTTTAAGTAACGTTAATTTGAGAGCACAATAAAGCTTCATAATATAGTTTACCTCTAAGTAAAAGGCAAAATAAGGTAATTCATGCAAACACTTTACCTGTCGTAGTTAAACCATGTTATTTCAAATTGCTATTCAATGTCAATCTAAAATACAGCAATCAAATCTTAACAGTTACAAAAACAACGCAAATGTCAAAAGCAGTAATCACATTACTCAATTAACATTACAAACGCAACAACTATCAATTTGACAAACCTTGCACATATAAATAATCGAATTAAAATAACTCGATCACTCGAATACCTTTCCGCGACAAAATAACTTCCTGGCTATTGAACTATGTGTAACAACCTTAATACGACCTTGAAGTATGAAATTGTACACATCGATTAAAAACCGTTCAGTCAAAATGAGTTTTTTCAAGGAATGCACTTCCCGGTCGCCTTGTCAATATATATCTTACCAAAATATGACGACCACATAATCTTGATACTTACTTTTGGCGCCACTTGTTAACGGAACGTCCAAAATAGTACATTATAATTTGTAGTTCCCATCTTTGTCGCAGTCCAAGATATGATGGGCGCAAATCTTTATTTTTAAGATGTGGTAAAAAATCTCACGCGTGAAGGGGATTGGACTATCCTTTTACAACCTTCGCAATTATATGCTGTGTGTTAATTGGCTAAGTCTGGGTAAAAAATCTAGACTTTTGCGTCATGCAATACTTTGATATGTGCAATTGTAAAACCTGTCACTTTGATGTCCTTTACAAAGTTTTTTGAATGATATGTTAGTACTCGCTTATATTAATTTGGTTGTGCAAAAACTGCTATTGGTTTTTGCATTATGTTTTTATTAAAGACTAGCTTCTGCCAGCGGTTTCACCCGCATCCCGTGGGAACTACTTCCCGTACCGGGATAAAAAGTAGCCTATAGCCTTCCTCGATAAATGGGCTATCTAACACTGAAAGAAATTTTCAAATCGGACCAGTAGTTCCTGAGATTAGCGCGTTCAAACAAACAAGCAAACAAACATACTCTTCAGCTTTATAATATTAGTATAGATTACATATCTACTCTTATTTTAAAGAAGGATTTATTGTATGAGCTAGCTAGATCATTAAATCACAATAACTTAAGGCATATTTTTACATTTGATAAAAGCTACGTGGTAATACTACCAAAATAAAATTAAATACTTAAGTATCAAAATTGCTTGAAATGTAAAAAGCACTTGTAAAATAAGTTTCAGTGGCATAATACTTGTACAAAAGTAAGAGAGCAAGTGACCCAAATTCGGTGACAAAAGCTTGGTCAGCCCACATTTATTTGACAGTCACATTGTCATCTATAGTAGGCATACGTTACAATTTTATTTCTATTGTGACATCATTTCTCTAAGAACATCTAGTATAATTTAATTCTTATTACATCAATAGGGTTATTTATTTGCATTTTCTTCTTAATAGTCAAATAATACAGGTGGCAAATTTTATACAATAGAGTATTCTAGATAGACTATATTTTATTACCGTGAAAAATAAACGTACTTACACGTTTTTCCACGGTACAAATTAGACTTGACACTTGGAATGAATGAGCATGAAGTTCCCTTAAAATGCGGGGCTTAAAATATTTCTTATATCACAAATCTTATGTACAAAATAATTTGAGATGGATTCAGATTTCAGACATATTTGAGGACAAAATTACGGTGTCATTATATCTAAATTGCTGGTCTAGTTCACCTATCTACTTACATAACAGTGCATGAGAATGTCATGGTATTTTGATCAATGACTGTATGTGTCATTGGTAGCTTACGAGGTTTAACTTCATAACTGTATAAAAAGAAGTTTATTGGCTATTGTTACCACAAGCAATATTAAAGCATTAATATGTTTAATTTATATATCTTTAATATGTCCTTTGTAGTCTTTTTACACAGTCTGTCTACTTCTCTATATTCTTACTCTCCTACTATGGGTCTGCTGGAAGAGGTTTTATTAGAATTATAAGTACCTTTGTACTATTTTATATTATCTCTACTTCTTTCATGTATTCACTGTGTACCTAAATAGTTAAATAAATAAATAAAGCAAATGGTCAAAGGTTTGATGCTTACATCGTTTTTTTTTTTCAATCCATGTATGTCTGTCTATCCGCGGTATACTAAAGAACTACTGTACAAATTTTTCACGCGATTTTTTCAACAGATACATGAAGAAGGTTTAGTTACAAATACATACTCTAATCACAGCCCGTTTTATTAAAAATCCTACACCCATAATTTGAACGAGTTCTAACAACAGCTGTATTTTTTCTCACATCAACAAGAAACTCTCACTAGTCTGACCAGAACAAATACTACTTTCACTTCAGTGGTTCGACCAATAGCAACGCTTTAATTGACACCCTTTTGTATTCGGATTGAAGATACAACGTGATTGGAACATTAACACCGACTCGTGAATTGTAATAGAAACTGATCGTTGCATAAAAACATTATGATGTTAAGAATTTTGGTAAAAAAAAGTCCGAAAAATTTGTTATAACAGATTTTATTAAATTCTGTTAGAATTATGACTTGTAAATTACGGTTTACAATATAATTTTAATACGTTTTTTTTTGTTACAGTTCGTTGGGCCATCTGATTGCAGATCACATAGGAAGTGAAGGAGATTTGTGTTTAACATTTTAATATGCTTATCATGACGCTGACTTCTTCATTATTTCATTAATGAAACCCTGTATTACCTTTAAACAATAAAATGTTAAGTACAATTTCCATCAGGTCAGATTTAAATGGTGTCGAAGTCGTGGTGGCCTAGTGGGTAAAGAACCATCCTCTCGAGTATGAAGGTGTGGGTTCGATTCCAGTTCAGGCAAGTACCAATGCAACTTTTCTAAGTTCGTATGTACTTTCTAAGTATATCTTGGACACCAATGGCTGATAAAAAGGTGAAGGAAAACATCTTGAGGAAACCTGGACTATTTAGTCTGAAATCACCAACCCGCATTGAGCAAGCGTGGTGATTAATGCTCAATCCTTCTCCGTGTGAGAGGAGGCCTGTGCCCAGCAGTGGGACGATAAAAAAGGCTGTAACAGTAACAGTAACAACAGATTTAAATGCCAGTTTTTCGACTAAATTTAACATTAAAACAGGTAAAGTCTCAAGCTAATACTCGTCTCCAAAAATATTGACTTTCGTCTTCCAAATGATGTCAGTCAAATACGTATATAATGAATGTATGTATGACTTCATCCGCACTGTGTGGTTGACCTCTTTTATTCGTGTTTGCTTATAAACTTTCTTCATTTCAAACGAGGTACTAAAGACATGATAACTACAGGTAGTAATGTGAGTTGATTGGTTCTTATTAACTAGATTGTTAATTACTTGTAGATGCTGTTAATTGGCATTAAAGCCTTCATCTAAAAGCAATCGTAAGTGTGTGTATGTTGGTTACTTCTTGACGCGCAAAAAGCTGACCGGAATTTAAGGAAACTTGTCAAAAAAGCAACTTATACATCAGAATAGTACATAGGCTATTTTGTTTTTCATGTACGCGAAGTACTTCCCACGGTATGCCAGTGAAGCCGCTGGCATTAGCTAGTATTATATTAATCATCTATAACCATTTAACACAGCAAACTAATTTAAATAAGATCGGTGAGTTGAGCGAGACGGTTCAGACGGTCAATACCCTTGAACTCTCATAATTAGTTACCATCCAATAAATCTCAATAACTAAAACCAATACCGCATTCTAACTTTCACTAATTTCTAACTAAGAATATTCAAGTTAATTAACAAATATTTGCACATCTTCAAAAAGGATTCCTCGAGAAAAAACAATCAAAACGGAAAATCGACTCCTGCGCAAACAAAAACGCCTTCGAAACTCAAAAAAATAAAATTTATTCACTTGTCAAAGCAAATCTACAGGTGTGTCAAGAAATATTTAAATAAGACGCCTAAACATGACCAAAAAAATTAGAAAGTCGATAACATTGGTTTATTAGCTGCGCGTACGCATCCACGCACACATTGACCAAGTTCTCACACACAGACGCAGTTGACCTTTCATCGGAGATTGTGAAAGCATAAGTTGGGAGCCTGGCCGTTGGGTATTGAATAACTTTAAGTATTAGGTAGTCTTTCCTTATACAATGTTATTTATTACTAGTTGTACAATTACTAGTATTCAAGATAGATTTTCGATGGCTGTGTTCTATTTGCGAAATATTTAGAATTATTTTCAGTAATGCACACGGAACTTAACTACTGTCAAGCATTTCGCTTGATTGCAAACATTGTTGATCGAATAAGTAGGTATTATTTAGAAGAAATTACTTTCGCATTATTTAGTCAGTAGAGCTAAGGTTTTAACGAGGGTTTTACAGGAGTTTAGATACCTGTCCACTTATGATTCTAAAAGTACCAGCACAGGCACTAAGCCGGTATCAGACCGACTGAAAACTTTGAATGGAAACATAATTTTCCTATTTAAACAACATATATACTAATATCCTACTTATATTATAAATGTGAAAGTTTGTGAGAATGTATGGATGTATGTTTGTTATTCAATCACGCAAAAACGGCTGGACCGATTTGATTGAAATTTGGTATGTAGATAGGTGATACCCTGGATTAACACATAGGCTATTTTTTATCAACACACCACGTGGGTGAAGCCGCTGGCGGAAGCTAGTTATGAATATAGAGAAAAACATAGGCCTGATGATCCCTCTAACCACAATAATTAAGTAAGATTTATTATTAAAATCCAACAAGTATCAAATGCGTAATCTATGAAAGATTACAAGCATAAAGGGCAAATGATTTGACACAACATTTGTTGCATCTATGCATTTTATTTATAACTTTAGCCTTGGCTAGCTATGAATAATTTAGCGATTGGATATGTGAAACCAATGATGTGAACTTTGTGTATAGCTGTTTCCCGCGGTTCCACTTGGATCCTGAGGAAACTGCTTCCTGAACCTGGATGAAAATTAGCTTATGAGCTTTCTATCTCCGTTAAACCTCTTTAGTTTTATTAAATTGTTTTTGTCTCTCTCTTCCTCCCTACAAATTAGAACAGTTTTATTCTTTTTTGTTACCATTGCTCATTTATTGTAACGTCCTGAATCGCTTCAATCATATGCTTACTCTGACGTTTATTGGAGAATCACTGACTCCTAAGTCACAGGCACATGCCTAGTTTAGGAGCCAGAGTTTAATGTTTTACAAAACCTATAATTTATGCCTAGTCTTTACGGATGTTAATGTTGTGATGGCTTTTGGTGAAAATAAAGAATTTATTTATTTATTTATTTTATTTATTTATCTGTGTGCGAATTTTCATTTACATCGGTTCAGTAGTTTCAACGTGAAAGAGAGACTAGACCTTAGCATTTTTCATATTGGTGGTACTGGTAATCATATTGGTATTCAATATCACCAAATTACAACCTTGTCGCGCCATAGAAACCCTGTCAGTATATTTAGAAGGTCTGTTGTCAATAAATATAAGTAATTTCCGCTTCCGTTATCTTTTAGCCGACTGACAAGATAGGGCTATGTGTTCGAGCTTATTTCCTAATTAGCTTCCTCCAGTCGTTTCACCCACGTCCCATAGGTTCCATGGGCCCGGTTCTTAAGGCTCTAGACAGGCGGACTGCATTTCGACTGCAATTTGCAGTTCAAGGGCAGTTTGAACGCAATTGACACGACTGCAATAGAACTGCAAATCAACTTCAGAACACGACTGCACGCCGACTGCATCCCAACTGCAATCGGACGGTACGTTTGATTTGCAGATCTATTGCATTCGTGTCAACTGCATTCAAACTGCCCTTGAACTGCAAATTGTGCAAATTGCAGTCGAAATGCAGACCGTCTGTCTAGAGCCTGAGATTAGCGAGTTCAAAATTAAAAGTTTAGGTGCTTAGCAATTGTAATAAAACTTTTCAATAACGGTTACGAGTTACTAAGTGCAGTCAATACACATTACTGTAGGTAACAAGTTTCTCACAACCGTTTGTTATTTTCTATTAAAGGGAAATGCCCATTCTTGGCCAAGTACTTGCCCATCTATGTGATAAATACAATAAAAATACTAAATAATTAATTTAAATATTGCGAGTATTTATCTGATAAAAAAACCCGGGAAAAAAAAGATGAAATTATTCAGAACTCAGTTGTTAAAATATTTCCGCTTCCGCTGTAACGATCATGTCAGTCTTGTCAAAATAGAGAATTAGGGATTGAAACCCATATTGAAAAAAGTCGATTTATTAAAAACCGGTTTTTGAAAATCGATTTTTTTTTAATATTTTCTAATAAATTAAAAAAAAATATTTGTAAATATCTATTCATTGTATTGTTATCATTAAACAAAATGTTTGGTGATTGATGTACCTTTAAACACGATTTTATGCGACTCCTTTCAAGGATTCCGTGTTTTCGGTTTATGACAAACATAGATTTTTTGATAAATTGATCCTACGTCCCATCCCTAATGCTCTTGTTTGTTGACGTTTACGTACGTTGGTATTTCACAATTAGGTTTGTGCTGTGCTCTTACGACTTGTGTCTTTTCTTACTGCGTTTCTGATATTTCGACGAATGTTTACGATTATGGACCCCGTACCCGCCCCCGATGACGACCTTGGCTTTACATTGGATTCAGTACTGGATATTTTTAAGTATTGGATTGAATAAAAACTTAAAAAATATATGTATGTATTTTTAGCATTATTTTCTGTTTACAGTTTGTGATGTTCCACCAAGTTCTATGTAAAAATTTTTAGTTATTTCGTTATCTACGATGTCAACTCTAATGCCTACAACTTGTTTCTTTCTCGGGCATTACTTGGCCAAACCTTCTTTATCAAATGGGCATTTCCCTTTCACCATGAAAGTACTGCGCTGCATGGATTTGAACCCGCGACCTCGCGAACGAGAGTGCACGCTACTCAAATATACTTGTTAAGCCACTGCTATTTCAATTTACTTTTAGTTCTAATCTAATAGTTTTGTACACGTACACATGAGCGAGTAATTTTATGAATTTTTACACTTTGATGACAAAACTACTGGGTGGATTTCGATGATCCTCGGCAGTAATAACAAAATAAGATACAGGCAATTTTTTATCCATATGCGGGAGGTAGTTTCCTCGGGAGGCAGATGAAACTCCGAGGGGTACGGTAGGCTGCACATCAGTGGTAACTGTCATGCACCTTAACTCAATAGTAATAAGTACGATTTTCCTATAAAACTGTTACCACTGACCTGAAGTTGACTGTACATAAGTCGTGGATTTATTCATCATTTTAATTTGCTTCATTTCATATGCGCTCTAATATATAATTAATTACCTATATGGTCGATCATTTTCAGAACTATTTAACCATTGGTGGTGAAAAAAGGCAACAATTTTTAATTTTGTCACCTATGATTAAAGTTTTCCATAATCTGAAAAAAAGTAATCAACTTTCTTTATAAATCCATTTGGAACTCATCTCGTCCCAGAAAATACTTAAATAAAAAAAATATATGTAATAAGGAAATGTGGATAAAATAATAACATTGGATATTGAACCGTAAACACGATTTTTTTTTTGTGAATATTGAAAGTGAATGCAATTTCGTAACAGCTTTTAAGTTGCATTGTATTACGTGTTTTAATATTGTGTTAAAATAACTTAATGCGTAATAGATATTTAAGTTTATAGCAATGTCATTTCAAAACCAATTAAGTACTCTAAATGTTAAGCTAACATTTTACTAATGTTTCTGGAATTTAGCTTTCTCATCTTGACGTATATCAACCTGTTTTCAACAATAACACAATTTAATTAGAATCGCAAATTTTACTATGTTACATCTAACTTTTGCAAATGACAAATAAGCTAGAAATCCATTTCAGTTCAAAACATCACATCCTATTTACCCACTCTAGAGAAATCAAGGGCTTCAAACAGGTTCGATAAAAAACTCGCATACTACAACATGTACATTTATCGATATATCGACATCCGCACATCACTACACCTCGCCCAGTCCGGTGACCTAGTGAGGGACAGGTTTCGATAGCATAAGGTGGGGCAACGGCGTCAGCGAAAAAATATCGCATTGCTAAACTGATTTACAATAAAGATATGTCATGTTCTTGAATTTCATTTTAATAGAGCTTGTTAACGATATTGGTAAGTCTTTGAAACTATTTCTATTCAAAACTAGAGGTAATGTTGCTTTTGGAACTCAATTTCTTCATAATTATTGTCTTCATCAAAAACAACACTTTTTCAGGTTTTTTGTTCAAGTATATAATAGTTTTTATTCATTTATATTACAGCTCCTAAAATGTAGAATGATGAAATCCCCGCTGCCTCTAAGACCACACACAGAGTAACAAATATCTAAGTCGTCCCACATTTAAACATATTACTTGCGGTCATAAACAGACATACTGCAGTCTAAACTATCTTTAGATTACCTAAATACCTGAGATGAGCTGCAGATTAACATAGGATTTAAGCCAGGCAAAAACTTGATATTATAGAACCTTTAGCCTTTCGGTAAAGCGGTGCGAAACTACATATTTCGTATGACGAAATATGACGGGTTGGTCAGCGTTGGTCATTGGTTGGGCAATACAAAACATTAAACTGAAGTTATGCGAATAATTATTATTATGTAGTGATTAACTGTAGTTAAAATGCCATTGGATATTTGATTAGATTTGGTTAACATAACCGCGGTAATTTTGGGTAACGTTAATGTTTGGAATGCTTTAATTATGAAAATTTTGGTTTTTGCTTTTGGATGAATTTAATCGTCTTGTCTATCAATTTTGGTAACAGGAATCTTCAGATGCTGATTGGATTCCATGCGAGGGTCAGCAAATAGGTACTGGACACATAATTATGTACCTAAATCTTTAAAGCTCTATACGATTAATTGCAGGGAAGCTAGCTTCCTCCCGCGGTTTCACCCTCATCTCAGAGGAACCGTTTCTACGAATAAACGAAAAGTAGCCCATATATGTCATTCTGGTATATGGCTTATATTACTAACCCACGGTACATCAAAATCCACACAGCAGTTTTTGCGTGAAAGAATAAGTACAAACATATGTACAACTAGCCGTTTTCCAGCGCTTTCACCCGCGTCCCGTGGCAGCCACTGCCCGCACCGGGATAAAATATAGCCGATGATATATATAGATGTATTTTACTCGCAGATAATATAGCTTTCTAATGGTGAAAGAATATTTAAAATCGGTCCAGTAGTTTTTGAGTTTATCTATTACAACCAAACAAACAAACAAAGTTTTCCTCTTTATAATATTAGTATAGATACACACACACGTGGTACATGCTAAAACAACAATACTTTTAACTTACGATATTTTATTTTCGTTTCCATACCTTGCACAATAATAACATTTAGGCAATATTGTCTATTAATAAATAACCTTAATTGACCGATAACGATCGGAAATAACAATCAGTAGGTTTGCCATTATTGCCCATAAATGGTTTTCGTGTCTTTCCAAGTATTTCCGTGTTTTTAGCACGAAACACGAAAAACACGCAGATTCGATTTCCGGTGAATTTTTCGGTTATTTTAGTTTCGAGGGACAGAAACACAGCTTTATTTTTACTAATTACTATGTATTTATTGATATTTAGTTGGCTAAAACCGGCCTTTCAAGTACGGGTATGCGAGATCGATTCTGGGTTAGACAAGTGCCATCAACTTTTGAAACTAAAAATGTTTTTTTTTATTTCTCTACTGAGCAATGTCATGGCAATTGAAGACAACCTTTGAAAGGCATCACGCACTTTCCAAAACAATTGGTTACTTCCGTAATTTAAATAATGTTATATAACAGTGTGTATCAAAAATAATGTTGTAAATAAGAAACAACTTGAGTCTGTATTTAAGTTTTGGGAAATATTTTTTCATTGTGTTGCAATCCTAGCAGTTCCAAATGTACCCTACGCCCTTTCTCAAGCTGTAGATTAACTGTAAGTATACTTACCTACCGAATTTCATTGAAATCGCTTCAGAAGTAGTAGCGTAGACGCTGGACATAGACAGCAGACATAATGTTAGAGATAGACTTTTGCATTTATTATATTAGTAAGGAGACTTTATTTTCGCAGTTAAATAATTATCAGTTACAAAACAAAATTAGTGACGCAACATGAATTTCACTTTTTACAATTTCATCGTGACTAAGGTACACGACTATTCTGCCTATTGTAAAACCTTCACGATCGATCTAGTTGTCCATCAATCAATTAAAATGTAGTTCAAATATACTTAACTCTTACTTAACTGTCTGATGTATAGCAATTGGTAGGTATTACTAAGTAGTCAACGAAGCGTGGTATGTAATCTTAGGCGTTTAACTTAACGTTTGAACTCTGTTAAACTGTTCGCATTCTTGTGAGTAATAGATAAATCTGTTGAGTGATACTGTGCTTTCTGCGCTTAAAATTTGGATGGGTGACCATTAATATATCGTATTGAGCCTAGTATCGTATCGGAGGTAAACATATGTTTACCTCCGTTGTCAAAGAGTTAGTAGGTTTCACAATTTATTATTTGGTTAAAACATTAATAAAGCACATGAGTGATGAAATAGCATTGATGGTAGAAACTGCTAAGTTATGTTCCATACATTCGTATATTGTGTACTAGCTTCTGCCAGCGGTTTCACCCGCATCCTGTGGGAACTACTTCCCGTACCGGGATAAAAGCCTATAGCCTTCCTCGATAAAAGGGCTATCTAACACTGAAAGAAATTTTCAAATCGGACCAGTAGTTCCTGAGATTAGCGCGTTCAAACAAACAAACAAACAAACTCTTCAGCTTTATAATATTAGTATAGATAGGTATATTAAGTTTTAACACCTTACTAAATTAAACCAACTGTTAATAATGATATCAAATAATTTGACGTGACCGTATATTATAATAATTATTTGCTATTGACAAAAGTAGCACATAGCGCCCAGCACGTATGTATGACAAAAGAAAGGTACCGCTATCTTATGATATTGATATCTTTAGTTAGGAAAGATAAAAGGAAAAGATTGACGTGTACAACTTTAGTGGAAGTAATGATGAAAAATATACTTTCATCTTCTTCAAGGCATCGAGTATACGATTTTTTATATGGTATTGCCGTGTTTATATATTTTTCAGGAAAAACAGGAGTTCAAATTCGAAGTACTTTAGAATGAGTTTTCAAAAGTTTTTATATATCTATATATATAAAAGAAAGTCGTGTTAGTTACTCCACTTTTATCTCAAGAACGGCTGAACCGATTTAGCTGAAAATTGGCAGGGAGGTAGATTAGAGCCAGGAGAAGAACATAGGATAGTTTTCGTCACCATCCGGGACGCGGGTGAAACCGCGGGCAGAAGCTAGTATATAATAAATATATTGAGCTGACGTAGCAACAATGTGAGTTTAAAAAAGTTTTTTAATTGCAGGTGATTGAATTTCCCATATATCTACTAGTACTGACCTGAATAGCTGTAATTCCGTAGTTCCTATTTTGTTCAGAAAACTACTTATTTCGTGGCTCTGGGAATATTGAAACTTACACATAAAATATTGCATTGTATTTGTCAACTAACACTGCAGTTTAAGAAAGTCTAATTAACTTACAAATAACTATTAACACAATATTTAACCACTATTTTCTAGTCGTAACTGCAGATTTCAACAGTAACCAGTTGTTAGAACTTTGACCAGTTTCTATTTGACCTCAATTAACCCTAACATGGATTAACGGCTGATTTAACCTTTCAAGTTACTTGTTATGTTTGTAACTTAGGCCTAAGTATGAAGTTAAGTAACTTGTCTTAGTTAGGGCGAAGTCAATTGAAAATCATTACAGCGAAAATTGAACTTGGTCGCTTAATAAGTATTGGAAACTAATTTAAAACTGGATCCAATAATTCATCGTTTTTTTGTCATGGTGACAAAAACCCTATGAATCTTATCTAATAAGCTTCCAATCGTGGTTTCACCCGCGTTCTGTGGAAACTACTTTTACCCTATAAAATATAAGCTCTTTCGGAGTATTGAAATAATTTTTCAAATCAGTTTAGTATCATAGCCTTTATGATCTCTGCACACAGCGGGCGCGGCGCGGCGGGACGGGACGGCGACGCGACACAATGTACTAGATCGTCGCGTCGCGTCGCGTCGAGCGGGACGGCTCTGTGTGGCGGCCTCCGTAATATCTAGTACATTACAACTGCTCAGCGTCGCGTCGCCGTCCCGTCCCGCCGCGCCCGCTGTGTGCAGAGACCTTTAGGGTAAACAAAAAATCGTCTATATTAGTCTTGATATAGTATTTGGATCTTGAATCTACATTATAGTTCAATGTTAAGGAAAAAGACAAAATAAAAGACACTTACTTAATTATATGTTTAATTATTTATTGTTTTAAACAGTGAATATAAAAGTAGAAATAATGACATAAAGTAGTATAAAGTTACTGCTTACATCTAAAGCTAGAGTTCGTGGTATGTAAGTAAATAAGATATGTTTACAACTTTTCAATAATTTTCTGTCACAAAAGCATGTCCTAATAGTTAGTTACAAGCTATAGAAAAGTACCTAACTAACCAATTTAGTGCAAGTTTCGTCTGAAAGCGTGCAAAAGGATAATGAATGGCGGTTTTGCCCACGACCAAAAGCGTACGAGCGTGGTGCAGGTATATCTAAGTATATCTATACAAAAAGTACCCTAAAGCTTCTCTTGAAATTTTTTTTCAAACCAAGCCTCCTGAGATAAGCTCGTGCAGACCAACTCTTCAGCTTCATGGTATTAAATAATATAAGAGTATGACAAGTAAATGAAGACCATGGAGCTATGGACCGAAGACGATGGAGCTACTGGTGTCATTACCAGCAGCATCAAGGAAGGTCACTGGTTTCGAGGAGTTCACAGCATTCGAGGGAATGATTGTAATAGGAGATATGACTGCACCAGATGAGATGGATGCCTCAGCAGGGATGACTGCGCCATGAGAGATGGTTACGTTAGAGCCGATTTTTGCCCTGGGGCCGATGACTGCATCAGAGCCAATGACTGCACCAGGACCGATCAATGCTGTAGTATTGATGCGAGCACCAGAGCCGATGACTGCATCAGAACCGATGATTACACTGGCGTTTACAACTGCACCAGAGCCGATATATGCATCAGAGCCAATGTGTGAATTAGAGTCTATGACTGCCCTAGAGTCAATGACTGCACCAGAGGAGATAAGTACATTAGAACTGATGACTGCGTTAGAATTGATGACTGCACTAGACTTAACGAGTACACCAGAGCCGATTATTGCATAAGAGCCGATGACTGCACCTGATTCAATGATTACATCAGAGTCAATGATTGCACCTCCGTTAATAACTGCAGTAGAGTGGATAACTGAACGAGAGCCGATGATTGCACCAATGCCAATGATTGCACCTGTGTCAATCATTACATTAGGAGCGATGACTGTCCCTTTGTTGATAACTGCACTAGAGTTAATGAATACATCAGAGTCTATTACTACACCGGAGCCGATGACTGCACCAGAGCCTATGAATACATTAGAGTTAATGACTGCGCCTCTGTTAATAACTGCAGTAGAGTTGATGACTACGCCTGGGCCGATGACCACACCATCGCCGATGACTGCGCCAGAGCGGATGAATACATTAGAGTCTAGGACCGCAGCGTTAACAACTGCACCAGATTTGATGAATGTGCGAGAGCCGATGACTGCACCAGACTTGATGGTTGCTCCAGGTTCGATGACTACATCTCCGTCAAAGACTGCACCAGAGAAGATTATATTGTTATAAAAGTAGGCATTATTTCTATTAGAATAAGAATTTTAAACGTAATTGGTGTCTGTTGTATTGTAAAAATGAACTTATTTCAAGTTTCAAGTTTCCTTTGTAGTCTTAATAAATTTTGAAATTTTGGCATAGTAGTCCCTATGTCTATGTAATGTATTATAAAATCAAACAACCACTCTCACCAAGGGGTATTGAGGTGCCATGGTGACTGTGTTCTGGTGGTGAGATAGGCAGTTGTTTCATGTGGCACACTGGTACTTAGCTGAATCCGGTTAGACTGGAAGCCGACCCCAACATAATTTGGAAAAGACTAGACAGACGAGTCCCTATATTTTGTGATAATTATCCTTAAAGAATGTCTGCCAATCAGAAATGGCAGTGCAAAAACATGTAGTTAAGTTATTGTACTAAATAAATAGTGTATGTAAATAACTCTTTTATCTCTTTGGACTGGTAATTCCCAATATAAAGGTCAAATGCCAGTCGTTGGAACAATAATAAGATTTCTTGAGGACTTTCCTCATTTAAAAGATTAAATTCTTAGAATTTTTGATTAACGATGTCATTTTTAAGAAGGGAAAAACAGCTCATAGACTACTAGAACCACATCATCATCAACTTTTCCCAACTATGTTGGGGTCGGCTTCCAGTCTAACTGGATGCAGCTGAGTACCAGTGTTTTACAAGAAGCGACTGCCCTCCGACCAGCTCTGACCTAATGAACCTAGTTATCCGGTCAACCCAATACCCCGGGGTAACACTGGTTGTTAGACTCACTGGCTTCTGACTACTGACAGCCGGGAATATAAAATCGGGATACCTTTCATCCACGGTCGATTAGCCCCGTGTTTTGCTATTGCTAAACACTATTGATAAACTAACAATTATGTATACGTTATAAACAAAGCTAGCAATCATTCGATAAGAGGGAAAAATATCACAAATACACGAATTCGTAACCAAATCACTTTTATATTAATCGTATAAAGTAGAAAAAAAAACACTTACCTTGACTAGTTACTAGACTGTAGCTTAGAAATAACGCGAATAACAAAATCAAACTCTTGGAAGACATCCTGGAATCTCACAGGTGCTACATAAAAGAATATTTTTCGAAGAAAACACCGGTATTTTAACACTTTTTCTTATTTACAACGCAGTTGCCTTGACGAGAATAAGTATTGTTCTGAAAGTGCAACTATATGTATTCAGGTTCGTTTTTATCGTATTCAACAAAATGTCAAATGCACACATGCATAATGTTTGCATGTGTTCGTGTTAATGTTGTACCAGCAAAAATAAACATGTGAAAAAACTGGTCATACTTTTAAAGATAGCCAACTTCAGAGTAAAAACGTATTGTGCTACCAACTTGACGGAACTTATGATCATCTGGATCTTGCGTTGTATTCATGACGTCAGCCATTGACCAGTTTAAGGTGAATGCTTCGACTGGTAGCGGGAAATTCAAATATGAAATGTGTTTTTAATATGTAATGAAGTTAAAATCAGATGTAAGGTGTGTTCCTACTATTCGCGGTAACAAAATATCTCAAAGTAATTTTTAGGGTTCCGTAACCAAAGGTTAAAACGGAACCCTATTGTTTTCGCTCCTTTGTCCGTCCGTCCGTCCGTCTGTCCGTCCGGCCGCCCGTCTGTCACCAGGCTGTATCTCATGAACCGTGATAGTTAGAGAGCTGAAATTTTCACAGATCGTGTATTATTGTTGCCGCTATAACAACAAATACTGAAAACTAGAATAAAATAAATATTTTGGGGGTTTTATAAATAATGGTACGGAACCCTTCGTGCGTGAGTCTTGTTTAACTCCATTCTTTCAATTTAAGAGTTCTTTCGATTACATTCCAATTCAAAAGTAATCCGAAATACTAATACAGCTTATCTACGTTACTTACTTACGTTTTTTTCATTGCAATAACGAGCAAATGTGCTTATAGTGCTAATTTTTTTACTATAATGCCCTCTGAAGACAGTCAGTAAAGAAAAAACTGCTACCACTTTTTCGAAGTCATTTGACTTTTTAACACTTTAACATCCATCAAAAGCATTTTTAATATCTCTTTTGGTTAATCAACTCCAAAATAAAAATGGTTATTAGTAATAGTAGTTGATAATTTCGATTAAAACTGAGAATCTACTTTTTTAAAGTCGGTTAAAAATTATTATAGAGATGTGCTTTAAGATAATAGTTTCTATAAGATGAGCGGTATGTACAAATGAGTCGTATATTTCACAGAACCGGTGTTTCTCAATAAAGAAGGTCAGGTGGCGGTCGTTTGAACTATATTGAAATAGTTGCGTCTGCGCCGTCGTGTAGATTTGTTCTCAATATAGTAGTTTAATTTAAGTTAAAGTTCAATTATGGATTTGTGAAAAAACATTATTATTTTTAGATTACTTATCAATTTTATTTTTAGAACATAAGATAGAACACAAGTTTTGGCAGTATAATAATAATATACCTGCGACACCTGAACGAATACTTGCAATTTAGGATATATTTTTTCCGAGTACGGGAAGTAGTGACAGCATTAATAATAAAAATAAAACATTTTGCCATCAATAAAAATCCAAGCTTTACCTAGATCTAACCAAACACCATATTTTTTTAGGGTTCCGTACCCAAAGGGTAAAACGGGACCCTATTGTTTTCGCTCCTCTGTCCGTCCATCCGTCCGTCCGTCCGTCCGTCCGTCTGTCACCAGGCTGTATCTCATGAACCGTGATAGTTAGAGAGTTGAAATTTTCACAGATGTATTTCTGTTGCCGCTAGAACAATAAATACTGAAAACTAGAATAAAATAAATATTTCGGGGGGCTCCCATACAACTAACGTGATATTTTTGCTCAGTTTTGCTCGATATCCATAAATATATATATACAACATGTAACGTAATTAACGCACACTCTCAAACACGCTAATTAGAATATTATGTTATAATCATAATACACACACTGAATTTTTAATTTAACATGTATATGCATTGTTATTTACTAAATTAGTTATACCAATTCCTGGAGAACTTTTTGGTCATACTACTACGCACGCAAATATCGCGCCGCGCGCCGCTCGACTCGACACAACATAACGAAACTACGGAAAAAGCCGACAATACACGAAGTCTTATTACTTTGAGTTACGGTCTATTTGAATTTGTTTTGACTGTACAGGGTTAATATGACAATAATTTCCGTAGTTTTAATTATTTTTGGGATAAAAAATTACCTATATTAAAAATGATATAAATCGATTCAGTAAACGATTCTGAACAAACTAGTTTCAGGATGTGCGTTAATTAAGTTACATGTTGTATATAGAATATTAGTTTGGATGGTACGGAACCCTACGTGCGCGAGTCCGACTCGCACTTGGCCAGTTTTTAATTACACAGTACTTGTTTTTTTTTATCATAACTTTAACATATTCTATTAAAGCGAATCTAATTAGGACTTTTACTGTCCGCGATATGATTCTAACTATGTTAGGTTTTAAAAATGGCAGCGTTGGTCCCCTATGACATTAACAATCCCTGACCACTCACCTACCGCATTATGCAAGACGTTTCCACACGATGGATTTATTGTATAAACTTATACATATTATATTATGTATTTCGTTCGTGTGTTGTTAGTATTAATGTTTACGTTATCCTTATAGGCTTATTTATGCTAACACTGCCCTAATTCCTTCATCTTCTGCAGATAAGATATTGATCACCACTCTTAAACTTTGCTGATGCGAGATTTTGATACAGAATAACTCTATCCCTACTCATATTATAAATGCGAAAGTAACTATGTCTGTCTGTCTGTCTGTTACGCTTTCACGTCTAAACTACTGAACTGATTTTAATAAAATTTGGTACAGAGATAGAGTTGACCTTAAGAAAGAACATAGGATAGTTTTTATCCCGAACTTTTGAAGATTTCTATTGGACATAGTTTATATTAGTAGGGATTATTTTAGTGTTGGATCACCTATTTACCGAAGAAGACTGTAGGCTTGTTATAGTAGTTAACTGGTCGATATGTTTAACTTCAACTTATGGCTTGTTGATATTGCAGGCACATCTTATGTTTTAATAGCACTTTAGAAATATATAGAAAGTAGTAGAATATTATATACCTACCATGTTATGTATAGGTAGGGCTGCCATCTCGAATTTCGCCAAACCCGGAGAAACATTAAAAAAACCCGGACATTTGGCGTAAATCACATTTTTTCCCCGAACGAGTACGATTTTTTAAAACAAAATAATACCTAATTTGTAATCCATTTACTATTAACATATACTTAAATTAATGAGGTGCTTCCTTACATGAAAAGTGTCCGGGTTTTCCCCGGACGGATGGCAGCCCTATGTATAGGCATACTATAGCCATCTGCCTGTAAGTTACATCATTTAAATATGATTAGGTATAGGTTACTATTGTATAAGCACAATTTGAAAAGCGACAGTTATTATAAAGAAATAATAACGACAAGGTGCTATTATCCTGACATTTAAGTATACATTCTAAATTTAGCTACGGTGTAAGCTTAAATGCGCAATTTATTTTGGTTCTGTTACTAATTATGAATTATATGTTTTTCCTTTTATATTTATTTGTAAGTTTGTTCTTTAACTTTTAAAAACTTTCTCTCTCCTATCCATCATCATTCAGTTTTACGTTCATATCATCTTCTCAATGAACATATATTTTCCTGACAATCTTAAAAAATAAAATTGAAAGTACAATTTCACTATTTATTTTCCCTCTTGCAATAGAGAAAGCATTCTTCGAAAATTTAACACGTTCATCATTCGTCATAAATCTAGTACTATTTAATACAAACTTAGAGTCTAATGCAGAGTTTACACGAAGCCAGTTATGCTGGCGCCAGTCCTGCGGAGGTCACTGGCTAGAAAATAGACGGGCACTCTATTTTCGCCAGTGCTTGAAAAACTGAGGCAAATTCCAAGCCAGCGATGGTTGCCAGTCTTATTGGCAGCCAGTGTTGGCTTTGTGTAAACTATACTTATAATTAAATAAAAAAATTATTATCGGAAAGCTTCGAAAAACTCCTCACAACTGCTTAACTTTTGTCCTCCGTGCTCCTCACGCACGCTGCAACTTGGTCAAAAGCTAAGCATTCAGCTTAATAAGCTTTCCTTTACAAAATGTCAGAGTGTTGGCTAACACATTACTATGTTTATATCGTGCTAAAATTCATGATCTGCCAAATACGATAGAAAAACTTAAAATGCCAAATGCAAATGTTACATTTAAAATCCCCCTTCACATTGCAAATTGCATATTAAACACCTCAGAGCCAAAACCTTGGCATTAATAGGACTCTATTACCAAACTTATCCGTAATACTTATATAAGTTCAAGTTAGTTAATAACTTAATTTCAAGTTAAGGTATCTTTGGGCAATCGTCTTGACATGGTTTCATTTGTTCGTTGAGTGTATTGAATTAACATAGTTTTAATGAGTTAAAGTCACTTGGTTAGTTATCTCAAGTTATACTCAAGATCTTTAAGTTAAGTATGAGAATGCTGTCATTGGAAAGGAATTTCTGATGCCTCATAACTTAGGTCTCAGACATCGTTTATCTTGAAGCCTAAATGCAATGCTTGAGCTTCATTGTTTGTTTATTTTTCGATGGAAATAATTGATCGCATGTTTACACAGATGTAGTAAAATAGAAAACAGCAAATCAAGATATTTAGCTATTTTTACCTTATAGCTATTTTTATTCTTTAGATATTAAGGTTTTTGCCAAACTATACATATATAAATATAGTTTATATCTAGTTTATACCTACGACCACTTTGACTTTCAATATGATAGCCATTCACGGACGTAGCTTTATATAATCAAATACAATAGGTAACAATACTGACCTTTAATCGATAGAGCTTATATTAAATATAATACTTGTTTTTAAACTGGTTGAAATGAGAGGAAATCTGCCGTAAGGTCAATTTAAAAAGTAGCTTTTGATGTCTCGGACGCGTTTATGTCTTTTGTATGTCAGCGCATGAATACGATTTGACACGTATATTTTATAAATACAGCTATATTTCTACGCATACTAAAGCTTAAATAACACCTGTTATATGTATTAATAACTTTCTTAAAAATAAAATTGAGTACAATCACTTTTTTGTGCCAAAAAAAAAAAATAATTTCAGAACGATTGATTACGATTTCTTTCATAAGAACTGTGAAGGAAAGGCTTTATATTCAATTTTACGCAACATTCAATTACATGAGAGTATCACAAAAACACGAAATCGTGACCGAATCGCTTTGACATTATCGTGTATAGTAAAAAAAAGCTTACCTTGACATGTTACTAGAGTGGAGCTTAACAATAACGCGACGAACAAGATCGAACTCCTGAAAGGCATCCTGAAGCTTTCACAATATAACCTGGGCTGCAGCATATTCACAGCACTATAAATTCATGTGTATTTACAAAAAAAATGTTGTTCGAAAATGATCACTTCACTATTTTTGGCACTATTTCGTATTTAGAACGCCATTTCATTGGCGGTGGGTACCGTTGTGAAAGTGCAGGTAATGGCAGGTCCGCTGTGGGGCGCTGGCGGCGCTAGACTGACGACGCTGCGCACACGCACCGCTACCGACGATCTCTTCTGTGTTAAAGTTGCTGCTTTTGAGGTGTGCATTGGTCGTCAACGTTTTTTTTTGAGCTTTTGTGGTTGTGAAGATATTTTGGAATTGTAAGCCGCAACTTCCAATCTAAAAGAAAACGTAGCCTTTAAATAACATGTTCTCTGACTTTCAGGCATTTTCAGAATCAATCTTTACACACAAACAAGTTTCGGATTATATGAGTAAAGTTACTCAAGTAAAAGTAAAATCTTATCGTCGTCATCAGCTTTTCTAGTGTCCCACTGCAGGGCACAAACTGAGCTACAGAGCACTCCTTGAAGAGGTACAAAAGAGAAAGTATCATTAAGATAACTATATTTATCAATAAAAAGCCAAAATGTCGAATAAAGCGATCTAAAAGAAAATAAATTTACAAATCGCCATGCGGACGAAATGTTGTGCACCCCTGGGGCCTTCACTTTCAAACGCGGTCGTGCTTCGCGGACGTGGCGCTCGCAGCACCCAAATGGACACAGTGCCAGCTTTCCGCACCATAGGTTCCGGATTCTATTCCCTGACGCTGAACGAACGTGAATGAATCCATATGAAGGTAAGTAAAGGATTTTCGAGCAGCGGGATTGGGCGAAAGAGTTAAGGGCTTATTACACTTGACTAAATTCAGTCGTCTAAATGATTCAGTCACTAAATTCAGACAAATATAATCGCATTTAGGAAGGTAGGTTTCATTAAATCATTTAGAAACCTAATTAGACAAACCTAATTAGACGACTGAATTTAGTCAAGTGTAATAAGCGCTTTACCGCGGCCCTGGTACTTAAAGGGCTTTAATAAGGAACATGACGGGTTTTAGCCAGTAAGAGTCTGACACTCCCTCACGATGCTAACCCACAGCAGGAGGGATCATTTGATGATTTTGAAAAGGTAACTAAGAGATATGTTGGTATATTATATAGCATTTATTGGCATATCACAAAACAAACACAATTAGGACGAAAAAGTAAATACATGTATAAAACAAGTCCTCATCACCTAATTAACCTTTTTCTAACTAAACTTAAATCAAACCGCTTGCAGCAGAGTTTTAGATAGAGTAAGTGTCTAGCTGACCTCTTCAAACCAATCGCCGAGTCGAAACCTCTCGGTCGAATTGTAATAATTGACGGTAAGTTGTCACCCAAATTCCTTTCTTACCATAAGCTCCGCGTGTAGTCTTACCAAGGGGTATTGGGTTGCCTGGGTAACTAGGTTGAAGAGGTCAGATAGTCGTTCCTTGTAAAGCACTGGTACTCAGCTGCATCCGGTTAAACTGGAAACCGACCCCAACATAGTTGGGAAAAGGTTCGGGAGATGATGATGACCATAGGTTCAGCATTGACCCGACTGACGCTGAATAAACGACTGAGTCCATATATTAAGGTAATGAAGGGGTAGGTTGGTATATCACCATATGCTTAGACTTCTTTCAACTGTATTGGGATGCCAGCTATGTATTACTTGAAACGACTGCCTATCTGACCTCTTGAACACAGTAACAACACCGACGCTGAACGCTCATACGGCAGAAAGGAAAACAGTTAATATTTCCCAGTTTAAAGCAGTTAACCTAGAGGCCTATAATAAATTAACAAAAAAGTTTAAGCTAATGAACTTTACAAGGTACCTTAATTAAGGTGACGATATAAGATATTACCTACATTATGTTGCGACTAAAGCACAGATTGGCTAAAGCCCGAAGTGCGGCCCTAGTTCTAGTCGGTTAAAGTTAGGTATAGCCGGCCATATGCGGCTGAACTTAGTTTTATGTATGTAGGCTTAACTCTAGCCACGACTGTGCGGCTGCATCTAGTTCTAGCCACTATGATGAAGGCTTACGCCTAGCTCTGACCGAAGAAAAGAGGATACAATTAAGTTTAGCCGTATGCAGATGACTACACCCAGCTGTAGCCGCACTTCGGTCTCTCGCCCCCTCCCACTGTGGGTTAGCAGCGGTGAGGGAGTGTCAGACTTTTACGGACTAAATTCCGTCGTGTTCCGTCGTAGGCCTTTTATGTACCAGGGCCGCGGTAACTTTTTCGAACAATTCCGCAGCCCCGGTTCATATTTACTGATATGATTTTGAAAAGTAATCACCAAAAGAAAACCACGTCTTCCGGGTTTTGGAAGTACCTAGTTTCCTCGGAACTGTTTATAGCTAGTAGTTTTAAACGAGTGTGGACCTAATGATAAAGCAACCTTGTTTCCTCAACTCTTACGTGCAGACAGCGACAAAAACCTGAGTAACAAATAAAGATGTCAAACATCAAAGTTGATCTTACTACAAAAACTTAAACACGTGTCAAACACTTGTCTAAAAAAAGTGTGGCTGCAAAATGGACCTTATTTCAACGTCATACTATGACATTTTTTTAGACAAGTGCTAAACTGACGTTTAAAAGTTTTTGCGGTACGACGGAGTATGTTTTGTATATAGTATTTTATTTTTAGTTTTGTATAAAGATAAGTAGTTTAAGTTTGTATATTATAGTGTGTACAATGTATAAAATAAATAAATCGTCTTATATTAAGTAAGAAAGTAAGATTAAGGCCGACAATTGCTCCAATGGTTGGATTTTTTTTCTAAAGTTTTGATTCCAATCAATGTTTTCAGTCGGTCTGATAAGCTTAATACCTTTCCTTTGTAATATGCGTTGCGTACCATTCATATTTATGTTGATTTATGAGTCCAAGCAAACTATCGGCTACTGACATTTTAGAAGCTTTTATTTATATGAATGTACAATTGTACATACATATGTATGTATATTATATGTATATGTATGTAACTGCCTTACCAACACAGAAATCTCAATCAGAAAATATGTTCACAATTTTCCGTCCGGCCATTAAGTTCCGGGTTCGGTTCCCGTCCCGTTCTACATGTAACTGCGCCTGCGACGGTAAGTGGACGGAAATATCTATAAGATTGATAGCGCAGTAGGAAGATATACGGCTAGGATATAATATGGTGGTTTTCGTTTGATTTGATTTGTACCTAATCATCCTCCGAGCCTTTTCCCAATCATGTTGGGGTCGGCTTCCAGTCTAACTGGATTCAGCTGAGTACCAGTGCTTTACAAGAAGCGACTGCCTATCTGACCTCCTCAACCCAGTTACCCGGGCAACCCGATACCCCTTGGTTCGACTGGTGTCAGACTTACTGGCTTCTGACTACCCGTAACGACTGCCAAGGATGTTCAATGACAGCCGGGACCTACAGTTTAACGTACCATCCGAAACACAGTCATTGGTGTCTAAGATATACTTAGAAAGGACATATTATTATGTACAAATTAAGAAAAGTTGCATTTGTACTTACCTGACCTGAAATTGAACCCGCGCCCTCGTATTTGAGAGGTTGGTTCTTTACCCACTAGGCCACGACTTTTCACTTAGGTAATATGTATTATGAAATAAAATCAAACAGCTTCGTAAATAAATAAATACATTCGAGGACATTGAGAATTTATTTCTTTGCATACCTATTGCATACCTACACATTAAACAATTTTACCATTCAGTATACTGTATCTATCTATCTATACTGTTACAGCCTTTTTATCGTCCCACTGCTGGGCACAGGCCTCCTCTCACACGGAGAAGGATTGAGCATTAATCACCACGCTTGCTCAATGCGGGTTGGTGATTTCAGACTTTATAGTCCAGGTTTCCTCAAGATGTTTTCCTTCACCTTTTTATCAGCCCTTGGTGTCCAAGATATACTTAGAAAGTACATACAAACTTAGAAAAGTTGCATTGGTACTTGCCTGACCTGGAATCGAACCCGCGCCCTCATACTCGAGAGGATGGTTCTTTACCCACTAGGCCACCACGACTTTTTTTTCTATCTATATGTTACAGCCAAAGTGATTAAATATATATTATACATAATGACTGGTCATTGTATATAATACCCAAATTGACTAGACAGTGTGATAGATTAATCACTTTATCTGGATCTAATTCATAATAGCTGGTCAAAGTTAGCCAAAGTAATAAATATGGTATAATCGTCTGACTACTTACTAATCCTTAGAAACGGCTCAAGTTATTATCGGCTCTTTTTAAGATAAATCATCAAATGATTCCTCCCACTGTGGGAGAGCAGCGTGAGGGACTTAGAGAGCGTGAGCGTGAGCGTGCAGCGTAAGGTCAGACTGTCAGTGGCTTAAACCCACGCGTTGAACAACGCGCACCGCCGAGACGGGTCCGTGTCTCCCAGGAGACGGAAGGCCGATAAGGCACCCGAACTCATCGCACAGGCTCAGGTCTACGGTGGCTGGGAGTCGTCTCTTGACCACACAGAAGGAGACGATGGCATCCCAGTACCTCTCGCCCCGGACCTTGGCTTGAACCAGGGCCGGGTGCGAGAGGTCGCCGCTGCCGACTGCCTCGACGAGGACACGGCGGTGCCCTTCCCGGGCAGGGCACACTCCGGGCCGTCGGTACAGTGGCCCGAGCCACACTTCAAAGAGGGGACTTTTCGCTACTATTATGGGGTGCACTGTGCTAAGTAGCCTTTTTCGAATTATATTAAGGTCAGCTACCAGGCAATTTAGTTAGTTAACATGAAATAATAATCTTTACCTACTTGTTTTATTACATTATCTAAGTCTATGGAGATATTATATAAAATTGCTAGTTAATGTGATTAATTCTGTGTCAATTATCACTTTATCCAAATTGAGTAGATATTATAAATAATAGCTAGATAATATGTATAATATGCGGACTTATTACTTTGGCTGTAACATATACATAATATTAAAACAGGAAAGATTTGATTAGATAACAATAAGCTCCGGAAGGAACTACTGAACCGATTCGAAAAATTCTTTCCCCATAAGAAAACTACATATCTGCGAGTAACATAGGCTATTATTTTATCCCGGTACGGGCAGTAGTTCCCACGGGACGCGGGTGAAACCACGGGAAAACGGCTAGTACTTAATAAATAAAGAGTAAAAGATTTGGTTGTTTTTTTTGTTTGAATCGAATTGCCTCCGGAACTACTGAATCGATTTGAATAATTGCGTTACTGTTATATAAATACATATAGGAAGCTACGCTACCTATATGTATTTATCTGGGTAGGGAAGGAAGTTTTCTCGAAACACGGGACTGCATGGAACAGCAAGAATGCAACAAATGAAAGTACCTTTGTAAATGTAATCTACAGAAACGAAACAAAATACCTTTTCAACTTTTGTTACCATCATTACATCAATGATCAAAAGTTTACGTATAATGATGAATCTCATGAATGCTCTGCACTGACAGACATTTGCATAATCTAAAAAGACCAGTCACGAACTTTATCGGGACATCATAACACGATATGATCTAGTTTTAATGAGTCGAAGTCACGAACAGTTTAACTATTTTTCGATTACAGTGACATCTAGACTACGAGCTTAGTTAAAATATAAAGTCTTTTGAAAATCTTGGCGTTGTCTTTTGTTTCCTGCTCATTGGTACGATTATCAAACACTAGATGGCACTACTAGGCACATCCCACACTTTGTGAAGCGCCATCTAGTTATCATAACGGTAAACTTGTAAAGCTGAAGGCGAGCGGATAGATGGCGCTGTACGTCACTACATCAGCACATGATCAGCACTGAAATTATATTTCTGGGTCGAGAAAAATTCAAGATTTACTATCATAGATATTTTTTTCTTCGTTATAGTTTTTTTACAGTAAATAATGAAGTTATTTGTCACCAAACGAGCGTAGCGTCAGACTGCGAAGCATGAAATCAGATCAGTCATGGCAACTCGTTCTGATCTTGAATAGCAATCACGGTAATCGGTTGGAATTATTGAGCTGCAATACTGATTCGTTCACACGGTGTTCAGCTGATAATGTAACATACATTTTCATGTTTATTTTTCGTTAACTGTACAGTAGTGAACAATATTACTGTAACAGTATGGTTTTAAAAAATAACCATTAGCGAGCTGTATATTGACTTGAGATTTGTTGAGAACTTCCTAAAGTTGGACTTGTAATAACGCTGAGCATTCATGAAACCTAGCCTAATCGCCATTACAGTAGATGAAAAGAAAAAAGGATATGTCTAATTGTCTACTACACTTCTACCTTTCAAGTTTCAACTACCCATTTCATGAAGCGCTCGATTATTTCATGAAATATCCGAATCGGGGTATCATGAAATGCGTTCGTTACATGAAGTGAACTCATCTACGATGTGGTTAGGTGCGTCTAATTGACAAATATTCCCCCAGCGCTACAAAAAAATGAGTGGTATATCTCAAACTAACATAAGCAATATCAAATACTCAAACAATTTATGATCGATCAATAATTCTTTTCACACAACACGCACCATTGAACTAATCAAAAAATCATTAAATAAAACAAAACTGGCCATATATAAACCATAAAACGAAAGAAATTCACGTGCGCCATTGAATAATGCCCATTTTAAATAACGAATGATGGGCCAAGACTGGTTTTGCGTGGCGAGCAATTATTCAGTCAAAATTCACTCATTGATCGGTGGGACGGTGGCAGAATGGTTGCGTGTCGTTGCCTCACGAATATCTTACCATAAATATGAACGCTGACGATTTCGCGCGAATTGAGAGCGCTAAAAGTTATGGAGCTGTCAAAGACGTTATTTTTTAAGCACAATAATTAAATATGCATGTGCATTTAAAATTAAATATTGTGCTGTAACGTTTGTCTGATAGTTAATTTAAGCGATTGGTTTGTAAATATTAAATGCAATAAATATGCGTTGTCGAAATGTCGTAAAATAAACACCTGTGTGGACTTGTGAAATTGTTATGTTGATAAAAATGCTCTTTGCTAAATGAGGTAATAGGGTTGTCAGGTATGTCAGCACTATCTAAAACATTTTCACTTGGCAACTTTATTACCCTTGTTTGAAGCACAGGCAGCTGTTTCAAACAGCCTACTTTTTTATAAGATATAACTAGATATAAATACTGAAATAATAGCATTTGTGTCAGAAAATAACTATTTGTGTCTGCCTCCTTGATGCTGAATACCTACCCCGTTTTATCTCAATAAACGATGACATCCGACTAAACTTAATAAAATTGCTTAAGGTAAAAAATAACGTGCCATAGTTTGACACTTATTTTTAGCTCAAATGTAATATCGAGTGAAATATACAGAGTGTGTCGTTCCTAATCACCATAAAACACCATATAAGTCAGTCATTACAAACAACTGAAATTTTCCCTTGAAAACTGACAGCTGTCAACTGGTCAAAAAATTCGACACTCCTAACTTTAACTCTGTTTTACACATGATGTTGTAAATTATGAAAACGAAAAATGACTCCTTTGGCTAAACCACTGAATGGATTAGGTAATTTTTTTTACAATTCGCCATAGAATATCATTAAGTATATGCGATAGGATTTAATGTGATTAGGTACGACACACCCGATATATTATCTTAACACTAGTCTTACTTGGGACATTGTTTTAATTGCTAGAAGACTACATTTTACTAAAGTAGTGGTGTAGAGCCAGACTCCTTAAAACACTGAAGCCCAAGCTCACCAACAACAGCGTCCTTTTTTCTTAAATCAACTGTTTAATTTGATAAATTGAATGTAAAATTCATAGTAAACTGTTGTTTCACTAAAACTGACATAAGTATATATTGATGGTGAACTGCAGTCGAAATGAACTTTTCCTCACATAATGTAGGTACCTTACGGAAATAAGTTATTGACAACTTAGGTATAAACTTACACTGAGAAAGCTTTCAAGCTTATCCTAATATCCTACTACTATTATAAATGTGAAAGTTTGTGAGAATGTATGGATGTTTGTTTGTTATTCTTTCACACAAAAACAGCTAGACCGATTTGCTTGAAATTTGGTATGTAGATAGATGATACCCTTAACCCTGGATTAACACAAGGGCTACTTTTTATCAACACACCTTGCGGGCGAAGCCGCGGGCAGAAGCCAGTTAATCATAACTTCATCTTAAAACAACTGAAAAACAGTTTTAATCACTATAAATCGAAAAGAAATTCTCTTTTCTTCTTCTGTTGATACTATTGTTGGCGGTTAATAAGTTAGAGTCACGTGGTCGCCGCAACTTGCGACAGATCATAATCGGCCGTAATGCGACCCGCCGACGGTCTAATAATGAAATCATTGTCGAGTTACTACCGTAGGCTTTTTGCACACTGCAAGACTATTATGTTTTGAGGTACGTGTGTATCTTTTCCTTAAATAAATAATCGATTTTTTAATCTGTATTTTGATTTACTTATACTTAATAGTTTTTTTTTTCTTGAAAATGTATATTTTTTGTTATGTCGCAAAAATGATGGTCGAAGGCTAGCTTTGAATTGAACAGATTTTGTGAATTCTGATATTTATTTTATTCTAAATCTAGATAAACATTAGTAGTAGGCATGTACTCCTTCTAATATTGACGGCTTGATCTATTGCTAAGTTTATTTAATTTTTATTTAGGTAGTGACGCCCAAAATAAGCCTTAATCCTAAAAACATGGTAGCCATTTCGTAAAAATCTTAACATGACAAGATATTGGAAATATAATGAATGGGTTAAAACAAGTGAGGTGCTAAGCCAGGCCTTATAATGATGCCTGTCAATCTATCAACGTTTTTGTGATCGTTTTTATCTACTTAGATGTATCAGGATTTCTAAACTTAGCCAGAATAACAATAAATAATCTCGGGACACCATTTTCACACACGGTCGGTTAGCCCCATGGTAAGTTATTAATTAACTTGTGTTATGGGTGCTAACACAACTGATAAACTACACATAGCTGCATATATACATATTGTAACACCCAGACCACGGCCAACAAGCATGCTCATCACACAAATGTCGACCGAACCGGGAATCGAACCCGGGACCTCAAGTTCGGCAGTCCGGCATGGTGACCATTGCGCTATCGAGGTCGTCAAATAAAGCTGAGGAGATGAAACTAGGTATTAATCAGATGATTTTTTGAATACTATTATTATTCTTTCTTCTGAAGGTTACAGCTTTGGTGAAAAGTAGGTAAACTTAAAGGAATAATTCAATCAATCACTTACAAGAGATCGCTCTCAGCAATAAGACCGCCATGTCACCTCGTTTAATTATATAGAAATTAGAAAAAATAGTGTAGGTTAGGTACATATTATTATTTTGTATGTCTCTACCAGACCTCGGGACTATAGAGTCCCGGATTTTTGGGAGGCGAACGTGGGGCCGAAGCCAACACGCTGAAGCCCTTTTGAGACAACTTTAATGAAATGGTGACACAAAACCGACGATTATCCTTGTATACACTATAGAAATGTACCCAAGGACAATCCCCGGTTCTGTGCTAAACTATTGCTAACTATGGATGAAAACTACTTGGGCTATAGTGATGGGATGTTAGTGGACTAGGAATGGGGAAACTACGGGAACTATGGCACCTGCCGATGACAATGTATTAAATACATGTAAAAATGGCAGGTGGAGACTCGCCACCTCACTTACTGGGCCCCCGGGAATCAGTCGCTAAATCGCAACAAGGGGGCAACAGGTACATGAGCGGCTGAAGGGTGAGGATACCTCGGCGGACTTTAAACGCAGATCACGCGCTCCCTGTGGGTCCAGCATCACCGGCCCACTCGCCACTTACCACGAGGCACCTACCCTCCGAGTGGGCTGCTAACCCTGCTCTAGCGACTCCACTCTGACCGGCCGATGAAGGCAAGCCAAGAGGCGGGAGACCTATCCCCCGTCATGCTTCACTCCGGCAAGCCGGAGATGGGGGACAGTATACTCTCCCTGGAGCACTCGGATATATAGCCCCGCGGGGTCGCTACTCCCCGTCATCCGCCTCAGATGTTAGGTACATATTATTATAATTTCACACACTATTTATAAATACATTTTTACACATTTTGGGAATGATGATATACAAGAACGAGCTTAACTCAGATTTTTTACGACAAACCTTATTATAAGAGAAGAAGAAATTGTGTACCTACTTAAAAAAAGGCCTCTACTTATTAAAATTTAAATTTATTTAAATTTATTAACGGCTAGTAATAAAAGCTCCGACAAAAAAATAAGAATTGCCCTTACTCAAAATACTAAAGCTACTGACTAAAATACTGACTTTCCGACTACTTTTCTCCGAATAAAAATTACGAAAGGACCGAATGAGATACTAAAGTCTTCGAAAAATAAACATCACTGTTTGTTGCTATAATACTTTTCTACCTGCATAAATTACGTTCTACTGAAAACTATGCTTTGTAATATTTAATCTATACTTGCCTACTATTAATTCATAAATTACCTTTCATATTTCATAGACTTGGTGCCATTTTAACTATAACATTATACTGAAAATATTATTCTCAGTGGTTAAACAATACTTTAAAAAAATATAAAAATGTACTGGCAATATTACTTTTACTTGCTTCATATATCATGAATTTTACTTACCACGGGTATGCTTCGATATCGTTACTTATTTCAGGTTCAGGAAAAAGTTAGAATTAAAGTAGTATTTACGCTTTAATTTAAAACCAAGTAGACTTTGGTTTCCTAGAATATTTTTACCCGACTTCCCAAAAAGGAGGAGGTTTTCAATTCGGCCGGTATGTTTTTTTTTTCTATGTATGTACATCGATTACTCCGAGCTTTATAGACCGATTTACGTGATTCTTTTTTTGTTCGACGCGGAATAGCTGCCAGTTGGTCCCATAGTCATCAGGTCAGGATCTGATGATGGAAACCCTGAGAAATCGAGGGCAACCTTCGAAAGTTGTAGGCATTTGATCAACACCCAACTTTTATTTCGACGATTCTTCTTCACCGGTATTGATGAACCAGCTCCCTCCCCTTCCTCCTCCGATCCAGAACCGTACACGGGTACCTCATCCATATTTCGTAACAATACTAAGTTTCCTTAATAGATAGTAAGTAAGTAGTTTCTTTAGTACCTACCTACATTTATCTATACTAATATTATAAAGAGGAAAACTTTGTTTGTTTGTTTGTTTGGTTGTAATGGATAAACTCAAAAACTACTGGACCGATTTTAAATATTCTTTCACCATTAGAAAGCTATATTATCTGCGAGTAACATAAGCTATATTTTATCCCGGTGCGGGCAGTAGCTCCCACTGGACGCGGGTGAAACCGCGGGAAAACGGCTAGTTAGTTATATTAGTGATAATACGAAAGCAAAAGCAACAAAAAACTATTTATTTTCTTAACATAAACAGACGTAACATGCAAACAAATCATGGTCGTCGGTCATTGCAAACGCACTGCGCTCGGATCTTTCGAACTCGCACACGAAAACAGCCCAACGCGACCCGAACCCGATCGCGCGTGCCGAACTGTTGAGGTATTTTCATTATTATTGAGAGTTATAAAATAAATTTAATAACCAACAATAGAAATTAAAACAGTTCATGCAAGTTGTAAAAATATGATTATTTTGTCAAAACTTCTGTTGTCGGTAACTAAGTAATTTTGTCGGAAGTTCAGTATTCTAGTCGGAACTTTAGTTTTATTACTCGAAGATCGAATTTTTTTTAGGAGAAAAAGTTATTTGAACCTGCTCATATTTATAGTTAAAATTGATATTTTTTGTCGTTTATGTTTTGGATTTTTTGTCGGTAATTCATTATAACGCTGGTTAATAAGAATAATAGTCGGCCACAGATCGCCGGAGATTAATTTGTTTTTCGGAACCATTATTATTATCCTTTATTAATAGGCTTATCCAGCCTAAAATTGCAATGAAATCAATTTGCCAACAGTTCAGTGTCCCCGTGTGTAGCGAGCCTAAAAGGGACTTATTGTGACACCTACGTGTTTGGGAGTTATGACATTTGACATTACCCGAGCGATACGATTTATAGCTTGCCTGTGGCAGCACTGTGGGACACTGCCTTTTCATTTTGGAATATCGTAAAATGCAGCGAGATGCCTTGTTGCTTTTGGGGAGAATTTTATTTTATTTTAAATTCCAGCTACATACTTACGTCAAAGTATATTAATTCTAGAAATAGGTAGGCACCTGCTTAAAAAAATATTACTTAACCATAACTTAGAACAAAATAGGTGCCTACCCACCTTCCTAAAAAACATGTGAACATGTAAAGCCTAAGGGAACGAACCAACTTAATTAACAAGTCTACAAACTCCTAATTCCAAATTCGACTGCTGCACATACCTACCTACCTATTGAAACTAATTAATTAGTCTAATTAGAATTTCACCAGCACATTTTATTCTAAGTAGATACATACATACCTACATAGGCACTCTAATAGTGTACTTACGTAGTTAGGTAGCTAAGAGCTAAAAGACTTTAAGTACCTACATATGTTTGCGGGGTTGTATAGAGAGTGCGGTGTGAAGTTCGTTCGATTCCCCGGCCAAACATTGAAAGGGAGTGGGGAGGATTTGAGGAGTCATCATCTGATTTATGTACCTACCTTAAGTATCTAAGTAGGTAGTACAGATTCCTTCATATAGACAAGGATTATTTATTAAGTAAAGTAAGTAGGTAAGTGTCTACCTAAACTTTATTATCTACTTATAAGTCACAACATTATAAAGAAGGTACACCTACATTTCAATCTTATAAGAATAATCCTCTAAAATTCAATACAACTTGTAGGCAGTTCCTTTCCCAAAAGGATTCTTAAATAAACAACAATACCTACCTACCTGTCCACAATTTCTTCAACCTACCTACACGCAAGGATAATGTAGGTATCGAAACAGTAGGCATCTCTCAGCCCACGCAAACCAATATGTACCTAGATACCCACACTAACATACTACTTCGCAACACACACTAAATTCTACTAAAACAATGTGTTAAAACTAAACGCACTCCATTCATAGTACCATTCACAACGGAGCCCGCCAAAACTATCAGTGTTGCCAAAATAACAAGCCGAACACAAAACAAACTATCAACATTAGCGATCATTATAATTTTATGTAGCCTCTGGCGAAACTGAGGCGTAAGGATTCGAGATGAGAAAAAAATGAACCCCTTCCGCAAAGAATTTAGGAGTGCCCGCAACCGGGACGAATACGACTTGCTCGTTATAAATTTTGTGTAAGATAACAATGCGTACGTGTGGGTGTGTGGTACAGTCGCTGACGAGTATAGTTACGGCACGCAATAACGCTAACAAGCGTGCGAGCGAGACGCGAGCACCGCTGTAGCGCGCCGTCCCGCTCGCCCCTCCGGCAACATGGCGCGCTGACTCGGGCGCAGGCTCGAATCGTATCGCCTGCCCACTCAAGGTTCGCTGACTGCCGTTCTTTTGTTTTTAATGTTGCCATGTGGGAATTTCTCCCCAGACTAGTGCAGTTTTGTAATTATTATTTTTTAAGAAAATTATCTTGAGTCGTGTTGAATGGATGTTTGTTTTGTTTTTTAACTGTACAATTTATGTGAGTAAGTATGTTAACTGTGTTGTTGAAAATACAGTTATCACGTTTGTAATTTTTATTGAAATAAAATTATTCGTGCGTGTATAACGATAAAAATATGTTTCGTACTTTGTTGTATCTAAAATTTCAATCAAAATATCTATGTAAATCTGTTGTTATTCATTATTGTTAATCCATTACTTACATTTTATTAAACAATTCAATTAATGCAAAAAATAACCTTCAATCAATAGGTATCTAATCTTAACTTTAATTTTAGGGCAAAATTATTATTGCAAAAAAATCTGTTTGTTTTGGAATTTTAATTACTTATGTTCTTACTTAATGTCTTTACTTAATTAAAATAAGTTAGGTATCTGCATTAAAGACAAAACATAATTCTTGCACTAACTTATTTAAATAAGTTCCAAAAAGTTATAAAATATGTGGAGAGTTTTGTAAGTATTTCGGGAACCCTGGGCCGCAGACGAAAACAGCGTCAAGCCGAGGACCTGCTCAAACCGAACGTCTGCATACCGATCGTTGGTTTTTTATAAGCGCGCGTCGGTGCACGCGGCGCTCCGTCTGTGTGAGTGAGAACTGCGCCAGTGTGCGTGCGGCTCGTTCTCGCGCGCGCCGCGCTCCCATTGTTGTGTGCAGTAGACTCGCGACTCTCGGCCCGCCGCGGCCCGTTTCACGCGCTCGCCAACAACGACTAAAACTGCCGGCGATAAACAAAATAATGACCAGTGTACCACATTACGTGCATCGCGAGTGCAACAAGCGACAACAGTGTGTGATAACGAGTATGTAACGTGCGTGTTGTGTCAAACGGTGTGCGTTTTTCAACGTGTTTTGGAGTTTGAAGGCGCGTGGACAGCGCAATGCACGTCGTGTTTAGGTATGTGCCGACCGATTAATTATGGCCCATCAGTAAGGGGTCGCTGGCCTGCAATTTCGCCACTGAGATCGTTTAGTGTATTTTTATAATCGGTGACAGATTTCGCGACGGTACGGTGCGGCCACGGCGTGTGGCGAGCGTGCTATTTACACGTCTCTGTTTTCGTTTACATATACAGAACTGGCTGGCGTCAACGTTTTCTAGTCACATCCGTCGTTTCTTGTGGTGTTTTATGTGCATTTGGCGCCGTCGGTGTGTTATCAGTAGTCGGGAAGTGTGTCGAGTAATTTATAACGTAATTAATACGTTATCGGTGACGGTGAACCGATGTAGCCGCGTGAAATGTGAACTTTGCATCCATTTGTGACCGCCAGCACTGGACACATGCCATGCTGCTCATACGCTTTCAATTCTCACTTAGACGCTCGTAAACGTAACTTACTGCCCGCGCCAGCCATTGCTTGGAGATGCAAATGCCCGTGTCATAAAAAAAGTAATAAAAACATGCCTGATAAAGTCCGGTGTGCATCTAATCACCTCCAGTTGTAAAAGACAGATAAACGCTACACAAATAAACCTAAGTAGGTACATACCTATCTGGTTTGATCCTGATTGCTTTCATCAGCTTTATTCATACGTAAAACAAATAATAAGTGTAGAGTTGATTTAAGACGGTAATCATAAGATGCCAACCTAACGAAACTTATGATAGGGTAAACTCAACAATTATCGCCGTTCTTAAGTCTTGAAGTGAACTTAATTTGAAGCTCAAAGTTTGAATTCAAGGTGGAGACACTTTTTCACATTAATTAGGTAGGTAATTATCTAAGAGAGAAGATAGAGCCTAGCGTAGTAGATAGTTCGGTTATCCGCGTTTACAAAAAGACAAACATGGGGAAAAATAGAGAACCTAATCTTATAATTAATCGGTTTAATCAACGAAGTTTTAATTCCAATTATCGAACATTTTGCAAGTCAATTTTTTACTATAAAACATCGGTTTATTGTAAATAGCGTTTTTATTTCATTGATATCGTTAAACAAGAACCATTTGAATTAAGTGAATAGGTAACAAAACTGTAAAAAGCTTATAGGTATTTCATGTCGATGCAAAAAGTAGTTAGCGACATGTTAGTAAATGCTTGTTAATTCCAATACATTTCACCCTTTGTAAAGGGCATGATATAGGTCCCTATCGTGGATAAACTTGCTTCTACAGAAACTATTAATTAATTATACTATGTCCAGCGGAATCATTGAAATGTTCATTGCAGTACTAAAATGACAACTCATGAGGAACAAAGTTGATAATTGTAATGCCATTTATTTTTTATGATCCACTGGACCCCAATAAATAACGAAATAGCCCTACAAATGTGTGCAAACGCACCTGCTTGATGAAAAACTTGGGATGTCCTTAATAAAAATATAGTTTATTGTAACTAAATTATATGCATTACGACGTTATTAAAGTTTTTCGAATTAAGAAGGGCTTGATCGGCTTAGTTGGCCGGTGTCTTCATCAACATAATTTATTACATTTACTGCACTTACTTCCTTGGAATTACGCACAAAATGCCATTGTTTAATCCGGAGGATTAAGTATACAGAAAAAACAGGTTATGGAGGGACCAAAGTTATTCTATACAAAATTTTTGTCTCACACAAACGAAATCTCTGTTCCAACCATTTTTCAAAGTTTGAGAGCAAAAAAGAATATTATTTATAACCCCTTTTTAAATAAAAATAAATATGTATACGTATTTTTTCTCTTTTATGGTGCGCAGTTAAATGCGACAAGTCTGGGTTACGAGCGGCCAGTTCGAAAACCGAATTTTGTTTCTTTTTTCCACATTTCAAAGGCTTTTTATACATTTTCATTGTGGCTGTTTTGCGAGAAAACTTTCAAAAACGTTATAGAAATTGGTCCCTTCATGTATTAACTGCGGGCAAGCTTATTTCTTATAATTAGCCTTTTACTACTCTATATGTAAGTAAAATTACGTCCTTGAAGCAGACTGCTGCGGTATACTTAATGTTCTGCGCGGGAAAGAGATCTAAACACTTATTCTCAGAAGCGAACAATCATCTTATTTTGGTCGTTATCTCCAATGAATTATTTATATAATCGCATTTCCTACGCTTCACGGGTGTTACAGGATCTAATTATTTTTATTAGTTAAATTCAATATCTACATTTTGTTGTTATAAAATCTTTGATTAAGTAGCAAATAGTAATTTTAACTACCTACTGATAAACAATGATGTTATCGCGATACCTATTCGTTACTAATTATGCATGTGATGATAGTATTAAGTATTTAATTAAGGTCGTGGGATCATGATCATATCATAAATTAATAGTATTCTAAATCTAACTTAATAAACAGAACTGGAACTTTTAAATATTAACGTCACGTTTAGGCGCTACTACAATGAATCTTGTTTACATGTGACAAGTTAAAAGTTTACAACTGAGATTTTCCTCAATGGAATTAAAAATATAAAGTTTATATTTTAACAACAAAAGCCAGTCGCATTTACAGACACAGCTATTAAACGCGTGCGGCTTGCTATGAGAACCTGCGCGAGAGTTGAGAATGTTAATGCGCTCGTGTTGTTCGCTGGGCACACGCGGAATACTGAATGCGTTTACAAATATACTGTGCAACTAGTATAACCCTTCATAAAATAAGATTTTCAATGACGCGACAGTTCCAATAATCATTGTCTAAACGTGTCCAGGATTTTGATCGATCGATCCATGTATGATAAAGCCGGTGGGCTACGAAGTTGCCAGAATTTGACTAAACAACTCTATGCCTCTATGAGATGCCAAATTAATTACTTTCCACTAGGAAATAATGGTTACTTTAAAACGTAATAGGTATTAATAATTTCGACTGCTTTTTCATTGTTATTGAAATAAATCAATCATCTAGAACAGGAATATACAATTTCTAAAAGGCAAATTGCCTTTTGATTGATAAATAGTAGAATAATTATTTTAAATCCATATTGTTTCGCATTTTCGACTAGCCAGTAACTTTCAACTTTACCCTAAAAACCGCCAAGCTCACAATAATACCAACCGCACGGACTTAGTTCAAAACATTTACGACCTATGGCGGGTCTAAATTTCCATCCTTCGGAATTTTAATCGTTGCGTTCGGATAGTTTGTCATTGGAATTCAAATTGATTTCGATATGTCATCGAGTGAGATTTCATGGTAGGCTGTTAATCTCAGTTTATGATTAACATACGGGCCACGTATTCGTTCTTTGTCACTTTGCCCGTAGGTTATGGCATGTAATGCCTGTGTAAGTGTATCGTCGAAGTCTTACACTGATTGTAGTCTTTATATGAAGTGAACATTTTAATAAGTGGTCTTCCTATCATGTCAATTATTCGAGAAAAAGCAACGTAGTAATTGAAGTCGGGTCGGGTTGAGAGCGAGTTGAATCTGGCTATTTACAGTATGGTTTATTGAGATAAAATGTATTTTATCATAATGTATTTTACAAAAACCTTATAATTTGTTCGTAATGGCTGCAATTAAGGAAAAAAGATCATTAAAATAAAGCATACACGAGATACAAACCGTGACGATATACATTTTGTCTCCCGACGCCGTAATGAGCATTTCCTAGAAGCGACACAGATTCTACCGTTCGTCCAAAAACGCCCGGCAAAAAAATAAAAGAAATGCATTAATAAAATTGACCACTCGATCTTATTGTGTCGGTTTAAAGTTCAAATTGGTTTGAAATAAGTTTTGGTGACTAATTTAATAAAATTGCCATGGAAGACAACGCCAATTTTTTTTTAAGTGAACTGTCCTTTCTTTTCTTTTGCTTGGACACGTGATTATGTACAATTAAAAAAAAAAACTATTATTAACACAAACATAATACATAATATGTATTATTAACTAAATCTTATCTCAATTAGTAGGAATTAGGGGGATAAACTGCATATCCGTTACAAATCTTGGATTAAAAATTTTAATTCCGCGCGTAATCGTATAATAGTGATTTTGTTTTTTTTTCGCGATACTATTCACGCAAACGACGGCTTAAATGGAAACTGTATGAGCTTGCCACAATGTTGTTAATTAAAAAAATAATACTTAAACTGGTTAAACAACAAACAGGGGGACAATTCTTGTAATCTGTTGTGTTAGGTATCTTCTTTCTTACACTGTTTGAAATTATTTGGTAAACTCAAAAGTACTATAGAAATATCCATGTAACTGGTACATCGTATAATTATTTCAACCATATTTAAATAAGTTTTATCATCTATAATGCCTCAAACAAATCCGATTATCGATAAGAAACATTCACGTTATGAATATTATGTTTCATCATCATCTCAGCCAAAGGACGTTCACTGCTGAACATAGGCCTCCCCCTTAGATCTCCACAGATACCTGTTGGAGGCGACCTGCATCCAGCGTCTTCCGGCGACCTTTATATTATGTTTAATTAAGAACTAAGAAAATTGCAAATCGTTACGGGATTTCAAAAAAGATTTTGCTTTAATAGCATTATTGTAGAGACATAATCGTTAATCAATGTATAATCCTATAAAACAAATTATCCTATTACGGATATTGATATCACCGTTGAACTTTCAGCCGCTCGTGTGCCTGAAATACGTTGCCGATTCTCTGGTAGAATTTTCAGAAAGAAAATTGTCTATAGCCTCCTGAATAGAGCAACTAACAGTGTAATATTTTTCAATTTGGTCCAGTTCATCCTGAGATCAGCGCGTTAGAACAAACTTTTCAATTAAACAGTTCCCGTGGAACTATTTAATTAATAAGGTACATTCGCGAGTATGTTGTTATTTATTTTTGAATAAAAAACGATTATTTAAGGTACAACGTCACTAATATCTGATTGAATTAATAGATTCCAAGATAAGCTGAAACTCACTGACTGACAGATATTAGTGGGGAAAACCCGTTTTCCATTTACACTTTATTACATGCATTAGATAATAGCAAATATAAGGGCGATTCTCTGTAAGCTCGTTCAGCTCCATACAAATTCTGTCCTGGCAATTTTTTTTTTAATTTGACAAAAAACGTAGTCCTATGCCAAAGAAAATTAACTATTTATTTAGTTAGACAAGGAGGCCCACTGAAATTGTACCTATTTTCCGAGTTATTAGCGATTTTCCAAAAAATCATGACAGGGGACTGTTTGAGGCATCAGGGGACTGTTTTGAATGTGAACAGAAACCCACATTTTATGACTTTTCTATGATCAAAAGCCATATATTTCGGGTTTTTATTACCGCAAGCATGACACGACATAGATCTTGATACGTCGCAACATATGTAGATCTTCCAGCAACTCCTGGTGATTGTTGTAAGTTAATATGTTAGCAGTATGAAGAGCGCTAAGCTTCATGTCTATGTGGCTGTGAACTATACAAAGACGTGTTTCGCCATTTTGAGCGTTTGGTTTGATAACCCATTTCTTTCAACTGCTTACCAATGACGTCGCCGGCGAAAAAGTCGTGGTAGACCTCGTGGGTAAAGAACCAACTTGTCAATTATGAGGGCGCGGCTTCGATTCCAGATCAGGCAAGTACCAATGCAACTTTTCAACAAAGACTGTGTTTCGGATGGCACGTTAGACTGTAGGTCTCTGCTGTTATTGAACATCCTTGGCAGTCGTTACGGGTAGTCAGAAGCCAGTAAGTCTAACACCAGTCGAACTAAGGGGTACAGGGTTAGGGCACGCCACCATAGTGGGGACCTCTTTGAAGAGTGGCTCGGGAGGAGTCACGGCGCCCTCATTTACCGCATGACGCAGGTCCTCACCGGACACGGTTGTTTTGGGAAATATCGAACAGGTCCTGAGGTGGCGCCCGGGTGTCACCACTGTGCGGACAGTTTCGAGGACACGATGGACCTCACAGTCCAGGAGTGCCCTGCATGGGAAGGACACCGCCGGATCCTCGTCGAGGGCGTCCGGGCCTGGTTTATGCCATGGTCCGGGGTGAGAGGAATGGGATGCCGTCGCCTCCTTCTGCGAAGCAGTCATGCTCGAGAAGTAGGCGGCGGAACGACAGAGAGTTCGCATCTCTCATCCCGGCTGGACCAGGTAGTCACCACGGGCGCCGGGTTGCGCGAGACGACTCCCGGCCACCGTAGGCCTGGGTCTGTGGGCGATGAATTCAGATGATTCATCGTTCCTGCGTCTTTTTAGACAACAGACCCGTGTCGGTGGCGTGCGTAGTTCCACGCGCTCCTCAAGTTGATGTCAGCAACCCTAGCGAGGCCCAGCAGGGCATAGGGCCTCTGGGGCTGCGGGACTGTACGAAAGAGTTACCACGGCCCTGGTACATTAAAGGCCTACGACGGAACACGACGGATTTTTAGTCAGTAAAACTCTGACACTCCCCCACCGCTTCTGACCCGCAGCGGGAGGGGTCATTTGATGATTTTTAGCGTCGTTAAAAAAAGTCGGTTGCACGGGTAACTGAGTTGTGGAGGTCAGATAGGGCAGTCGCTCTTGCCGCTCTGATTCTCTCTTTTTTTGTAATTCCTCTCGGGATAGCTTCTTCTTTTTAGGAGCCATATCACGTGCGTTCGATCAGCCTGTGTAATATAATTCAAGTACATAAAGGAAAAAAATAATGCGATGCAATGATAGTTTGATTCTTAAATTAATAAAAGAGACTAGCGAATAAATTTACACAAACAATTCATGAAAACTATTAAACCAATACGCAGAATACACAGTCCCCTGTTTTGTTAAACAGTCCCCTGTTGCGTTTTTTGGCAAAGGACTGTTGCCAGAGGACTGTGTATTTCAGTTAGATTTCACAATATTTATGAAACCGATGTCTTATAGTTTTTTAAGAACCTACCGATCAATTAAGGCACAAATAATGTAACAATTAACTATAAATAGAGATAATTTAAGTAATTAAATTACATACAATTATTTACCAGAGGCCTGTGTGTGGTAGCGGCCCAAACGCTTGTTCGCCTCACAAATGACGCTCTAACACTAAACAGAATGGCGTATCGTTACCGCATTTGATAAGTTTGCCAACTTCACAACAATTGCATTTCGTTGCACTAATAAAACGATTGTAAAATATTATAGTTTTTTTTAAATATTGATTTAAATTTTTGGCAGGGGACTGTATTAAAATTCTCAGGACAAAGTTTACAGGAGTTTATTAAAATGAATAAAGTTGTAATGAGTGCTTGTTTTACGAAAATAATATAATTTCATTATTTTTGTTTGTGATATTAACTGCTAAGTGAAAGTAGTTTCATCAAGTTTTTCGGAAATCGCATTTCTAGGTGTGAATGCAGTGAAAGGGACAGCCAGGGGACTGTATTTTTCGAGCTTCTAAAACGTATAGAAAAAAAATTAAAGTAATTATGGTTATAAAAACAAAGGGCCCGTGAAGCTTCGGGGTTAAAGTTTCATAAAATGTGATTTTTTAAATAAGAATTAAACTATTTATTGAAAAAATCGGTCCGGACAGCCGATTACGAGCTTACAGAGAATCGCCCATAACAATGTTCTATATTTCAGATAACTCAACAGATTATGAATGACTGAAGATTTTTCAGGCACATAATAAACAAAATAAGTAAACATTTGCTCGATAAGAAGTTAGCGTTGAGAATCATGTTGAAACTAGCTTCCGCCAGCGGCTTCGCCCGCGTGGTGTGTTGATAAAAAGTAGCCTATGTGTTAATCCAGGGTATCACCTATCTACATACCAAATTTCAATCAAATCGATCCAGCCGTTTTTGCGTGATTGAATAACAAACATACATTTTCACAAACTTTCACATTTATATAAGTAGGATTGGGAATCCGTCGGCTGTCATTTATTATCGTTAGAAATACAGTCAGTCTTTAATAATTTGCAACTATTGAAAGTAAATAAGACTACACGTACAAGTAAACAGTCTAATAATACATTTTAAGGAAATATCATAATAATAAACTTTCCCTCTTTATGACTAATCTCCTTAATCTTGATCAGATTGTTTCGTTTTATTCTCTTATGGTAAACTTACTTAACATAGAAAAATATGATTCGTGTATGTATAGTTATCGGCACGGATATTGAGCTCTCGGCGGAAGAGTGGGGATCGCTTTGCGCACTGTACATATAAGGCAATAATCCAATAAATCGCTTCTGCGCAGGTGAAGGTCAGGGCTCAATATCCGTGCCGATAACTATACCCATACGTAATACGATTATGGGATGGCATTGTAATATGCTGACTCAAGAACGGATGAATGCAGTAAAATCCGGTCACATAACATTTTTCATAGGAATGCAAACAAAGAATGCACACTTGACTTAATTGTGATTTTTAAAATAGACGTGGTATTTTTATTTATTTAACAACGTACCGAATAAATTGGAAAAAAAAAACTACAGGTTTGTTGAGTGTAACAAACCCGCGGCATTTAAAATGGCTGGTCATGTTGATTTTTGTAAATCCATTTGCTACACCTGTCTATTTCACAAAAATAATATTTTCACAAGCGTTCAATATGCACTGTCCAAGTTGACCTGCCAATGAAAAAAGTTCCTTTTGACTTACCAATTACTTAGGCGCAGTCAACCCTCCGAATTCCGACGCATTATATTCACGTATAAGTACAATAATAATCGTTTTTCCCAACAAGCTCACGCACATCTCCTTTGTAACCGGTTCTGGAACGGTCAAAACCGCCATTTAAATATAAACCTTAAATCTATTACTGAAAGGTCGGAGAAACTTTCCTATAAAAGTTATCTTCAAAAAATACTGTTTGGACCGTGTGTTCATTGACTTTTTTGGGTTATTTCGAGTTATCTCTTACTGTATTAAAGTATCTGTCAAGATGCAAGGAGTGTGCTGTTTTAGATAAGGCCATATTATCATGGATTGTAATTACATCATTTAAACAGGATCTGTTGAGAAATAAATTTTGGTAAAAGTATGTAGCGTAAGGACTTGTAAACGCCATTTTATCTATTGTAGTCAATAATGCAAAATTTTAAATTGCTTAAACAAAGCTGAATAGCAAAGAAATAATACATTTAACAGTTACTTTAGTAAAGCAAATAACCTAATCACATACTCAAAATAACAATACTCGAGATAAATTATTTAATTACGAAATGATTCATCAAAATAAAAACAAAAACCTGACCGTAGCCGCGGGGGAAACGCTGTTTAGCGTTTTTACGACGGCCAATTTTGAGAGCCGTGTTCTTTCGTCCGAGAAGGGTATAATAAAAGTGTTTTACATTCGGTCGGGTTACCCTGGTGTCTGACGGACTGGCTTGGAGGAGATCAGTAATTGGTCTGCTACTGGGTTTAATAGGACGCTAACAAATGTGGTGTGAATTGGCGGGCATGCGAATTTTGGTCCGATTTAGAATTTTGTGATTAGATTCTTTGATGGAATTGGTTTCTGAACTTGTGATCATTAATCTGTAGAACGAAAGAAAAGAATTGAAGATTTTTTACAAAACCTTAACCCGTTGAACACGATGCAATTATTACAAGTTCTTGCACAAAAATTGGTCCACACGACCGTCATTAAGTGTTGCAATGTATAAAATGATAATTCTACTGTACATTTATGTAGTGAGGGCAGTAAAGAGTCCAAACAAGGTTTCATTCAAGGCAACTCTACCTGCCTATGACTTAACGGACCAGGGAACAAAAAAAGTGAAAATGGCAGCCATTGTTTCTTGGGACACCATTAAATTTTATGTGTTATTATTTATTACCCTTTGTTCTAATGTTTGGTTTTGTTTATAGAAAAAATATTTTTGACTATGAATCAGTTTAAAAATAAACGGATATTTTAATGTATTTATTTTAGCCGCGTCCCGAAGGAACTTCTTTCCGTACTTGGATCAAAATATAGTCTATGTTACTCGGGAAGAGTGTAGCTTTCCAACAGTGGAAGATTTTTTCAAATTGGTGCAGTAGTTTAGGAACCTTAAGGGTACAAACGAAGAAAAAATATTTAGTCTATTATATTATTATAGATAGTATAAACTATAGCTATCGGCACGGATATTGAGCCCTGACCTTCACCTGCGCAGAAGCGATTTATTGGTTTATTGCCTTATGTGTACAGTGCGCAAAGCGATCCCCACTCTTCCGCCGAGAGCTCAATATCCGTGCCGATAAAGAATTATACAGTTGTAAGGTTAGAACTTTAATTTGTTTTAACAGCAGTTTGATGAGTGTGTTGAAACTTTACTCCTTGTTACAATATTCACAGTAATCTAGGCTATTTGACACTGAAGGTTTCCAATTAATTGGATCAGCCATTTTACATGATCCACTTTTAAATACAATATGTGTTCTGTGAACGAATATTTAAAAACTAATCTTAATCAGTTACATAGACTATTTTGTTCAATTTGCATTAATTAACGCATTAAGAATATATCATAATATTACCACATTAATCCAATTATTATTTAATGGTTTTCATTAATGATGAAAATTACGCGTATTAAACGTTTACTGGAATAATTTCACTTTTTATTTAATGATTATTAACATGATCTTGATATTGCAAATAAAAAAATGACATGAGTTTAATAGCTTTTATGGGTTTTGTTACAATTTTATTTCAATACCTTAATTTACAATTAGTACTAAATGATCCGTTTTAAATTCTAGGAACATTACTTATTTTTTATGACAACTTTTAAAACCATGCGAATTTATAACTTGAATGTAGTTATGGTAGGTATACAAGAATTAGCAGTAAAACTTTTTGGTCTAAATAAGAATAAAAATATGAAATTCTCAGAAAAAAGGTTTAGCATTTTTTCTAGACATAAATCCTCCGTTAATGGCCATTAAACACATCTGATTAGCAGAGAAAAAAAATGGCTTAGCAAATGTTGTTCGGTCGGCCAGACCACCAATGGCCAGGGGCGGGTGAAGTAGGCGGTAGCTTAACTGTAGGTAGGTAATGGAAAGCTGTAGGTATTTCACACGGAAAACTTGTAGGTATAATTGACGGTCGCGTTGTGTTCAGTTTATAAGAAATGTACCTGAGCTTGGACAAGTCAAAATTAAAATCTCTTTGCAGTAAACTGAGACCAGTTCCACGTTTGAAAATGCACAATATGGCCACTAAAGACGAATGAGTTAAAAGGTGAACACCTTCATAATAGATCTTCTTTGAAATTAAGAACTTTTCTAACCGTGTTCTTTTTTCAAATTATACACAGCCCACTTAAATAAAGCGCGTTACACAATCTCGTTATTTTTAATGGCACAATATTTAGATAACAAGAATAAGTAAAATAGTTCTGTAGGCAACATTTAAATTAACACAGTTTCTCATACAAGTTAATCATTAAAGCACAAAATGGAGGTGTGTGGCGTGGCGTGACGACCGCAGCGTGTATGCCTAATTAAATAATCGCTATTGTAAACCCACACTTAGCTATGTAAATAAAAATGTTCGCGACCGGTTTGACTTCGCACTATGCTATTATTTATAATAGGCAGGCATCACCACTTTTGAGGTTTTTGATGAGGAAAGGAAATATTGTGCATAAAAAAGCATAATTGATTTTGTGAAAGATGTAAGTAGCTGCACGAGTTTGATGACGAGAATGTTAAAAATTGCTTACTCACTAAATAAACGCATAATATAATTAGCCAATAAGGACGAAAATTGAGCTCTAGACCAAACATGTTTCAACTTCAAAGCACTTACTTTGAAACTTACGATGCAGGCCATTTTATCAAACTTTTCGATTTATTGATTAAATGACTTCGCAGAATTCCAGCATTTAATTAAGTCTCCAGTTCTGAGTAACAGCATAGAAATGGGAAATGATTAGCTTATAACTAAGTCTAAAGGGCTCTAAACCTCTTCCTGCACTAAACAGCTAATTCCGTACAACAATAAAACGTCCATTGTATGTGTCCGGCGTTAATTATTTTTTACTATCGCCATACCTAGTTATTATTCAGACTTTACCAGTTAGTTACACTCTTTTACGACTAGAAAACGTATATCAAATATAATTTTTTTTTTATTATGTACTGACAAATCCAAAGATAACGTTTCCTTTATTTTTATGATGATGTTATTAAATAAATGTTCAAAGGAATATTATTTCTGTTCCCATTCCCACTGCTTCTTACGTAATAATATGTTCGTTTGTAGTCTCAACATGGCCGCTCGCATGGAGAATTCTCCGAGTGTCCACCGATGATCCTTCATGTCAACCCATCTATTCACTGCCCACTATTTTTTAATAATCGTTTGTACGTGACCCATCGTTGTAAACTTGTAACCCGACACTGCCACATGCTACTGTATTCATACGAAATTAGGGCTGCATACAACGATTCTAAAATGACCCGTAACTTCCCACAAAATGCTTCAAGAATAGAGGTCAAACTAAAATGGTTTTGTGTCAGAGACAAGGAGCAAAAGAATGTGACGAATTTGTAACGCGATACTAAACGCATGCCTGTGTCAATGCTTTCTTAAAAAAAACACATGTTCTCGGTCCGCGGGCTTTATTTAAAATTTCAAATATGGAATTTTGATTAGCATTGATGTTATCTTGATTATTTATTTGTGTTTTACGTAGTATAAGTTGAATTTGAACATCGTTTACGCAATAGAAATATTAAATAACCTAATAAAACCGTGTGAGATTTGATTTTTAGCCTATGAATGTGTAAATGATTAAAAGTAACGTTTATTTTATGCAACATTGTGGGCGTTACGCAGTATTATTTGAAAAATACTGGTCATCTGCATAAAAGTGGCCACCACTAATTGAATGTATGAAAGACATATGAATGCGATTAGTCTTAAAATTACTCAACAAATCGCAAGATCGCATCTGTTGGGGCTGGCCGTCACTTGAACACTCATTAATCTGTTGTCCGATGTTCTGGTGACAAACACACTAATAATAACCTGCGTGTTTTCTCAGCTTTTAATACAGTAGACAAATATTTGTTTATTGACTTTTTTGCTAATATTAGACAACACCTTAAGGCAGACTTCAAAGATAGTTCTTTGAAATTAATCAGCAAGTTTTGGGATCTAAGTTTATGTTTTTGTAATACTTTGACACATACCATTATGTAGGTTGGATGAACTATAACTGTGTAGTTACTGTAGGTCCCACAAGATTTTTTACGGATTTCTATGATATTTTTGCTGGTCTCTCGTCGAAAGTTTAACCAAAAGTCAAACTAAACTGTTAGACATGCACGTTAGACGACAGAAAGTGTTTTGACCGACTGTACCGTCTTGTTTTAGATACTAAATTCTGCCTAAAACTTCTAACACACGCGTGCTTATACATAGTCGTGATGTATTTTATACATCTTAAGCACATAAATCTAAACACAATAATACTTTGAAAAGTAATCACAATAATTTTAACAGTACCTAATATCCATGAACTCTTCTTGGTAATACTTGAACATATTGTTAGAATGCGAGTTCTTATATAAGCATGTACTACATTGAGACGCGACTTGGACCATGTGTAGTACTTAAGTGCTATACGGCCAATGTCAAATATCTCTGGCTCTCCAAAGAAGACCACAAGTAACTCTACATCATCTGCCGAGTTATTGCATTTGTCTAGATACATTCTATGTCCATTGTAAGGCTTTAATTAGTGCTTAAAACTTACATCATAAAAGGTTTTATTATTGGATAAACTCTTTACAAGTTAAATTCTATCTGATGCAATTAACATCACTTGCAAAGGGCTTATGTCTACAGTAAACTTAATTGAATTTTTCAGTTAATAGCACATTAACATAAGAGTAATATTAGTATTTGTGTAGACTTATCATCCGCAATGTCTGTCGACCTTTCACGTCAAAACTACTGAACCGATTAAAATTAAATTTGATACACAGATAATCGAGAGTTTGAGAAAAGACGTAGGCTTGATAGGCGACCATTTGCAGCAGCTATATAATAAATCTCTGACTACGTTAAAACAAAAATATTATTAAATTATTCACCTCCTCCCTATATCGGTTAAAACATTCACCTTAATAAAATTGTACCAATTAACAAGGATTTCAAAGCGTATGTATATCTCGTACGAAATACATAATACAGAAGTGGTTCTAAAACTACCCAATTGTAACGAAACCAGTTTTCTTTGACGTCCGCCATTAGGAGATTTTTATGGCCTAAGAGCAAATGAGCGAGCAGAACAGTGAGTCCTATGTAACATCATACATGTGGAAATATACTTACAAAAAACTTTTTGTCTCATAATCTACTAATAGACTTAGCCTAACTATGTTAGGGTCTGCTTCCAGTCTAACCAGATGCAGCTGAGTACCAGTGTTTTACATGGAGCGACTGCCTGTCTATCCCAAAAGGTGTCCTTATAAGACCGGTGGTCAAGCTTTCTGGCGACTATCTTTAACGACTGCCAAAGTTGTCAAGCAAACTTTACTTCTAAATCCTAATAACAATGTTATACCAAATACTGTAAGCTTTCAAATATACTAACAGAAATTTCAGCCGCACCTCAACAACGAGATGGGACTCACATAGCAAAATCGTAAAATACGTCATAAAAACGATACCTAAACAGGATCCCATTACAAGAGCCGAGTTGCCATTCTCAGTTTAACTGTTACCCGTCAGTTTACTACTCCGGTTATATCCTATTTACTGACAGAGTTTTGTTGAAATTACATTTTGTTGCCGTTTTATGGTCACACAATTTATATTATTCTTAATATTCCACACAGCGTAATTCTTAGAGTATTGTTTTGAAGTTGATAGTTCTTCACGGAGGTATGTGTATTTAATAGAAAACGTTAAGAAACTGCTATGAACCGGCTTTGTGTTGTGGCCAATAATAATAAAACAAAAAAAAAGAATTTCGAAATTCAAAACAACTTGAAAAGAACATCTGGCCGCAAAGATTAAACTTTTTGAAATCAGAACAATTCGCGTCTGTTTCAGTTGATGACGTCACCCGACAACTTTTATAAATGGAAGCCTTAACAATTTCTTCTCTTTATGCAGAATGAATTTGTATAGCTAAGAAAGTATTAAATATTTCCTTGTACAGTAGACCGCACATCAGTGGTAACTGTCATGCACCTTAACTCATTAGTAATAAGTACGATTTTCCTATAAAACTGTTACCACTGACTTGAAGTTGACTGTACGTACAGCCACATTGTTAAACACACACATAAAAGATTGTCAACAATCAGTCCACATCTACATAAGCCATAATGTTTGCATTGTGTACCGCCGCCACTAATGAATGCGAGTCCGATGTCGATTATCGTACCGCGCGATATCGACCCGAGAATCGATTAGAATCGCTACGGAATATATGAATTTTTCATAAAGTATCGAGTAATTGGTTAAAACATGTTTGTGTAATGTATTAGGCACGGTAGATTGATTTGTTAGCAAAAAATATGTTGAGGGGATTTAACTTGTTTGTGTTTAGTTCCTGAGTGGAATAAATCAATAATATATCCGACTGCCACACGGACTTAGAAATATGAAGTTAGAAGGCGAGTCAGCCATTTTAATATGGCGGGAGGAACTTTTGCGTTCTAGACCATAGAGCAAATAAAATGGGGTTTGTGTCTGATCGGTGATAAATGGTTCTACTTAGTCTTTTCTCAAAACTGTTTAAAAAAAAAACAGCGTTAAGTAATCCACCATGTGGTTATATTTTATGTTGTTATGCATTTTTTACCTCATATCACAAGCGTAACAGATACAATCTTACACTTTGTTAGCGTACCTAGTCATCTTTTTATCTGTCAATGATCCGCCTACTTTTTGTCAGAGTGAATTTATTTAGTGTAAAAATCTCGGTTAATTGAAATTGGTTAGAGAGTTTTATCTCAAAAATAACTGATTCCGTCTAAGAATACTTACAAAATGAAAGCATTTTTGTGACCATCATTGCGAAACTTTGAAAAAAAAAAACTGGGTAAAGAAAGTGTTAATTAATTAATTTATATTTTATGACTGATTGTTAAGACTATTCTGATTGATACATAACAGAAAAAAATGGTTTCTAAAAAGTTAAATAGGTGGAATGGCAATAACAAAAACACTAGTTAAGAAACTCCGTAAAGATAAACTCACAATGTATCAAAAACAAAAATATCGTTTATTTAGTTATCAGGGGACTAATTAATTAATCCGGTTGCCAAGAGTTGTAGATAAGTTATCATAATTAGTGTTAAAAACATCCGAATATACCTACAAAAGAAAAATCTTTGAAGTTGTTCCAAAGAATTCATTCTTACAAGATTCGACTTTAGCTGACAATAATTATGTAGAAACAATTAAAATTTAAAGATGAAAGGCAACAGTTTAGCTAAGAAAATAGAGCGTTAAATCACGAGATTTATACAGCATATTTGAATTGAATTCAATGATAACTCGCATTTGCGTATTTGATCTAGAATTCCGAGATGAACTGCATAGATTTGACTAAACTTTCTATGGTTAAACTTGCTTGTCAGGGAAGCTGGACACTGCAAAAAAGATTCCGAAGAGCTGAGAGCCTCCTGTAAATAAAAAGCCGTGATGTGTAATCTTCAGACAGAAATTATTTCAGAATTGACCTATTTTTATATCGCAATTCATCTTAGTCATCGCTCATATTTTTTTTGACTATTTTTATCTTTCAACATCTGAAACTAATTGAGGAATATAAAAGCATCGCTCATTTATTTGCCTAATTTTGTTTCCTGATTTACGTTAGTATCTTACTAAGCCTTTCTAATGGTAGTCTATTGAAACAACGGCATAGTTATCGGCACGGATATTGGGCTCTCGGAAGAGTGGGGATCGCTTTGCGCACTGTACACATAAGGCAATAAACCAATAAATCGCTTCTGCGCAGGTAAAGGTCAGGGCTCAATATCCGTGCCGATAACAATAATAACTAATAAAAGCAATCCGTCGATATTCAGGGTTTGCTGCGACAGCATTAAAAAAAAACTCGCTCAGACTTCGTAATTCAAAATTAAAATCTATTTACCTATACTACCTATTTCATATACGCATAGAGACAGTTCTATGGTTCCAAAAATTCGCAATTAAATACTAAGAAACTCCAAATATGTAAGAAGAACATCAAGATATAAAATCTGTCACTATCTTCGCAAATGTCACACATGAGAACCGATAAAATACGAGTTCAGGTATTCCACTGATAAAACATAATAAACAATAAAGTACTTATATATATTTTTGTAAATATGTACATATATATTACTGATGCAATATGGTCACAATAACGTTGTTAGGTATATTTGTTATTATTAAAGATTATAATTCATTTAAATGTAGGTACGCTAAATGATAAATTCTATAATAGTTCACACAAGTTTGCATGGTATGACCAGGTCAGTGTTACAATAGTGTTCAAAGGAATTATAAAATAAGTGTAAATACGAGTAGAATTAGAATGTATTAGCTGTTTCCCCCTGTTCCACCCGCGTCCAGTAGTTTCGGAGCCTCACAAACAAACAAATCAGTGTTTCCTCTGCTAAGTATGAAAGACATAGATTAACAATAAATACGTAACTTTGAGGTCGTTACACTGAAAACAATAAAAAATAATCTTATCGCCGCTTTGCTTTGTAAGATTTTTATTCTTAGGCTTAAGGCTGTGTAATTTATAGTGCTTGTTAAATAAGTATGCACCTCTAAATTCTGTTATTTCACGTCTAGGTTAAGCAGGACTGTTTCGTGCGTACATTTTGACTATAAAGTCACCTTGTTGCTAATTTGTGACGAATACTTTATGCCTTTACGAGACCATCTAATAATAAAAAGAACACGGTCTTCTGAAACCTGGCTACACGTTTTCGAAGCTCCTCGGGAACGAAATTCGAATTTCAAATCCCAAAAATTCAAGCAAAGAACAAGCAACAATTTCTACCATAAAGAAAAAAAACGAAACAAATAAGTAGTTGTCACCGTATTCTTACGTGTCATATAATACAGTATATTCTTTCTATTTGGTGTGTAACCCTATCCGTATTGTCATGCATAGCTCAGGCCGGGCGTGTCCGTCGCCATTATTCATATCGCCTCACACCTTACATACCTGACAAATGCGACCGCATAGGAACGCACGCGCATTCGCGTTTGCATCCTGGTGATAAAGATTTTAGTTTTAATTCGTTGTTTTTAGCGAATTAGATTGGTTAGTTGGTTGATTCAATGTAAACGGTCAACTCGAATTTTGAAGAAGTTGGAATTCATATAGAAAGTTGGGTTAACTGAATCTGAATTATGAGCCGAAGATTTTAATTTCTGACTATTGTATCTATTTGAAAAAGCCTTTTAGTTTGCCATAACCACTAGTAATTCTTACGGGACGCGGGTGAAACTCCTGAAGCAAGCTAGTCAAAAATCTTTTATTCAAACTTGGCAGCAAACCAGCATTTACAACGTCAAAAAATTACAAAAGACAGCCCCCTAAACTACCCCCTTCACTATTAACCAGACAAATATCTCTGGAAATATCACATGCATAATACAATACAGTAAGTTGCTTCTAAACAATACCCGCCATTTTTATATCAGTCTCACTCACGTTTGAGTCACGTTAGAGATAACCCATGAGGTCAAGAGATTGTGTAAATAACTATGAACGTCTACGTCACTATTATAATGGGCAATCATTTGATCTGACTCAATTATCTGGCTGTGAGATATTTGACTACTATCTTACCAACGAAAGAGCCTTTTTTTTGGTTGATTGGATCATGAAATGAGTCCTCTAGTAGGGTAGGGCTGCCATCTCGAATTTCGCCAAACCCGGACAAACATTTAAAAAACCCGGACATTTGGCATTTGGTAAATCGCATTTTTTCCCCGAACGAGTACGATTTTTTTTAAACAAAATAATACCTAATTTGTAATCCATTTACTATTAACATATACTTAAATTCAATGAGGTGCTTCCTTACATGAAAAGTGTCCGGGTTTTCCCCGGACACTTCTTGAAACCCCGCCCGGACGGCCCCCGGACGGCATCCAAACGAGGACAAATCCGGGGAAACCCGGACGGATGGCAGCCCTGTCTATGGGCACACTTTTACTTACTTAAACCCACCTATGTTCCTGCTTCGAGCTACATTTGTATACCAGGCCCGCAGTAACTCTTTCAAATGATACAAGCCCGTAGCTGGATCCTGCAGCAACTGAGGGCAAAAAGTCCCGAAGTTAAGCTTTCATAATTATGTGCTAGATAGCGGTGTACTTTCTGGGGGTAGGCCTTATGTCCTTGAGAACAACTTCTCGTGCCCAAGAAGCCAGTAGTCAAGCTTTTTTTCTAGCAACAGCGATTTATAGCCACCAGCTATATGACGATGAAGTATTGCTTATTTCTCATTTCCCCTGCTTTTTGCACTTCCATTATTTATTTTTAATGCAATTAGAATAAAGTACATGGCTGTGTTTTCGGGCATCAAATATTCTGCTAAAGACCCATATGGCAAAGCTGTCCATCTTCCTAAGACAGAGTCGGCTGATCTAAATAAACTGCCGGATACTAACTATGATAATCACGTATGATAATGATTATACGAAGGTGTTTTATATGAGCCCCATGGATTGATACTTTATAATATTATCGCGTATACTTCCGAGGTCGTTACATATAATGTACTTCACAGTGCTGTAAATATTATGTTATGTATTTTATATCTCCAGATACAGAAGTGATAAGACGATTTTTATAATACATATAATATAAGACGTTATACTGTTGTGCAGATATTGTTATATTTTAATATACACTTAGTTGTGTCCCGCGGTTTCTACTACTTCTTCCTATATCCCGATTAAATATTACCTTGACACTGCCTAGGCCAGTAACCTTTTTTAGCTTTACTGGGCAATGCTGGTAATGCTTTTAATAGATACTTGTAAGCTAAGCTACTTCTCCTTGGTGAGTTGATGGCAATCAGTCTTATATTTTAATGGCCCAGTATTTTGCCATGCAATGCACACGACATTATCAGCAAGGCTACCGAAAATAAGGCAACGCAGCTTTCTTTTGGTCGACAATTTAAAAAAAATCATTTCTTTAGATCCAGATATAACCTTTAAAACGTCATACCTCAATTCACAAACTTTATCTCTTTATAATATTAATACCTCTATAGATCATTATCATCGTCATCATAAAGTGCTGAAAGACGTCAAACGCTGATGGACATACGCCATTCCTCAGAACACTGTAATTTATGTTGCTCTCATAAATTATACATCGATATCATGTACTATGACGATTATAAAATTATGTAATGAAAATAATTTAAAGATATTTTTAAAGTAAAATAGTACGGCAATATTAATTTGCTTTAATAAAACGATCAGTAAGTCGTCAACGTAGATTTAATGGTTACCAAGAAATAGTAAAATACACGTAATATACGATACATTTACTTGAATTGTTCCTTTCTCAATATTTTCCGAAGAGTTTTCTTAGCGTCACTTGGCTCGCAGCCAAGACGGCTTGTTGACGTCCACTTGACAAGGAGCTTGACCTAAAAGATGTGTCACACGGCGATACAGCCACAATTCTTGCCAACCTATCGCATATTCTCAAGTCTCCAATATCAACCTTAATGATCAAGAAATAAGGAAGCCCCAACAGTAATATATACTCTTGTATTATATTTAGATGTTCTCCTAATTAGTGGCTTACTGTTTCTAAATTGTATGGCATCATAATTCAACCTAGACCTTGATTACGAACCCAAGACCACGAACCGACTATTTAAATGACACTAATGAACCCTTTTCTTCTTTACAGATGCAATCCAACGCAAAATATAACGGAACACCTCAACCTTAGGCATTTTAAGTTTAACCTGACAAAAGTTATCTGTGATCTCATTTTAGTTTAGTAAAAAAAAAACAATCGCCTAAATTAGTAAAGAGTACATAAGTGAAAAAAAAAAAAACATTAGACTGAACAAACAAATGTCAATCCGGCGCGAAGGACCGTGAAGTTTGAATTTGGAAACAGACAAAATGGCGGTTCAGTGAGTGGTCATGGATGACAGATAGTGGATAGGTTGTGGTGTTAGTGGATGGGATAATGGAAGTTGGGGCGTTGGGTTCGTGAAAATGCCGCATGCTCATTCGAGTTCGGCGGCGAGCTCGGGCGGCGACGACCTGGGCTCCACTGATGAGGTCAAGGTCTTCAAAGACGAAGGCGACGGAGAAGACGAGAAGCGGAGCTCCGAGAATTTACTCGAAGAGAAGTCCAGTCTAATCGATTGGACGGAAAGTGAGGTGAGTGACTTTCAACTTTATTCTTTAGGCGTTACGTCATTGTTTACATTATCAATAGTTTCTAATTAAAAATTCGTGCTCCAATTCGAATTTTGAATCGCAAAGTCACTAAAAAAAATATAGATACTTATATTTGAATTTGGACTCTTGATTTAAATTTGGAACACAAGAGTTGCGATTGGCAACTACCGTCGATCACGTCATAAGCCTAAGTATTGGGACATACGCGGTAGACACGTTATTTGGTTCTAGCACTTCATTACGGATGCACATGAGGCATTTATTCTGCGGATATAGCTATTGGCAAGCCATAGTAACCGTCACACCGCAGTACAAATTACAGGAATTGTATTTCAATACATTGTTAACAGACACGTTTGCTGACATCGCTGAAATATTTTGTTTTACCATATTTTATGAAACGGATTCAATTTTACATTACTTCATACGTTTAATGCATGCGAAAATCGGTTTTTGTATTGTAGTTTTTTATTTTTTGTTTTGTTGCATGTGCTTTCCAATATTATTTGTACTACTGATTTGTTCAGATTTCTCCCTTATCTTAAATGATGATAGACCTCGCATGTCACTTTTTCATCGTATTGTCATCATATTTTGCTGTATACGTCATCATTCTCATCATATAAATAGTATTTAAATGGGTTCAGCATTTTTGTCGTAAAAGCACGACTTTCGCATCCATAACATTAGTATGGTTATCAAGACACTCACTATTAGAATTCTGATGTTCTAGGCCATATCTTTGCATATAAGCTGAGAAAATCAAAAATGTAATACTATCCAAATATTGATTATCTAACTCCTTGATAAAAAAACTGGTATTCACCATTACGTCAGCAAATACTGAGAATTAGTTAATGTAATCAAATCTCATTCGTATTACTTGACATAACGATAGCTATCAAGATAAGCTTATTGTGTTACTATTTTGTTGTTATTTTATCATTGTTTATTCATTTATGTATAGTATGCTATTTACATTTTGAATTAAGTGGTAAGAGAAATTTTACCTTCTTGCCTTAGAAATAGGGTCCATCTTTGATTGATGGTGCTGACTTTGAGTACTTAATTTATGCCTTTAATTTCTTCATCGCCATTATTCCTCAGTTTTTAGTATTAATGGGCATTCCATTCCATACTGGTATATCAGATAGCTCTCATTATCTCAACAGTATTTATTTATTTCTCAAACACATCGCCTTTCACGGAATTCAACCATCTTTCTCAGCTCTAAACTATCTCATTTATTCACCTTTATATTAATTATGTTCTGTTTTTTCAGAAAATCAAATTAACAGTTCTGTCATTGCCAATGTAGCTTAATTCCAAAGACATCTAATTAAATCAAGTCCCGTATTAATCGTTGGTTAACCGCAGTTTAACTACTATAACTTCCGACATTATTATTTCAAATGGTCACTTATTTACATAGTAGGTACATAGCCGAGTACATGTTTTATATGACCCATTATCTACTTTAGTTTAATGAAAACAAAATTAAAATTAAAATATGCGGAACACGACTTCTATTTAGACATTGTTCGTGTGAATGGTGTCTTTAAGGTGGTCTCGCCAACATAATTATTGCCTAAAAACCCCGTCGTATTGAATTAAAGTTTGGTCGGCGACTTCATGTGGCGCTACAATTTGTTGCATTTATCCCACATACTGGCCCAAAAACAGTGTCCTACAAGTTAACAGCAGGTGTCAAACTCAGGTAGATGTGTATTCAACATATTCCTCGTATTAGTACTACAATGCATTCAAATACCATCACAATATATTCAACTGCACTGAATTCTATTCACGCAAACATTGCCACCGGTACCAATATCAACTTACAATGAAATATCGAACTTATTATGTGCGCATCAAAGTATACAATGGCTCAATGAAACCTGTAAAGTTATGTTCGATTGTAACCATACATTTTACTATTTGTGCTCTTACTGGATTTCACACCTCCCAATATTCCCATTTTATTGATACATTGATCTCAGTTATTGTGCAACGTTAACTTCCCATTTGTTAATGTTTTAATGGAACGATTAAATATTTAAGCGTTAGTGTACGCTTCTCCCTTTCATAATACACGATAAGGTCCGCTTCACGCTATTAAATGGGCTCGTAAAGCACGACTTTTTACACCTTCGAAAATTCTTAAATATTCATAAGTTGACGCGCGGTAAATGAACTCATTATTGTACAATTCGATGGGTAGATTAACATCGCAAGCCGTAATAAGTCAACCACTCAATTATCTGTACCGCTACCACGAACATGAGATGTCGAGATGTACAGATAGACATGTCTTTATAATCGCAAATTGCCCGTAAAACAAACAAAAACAAGGTGGAGAACCGAGACGAAACACCATCCAAAACACCAATTGTTGAGGCGCCCTCAAAAACCCATACAGGTAACGAACGTTTCCGAAAATCATAAAATATTGTATTCCGAGCCGACATAAATTACTTTATTCATTGTATTATTTCCGAAAACTCTATTATTCGCTAGAGGGGTCCCGTACAATGACTTCTACCTGCGTTCAGGTATTTCTTATAATAAACACAAACTCCCACTGCTTTTGTCGAATTTACCTGTCGGCCGGTGAGGCGAGGGTGTGCAAACATCACCGAACACCTACGAACAGACCAAAATACAAGATGCAGCGTCCCTTTCTTTGTCATATGCTCTTCAAATTGCCGAAGAGAGATGCAGCAATGATTTGTAGAGGATTCCCAACGCCTTACAATCACGCTGGGTATAAATATTGGATTATACTTAGGTGCAATTCTCGTGTATGTCATAATAGCATCGATTATTGTACGTGATGCCATTACAATACACATTGTACGTTCAATTTTCGTTCGACGTTTCGATTTCTTTTAGATTACAGTGTCTGTGTTCGTGAATTGGATTTGATGCGAGATTTTTTACGCCTGCTAGCCTTTTCGATATGTTTCTTTTAATGATTTTGTTGTTCTGTTTATTTGTTGTGTATTACCTTTTCGATTGCTGGTCAAATATTTTCATTTATGCTTGCTATTGAGTTGAGAACTCTGTATATTATATTTTCATCATAACATTGCTACACATAAAACGAGCTTGAACATACGCTTACACATGTTAAAGTTCTCAGATATTTACCTATAAGAGGCAGGCTAATCCATTCTAGAAAATTGCTGCCTTTTAACGACATCCAATATCTTAAATTGACCATTTAACCACTTTTTAGCCCTTTTAAAGTGTATGTTAGTTGATGAGGCTGAACATTGAGATGCCTTTCACTAGGCTGCAGAAAAAGTCAATGGCTTAGCGATTTCCGTTGTGGTCTGGGCACGTATCAAATGGTCTGTGCAACATAGTTAACCATCTAGAGATGTTAGGCTTCCGTTGATACAAGTGTGTCTAGATTTCTTGTGTTTTAGGAATCGTATTAGGGTATTTAAGATATCGATATGGAAGTATGAGAAAGGAATAATGAAAAGAATCTTGATTGATTTGAACAATGATCCTATCGAGCTAATGAACAAAGATTTTAAATGAATTAAAGCTTAGACGTTCGGCGATTCTAATAAGAAACCAACTTTTCAGAAATACAATAGTGATTCACACGAACCGTATATAAAATTAGAAGCATTAATATCATAAAAGAGATACATCAACGCTCGCCCAACCTACCCTCAAAATAAGATAGCTACCCACATTCGCTACATAGTCTGGTTGGATCTATATTTAGCCAACAACGCGTTCTTGTCCCTCTGGTCCGCTTCCGGCCATTCCCTTACTCTTAACCAGAGAGTGTTCCTGTAAATATCGCACATTTTATGGCTACACTTGTCGCCAAACACGTTTCGCTGCTGCAAATAGGTGCAACGATCCAAGTTGATGGCCGAGGTGTGAGGTTAGGATCGAAATACGGCAAATTAAACGCTATATTTAGAAGGGGACATGACAAAGTTGAAGATGATGCTACTATTTTTGGTGGTATAGGCCGGAAAGCCATTAAATTAAAAAAAAAGGGGAAAACCGTGATGAATTAAAAAGTAGCATGATCACCACAAAATTAATAAAACATAATCCACATTGTAACCGATATTCGTGCTTTTCAACTAAAGTATAACTTTAAACACGTCGATAAAACTGAATTTTCGTTTCGCAAAACTGCGTCCAGTCCCAGTTTTAATAACGAGTCCATTATAAATAATTTAATCAACGTATTGCCGATGCCATATACCACATGTGCTGGCAAATTAAAATTTATAACACTATAAACCACTCTACAGTTTTAATGGCTCCTTAACTCAACAAATCCTTATATTAATTCGGCCTTGTTGGTATATTTAGATGATTAGTGTTCATTAATGCTTACGGAGTGGTCATTTAAATTTCGATCTAGAACTTAGATTATTTAGAGATTGTTTCCAAGCTTCAGTGCATTCAATTACTATAACATCTCTCCAGCATCTTATTGTAGTAGAATCGTGATGTTGAATAGAATCCTATTTGAAAGTTTTGGAGTAAGTTTGAATGGGGCACACAAATATCGCAACGAAATCAAACATAGACTTTAAGACCCTTAAAAGTTCTCAATTCAAAAGATTTTTCTAAACTCGTCAATAGATCGGATTTTTTCTTAAACTTTTACTAAATGAAGAGTCTTAACTTTTACAATCGTCTTTGTCAGTATGTCTGCAAAGACTTGACCATCGGACTCTCAGGTCTTCATAAACACTTGATCTTTAAACCGTAAATCCTATACGTCAGCATAAATGAATAATCTTCGTTACTAACAAAGCCTCAGGGAGCGAGTTTATTAAATTAACGATTCAGTATGCGGTCACCTGGCAGTAATAGACGGGAGATAAGACAAATAAAACGTTTATGATGGATACCGTCACAGTATTATGATTGAACTCATCTACAATTCAATGACAATCTATCTTTAAGTCTTAGGGTCTCTTCATAAGAAACTAACAATATTTTACTATCTATTGTAGCGTTCGTTGCATCAGTAACGTCTTCCTCTAAAGTATCTTTGATATCTTTTGGCTTATAATCCACTTTCACATTAAATATTTCAGTATCTGATAATACAGTTTCGCCCAATTAGGTTTACTATGATTAATGAAACTATCTTTTCTAACGATTATTGTTTCAATTTCAAAATAAACAGATGTGTTAATGTTGTATTAATTTACATCGGTCAACCACGAAATGTGTAGCTCAGTTTACATGTATCACCAATTATGCGAAAACCAATATGAATTAGGAAAGTATTTTGTTACATTGAGCCAGCGAGTGCCAAAAGCTATTGAAACGAATATAATATATCTCAAACTAAATCGATTACATCTGAATGTACTGATATATCTTGAAATAATCATTCCGTGATAGGTTGTATGGTCTTCTTAAATAATTTAATAAGATTTACCTGGATAAAAAGTAACAATGTTATTCTGTTGTATAAGCTATTTTATTTCCGAGTACCATAAAAATCCATCAAACCGTTTGTGCGTGAAACAGTAACGAACTTAAACACATTCTAATGTTACCTTTCCTAAATTTACACAGTATCGCATCTATTCTTCTGCACATCATCAAGTGTGATCTGTTCTTATACTTACACCATAGGATCAACTACATCAGAACCATGTTCCCCATCAAACCCTACACCATAAACGAGGCTTTACGAATTATTAATTTCTTCATCCATATTTGCTGTATCGCGTGGGTTTAAACTTGCCTACTTCCTAATTACGATATGATGATAGGTGTCTCGCACGTGGGCTGTTGCATTGGCCTGCATAGCTGCTGCAGCCGTGAAGGTATGCTGCCTTGATTCATAAGTAATAGGGAAAACTTTTACTGTTTACGTTCATGGATTTTCTAGTGTTCTTGGATTTGCTTTGTTATGTTTTTGCCAAGGTTTGTTAAGGTCCTTCTTGAGGTATTCATACTTTCCTTTGGATCTCACGAAATTAAAACTCCAGATGAGTCCAGACTGAAGAAGCATTTAGGTAGATTACTAAAAGCCAGTCGCAATTGATTGTGAAAACGCATCTGATCTCTGATATTTGTTTCCACACCCAATTAAGGACACAATAATAACGCTATGATTGGCTATGATGATACATTCATAATGAACACCCATGATAACTTCCAATCAGTTAAAGCAGACAGTCTGATTCTCTATGTCTCAAATAACAAAGAGTTATGAAGTGTAGAAAGGTCAACAAACGACAAAATTCTCAAGACACATCTAGTCGCACGTCGGTTCAGCACCTTCGCGAATGCATTAGTTAAGCGGGTTTTGTGCATTTGTGTTCAACCATTTGTTGCTATTTACGAGCGCGCCGTGTTTCCGCCTGCTCCTAACATTCAATATGGTAATGACGCCTCTGTGAGGTCCACACACATACACACGTACCAACTTACAGTTTACACCTTGGTTAACTTACTCTTTAAAAGTTTCGATTAGATTATCATTTATAACACCAATAAGATCCAATAAAACAGAAAAAAGACCATTCATATAAAAATCTGCGCCTAGAAAGTAACCGTCGTTATCATCGAATCAATAATGTACTGCCCAATATCCGTGATAAGGTATCAGCTGCGCTTGTACAATCCTGAACAAAGACCACAGAATAAAATGTTACAGTAGCTTTGATTGTGCGTGCTGCGAGCTGGGGCTTCGCGTCGTGTGGACATTCCCTTATCTGTGGCGTCCACAAATGTTTGGGCTGTCACGTTATCAGAACACGGGTTGTCAGCCTTGCTCGGATTATTGGGGATAATGGCTTCGATGTTAATAATATTGATAGTAGATACTACAAATACTAAGGCAGGCACGTCAGAATCAATCTCCTGCTGTAATATTGTAGTACTTAGAACTATATTTCAGGAGTTTTGAGAATGCCTTTGTCGCTGTGTGTGTACTATTTAGCAAAACTGCATGCCGCATTATTTGTATTATGCGTGGTGTTTGGTAACGGTTTTCAGTTGTGTTTCCTGACGATATATTTGACCAGCCACATTTTGTCAAAATCTCTAATGTTTCTTCACGATTGTTTGAGGATTTCATACAAGACAATGTGTTAGCTCGTAAATGCATTAGCTTCGCGTACTAACCGCATCGGCGCACATTTGATCGGATCAGATCTAATTCCTGATATTATCAATCACGTGTTCACTTCTCACGACACCTACTGCTTAATACTGCATTAAACCAGTAATGTACTCTCAGTGCCTGTAGAATATTCGAGAGCTTAAAATCTGCGGTGAAGGTAGAAAGTCTTTACCTAATATTGTGTTCATTATTTATGAATAGGTATGTGAAGATTAGTAGGCCTTCTTTGTACCTAACGTAGGCATCGAAGCTTCTAGAAATGAGGTCGTGTGTAAATAAAGGTGGCGTAGGTCTTACGCCTCCTTTTTTCCTTAGCTTAGAAGTTGTAAAATACTCCTTTGATCCTATTCATCAAAAATAATAACGATTAAAGATTTTTCCTAGCCCAATACTGTTCCACAGTTAACTGTTGTCTATAATCATTATTTAAGTTATTTTTAAACCATTCTTTGTTCGACGGTAGTCATAAAATTCGGTACATTGTTTTAGTAACGCGTAAAAACACTTTTATTGTTCCGTAAAAGTTGGTTTATATTGTCTAATGAAGCTGGTCGGCCATTGTTCTTTAAAAATAGTTAACGTTCTATGTAAAAAGCTTTTTATTGACGGATCAAGATAATCCTGAAAGATTCTACAGCTATTTCTAAGCATGTAATAAATAATACATTTAGTTAAAAACAATGTTCAAACCCTTCACATTTTCATTTGAAACGAATGCGTCTGCGCAGGAAATGTACAAGTAGGAAGCTATAAAATGTCCGTCAATGCATGTCACCATGTTCAGTCACTGCGTTAGCGATTCCAGCTTATAAAAGTCTATTCGAGAGAAACTGTAGATTAAAAGCAACAAAACGAGAAGAAAACACTGTAATTAAACATTTTCCTAACCACGACGAACATATAACGGACAATAAAAACGCGAAAAACAACAAATTTCCCCATCTCGATTAAGACGTAAAATCGATTTGTTATACAGATAATCAAGTCCTCGATTAGTTCCGAAAAACATCCGATTAATCTAAATAAACTAATAGTTAATCTAGTTTTACAATCGATATAAAAGTTTAACGATACGATACTGTTTTGTGAATGTATTTATTGTGACTTCGTCGAGTTTTCTATTCTCGTTCTTTCTGTGATTACTCAGATTTACTGTCCTTCCGTAACCAGATTTCATGATAACATAACTGCACTAATATCATTAACAGTTCCCAAAATGTTCTTAGTACATTCTATAGTTCCAAAAACAAGATCTAGACTGAGATAAAGTCTTAATTGAACCAATAAATCTGGGAAGATGTAAAAGGAAGTCAAGTTACCCATATTTGGATAAGCAATCGCGCCCCCCGCTTTGAAAAATAGACATTAAACTTGAAGCACCATAAAATGATACCATATGTGTACATATGGATGATTTGAGATGGAATTTTGAGGGTACGTGCCGAATAAGTCCTCATATAAACACCGGTGTTCAAAAAAATAGGAAAAAAATGTATGGAGCTGATGCAATTTTTGTACACATTTACGTTTGGCAGTGACTACTAGTAAACTTAAGTTTTGGGACCTAAATCTGAGGTTATTTATACTGAATGGAGTTTGTTTTAACTTTGGATGTGGTGTATACCCTTCTTATATCCTTCCTTATATTCTGTCCTGAAGATCAGTGCAAGATATATTCTAGAAAGTCTACTTAATAACATCAAAACTTTGAGACATCATTCAGCGAACTGAATCCCGTTAAAACTATCACTATAATCTATCTCAGAGATTTCAATTCATCATTCCACGAAATTGTAACGTCTCGCCCGTAATATGTGGCCGAGTCCCTTATCTTCGTATGCGCAGGAGCATTAGTCGGTGTTACTTTACGCTCACATAAATCGCCGGGGCTAGTCAATTATGCGTACTATAGTTATTTCGGGATGTTTAATTACCGTGCCCATGCGCAGTCGTCGCTTCACACAGCTTTACAGACGCCGTAGGGATTTTTAAATACCCACACCAATTACTGTTTATTTTACAATGAAAACTAAATCCGTTTAATTACGGCAGTTTTCTATTTTCAAATTTATTTGACAGCAAATTAAAGATGGTTGAATATTCATGGGAACAATGGATTGGGTTATGTATATTCATGAATGTTTTAAATGGACATAAGTTTTTTTGTTGTAATTTAAGATGATTTTTATTGTCTTGTTATTTATTTAATAAAGCGTCTTCTTTTATCTTTGGGTCTATTAAACATGGAAAATATTTACAGGAGTAGTAGGTAGTAATAATCTATGCATAAAAAATAATCTATACTTATAATAAATCTGTAGAGAGGTCAATTCTGTACATTCAATATATTTCCAAAATATCTATCAGGGGGTGATTAGTGATCGATACTGATGCCAAAAATGCAATTAGTAAAAATTTTGTCTGTCTGTCTTTCTGTCTGTCTGTCTGTATGTTCGTTATGGAAACAAAAACTACTCGACGGATTTTAATGAAACTTAGCACAAATATTCTTCATACTCCTGGGCAGGTTATAGGATACTTTTCATCACGCTACGATCAATAGGAGTAGAGCAGTGATGGGAAATGTTGGGAAAATGGGAGAAGTTACTCCATTTTTTAGGCTTTCGTCACGTGTGCAGCCTTAGTGGTTAAAGCTGAGTAGTAATAGGGCTAGGTACGCATAGATTTAGATAATTGGATAGGCTGGTGATTATTATTACTTCCTCTCACACACAAAGCACAAAGTCTGAATCTAACGCGGACGAAGTCGCTGGCAGAAGCTAGTATATCATAATCGAAATTCCACGAGCGATATCGATGTTAGCGGAAATACAGCTGTTTACGTCTCGAATCATCACTCGTATCTAAAACGATGCATACATCAATCTGAATTATGCCTGAGCGACGGAAGGAACTTGGCTAGTCAGCTTTCTCTATTTTAAAATTCAAGGATCTAGAACTGCTACATCATTACATCTCGTTTGATTCAATCCATTATCGATAACGTGCCGAATCGATTACAGAATGTCGATTTAATTAAATTATCTCCACACTGTGTTCGATTTTCGAATATTGACAATTGAATTCTGTAAATAAGACAAATGGTTTTATTTTTTTTAAGGTTGCCAGTCAGAATATAAAGCTCGTTTAACGTGACAAAACAAAGGTTTTATCTAAATACGTTTACGAGCAGTCGGCTTAGCGGGCCAAGTTGAATTCCACAAATATTAGCTTCTGTGAGTAATCTTCAAGCTTACACATTTAGGGTGTCGTCGGAGCATTTTTACGTCCAAATGCCGACGTTATCATGCTTTTGTCACTTTAAAATGGCGTCCCGAGATGCCTGAAAGTTACGAAATCTTTCTCAAATTAAAACTGCAGGATGTGTTTTAAAATGTCGAAGACCATTGTCTACTTTTACGTAGCACTTCATAAAATGAGGCGTTTTATTCACGGTTTAAATTTAGGTGTTATTCGAAAGACCCTTTTAAGCTTTTTAGTGCCGTTGCACCGAAACAAGGGGCTGGAAGTCAGTGTGGTTGCGATAACACAAATTGCTAAATTAACTTGACGCATTCACATTCCATGCGTATTAAAAATTCGCGGTCGAAAAAGTGTCAAGAAAATTGTAGTCAATAAAAAACACGTTTCGTTTCGGACTCGCGTTTTTTTTTTTGCATTTTTAGTGATGTTTGCAATGGAACGCGACTGTGACCGAATCCCGTTCGCTGGAATCACTGGCCATTTGTTCGAAACAATTTCAAATTTCGAACATGAATTTCCCGCCGTGTAAACAGTCGACCCGACCCGTTGACTCATGGTCTCGAACAAATGTTATCTGTCTTCTTTTGTTTGTTTCTCGAATATCATACAGCTACGGCCAGATAGGTTGACCTCCCGCTCTCCCCGTGCCCCTATAGAATAGTATCATAATAGGGGTGCCTCTTTAACTTAACAAGGCTCAGAATATGGTGGAACATTTATTTCTGTTGTTATTAGTATTACGTCTCTCGGTTTAGAAATGGAATGATTCTTTTCGTCGTGTTTTTATAGTTTGTAGAGACGTTTTTGAACTTTTTACTGAGGGGTCGTACTTACTAGGATTTTGAAGCGTCTTACTACAATTTACTGTTAAGTATATCTCACCCTAATACTTATAAGAGCACTAGCTTCTGCCAGCGGTTTCACCCGCATCCCGTGGGAACTACTTCCCGTACCGGGATAAAAAGTAGCCTATAGCCTTCCTTGATAAATGGGCTATGTAACACTGAAAAAAATTTTCAAATCGGACCAGTAGTTCCTGAGATTAGCGCGTTCAAACAAACAAACAAACAAACTCTACAGCTTTATAATATTAGTATAGATTTCTTTCATAGCGACCGGTATTAAAGTTTTTTTTATTAGTGCAAAGTACTTAGTTACTATTTTTATTCTAGACTCACTTATCTAGACGGCGTAGTTTAATGGGATCGCGTAAATTCTGAGTCTAATCGCAGGTGAAGCGTTTATCTAATAATTGGATGGGTGTTCATTTGCGATAACACTAGTCTTCTAGGCTATAAATCTTGATATAACTAGGTAATTACGTGTGTAACATTAGAAGACGGTAATGTGTGAGTTGTAATTGCAAGTGTGGGAGCAATTTGCAAATTATTATAATCGTCTTATTTATAATAATTATTGAGGGCTTGTGATATTATTTGGAGGTTTTGTGAAGAAAATTTTGTATCTAATTAATTTTGTCTAATTTGGTGCACTGTTTTTGTAAGTTAAATAAAATCTATTTTGTTCTTTAGGCAGACCTGCAGTTTCCTAGAGGACTTATTTATAGGTACTTAAAGCAATGAGAAACTATTTTAAATTTAATGAATGATTCACTTAACATCTATAAAAAAATGCAATTATAATTTTATTACTTATAGATAACAAAGTATGGAGAGAGCGTTCGGTAATATCAAAAGATTCATTATACCATACAAGGGCTCTTTAAAAATGTCACCCATGAACCCATTTGGTATTATCGTTAATTTAACTTATTTTTATGTGAAAAAGATAGTATACAAACAGCTCATTCATAGTACTTTTTTACGTAATAGTAAGATAAGTTATTGATAAAAAAAAACAGTGATTTTTCGGTTTTTAAGTCCTCTCACATGATATACCATGCAAGGATAGAAAAAAATTTCTGTGCCAATCATTTATACAAACAAATTCCGAAACTTTTCAAATTCATACAATATATTTTTTATTAAAAAATAAAAATGAAATCAGCGAGTGTTATCAAATTAATTTTTTCAACATTGAGTCTGACGCACTGGCTGTCTGACGCACTTAGCATTAAATAGCCAATGACAATCACACGCCATTACCAGCTGGCCGTTCTGTTGTGCATAAATTGAAAACGAATTAATTTACTATGTAAATACATAGTGGAGGGCATTTTTGCACTTTATTTTGCTGTGTAACTTTTTAGTTTTTTTGTTGTGTTGATTTTGTGAGTCAAAATCAAAAACGTGAGATAAACGCGTAACAAACATACATGCGTAAGGTAAATGACATCTAAAATGCTTTTTATCAAAATTCTCAGCATGATACAAACTTTCCAAGTTATTGTATTAAATACAATAATTTGGGAACCATTTAAAATGTCATCTCGTGAACTCACATTCCCGATGTGTAACAAATGTGATTTTTATTTATCCAATGTGTAGTGAAAGGTTCAAATGATCGTTTGTATCTTAACATACTTTATAGGAGTAAAGTTTCGACAACGAAGATTGATTTGACTGATTAATCCCTGTCTGTGAGATGTACGCACATACACACAACTTGTACGTGTCGATTCGGGATCATTGATTGACTGATGCTAGTTTAAAAATACATTATAATCCAATTCGAAGGTCTTTTATCCACCATCACTATTCTACACTCAGTAATATAACGAATGTTCATACAAAAATATGTGGACTAAAACTAAAAAATAACATTAAGCAGTACAGCGAATCCACTATGAATCGATAAAATAAAATGCAAACGTATCGAAATCTTTTAACTCAGCATTCGGTATTAATTAACAAACTTTATCCGAAAACGAACGTCGTCTCATAAACATACGAGATACGATTGGTTTTTATAATATAAACGAGATTTTTATAATAAAAACTGAGAATAAACCGATATACACAACACCTGCTCCATCAAACACGAACGATGATCATTATGTTAATGCTCCTAAAATTCAAATTCAAGTTATCAACTCAAAAGGAACCTTAACCGTAACGCAATTTGATCCATACTCGTTTAGACGATGCGCAGTCAGGCCACAGAAAAAAAATAACCGTGTCGAAACGAACAAGGTATCAAACAGGCGCCAATTATGCCAAATGAGCGCTTATTCCGTGCACCATAAATCGATATCACGCTATACTCGGAGTAACAGTTACGCCCTTAAAGGATTCGTCTCGATAAACTGTACACCGAATTGTATTTATACAATAAAGGACCTTGTTATGAAAGCTGAAAGTGTCAGAATTACGTAACGGTGGAAGCGTCTGTTACGCCCTGTTAAAACGCCCTTCGCACTAACAAGACGGACAGAGATGAATCGATGTGGTTTTTGTGAGAGCGAGTAGGGTGGAAGATAAACAGAACTCTTGAAAAACACTTGTGAGATAACAAAGGCTGGCTTCCACGAAGACGTCCAATAATTTGTCTTTTTAATTTTACGGCGGACTGCCATAGCTTTTAAATATATATTTTTTTTGTTTCTACACGACCTCGGTCAGCTCCATTAGGTCGGGAGGCTGCGTATTGGGGAACTCATTACGACTCTTTCGCTGTGGAAATTCTTTTATGACTTATTGTTTCTATAGCCTTGCTCGGGAACGAACTACATACGTGTAAGTCATTTAAAAACCTGTAACCTTAGTTTTGTTCCCTCGGCTGTGTAAAGTTCAGTCGTTACCACAGTAAGTGCTTAAAGACTCTTCTTTTTCGTTGGGTTCGTAATAAAAAACTTAAGAAATAATTTACAAATAAAAAGAAGGTTCGAAAAAAAAAAGTGTCGTAATATAATAAGTAATATGAAATAAAACCCGAACTAAGCACAATAAAAATGAAACGGACGTAAAAGGAATCGAAACCAGTTCTGGCGTACCATCGGTTTAGTTGTAAAAAAGCTCGTTCCATATAATATAACCCATTACAACCCCGAGAATCACTGTTCGGCCAATCGTCGTGAGGAATTCGAAAATGGAACGCAAGTTCGATTTTTAATTGTTTCGGATGAATTTTATACCATTACGGGCAGTGTTTTGTAACGAATTAAGCAGATTTTATTGTTCCAATTTGAATAAAGAATCCTTTTTATTGTCATATAATCCAAGCCATACAATTAAATAGACTCATTCATTTATAATACAAAAACAATATTCAGTTTTCATTTTAACCATAGTTATGAAAAACAAAATAATTAAAAGATATTTCTTTTTGCTAGCCAACTACCGCCATCCGTCATTCCCTATAGTACAAATGAGAACAGTAGAGTTCTTAACCCGTACCCAACCGATGGGAAAAATTCTGACATGGGGGTATAAGTGGACCCCATTTGGAGCGTGGCCGGAACCTGTTAATGAGCGATTAGTACTGCCAGTTGCGGATAATACCGCACTAATAGCTGGGGCGTGCATTTGAGGGTTAAAAATATTAGGGATGATTTGTATATTGATATTTTTGGGGTTAGGCGCGTGCTGATGTCCTTATTAGTGGTTCGTACGTGACAATTTTAAATTCATATTTTGAAAAAAAAAAAAAAAAAATTAAGTCTCACACTTATTTTTGATTTTTTTTTGGTTATTTAAATCATACAAAAATGAGATAAACTGTCTTTTAAATATTTGGCAGGAATCTCTGAAAAAAAAAACAATAAATAAATAATTTACAAGCGCCGGGCTCCTATAATATTTTACGTCCAATTTGAAGGGTTTTTTTCATGGTGTTGGCTTCCCCTATTGTATGAAGGATTCCCGTGGTTAGTTATCGCTCCCATATAGTGGATTTGTTGTGAAAAAGACCACCCACGATCAGGGTTACCATTGGAACTCGATTCTAACTCGATATTTTGTATTGATTGTAAAGTCTTATTGATTGATATAAAAAATAGATATAGAATCATGTAAAAACAACCTCTAAAAATGTATCAACAGGTACTATTATTTTTTGTGTTTCTCCAAAATACTATGTTTCCTATGTATCTCTATGAAAGTATTCCTAGACACGAAGGTCGATCTTCTTTTCACTGGTACACATTTTGATTCTAAAAATACTTGAAGTATCCAAAAATTCTTACTGAGTAGACCTTTTCAACACAAACAAATTTTTTATTTCCATGATACAGTTCACGCTTAATGAGTCAGCCATTCACAACTCATGTACCTAACATGAGAAAGATTACCGTGGTAACTTATCACTTCACTCAGACGAGTGAAAACCAAGTGAACAATTTATCGTATTCCAAGTGTTCAATACCAGTACTTCTATGGGCAGGCAATACCAGGGGCTGGCAGGTGTATTCTTTGAGACAAAGTTGATATGTCTCAGAAGCCTGTAATTATATCAATACCCTTCAAACCGGATGAGAGAAATGCTACTTAATATGGCACGGACTAGGTCCTTTCATGTAAGTATCTTTATCAAGGTAAATACGACCCTATGCATAGTTTCTATATACCCTACTAGCTTCTGCCAGCGGTTTCACCCGCATCCCGTGGGAACTACTTCCCTTACCGGGATAAAAAGTAGCCTATAGCCTTCCTCGTTAAATGGGCTATCTAACACTGAAAGAAATTTTCAAATCGGACCAGTAGTTCCTGAGATTAGCGCGTTCAAACAAACAAACAAACAAACTCTTCAGCTTTATAATATTAGTATAGACTAGCTTCTGCCAGCGGTTTCACCCGCATCCCGTGGGAACTGCTTCCCGTACCGGGATAAAAAGTAGCCTATAGCCTTCCTCGATAAATGGGCTATCTAACACTGAAAGAAATTTTCAAATCGGACCAGTAGTTCCTGAGATTAGCGCGTTCAAACAAACAAACTCTTCAGCTTTATAATATTAGTATAGATAGATGTATAGGGTTCAAACTATGCATTTATGTATTTTATTTGGTTTCCTACGTTTCGTTGAAGGCATTGCGGTTTGAAAGTTTTAATTTAATTTTTAAACGCTTTGTCTACCATTCATGGTGTAGTGTTTTGTTTATTATAGTAAAACTAAAATAAAATAATGTTTATTAACTAAGAATAACTTTAAAATATGCTTGCATTGACGTTGAGTCACAAACTAAGCACAGATTGTATCTTGTGTCTCAATACTATGACTATGAATGCTATGAAAACAAAAAGCTTTAATATTCTGAGAGTTTAAAATAATATTTGTGAAAAATATAAACGTTCGAGCATTGAATTAACAAAAAAAAATAAGTTCATTTATGTTATTTATGTAAAAGAGTAAAAAATTGCTAGCAATAAATAATTCGTCGGTCTTTTTATATGTAGATTAAACTATTTGGTCTTGAGTCCTTTAAAATAATTAATATTCAAATAGGAGGTCCTATCTAATAACAAGAAAACGCTGCACAGACAGATAGACTAATAAGTCGACTAACTGAGAAAATAAAAGCTATGCGTGATGCACACACTGCCGGCGCACGCGCTTGTACCGTCAGCAACACAAACTTAAGAAAAGTCCTTGGTTAATTTTTGAGAGATTCATTTTTAGTTTTAAGTCATCATATCGATGGAAGTGGTTTACAAAGTTATGTAGAGGTAGTTTCTGATATGAAGCAATAAAAGTTTTTTAGCATTTCATTCTTACCAGTCAGTACTTTAAGGTTCTACATTTAATGTTCCATAATATGTTGGTTGAAAGCACGAACATCTGAAATCAAAACCTTTACAATCATATCACACATTCACAGTACTTTACTAAACAATCGCATTTAAACCTATATTTGACGACCCGTCTACTAAAATATTGTCAACCAAACAATAAGATATTTTTATAACTAAATCTATTATAAATTAAAGCGCGTCAAATATTATTTTTTAACGCTGTAATAAAAAAATATTCTTTCTCCGCTGACCCTACCCCAAAAATCCAGAGAGAAGAATATTTGCTCTGCAGACACAAACATGCGTGTGGGCAACACCGGTAGCTTCAGCAAACAACTCTGTTGACTGAACATTGTAGAGGAATTTCCACTGTTTGACCTGTTCAGCTACCTGTAATAGATTTCGTGACATGGGGACTATTTTTGTGTATGTGGATATTTCCGGTAGAAGGTGATTGAATGGGTAGTAATGAGTGGAGTTGGTCATCGCATCTTTTGTGTATGTTTTCTAAGTTAGATCTTTCTTTGGTATTAACTTATTTGTTTTTAATAAAGAAATATCTTAGTATATGGTTCATCATCATATCAGTCAATTGCCGTCCATTGCTGAACGTAGGTTTGCCTGAAGGAACGCTAACCATCCTTATTTATTAAGTTATTTCATATTTGTGAGACTGAGACCTCTTTTAGAATGCTTTATAAAAAAGAAACTACTGCTAAATGTTCTCCTCCTATACAGATAAAGATGACTGTCTCGTAGAAAAACACACATACACACACACAAACATAAGTACCAAATTCGAACACCGATACACAGACAAAGATTGTTTTAAATTAACTCATATAATAAAGCAAAACACAGCTGCATAATGATGTCATCAAACCAAATTAAACAGCATACAGTCCCAATTCACGTATACCTATGCACCGATGCACCACGATGCACCGAGATGCACCAAATTCCTGACACATTCAAGATGCAGGTTGCCAGTGACTTGCACTACTTATATATGCATTTACTTATGTAATAACAGTCAGTCATTCCATTAAGTGTGATGTGGGAACCGAAAATTGTTGGAGGTGGTATTGGATAATGATTTACTAAGTAAGATTCGATTTTATTATCAGTGTTGATTAATAACAATAATTTTTTAGTGTCTTAGGGATCATGAAAGACCTTATCCCTTTCAGTCACCTAGCATACATGTATAGTTATAATAATATGTACACAAAAGCATAATATAGAAATCTCTGCTGAAACTTTTTGATTCACTTCAGCATGCTCTTAAAAATACCTTTACTTATTTCATTAAAATTCAGTAAGAATTTGATAATACAAAATTCCAGTAACATTTTATTGCAACGTGTCCAAAATTTTAATTGAAGACCCTCACTCAGGATACTCAGGAGACTCAGGATAAGTACTCTTGTACTTATCCTGTGACATCAAGTGCCGCATCCAAACCATCGTACATCGGATCCGATGCTATCCGCTCAAGTCATGCACCCTAACGAACGGACAACAGTCCCTCTTTTTATATACACATACGTACCTACAAACATTCATTATGTTTGTTTTATTCACTGGCAACACTGTTTCCATACGAATTCATAGGTTTCCCTCTTATTGACAAACTTTTCTTTACATCAATTGGACCAGCGCTTCTATGGTTTTTCTTTTAATTGTTTGGGCGCGAATTGTATTGTGCCAACTTTTTTTTGTTCGGAAGAACAAAAGTCGTGGAGGTGGAAATGTGGAATTTGTTTTTTTTTTTAAATATATTTTTGTATTTGTGTGGCTTTGTTCATTTATTAATGTTTGCATTCAAAAGCATTGTGTGCATGTACCATTGTTTATATAATTGTAACTCAAGTATTTTCATAAGCCTTTTTCCTTGTGGCTTTCACCTTATTAAAGCTTTGGTTTATTATGAGATAACAATTGAGAATTAAAATAATGAATTGTTTTAATAACTGTCAAAGCCATGAACTTACAACTGAACTTTATATTTTGATCAAACTGATTAAACATTCTGTGAAAGTCAAACATTAACTTCGTAGCGACACATTAGTTACTTATTCTGAAAAGGACGTCGATTACTTCTTATAACAATTTAAACAATCACAGTCTGACACTTCGAAGTCATATCCCCCATAATTAATTTCGTTGTTAACATTTACAACCGCCATACACGGTTTAAACTGCATTTAAATCCGTATAAGTATGTACCAAAATCGTAAATGATATGCATCCCACATATTTAGTACTTATATAACATCGTAATAAATTCTGAACATGTATAATAAATGCTTTTAAGGTGTTTGTGGCGCCACCTCGGCGGTGGCCGATGCAATTTCGATGCAACGTGCACCAGGAATGCTCCACACGATCCCTGATGATTGATAGTCTATCAGGTTACAAGAATAATCGAGTTATGGATTGTGAAGACGAAATCCGAAAGGATAATGGTTAATTAAACTTGTTTAGTAGTCTGTTCGAAGGCGGATATCAGGATCAATAAATAAGCTTGTCTAAAAATGTGTGTACAAAGTTGCTTGTAATTAGGACCCAATTCTCCACACTCTTAAGTCTTTTAAAGCATGTCCCTACTCGCATCACACTTGGCAGTGTTCTTTTGTTCGTCACTTCTTCTTCTTCATGATGTCTTTAATTAATAGCCACAATGTATAATGGTAGTGAGGTCTCCTACTGAATAGAAACCTCACCTCCTTATTCTGCTATCTGTCCTAGAATGTAATACCCTTAGTCTACCAAGAAACCACTGCAATGCGTCATGAAAAGCCGAGGTCTCTTATACCCAGTTTGTAACGCAACTCTTTATTTCTTAAGGTTTTTAAGATTAATTTCCACGTCTTTAAGGGTTAGTTTTTTTTGTTCTCAACGCTGAGCTAAAACCTCAAGTGGTTGGAGTGTGCTGTTAGTGAAATTACTGAAACCGCCACTTGAAGCACTTTGACTGAGGGCTGGTTCAATACTTGAACATTGTTTTTTATGAGTCGCGACTGGATTTATGTTCTGAGATATTTTGTTTATGAGGACTGCGAATGTTTTGCAGTTCGAAACAGTCTTATTAAATACTGAAGTTAAGTTCACTTGTAGCCGTTTCGTGGCATTTCTTACACAATATTTAATTCTTCGTTACATTTTATTTAAATTGTATTCATCGTTCGTCTTTCCGTCTCGTATTTCATAAAATCCACTAAATCTAAAATTTCAAGAAAATATTTAAGTTTAAATAATTTTATCATAATTCTTGTTTCCCAAGAAGTTTTTGTGAGCATATCTGATGGTTCCCAAGTCTTAAGTCAGGATTAAGATAGCGTCAGTGTATAGCGGCGACAATCTGTGTGCAATAAGCCTTATCTCCCCGTCTGCCCATCCCGTATCTTTTCAAAAGCATAATATTTGGGCACTTGGGATTTCTCAGCGGCAGATATTGATAGAGGGTTTTGTCAAATGCTTATGAATATTGTTTTGATTTATTTACCTGAGTTTGCTTTTGGGTTTGTTGAAAATTTTGCTAAACTTAATGGCTTGTTTGTTTGTAGTTTTTGTTGTTGTTTTGACTTGAATAGATGTGGCTGAGTCATCGGCGACAGTCTAGTAGTGAATACAGAGCTGACTCATGCGAGTCTTCTGTAGATTTCTTTATCATTAATGTTATTGTCCTTAGTTTTAATGGCCTCCTATTCAGAGCCTCACACATAGAAACTCTTCCTGCACAATAGTACTTTCAACAGTCTATCATTAATATAATGTCATAAAATCTAATAGCATCAGGATAGTAATTCCGCAATATTCCAAATCGATCATCAACCTTACCTAAATTCATACACATCTTAGATAAAACTGTTAGATAACCAGATCTAAATCTTCTCAAAATTATACGCTTCTTATCTTGGCTCATCTTTTTTGTGCATTATTTTGTGACAAATAAAGGTAAACAAAACGAAGTGTGCCCATCCGGTGTCTTTGTGGTGCATTGTGGGCAAATCACGGGAAATCTCCTGTTGAGATTCCAGCATTGATTTTGATTCTATTGTTGATAAAGACAAGTGGAGGTCATTAGTTTTGTTGGCAACAGGTATGTCTTTATTTCGGTTAGATTTGTTGCTTTAATTTATTCTTGAAGCATCTTTGTTGAATAGAACTTTCAAGTGATGTCTATTTTCTTAGAAAGTGTGGTTTTTTTCATTGCTGTTGCGTGGTGTTGCTTTATGTTCTACAATAGAAGTATTTACTCAAACAACCAAATAATTTTCTTTATTATTGTCATCTTTATCAGTAACTTCTATTACATCATCGATCTCTTTCGTCGCATTAACACCAAAATCTTCACCACGATCAAAATAAATCCCATCAGGAGAACAAATATCAAGTTCAATGATACCTAGTAATTAAAAGGCCTCATTCATTAAAGAAATATTAACAGTCAATTAGCAACATAATTTACTTAGAACCGCGTGGTCGGTTCAGTCAATAAATCATTTACAAATTGACCGAGTTTCCTGTCCTTCTGTTTTTTGCTACGAATGGCTTTGTCTGTGGGCTTTTTGTTTTTATTTCCATCCATGTTGGTTTTATTTGCGTGTCTGCTGAGAATATTTAAAGTAGGTAGAAGTGGATTATATTGTGTGGTTTTAGATTCAGATTCCAAGGACTGTTAATCGATGATGACTTGGAAATTTTAAGCAAGAATGTAGCATGTCGTTCTTGTGATGAAAGGGCGAATAGTGAGCCTAGGGATCTAACTAAATGTTAAATCATGAATGATTGCATTTAGGACGTAGTCTATAAGTCTGAAGGTGTTTCTAAAGTGACTTAATCTAAGATTTTTTCAAGTATAAAACTTTGGACCGTATCAAGCATGACTCAAAACCAGTTTCCACTCTTATGCGGTTTAACATTGTTACTTGAAACGCCACAAAAAGTTCCTTGGCTTAACCAAAAGATGTAATGGTGTAAAACCACAAAGTATTGCATACTTTCCTGGTTTGAAGACTTTTGGACCAAGGGAAATTCAACGAGCTATAATGAGGGGAAACTAACAGTTATCCTAACAAGCTTTTTAATATCGAAACCATGTACCACGTGGTATCGAACCCCGAACGGTGCACGAGCCAGGCGCCATAAATACAGGCCTCGTCTGCGCAGACGCAGGTACGCCCGCCAAACGAGATCGTTCCTTTTTTAAAAAAAGCACCACCACTTCCATTGTATCTTCAACCAAATTATCAACGCTTTAGCGTCGCTTCTTGTGTGAGAGGAGTCTAAAGTAATTTTCATAATTCACTTTGGGCTTTCTCGCTTCTGAAATAAAGCTCCTTTTTGGGAGTGTGCGTTCGAAACTATTTCGATATTTGCCGTTGTATTGTGTGTTCTAATTCTGGGTCTTAAGGTCGTTTTTTGGTCGGAGGTTTGTGGAAGGTTTTTTCTCGCCATACAAGATTTTGGTTGTTTTAGTTGTTTTTGTGACAGCGTAAGAGGAACGGGCGCGCTACGGTGGGTGTTTTGCGGGGTCACCGAGGATAATAACTGTAAATTATCGTATTTTGCTTTATTGAAAATCGTCCGGACGTCTTCTAATGGGGAAAAAAGTTTAGTTGTATTCTTAGCTTAATTGGAAAGCGAGGTATCTTCTCAGCAATTGAAATCCTTTCGTCTTCTATGATTTTTGAGACGTTGCTTATGAAAATGCCTGCTTGACAACGTCTTGTAATAATCACAACATCATTATATTTTTCCTCTTCCCTATTTAACATACCATAAACACCTTCACACAAGCCTTTACATTAACTAACCAGCACCTCTAACACCAGAGGGCGCCACAGACACATGACACGTGACGTCACAGCCTAACTCCTCAAATTGCAGTCATTAGGATTACGTAGTCAAACAGAACTGGATATCTGGTTCTAAGTAATGAAATGGTGATCCTGCTATAAACAGACAAACAGATCTTAGAGGTAAGGCTTGGCCAAATGTGAAGGTGGTATAATCTTGGTTTGTGGTCCATTTCGTAATTAATGGTTAAGCTTCTTGAGTGTGTAGCCAGGATCAAAGGTGATAAGGACCTATGAGGCCTGTCAAAAGTAATACATGCCGTATTATGTATCTTGTTAGTTTAAAAGATTCCCTTTTTGCGATCTTTTTCAATGTCACACCAGAATCGCTTTTCATAATCTCCATCTATGAATAACTGAATAACTTCCAAATAAAAAATATAGGGAAAAAATCTATATCCTTTGAAATGTCTTCTATTTTTACGTCTCCTCAAATTTTGAAAACATCATTGCCAAAAACGTTATCTTTAAATCTTCGGATATATCTATCCATATCACTTTTGAAATGACCAGACATAAGTAACTGGCAGTTACACGGTTATCTGTCTGGACATGCGTGCCAAATTATGACAAGAATTGACGAAAACATACTCAAAAAATGACCCTCTGAATTCTACCTGACTTTAATTCCACAACAGTAAGATTCGCCAAACACTCGTTATTTCTACGTTCCAACAAATATCAGTCAGAATTCTCAGAAAATCCAATACTAACGACAGAAACCTTTATTAGATACTCGCCTATAGCTAAACGATATATTGGTAGCAAGCCCCAATGGACAAACAGGCAGAGTAAACTTTCAACACCAATCGTTTGATAGAAATCCGGAATCAAACGGCAGCTAGACAATCGAGATCCTCAATCAAACGGCTCGAGCGAGACCAAGCTGCTAATTCCGTAAGAGTGAGCGAGACGAACACCGTTTACTCAGCCCGGCCTCGAACGCTGGTGCTAATGATACGGGAGGGGTTCTAATTGCGTGTGAACAAACAAACGATGTGATAATACCTACTTTGTATTACGTTTTAAAGCTGCTTGAAACTCATTTTGTGACACTCTTTCAATAATGCTCACACTCATTAAATAGTGATGTGCCTCGTAATCGACAAATCTGCTATCGAAATAGAAGTGACGTCACCATCCTACTTCCACTATTTATCTTTCGAACAGATATTCGTGACCGAAAACGGAGGATGCGATCAAAAAAAAAATAAAAGGTAAAGGCCCCTCAGTTCCAAGAAGTGGACTTGTTAGTACCACCATTTATTACACCACGGGTACCAATGCAACGATATTATATGGTACGAAATTGAAAAGTCAATTATTTGGTTTTCATTATAAAAGGTATCTGAATATGTAATAAGAATATTAATTATTAAGTATAAGGCCATAAAACAACCGTTAGTCTGAATTGGATGTTCATCCGCGCGATGTACATAATGTCCTTCTGGTGTCGCCAATTTATATTTATCACTCATAAAATATTATTGTTATGGCGTAACAAACTAATATAGTAAAAATTATGTCTGAATGAATCCTCGCATCCGGCACGAGATACTAAAAATATAATATTTGGTAAAGGAAATACCGAATTAGTGCGATCGGTCATCGTCATTGGTCAATGAATTTGCATTTCAATGGCACATGTTATTGTGACAAGTTTCTTAAATAATTATAGCGTACAACTACAGGTTGACAGGTGTTCTCGAGTGAGAAACACGCGTATTTTCGGTATCGTATCACTGACAGTGATTATCGTGGTCTCCATTCGTACATTTAATTAGGTACCGAGAATTTACCGATACCACATTTCGGTACCCAATTAACATAAGAGATAAACACCAATTGTTCGAAGCATTTTAATTTCATAACGAGAAATAGCTCGATTTATTTACGTGTCGTTTTATTTTTAAATACTTACACGATTTGAGATTAATAAAATCGATTTCGTGATCGGTCGGATACATTTCAGATTTTATGATACGTTTTGTACGACTGTCTTTTTTATCTTCTAATTTGAAATACGTCAAGTATTTAAGACTGAACGACTATTATGACATGGAGCTATTTGGCGTATCTTTGTATATCATTAATTGGAATTCTGATTTATGTTCTCATCAGATCTTTTAAGCACTAAAGTTTGTAGCTATACCATAACATTTTCGAACACATATTTTTTCTATACTCTTATGTAACCAGTATTGAGTTTCCACGATGCACTAGATTATGACGCCTACACACTATGATAAGCTAAGTTATCTAAGTTATCAGTGCTCATGGATTTGTGTTGAGGTATAAAAACCAGATAACTTCATTTTTGTTAAAACATCGATCACTGCCGTCCAAGGATTAAGATAACGAGATTTAAAGATTAGTCCAACAATATGAACCCAAGAAAAATATTAAAAATAAACCTTGCACCTAGTAGCGATACTAAAGGTAAGATTAAAAATGAATTACAAGCAAACGATTTTATTTTCGATCTGATAAATAGTATTACATATTCGATTGTGATCTCGAGATTTTTATCGATATGAAATTCATGTGAAAATCGGTATTTTTATCGTGGTTGTCCCTCACTAACAGTAGCCAAGTTGGTACAGTGTGTGAATCACTATTTTGCTAATGACAAAAACATGTCGATGATGGAGATTTAAATTAAGTGAAGTTGACAATAAGTTGATGATTTATGATCTTGAATGATTGATAAGGTTTTTTTTTAACTACTTGTTAATTATGCGTTATTTCAAAATAATGAGGATTCTTGTGTAGGTATTTTATTTTTGGTCGATTTTCTTATTGTCTTATTTAGCTACATAATAATGAGTGTGTCGTTGAACTAATTGGCCAGTTAACTGCTTAGATGCTACCTCTCGATATGCGAGGTCAATAACCTGATTAACGAACAGAAGTACGAATTAGGCCCAAGTTCATCGACAACAGAAACGTTAGTTTCCTTAATAGCGCCTTATTGAAAGTTTTACAGTTTCTGTTATTCTTTGTTAGTGTCTAAATATATTGATAGCTCAAGTAATATAATATTTCATAAAAGATAGAATATAATGTGATGATGACCACACGACTATTTCTCTAATTCTTGATATCATATAACCGTTTTCAGCTCTGCCAATTACAAAAACTAGTCGTAAAGGTTTCCCCATAAAACATAGAATACAAACCCCCATAGAATATTAAATACCCTTTATTAATTGACGACAATATTGAGAAGATACCCTCATTCAACGTCCAAGCTACATGTGTTCAAAAGGTGCTTATTTTTTGCTATTTACACAAATGTCATTTGATAGTTGTAATTAAAAGTGACTCTTAAAAGCCCTTAATTGCATATTATCTAACTTACAGACACGACATGTGTCTAAAAAAGCAAAATAAGGAGACATGACGACAGTTAGGGCCCGTTTCATGTAAACTTTTTACTTATAAAACTTTTTTAAATTATCAGACGATTACATTAGCATTATTAAACTTATTACAATTTTGAGTTATGTAGCGACAAGTTTTTTTTAAATGTTGAACACCGAAAATGATGTTAACAAGCCACGAGTGCGCAGGCGCGTTTTTGCGAACCATCTATCCGCGGTAAACTACAACATTCCCAAAACCGATTTGACGTTGACATATTCGTGAAAATTAATTCTGGTACTTCATTAATTAATCAACAGTATTAAAAATAAATGTTACATAAAACGTATCAGTTGTATGTCAAGTGTAATTAATAAAGGGTAGTATGTATTAAAGTTGTTTTTTTTTCGAGTCATCGAACCTCCCCTTTACGGCCTAGCTATACGGTGACCATCAATTACTTACCTTAAAGGGGCTTAATTGCTTTTATCATAGCATCTAGATGTTGCTGGCGAGACGAATGTCAAACGAACCAGAATCGTATCGCTTTTTTTTCTTTTTCTACAAAATAATTTTATTTCTATCTGTTGATATCATGAAAATGTTTCAATGGAGTCGTTTTTTTAATTCTTTTGTTTTTAAATGGCTCGAAATTTGTGATACACGCTTTATGGCGGAATAAAGCGCCGTAAAATATCGTCTGTAACGTCCCTTTTGATGGGTTTTTCTTGCGCGTGAGCAGAACTATAAACAGGTTCCAAAGAGTTCTATTGGAAACGAGTTTAGTATTCAATTACAATTTTATTTAATAATAACGCCAATTGTTTTTGTTAAACGATGTTTCTTGGAGATTGGCCTTGAAGTTTCGAAACGGTCAAGTTGCGGAGATATGGCAATCAAAAAGTTTTTTTGTATCACTAGAAATTTTCTCATGTTATGTCGCTTGCTTACAAGCTCTTTGTATAATGTTTATTCATTCTCATCTCAGCTACACAACAGAAAAAGTTTATATTAACTTTTTTTAAAACTATGCCTTTTTCTTCAAATTATACAGAGTTAAGTAGAGGCGTATCTTTATCGATACCAATAACCGTTAATCGGACTTCGATACGAGTTTTGTATAAGGAATTCCTCTAGCAATAATTATTATCAGTAATCGTTATCTACTAAACACTAAACATCGTGTGAATATGCCTAACCAAACCACACAAGTTCTTGTATATCAATAATTAAACTTGTTTTGACACTTATTTGACATATCCCAAAAACAGGTTCTTAACAAGAATTTAATCAACACTGTGGGACTTACAAAAAGACCGGAGTAAAGTCAGGGTTGGCACGTATAAGTAATTGATATGAGGGAAATTCTTTGTAGGGTCAGCTGTAATTGGTGGCCTCAGGCAAGACAGCCCATTGGCCGTTTAAGTGTAGGGTTGTCAAACACGAGTTTGGAGTTATCTTGTTATAATTTACAAGATGTAATTGGGGTATTAGGTGAGTCAGGTGTTTTTTTTGGTAGGTAGTTTGAATTTAAAGTAATTTGTTTGCTACTTAAATTTTTGCTAATTAGTCTTTACTTCCATCCTACACGTACAGACACTTACGAGTTATTGGACATAATTGGGTGATTAGCGTAAATTTATTATTTTATTATAAGATGATTAGCATCAATTACACTATACTTTAACTCGATTAATACCACATTAACTTTTCTGCTTAAAAATATTCAAACAAAAAAAAAACGGACAATTCAAAGTTACGTTCAACCCTATCACAATTTACTTAATAATAAACCAATAATAAGTACAATTATTGTTTCAGCAAGTTTTCTTTGGTTATTTTATTCGCCTTGACAACCATAACTGCACGTTACACGTCCGGTTAAGTCCGGTATCCGTCCATTACAGTAATCGTAAGATTCATCGGGTGTCGGAGTTATCTTCACACTTTCTGACCTCCGTTTCTTTGGCACTTTAAAATATACTTATTCTTCATATATTAATTTGTTACTTATGAAGTACTTAAGGTTCGGAAATAAAACATTTTTATGGTGAAATATTGTTGTATGTAGAAAGTTGTGGTCCATTTTTGTTTAATGTAAATTTTTGATTTACCATTTTGGGTTTTAAAACAGAAAAATAATCCAGTCATTTTGTTGGATGATAAAGATGCCAAAGTCTATATTGTGATTGTTTTATCCCAATGTACAAAGGTGATGGAGTCTTACACCACTATTATTTTTATAATAAATGAATAAAAGTGACATTATCATTGTATCATTCCGTAAACACGCATTTTTCATATTTCCGATTATTACAACTACTAAACAAGGCCTCCATAAACGATATGAAAAATATGAAAATTAAATAGTTTTCACAAAATGCCTGAACAAAGGTTTCGCGTAAAATACTCGATGTAAATATTTTAACTGGCGCATATTTTTGTTAATACCAATAATGGTGAATGGTTATTTAATTTCTATACATTTTACCGTTTTCCTGGAAAATGATATTGGACATTTAATTCTGTATTGTTTAATTTATATTCATTGTCTTTTTAACGTTGGTTTTTGTGTGGTTGTTGATTCTGTGGGCCGACCTCATTTTAACGAGGTATAAATTCAGTTACAATTTGGATGCATTAGCTTAGAAATATCCAAATAAAATCTTTTCACAAAAGCTCTACCTATTCATATATACTTCCCTTATAAACGAAAAATAAAAAGAAATTAATACTCTCAAGCCCTCTAACATTAAATACACATTCTCTAGCAACAAACAAACAGACAAATAGTTCAACACAAACATGGGTAATCTCACGTAAAAATTACCGGGGAATTGGGGAAATCTATTACCCTTGATTTGGGGTAAACACGTATGAGTGGGGTAAACTGATTCCGACTTATCCAATTACGACCCCACGTTAACAGACGGACTTATTGGTTAGGACTCTATTCTGTGATCACTCGATAATTTTGGAGTCGAGTGATAAAAGATTAAGAAAAAAAACTGTGTATTGAAATGTATTTTAGTTCAGACACCATGTTTTTCTGCTTACTTTGTGCATACTTCGTGATACCAGAAAATATATAAAGTTACGAAGACACGTCTGGTTCCTCCGGTTTCTTGCCATCTTATCACTACACGTGCGAGACCACTAGGTACTTCAATATCTTAGAAAAATAGCATTTTAATAAAAATATTTCTATAAGCACATAAAACATTTTAGTTTAGATAGAAGTAGATTACAGCAGGCAAGATATATTTCAATATTATGCATTTTCTCGCTGTCACATATCTATCACTCGACATACGACACATATCACATGCCACCACAATAAGGTACCAATAACCCAAGGTGTAGTGATTTGATCGGTCTACTGGTTCCCAAACAGAGGATACCATGGCATTCCAACTAATAAAAGCGGAAATACCTTCTGTTTTATGGGGAAAACGTGCGATTAGATCACTTGATTGGATCTTTTTAGATATTTCGATTATCTGGGGAATATTTTTTTTTTTGTCGTTCCATTACTTTTTTTTATTGCCTTACCATCTTAGCATTTGTATGGAATGTGTGACCATACATTTATAGTAGATGTGTTGAAAAAATAAACTACTTCTACAAGAGTAATTAGGAATTAATTGAGTAAGATGTCGTTCTACTGTTAATGCATGTGATTAATTTAATTATCTTATTTCGACATGTATTAATTACTGCAAATGTCTTTTAGAAGTACCATTACCAACTTAATTTTGCGAACTGTCCGTGTAAAAAGTTTCTTATGAAATTTTACATAAATTATTTAGACCCTCTATTTAAAATCTAGAGAGTTATTCTTATTTTTTAATTTATCTAAATGGAGTTTAACAGTGTTTTTGTATTTGTTTCAGGAGAAATCCGGCGAGCCTTACCCCGGTAAACTATCGGTAAAGTCGGACCTAAGCCCTGTGTTTGGTGAGTTTACATTATTTTTATTAAACACTACCCTTTTGTAGCTAATTTTGTATTAAATAAATCTCTTAAACAAGCCAAACTGGATAACAGTCAACTTTTTAAAATAAAAAGTCACTACCATTTATAGTAGAAGTTAATAACTGCCTAGCCCAATAATCAAATATGTAGATAGATCATTCACGCATCTTAAATATTCCAGTACAGCACTACACGTTGGAACTGTTACAAATTTAATTATAAACTATAACTTTTATCACCGTTCAACTCAATAAATCAGAATATCATTAACTAATATTAAATATTTGATCATGATTTATGATAAGAACTGATCACACGAGATTTTTTATCGATATATTCTGAATCGAGATGAGCGAAACTCTAATCCTTGCTTCTAAGTTTAGCTAAGTGTAAAACGGGTAATTTCAAATGTTTATGTGTGTTTAGTTACAAGAATATATGGCTTCATTACCATAATGTCAGGTAACTAAGATTGTTTAACGGGAAGTACAATAAAACGGCCGGAGAAATTGCCTAGCTGTTTGTCCTTATTATACGAAGTACATATTTGTTCTTCGTCTTATAGTAAGTTCATCTGTCCCTCCTAACTTCAACCTCATTATCTACAGGTTAAATTCTATGGTCTAAAAACCATGAACACAAAACGTAGCACTAACAAAGGCTTTTTTAATACTTTCACTAAAATTATCCGGTCATTATCTTCTTAAAACAGTTCCTTCAACTCCACCACCATCATACTCCATAAATAAACCCATATTACACCCAAAACCTTACCATGTACAAGATAATCGATCTTATCCATAAATCGTTCGGTCTAGTGATGTGAAATTGATTTCGTACCAACTTTTAAGCCCAGTATTACGTAGAGTTAATGCTGTACCGCGCCCGCGGCCATTAACTGGGAATTATGTATGTTTTATCGCCAGCTTATAATCATCTGTCACTATCGTTACAATATTTTCGTATAATTTCATCTTGCTCCACCTCTTTAGGGATGTGGTTTGTCGATAATCGGGTGTTAATCGATTGAAACCGTGACCTTATCGTATATTGTAACGTGAATTGTATTCGATAATCATCCGCAAAGTTAGATCTTATGACTGTTCGTATGTTAAATAACGTAATTAGCAAAGCATACGATTTGTATCTATGTAAGTAATACCATAACGGTTCAACCAACAATGTAATGACAGCATCGACATACGTCTTTCAACTTGTCTACAAAGATTAATACGCAACCGTGACGACCACACTTCAATTTGAAACTTGTTAACGACCATTGTACCATACAAACATAAAGATGTCTTTACTACTTCACGTACTATATCTTGTCTCTCATCGCGAACGATAACGGCACATTACCATCAATCATGCTAGCGTAATCTCACCTGACGTCACAAGCTAAGTTTTATCGATAACTTTTCTCACGTGAATATCGACACCCGTCCATCACTAGCCTTACCTCGTTATTTGTTGTTATTAGTGTTGTTTTTTTCGTTATTTTTTCTTCGGGATGTTTTCGAGAAACCGGTTACAGGTCCTAATCTGATCAGCTCGCCACGACCCTGCCTTCGAGACCAGTAAAAAGAGCATAATGAAATGACTCACAATAAAAAATGTTGAATTGTTATAGTGCTTTGGAGTTTACTGCCTATTTCGTGGCTTAGGTTTTAAGTTCAGTGTTGGGATTTGAATGAAATGAGGATTATACGATTTCGGAGATGTCGTTATTTTAGGAATTATAGACTTATTTTTTTTACCAGTGGGTTTTCATGCAACTGGAAATTAAAATATCCAAAGCAGTAAAAACCCATCTTAAGCTGGGTATTAATATGTGTTTATAAAAAGATAAATTGCCTTAAATTTCTCATTTCGCAGTTAATCTAAAATCTGCTAATAAAATAACCGCCATATAAAATACCAATAAACTACCAAATCCCAATTAACAATCAAAATCAAATCAAATTAATTGAGCATAACGGTATCAAACATGATGTTATCGGGTTTATGCATATTATTCTAACACCATTTTATTATGTTAAATAGGAACATAATGCTGCATTCAATAATCGACTTAATGTACCAATAAATTAGATTTTGAACTGAAAGATGACAGACCGTTTTGAAGTTCCGTAAAAGCGCTAACAAATCGCTGGTGCATATCTTTTAGAAATGGAATAGTTATTCGAATTTGGAATTCCGTAATTCTAGAACTGAATTTGAAATTTGAAGCCATATGTATGACAGACTGTGCTTTGAGTTCTCAGTCCTTATTTCCCTCGAAGATGCAGAAAGTCGTTAAGTGTCAACGATCGTTCTTCAGCCATCTCTTCAGGATTTACTAGCTTGAAATGTCAAAGTTGAGAATAGCAGTTGGTAGCCACTAGCCAACTATTACGCGAAGAATGAACGGCATACCCGACATCGATACCTTAGATATTTGGCGTGCTACGAACTCTGGCGCCGATTAAATCATCTCCAGCCTAGGCTGAATGCCAGGCTGAATCGTTGAAAAGAATTATCGTCTTATTGACTGAGGTATTGCCGAGGTTTTTTTTGTCGGCGATGAATTTGCTGATGGTACTAGTTTTGTTGTTTGGTTTATATTTACTATTGTAGCTAAGCATATTTAGAAAGACCAAATCTACTTGAAACATTGCAAAGTTCGTATCAAGAAAAATCTACAGAATCCATGATTCAATAAAATAGCTTCTTCAACTTATAATTTTAATTCAAAAATCTAATTTACAGCTCTAATTCCGATCATAAATTACATAAAGACTACGCTAGATTATTCAATGAAATAGCAACACTAAACCACAGAGGTTTAACTTGTCGGTAAATACGTCACATCCGCTCCAATAAACTCGTGTTCCATATTCAAAACAGGTGGAAACAACCATGTAGTCTTGTTTGTCAGTCTGTCGCCTGGTCTCTCATAAACTGGTCGGTTTAAAGTGTTCTCCAAACAGTTTCATGTAAGCAAATTGTGAGAATTACTTTAATGCCTAGTAAAATAGAGGATCCTGAGTTTGTATTATGTTACGCTTTTTATGGTCCAACCGTGGCATACTTGGCACTTACCAACTTCTGGGCGTAGCTTATGGCATTTGTAGCTATAATTGAATCTACATATACCTATACATGTATTGATTGTATCTTCTACTGTTTTTACACAAATTTTGTCTACCTACTCGACAAGATATCTCGGAAAATTAAGGTGTTATATTTCTTCTGCAGTTCCCTCCTTTAACATAAGTTTATAAAGTCAATCAGAAAAATTATTCAAAACTTAACAGTAGCCTATCCAGTTTTCTACATCTCATCTACCTGAATACTTCAGCTTTCCTTGCATCCTAGTCCCTTTCATCTATTTTCCTCGCTTTGTCTCCGTCGCACAGTCAATTTGCGAGTACCCCGGGAGTACCACGAGTCCCCACGTTAGTACCTGTATTTTGTGTCATTATATCCAAGTTCTAATTGGAACTTGATATGCGTACACAATTAGAGTCTCGTCGTTTTGGATTAACGAGCTTTTTACACTTGCATCTGCCTCTGGTATCGGTTATAAACTTATGCGATTGTAAACTTATAAAAAGAAAGGAAATACGATTAAATTAAGAAGGAAACTAACGTAATCAAAGCGAATTTATCAGTCTAGTTATCAGGTAAATATCATCAATAAAATGCGTCGGTTAGGGATTTAATAAACTAACATTGATGGCCGATCGATCGACTTCTATCTGTTTAGATAAAATAATAAATCCAGATTTTTTGTCTGTCGTGATATTTAGATGACCAGAAAATGCACGTGCAAGAAAAATAAAGTCGTCTAGATAAGGCAAAATCTTTCCATTGCTTTCTCATTGCTGTCTGGAGTGGTTTTAAGTTTCATAAGCCTCTGTAGAAAACTAAACTGGTATTTTTGGCTGTAGATCTGCAAGAAATTGGTAGATTTTATTTCTTTAGAGGTATTTGACGCTGGATGCAGGTCGCCTCCAACAGGTATCTGTGGAGATCTGAGGGGGAGGCCTATGTTCAGCAGTGGACGTCCTATGGCTGAGATGATGATGATGATGATGATTTGATCAAAACCTTACTCGCTATCTCCTGTAGCTTAAGCTCTTGTGTTGATGATATTAAAACACATTTAGAGTTCCTTAGCAGCGCTACAAAATTATAATTTGTTTCGCTGACACTTCATACATATTATGATCGTGTTTGTGCTTCGATGTTCAGCTTTTTTATTTTGTGTCACATTACTACGGACTTTTTTTTTGCTTGGACAAATATTCACAATTCCAGTCTATTTGTAACTACATCTGTAAGAAGTATAATGCTTTCTGTAAATGTCAGATTTAAGTACTCCGGTTTTGATATCCCATAGTAGGCCGATAAAATGTTGAACAAAGTTATTTTTATTGTTACCAGTATGACACAAAATACTTCAAAAAGTTGACTCTATTAACGACTCATACTTCCAGCCTTCGCTTAATCATTAATATTAAGTTAACACCAATAAATGATACGTCAAAATGTCTTCCATTTACAATCGTAATGTATTTTACCAGTGATTTACTTACATCCAGTGACCTCACTTACCTTTATCAGTCCAATATGTCTCGTTCAAAATTATCAACAACAAAAGACAACAAGTCCATATTCGCAGCGTTACTTAATATCATACCATATTTATACAGAACCCAGGGCACATTAACACCTACGTAAATTAAAAGTTAAACACGTTTCTTTCTCCACCCGTTTTTGTCCGTCCAATCCGATAATTGGTTAGTAGGTAAGCCCCAGATGTCATCAATCACTCGGGGAAAAACTTCGCTTTTGTTTTGAATTATGAATTAAAAAGTGAGAAATTAAATTTGGTTTTTTGTCATCTTGTTGATATGGGTCTGTGAGACTCACAACTTAATATGTAACCAATTATCACATAGCTGGAGTGAGCTGCTCTACATTTTTGTATAAATATGGAATTGATCTTTATAAAGAACCAGTACAGTGTGTATAAATAGTTATGAACCCTAACGAGTTTGGTTAAGCTGCAAAAAGTGTCAACGAACCGTTTACATTAAAAAACCGTTTCAATAAACAAGATATTTATAGCATTCAATAATCATAATCACTTAAGCTCTATTGAAATATATTTTAATTATGATAAAACAGTTTGTGATCAAAAAAGTAATATTTTGTATTAATCTCTTTTGCTGCCAGCTGAACTGAGAATTAGTGGTATGTATTAAATTAATTTTTGATCATAATAACAGTTTATGTATTGCAAGCTAAATATAATGCAATATTAGTCCTTAATTCCAATAGTCGAAATCAGATAAGCGATAGATATGCATATCCTGATTCAACTGCAAAATGAAGGCTGAGTAAAGTACAAACATCGTCATAAGATGGAAAAGCTACAACGAAACCCGCTCTTGTAACGGCTTCAAAATATAATATGTTTTAACATAACTACCAACCCATGTTTAGCTATACTTAAATCCAAAGCAAAACAGGTAAAAAAAACGCTTCAATCATTTGCGAACTAACACATCCTTGAACCACGTGATTCATATGGCCCATGTTACAACTGACCACAATTACAGGCCCCTAGTTATGCAAGTTCATAATACTGTGTGTTGGAGGTAAAATAAATACAGCACCTTATAATTTCTGACCGCAGACCCTCTTATGGGCAGGTAGAGGAGTTTTTATGTCCACTTGTCTAAGGCTGTGAATCATTGGTCGAGTGTGATGAATGAATGGATCTTTAGGGTAAGACTTAGAACATGCTTTAGGTTTAACGTTTAAAGGTGTGTAATTTTCAATATTGATTTAATGAGAAGTTTTGGCATTATGCTAATTGTCTTCACTCAAAACAATTTTGTTATCATCAATTGCATCCGCATCAATAAATTTCATATTCTTTAAATATAAAGTAATATAACAAAAACATTGTCACTAGCGATATCAGTGAATAAAATTATAACACCTGATAAGATTCCATCGATTATTATGAATGGATACGAATGATTGTTATCGTTGTTTTCAGAAATCGATTGTTTGTTCTGGATATTATCATGCCATTTGCATATACATGGGTCCTATCAGTATCATTGCCATCTAGGTGTGGAATAAACCCAGACTAATTGACTCCTTAAGTGGCACTTTCGCATGTTTTTTTTTTTCCATATCTTCTTGCATTTGTAGACTTATATTAACTTTTACTTAATTTTATGCTATTTTTGGCTTTTCGACTCTATCTTGTCAATTATCGTAATATATTTTATCAGCATCGTTGATATCTATAAAAATATCTTTACTACTTCCGCTCTCAAAATTAACATGATTAAAAGAGTTCCAAGAATCGAAGTCCATAAGTCCACTTACATTTTCTGAGAAGTTGAGAGCTTTCTTAGGGAATCACTATCGATCAATCAAGTTTGCCTATCACCTTCCACTCCTGGACACAGACTCCTAACTAATTTGCACATCATTATTAATTCCTAGATGTGGAAGATCTGAATGGGGTTAGCGCAAAAAGGTTATAAATTGGTTGCGCAGTTTGAAATTAGTCGTGTTATTGAAATCTGAATCCTACCATGGAATTTAAAAGTTGTCCTAAACTAGTAGCTCTCATATTCAATACTAATACTAACACATAAAAAAACGTGTGTGTACGGTTGTAGTTACTACACATTACACGAAGCATGCGGCTAGGGTCAATATTTGTGTAGGGTCTGAGACCTACCGCGGGACACGGAGTTCTTAGAAACGTGCTCTCACACTTTATGAAATAAGGATCATGTTATAGAAGATATTTTTTTGAGTTCCGATATTCTATCCTTTGAATCGATCTTTTTTATAAACTTGACTAATTGAGGTGTATTTTATTGCTTCGTGTTTTTTTGTTTCTGTGGTTTTATTTATGTTAGTGTTGTTGATTGAGAGAATTGTGACATTGCCAATAGATATTTGATCAATATCGGGTATCTCGATTGCAAGAGAATCGATTAAAATGCATTTAAAAATTTCACAAAGATAAACATCACTTTATGACCAAATTCTCAAGAATGTATAAATACTTTATTGAACACTTATAATTTAACGATTTTTATCGAATATTCAAAATGATTAATTATAATCGTATCGGAATGCAATAAAAAGCGATATGATCTGCAAGATAACACTTGGGTTAAATAAATAAAAAACCCAATTTAACACCTTGATTGACATTTGTTTAATTGGAGAACCATATTGGTTTTAAAACGGCTGCACAAAAAAAGATAATGCTGCGTTATAAATTAGTTTATGAGTAATGTCTTGGTTCTTAGTAACGGTCAGGTTTTAAATGGTCAAGGAAAACAATGCTTAGTTTATTTTTAACTTAGATTTTAATTACGTAATATGACGTAGTCAAAATGATCTTTTTTTCTAGTGATTTATATTCCACTGATTAACATTTACTTTAAAATATTTGTATGAGATATTTTTTAAAGGACAGGATGGATTTGAAGCTAGATAAAAGATATGACATTAGCTTAGACCTGCTCAGGTTATTACACCGTAAGAAGATTATTAGTTTATCTTAAAACTATTGTCAAAATCACTTTCTCCAATCTTCCTCAAGATGTATACGTGTAATAATCAGTATAAGGGCGATTCTCTGTAAGCTCGTTCAGCTCCATACAAATTCTGTCCTGGCAATTTTTTTTTTAATTTGACAAAAAACGTAGTCCTATGCCAAAGAAAATTAACTATTTATTTAGTTAGACAAGGAGGCCCACTGAAATTGTACCTATTTTCCGAGTTATTAGCGATTTTCCAAAAAATCATGACAGGGGACTGTTTGAGGCATCAGGGGACTGTTTTGAATGTGAACAGAAACCCACATTTTATGACTTTTCTATGATCAAAAGCCATATATTTCGGGTTTTTATTACCGCAAGCATGACACGACATAGATCTTGATACGTCGCAACATATGTAGATCTTCCAGCAACTCCTGGTGATTGTTGTAAGTTAATATGTTAGCAGTATGAAGAGCGCTAAGCTTCATGTCTATGTGGCTGTGAACTATACAAAGACGTGTTTCGCCATTTTGAGCGTTTGGTTTGATAACCCATTTCTTTCAACTGCTTACCAATGACGTCGCCGGCGAAAAAGTCGTGGTAGACCTCGTGGGTAAAGAACCAACTTGTCAATTATGAGGGCGCGGCTTCGATTCCAGATCAGGCAAGTACCAATGCAACTTTTCAACAAAGACTGTGTTTCGGATGGCACGTTAGACTGTAGGTCTCTGCTGTTATTGAACATCCTTGGCAGTCGTTACGGGTAGTCAGAAGCCAGTAAGTCTAACACCAGTCGAACTAAGGGGTACAGGGTTAGGGCACGCCACCATAGTGGGGACCTCTTTGAAGAGTGGCTCGGGAGGAGTCACGGCGCCCTCATTTACCGCATGACGCAGGTCCTCACCGGACACGGTTGTTTTGGGAAATATCGAACAGGTCCTGAGGTGGCGCCCGGGTGTCACCACTGTGCGGACAGTTTCGAGGACACGATGGACCTCACAGTCCAGGAGTGCCCTGCATGGGAAGGACACCGCCGGATCCTCGTCGAGGGCGTCCGGGCCTGGTTTATGCCATGGTCCGGGGTGAGAGGAATGGGATGCCGTCGCCTCCTTCTGCGAAGCAGTCATGCTCGAGAAGTAGGCGGCGGAACGACAGAGAGTTCGCATCTCTCATCCCGGCTGGACCAGGTAGTCACCACGGGCGCCGGGTTGCGCGAGACGACTCCCGGCCACCGTAGGCCTGGGTCTGTGGGCGATGAATTCAGATGATTCATCGTTCCTGCGTCTTTTTAGACAACAGACCCGTGTCGGTGGCGTGCGTAGTTCCACGCGCTCCTCAAGTTGATGTCAGCAACCCTAGCGAGGCCCAGCAGGGCATAGGGCCTCTGGGGCTGCGGGACTGTACGAAAGAGTTACCACGGCCCTGGTACATTAAAGGCCTACGACGGAACACGACGGATTTTTAGTCAGTAAAACTCTGACACTCCCCCACCGCTTCTGACCCGCAGCGGGAGGGGTCATTTGATGATTTTTAGCGTCGTTAAAAAAAGTCGGTTGCACGGGTAACTGAGTTGTGGAGGTCAGATAGGGCAGTCGCTCTTGCCGCTCTGATTCTCTCTTTTTTTGTAATTCCTCTCGGGATAGCTTCTTCTTTTTAGGAGCCATATCACGTGCGTTCGATCAGCCTGTGTAATATAATTCAAGTACATAAAGGAAAAAAATAATGCGATGCAATGATAGTTTGATTCTTAAATTAATAAAAGAGACTAGCGAATAAATTTACACAAACAATTCATGAAAACTATTAAACCAATACGCAGAATACACAGTCCCCTGTTTTGTTAAACAGTCCCCTGTTGCGTTTTTTGGCAAAGGACTGTTGCCAGAGGACTGTGTATTTCAGTTAGATTTCACAATATTTATGAAACCGATGTCTTATAGTTTTTTAAGAACCTACCGATCAATTAAGGCACAAATAATGCAACAATTAACTATAAATAGAGATAATTTAAGTAATTAAATTACATACAATTATTTACCAGAGGCCTGTGTGTGGTAGCGGCCCAAACGCTTGTTCGCCTCACAAATGACGCTCTAACACTAAACAGAATGGCGTATCGTTACCGCATTTGATAAGTTTGCCAACTTCACAACAATTGCATTTCGTTGCACTAATAAAACGATTGTAAAATATTATAGTTTTTTTTAAATATTGATTTAAATTTTTGGCAGGGGACTGTATTAAAATTCTCAGGACAAAGTTTACAGGAGTTTATTAAAATGAATAAAGTTGTAATGAGTGCTTGTTTTACGAAAATAATATAATTTCATTATTTTTGTTTGTGATATTAACTGCTAAGTGAAAGTAGTTTCATCAAGTTTTTCGGAAATCGCATTTCTAGGTGTGAATGCAGTGAAAGGGACAGCCAGGGGACTGTATTTTTCGAGCTTCTAAAACGTATAGAAAAAAAATTAAAGTAATTATGGTTATAAAAACAAAGGGCCCGTGAAGCTTCGGGGTTAAAGTTTCATAAAATGTGATTTTTTAAATAAGAATTAAACTATTTATTGAAAAAATCGGTCCGGACAGCCGATTACGAGCTTACAGAGAATCGCCCATAAAAGAAAGTGTAAACTATTACTGGCGCTAGTAACTGGCATGCCAGTGCCAGCTCGCCAGTACGGTACTCATCAGAATAATTCTCTCGTAGTAACTAAATTGCCTACAAATTGAAAAGGCGTGGGACGCCCTTATTCTGGAAATATAAGTTCATTGTAATGGATTTATTTTTGTAATTTCTAAGAAGAGTATTAATAGAAGGAAAAGTTGTATAAAAATACTTTCGACCTAGATTTAAAATATACAGAAAAAAAAACCACATTTTTGTAAGTTACAAAACCAAATAAATGCATCCAGTTCGCAAGATAGAAATCATTCTACAACTTACATATATGAAGATTATTTAGCAATCGAAAACCAAACAGTACATAATAAACATTAATATTAATAAAACAAAAATTAATTTAATTGAATAACAACCTTATAATATATTATTACTGAAATATATAACAGACAAATATTCAGATACACAAATGATTTTAATAACTTTATACGTGTTGTATATTTCAACGGTTACATACGATAACATTAAAACATATCGGCCTATAAGCTGTGCAGTTTAAGATGATGTTTAGCGCAGTTATTAACACTATATCATCACTAGTGTATATGTGCGTATAAGTACAACTAATCTTAAATAGGTTGCGCTTACACTAGTAACGGGATGTGGTCGTTTTAATGATAGACTGCTTTAAAGGGAATTGGGAATAGAATTTTATGTATTTTTTTGTCGGTTAGAGATTGTTTTGATCTGTTTAGATGGATGACATATTAAGCTATCTCGCAGGTTCGATAAACTTGAATATCACTGTAAAACAACCAAAATACTGACAAATGGCAACAGCAAATTACACTGTATTAATAAATTTAACAACTTCAAAATCACTTTGACTATAGAGTAATATTCTAACACAGTAAATCTCTAAATCTTTCACACCTAATTTGTCAAGTTATTTATCGAAAATCATCCGAATACGGACATCTCGGCGCGAACAATAAAGTACAGTCAGTAGAATATTATGGGCACAATAAAACTCATAAAATTTTGATTGCCCACATAATTGTTTTAGTATAGTGGATTGTAAACAATATGGTGTTAGAATCATGCTCGACAACCTTTATGGGATTCTCTGAATTTTATTTTGTTAATGTTTGATGAAGATTTTTGATGTCAAATCACAGTTCGATACTGTTAGAGAATCTCGTGGCTAAGTTACAGCCGCATGGCTCAATTAATCATAAGGTAAAGCAGGGCTAGGTGTGATGAGTAAGTGCATGGGAGACATTCATATCATGATGACTTCCTCTGTCTTTTGAACATGGGCTGTTATGGCAGTCGTTACGGGAGGCAGCCACTCTATGTCACTGAAAAATCACTGGCATTCAGCAGCTTCTGGTTAACTTGGTTGGAAATAGGCTCGGCAGTTGATGATTTTGATTGCTTACAACTTTCTTCTGTTTTCTTTCTGATTTTCTGCATCTACGATTGCTATAATTTCTTCGAACAAAAAGCTGGTTGTTGCCAAATCAAGTCCCTATCGAGTGTGGGTACGTCACTAGTCTGCGCGCGCAATTACGTTAGTAAATTACTTCTCGTCGCGTTGTAATTTGTTCGTCTGCCACGCCCCGTAACGTCTAGCGTTATGTTTTTCCATCTGACTGTACTTTGGGAAGAGTATTCTTTTGATGTTATTAAAGTTATGTTCTTCCTAAGGTCCTTAAGTGGAGATTTTTCTGTTACACGTCAATCCTTAACTCGACTATTTGGTTGGGTAACACTGAAAACAGCAAGTAAACGCGTGCGCATGAAGTAATTTCCTTCAAACTAAGTTAAACAGCTGTTGGCTAGTGAGAACATAATGTGAGTACCTAATTAGCACAGAAAAAACGTTATTTGAAGTCTAAAAAAATTGCTTTATTTACAATCAGTCAAAAGATCAATATTGAAATCGAATTACCTAAAGACTACTTTAATAAAAAAGCTTACAGCGTAGGGTAAAATCACCATAAACTGAACGTAAAGAAAAAATCTCAAAACCATTAACAAACGGAATTTAATTAAATGAATCGCGCAGCACTTTGCATAACACAAAACATTTTAATTTGTGCGTGTTATAATAAAAGGTTATCTGTTATTATGTATTGTATTAATTAAACAGCCGCCGCCATGTTAAACAATCGTTTTGTGAAACCACTAGACCGTTTATGGGGTTACTGGAGCTGTGAACAAATGAAAAGAAATCGTGTGGCTTTTGTTAATGAAAGATAAGAAATATATTTTTAATGTTAAAGGTTCATTTTCCGTGCATTCTCTCAAATGAAAGCACCTCTCTATATCACAGAAAACAGAAAAAAATATTATGGTATTCGTAATTATTCAATGAAATAATAAGACCAAATTTTTAATCACTTCAGAACATTATACCAGCACGTATCAGTTTACCTAGGTTGAGGAAGTCAGATAGGCAGTCGTTCCATGTAAAGCACTGATACTCAGGTGCATCAGGCCAGATGGGAGGAGGCTAGTTGCTAGAGCAGATAATGATGTAAAAAACTTCCCCACTCACAATATTAACAAAAATCACGATAAAATCATGTCAGGAGTGTCACTAAAATCTCTTTAACTATTTCCAGGTAAATTCGAGCCGCATCCTGCTGCCAGTTTCAACATGGGTTACCTCATGGCGCCGTACCCCTACCCCAACGGTGGGGCGCATCCCCTGCCCGTCTCAATGGTGAGTTTGCGATTTTGCATTAACTAAATCGTTTTAGAGAAGTGATGACAACTGGTGCACTCACCCTTTGATTTGGTGGTATGCTTTTGCTTAGCAATGATTTTAGTGGAGAAGAAGTGTAGGTATGTTATTGAGCTTTTTATTTGATAAAATTAAATATTCTATATTTTTGTTAAAGTGTTAAACAAATGTTATCGAATTCACATTTCCATGACTAGGACATTTTAAGATAACTTCCCTTACAACGTACCGACGAAATTGCCTATGCTTTGTTGATAATAATGTCGATCAAGAGCATAAACACCAAAAGAACTTCTCTGGACTTTTTGTCGTCCGGGTGCAGTGGGATTGCTTGAAAGAGTTAACGCGGCCCTTTTACACAAAATTCTTCGGAAGGAACAAAGATGAATTTCAGTCAGTAAAAGTCTGACACCTAATTTCCCAGTTCAAAAATAAGGCATACTCTGTCCCAAAACAGTAATATCTACAGCTTATCATTTAGATATTTATTATCACCAGGTTAGACACAGTTGGAAAGCGTCTACCTACAGATTGCTATCACATGCTCTTATCACTCCCATTATCACTTGTCAACTCTTGTGATCGTCCTATAATTTTATTTGTTACATTACTATCTTGAAATGTTATGCTGAAATAGAGCAAAATTTTCAAAATGGGTCGCAAAAAAAAGTCGTAAAGTGTGACAAAAGTTATTAAGTCGCTACCTCGGAATTCAACAATTTTTTTAAGTTAATTTTAATTTAAGAATACTTATTTGAATAATTAACTTTTTTTATATGTGTTTGTTGACTATATTACCTAGATTAATCCGAAGACAAAAACATAAAACAAGAAACTTTTCTCGATAGAAAAAAAATCAGAACTTACCTCTAAAAATAACATTTTATGAATTCTATGTCGTAGTCATGTACTTTCTGTCACATTAAAATAATGAAGAATGTAGATAATATCTTATTAAACATTAATTAGAAATCAGTTTTTAAAGAAACATAAAATTGAATTTTTAATAAATTTTTATTTAGTATGGCGCTTACGTAATTTTTTTTCGAGCAGGTTGCATGTTTCCTCTCTCTATCTATTTACGTTGCTATCGCATAGTTCTATCCCTCTCAACCATTTACCCAGTTCGCCCGTGAACATCGCAACGAGGTATCCTCTTAATTGGCATTGCTAAACTGACGCAAAGTTTAGCAATACCCAAACATATTTTGAGTTATGACTATTACTTAGTCATAAATAATGTATATCAACTTTTTATTATAATAAGACTAGAGATTTGAAAACAATTAGATAACTTCTCACTAAAAACCGCCGTTTTGAAAGATTATTATTCGTTTTCTTATTGGAATTATTATACCAAAAATTTACGATGATCAAATATAAAACCGTCCCTAGCTCTACTACATGTCACGTAAAACACAAGTATTAATTAGTAACCTGAAATCGTAATAATATACTTTAATTCCATCTCGCATGGTCCAGCCAGAGATAAACTCCGTATATTTACACTATCTTCAAATAACAAGCATCAAAATGGTCTTCCACATCGTAATATAATCGTCCGTGATACTATTTTTATTGGATTATTTCCTCGTAATAACCGCACCACGTGTTCAGCCGGGATTCGAACCCGGGACGCGCCGGAAACGTTAACACAAACAGTTTTTATTTCTGACTCCATCCTGCTTCGATGTGTACAATCGGGGAAATAACTAAATTACACATTCATATTTTATTGAGCTTCCTTTGTTTGGGCTTTTTTTATTTTGTTTGAGATTTTTATTGGTGTATCTTACTCGTGCATACTACTGCGCAAACATATGCAAGCTTTGCAACAGTAGTTTTAGAAGCTTCAAAGATCTATTGCAAAATATCTAAATCCCAGCCAAGCGTAAATCGCAACGAGAGAATCTAAAAAAGCATACAAGTAATCCTTCAGCGAAGAATTTATTCAAATCTAAAATGACCGAATGAAAAGCTTTAAAAATCGTACGTAGAACGTCGAGCGTCGTACGTCAATATCGTTCAATAGCTAAGGCTAGTACGCATGCACGGGTGCGCCATTCAAATCCTTTGGAACGCGGTAAGAAACGAAAAAAGAATCCGCCGCGAAAATATGAAACTCGAAACGCAACAGGTGGACATACAACCGTCTCATTCTTTTCTATGAGATTTTAAGTTTCGTCTCTTTTGTACGGAAGCCGCCCCTACAGTCGCCGCCCCCGCTCTGGGGCGGGAAATTTAAATGAAGGAGGGGTAGGGATGGAAATGCTTTTCTTTTTGCTCGCGGGGTGTATTTTAGGGCTTTTGTCTGGGTGAATGCGGCCGGCAATTTCGGGGTCGCTTGCGTTCGTTTCGTTTTGGGATTTGAAAATCGAATATTTTATTTTTTTAAATTGAATTTAAGCGTTCCACAATTGGTAGTGTTTGAGGCATATAAAGTAGAATAAAGTAATGAATGAATAGGAATATTAAACGTTTTACCTCAAAGTTGTTTCAAACGGAACTCGGCCAGAATAAAACGAAGCTATTTTTGAAATTGCGTCCGTCTTCCGTCCTGCTATTAAGATAACAGAGATGCGCTTAACTTAGTATTACTGTCACGTTTTTAACCATGAACGTTGTGATCATCTTATCAAGTTATAGCCATGGGACATGTAATGGCTTAGTGCTTTAATCACCCTTGTCAAGCGGGCTTAGATGACAGTTTTTAACTGTCTTGTCTGATGGTATTTGAAAAGTTACCTAAAAAGAATCACTTATTTTGGAAAAAAGGTTCTAATACTTTTGATACATAGCAAAAACCCAAAGTACCATATCGAATCTATTAAATACATTCCATTCTTCAATTCTACCAAAATGAATTCTTCAACATCCATTCCTTAAATCTGCAATACATTAAAATTAATACAATAACAGGCAATTTATTAATACAAGCGAACAATCTGCGGTATTGCAATTAATACGGTAATTTTCCGTGGCGATTCAATTGTCAAGTGATAAGGTTAATTAATTGCCAATGTAATTATTTGCGTTCGTTCTGCACTCTGCCTTATCGTAAACTACCCTTATGGTTTAAAATTATATTTATTTTATAGACGAGAATATAATATAGGGATAGATCGGAATGTTACTTTGTTCTGGTACCACCTATCTCTAAACCAAATTTCATATAAAACGGTTCAACCGTTTTAACATAGCGCGTATATAGTACCTACGCGTATTTGTGTATTGGTATGAATAACACTTGTAAAGTACCTAATCGTAAGAAATGGTTTACGAATAATATGTATAGGAAATCTATTATTTTTATAGACTGGCTGCCAGGCCTTCAGGTTCTACTTATACTAATGCACTAAAAAAAAACATTTTTTGTTGTTTATAATAGCTCCGAAACTACTGAAACAATTTGAAAAAATACTATATTTTATCTCTATAGGATAGAAGTTCCCCGGGACGTTGGTACTTTTAAAGGCCAAAAAGTCTAGAACTATGCCAGCTAAAACCATAAACCATAGTTATAGTACTATACGTTATCAGTACAATATACTCTTAACTGTATCTTCACGACGTATCTCGAACACGTAGACGCGGCGTGAGCAGACAGCCACCTAAGTCAGATTAGGAATATGCAGTAATGTTTGTTTGTAACGGGATTTAAGCTCCTAAATTGCTGTATAGGGCTTTTAAGGAAAAGATATGCAGATTTCTGCTTTTTTTTTTGGAAGCCGTGCCATAAGCTTGTTAATAACTAGGTAGTTTGTAGTAGTTTGTACCTGGGTAACTTGCTTTTAGTATGATCCTGGATCTTTCATATCAAGCCTACGTCCACAGCTGAACATAAGTCTCCTTATATGTTTCCAAAAAGAGGTTGGAAAGCGTGTTAGCATTACGCGGAAAAGGAACCTAGTGCAATCTGAAGGTTTAGACCAGATTCAGATAACCTCCTGAAACTAAGCTGACACTTCACTTTTGCTTATAATTACAAATTGAAAGCTCCATATCATAGGAAAAGCCTATCCACTATCATAAATTTTGCCAAAACTAAGCAGCCTTCAATTTTACGTTTTATCAACTAACCTATTGACGAACACAGGTCATATTTACTTTATCAATTCACCAGTAAAGCCGTCATTTATCGATTTATGCAATTGTATGAATGTCGACCCATACAAAAGGGTACAGCCACTTGGTTATAGGGTTAAACGGCGTCAATCAATCAATCAGGACATTATGTGATGGCATCGCGACCAATGCGATTCATATTGGTTATTAATAAATTATTGGGTGTATGTATCATTTTGTGTGGGGCTTAATTTTATTAAAGCTTTTTTGTAGTTTTTTAGAGTTCCGTACCCAAAGGGTAAAACGGACCCTATTGTTTTCGCTCCTCCGTCCATCCGTCTATCACCAGGCTGTATCTCATAAACCGTGATAGTTAGAAAGTTGAAATTTTCACAGATGATGTATTTCTGTTGCCGCTATAACAAAAAATACTTAATTAATACAACAAACGTGATTTTTTGCTCATTTTTTAAATAATGGTACGGAACCCTTCATGCGCGAGTCCGACTCGCACTTGGCCGGTTCTTTTTCATAATGGAAGGTACTCATTTTCCTAATCTATGTATGTATTATAGCTATATTGTCCTTAGCACATGGAAGTTACCTTGTTTTATTTCATAGGCCGTAAAAATGAAATCTGCGATCAAAAATAAAAGCGTTTAAAATCTACAGATAAGGAAGTAATTTTGAACTAATATTCTGTACCCACAACCGCGTGTTTCCATCGGATATCCCTCATCTACGTAGCCATAAGACCATTAAAAAGAACATCCCTGTCGGTCCCCAATCCGTCGATACCTTCCATAATTCCGCCCGGGAAAATCATTACACACGCCCCGCTAATTCGGGTTTCGAGAGACCAGGGGGTAGGGAGACTCCCCACCCACACTGCATCTCATTTTCAAATACCGTACTAAGGCGCGATTGCTGTACACCCGATCAGCTGCAAGCCGAACGAATATAAACTCTGTATCTTATATCCAAAGTGCATTTTGCTTAGTTAACAACACAAAGTAGTCACGCCAATTGTAACTTTGTTGACTGGACGCTAGAGTTAGAATTTCTTTGTGTTTTCTTCGGCGGCCGCGTACGGATTTCGACTCAGTTCGCCTTGTGGTATGGGGAACGTTTTCCACTGAATAATAGAGGGGAGATTTCCTCTTATTTTTTCGTGAATTTTTTATTTAAGAAAGGGATAAGATTTTAATGTGGGCGCTCCGCTTTTATTACTTGCGATTGTGAGATACGTCCTATTGTTGTGAGTCTTGATGCGTATGAGGTTTCCGCTTAAGGTATTTTGTATGAGGCCCGAGGACGGAGTTATGTCTTTAATGACGTTTCACTTGACGTACTCTAGCAGTTTTTTATCCGCGGTTATCTATTGTGCTCATTGTATTGCCTTTTCTGTAATATAAGAAGCTTTGCTTTCTAAATAATCGTATATTTTATTGGTTTTTCCATAGCTTTAGACATTGTTATACACTTAGGTCACATTATCAAGCCTTGTAAGACCAGGGAATCTAACCAAACGCCTCTCGTTCATCGGCATTGTTAGATGCACTAAAGTATCAAGAAAGTTCACTATTTATTCTTTTCTATTACATCTTGTCTATCAAGCTGTCACCTGTCTAATAAGTATTCCGCCCACTAAGAACTGCCGGAAGCTAGGAAGGAACCTCGGCGCCGCTTGACCTTGAACCTGCCTTCATATTCGACAGCCTAACTTTAGTTATGCAACATGTAAGTTTATGCGGTTTATACTAACTTGTTAATGTAAACAGTTTAGTTAACTATCGAGATGCTAGCATGTGTACGTGAAAAAGTCGCGATATTTCATAGGATTAAAAAGAATCACGTAAATCCGTCTATAAACCTCAGCGTAATCGATGTACATACATAAAAAAAAAAAACATACCGGCCGAATTGAGAACCTCCTCCTTTTTGGGAAGTCGGTTAAAAATTACGAAACTATGTGCTCTTAGGGACTTCGTAGTCCGATTGTATGAAGGTAGCTGTAATATCTCAAGAGCCAGCCAAAGGCTATAATATTCTGGACAAGTTCGAAATAAATTAATCCTATACTATTTTCAAAGCTTAGTTTCTACTGCAAATACGAATTTAAAGTTCTTTACCATCTCGTAAATCAAAAACACATCTCAAAAAATAACTTCCTCTCTACATTTCCTTCTTTCTTTAAATCAAGTGTTAAATCAAAAATACCAAGCCGTGATTACAATCATAGTTAGTACAATGACGTATGTTCCCTTTGATGTTGCCGCCGCGATCGTTATCAATTCAATGTTTATTGTTTCTTCATAAGGCGATACCTTGATAAGGATGTTTCATTGAAATTATGTTTTTGAAGGTTAAGGATTCTTACTGTGCTTAGTTAATCAAAATATTTGAAGCGGTAATTGGTGCGGCTTTACCGTGGTCCCGTATGAACTACTTTTCATTCGCAGATAAAATATAGCCTATGTCATCTATACTAATATTATAAAGCTGAAGAGTTTGTTTGTTTGTTTGAACGCGCTAATCTCGGGAACTACTGGTCCGATTTGAAAATTTATTTCAGTGTTAGATAGCCCATTTATCGAGGAAGGCTATAGGCTACTTTTTATCCCGGTACGGGAAGTAGTTCCCACGGGATGCGGGTGAAACCGCTGGCAGAAGCTAGTTTGGGATAAGAAGCTTTCCAAAAGTAAAAAAAAAAAATCAAAGCCTTTACTTCATACAAAAAAAAAATATAATATTAGAAAAGTATAACAACTATTTCTCATCAAAGCGCTAGATAGGAAAGTATCTAGAGGTACATATTTGTCTTCCATTACAGACTAATTTATTTACCAGTCCCATGCCTGAAGGATAAGCTGACTTACAAATGGACCATAAATCCCAATTCTGCTCTAAGTATCATTGTCAGCTTAAAACGTGTTCTCCAAGGAATACCTATGCGGCCACGCACCTTAACTTAATGTTATGGCAACACCTCACCATAGGCATACATATTCGTTCCTAAGTAACGCACTAATTTAACTTAACGCTCTCATTGAAAATGCGTACACAGCTTCAAGTTAACCATCTCGGTACTTGGAAATCCTTTTAAAACCACAACAAAATTGTCGAGTGAGGAGGCAAGTATTTAGGTGTATGTTCCATCGTTCCACCCATGGGATCAGTATTAGAACTCACACAAACAGTTTCTCATTGTGAATCCTCCCCCGTAGTTCAATATTCAACTACCCACTATAAAATAATCAAACACTACAAGGGTTGGGGTGTCATCACGCCAGTCGAGCCACCGGGGGGGTGGACAGTAATACTTTTAAAAGCGTCATCCCGTCGGCACCCTCTCTGAGAGCTTTGTCGGATATCTCATTGTGCGTACACTCGCACAGAGAAGTCGTTTCGTAACAACACAGTGCTCCGGATGCCTTTTTTCGTGGAAAAAAAAATGGTGCAAAATTTTTGCTCTCGAATTGAATTTTTTTGATTCGCTAAAGTCAACTATCGGATGCATTTTTAAATAAACAACTGTTCATTTTGCTGTTTATTTTTTTTATGGAATGCTGTTATTATTATGCTGAAATTTCGTTAAACAATTACGGTAAAAGCCATTATAATTTCGATCGTTTAATGAAACGTGAAATGTGCAATGTTTTGATTTGAATATTGTATTCCAAGCGAGTGATTTTTGGTCATTTCTGTACACTGATAACTACATTCACATACTAAAATAGCTCATATTGAGACATGTATGGATAAGCAAACACAACAGAGGAACGTAACAATTATCCGCTCCTTTACACAAAGCTGGTATAAAGGAGTTGCATATAATATATTTTCAATAAGATCTAGATTCCAGCTATGCGAGTCCCAGTGGATGGTAATTGCCTAGAAAGTCCTATTTCCATCCCCCTTGCCCCCACCTGTTCCGTTCTCCCCCACCACCCCCTAGCTCCCAGTCTGGTCTAGATTTTAGATTCGAGACCTAATCTCGTTTCCAATGGAATTGCAAGAGAATGTGTACGTTTTCATTATTACTTGCTAGTGTGTATTTTACTTTGTTATATTATTTGGACTTTGGAGATTAAAAGATTTTAGACTTAATTTATTGTTTTATAATCATAAAATGTATTAGTATATCTTAATTATTTTTCATTTGATATTTTCCGCTTTTTAGCTTGCACAAGTTCATGATATTTAAAAGTTATGACTTAACACATTATTGTACAGTTTTTTTTGTTGTTCAATCTTTAAATGCTTTCATCTGTATGAATTGCCAGGATAACTTAGCGCTTGAACGAGGAAGTATACTCGTAATTCCATGTAACCGTTGGTCACAACCACCCATCGGCTATTCTGCTCACCTTTAGTTTTCAGTACCGTTTGCCATAAAATAAGACAAATGACTTTTTAACACAACAGTTTCATGGCATATCGGGGTTTTCAAAGTCATGTCTACACATTTGCCCTGCCTTTGTGTTCAGCCCACGTGCCATAAACTTTCATTAGTAATAAACATTAGCATAGGTAATATACTTTTGTTGGGTTGGTACTGTATTTTGAGTTTGGCTTTTAAACACCGGCTGTTGTTTAAGTCTTAACCCATACCTTTCCTGTAACTTCATTTTGGAAAATGTATTGTTTAAAGTACCGTGTGCTAATTTATTCGTAATAAGACAAAACGCAATAAAACTTATCCCCATTATCAATAACCACTCATGTCGGATTAACCCTATACCACCCCATAATGACTCTTAAGCGAGCGTCCAATTTCACACCGACTGTTACTAAAGATGTAAATATTAAATCCAATTTACAAACTTACCCTTCACCTAACCCCCTCGATTATACACACAAAAAAAAAACATGAATTATGACTATTATAACCTCTCCAAAACCATTGTGCGGTATTAATCGCCAATTCGTTATAAATAAGCACAGTGAGCCACCCCGCCTATTTGCGCGAACAAAAAAAAATTGTGAATATGATTTTATGGCAGGTTAAATCTATTTAAGGGGGATTAAGTTATGAGTAATATTTCTATTTGTAAGGGGCATTTAACGAGCTATTTGACGCCTTTTGGCATCGCGTGCGGTTCGCGGGGCGCCATTCATGGCGAGATAACCCATAATTATGATCCATCTTACCACTATAGCGGTTTTATAAATGTTTGTTTTCATGACAGGTGAATTATAATCATCGGCGCGATGATTAAATGATCGCACTCTGTTTGATGCGGCTTTTGATTCCAGTTTTATTTAATGCTAGTTTTAATTTAATGGTTTCACGGAATCGCTTTACGTAGTCCTCTAACCGATTGGATCGGTTTTATTTAAATCATGTTTACACATACACACTGACATTATTTTTTAACATCGTTTTTAATGTCATTTTTTCACATGAATATTTATGGAGTCCTCGACTGCAGCTAACGGCCCTATGTCGATGATATTCTATGTACATTAAATATGTACCCCGTATACGCGACGTATATTAATTTCCATCGAATCCGAAATCAAAGGCGCTCACGTCCCAGAGGACAGCCCACTGGTCTAATGTGCCCATTCTCTGGACAAAGCGGATTATTTTCGATGTTGTCATATCTCAAACCTATTAACATAATGTGGTGACGTGATTCCCTTGTTTAGGTTTTTTGTCTATTTTTTTCTCGCTTGTCACGCTGTGTGGTCTTTTAGGTATTATTATGTTGTGACGTACGGTCTTTCAAGTTTCTGAGAAGGCGTGACTTGCTTCGTTAGCGTGCTGTCGGATTAGTTTACGTCATGCAACTTGCAAGATAAATATTAAGTCTTTTTATTCAATATTATTGGATCGACCTTAGCATAAACGCTATAAGTGCTTATTGTTTCTACGAACACACAAAGCCTGACTAAACGATACAAACATAATTTTCCACTTAAAGCGAAATTATTAAACCGATTACTGACTCCCTTCGTTTGCCCACAAAATACTCAATTACGTAAACAAGGCAAAGAAAAATACAAGTAAGAAAATACTACCGTGTGCCGGCAATACCGTAAAAGTGAAAGAAAACACAACACACCATTACATTGGTCGCAGTTGCTAAACAAGCCAAGTTTTCCCACAAAGCGTGGGTTTAGCGTTAATATTTCAAGTGTATTGTTTGAGTAATTGCTCGCCCCGCGAAATAACCTAATGGGCGTACTTTGGGCGCAGTGAAAAAAAATCGATTCACCCATATTTGTTGTTAATTATAGTCGGTTGAGCCGTCTTTCCGCTTCTGCTGGTTCGAATACGATTTAAGACCCTCCCTGGTCCAATTACAGAGTTCTCAAAAGTCCCCCCTCTTACCCTCCCCCTCTCATTTTTAGATCGAGCCTCGTTTTAATGACCTCTCGAGTTCCCGATGTTCATTTGTCGCGAGGGTTTTTGCGTACGATTATTTCACTTTTTCTTTTTTGCCCCGTAACGATTGGAGAGTGAAGCACCGTGGTGGAACGCACTCGAGACCTTAGAAATATTATAATATATTTCGCTTCAATTTGTCGTCTAATGTTACCAGAAAATATAAAAAATATATTTCATACTAATAAGGCAGTTGTTATCGTTCTATGTTACGAGTGATACCTAGACATAGTTCACCATAACATAACAGACATTTATTCGTAATCACTATATATTATTTCTATAAAATCTCCATCAATTCATCCAAGACTTGACAACATTTTCGCTCTAATTGTTTAAAATTCACTCCCCATATTAAAAATTTGTCCCCATTACTATTTCCATAGAAAACTTATGAGGGGTAGCTTTTGTGAAGCATGTTTGGAATCCTGTAATTTTCTATGATTTTGCAGTTTGCCCCAGTTTGCAGTAATTGTATGGGGACCGATATTAATTCGGAATTACTCCCTTTGCAGCCCTTTGTGAGCATTTTTTAATCTTTGCTAATATAGTCGTTGATTGTACAAATGATTACTGATGGATCACCGTCTATTGACCTTGCTTTGATTGCAAATTGAGTCATGCTTTTTTCTGGTTTGATGATTGTTATCGACCACTGTGCGAAAGAGTAGTCTCAGACAAAAAAAAACTATAAGGTTATAGATAGTGCGGATATACCTATTCGATATATTTGACATTTGACTTGCTATTAAATAATTACTTAAAGCTAAATTAATTGGCGATCACTCTCTAAACATTAATAGTGTTTACATTTTCATATGAAAAATATTTTATTGAAAAATTAAAACTTTTTATAATACTGTTACCGCTTTGATGTCCGCGTTTGTTGAAACGTACAAATAAAGCACTTGATAGATTTAAATATTGCTGAAACGTTCAACGATTCATATTTTATTTTTACTAATCAAATCATACGCCAATGAATCGTCTAAAACGTTTTTATTATTTACACTAGTTTTAACGATTCATATTTCTATTTATTTTATTTTATAAAACAGCATGTGTATAACAAATTGTTGCAAATACAAACAGTAAAAATACTATTGATTACAAAGCAAACAAATTTCGCTCTTGACACGAGATGAGCAAACACAGACAGACATACAAAATACAAATACTGATCTTCATATACAAACAAAATCTACATTGTGAACTGTCCATACTGTACCTTCCCAGGCCTAACAAAATCATTAATTCACTTAAATTAACCAAAAATAGACTCTAAACACTACAAAATTAGGGTGAGATCAACTGTTATCATCCACGTCGTGCACTAGACGGATTTTTAAAACGACATTTTAGAACACGACGCCACGACATGTGTCATCACATCATGTCAATGCAGGGATTATGATAACCATCGTACGGATGCCATCTAGCATGGGGAATCGCCCTTTGCGATCTCCGCATTACATTCGTACTGCGAGCTACTCGACCAAGCGAAAATCAACCCTAATTAGACACGACAGAGTTGAAATTAATCTACGGCAACCACTTAAAATCCACTAGGGTGATCCCGAAAAGACAATTTAACCCTAAAAAATGGTGCATGGACAATAATCCGCATGTAATATCGCAAATTTGTCATCGGTTCGTCGGGCCGGGCTGGCCCATCTGTCAGTCAATACGCAATTCGATTTGCAGCTATTAGAGACGGGAGAGCAGTGTATTGCGCCACTTGATTGGATGAATAAAGACAATATCCCGCTTGAAATATCGTCCACCTGTTAGTTTTAGTCGAATTTCGTTTTTAAAAAAACTGGCGAAAGATTGATAGCTTCAAAATAATTTAAGAATGATACTACTAACACTTGTCATATTATAGCTTAAATAAGTGGTACTATTTTAATAATCCTTTCGTACAAATTGATATTCAAAGGATTCATATTCATAAAGTTACCCCATATCAAGTCAATAATAACACCCTAAATATGAAACGCTTAATAAAATCCGCATATACCATTTCGTTGAAGCGGTAATAAATTGCCCTTTTTGACGTCTTATTCAGAAAACTCAGCGATTCATGTGTCAGTGTCAGATAGGGGGTAGCGCGGATGATGAAAAATGTATTCGGATATATCGGATACTCAATAGCGCCACGCGTACATCGTCTTCAGGTGACATCAACTGGGTCTTGCACCCTAATTTTTAGGGACGTCCGGTATTTTTTTGCATTATTATGTTGTTACGTTTTGAGTAAGTAATTTAGTTTGACATGAAAATTTGTGTTTTCGTTTTTTGCAACTTTAAACTTGAAATTGTGTGAAGGTAATTGTATGTAATGGTAATATATATTTCCCGTGACTAAAATTGATTGTCGTTGCTTACTAAATAATAATGAGATTACTAAATACCAGATTTCTAAAGAATAACGAATAAAAGGAGATTCAAAACTCGTTAAACTTACGAAAATCCAATTTTATGTCTTCATCGAAAACTATTATCCAATCCAATGTTCTAAACATTATTAAGCCCGTCATACACGGTTAATTACCAATAGATTTACGACTACATAATAAATAATAATACCAGCGATAAAAAATAAAGCCGTTTGCACACCGTCGATCGCAGACGCGTGCCGTCGACAGATCTGATAGCCGTGAGCGCATTGAAACTAATAAGCTTCGTAAGTAGTGTTTTGAAAAGTTTTCTAATATATAAAATAAAATGATGAAGACTAGTTGTCACAATATATTGTACAAGCTAGGGTGTTAAGAAATGGACAGATGACACAATAGAAAACTGAGCTTGAATTTTAATGATGAACTCAATACATATTAATAGATTGATCTTATGACGAACCTGCACAGTGTAAAACATATCAGCAATCTAAGCCATAACAGTTTGTTTATAAAATATATATTTTTTTTTATTTTTTTTTTTTATTAAAAAGCCTATTTCTACCAAAACTTTTTAATATCAATCTGTACAATAAATTCAACACACTACTTATATTAAAGCCATGTCAACCTGTATTGACTGCGCACCATGTTAGGGAGTCGTGTGCGGCAGACAGGCGCGATCGGCGTGTGCGCATCGCCTGTCGCATGATGCGCGCTACAACGCATTTGTCGGCTCTCATAATATGTTTTACACGGTAACGTGTTGGGATTAATTTTTATGGAGGTTTATTAATTTGTGTGTATTTATTATGAAAAATTAAAGTGAGTTTTTTTATAGAGGTGCTTGCTAGAACTTAACTTTTTGACGCATCTCTGGAATAACTTGTATAGGCTGAGTTAAGTTGTCATTGATGTTTAACTTTACGTGAATTAAAGTACCGTATACAAGCTATTTTTCCCTAAGGTTTTGAATCTGTATACTTTCACCCTATTCTAAAGTTCATTAACACTAGAACAAGGCTATTTAATCATTCTTTTATAAATAGCATTATATCATATTCAAACGGCAATTAAAAATAAAAAACTTAAACATCAAATCGAATCAATCAATCATTCAGATAGTGTGAAGAAGATAATTGATTATTCGAAAATTTGCGTAGCCTTGTGATAATAATTTGCACAGGAAAAGTCTATTTATATTCTTAGAATATTTTTGATAGATTATCAATATTTGGAAAATATTATAAAAATATAATTATAGTATAGAAGGTACCTATAACAACTATACTTACACCTTTCGCTCTCTTCATTTTCAATAGTCTAGGTATTTTCGATGACAATTTATGACAAATAAATCAGAATTGGTTCAGCAATATGATCCATCCCCATCCGTATGCGACGTCCTTCGTTGAACTCAAAATTAAACGCACTATTGAATAAAAAAATAATAGCATACTTACCTATGCAGTCGAATCTTACAGTTAGCCTAGCTTCAAAGGAAGTTCACACAGGTAGGATAAACCGACAGACAGACAAACTATACATATATACATGCGGCTGCGTCCGCCGGGCCAAAACTAGACTCCCGTTGATAGAATAACGATTACTTCCGTCTCATAGTTCGGCGCTTATTATTCCATTTTTTAGGCTATTAATAGCTAGTATTTGTGTGGCCTTAAATGACGTAAATCATATAGAAATAGCTCATAGAAAAAATCTAATAAGAGAGGTTGTCTTGAGCCTTTTATGAGGTGGGAAATCATTAGATGACCGATGATGGTGCAGCGTGAGGGAGGGTCAGACTTTGACTGACTATAACCCACTGTGTCCCTTCTGGAGCCCTTTATGTACCAGGGCCGCTGTAACTCATTCGAACAATCCCGCAGCCGTAGTTTTGTGACAGACTTACAAATGCTACCATCCTTATTAATTCGAAAGTTTTTTTTCGCTTTCATTTGGAAATTATTTAATGGACTACTACACAAAAGACGAAGAGAGATATTCTACACAGAAAACGAAACGTTTTATCAGTTTGCGCACAGAACACTTCTTTCCTTCTTCCACGGTACGTGTTTTACGCAACTTATATCTATAAAGAATCTAAAACAGGTGCAAAAATGAAGCATCATTCAGGTACACTGTGCTGAAAATAAAAATGCACACTGTTTATTTATCAAAATAAGCTGCGCAAATAAATAGCTACCGACGATAATAACGTGTTCAGATCATATCAATTAAAAGTATTATCGTGTTTAATTAAGAGGACGAATTGGAATTTTTGGCGCCAAGGATGTCAATTTTTCTCAGTAAATACAAAACGGATCAAAATACAACTTGGCTACCTGAAAGTTCATGATATAAACCTTATTTTGTTAGTTGTAGAAACATGATTAGGTAACTTTTATAACAGAGAAAAATATATCAAACATACCTCTTTTTAAAAAGAGATTCACATATTATGGGCAAACGGGACCGATTTAAGCCTCTTAACTTTTTTAGTAGTTGAGTATATACATACTCTTTAAAATTGTAGTAGGAATTTTTATTAAATTATCATTTCTAAATATTAAAATTACAAAACCATTTTGTCGCTTACGACTTTTAGTTATAAGCTAGCGCGCGTATTGTTATCCTCGCCCCGCTCAGACGCTCCGACCCCTTTTGGCGCCTTAGATGCGCGTGCCGGTTATGGAATTATTGTTGACCACTTCCTCGCCTTAATTTATCTCCTGATATATCTATTACAGTTATCACGTAAGATTAATATCTTTGTACGTCAGACGCATAGTCGCCAAAATAAAGTAAACATTATTATTTAAAAAACGTTTCTCTTACATGTTTCATATTTAGCCATGAATATAAAAATCACAAGCAAATCGTGTTTTGTGACTTTTGTATGCGAATATTTGTAAATTGCCACTTTTTTATGCATACCAATTACTCGGATAAAGCCAGTTTTTCAACGGCTGAATTTACGCTATGGTCCAAAAGGTATTTATTGTGGAAATAATCTAAAACTGTATTTAATATGCCTCGCAGTGAGAAAAGAACCATGCTTATTAATGTGTAAGAAAATAATTTTGAATAGCTAATCACGAACAATATGTTCATTTTGTCAAAAGCTTCAACGGTGTCGTCTCTCAAAAATAGGGTTGTCAAAGATATCTTACGAAAAGTTACAACTAAGTATGTTAACTATGTCCTTAAATGAGCTGGGCAAAAACAATGTAGGTTGTGTTAAGTCATTTTAGGTAGCATTGTTTTTCTACTTTACACATTTCCGTATGTAGTACCTACCTACATATATAATATGTACCCTTGCTGTCAATGTACATTTTAATAAAATATCCTATAGCGCTTCAAATAAAAATACGTAACTCGCCATAACACAACAGCAAAGGGCAGCCCTAAACCTAAAAAAAAAGTAGAAACAAAACCCGTACGAGTTACCTAGATTCGCGTCAAAGAGTCACCCAGTTCTTTTTACCTTGCGCCTTATTACCTACATCTAGACTTAAGAACACTCAGTCTAGACTGAACGCTGAATGTTTGATGCATGCGCCGTCGACGGCTTTTAACGTCAACGGCTTTGGGATTTAGCAATATGGCGACACCTAAATCGTGAATAGTCGGGGCGCACTGTATTGGGAATTTTTTAGAGAGTTGCAAGTGGTGTTGACTTTGAAAATGTAGTTTCTTTTGTAGGGTTTTTATTTGAGAATGTTTTAAGATTTTTCAGTAGTGTCTATCACATCATAGTATTATATCGTAATATGCATATTTAATTTACTATATAGTTATCGGCACGGATATTGAGCTCTCGGCGGAAGAGTGGGGATCGCTTTACACTTACACTTTTGTACACATAAGGCAATAAACCAATAAATCGCTTCTGCGCAAGTGAAGGTCAGGGCTCAATATCCGTGCCGATAACTGTACCGAGTTGTGAACGATGCTTATGGACATTCACAATTACTTCCCATTTTCAAACATCCCAAAATGTTTCAACGATTTTGTTAACTTGATAATTGGAGTTTAACCGATGCGTGATTAATTGTTCGTGCGTGTGTTCCAAGCAAAAACTCAAGAACCACCCACTGGTGCGTGTGTAAATAAATATTCATCTGTAATAACAATAGAAATTAATATTTAATAACAAAAAGTTTAACGCTCGATTAGACGGCCTTATCTTTCTGTTGTGCATCCACCCTTGTACCGAACTCGGGATTGCAAGTTACTCGTGCGTATTAAAAACCTCGATTATCGATATCTTTGTACACGTAGCCACACTAGGACTGTTATAACGGCTCATTATACGATAAATAATCACGATTAATATTCACTGGCGGCAGCCATATTGCGTATCGCGGTAGCATCGCCCCGCCTTCTTTTGATATTAGAATTAATTTAATTCGCAAGAAACGACGCCTTAACGGACTCACGCCACGAACAACACACTTAGAACATCGTGCCAATCCATTATAACCTTTATTTTCAAAGGCACAAAACTCCACTAAAGTACCAACATAAATTGGTCGCACTGTACGGTAATTGCACATACGACCGATCATCGCCTTTTTAAACGAGTAAATAGAAATTAATAATTGGTAGTTTTTACAAAAGTTCTACTTATAAATTGCACTTGCCCGCCCCCGACGATGCCATAAAAGTGAGCAACTGTTGACGAACTGACATTTCAGTCGCAAAAAATACACTCGAATCGAAAAGTGATTATCATTAATTAAATTTATAGGTTTATCGGACCACTTTAGTTGTGTTTTGGTCGTAAATGTCATAATCGTAAAATTTAAATGGACAATAAAATCATTCTCATCGAAAATCAGTAATGTCAAGTATCATTTTATTTGTGGATAAAACAATTTTATTATTGACATTTGGTCCGTTTAAAGTAGGGTGGCCACAAAATCGTATAACGAAACGAGACTATATTATAAAAAGCTAGATTTTATAAATAAAAGAGTGGTTTCAAGCGAACGCTTTAAAAGTTATTGCACCCAAGTTTGATAGGATCTTTCACGACCGTGGTATCTGCCTGCTTATAACGCTCAACTATATAATAAAATATTATGTATGTAATTATTATGTAAATGTTTGAGCTCAACAAACATTAAAAAATATTTATCACCCATTTTTCTTAGCTGGTCCGTCAAAAGTCTACTAATAACGCATTTAAAAGAAGAAATAATGGATACAGAAGTAATTTTGCATTAATTACGTATTTTTAATCTTAATATAAATCAGAGGATATGTACGTGCACAATAAAAACACATATTAATAACGTATAACGACTTAAATAAATCTATTTAAAAAAATCTCAGCGCCACACAGTGGTCCGGATTTTCAAAAAGGTGGACATAGGATCGAAAATGCATATTTAACTCAACTAAAAATTGTTTCGTATAGGAAATTTAACACTGATTAATACTTATTACTACAACTTTTCAAAAAAACTGCTCCTTCACCTAAAAAAAAAATATTGAAAATAAAAATGTATGGGAGAAAATCTATTTTATTTTTTTTCTCCGTTCAGTATCAAAGTATAGCAACCAAATCTTATATTCTGGTAAGTACCTATTGTTCTTAATACGACAAAATATAAATTGCTTGCGTATCCCTGCGGCCTTGGCGCCTACGATGCTTCAAAGTTTACAATTTTAAACTTGAATTATCTTAACATTATTAACGAGTTTTTCTGAGTTTTTCTATTGAAATTAATACAGAATATCATTTTTAATAAAAAAAAAAGCCCCCCGCGCGCACCAACCGTGTTTTTGGCTCGCCCCTACTACTTGGGACTTAAATATACTACTGCTGAAATGACAGTATACTTTTGTGTAGTATACAACTTTGCCGAACCCTTCGGGGATTATCTTTAATGCGTGACTGCCCTAATTGACCTCCTCAACCCAGTTACCCGGGCAACACAATACCCCTTGGTGAGACTGGTGTCAGACTTACTGGCTTCTGACTACCCGTAACGACTGCCAAAGATGTTCAATAACAGCTGGAACCTACAGTTTAACGTGCTTGCTTGCATGATTGATATTGCTTGTATGATATTCACGACCTCTTCGAAATTCCTTATTTCTTGCTTCGCCCGCTTCTTCGGAAAGAATGCTAATTGGTATGAGGCCAAAGTGATGACAAATGTCTGCACCGTATATGAGTAGCTTGTGTAAATGCACAAAGATCTCAGCTGTTTCTCTGCAATAACTCCTGAATTTTTCAATATCTATAGCACATCCTGATGAAATCGTTTGAAGAATAACCGCAAAATGTTTTAGTAGGCCTTTGTCAATTTTAGTTATTTCGGCAGATTTATCATAATCTCTAAAAAACCTGTTTGCTGTTCGAATTCTTCTTGTGTCAAATGTTTCTTCGCAACTTTTAGTTGCTTGTTAGCACCTCGTGTAGTTCACAACCCAAAGTCCATGTTGTAAGATATATGTAGATTACACTCCATACAACGAATCCACATATGAAGAGTAGAAAGTCCATATTTATAAACATCATCTCGAACAGGTCTTGAAAATACTTCTGACAGCTTGTTCATCTCGGTCGGCTTAGCAAGGCAAATATTGCAGGCAGATGCAGACGAAGTGTGCGTTATAATAGTGGCTACTTTTCCGTCGATCAATGTCATATGAAGCTCGTGACTAATCTCTAGCCCTGCCCATTTTGTAGAATCGATGTTATTAGGGTTCCGTAGTTCCCTACCTAAAGGGTAAAACGGGACCCTATTGTTTTCGCTCCACTGTCCGTCCGTCCGTCTGTCACCAGGCTGTATTTCATGAACCGTGATAGTTAGAGAGTTGACATTTTCACAGATGATGTACTGCTGTTGCCGCTCTAACAACAAATATGAAACCTAGAATCAAATAACTATTTTGGGTGACTCCCATACAACAAACGTGACTGTTTTGCTAATTTTGGCTCAATTTCGATAAATATATATATATATATACATATATAGAATATTATTTTTGATGGTACAGAACCCTTCGTGCGCGGGTCCGACACGCACTTGGCCGGTTTTAATTATTTATTTCTTCAATGCAGCTTCTTCTTGCTTGATGTATTCTGCTGTCTCTTTACAAAACTCGAACTTATAGGCCTGCAATAATGTGTTGAAGAAGGTGCTGGGTTTTCCCATATGGTTATATTATTTGAAACTAATTTAAGAGGGACAATACTTGACATGAAAACCGATGAATCACTGAAGTCTACATCTTCACTCCTTTGTGAACTTCGTTACGGGTAGTCAGAAGCCAGTAAGTCTGACACCAGTCTTACCAAGGGGTATTGTGTTGCCCGGGTAACTTGGTTGAGGAGGTCAATTAGGGCAGTCACGCATTAAAGGTAATCCTCGAAGGGTTCGGCAAAGTTGTACCTCTATACTACACAAAAGTATACTGTCATTTCAGCAGTAGTATATTTAAGTCCCAAGTAGTAGGGGCGAGCCAAAAACACGGTTGGTGCGCGCGGGGGGCTTTTTTTTTATTAAAAATGATATTCTGTATTAATTTCAATAGAAAAACTCAGAAAAACTCGTTAATAATGTTAAGATAATTCAAGTTTAAAATTGTAAACTTTGAAGCATCGTAGGCGCCAAGGCCGCAGGGATACGCAAGCAATTTATATTTTGTCGTATTAAGAACAATAGGTACTTACCAGAATATAAGATTTGGTTGCTATACTTTGATACTGAACGGAGAAAAAAAATAAAATAGATTTTCTCCCATACATTTTTATTTTCAATATTTTTTTTTTAGGTGAAGGAGCAGTTTTTTTGAAAAGTTGTAGTAATAAGTATTAATCAGTGTTAAATTTCCCATACGAGTCAATTTTTAGTTGAGTTAAATATGCATTTTCGATCCTATGTCCACCTTTTTGAAAATCCGGACCACTGTGCGCCAATCTGACGCATAATTCATAATTTTATATCTTTCGGGACATAATACTGGATTTTTTTATCTTTAAAAATATTTAAAGAGCGATAGCAAAAAAATCCTGAAGAGCTTCTTATCACACGCCGAGTCAGCTTTGTGGCTGAGCTTAGAGACACGAGAAAAAACCGAGATTATATCCGAGATAAGAGCATGGATATTTAAAGTCATTGTTGAAAAACAAACGCCATTTATGTAACTCTTGAGTAAGGGAGATAAACAATCTCCGTCTTACCACAAAAACTTTTAAACGTCAGTTTAAGACTTGTCTAAAAAAATTCAAATTATGACGTTGAAATAAGGTCCATTTTGCAGCCACACTTTTTTTAGACAAGTGTAAAACAGGTGGTTAAGTTTTTGTAGTAAGGCCATCTTTGTTTTAAGATAGTCTAGTGGGTTCCAGTTTTGAATGTGGCTTTTTTATATTAACTTAGCTGGTTTATCGTGCATAAGCTTTCTGATAGGTAGTGTTATTATTAGCCTAAATATATTTTATACTGCTGGATACTAATGAATGATTTGTTTCTTTCAGTTCTAACATTGTCTCTAAATTTGAGTAGATTGACGTGTATAGCTAGTATTTCACTTTATTTTAGTCTATCATGTTTTACGTTATGTGACTTAGCGATTGCGTCTGCATTATGAAACAATCCAAAGTACCTTTAAGCTTATTTTGCTTCGAGCTTCTGACATCGACCATAAAACTTGGTATATCAATACAATTTTCTCACAATTGATAAGAGTTTTATTATAGCTTGAAAATAATCTGCTCTATGTACATTTACACATTAACATTTCCTGTCAGGAAAGTAATGGTTTATAATAAGAGGTAACTTGTTGAACCCAGTCGCTGAAGCTACGCATAGACATAATATTATAGAATTAGAGAGACCAGTAGTAGACAATTAGTTGAAGCTGTTTGCTTATCGTTAATGTTATCTAAACGCTAGTTTTCCATACTTAGAGCTTCTGACTTGAATATGCTTAAGAACTCTTGAAAAAAAATTATGCGTTTAGCACTCAAGTGATGAAGTTCATATTCTGAGTCTATGAAATCCGCTCAAACTTTTTACGCATATCGCCCGTCCGCGAGTTTCGGCGGTGGTTGTCACACGGGCCAATGCAGTGTAACCATAATTGACATTAAAATATTGTCAATATTTTTACTTAAAATCCATATATATAAAAAATATTTATAGCTTTGTGACAATAAAAGTGAAAGTACGGCTTGAGCGTAAGCTATTTATTTTATTGAATTAAATAAATTAAATCCTTTTTAGTACTCTGTTGGATAACTGTTCAAGCTCGTTCGGTTGCTGAAGTTATAAGCAGTTACGTTAATTTCTTATTTCAATAAACACACAGATTACTCCAAAATTGGTGTACAGCATTTTTGTAAAAAATATTTTGAACGCTTTTTACTTATAATTTTGACAGTTATCGAAACGGTGTTTGTATCGATTGTACATTGTACTTTTGGCTGTAAATATTTTCCTTTCAATGCATATTCACGATTATAGTAGGTACTTATTTTTGTAAGCGTGACATAAATTGTTATATGGCTTTGTATAGAGATGTCTGATTAAAAAGTAACGCATTTTTTGTCGTTTAAAATTGGCACAAGGAAAACAATATAGCTACATGCATATTCTACTATAACTAACAAGTTGTTTATATTTTTGTTACAGGTACGTATCGACAAGCTCAAAAACATGCAACGTAATTGTGAGTAGTGTGACCACAAGTCCGGCTATAAAGAGACATGTAGCGGGTAATGTGTCGGCATTGCGATGCTTCTCGCGTCCACCACACGTGACGGTCTCTCGCCCACAGCGGGCGAGTCTGTGCAATCTCGGCCATGTAATCAAATTGCTAATGCTGGGCGCAGTTTTTGTAGGCGGAGACTCTTATATCTCGTTCTACAGGATATGACAACTTCTAGCTATTCAGATACTCGTTAAAATCTGAGTGTTTTGTGTTTCTTGGCATTTTTACACCGCCCACGTTTACTAGGCTTGTTTTACATCGCAATTTTCTTGTTACGTCTCGTTTTATAACGTAATTGCAATAAAACAAGTGTTAATGTGTTAGGTTCCGTTATTGAATAGCGAAAACCGTTGGAAACGTTTCCAGCTATTTAATATCATTTTTGTGTCCTGGCTTTTTATTAAAATTTGTTCAGAAATATCTTATCAAGATAGTTTCATGTAGCGTTTGTAATAAAAATATCAAACGGGTCAAAGGTTAACCGTCAGAATGGAGTAAGACATCAAAGAAAAACTATGCTTTGAATAGATTAGTGAAATGCAAATTGGCAGATAATGTCATAATGTCGTAAGTCGCAATACGTCGTTTCACATGACGCGGTCGCCTCGATGTTTTATTTATACTGCGAGGGGAAACGGGCGAATTATAACGTGACCCTCAGGAATGGAAGGACGTTTTCCAATAACACACCGTGTTGGGACAAATATATTGAGTTTAGGGACTGGGAACGAGTTTTGGAAAAGTTTTTTGAAAATATGTTTTTAATTGGTTTAGGCTCGTAGTTTTTTTAACCTATAAACCTAAATATGTTCTGTATTTCGTAGACAGTTCTAAATCTAATGCTTCAGAACCTTAAATATGTAAGTAAGGATTTTCAGAACATCCATTTAGATTCATTAATATGTAACAGCGTGTGCGTGTTAAATATTTAACCCAACAAATATACAAATGTACTATGACGAGAATGTAGAAAACATTTTTAAAAAGTATTTTTAATTCCAAGCTCCAACAAACTCCGTGCACAACTGTGTCAACAGTGTTTAGTAGAAAAACATTCAAAATATTAGGTGTGGATTAGCATGTCAAAGGGCGCGATTGGCCGGACCGTCCCAAATCCCTCGCTCACCTGGACACCCTAGCGGAACACTTTCGTCGACTAAATTGCTTTCCAAAATTAAGTTAAAAACTAATTTAGTTTCGTGAAAAAAATTTCAGATCAGTGCTGGCAAATTAAGATGTCTCGAACAGTAGTAATTTCTAAACGTCTATCATTTAACTAGAAAACAAAGCTAAGCGTCGGTTACCCAGCTTTCGCTTACAGACGCCGGCGGCGGCAACTTCAAAGGGATCCCGACCGCACCCCCTCCCCTGTCGCTCGCCCCCTCCCCCCCTGGCCCCAGGCGCGCTGTTGACGACCGCGTTTGTTCATTGCGGTGGCACTATGTATTTGGGAAACGGATCAGTGTGTGTTAACCTTAAACCCGCGCGCTGCTTGTGACAATTTGCGTAATCACAATTTTAACAGACTTTTACGGTTTTTCGTACGGTATGGGGTGTAGCGACTCCTGTTTTTTTTTTGTTAATCTTGCACAACCCCTGGAAAGTAAAAGAATTGCGATACTTACTAACACACTTTATCCCAAAAAAATTGCTTCTTAATTTTTCTTCCTTCTCAATTCCAAAAATTCTACTTTCATATCAAAATCTTACCAGATGTCCTCATAATAATAAAAAAGTCAAAGCATGTGATATCTCAACCACGACTAGACTACCTATTTCTAAATTAAAAAATACGGGACTAAGAGAGACATTACAACTACCCTCCCTTTCGGCACGTGTCCATCACAGCTATAAATATTGATATGTCTCATTTGTACTAAGTTTGCATTCAATGAGGACGCTCTAATATTTAAAACGCATTCTCTTTACGAGCAATTGAAAGGCTTAAAATGTATTTAATAATTTTAACTTTAAACTAGTAGTTACTAATACTATTGGCTGCTTTTGCGACCTACTTACGACATTATTACCTTAATGTTCCTAACTTAGAAAGTATATCTAAAAATATATATATCTTGGCACATTATATCCCAATTAGCATAATGTCTTAACGCGTCTCAATTTAGCCTCAATCTACGATAATTAGGGCGACATATTCAATATCACGCGCGGCCCCACGTTGGGCGCCAACGCATCTCTAATTGGCGGTTACATCGTAATTGGACGAGCCGGTTAGAAGAATTATTGTAATCGTCGCGTGCGGACGTCCTTATGGTTAATGAGGTGAACGGCAGCTTTATTATAAAATAATTTGAAATATTTTGGGGGTTTGGGAGTACCTAAAGTTTTTTTTTGTGGTTGATGTCTTTGGGGACTATCTTAAAACCAAAGATATCAGTTTATTTCTGCAATTCTATTATATCTGAATATAATATTAAACCTTATAATTGATTTCTAACCTTCATTTTAAACAAATAGATGAATGAAAAAGCATAATTAACACAGTAGTGCAAATACCTGATAAACTAAGTCGAGATTGAAACCATTTTGATCAGAACCGGAATATACCAGAATTCTCTTACAAAGCCCAAACGGAGGGTAGATAGAAATGAGAACAGACGAGTACCTACATATTGCTTAGTACGATGTAGATCGAACATTGCATGTGATTGGAGGCTCAAACCAAAACCCCATTCATGAAGAACAAAAGCGTATATTTAGCCATTGATTTTGGTAGTAGAAACACGACTTGTATTTCTTTACTAAAATAGATCTGCTTTAGAATAATTTTGGGAATAAACCAAACTCCAGATACTTAAAAAAAGTATAATCCGCTTTTGACGGAACTATTCCCCCAGCCAAATAAAAATCTATATTACCGCCAAGTTTCATCAAATCCCATTCAGTAGCTTAAGCGTGAAAGAACATAAAATATACATACATCTTTACAAACTTTCGCATTTATAATATAAGAAGGATTTTACAACTACCTTTCAAATACTCTTGATACTTACCTAATTGAACCTACCCTATATCAGAAAGCTGGGGAGCAAAGCAACAAAACGAAAAATCTATTTGTGAATCAAAATGAGGGTAGCTGTAGTGCAACACTCGTACTTTATGTAGTTAATTAATAAGACCAAATTCAAACAAATCGCAAGTATTATTGATACACTACACTCAATGCTTAGGGACGCGGTTTTGTGTTAGGGTTGCCACTGTTGCTAATCTGTGATTATATTTGCTCGGTTTTCATAAACATAATGTACCTCTATATCTTGTGAATGTGTTTTAGATTAGAGAGATGCCTTGCTTGGAATTGGATTGTTTTATAATTTGTAGTTAGAGTTTATGTTTGAATTTATTGTCTAACTGTATTTAAATACATACAGTTTCATTTTGTTTTATTATTTTGTTAAACATGGTAGCTTAGTTGATTCCCTCAAAATCTTTTAAAGTAAATGCAGTCCTGAGTTCTCCGAAAACCAACCTATTTTGTTTTAATTTACCCATCAAATGCATAGTCCCATAAATGTCTCCACAAAACAAATATCAAATTAAAATTCCATTCGAAAACAAAAACACCAAGTCAACAGGCGGACAAATAAATAAAAAATCCAAATTCTGGTCACGAACAGCCCTGTCGAGTGGAGGGCCCAGGTTCGATCCCCATTGTGTGATTCTCCACTTGTTTTTTAATACGGGGGTAGTTTCTATTATTCCCTATTGTGCCCACTTGGTGTTGTCGTTCCATGACATCCACTTGGCTATTGTGAGATTTCATGGGGATCGGTGACTCGGGAACGGGATGTACCATGGGACATTTTGGTTTATTAATTTGCCATTTTTGGGGTCAAGTGATGATGATATGCGGATTTGTTGTTGATGCCACGATCTTTTTTAATGCTTGCTTATTTTAAGTTAGTTTTGTCGCTTCAATTAGACTTATTAACTTGCATCAATGTAACATTATCGGTCTAATAGCCAAGAAATAGATACACGAGTCAAACGCCAATAATTACTGGGAACTGTAAATAATAATCTATCAAACTGATACATGCTTTCTCATAAAATCTAATAAGACACCGACGTCTTGACCCTTGGCTATCTAAAGAACCAATATCTCGCTTCAACACCTATGTTTTATATAAACAATGATCCTACAAGCAAAATGAGACCTTAAAACCGAAGTATTTGGTTCATTTCAGTTTTTCCCAGTTTTTCCTCAGCTTCCTTACTTTATTTGCCGTGTTCCAAGGAAAGGCCCGCAGATCTGACCCCTGGTCGACTTCCGTCAATGTCGCCATTACTTTACCCTCATTTCCGTTTCAAATCCGGAATTTTTGGCCCATTAGGCTTTCTGGGAGAACAGCGTTATTGTTTCCTTAAACAATAGAACGGATTTGGTTCGACTTCTTTGGGTTACTTGGACATTTTTAGCTACAGATAAATTTTATGATAATAATTGTTGGTGAAGGATCATTTAGATTTTTTCCCATTGTTCTGTTGTGTTTGACCTAATTATAGCGAAATAAAAAACTGCACAGCACACGTCCTCCCCGGGCGTATCGCAAGCTTCAAGTGAGACGCATTTTTAATTAAACGCCGCCGGATGCCGCCATGTTTCCGCGCATCCGCTGCCGCCATCTTGCGGCACCCGTTTGACAAATTGGAACGCCAGAGTGACGCGCAATTTTCCCGCCTATTGTTCGCTTTTTACCGCGCAACAAAATGAAAAGTCGCGTTCCATTTCTATTTTTTTTTTTTCGAAAAATGCAACGGTCCAGCGATGTAGTGCGGTTTATTTTTGTATTTCTGCGGGTGTTCGTTTCTCGACTTTTATTTGAATTTTGATAGTGCGTGCCTGAATTGGGTTGGCCTGAATTACAAGTGGAAAGGTTTTACGGTTGTGATTCAGATTTGTGTATTTTTGTCACCGATGTCGATACCGCAGTAGGGTCAACACTAGTTTTAGACTTGATTCTTTCGTTTGAACCAATCATAATATGAGACTATTAATGAGCCATAGTAAATAATCGGTTCAGAAAAGAGCAATTCCATCAAAAACGATCCAAATTCCCAAAACCAACGTTCAAACGGGCTAGCCTTTTAAACAGCAATACAGAACGCAAAATAAACAAACAGTTTCGCGGCTACCCATTACCCTGCCATAAACAATTTAGTGAGAAAATTTAAAACAGCACTATGTGAAAAGTTAACAAATCGTTATTCCACTAACGTTGGACACTGGGCTAGGAACAATTCTAACTAGTTACCGTTTATATGCCCCGCCTCATTAAAGCCGGCGGCGAGATCAAAGGAGTCCGAAATACGCGCACCATAGACCTACGCGTCTCGTAGAATTGGAATTTTTCATACGTTTTCTTTGATGACAGATATTGTGCGGTGAAAGAAATAATTTGATGAAAATTGGATGTGTTCGCTCAAATGAGACATTAGGTTACGTCTAAATACATTATTTTCGTAATTTGTAAAGTGTGAGAATAACTTTAAATTAATCCAAATTAAGAGTAACACAAGACTTTAAATGCTAGCAATTGAAATATTTTAACAAATACATATATCTGTGTAAAATAATACCTATTATTGCACGAACGTTTTGATCCATTCAGATTTAACTAATGGACATGAGAGAAAAAGCTTTTTTTTAATTGAAACTGAAATGTGTAACGCATTTTGAATATTTTGGTGTTACGTCAACAAGCTATCGGTATGACACAAAAATGAAATTGTCCAGTACAAAAAACAATGTTATCTAAAAATTCTCAATTTCCATGCTAACACTGCGTATCGGAATAGAAAATATGAATGATATAGTCCATCACTTTTTACACTGAAAAAATGTTTTCATATATTCATTTGACAATTTATATTCCGAACTTTGTGTTTGTTTTAAAATGTATCGCTTAGAATTGCATTTTGTACCCAAAATATTAAAATAACATTACTTATTTAAACCTGTATTTTGTCGGTGTTTTTATATATTTAAAAAAGAAAATACACATAAAATATTAATTTTCGAATTTCTAACACGTTCCCTGTCTATGAGATGATTAACTCAAAACCTCCAGAAAACAGTATGGTCGTGAAAGAAGAGATTTATACCGGTGTCGACGCGCGCGCAGCCCGCGTTTTATTATCATACCCACCCAAAACAAAAATGTGAAAGACTGCCAAGTTCGATAATATGGGAATGCTTCGCCTATAAAAGAAGTGAGATCTGAATAAGTACCAAGTTCCATACACATACCTCAGTTAAAAATAGTTACTTTTTAATGATGTCACTTGGCAAGTTTTCATACACCTTGTTATAAACCTACTAAACGCAATGAATCAAGTATTTAATTTTCTATTAAAACTTGCCAAGTAACATCATTAAAAAGTAACTATTTTTAACTGAGGTATGTGTATGGAACTTGGTACTTATTCAGATCTCACTTCTTTTATAGGCGAAGCATTCCCATATTATCGAACTTGGCAGTCTTTCACATTTTTGTTTTGGGTGGGATTTCATTTATTTTTGTAAGGTTGTTTATTTTATTTTTTTCTTATGATGAAGTTAGTTAAAGAAATGTCTCATTTATACTATCTTTTAGATTTTTTAATATGCACTATGTTTCTTACAAAGAAATGAACTAGATTAACTAATCATCCTCCGAGCCTTTTTCCCAACAATGTTGGGGTCGGCTTCCAGTCTAACCGGATTCAGCTGAGTACCAGTGCTTTACAAGAAGCGACTGCCTATCTGACCTCCTCAACCCAGTTACCCGGGCAACCCGATACCCCTTGGTTAGACTGGTGTCAGACTTACTGGCTTCTAACTACCCGTAACGACTGCCAAGGATGTTCAATGACAGCCGGGACCTACAGTTTAACGTGCCATCCGAAACACAGCCAATGGTGTCTAAGATATACTTAGAAAGTACATACAAACTTAGAAAAGTTGCATTAGTACTTGCCTGACCTGGGATCGAACCCGCGCCCTTGTACTTGAGAGGTTGGTCCTTTACCCAGTAGGCCACCATGACTTTTTTTTTTTACTAGATTAACTAAATGGACTAGATTTACCAACTGACTGACATGACATGTTATCATATATTATGTTCGTGGATCAAAGTTACACATTCGTTATTTTCGAAAGTGACACACTTGGCCGTTTTCAGATTTTTACTTTACTTTGACTAAATACAAACCTTTGTACCATTCGAAGATATATTATATAAATATAGATAAATTTAGGTCGCTTTAGTTCCTTAGGGGTATAAATTTACATCTGGTATAAAACACCTTCATTATTTTGAAACCGACTCACACTTGGCCATTTTCAGATTTTTTCCTTTACCTTGACATAAAGACCTACCTCCATGCCAAATTTCAAGTCAATACGACCATTGGAAGTGGTCTAGGTTTTTGATGAGTGAGTCAGTGAATCAGTGAATCAGTGTATAGTAAAAATAGCGATTTTCTGACGTCAATATCTCAAGACCTACAATAGGTATTTTAATGAAATTTTGTATTTTAGATAAGTGAGGGGGTCTCAACAGATACTAGAAATTTGATATGCGTAAATAAAATAGATTTTGAGTTACAGGGGGGTCGAATTTGGCCCGAAATGGTTCGTGTAATATAACCCACGGCCGGTGTGTCGCTTTTTTTGCTCGAACTTGGCGGACACACTGCCGTGTGTCTAGATCGCCATTTCGGGGTGAGCAGTGTGCAGTGTGCTCAGAATTCTATGTATCGCTAGGTTTTCCATTTCTAGTGCAAAAGGACATCGGGATAGACTGATAGTTCGTAAATTGTTTGTGCAAAGTTTGGCGGAACTTGTGTTGATATATTCAAAGTTGCATACTTATATTATATGAATTGAAAATTCAATGCCTATGTGGCTAATTTTAACTAAGCGACACACAATGAATTTGGCAGTTTGCCGCTCATTATGTAATCAATATCTTTTACATAATACTCAAGAAATAATTACAAATATCATCCATTTCCCTATATCTATTAACAGACTTGAATATTATTAATTTCCCTTATCGATGCAATAAAATCATTTCCCATTCGACCACTTTATAGCCTTCGTAGTTCCATTAACTTGTTCAATCATAAATACCGTAGTACTGTCATATATGAAGTTTAATATATTATACACCGACAATGTTAATGCTATATCAGGGATTGATTGGACCTAATTGGGTCGTTACGTTGAAGAATAATGACCAATTAGTAAATTAAGCGGGCGGTTGAGGTCGAAACAACAAGGTTACAACGATTTTAATTTATTCGGGAGACTTTTTAGAATTAGAATGCAAGTGGGCCCAGTTTTGTTCCTTGTGGAACCCCCGTAATCAAAATAACTATGCAGGTTTAGTTTTTGGTAATAAAAGTTGATATTAAAGCTACGATTACCTGGAAAGTGTATTTAAAGAATCAACTGTTAAAATCACAGTCAGTTATCGTCTGTTGTTAGTAAAGACAATACCAACACTGTCAATAGTGTTTAATGAATCTTTCTGCAATCACACATCTCTTATTTGAAGAACTATTAAAAACTGATCCGTAATAAAAAACACTTGAATCTCTTTACTGTGGCCTCCATCATCTATAAAATTAATCTTCAGCAGTTACTAAAAGAAACGGCTGGATTTCTGTTTTTATGATGCGCCTATAAAACCGAGAGGTCGTTATCTCGTCTCGTCTTCTTGTCTCAAACGAGACTTTGTTCTCCAGAACCATTTTAACTTTCAACTTTTGCTAACTGGGACAGATTGCTCAATATTCGTTATTTAATATCCATAAATCGATTCTCTTTTGCAAACAAATGATCATTAAATATGTGTAGGTACTCTATTTTGGTTGTCTATAACGTGACTGATTCTATCCTTATATAATTAGGAAATCTTTGATCTTCTATAACTTCATTACAATCTTCAACAAAGTGTCTGTCTACGTCATAAAACTGTTTAATATTCTTCTCATTTCTTAGTAGTCTAGAGAAATTGATCAAAACTAATACCGATGGGTTCTGTCTTCACATTTTATTTTTACAAATGGTTTCAGCATCATTTGTGCGTTTATCATTCGTTGAAACACATTCCATGCTGCGTAGCAGTTCCCCATCAATTACATAGTTTGACATTTTTATGCATATTTAAAAATTTGCTTTGAAGACCGACGCTCTAGATTTATGTTAGATTTGTGACAAAGAGACAACGTTCATCCAATTAATATAATTCCACCATTCAGTTCATAAATAATTTTAGTTTACAATAAAACTCACTTGAAAGAAAAAGACAAAGTTGGATGTCAACCTCTTTTGACCGATAATACGATTTTTAAATTAAAACTGGGAATCGTAAAAGCTTAAGTTCATTATAAGAGGAGTAATAATTCACTCGGTTTCGACGGAAACCAGCTCTTTTTTAATTTATTTCCACGACCACGACCATGAATTATATTTAAATATTAAACTACATACAATAGGCACTTCAGTTTTATTATATTGTGATGTATGTTGCATTTTAAGTAGGGCTAAGTTTGGGTCGTCTCTTGTCTCACTGGCCTAATGACAACAAGCATGTCTTTGACTCACTACTGAGAACTTGGGTGGCAATCTTAAGCTGGACAACAGCGTGCATTTAGGTTTCTATGTTTAGTTAATATGTTTTGATATGGATGACATTTTCATAGATACTAAGTACTAGCTTTTGAGGAATACATGTAGCTCATCCAACGAATCCGATTTATAAGAGGGTATTTATTCATATATTCTGAAAAATATTTTAATCGACCTCCGAAACTTTCATCAACATTGCCTATTTTACGACGACGTACCCTATTTACCCATATTTATAAGGACGTTCAAAGAAGTTTACTTAACTTATTATTCAATTCTAATGGTTTATGAATTGCTTATTTTTATACCCACTAATAATCGCATTTATTTGAAACTTATTGTGGGCGTCGCGTCGCGGGGGAAATGTTGATTTATTCGCATATATTATCCTTGTGACTTCTTCTGTGGCCGCCATTAAATTTGATACATTAGCAACGATCGAATGGACGAGAATTACTTTGCCTTGATCTATAATATCTTCAGTATATTTTGTGTTCTTTATCTTATTATTCTTTTTTTGCACCACCTTGTCTAATATTGAGTATTACTGTATTTTGAGCATTTTGTTGTAGTTTATCAAATCTTCAACACCTTCAATAGTTTATAATAAATCAACAAACTAAACAACTGTCCAGTGCTGTCACCTATTGGTGACTTATCTCTTTCAATATAATGTATTCATTTTGGAAACCAAAATAATTCATTAGGGTTATCAAAAGCTTTAGACAAGGCTTCCGCTCGTTAAGATATTAGACTGTAATCTTCATTTGCATTGATCTATGGCGACTAAGACTTTTCATTAAAAGTAATCTTAACACACACAACTATGTATTTGTGTAGTGCCAAGAAGATTGATAATGTTTTATCTGGTGGCAACCTCAATACTTATTCAAAAACCGGCCAAGTGCGAGTCGGACTCGCGCACAAAGGGTTCCGTACCATCTATACTAATATTATAAAGAGGAACACTTTGTTTGTTTGGTTGTAATGGATAAACTCAAAAACTACTGGATCGATTTTAAATATTCTTTCACCATTAGAAAGCTATATTATCTGCGAGTAACATAGGCTATATTTTATCCCGGTGCGGGCAGTAGCTCCCACGGGACGCGAGTGAAACCGCGGGAAAACGGCTAGTTATTTATAAAACGGACAAAAAATCACGTTTGTTGTATGGGAGCCCCCCAAAATATGTATTTAATTCTAGTTTTCAGTATTTGTTTTTATAGCGGCAACAGAAATACATAATGTGGGAAAATTTCATCTCTCTTACTATCACGGTTTATGAGATACAGCCTGGTGACAGACGGACGGACGGACAGACGGACAGAGGAGCGAAAACAATAGGGTCCCGTTTTGCCCTTTGGGTACGGAACCCTGGTCCTGGAAAAGGTATTGATTCAAAAAGCAGTGTCCAAAGAAAAATGATATTACAATTCAAGTCAATCCTATGCGAATTTAGACAGCTAGTAGAATAATATCATGATATGACTACCATATTTGCTTCTGATATCTGAGTCACACCGCTCACCTGACCCTTTGTCCCTTATATGGTGCAGGGTCTTGTTACAAACCTTCTCAAAACCATGTTTAACTTAATCATGATAGATTTAAGTGATACACTCAACTTAGGTGACGTATTTACCATAAACTTAATAGTGGTAAACGATATAGGCACAATGGGACATGAAGAATGTTGTGTCGGTGAGAGCAATTGCAGGTACTGTGCCGTTAGTCATTAGAATTTAGGAATTTGCTATTGTAGCAGTTTGTGTAACTATTTTGAGGGAACTGGTAACTTCCCGCACCTGGATACAAAGTAGTCTTGGCCGTGGACTAGACATTTGAATCGGTTGAGACGTTTTTGTTAAAGCCGGACAGATAAAGAGTTACTTTCGCACTTATAACATTAGTATAGTTATCGGCACGGATATGCGCACTGTACACATAAGGCAATAAACCAATAAATCGCTTCTGCGCAGGTGAAGGTCAGGGCTCAATATCCGTGCCGATAACTATAAAGATTCTATCGTATACAATAACTATATTATAAATTATCAAAATTCTACACTAATGTTACATCTTATTATTTTTCTTTTGCTTCAATGCTTGTACAAAGGAGAAATCCCGTCGTTATTTTGACTCAGTCATCCAAAAAATTAGTATATTTACCGTGCTCTGTCACATGTCGGATGCTTATTGAAGTTTTCAAGAATAGAAGCTCTATTGTTCTTTATAGTTATCTATACTAATATTATAAAGCTGAAGAGTTTGTTTGTTTGTTTGTTTGAACGCGCTAATCTCAGGAACTACTGGTCCGATTTGAAAATTTCTTTCAGTGTTAGATAGCCCATTTATCGAGGAAGGCTATAGGCTACTTTTTATCCCGGTACGGGAAGTAGTTCCCACAGGATGCGAGTGAAACCGCTGGCAGAAGCTAGTTCCTAATAAAGTGTATGTGTGTATGTTTATGTATGTAGCTTAGTAGAAGATGCTTTATAGGTATGACGTTTAAAGTTAACATAAATTGACAGTTGACTATCTATTGAGAGACTTTCCAATTGGTATAGGACCATGACCATATATATTTACCATTTAGACCATACAGTTATTGACAGTCCAACGAGAATAACTTATTCCAAGTAAGACTTAACGTTTGAACTTTCAGCTGAAAATGACGTTCAACTCAAAATAACTTATTTATTTAACTAACGAGTAACACTAGTAAGCGAATCGTGTTTACTCTATACAATGCGAACGTGACGCAATTTGTAACACCCTGTAGAGGGGGGAGACTTCAAAGGGCCCGCCGACAAAGCGTTAAATAAGATGAAAAAAAAAAATCTATATACATAGAAACGACAATGGACAGGGAAATCGGGGCCTTTAGGAATTTTTTGCGTTTTTCTTTTAGTTTTCGGACGAAATTGCGTTGGTGCAGCGCCTGCGTTTCTTTTACCGTTGATTTTAACACGTTTCGGGTGAAATCTGAAGCTTTGTTATCGAGCTCCGAGTATTGGTAGATATACGGAGTACGGAGTTATGAAAGGGTTTGTTCGAAAGATATGCTTTTACGTTCCGCGTAACGGAATGTCGTGTCATCGAACGGTTTTAATTAAATTGGAGAACAGAGCTTTGTGATTGAGGAGGCATGTCAAAGGTTTCTAGCCTTGTAGTGAATATTGTTTTGTCTTTCTGATGTCTATGTTGGCTAGTTCTTGTTACAATAATAAATAAAAAGTGGGATACAATGTTTGCAAATTTTTTCGCTAGCTTTTTCATTAGACCCTATACTTGCAGTATTGATAGTTTCTGGACACAAATCTCATGTGATGCAGAAGGTAGCTTCGCATTTTCTTTAAAATTCTTGCCATTTACTCTAGAACACGATAATCATCATGACAGCACAATTATAGTGACCCACACGTATTTAATAACATCGATATGCGCAAGAGTGGCACTCCAACTCCTAACGGATTACCCGTTATCACCGGTTATCATCCGTTATCGCTCGTTATCAGTTAATCCATCGTACCGACACTCATTACACCTGTAGCAATGTGGTGTAATATTACACCTTTTGAATCTGACATCTTGTTTTTTGTCGAGTAAATAAACGAGGTTTTAATGAGGTTCTGAGAAGATTATAGTTAAGAAATATGTACAGATTTTAGGCTGGCAATATCATCATTCACTTGTTATATGCAAACTGTTTTTTAAGTTCCCCTATCATCGTAATTTGCCTAGACTTTTCCTATCCATGTTGGGGTCGACTTTGAGTGTAACTGGATGCAGCAGTGCCAACATTTTACAAAGAGCCACTACCTATCTGACCCACTTCTACACAGTTGCCTTCACAACACGAATTTTGACTTTTTTGTGCACCGAATTTTGAGTGCCGTTAGTCATGAAATTGGTGACATCCAAGACTTTTGAAAGAACCCTATACCACCAATCCCAGAGGGGCAAGAAGTTAAGCGGTCCAGCTATTTTGACATGAAAGTAAAACAAACAAACTTATCTATACTAATATTATAAAGCTGAAGAGTTTGTTTGTTTGTTTGTTTGAACGCGCTAATCTCAGGAACTACTGGTCCGATTTGAAAATTTCTTTCAGTGTTAGATAGCCCATTTATCGAGGAAGGCTATAGGCTTTTTATTCCGGTACGGGAAGTAGTTCCCACGGGATGCGGGTGAAACCGCTGGCAGAAGCTAGTAATTTATAAAATCAGTTAAAGATCAGTATACGCACATTTAATCACAAATGTAAAACTGCCTCCCACTTGGTATCCGTTGCATATTCCACATAGAATTCTATTCATAAACAACCTATAAATTAACCCTGTTCACTGGTTCAAGTATATGTTATCTACTAATATTATCTATTCATCAAACGGCCATACGTTTTATTGTGGCACTATGCTAATTATTATACTTGTTATATCATTATTTATTGTTGTACCTTTTTGCTGTTTTCAGTGTTTCAATTTGTAAAGCTGTTTGTTCACGTACAGAGCTGTACCTTTGATTATATAGCTGTACTTAATCTTGCGTAGTTGGAAAGCTTAAATAATAAATCATGTAGGTAAGGGATTGGAACATGAGAATCAGCTCCTTAAAAATGTGCAAACATTACGTAAATACTTAAAAGAAATCCATCTAAGTGAACCTTTTACCCAGAAAATATCAAGGCTCCTAACCTAAGTATTTAAATCCATGGAAACAGCTACAAAGTAAACTAAACTAATTTAGATAGCCATGTAGTATTAGTATCCTAGTTTATTACAAATACTAACTACACTATCTCTTTAAACTAGATAACTGAATATAGGCATTTCTGAGTAAAGCAAACTCTAAGTACTAGCTGACTTAATACAATGATTACAACAAATTACGTCATTTTGTTCCATAAGTCTCTATCAGAGGTCATCTCTGTTTACTTCCTTCATAAATAAATACATATGTATATCACCGTCTCATTTCTTTTAGTTATCTATTCAAGTAGTATTTGCCTTTAAATCAAAACTTAACCTTCATTTTCTGATGCCCAAAATAATCATCATTCTTATATTCTAAATCAACATCGAAACTCTAATGAAACATATCGTAAGAAAACCACCAAAAATAGAAATCAAATTAATTAACTAATGCGCAAAACGTCATATTGAGGAAACAACATAAATCTTTGCAATTATCAAATTCTCGGTGCCGTCCTCATCTGCATACACACACACATACGTAACGTCGTACGCACGCGCGTCGGCAAGATCAAAGAGAACGCGACCCCTTTGTAGGTGCCGCGGTCGCGTGCTGTCTTTTTCCCGGGGCCGGTAGGTGGCGTTAGGGTGCACGGGTGCGAGCGAGACAGCCGTCAGCTGATTACAACGCTTACTACGTGAATATTTCACCTCGTTATCCAGTCTTGTTTGTGTTAGAAGTAGTGATGGGACGCTACTTATCGATGTTCTGATGTACTGATTGATTGACTTAGCTAATGAATGACTAATGCGATTTTAGAATTCGATTAGGATTTTAATATTTTATTTTTACGTTGTGAATCAGAGTTTTGAATGTTCTCACATAAATTATGTCGATATTATTATAATGTTTACTTATACGGCTTTATAATAAGTTCTATTGATCGGAATTCATAGATGGACTTGGATTTTTTATAGATAAACTTTTGTTTCACCTTGACTGTTTGACAAGGTTTATACTTATTATGTAAATTAAACAAGCATACAAATGAATTTCCATATTCGTATTTTATCCTTAAACTCTCTCAATTTTGACTATATTGATCGTACCAATAATGAATGTGCTTGTAGTCGGTAGTCACTAGAAATTCGTCTACATTCAAAAAAGCAACCTAAATAACACGTCCTTTTCTTTATTCAACAGTTTATCGACAGCGGCATCGACCGTGTCCCATCACTACAGGTACAGCCCAGCTCCCGAGTAGGCAAGACGGGGATCTGCCGATATCGATGCTAGTAATTAAAATAGACTTACTGCGTCTCAGTTATGTATGCTACGCCATACTATGGTGTATGGGAGATCGTTTATGGTGAAACTGACGTGGGAAACTCGTGATTCGTAGGAGCTATGGTGGTTTATGGGAAGGTAGTTAGATAAATGGGTGATGATGAAGTTTCGTGTTTAGTTGTTAGAACTGTGTCGGGGAAATTGAAATTAGAATTTTAAGTGCATTTTTAAGCCTGATTGTCAGAAGTGTAGTAGGCAAGTTTAAGTTAGGGTGTATAGTACGAGTAGTATGGTATTAACCGAGTAAAGTGGGTTCGAATGGTGTCACTTAGCTTAAATTCATCAACGAACTATCTTGATACAACATGATAATTTCGCAATATTGATTGTGCAGTCTGAATGAAAAATATTTTAATTGACTTGTGATTTGTAACTCTTGATTACTAAACCAAACTCTTGTAGTTCGTAGCCGTGGCTGGTAGAAGTATAAAAACGAAGAAAAATAATTAAGTATGTGTTCTAAAGGAGCCTTGTAATCATAAAACTACAATAACAAGAAAACATGTTATCTTCAAACAACTACTTACAACCAACAGCAATTTACTACAAAATGAATAGGAAAAAGAACATATAAAAATACCCGCGAATCGAAAGAAAACGGACTCGTTAAGACGGATAATTTCATACAATCGTATAGTATAAAGAGAATACCGGTATTAACCAGTATTAACCCTGAAATGACAGGGCGCGGTCCCGGCGACCCCACGTTAATATTTTACAGGGAAATGACGACGTCAACCGACGGCTCTGCGCATTACTTTTTCCTTTTGATGTTCGCTCATGTCTGAAGGCAATATAATTTTGTTTATTTCCATTTAAACTGGGCGGTTTTGGTTCGATTTGACGTTACGCTTGTAATTTTTTTAAATGTTTTGTTGATGTTTACAGGGTTTTTTTTTTCGGGTTAGCTGTGTTTTTTTTATATTACGAAACTCTCACACAATTTTTTACTTTATATAATTTTATAACAAGCTGCTTAGCCAATCATTAAACGAATAAGATATTAACTACAAAACGATACACTTCCATTACTAATCACTTAAAAACCCGCAATGACATATAAAATTGCGACAATAAAATCGCTGATATTCAAATTGCACAGTTCACCTGTCAGTTCTGATCGGTCCGATCAGACCTGCGTAACGGTCTGTCGGTGACGGCCGTGCTTAGCGTAATGATACGATGCCCTACTCATTACTGACAGCCTTCAGTTTATGCATTAAGAATTATGAAGCGATCACGTCAGTTTGACGGTGGTACTATTATGTAAGTAGTTGAACCATTTTGAAATCAATTGATGACATCTTTTTTTGTTGTTGTGGCAATTTTTTTTATGTAAAAAAATGGTTAAATAAAAAAGGGTCTCTCTCTAAAAATCTCTTAAGAAGTCATAGATTTGACTCCGTTATGTATATTTTCTAAACTTTCACGCAACATAAAACATCATTTAGACTATTACCCAATACAAAGTCATTGTTAGTGCTTACAGTAAACGTTTTTCCTACGAAATTGCATAAAATATTTCATTGCTACACCAAGCCGCTAGGAATTTTCTGCAAAATACTTAATACTTAAAAGCATTGGGACTTACACTCAGGTAAAAATACATTAAATACACTTTCAACCCTCACGATACCGGTGTAAGGTCTGAAAGACCCCGCGGGTGAATTTTCGCTAAACAATGCATACATTTATATTTCCTTTGAAGTGGCGCCGCGGGGCCCGCGTCATCTGCAGGGTTAACCCAACCTGTTTATTACACGTGGAAAATTGAATCTGCGCTGCCATGACGTTTTTACAATTTTCTAGTCGGTTTTATGGACATAATTAATTTTCTAGTTAGTGGAAAAGTCTATATTGTGATAAATGGTTAACCAACTTAATGAAATAGTCGCATAGAAGGTGGATAGTTGAGCTTTCTTTGTATTTCAATTTCACCCATTAAAGAAATACATTATTTTTTTTTATTAAATTTGGATAAAACATATACATATTGCAAAACTGAAATAAAAAGTCGATAAAACATTAATCGACGAAAGCCATTCGGGCACTTTTGCCCAACGTAGTTAGTACGGTACGCGGGGGAAACATACTCTAGTATATGAAGTAACTTGAAGTTACTTAAGTTTTCAAACTGAGGACAAGGTCGTTAGGGTCATATAATGCTCATCTTATGAAAAGCGGCCAATGACCAACTTGTCTAATCGTATGCCGTCGTGATCTTTGACCCTAAAACATAAGCACGTGACATTGTGGACACCAATTATCTCATGGATATCTCAGGCTGGCCACGGCGGAATCATGCCTTATTCTTTGTCTCAAATCACATAGATTTGAGTCAGGTGATTTTTCAGAAAATTAGACTTATTAGGGAAAGCAAGCGAGGATCCATTTTCTGTGTGAGAGGGCACACGTGCCCAGCAATGGGACCCTAAAAAGGCTGATGAAGTTCAGGGAGAGTAGAAATATGGTTACTGTCATGAAGAGTTTCGGAGCAATGTTTTTGAACGCCAATGAGAACAGTTTTTAGATTTCTTTAATCAGATAGAAACCTCTTAAAAAAGTATTAATACTACGCTCAAATCGCAACCAATTTTTTTTAGGCATCACAGATGGGCCTCTAAAATAATCACACAAATTACTATATCACAAAATCTATAAAAGCAACACTTAAAAATTCAACCCTCCCCAATGGCGCGGTCCAATCGGCCCCGTACAAACGAGCCGACAACCCCGTATTAACCCTTTGACGTGTCGTGTGGTTTAATTGCCCCCTTCCTCGTGTTTATTAAACGGCGTCTCGGACAACACTATTTGTCATGTTAGGCTGTTCCCATGGCCTTATTCTGGTTAAAAAAGAAAATAAAAAAAAACAGTCTGGTATTTCCATTTTTTTAGTTTTTTTTTTTGTCTTTGAAGTTAATAAGTGGTTGTGTAGTAGGGTAATTTATTCTATCGATTTAATCAGCTGTAACAACTTTATGAAATGGTAAAGTTTTCATCGAAGAAACAAGAATAGAGCAATACTTAAAGGGTTATTAATATTAAGTAAGAAAGAAAAAAAAATCTATAGTCGTCTTTAACATTTAATAAATAAACCACGTATGCGAACTAACAAAAGGACCTATGGTTTTATCTACAATTAACCCTTAAATGCCCACTTAATAATCTATAACAATCTAATTCCTGACCCATGCCCGGGGCACTAATTACCGGTAATTCCTGATACTGTCCAGTAATTTGACGACACTTTTCATAATCATAGATGTCCCGATTAAAGCGGTTAACCCCCTAAGTACTATCAACGCCATCATTATGTCTAATAGCCGCTTCAGGCGATCTACTGTATTGTACGACAATTGTTCCCTGAAAAGAGCTTTTATAAATATATTTTAAGCTTTTCGTGAGCTAGAAATTCTCAGAATTATCTCTTTGTTTTGGTAATAAGATGTTAATGTTAGTTTTTGAGTCTAGTCTTATTTAACCAAGGTTAAACATTTTAGTGGTCCTTAAATATATTTTTTGAAAGGAGCCTTTAATTTCATACAATCTGCAGTCATAAATACATTAACAAATGCACTCGCTAACCCAAATCATTCAAATATCCATCATCACCTCATCTTCGAATAAACCATTATCTTACATTCACACCATCTCAAACAAGGTTTTCAACACACAGCCCGAAATTCGCGCCCACAACGGAAATACTCGGCATATTTCGTCATTAAGACAAAGACAAAACATACGCGAATTTATAAAGTGTGACAGAGACATCATGAATTCTTCCTTCAAATTTTTGAATCGTTCCAGTTTGGTCACTTTCGATATGGTCGCGTGATTCGATACCTTGTAAAATTATTTCCTAAGTGATGATACCATATTGTCACGATTGAGTCGTTACAAGCAAGGTCTGATAATTATTGAGGAAAATCGAAAAAATATTCGTTCCGAGAATACTGGCTTACTTTCTATTAATTTAATTTAGAAATGTGATACAGATGGATAGGATCCCCAAGACAACGTAGTATTTTTATCCATCAATTTAGCTTCAATTCAGCTATAGCATCCAATAAGACAACTTTAACGGCACTAACAAAAAGTACGATTAGCAAAGGAGACGATCATTGAAGCCGATTTAATTTTAAATCCCTGACTTTCTTCAATTTAGTACCTTATCTCCTACAATTTAAAGTGCATATTTGTGTGAAAAAATCGTGTTATTCCTGGCTTGTGGTGCACGCACATCAAAATGCTTTACATAGTGAAAGCTTGCAAGGAGAGATAAACAAAATCCGGTGGTACTGTGACCCGTCAACGGCATTATTGCCGTTCCGAAACGTGCCGGATCGTGCCGTGCCGTATACGTTGTTTTGCAGAGATTCGAGAATTAGACGTCTTTGGGATATGCTGGGATATCGTAGAGTAGATTATACTTGAAGTCGTGGTTTAGAAAGTAGCTAAAATATGGTTAAGTATTGGAAATCTTTGAGCCAAACTAAAGTTGGGTATTACGCGTGCGTAAGCCTTTAAAAATGAGGAGATTCTCAATGCGTCGGGGTCTTTGTAATAGGTCTTTTCACATTTTACCTAGTCAAGTACATTGTCTTGGAAACATGATATCTTATTTCTACAAATTTTTCTAGAGGTAAATACATTTTCTTCAATCATTTACGTACGTTTGAGCAATTCTACAGTTTTCCTTGCAGTTATATTAAAACCAATATGACTCAGTATACATTCAGTGACTCAGTAGTTAAAGTGTCCGCTAGCGGATTGAGATGGATGCGCAAGCGCAAGCTTTTTGCTCTAAATAAAATTATTCGCAGAATCGGTGACAAAATGCCCACTTAGTATTCACTAAGCCGTTGTAATTTTTGATTTTGAATAGCTGTTCAGCTCAGTTATTTGAAAAGGACTATTATTAGGTATCTAATTCAGTATTGTGAAGGTTGGGATTGTGTCCTGAAAACCCACACAGGATTTGCTATGCTTTCAGTATATTTAAATTTAGAATACAAAAGAAAAATGTAAGAAGGTAAGCTGGCATTTTTACCAAATAATAAGTTGAAAATAGGATTGATAAAATGTATATAGAGAGTTCTATTGAACATAAAAATAAATTGTGACGCAATCATTGTGTGAAAAAAAAAGCTTTCGAACTGGGAATAACCGTCATTGTGAAGAGAATTTTGGTACTCAATAAGTGTAAGGTGTATTTTTATATAGTGTCTATACATACTCCCTCATATTTCTGTACATGAGTGTAAAGCCAATATAAATAACTATTCGTTACTCGTATTCAGCTTTAAAACAAAACAGTAACTCCCCATAGCATTTCAATACATGCCCATAGCTACCCCTTGTAAATATTCCCTGGGAAAACAGCGGCTATTTCAATTTCCTACTGAAAGCCTGCTTCCTACGTCAAAAACATAATTGGCGTGCCCTTCACTGCCGATGAGCATTGAGCTAAGAGCACTGGATGTGGTATTGGGGTCATGTGAGCGTAGTTGGGAGGACAAAGTGCGTTTGTGATTTTTTAGTTTTTTATTTTGCTTGAAAGTTATTGTATGTTTTAAGAGTTGAGTGTACCTGCATTAGATATGTTGACTGTAATTATTGATCTGCAGTTTCCTCCAAGATTTATAGCTAAATCGTACATACATTTGTTTAGTAGCAATGATTAACAGTTAATACGACGTAATACCGGTAATAACATCTCCCTATTAAACGAGAACATTAATCCACGATGGTTATAATACCTGAAATAATCTAACAAACTGCCTATAAAACGATGCCATTTATTATTTCTATACTTCGAAAGCAAGTTAATTAACATCGTGTGTTTAGCAAGTTATAAAATTAATGCTCCTATCAGTTAGCTCTATATATAGCCCGACAAATTGCATCGTATTTTATATTTATATGTGCGTATATTTTTTAAATACACACCTTACTTTTATTATAGAAAATGTCGTTTAAATATAAAGGTTATCGGCTTGAATTTGCATGTGTGATGCACGGCTGGCCGTCATCCATATTCAGATTAGAAGTTTAATAGAAATATTTTTTATAGTCCTAAAAGGAAATACCCTATTTTTGTATTAAACAAAGAACAATTTATATATAAAAAAAATATTGTGCATTTTCCAAGCCACATCCAGTACGAATATTTATATCCGTTCTATATATAGGTAAGCAGAGTCTGACGGAAAAGGTCAATAACCCCCAGCCTCCCGCTCTACCCTCCGACATTCAGATTTGAATATTGTGCCACCCTCCCAAATTTTACCATTAGATTTTCTTGAAACTCCCTCCAAAAGAAATGTACCTATACAAAAAGTTTTTCCGATTATATTCTAAAAGAATGATTCAGATTTTGTAAGAAGCTTTGTAGTATTATACTTTAATCATTTGATTTTTTTTTCAACTTCATTTGTTATTTTTTTTAAATTGCTTCAATATATTATTGCTTCTTTTACGATATTCTCAAGAACTTTACCAGGAACCATTAATTATGTTTAGACATTAATACTAATTTCACGACCGTGAGAAACTTAAAGTTTTTAGAACCAGTATGTGGCAGTTTGACCTGAATTTCTAACGAATTTTATGTATGTACTTAAAATACCTCTATGTCCTAATATTTCTATTAATATTCCTAATCCATTCTCAGATATAAAAATGCCATTGATATATTTTACCATCACATAATACTATCATAACCCTATTTCCTATAGATAATCTCTTCGAATGAAATTGTATGGAAAAGTAGATAGGTATGTAAATATGTGTGTGTGTGTGTGTGTGTGTGTGTGTGTAGCACAGCCTCCCTCGTTATATGGATCCGCCGGGATCGCATCCGGCTCGAAGGACCAATGCCGGAAATGGATAAGGAATGACGTCAAATCCGTAAAGGTAGAATTTTTCAGCTCGCTAAATATTTGCTGAACTGCATTATCTACCTTACAGTTTTTAAAAGTGGGTAGTTCTATGTTCTATTTTTACTGAACACTCGCCTTTGTTCTCATTTTAATCTCCATGAGGAGCTAAACAATAAACCTGCTGCTTTTGTTTCAAATAAAAACATTCTTTAGTGTAACAAAAAAGTTATTTGAAAAAGTTAAATAGCTGAGATCTAAAACTAGACCAAAACTTCCAAGGTCGGTGGTCGGTGGCACGCACACAGCACCATCGCCTCCCCTCACACACACAGGCGCAGGACACGTGTACGATCACCCCTACACATGGTTGCCATAGCAACACAGCATCCTACTTCCACGCCCACTACCCCGGGGGCGAACTCTCAAGATATTACGCCCTACTTCGTTCGCATTGGTGAACTAAAGGGGTGTAGGAACACTGCGTCTGTGTGCGCCAGTTAGGTTACCGCTCTGACCTGACGGAATTCGCCAATTCCATTTTAAACCCGGTGACATCTACTTCTTGCGAACAGCTTTTCGATAGAAGTACCGAATTAAAAGTTAACTAGCAAAAATCGCGTGTATACAACTCGGTTACTGAATGCAAACCGAGCACTCAACTTTATTCGCAACATTCACCGTCCGCTCGTTAACAAACCTATTCAAATTTGAAGTATTAGTCGATTGAGGCAACATTTCTCGCGTCCTATCGCCACGAGTTCCAATTAGCGACTGCGGCTTGTCGCTCAAGTGGCGGTGACGTCACGCCGAGCTTTCATGCGGCTTCAATAACTACCCACTCAGCGATTTCTTCAATAGCCGGCCACTCCACCTGGCCTTCATTAGGGACCTTCTCAATGTACACGCAAACCTGAAAAGATGCCTACTAATTTAAAAATGCAAGTTTTAACGAGAAAAGTTGTTTAGCTAATAAAGCAGCTTGCCTTACGCCTCGCGCTAAGTATTTAATAGCGCTATCTAATTGCGTGATATAATTTTGAATTATTACCGTCTGTCAACGGAACAAAGCGCGCTCAACTCTTTTGTTTCTACCAGTCGCGCCATAGACAAATCTTATTATGGAAATATTTTCAAATTAAGAACGCGCTGCTCCCGCATTATGCGTCTCGACTGTCATCATTGTCTATGGCTTCTTTTTGTTCGTTGCTCGCATGTCGAGGTTTTTCGACCACCGTTTCGGTTATTTTTTCCTTTTTAAACTGTCCCGAGCGTGAATGGAGGTCTTTGTTTGTTCGTGTTTTATTATTAATTAGTGGGGCTTCTTTGTTCGTGGTAATTATTGTCCTAATAAGCAGTTCCTGCTCTTCGACTATAGACGGGCGGAGGGATTGTCAGCCCTTTTACTTTTAAATTGTTTCGAATTATTTCAGTTTAGAGCACGTTTTCGGTCAGCGCTACTTCACCAGCTTTTGTCAAAACTGTTTTAATGAGACAATAGCTTTTCATAATTGTAAAAAGTTCATGTTGCCAATGGTTTAAATTAAGAAGACGTCGTCGGTTATATAGTAGTATTTTAGAGGAAAAATATTTATTTAGTTCTTCTCCAGTACCATCTTAAAAATACTAAGAAATCGTCAAGCTCGTTATGATCTGCCACAACAGAACGTCTTACAAATACTTGTACCTACAACAATACCTTACGAAATTAAATAACGCGAACGTGTACTGTCGTTTATATCGTATAATAAAGTGGTGAAAAGAATTCCCAGTTTAATTAGAGGTGAGATACTCTGGGTCGGAAGTGCGACGCGCCTCAATGGCCCTCGTTGGGCGCCATTTTGCATAATTGGGCGACGGCGAGGGTAGAACGAAATTTATACGTTCCAGGCGCCAATTTACTTGCTAATGACGCGTCGTCTTCCCATAGAGTAGTTGTCGGGTTTTTGTTGCCTTGGAACTCTGTTTTTTTAGGGTTGTGTGGAAGGTTGTTTGTTTATTTGTGCCTCGTTTTTTTTTTGTTAAAAAAGTAACTGGAATTTTCGGTGTCTGTGGACATGACGCCGGTACCGTTCGTTTTTGTGTCTACCGGTCTTGACAGTGAAGTTATAATGATATGATTTTTTTGTGTCTGGATCTGAAGCTGCTTTTTCATACATTTATAGGAGTGATTTGTTTTCTTGTTTATTTTTTACTTCATTATTTTGCAGAAGAACCTATATAAGAAACTTATCATTATAAAACGCAGCCTGTGGTCATATTATTTTAGAATTAAGCCCTAATTTTATATTTTTAGAATTTACGTGCTGTGTCTAAGATACTTTCAAATCTATGTCTTAGGATATTGTACTAAAACAATTGTGCTTTTGTTGCAGACGGGTAAGATGGGCCTGCCAGCGGGAGGAAGCCTCTCCCTCTTCTGTCCTGGTGGAGAACTGGGACAGCCACCACCAGCCCATATGGGCATACCCCCGCCTTACCAGCTCGACTCTAAGTTAGGTGAGTAAGGTTCAAAATTGATTGACACTTTGTGAATTGTCATTACCTTAGGTGATAATAAGTTCCTTTTTAAGTCTAGTACCTAGGTAAAAACTGTCAATTTAATAAACTGACAATTTGGACCTATTTTAAAGTTGGAGAGCTCTACAATCAGTTATGTAAAACCCTGGTTCTTCTTCCAAAGTTGTTTGTTTGGCAATACTACGTGCTTCTCTTTTCACCCGTCAGTGGCAGAATCGTCGACATAGGCATCGACAATTTGCCATAAAGAAAAATAGAATAGAAGAAACAAGGATATTATATAAAAGCATAGCTGGAAGGATTATAGAAATCCAAAACCTAATCAGATACTTACGATTTCCAATATCTACTTCATCATTAATCATAATCTACTCAAAGCTCACAACAAAATATCCGCAACTATATACCACAGAACAAGTAACGTCTAGACGCGTCATTAACTAGCTGCATGTTTCAGCGGCCGGCCTGGCGCGGACCCCCATGTACCCCTTCCCAGGGGGTACATACCCCTACCCCATGCTCAGTCCAGAGATGTCACAAGTTGCAGCGTCATGGTAAGTTTGTTGCTCTCTCTATGCTTTCATTTGTTTTATGTTTGTGTTCGTTTTTTGAATTGCGAATTGGCGGTTGGTCTTTTTTTTTTAATGTGTTTTGTTCGAAAGTTATGACGGTATGATTTATCTAAATTAAGTAAAGAGTATTGATAGATTTTCGTCTAAAAATGTAGATTAATATCAATTTAAAGGTGATAGCCCTGATTCTTGCAAAAAACTGTTTAGTCTTCCACAATGTATGAATGGTGGAAATAAAGATTTTTTAGTTTAGTTTAATTAATCATTCAATATTCAAATAATTGTGTAAATGGAAGAATACTGAAACGTTCCTTTATTTTTAGTGCTGCTCAAAATTTTATCTCTGTCACAGTTGCGTTTATTGCTGCGACATAAAGATTTAGTTACAAGCAACGTTTGAGTATTTTTAGGTGTCATTCTTAATTTTCTTTTTCTTCTATTAAATAAAACCTTATATTTTCAGGCATACTCCAAGCATGTACCCAATATCTTCAGCGGCGAGTGGCTTCAGGAGTCCCTACCCCACGTCGTTGCCTATATCTAGTTCTAGTCTATCGAGGTATGGTATCCCTAGGTACATACATACTTATTTTACCACTCAGGCAGATTATTTAGCAATGGCAACACTGTTAACGTAACTAGTGCCATCTATAGAACTTAAAAAAAAAAAATTGACGATTTCGTGAAACTTAGCAAATACAAACATCATGTTGGTTCATGCTAAATAGTCTGCCTGCTCTTTTAAATAATTACAATAGTTACTACTTCTTAAATTCATTATTTGATCTTGATCTACGTTAAATCTGTATGTCACAATGTAATTGACTATGATACTGGTTTTGTATAGGTATCGATTAGTCTGTAAAGAATTTAAATTGCATGTCGACTTTGATCATTAAAAGATTAACTTCATATAAGCCTACGAACACAAAGCCTTCATAAGATTTCCAGACTTTCAAAAAATATAAAAAACTTAACCTAAAATAAGAAGTATAAAAGATATCAAAGAAGTAGTAACTAATCTTCTCCAAAGAGTCAACTTCCTCACATCTTCATTCTTCTTCAGTGAATTGTACCGGTTTTCTCCAACACTGGGCGGAGGCCTAGGGCTGGGCTTAGGGCCTGCGCTCGTGCCTCCTCCCCCCTCTAAGTCAGACCTCGACTCACATCATTCAAGATATGCAAGGTAAGAACTAATTCTGACTGTTTCTAAGTATTGGCCCTTGTGTCCGCTATGTCTAAGAATTTGGTCCTTCCATTGTGTTTTCGGCAATATTGATTAAAAATATTTTAGTTTGTAAACAGCTTTTTCGTCTAGCAAAAACACATAATAATTGGTTCATCCGTTTAAGAGCTACGATGCCACAGACAGGCAGGCAGATAAACATATCGGTCATACTTATATAACCCGGTCGTTCTTATAATAGGAGTCGGGGCTAAAAAAAGTTAAAATTATTTACTGGATTATTTGACCCTATTTTTTGCTACAAATAAATCAAGAGCAAAAAATAGATAAAAAAAAACTCATTGATAAAATCACACCAAAATACGAAATACTTACACCTAAATCCGTGTGAAAACCTTCAAGTTATCGTCGCATTCAAGTTAATATTTATGTCGTTGTACAACAACAGTGTTGTATTAACAAAAGTCATGTATGTTTCATGGCGTATCTCACAAAATGCTTTATACAATTTCTCACCGATTTGTCTTATAGTTTATGACCCGCGGTACTGCATACATATTATGTGATTAGACCTTAAAATTCGGACTTTATATCGAAGAGCACATTTTAGAAATGTTTTGTAAACAATGTGTATGGCATACTTTATTATTTATTTTGTAACAAAACACCAAATACAAAGTAAATCTAAATAAATAAATAAATACTATTTTAATTACTATTGGTAATTATAAAAACAACAACGCGAAAATACCAAAACTTTAATTATTTACACAATCATTTACATTTTCAAAACTAAATAAACAATTTCACTGGCACGCGCAACCATTTATCCGTTACACATTGAATTTAAAACAATTAATAATAACAGTGTATCTAAACGTTTCACTCTACATGCGAGTATGTCAAATCACACCCTTTCTGCTAATCTACGATTTGTATCATAGCTTGATGGTATCGGGTCTGCTATTATACAGCTAAACTGCCCACCCCCTTGTTCGAAAGATTGAAGATAGTACGCGTAGGGGTAGTGAACACATGTCCGTGTATATTGTGTTTGAAAAATGTTAATATCAGTGTTTTTGGGTAATGATAGGGTCTTTAAATGGGAGCTTAGATTTCGGGATTGAATGGTTTAGTATTGTTTATAATGGACAACTAAAGGCCGAACACTGGAACGCCACTCAATTTGAAGGGTAGCTCAAACATCATTCTATTTCTACCACATTACGGATATACTTTTAAGTAGAACTTAAAGTAAAGTAACGTTCAAGTATTTGGAGGTATATATCCAATAAATATGTAGAATGCTTAGAAAGATGTAGAATAAACTAACTTCTGACGATCAGTTTATCTTAATCTCTTTAAAAGGTCAGCCACATCAACAATGTTTTTTGAAAAGTAACTTATTAATTACAAATTATAATCATCGGCAGGGATATTGAGCCCTGACCTTCACCTGCGCAGAAGCGATTTATTGGTTTATTGCCTTATGTGTACAGTGCGCAAAGCGATCCCCACTCTTCCGCCGAGAGCTCAATATCCGTGCCGATAACTATACATTCATAATATACATTTTTAGGTTACCCACTTTTTCTGGTCCTTTTGTACAGTAACCAAAACCGCTTGGTAATTAATTATGCTACCGTAAAAAATGCGAGTTTTAAATAAACTGTCAACAGTATTGACTGATCAGGTAACAAGAAAGCTGATGCTTGGCGACAAGTCACTGCTTCAATGTAAAGTTTACATCAGTCAAAATGTATAATCAAATGAGCGAGGTCTCACTGTAAGCGATAAACTGAACTAATATGAACTAAAACTAACTGATTTAATACGAAATAATATTTTTATATTATCTTCGTTAGTAATCTTTCGCATTTAAACCTATGTATACTAATCTTAATTTCCATTATTTTTTTAAATTAATTGATTAGGTACTTAGCCCTATTTAATTAAATAGGTCTAGGATTTTTTAGGTTGTACCCACTGAACCGTTAAAAAAATACAAAAAATATGTGCATATACATATAATTCTATTCTATTTTTTGTTTCTGGCAATGAATGCCGTCGATGTTGATGTCGACGATTCTGCCACTGACAAGTGATATGAGAAGCAAGTAGGTATATATTATTATAAAATGTAGGAAAGAAATAAAACTTAAGAAGAAAAAAAAGAAATTGCTTTCTCTTCTTGTAGGACTTGTTGAGTTAGTAGGACGGCACTGAAACAAACACATAAATAAAAATTGATAAATTGTTAGAACATAGAAATATAACACACAAAATATATATATATATATATAGAATAAAATATATTGCCACAACCACATAGACAATGGCCTAACTAGGCCAAAGTCTACAATTTAATATTATTTTGAAGGATGAAGATCAATAGGATGTGGAACAGTTCTGGGGAGGAATATGTTAAAAGGGAAGGGAAGTTAATTGGAACAGGAATCTTTAATTTAATGAGGCGGTTATACAAGTCGAAGGATGAGGAATTTACGGGGCAGCTAAAAAATATGTGTTCCAGGCTGCCTTCATCCAATCCGCACTCACAGAGAGACGAGTCCTGAACACGAATTTTGCGCAGAAAAACAGGCGTGCAGCAATGACCTAAACGAATTCTGCTGAGGACCGATATCACATGCTTGGGATACTTTTTAAAATGGAAATACCAGGGCTTGGTTTGGATCAAGGGTTGGACATTAAAAAAGTAACCACCCTTTTTCCTGCTGGAAACGTTCCAATATTCTTGCCATGCAGTCTCAAGATGCGCTTTTGGAAGGTTCAGCAGGTCATACCCTTGAAGGGAGAAGTGCGCAGGGTCGGCTGTAACTGATGTGCAAGCATCTTTAGCCAGAGCGTCCACACATTCGTTGCCCTTGATACCACAGTGGCTAGGTATCCATACTAAGTGAACCTCTTTTTGTTGGATGCTACAGGATAATAGGACCTTTTTTATATTTAGAATTATTGGGCTATGGAGTTTACTTTTAAATGGATTTTGGGATAGTGCTTGGAGGCAGCTCAAGGAATCTGAAAAGATAACCCCTGAGCTGATATCGTGGGATTCTATGTACATACAAGCTTCCAATAATGCCACACACTCACCTGTAAATACAGAGGACTCCTTTGGACATTTAAATTTTAGAATAATTCTAGAGTTTTGATAATATACCGCAGCACCTGTGTTACTGCAGGATGTTAATTTAGAAGCGTCGGTAAAAAATCTCTGAAACCCAAGCCATCGTTCTTCCACCACCGCATTGAAGGCAGAGTTAGCCGAAGGGGAATTCTTGGAAATACCGATATTATAGAATATCTTGGGAATAAAACAAAGGACTTCATAGGAAAAATTATAAAGAGGTAATCTGCGGTTTTGGTTTATGGGGCAATTTAAATTTTGGATAAATCGGTATGTTTTCAGGATTAGTGGGATTTCTTTATGTTCCCAGTATTTGGAGGATCTGCATAAGGAATCTAAATTTTGAAGTTTAGGAATGAGGGGGTGGGAACTTTTGGGAAACACTCGGGATAGAAAACGGGAAGCTAGATACTGCCTCCTCAGGGCTAAAGGAGGTTCGGCGCATTCTACCTGCAAAGCGTTGACGGGAGAGGATTTCATGCAACCTGAGATGATTCGAAGGCATTGAGACTGGAGCCTATCTAATCCTGCCAAGGCACCCCTGTTGCAAGGAATCAATACAAATGAGCCGTAATCTAGTATGCTACGAACTAACGCATTATAGATAAGTTTCATGGTGTAAGGGTGAGCCCCCCACCATACACCAGAAAGGACTTTTAGTATTGATATCACCCTTTCGCACCTTTTGACGAGGTAAGCAAAGTGCTCAGTCCCACTCAACTTTGCATCAAGGTAGACCCCTAAAAATTTTGTCTTCTTAACAACAGGAACGCCCTGACCTTGGATTAAAATATTAACCTGAGGGATCAGACGTTTCCGAGAGAAAATTACTGCCGAGCTTTTTGGAGCAGATAGTGACAGACCACGATCTAGAAGCCACTGGTGCAGAGAGTCCAAAGAAAGGCAGAGTGATGAAGCCGCGTCCATAATTGAGGCATTGGTAACGTAAAGTGCCAGGTCGTCGGCGTATTGCAAAATGCGGCAGTCCGAGTTCAAACAGGAACCAATGTCAACTGTGTACAGGTTGTATAGTAACGGACTGAGGACAGAGCCTTGAGGAAGGCCCTTCCATGCGTATCTTTCCTCAAATACCTCACCCTGTACTCTCAGCACCAGGGACCGCGACATAAGAAGTCCGCATATACTTTGAACCATCTTGACCGGGAGACTCAGCTGTTGCAGTTTCTGCCTGAGAATGGGAAGAAGGACACTGTCATATGCGGAGGAAATATCTAGGAAGGCGGCTACAACAGATTCATTTTTGGAAAATGCTGTACGAACATCAGTAACTAATGTGGCCACGCTGTCCATTGTGCTAAGTCCCTTCCTAAAACCAAATTGATGACTCGGCAGTAAGTCCCTAGATTCGACCAACCACTCAAGTCTATTTTTAATTAGGTGCTCAAATAACTTGACCAAAACTGAGGACAAGGCAATTGGTCTAAGGCCATTCGGATCATCAACATTTTTGCCGGGTTTCAGTAGAGGTATTATAATTTGGAGTTTCCATTGATCGGGAACCCAACCAGTAGAGTAACAATAATTTATGATATTAAGAAAATATATTTTCGCACTTGTACCAGCGTGAACGATAAATGAATACGGTACGCCATCAATGCCCGGGGCAGAATCCCGAACATGACGAAGCACCGCATTTAATTCATCCAATGTGAATGGTTCGTCCAAAGGGTCATCCACTACACTCACAGGCAAGTGAACGAATTCTGAAGACAAGGGAACGTAGGCTGGAGCAATTTTGTTAAAAAAGGATTCAGCGGTTTGTCTAGTAATGGGGGAGGATATTGATGGAGAGCACCCACGTCTGAAGCGGTTTATGCTCTTCCATACTGCGGACACCGGAGTGGAAGGAGAAAGAGAGGTGCAGAACTTAACCCAACCACGACGTTTCCTCTTACGAAGAAGCCGTTGGGATCGGGCGTACACTCGTCTGTACTGTAGTAAGTTGTCGTTGTTCATCGCTGCATTGTACTGTTTTTCAGCTTCCTTACGTTCGCGAATCGCGGCTGTGCAGTCTGGATCCCACCACGGAGGTGACGGGATTTTGCTTTTGGCACTATTTCGCAGGGGGAATGTGGAATCAGCACTGGATGTTATAGCTGAGTCGAAAGACTCGTAACAACTCTTAGCATGGCAGTGACCAGAAGAATGTGGTAAAGCAGAAGTTAAATTTGGAAGAACACTAATTTTCTCCTCCACTAGAGAAGCAAACCTTGTCCAGTCCGGTTTAGACAGATTGTATTTCAGAAGTGGAGGTGAACTTTTCTCTAAATAGGTTTTATTTAATAAAGTAACAACAATGGGGTAGTGGTCGCTACCATGCGTCAGAGCAGTGCATTGCCAATGAAACGATGCCGCCAACTCTACAGAACAGAATGTGAGATCTACACAACTCTTTTGCTGTCCAGGAAGGGATCTGCGGGTAGGACAACCATCATTTAAGATGCACAGGTTTAGGTCATCGAGGATTTCTACTAAACCTTCCCCAAACGCATCACAACGATTGGAGCCCCACCTAAAATGGTGGCAATTAAAATCTCCCATAACTAGCATAGGCCCATCTACATTATTAAAAACGTTTCTTAATGATGCTAAAAAATTTTGATGAGGGTGGGAAATATAAATAGATATTACTGTTATACCCTCGAATTTAGCTGCAACAATGTTAATTTCACCATCCAGAGCCGGAAGCGAGAGGGTCGAGAGCGGGACTCTATTGTTAATGAGAAGAGCCGACCCTCCATATCCATCAGACCTATCACATCTCAAAATATTAAAGTGTGGCATGCGAAAGCTGAGACTTGGGGTAAGCCAAGTCTCAGCGATGGAACAAGCCAGGGGCTTGTATTTGTTGAGTAGGAATATGAGGTCATGTTTCTTATGAAACACGCTCCTCACATTCCACTGTAGGAATACCTGGCGAGGCGCCATTTTTAATATTCAGTAAAAGAGTAACAAGTTGATGGGCGACGTTGGACGGTATTTGGGAATTATTGGATAATATAGTTGTAAGGACTTTACTTAGAAGTGTAATTATAGAGGAAAAATTATTAGAATCATCAAGGTGACTACTGAGGGCGCAGCCATTAGGCTGTGAAGGAGGGGGAGAGTTAATAATATGCTGATGAGCGACTTTGTCATAAGAAGGAGAGAGGGGAGCATGGGTCTTAGGCTTTAAGTAAACAGTTTTGCGATAAGACTGAGAATTACTGACTGTAGATTTTACAGCATTTGCATAGTTGCGAGAAACAGGAGGAATTGTTTTGCTAACCTCAGCATATGAAAGCGATTTCTCAGCCATAAGATTCTTAATAGCTTTCTGTCTACCTAGCTCCGGACATGACTTGCTATCAGCATAGTGATTTCCAGAGCAGAGCACACAGAATGCCTCGCCCTCAGAAATGTTGCAACCATCACCAGGGTGATCGTGGCCACATTTGCTGCAGCGTGGTTTCGAGCGACATATAGACTCCACGTGACCGAACCTACAGCACTTGCGGCACTGAATGGTGGGGTAGACATATTGAGAGACCGGGAGAGAGGTGTAACAACAATATATCCTAGTAGGTAGTACTTGACCATCGAATGTAATAACGCAAGTTTCAGTAGGCTTGAACTCTGTTACACCATCTCTGAATATTTTCCTACTAATGCGACGAACCTTGAGTATTTGTCCACACCCAGAGGGCACAGTGAGGTAGTTCATCGCTTCTTCTTCGGTGAGGTCGGTAGGAACACCAGTAACAACACCCATACGGGTTATGTTAAATGTGGGAATTGCTGCAACATAACTATTTTTAGCTAATAAACCATTTATAATAAAAGAATTAGCATCCTGAGGGGATGCAAATTCGACCGAAACTCTGTTCCTTCCAACTTTCTTGACGCCATCACGTACGACATTAGCGATTTTGTTGTTCACTAAGAACATGCCAAAAGTGACTGGATGCAAAGTGGTACCTGCATTAGGCTGGGACTCCAAGCGTGAGACATGGACAATGAATGGAGCTTTATCAGTGGCAGAGTATCTACTGCGACCTATTTGATTTCTCTGCTGCTTAGCCGGTTTGTACGCATTGTTATCTTCTCCAGAACGTTTCCTACCGTTCTGGTTAGATGAGGATTGGGATTCGGAATGGGAAGGGATTTGGGACTCCGCGATGCTGCAAGCAACATCTGCGAATTGGGAAAGTGGGTAATTGGGGGATGGCGGAGCAAAAGAGATGTCAGGCGGATCAGGGTCGGGAGGTTTGTTGCGGTCCATATTGGGTTAAAGACTTACTTAACTAAACGGAAAACGATCACAATCGAAAACGCACACAAGGACAATACACAGAAACAAAAACAAGTCACAAAAAGACACTTAAACACTCAAAATAAACAAAAACTCTAGACACACGTGCTAACCAAAAACACTCTGTGGCGAGAATCCATATACATATAATGAACGACTGGAAATAACTACTATTACGTCTTAAGTACCTACGAGTAATTAAAAGACTATTTGCCATAATCTTTCCACTCAAACAATGTGATAACTATAATATCCTACATTTAAATCGCTTCTCGCTCCCACTGCGACCATACAACAACACACATAAAAGGTCCAGGTACAATCATGTAAATAAGTCGCTGGCGGAGAAATTTAATTAAGATGATATATGAGCAGCCCGGGTAACGGGCCGCGTCACCCGGTACAGTCGCCCAAACAAATGCTTCCAGATATTTGTTCAAGATATGCTTTATATACCACGATAAGTCATGTAAGAAATTGGTCCTTGTATTCACTTAAAACTGCATTTTATTTTTTACTTAATTCATCATCAAATATAAACTAGGCTTCTAGTTAGTATTTAAAAACATTTTTTATAGTCATTTATTAGGTAACTGATCTACGACAGCTGTGAAAGAGCGAACACTATTTTCTTTATAAACCATTTACATGCATATTAATAACCATTTAAAATAAACATGCATTGGCATTTAATTACGAATTCATAAAAAAATATATAGATTCGTTAAGTTCTTAATCTACATTTTTATCGTATTTATAATTCTTATAGTAATTAACACGTGGTCTTAAGCAGTTAATAGTTATTTTATTACTACGTCGCACTCGTTAACTACTTGGTATTCGTTCTAAAACACAATCTTTTTAATTATCACATTTTTATGTATATCTGTTTGTCATGTAATGAATGTGTTTTTTAATAAATGGTTTTATCTATGGGCTGGATCAATAAAAAAATATGAATTGAGAAACAAGAGAGTGCCATTGTAATACAAATTCTTTGTTTAAAAAAATTGATGAAACATGACATGATTGTAAAAAAATCACAAACATGTTCTGTTAACTTACATAAGTTTATAAATCTATTTTTTTTTAATATGTATCAAATAATCTTAATACAATTTGTGCTTTATATAAACAAAAACCTAAACACCCATACCATATATTATTACTATCTATTAACTAAACAAATATGGAATTACAAATACAAATATTGATACAAACTTGTTTCGCCACCAGTACGTAACACATAATTACTGAGCGCCGAATACCTCGTTTGGGTGCGCACACGCATTGTAGCCGAGTTTTCTTTATCTTTTTATATCTTTTCCTATTTTACACCGCCCATAGGAAGTCATATATTTCCAACTAAACTGGCTATATTCAGAACTAATTTGGTGTATAAAACTTTTATATTGGACATACATACCAACAGTTATATGTCACTGACAATGTATTTTATTAACTCTATTTATATAATTTTAGAATGGTGAAGTCAGGAAGTCGTTTTTTAACCGTTTGGCTTTTCTTTTTTTGATTGAATATAGTTGGGAGTTAAGCTGGGAAAGTGAATATTTGTTTTGTATGCATTTGATTTGATGTGGAAATAATTGTTGATATAATTAATGGACCATTATTATTTTACCACTACAGTATATTTTAATGTATATCTATATTTTGTTCCTTATAGAAAAAAAATAAGCTTAAATTATTATTTTAATAGACACCAGTCATTAAATGGTTCCTAACTTATTTATCTGGCAAATAAATAAACAGGATTTTGCTCAGCAACGCTTTAATTGGCAATTAATTAGGCAAAATCTTTCCTTAAAAAGCTAAAATTGTGAACTATCTCTTCAATCTAGATATATGTATGGTCTGCACTAAAAACTTTAATATTTAAATACAGTCGTTTTGTGACTAAACCGTTATTTTTCATATCAGTGGACTCATCTCTCTTATCGTCTCTTAAATTGTTACTATTTTTGGAAAATCGCAATAAAGGTCATCGTTGCTGTTTTAGACAGCTAATAATGACATATTTATATGCTTTTTCTTCATTTTTAATATTTTTTATTACATTAATAAATTGAGCCAAGTAGGTACTTCTCACGGAGGACAAAAGACTAGGTACTTCTAGATATTTGTGGCTCTATAACTATCCTTATGAAAAAAAACTGTTTCAAAATGGTTTAATGCTTTTGAAAAAGTAAACCTAAAAACTGTAATTTTTATCTTAGAACTTCATTCTGTTAAAATCTGACTGCTCTTATTTCCACCTGTTTTAAGTTTTACCAAAGTTTTACCTATCTATCACCTACCTACATCTTCAACTTATACACCAACAAGTTCAACTAGCCAGCTAGTCTGAGCAAACATTAAAAAAAAATCAGTATGCTTCCTCCATTCACGATGCCGGGCCCCGTCGGGCGCTCGGCTGCGCGCGCGCCGGAAACGGAGCGTCTATTTCCAACCGGACGCACGCTGTTTATTGTCGTCTGTCTGTATGTGTCGTTAACACCTAAACTAGTTATTAACATATTGATCCCACTGCTGTTGGTCAATGTATGGCTTTCGGTGAAGTATGGTGGGGAAATTAATTTTAATGATGATACTTTTTTTGGTGTGTGTGTGTGTGTGATTTATTTTAGGAGTTGATTTTTGACGACAGTCATAACCTACTGCCTATTGTACTTGCTTTTAGTAAAATATAGTCCTCGTAAGGAAGACATATTTCGATTTTAAAGTGATTTTATTAATTAAAAATTTGAGATTTTTTCTAAGAATCATATTATCTAATCCCGTCAGTAATGAACTTAAACAAATAATCGAAATACTAGAAAAAATAAAACTTAACTCAAACAGTACAAACACTGATCAAAAGAATGTTCTTATCTCAAACATTTGTAGATAAATTACATAAAATTTGATATATAAATAGACTAAGCTTAAGATAAAACTGCAGAGTGACATAATCTCAAAGAATTACATAAAAGATATGAACAGTAACATTCCGTCAATGACTGACTAAACAGAAACTTATCAAAACGGATGTTATAATGATACCGATCGTCTATTTCTATGAATTTTTAACTGAATTAAATATCATTTAGAACCATTATGGATGATTATGAAATTAGCACTTTCTTCTTACGTTTACTTTACGGCATTTTGTATGTTTGCTAACTTAGCAAATCTTAGTGTCAGAGTTCACTGAAATAACCTAATTTGAAAGGAAACTTATTTTGTATGTGTTGCGTAAATTTCTCGGAACACTGTTACACTTTTTATAAGGTTTGCCCTCTCTGATATATCCCGCTGTATCTTCCAGGTCACTAGAGAAAGGCAGCAGCAGTTCTTCAAGCGACAAGCCTTCAGACAGTTCAGCGAATTCGAACAACAAGGAACAAAACAAGAAACCTCACATAAAGAAACCCCTCAACGCCTTCATGCTGTATATGAAGGAGATGAGGGCGAAGGTAGTCGCTGAATGTACCCTCAAGGAGTCAGCAGCCATCAATCAAATACTAGGCCGACGGGTGAGTAACCATTTCCAAATAAACACTAAAAACTTTACACTGAACTATTTGAATAAATTCGTTATTTTAACATTCCAAATTCAAAATTACACATCTAATTCGAAATTCAAATATAAAACTGCCAAAATTTTAAATGCGAAAATTGAATTTGTTTTTTTTTTTTTCTTATTATTTTTGATTGTGTGAGACAGGTTGTTGTTGACGCTACTTCAATCCCGTTGTAGTATTCTGTTGAATGAGGCTTAATATCCGTTTTGCGGAATTTATTGTGCCACATTTTATTGCCAGACTATCGAAAGTTATGTCCACTGTTTAAAGTTTATGTTTAACAAATAAACAGCCTTTGAGTAACCAGCATACACTTATCAGGACAAAATCAGAGTCAGTCCTTTCAGAATCAATCACAGGGACATAAATACTAAAGTCAATGCATAAAGATTTATTCAACAGCGCTAAGCGTCTTGCATCGTATTGACTGTCAATCAACCCGGCCTTAAGTCGTTAATTAATCAATTAATTATGTAATTAACCGGCACTTATAACCGACGTCTATTCAACAGCAGAATACATCGGGATTGTATAAGACTGCTTACATGACGTCATCTAATCGCAATTGACCAAGGTTTAACTAATCAGAGGTTAAATGGATGTCAACAACCTTATTTTAGCAGAACAAGTAGAGGCGTGATGTAAGCAGTTCGATTGTATCCGAACTTAATATGAATATTTGTCTGAACATATTGGATTGAGCCTTTGTTAATCTTGTTAGGAATACGATTGGTCAGGCACGTCCAGCTTAGCTTGCATTATACAAGACAATGCCGCACTATCTGCCATCTAATAGATGTATTGAATAATAAATAGCTGACCGTAACGCTACCGAGAAACCGGACCGTTCACTGTAGTTCCCGGAACGCGATCTCATTCCTAACAAGAGTAACAATGTCTTAAACAAAAAATGAGTCGAGGCACATGTCGGCGACTGGTAACCCAATATCCTGGTATCATAATACGCAGTGGCATTCGTTGAGCCGCGAGGAACAAGCAAAGTACTATGAGAAAGCGAGACAAGAGAGACAGCTCCATATGCAGCTGTACCCCGGGTGGAGCGCCAGGGACAACTACGGTTACGGCTCCAAAAAGAAAAAGCGGAAAAAGGACCGCAGTCCCGCAGAGCTGGGAGGTACTGGAGCTAGCAGCGACGTCACGGGCTCGGGCACATGGACGCTTGAACACTGCTTACCCTCCCTGACGTGTCCCGCACCCCACTAACACAGGAGACTTGCTTGTTGTCCGGTGCCTCGTGTTAACACTAACGTCAGCATCCGTAACCCGCCCCGTCCCGTGTGTGTGTGTGCGTGTCTGTATGTGAGCGGTAGTGCGCGGCGCCGTGCTGTGCTAGAAAAGCGGCTGGCCGTCGTCGGCGCCTTACGTGTTGCGTGTTCAGTGTACTGTAGTCGTCCAGTGAGCGTTACCGTACACCCACCCCGACCGGAAACTATATTGGTTTGTTATATGTCTAGTCGAGACGCGTGAACCGACCGCAGAATAGGTTCTGGGAGGAACATCACAATTGGCCATTCTCATTCTGTAGGGGACAAAATTCTGTTTAGCTCCGCCGCTCGCTGCGGCTGTTTTTCTAGCACGTGGTTAGGTCGCGGAGACACGGTCGAGTCCACCGTCCAAGTGCATTTCTCTGTTTTGTTTCCATATTGGGCGCGTTCACGATACAGTGGCATGCGCTCGGGCGCGAGGAGCAAGCCAAGTATTACGAGCTGGCGCGCCGAGAGCGGCAGCTGCACATGCAACTCTATCCCGATTGGTCGTCTAGGGCTAATACGCAAAGGGGCAAGAAGAGGAAACGAAAACAGGAGACAACCGATGGAGGTACTGCCTTTACTCCGTCGACGAGCGCCCCCGCCCCTCTTCCCCGCCCGACCCGTCCTGTCCGTCGCGAGACGTGCGCGGTATCGGCTGAGCAAGCTCGGCTGCGGCGCTGTGTCGTCAGTCGGCCACGCAGCGAACACATGTACCGGAGCGGCCGACGTCCCGGCCATTCAATGCGATACTCGCATCGGCTCATTAAAAAAATGAGGTCAATTAACGAAGGATTAAGCCCGAGACGTTGGTAGCTCCTTCCCCTCCCCCCTCCTTCACCCCGCCCCCCAGGCCCCAATCCTCTCCCGCGAGAGTTCAATTGCTTTGAACTCCGCTCCGATCGGACCGAGCGACATAGTAATATTGTCTTGGTTGAAGGGGTACGAGGTTGTAGACATACATATATACAAGTATTTTTGTTTATTTAATATTTATCGCATTTATTTATTTGATTTAAACGCTATATTATGAGAGAGACCCACGCAAGTCCTTCGAAGGTTGTCCCGGTTTTATGCTTTCCGTTTTGCTCCTGCGTGCGACAGGGAGCGTGCATGTTAAAGCAAGTCAATATTTGAATACTTGAGTAATTGCTTTGCAGGGAGTGTAGTTTGATGTCGGAAAAGGCTGGGACAGCCTTCTCTCGGTACATATTGGAGTAGAACACCAGGGCAGCGAGGCCGCCGGCGACTAGACTGTACACAGCTGCTGATGCTTTTGTGTCTGCGGTGCAATGATACTGGCCAAATAAAGTCACAAATATTTATTTTTGATTCCGGAGAACCTATTCTGCTTCAATTTGCTTATAGTCGTCATGTTTATTTGTTATTTTTTCCGACAATAGCGTAGTTTTAGCATTTATTTTGTTCAAAGTTTATGCGTGTAGTATGTTATTTTTTAAAACCAATGTTTTTTCCGTTGTTCCCGTTCATTTGTCCCGTCCCGCCCTGCATGAACTAACAGTAAGGTTTGCATGCTTTGCCTGCCGTAGTACCCGACAGTAGTTAATGATTGTTTTGATGCGCTTCAAATATGATTTCCGGTAAATTATCTATATTTTACGCATCACGTTATACGCTGCATTTCTTTTCATTTCAAACAGAAAAACAATTTACTCGACATCATATTTTTTTGAGAATATTTTGCAATTTAAAATGATTTTTTGCATACATTTGGATTTGTTTATAGTCAGTGATTTTGATTGGTTTTGAAGTTCTAGTACTAAAACAATTTATGTAAAACTTTCAGGAAATAATTTGAAGAAATGTCGAGCGAGATACGGTCTCGACCAACAGAACCAATGGTGCAAGCCTTGCAGGTAAACATACATTTTATTCTTTTATATTTCTTTTCGCTTGTGCAAAATTGAGTCTTGATTAGCCGACGGGTTATAGTTAACCGTCAGTTAATACATTGTTTCTATGTGGAAAGACTCGGCTGTCTTATCTGACACCAAGCCCGGTCATTTACTTTGGCATTTTATCATTTAAGAAAGATCTATACTTACTTACAAAAATTCTATGTAGTTGTTGTTTATTTTATGTTTTATACGGTTAAATTAAGGACTATATTACGGCGAAGCAGCTAATTCAGAAAATGTGTCTTTTCACAAAGAAATCAATTGTTTAGATGACAACGAATAGATTTTTTTGAAAGTAGCCGAAGTTTGTAGAGGCACAGGGGTTTAATGGCGGCATACTGAGGAAGGGCAATCATTTGTTGAAAGCTTTCAAAAAAATCTGGACACATTTTCTGAATTGGCTCGCTTGGTTGTTATTGTTGGATGTTAAGGTACATGTTTACTTATACAAATGTTTTTTCCACTCATGATTGCCGCTTCTCATGGACCCTGGATCGGCTGGCACTATTGGTGACATTACCCAACGTTTTTACATTATTTTTCATTATTTTTTTGATCATTTTGATTTTTTTCACCTCACGCCACTTGACTCGTGTTTCATATTTTGTTTTTATTTCACTGTTTATTTTTGCTTATTCATTTAAATAATGCTATTTTTATCCCTGTAATATTTTTCACCCTGTATATTATTTTATTTATTTACTTCATTTTTTATTTATTTATTTGATAATTGCTATAAAATATTTGTTTTCTATAACATAAACATACAATATGTTGTGAACCATCGCCGTATCATCCCATGTCCACTCCCTGTCATTGCGGGCGCAGCCCCGAGTCAAGTAGCGTGATGGTATCGGGAGGGCTGGGCCTCCTGCGGCCGGAGCCGACGACGTCCCTCCCGGCCTCCAGCCTCGTCAGCCCGCAGGAGCCCACCTACGTTAACCTCTAGTGCCGGCGCCCCGCCGACGGCCACGCAACGGTTGGTGAATCACGGACGCGAATGTGTGTTGTAGTAGACATGACAGTAGATTGTTTTGGACTTTTGATTTCGATAAGCGTGTTTATTGGCTCAGAAACTTAAAGAAATTACTTATTTCGCCTCTCTATTTATTAATTCAAATTGCATTAAATTATGTACAATTAAATTTTACGTTGTAATAGATAGATTGCATAATACAGAATTTATTTAATTTCAAAGATGAAGCCTGAATGTTTTCAAAAGGAATGGCGTTCTATGTTGTCGTAGGTAGACGTTTGCTTAATTAAGTTCGATACGATAATCAGTTTATTTAACAAATATTTTTTCAGCATGAGTGTTCGATGTTCTTCGTGTTTTTTTTTTCAGTTTTTAACAAGTTTTTAGCATGTACTGTTTAACATTATGATTTGTGTTACGTGTCATGTAGGATAGATTAGCTTTTATCGTGTGATAGGACCGTTTCGTAATGGGACTACGCCGTTCTCATTATCATGTATTAAATTACCAGTTGTTAAGGTTTTCTTCATTTGGCAAGCAGTATTTACGAAACGGTCTTCAAACAACCAAGTATGTGATGTGAATATTGACTAAGATTGAACTGTTTCTAGGCGGAAGAAGAAGTGCGTTCGCTACATGGAAGCGTTGGCGGCGGCGTCGGGGACCGTGGCGATGCCGATGGCGACGCCGCAGTCGCCCTGCTCTGAAGAAGACGTTAAGCTGGAGGAGATGTCGGACGCGTCGAGCTCGGGCGACGCCGACACGCCGCTGTCGGCGTCGAGCCCGGGCGGGCTGAGCGCGCTGTCGTCGCTGGCGTCGCCCGCCAGCGAGCCGGCCGCGCCGCCGCGCCACCCCGTGGGCACCAACCCGCGCGACGCCAACAACCCGCTGTCCGTGGGGCAGCTCACCTCGCAGACGTGGCCGCGCGCCGCGCCGCGCCCCGGACACGAGGTCATCTCGGTCTCCTAGTGCCGCGCGGACCTCGCAGTGCAGTGCGGACCACTCGCGCCGCCTCCGCCCGCGGCTCAGGGACCTCACCCGGCGGGGCGCAGCGCGAGTGGTTGACTCGGGAGGGTGGCGCCACCTGTGGGACAGTGAGTGTGACGCCACCGCCACCTGGCGGCCGCGGCGAGAACGAGTGACGGTTGTGATAAGACGTTATAGTACCGATGTTGCTGCAGTTCTCAACTCGTTTGGAGGAATCCGTAGTGACTAACCTACCTCTGTTCGGCTTTTTGACGAGTATTGAATTTTAGGAATACCAGCACTTTTGTGAACTTTAATTTCGCTAATTGTATAGCGAAGTAAGATTATATTCATAAACATAAAAGATACCGTTTTTTCATGTAATAAAGTAAAAGGGCCTAATGTTTAACTAATGTAATGAAACCGCACCAAGTGCTGGGTATTCCCTGAAGTCAAGTCGTTCAACTTGAGAGTGGCTACAGCACTTCAGCCTAATTCTACAGTAACGATACTTTAAGTAGTCCATTCTTCAGTCGAAGTGATCTCAAAATTGTGAGCCCGAATCGAGTCATTTATAGTGCATTTTTATCAGACCCACGCTTTTAGTAACCGAATGTGAACAACTTTCTGTAATACTAGTCACATATTAATGTGCCATGTTTCATCATTTTCTATTTTTAGACACCTTTAACACAATTTTGTAGTCCGAGAATCTTTCTAATTTTGATTCTTCTTAAAATATTTCTATAGCCCAAATAAAACTGAAAATACTAAATTAAATGTAGGTCAAATCACATCATCAGTCAAAACATATTCAGTCATTAATTATTTATTGTTTGATTTGCAAGTAATTTTCTATTTTAATGTACAACCATTCTATTCTCACCAACGAAATAAAAGGGTTTTAAATTAAATTTTCATAACCTTCTTTCATAAATAATTTGGTTAAATAAAAGTGTGGGTTTTTTTACCACCTGTACCTTGAGTAGTCAACAATATTTTAGCCATAATATACCATTGATTTACAATCAAATTAATTAACCAATGCATCTTTTCAATATCACTGTTGTTTTAAAATCTAACTAATGTAAAAAACATCGAAAGAAAAGCATGCATGATTTCAACAGTTTTTGATTTTTAAATATTGTGACGAACAATTCTTTCTTGCTCTCTTGATATGGACATTTTAATACAGGCCTGACTTTCTTGGCGAAAAGGCATTCTCTTATACATTGACGAAATGATTGGTTTTTATTCACCGGACCTTAATTTTAATTTCATGTTAAACAAAAACACACCTTACTGCCCAGTTATTGAATTCACTTTAAATTTATGGATACTGACTAAAATATGTACTTTGTTGAAAACTTTTAGACAGTGTTTATCAATATAAACCATTTAACTGTATTTTAAAATCCTATGTAGAATGTGTTTCTGTTTAAGACTAAAGACAAAGTCAAACTTATTACATTATTAAGCTTATTTAATTTTATTCCACTGTTCAAATTTTAATACTGTAACTATCCACTTTATTGTGATTTTAGTAAAGTTCTTAATCATCTATCTTTTATTGCATTAAGGACTTTATTTCAGTGGCAATAATGTTCAAAATATAATAAACTATTCGCCCAAGGGATTCAGAAATAAGCTTTGTTATGTAATAAGGTTATAAAATGCATTCTCGTCATTTGAAAGACAGGCTTGGTGTTCTTAACTTTCCTAAGTACGGCCTGCATCAGATAAAGGTTCCATAGCGATATAGAGTTTCAATTTAGTTATTAAAATGTTTTCCCTTCGCAAATGCTTGTGTATAGTTATTGTTAAGGCGAGCGGAGGGAAAAATGTTTTTCCGTTGTACGGAACTTGTTAGACTGTCGTAGATTAGACTAGACACGTTGTATGAGTGAAGTATATCATAAGGTGTTGTGCCGAATGTGCTTTGTACAATATTATTAGTTTAAACTACAGCAGAAAGTGGAAACATGGGATTTGTTATGATTTTATGATGTAAAGCAAGCGTGTCTTGTTAGTAAAATTGGTATTTATTGTATTGTTGTATAACGTATCTTTACAATAGTAAAGATTGCATGTTGAATGTATTAATAATTTTTAACGTTGATGATTTTTTAAACAATTTCCCACTTTTTGTTCACGTTCATGGTTTAGTACAATTTTAAAACAGCGCCATCTACCATTGGACGCTATGCAACTTAATAGTTCAAGTAATTTCCGCAAGATGGCTGCCTACCGTGGCACTTCGGGACAACACCACTCTGTATATGTGTAAGTACATACATGATGTAAAAATATAGCTATAATCTAACTGTGTCATATTAGTATATAAGTGTACTATGCTACTTACATATGTATACATTATTATTATATAAAGAAAGAAGTTTAAAAGAAAAAATATTAGTTAAATACTGACTCGAAACTGAAATGTTTGGTACATACGAAGACACAAGATATTTTATAATTGGCAACCCCCGATAGGAGTCAAATTTGTAAATAAATTTGTAATTCACGAGTATATAGGACATTTTGGTATAAAAATATTGCATTTATATTATTATTAAAAGCGATTAGTGCCCTCGGAATGTTCTCGGATGGTTTGTTTTGTCCAACAAATGATTTTTGTTAATTACTTTTTATTGTTATTATTAAGAATTTTAACGTTGTTACTTGAAATGCCAACCCTACATTGATTGATTGATTGATTTATAAATTCTGCTCTCGGTGATTGAAAATTAAATTTTAATCGGATATTATAATTGACCAAGGAAATGCAACTTATATAAATAAACTGACGATGTAATATCAGCATGTTTACAATATGACAGAATTATCATGAACATTATCATATATTGATTATTCGTACGATTTTGCATGAAATCCGAATTTGTGCAATACTAAATAAATGGGTACTGTATAGTTTTCTAAATATTAAATTAGATTTTCTTAAAATTAATTAATAAGGTCTATTTTTGAGTTTTATAGAGAATGATGGATTTGATTTTTTATACTTATCGAAAAGGAAGTTTTTATTTTTAATAATGATTTTTATCCCGTGCCAAAACCATCTAGAACTACAGATTGCCAGGGAATAAGACCAGTTATGACGATATAATGTCTGTGCCAAATTTATGTACGAAACCCGCAGGTATAGAACATACCTAACTTGTCTTTATGTTGATAGATTTTATAGGTTGTTTTTTTATTGTTAAGAGGGTAATGACAGATGGCTCTTATGTTGGGCCAGTTATTTTTTGTAGAGAAAAATTGACAAATTAGTAAACTCAATTATTAGGTCTGGTCCCATGTCTTGTGTTCAGTTGAACGAATATTATTTTAATAAACAACTTAAAAATTGTATTTTGTGACGTTTTATTTGCCCAAATCCTTGTTATAGTCACTTTATTAACAACTGTGTCATGAAATGATTAATCTAGCTGTCGCATAGCGTGACATACGATAATTGTTTAATTTACGAAAAGGGTAATGAAAAACGACATGAGATTACATTGTTTATTCGTGACAATGCATAATAGAGAATATACATTTAGAAATAATGTAAAATGCTATAAAAATTGTGACGCCGTTGCAAAGACTAGTTCTATACGGAGAGATAAAAGAATTAAAAGGTTTTTGTACTGATCTTACGATATTTGGCCCCTATACTGACCAATTACATCCCAGTTTTATTTAAGAAGATTGAAATACTGAAGACGAAAATTGTAACATTACAATCGAACTTAATTTGAGTATCGAACCCGCACTACTCTCTTTTATGTATGTTATCAAATATGCATTTAGTTGAAAATGGCTTAAATTTTTCAATTATAATTGAATTTTTTGACGCCTTTTAGATATAGTGTAATTTTTTTTTTTTTTGTTTTACTAGGATAGTTTTTTTTTTGTTGTAAATATCTGTGTATATAACTATGTAAATAAATCATTATAATTGTAATGATCTAAAATACAATAGCTAAGTTAAATATTTTCACATTTTCGACTTCAATACTAAATAAAACAGCCAGCCAGTACATAGGTGAGTTACAAAACAGTGGTTTACAAAACATTCTTTTCTACATCTAGTTTATGTATTACTTTATATTTATGTTCCACATAGACAACACGAAAGTACGATATTTATAAACGATCGCTTTTCACTTATTCAAATGATTGTTATTTTTATTATGACTAATGACAGCAATTTTAAGGTTTAAAAGGTTCTTACAATTTAACTAATTAGTTTTTAATGTATAGAGTGAAGATGGATGATAATTTTTGTTTACTTGTAAGCATCAGTGTGACTTTAAAAGCTAAAGTTAAAATGTTTCTTGAATTAATTAATTGCGTTCAAGTCTAACTGAAGCTTACCAGTATATTTAAATGTAACTTACAAAATTAAATCAGTTAATATCTTAACGTTATATGAAAGAAAACATAAAATCTTAATACATGTATTGAAAACTCAATACAATTTAAGATTAAGAATTTGTAGTAAAAATCGAATGAACAGATTAAAATATAAATGCACTTTGTTAAAAAAACATACACAACATTTTGACCCATTTTAGCAATAGGGGATTTGGAAGTCTATTCATTGGGGTTCTAAAACTAACTATTGTAAATGATTATAGTTTCTAAAACATTAATATAAAAACTTATAATAATATAATTATAACCAGTTAACATTGAAAATTTAAACAAATAATCAGTTATACACGATAATTCAATAATTATTAACCTGAATAGACAAGATTATAGGTACGCACCTACAATTTCTAGCCAATTGCTACATTGTTTTAAATATGTAACTTACAAAAAAGTATTTTTTTTTATCCTTTAAATTTTATTAGCGTGCCGTGCTTTGTGCCAGAATATTAAAAAATGAATTGTATAAACATAAAAATATATCTAATTAATTTATTTACACAATTCACTTGACGTTCAAGCATTTTCCTAGCGGGTTCGCCTTAACTAGAGCATGTTCGGTTTGAATATGTACCTAATAATTTTCAGAGATAGACTGTGAAAATCACGTCAAAATTTCTACGAAGATGGTCTAGCGTCTACCAGAAGTCGGAGCACTTTCCTCCGGGAGGGTACTTCAAGTGTACTAATGTCCTCGTGTCGCGACCCTCCGTCTCTTCTGCGAACAAAGACCTCGTCTAAGCTGAGTTGACATGCCCCACTACCACCGCTACCAAGCTTTTCAATATAACCACAATATAAATAAGCTATGTTTAAAAATTAATCTCAGTGTCTCTCCTAAATATGAGTGCGTTGGATTCCAGGTCAGTCAAGTACCGATGCAAGTTTTCTTAGTGTATCATAGACACCAATGACTGAAAAGTGCAGCCGAAATCATGAACAAGCGTGGTGTTTAACGGTCAATCCTTCTCTCTGAGAGGAGGCCTGTACCCGGAGGGCGACGATGAAAAGGTCGATGATGATGCCACGGCCAGAGCTGACGCCACAAGCACTGGCTTACTGATATTAATTTCGAAAGCACATCCTTAAAATGCTCAGAGGATGATGACATCCTTAAAATGCCCCTGGCTTTCATGCAAAAACTACCAAATAGATTTTGATGTAACTTGGCAGTAACATAGCTTGTATATCAAAATGGTAGAAAATACCTATCTACGATTTTTTTCCGTATGCAGTAGTTCCCTAGGAAAGCGGGTGACCCCGCTGGCGGAAGCTAGTTGTGATTAAAGTACTTACTGCTAATAGAGAAAGTAGAAGAGTGCATGTTCCTCTGTCCCGGCTCGCGCTGCTTAAGTCCCATAGGCGAGCTGTTACCCGATACCGACAGTATTAGAGAGGTCATGATTTTAATCAACTTCCCAAAAGAATGAGGTACTAATTCGGATGCTTTTATCCCTTCCATTTTATAAGCGAACAATGCTATGTGACAAGATATTTAAAAATGAATTGTATAAATAAGGAATATCAAATTGAACTATTTACACAATTCACTTGCTATTAAAAACGTTTATAAATTTTCCTAGCGGCTCCGCCTTAACTAATATAGCAGATTTAATCATTTTTACTTTTCACAGACAAAATGTGAAAAACCCGTCAAAATTTCACTACGATTTGTCAAGCTTCTATCCGTTTAAAAAAAGAGTTGTCTCAATGACTCATGACAAAAAACCGCTCTGAATTGACGCCATACCATAATATCTAAAATATTCAGGTTAAACATTTTAATTTTCTTTTCACAAGCATAATCAACAGATTTAAAGCGTACTTAACAAAAGTTAAGTTTTTAAGTTAACTACGACCCTAGTTCACCGACAAAATACAAGTCAGTTTTTCTTAAAACCACTGTTTAATGTGATTACATTTTAAAAGTAAACGGTTGTTTTAAGATAAACGGACGATTAAGTTGTCAGTGAACTCGGGCCTGAATGATACGCTTTGTCAGTCTACTTAACTGAAATAAATAACGTAATTCAATGAACATTGTTATTATGTCGTGCCTAATTAACAGTCTATGCTAATGCTTAAGCTTTGGCTCAATATTGAGTAGCTACACATTGGTTCTTAGCTGCTCCAAGCCTTTCAAACTTACTTGTGAACGAACAGGATTTTTTGATAAAAAACTTAAATTATCAAATTAAAAAAAGACTGTGGGATACTTAAAAGTACGTCCGCCATATTGGATTATGATATTTTATAACCAAAAAGGTTATAGTCATCACCAGAGGTCTCCACCTGTCACATATTTTTTTGTCGATAGAATACTTGTTTAGCAATATCATTCTGTATATTTTACAGCTATAATTTTTAAGTAAAGTTACTGCAAGGCCCATTTTCGCCAATAAGATAAACACCCGTTTATCTTAAAACCATTGTTTACTTTGAACTTGTCATTGGGCCCAAATAACGTAGGTAATATACAAAGTGGTGGTTTTAGACCTCGGACGATGCCATATAAAATAAAATAAATAATGTAGTCAGATGTATATGTTCACAAGCAGCGGTGCATATACGAAGCGAGTCTACCAGAGTCCGGAGGACTTCCCGCCGGGAGGGTTCCGCACGCGAACTGATGTCTTCGTGTCCAGACCCTCTGTCTCTTCTGTGAATGGAAATAATGATGTATTAGATGTTTTGGAAAGATGAATAGTGAATTATGTTCGCCTACATATAACCTGAGAGTTTGAAATAACAAATATATATCTCAACTACAGGGATTACATAGTGAGTACATAGGCCTGCCGGGGCTGCGGGATTGTTCGCGCGAGTTACCCCGACCCTGGTACATAAAGGGCTTAAGAAGCAACATGATGGGTTTTAGTCAGTAAGAGTCTGACACTCCCTCACGCTGCTCCCCACAGCGGGAGGAGCCATTTGATGATTTCCCATCAGAAAAAAGGGTAAAAGTACACTTTTTCACATGCCGAGTAAAACACACGTGATCGAAATTTAGTAACTAACTGGTATGGACGGATAGCATTTTAGCGAAAACTTTACCCGGAATGAGTCGCTCAAATGAAGACACACTAACAGCAAAAAAACATAAGTTGTTATAAAATTCTGGTTTTCTATGCTTATTATAGGTGAACATATGTCTTCTTATATTCATTAGTGATGTTTGCTGTCTTCTCTATATAAGAAGTACTCACTGCTGATGGAGAATGTGGATGTCTGCAGGTTCCTCTGGCCGGGCTCGCGCATCTTGCGTCCCGTGGGGGTGCTGCAGCCCGACACCGAGACGCTCTCCATGCTCTTCGTCAGCTGGCCTAGATCTAAAGGGTAATGGAGGTGTTAGTTTTGCCAGAATGTAATAGAAGTATCGTTTTATACTTTTTATTATTTTGTCCCGAAACGTCGTCAAGTCTATAAACTTAAATTAACAGAAGAAGAAAACATAAATTTAATATTCTACTTTGAGATACCTACCATATTTTGTATAGGCATATATGTATAAACACACCTGACACAATAGCGACATAAAATAAAGAAAACACTGAATTTACATAGTTCTAAAAATAAAATGTTTTCTTCACCACAAAATCACCTTCCCAATAACTAAAAATACATTCATCTAAATGTCAAAAAGAACCTTAAAAATAAAAATTCAAAATTCGAAAATCAATCAAACTCGCCAACAACCGAAACTGTAAATATTAAAACACCTTATAATGATAATCAGACCTTGTGGCCTTGCAGTATTCCAGGTCGGGCAGCAACTATAGGACATGATCTTAAGGTCTGCAAGAGAAATGTTACGTTAGATCGGAATCTGCCGGCTTTTTAAGCATTTTAAAGCTTTTGGCTCGGATTCCAATACTTAGGACAGCGATAAGCTAGCTTTTCATTTGTACTGAAAAAACTCACGTATGTATATGAAGTTTTTCGACTCTACAAGTACTACAGGTACGAAATGTTTTGTTTTTTCCCTAACAAACGGTTTAATGGGGGTATTTCACAGATTTTTATTTATTAAAAATAAAATACTGCTTTCTCTAGATACCTACGAATTAAATGTATTAATTTGACAGTTGCTTATTTATTAAATATATTTTTTTATTTTAGTAATTAAATTTTCATTCAGTGAAATACCCAAGTATAAAATTAAATATCAGTAAAAAAATGAAATAAGATTTTAAGGTATTTACAATAATCATTTTGCTGCCCGCCTTTCATTAGTCCTAACATACCTAAGTGACATTTTGGCCTAGCTTAGCTTAGACAGTGCATCTAAGTAAAAGCATGCTTACGTGGTTTTAAGCAGGATTATAAGATTGTGTCAAGAGTGTTTTTAAACTATAACTATTACTTTATCCTCCCCACTCAGAGACATTTAATGATTACTTAAGTCACTCCTTAGTGACGGAACGTCATACAAATCCTTCACTAAGGAATGGCTTAAGTAACCATTAAATGTCTCTGAGTATAACTATTTAACTTTTAACTTAACTTTATTTATTTATTATTTTGCAGGAAAAAGATGATAATGTCGTCATCTATTTCTAGGCATTTCTGTAGTACGACGGAACAACAATAAAAACACAAAATCCAAGACAACCGTAGAGACCAGGCAATATTAAAAAAAAAAAAACTTTTTTAATTAATTTAATCTCACTAGTTTCCGCCCGCGTCTTGCCCGCGTCCCATAGGAATCCCTAGGAAACTATATTTCAATTCGGACTTGTACTTTCAGGGATAAAACGTTCAGGTGCCATGATAAATTTAATGCTGATAACGCTGAAAACTCTTTCGGTTTCCATCTTTATGTTATTCTTAGTTTTTATTCAATGGAAAATTATTGAAAATAAGTTATGTAATAATGTACCAACGGCAAAACTTATTTTTGTCATAATGAGACATTATGATACACACTTTCGACCCATCTGGCAAAGCGTTCTCTAAAGCAGGTGAAAGCATGCGTTTGCAGGCGTGTTACACCCACAAGGCGACATCTGTGGGTGGATTTGTTAACAACTACTACAAGTAGTTATAAACTACTACATACTAAAGGCACAATATACACGTAGACCCGCACGCTACTGTCAATATAAGAATGCTTACATCTATACTAATATTATAAAGCTGAAGAGTTTGTTTGTTTGTTTGTTTGAACGCGCTAATCTCAGGAACTACTGGTCCGATTTGAAAACTTCTTTCAGTGTTAGATAGCCCCTTTATCGAGGAAGGCTATAGGCTACTTTTTATCCCGGTACGGGAAGTAGTTCCCACGGGATGCGGGTGAAACCGCTGGCAGAAGCTAGTCTTTCAATAAAATAAACAGAAATAGCAGTTTTTTATTTTATACAAAGCGTTCCAGGAACGATTACAAACTTGTGGATTATCCGAATAGTTTTATTTATGCAGTTCCTTGAACGAGGTTCATAGAATAGTGATAGAGAAAACTCTAATACCATTATTATATAACCACCTGTGTTACATTTTCTTTTATCATTTAATTATATTACTATTGAAATTGACAATAGCGTACCCATGACTCATGTACGTCGATTCTATAAAATTCAGACAACAACTCGCATTTCACTTCGCTATTTACTCTCACTTCGCATTCGGTTCAAAACGTTCTAAAAGTCATCTCATACTTTATCTGTCAAAATCTCGAGTTTAATTTAGTTCAACTCGCAAACACGCTCGCAAGAGTAGCGCTAGTGTACCTCTAGTAACTCACGGCGGATTCAGATGCGAAGTTTAGAGTGAAGTCTTATAGAATCACACTGATGGTCTACTTGGGTCTAAGCATCTACAATAACACAAAATAAGTAGTTTATGTATTCATACCCGGGGAAGGAGTGCCGTTAGTGACTCGTGTGGGAGTGTCCAGGTATTCAGGTCTGTGCTGCACTTCCTCGTGGTGGTTGTTCGTCTCGCCGTAGACAATGGGAGCGTCTACCGGAGTCTTCAGGAATTTGCCGAAACCTAGAATTAGATTCATTATATTAGTATACAAGGTAAATGCTTGTGAAAGAAAAATAGTCAATAGTCCATAATATACAAGTAAGTATCTTTTTATATAGTAAAGGCTCGATAAAACTTGCTATGGCCTAAGTTCACCGACAGCATAAGTATTCGTTTTTCTTAAAACAACTGTTTACTTCGAAAATTGACGAGAAAATTCACATTTACAGTTGTTTTTAGAATACTTGCACTGATGTCAATATCATCATCATCATCTCAGCCACAGGACGTCCACTGCTGAACATAGGCCTCCCCCTTAGATCTCCACAGATACCTGTTGGAGGCGACCTGCATCCAGCGTCTTCCGGCGACCTTTATAAGGTCGTCTGTCCACCTTGTTGGTGGACGTCCTACGCTGCGCTTGCTAGTCCGTGGTCTCCACTCAAGCACTTTTCGACCCCATCGGCCATCTGCTCTGCGAGCAATATGGCCTGCCCATTGCCACTTCAACTTGCTAATCCGGTGGGCTATATCGGTGACTTTAGTTCGTCTACGGATCTCCTCATTTCGGATTCGATCACGTAGAGAAACACTGATGTCAATATAAACATCAGTTTTCCTAGACCTCGTTAAACATTGTACATATAAGCCCCCTTTTTATTTAAAAATGGTACAACAATAGTATATGCATGCTTTTATATGCCATCAAGTATATAATAAAAAATATATATCTTAGAACAACTTTACCTTCAACAACTCTAAGTTCTCCGTCGTCGAGACAAACGCGACCGTTCACGATCACGTACTGAGGACTGCCCACAACGTGCTGGCCCTGGAATTGTTAACAGTTTATAATATATGTAACAATATCATCATCATCATCATTATCTCAGCCATAGGACGTCCACTGCTGAACAAAGGCCTCCCCTTTAGATCTCTCATCTCATATAAATAACAAATTCTGTAACAACTTTCAAAGAAATACTCTTCCAAAAATCTTCCACACTTATCCTATCCTTATCCGTCTATGTAGCTTTCGGGCCAAAACTATTGAACCAATTGAGAACCAATAGTCACTTTTATTGGGTTACGGAAAGTAGTCATAGCCCAGAATGAAAAGACAAAACTTATTTTTTTCTCGAAAGTAAAACCACGCGAAACAATATTTCATATTATTTCTTACCTCGAAAATATTAAAGTTAACAGCCTGCTTGTGTGTGGCAGCAGAGATAGTTCTCTCCAGCTTGGGGTCCCAGATGACGATGTCGGCGTCACTGTTCAGTGCAATCCGTCCCTTCTGCGGCCAGATGTTGAAGATCTTGGCAGCATTGGAGCTGGTCACTGCTACGAAGCGGCACGGGTCCATTATGCCTGGAAGAAAGTATTTTTTGAATAATATTGTGAGAAGAATAAAAATGTGTTTGTATTTTGAATTTTTATACTTTGAATAATGGTAAATGATTTACGCCGAAAATCGATCTCAGTGGCGTGCACTTGGAAAGGCCTATGTCCAGCAGTGGACTGCGATAGGCTGATGATGATGATGATGAAATGATTTTAACCAGCTAAAATATCGATATAGAGAACACCGCCATCTATTGACTGCCGCTGAGCATTTGTTCAATAGTTTCGTTTGACTGTAGTAATTTTATATATTTCTCAACATTTTATTGTTTACATTCATTTTCATAAAGAAAACTAAGGAATAGCAGCTTGAACTCAATTTGTTGACTAATTTCTACACCTTACATCCTCAATGAAATGCTCGACACTCGCAAAAGCCACGAGGCGGAATCGAGTCTGTAGGTTTCGTTTGTTACTTTTTTGTATGGAACACTAAAAAATAACTATAAAGGTATACTAATAGTTACCAGTATTAACAGCATTCTGCCACAAGACAGCCATGCGGTCCTCCACGCCGTTGACGCCGTTAGGAATCTTAGCAAAGTTATCCTTGCCAAGCTCCTTGTCCTTCTCGTGGAACGTGCAGTTGTCGCTGCCTATCAGTTGTAGGTGGTCACTGGAATTAAAGGTGAGAAGAATATTATTTATGTACTAGCTTTTGCCCGCGACTTCGTTCGCGTGGAATAGTGACTTCCTCCAGATTTTTGGTTTGACCAATAGATGGCGCTGTATGTCCGGAATAAATTTTATTTTTTATTTTTATTTTTTGTAATAAAAACTATCCTATGTCCTTTCTCAAGTTTCAAACTATGTCTGTACCAAATTTCACACAAATCGGTTCAGTAGTTTAGGCGTGAAGAAAAGACAGACAGACAGACAGAAAGACAGACAGACAGACAGACAGAGTTACTTTCGCATTTATAATATTAGTTTGGATTTTGATTACAGGTCAGTGGTTTCACTCGTTTCCTAAGGGAATTTTCCCGGAATCATTATCATCAGATTTTATATCGTCCAATAGGTGGTCACAGGCTTCCTTTGTAAAGGAGAAGGATTGAACGTTAATCACTATACTTGCTCAATTCGGGTTGGTGATTTCAGACTTTTATAATCCAGGTTTCCTTCAGATTTCCTTCAGAGCCATTGGTGTCCAAGATATAAAGTAATCTATATCTAAAAGTACACCCAAACTTGGAACAGTTGTATTGGCGCCTGACCTGGAACCGAACCCTCAAACATTGAGGGATTGGTGCGTTAACCACTAGGCCACCACGACTTTAAAAGTCTACTCTGTGTCTGGATTAAAAGATCCTTTAGGACGTTGGTAGAATCACTGACGGCATCTCAAGATCAAGATTTCAATTTCCTTGCAATGTTAGGGAGCTTTTTATAGGTAAGTATGATTGTAAATAAAAAATATAATGTAATACATACTCAGCGAGCGCCTCGCACATGGCCCGTGGTGTGTCGGGGTCGGGGCGCAGCGGCGGCGACAGCACGTGTGCCGCCGCGTGACGGAAGCATGCGTTGCGGTAGTGGCTACCTGCATACACACAGACATATTTAACAAATTGGACAGTGGTGTGTACAGTTCACTATGACCAGAAGCCGATCCAGCCCTTAAATTCGATATGGCTGCAAATTCACATACAGTCGACTCTTGTTAATTCGAACCTGCGATATTTCGAACCTCTCGTTAATTCAAAGTTATCACGAGTTCCCTACAAAATCTCTTTATATTTCGAACTAAACCAATACATTTTTATGCACTTGGTAATTCGAACGAAAAAAGCATTGCTATATAACAAAACGACGCGTTAATTCGAATTCTTAGTCGTCCAACACTCGAGAATTCAAAGTTGCAGAGAGAAAGAGGCGGAAAGATTGTAAGTCAGAGTCAGAGAGCAGTCTGAGTAGCAGCAATCTGTTTTGAAGCAGTATGACGGAGCTGTTTCGAAAGATTAGGTAATTAATTCACATTATGAATACATGTATGCACACAAATGTGTCTTTAAACTTTTGACATTGTTATAAAATAGCAGTTAACAAATAATAATTGATCAACACTTAATAATTCGAAGTTTTATTTATTTTCTCTCACAAATTTCGAACCATTTAATATTTCAAAAACTCGATAATTCATAATATTTTAAGAGTCCCTTGAGTTTCGAATTAACGAGAGTCGACTGTACTTACATCCACATTCCTTAAATTCAGGTACATAAAAGAGTACAAGTTAGTACTTTACCTACATAAGGCAATTATTAGTACAATATCACTACACTAGCTTCTGCCAGCGGTTTCACCCGCATCCCGTGGGAACTACTTCCCGTACCGGGATAAAAAGTAGCCTATAGCCTTCCTCGATAAATGGGCTATCTAACACTGAAAGAATTTTTCAAATCGGACCAGTAGTTCCTGAGATTAGCGCGTTCAAACAAACAAACAAACAAACTCTACAGCTTTATAATATTAGTATATAGATAAGTTATAAGTAGGCATACATCTATACTAATATTATAAAGCTAAAGAGTTTGTTTGTTTGTTTGAACGCGCTAATCTCAGGAACTACTGGTCCGATTTGAAAATTTCTTTCAGTGTTAGATAGCCCATTTATCGAGGAAGGCTACTTTTTATCGGTACGGGAAGTAGTTCCCACGGGATGCGGGTGAAACCGCTGGCAGAAGCTAGTGACTACATAAAGTAGTGGGTTACGCAATTACATTCTCCACATTTGTACTTCTATAGGGGAGTATCAGCTCCCTTATGTACGTCCGAATATACTCCCTCTGCGTATAAGTAGTCCTCTTATTTAGGCACTCCCAACATACATTTCATACTACTCTATGTACCCAGTCCTTATAAAACCCAGATGATGGTACGTGGTAGACGAGTTGGGCAACACCGGCCGGGTGACTTGTCAAAAATCAGCTGTATAATTAAAAATTGTAATAAAATAGAATAATTAGCTAAATCGCCCTAAAAAGTTGATAATTTAATAGTAATAGTCGTAAATATAGTGTACAAATGTTTGTGACGTTATTGCAAAAGGATAACTCGTAAAAATCTACACAACACGGAGGCGGTCAGCTGTCAACCGCTCAGTTCAAATAAATCGGATTTTAACGGAAAGTATCTCTCTATTATAACTGTAACACGCTTTATTATACTAATTCTCGTGCAGTAGATTATGTTATTTACTTTAAAAGTGAGAATAACGGAAAAAAAATAAAAAATAATATCAATTTTGTAACCTACCTTATCTTAGAAAATTAAAAATTAAAATCAAATAAAACTAAAGAAGTCCCAATACATTCTTGATTCTCATATAAGTTACATGTTCCTTTAACAGTAACTTCTGTTACATTACACATTGAAGGCAAATTATAGATAATATATGTTAACAAAATCTATAGCTACACTTCAATTTTATACTTAATTTTCTATCAATTAAATCAAACTCATTCTTTTCCATGCTATATAATCTTGAAACTACTAAATTCATATTTTAAATAATCCAACACCTAAGCCTATTACCTAAAACTATTCTTTTCTGTCTTTCCCATCTTGTTTACTCCACGCTTTCAGTAAATACCTGACACCATGTTCGTTATGACAAGGAAGGCCACTGCCAAGGACATGGAGGTGAAACTGAAGTTAGCCCTGGAAAAGCTCAAAACATCGGAAGAGCTCTGTCAACAACTGTTAAGGGAACGTGATGACAGCGAGGAAGAAATTCAGAAAATAATTAGTAAAAACTCTGAATTAAAGTCTCAACTTGCAGAATTACACATCCAATATATGGATGTGCTGGATCAGCGGGATAGGTTACAGGATTTTGTAGGTTCTTTTAGTGAATGTAGTGATGCTCATGAGAGGGCTTTGAGTCGCATTAAGGTACTGGAGACAAGCTTAAATGATGCTCACAAGTCAATAATATGCTTCAAGCAAACCCAACAACAACAGGAAAGTGATGCCACTCACCGCCTTTTCAGTGAGCTTGTTACTTCAAATCCACTTCATATTAATAATTTGAGTCACAAAAAGATTAAAAAATACATAAGATTAAACAAATTGATACAAAAAATTAAGAAAGTGTGTCATAAACATAAATCCACACATAAATTAAATAATTTACTTAAAACTAAAGTTGACTTGAAAAATCAGTTAAATTTGTGCACTAACCAACTTTTACAAAGTAGGCTAATGTATGACCAAGACACACTAGTTCTGCAACAGGAAATGCTTGAACTGCAACGCGAATTAACAAAAATTACACACAAATATGAGACAGCCCAATATCAAGTAAAGGCACATATTTTGGCTACCGATGAGCTGCTCCAGTTAGGTAGTGAAAATATGGACCGTCTTGATTCTCTTAAAAATAAATATACCAACTGTACTTGTTCACAACCAGCAGTACAAGCTGACCCAGAGTTAACTTCGCCTAGTACTATGCAGTCAGCAGTGAGCAGTGACATAATACCACCTGTTGTCAATGTTCAGTGCAATATTCCACCATCAAGCATTTCATATAATAATAATTCGGAAAATCAAAACAATATATCACAAATATTTTCTGATAGATTTGGTCTTGGTTTTGGTAAATTAATCTCTCAATATTGTAAAAGTAAAATAATAAACAATTGTTCACCCGGTGCCAGCTACAATGAGATAATAGAAACAATTAAATTGACAAACCTTAATACCACTTCAACTGCCATTATGCTATTTGGAGATAGTCTAGCAGTCAAAAAACAAAATATAATAGAAAGTGTTGAATCAATGATAAAATTAAATAATACAACAAATTGTAAGTTTATAATCTGTGCCTTACCATATTCTAAAAATTTTACTATAGAACAAAATCAGTACATATTTAATTTAAACCTATTAATGTACAATATAACTAGGCAATACAATAATAGAATAATGTACTTTGATACAAATAAATTTATAAATAATTTTGTAGTGACAAATGATACAATGTATCTAAGTTTTTATTATAAACGACAAATTGCTATATTGATAGCAAATAATATACAAATTGACCCGGGTTCTACTACGGTAACCTCTTCTTTTAATAATATTAGTAGTTCTACTAATACAACTATTGATACACCTGATAGTTTAAACTACATGGTGCGACAAAGGGTGGGCCACATCAACTGAATGTTGTACATCAAAACATTCAGGGCCTTTCCGGCAAGGATTTAGAATTAAGTTTATTCATTGAACATTATATGGTACAAGTTATGTGCATAACTGAGCACTGGCACAGAAATAGTGAAATAATATTCCTTAATAACAGTAATTATACAGTACAAAGTTCATTCGTTAGAAAGGAAGCCATCCATGGTGGCTCTCTTATAATTGTAACTAATAATTTAAAGTGTAAGGAACGTTCAGATATAGTAAAATTATCAGTCGAGCGCAATGTAGAATTATCATGTGTTGAACTGGAGCAGTTTGTTATAATTTGTGTATACAGGCCTCCTTCAGGTGATTTTAACACTTTTGAATCAGTAATGGAAAATTCTCTCTCTAAACTTAATTCCACTAGTAAATCACTTTTAGTTTGCGGTGACTTCAATGTTAATATTTTAGAATCATCTTCTTTAACTACAAGGTTGCTAAACTTATTTAAATCATTTAACTTAGTAAATTTATTTCTAGAACCAACTCGAATTACGGCAACCTCGTCAACCTGTTTAGATAATATATTTACTAATTGTAGCGCCACAGAGACTCTGATTACCAGTGGCCTTCCTTCCGATCACCGTGGTCAACTGGCACGGTTTCCTGATAAAAAGAATAAAATCAAGCGGGAAATAACATGTCGGCCCTTAACAACCAGTCGTTTTAACAGTTTTAAAAATAATATTAACGCGAAACTAGACAATGAAATATTAAATAAAAACAATCCCCATTTAATGTACGGAGCACTATTTGATATAATAAAATACGAATTTAATTCTAGTTTTAAAACCAAAACGCTCGTACTAAAAGAAACGGCTAACTTCAATGAGTGGGCTTCCCCCGGCATTTACAAGAGTAGAGCTAAGCTGTATGAGTTGTATGAAATGAAAAATTATAATTTTGATGAAAATTTTATTAGATATGTTAGGAATTATTCTAAATTGTTTAAAAAAGTTTGTCATGCGGCAAAATCAATGTATTTCAGTAATAAAATTAAGAATAGTAAGAGTATAATAAAAGCGACGTGGAATATTATAAATAGCGAGACCGGGAAAATCAAACAGCGTGATAATCAGTATAAAATCATTAATGAGAATCAAGTTTACGAGAAAGATTCTGATGTAGCTCGCGAATTTAACACATTCTTCTCTAATATTCCAATCAAGACCACTAGCGGCTTAGACTCCTCTGCCACCAACGCCGAAAAACTTTTACGTAGTAGTGTTAGTCAATGTGAAGCCACATTTACCTTTAGTTATATTTCACCTTATGACATAGTAAGAACCTTCAAGTCATTAAATTCAAAAAAGACAGGTGATTTATGGGGTATCTCTGTTAAAGTCTTAAACTGTATTATTGACGATATTGCGCCCTATTTAGCTCGTATATTTAATGAGTGCATTGACTCAGGTACCTTTCCTGAACTTATGAAATACAGTAAAGTTATACCTCTCTTTAAATCCGGGAGCAAGAACGATCTAGGCAACTTTAGACCGATTTCAATTCTGCCCGCGTTGAGCAAAATTTTTGAAAAGCTAATTTTAAATCAACTCCTCCGGCATTTTAATTCATACAATATTTTACATGCGGAACAATACGGTTTTACAAAGGGTCGCTCCACAACGGATGCCGGAGTTGCTCTACTGAAACATATATTCAGTGCGTGGGAGAAGTCACAGAATGCTATCGGGGTGTTCTGTGATCTTTCTAAAGCGTTCGACTGCGTCCAACATGAAACGCTTACCCAGAAGCTAAAGTACTATGGTATTAGAGACAGCGCACTTAGTGTTATTAGCTCATATTTAAGCGGTAGAATGCAATGTGTTGACGTTAATGGTGTCAAATCTTCCAATCTACCCGTTCGTTTGGGCGTACCGCAAGGGTCGATTTTAGGTCCATTTTTGTTTCTTGTATACATTAATGACTTGCCATATTATTTAAAATCATTGTGTGATGTAGTATTGTTTGCTGATGACACGTCTCTAATTTTTAAAGTTGATAGGAATAGAGTAGATTTTGATGACGTGAATTCTTGTCTTTCACTAGTAACGCAATGGTTTACAGCCAATAATTTAGTTTTGAATACGAAGAAAACAAAATGTATTAAATTTGCTTTGCCTAATGTAAAAAATCTCGGTCCCGGTGTAATTTTGAACAATGAGGAACTTGAAACGGTACATGCTACGACTTTTCTAGGGATAACAGTAGACTCCAAAATTCAATGGGGTGAGCATATAACTGGCATCACGGGTAAATTAAGCTCTGCTGCGTACGCTGTCAGGAAAGTAAGAGCTCTCACCGATGTAGCCACGGCGCGTCTAGTGTATTTTAGCTATTTTCACTGCATCATGTCCTACGGAATTCTTATGTGGGGCAATGCTGCCGATATCGAGAATGTTTTCGTACTACAGAAGCGCGCTGTCCGTGCTATATACAAACTTGGTGCTAGAGTCTCCCTTAGGGAAAGGTTTAAGGATATTGGTATTCTGACTGTGGCGTCTCAATACATTTATGCCAATATAATATACGTAAGGCAAAACCTAGATTCATATAGTAAAAACAGCGACGTACATCATTTTAATACTAGAAATAAACATAAGTTAACCGCACCTAATTATCGTCTACATAAGGTGCACGGTTCATTTGTGGGGCTTTGTGTACGCATTTATAACAGGATTCCGGTTCATCTCTTGGAATTAACGGATAGTTCTTTTAAAAACAAAATCAAAGAAATTCTTGTTAAAAAGGCATATTATAATGTTAATGATTATTTCACAGATAAACGCAGATGGCAGCTCTGAAGTGGAACAAAAGTGCTTTATTTTATTTTGTATTTTTCGGTGTTTTAAATTAATAATTGATAAAATAAAATTGTATAATTGTAAAATAAATTAATAATAATTAAATTGTAATAGACAGCTGTGTTGCTGGGAAGTTTGTTCTTCACCACTTCTTCTTTCCAGCCATAACACTAGGAAGTGGTGAAAGGGGGGCGTTTTGGGGGTGCTGTCATTGTAAAATTTTGACGTTAAAAAGTGCTAATCGTATTAGCCTATTTTAATAAATGATTTTGACTTTGACTTTGACTTTGACTTTACTTACCATCAGTTCCCACAGTGGCAGCGAGGGTTTCTCCAAAGAGTGCATGTCGTTGCTTCCCTCGCGCCAGCTGCATGTAGCGGACTGCACTCTTGGACATCATGTGTACGATGTATAGGGGGCAGTTCGCCTGAAAGATAAGGAATTAAGATTATAGAAGTATTAGATGTAAAAGCTTGAAATAAATATAGTTAGATCTGAGAAAATAATTCATCAAAACTGCTCCCAGATTAGAGCATTAGCTAATAGTCATTTAGGTGCTCCAAAAGCTGCTAAACGGCCACATACCGGGAGGTCCAAAAGACTCAAGGAGGTCAACTCGCATTGAAAGATACTTTTATAAGTAGGTATTGACTGTTAAATATTATTGTTACATGACACCGGCGACAGTACAACCATTTAAGGACGTGTCACTGCGGTAATAGTACTGGTGATCTTCAAGATTCATCATACTCTTGACCAGTAGCATCTCAGTATTGCAAGATGCAGCTTACGTCATGTAGACTCAACAGCTGGTAACAGTCGTAATCCATCATCTGTGCGACTATTTCTAAACAATCTAACCTGGTTAGCAATGACACAGGCCCTGTTGACAGCTTCCCCTTCCACCTCCTCATCTCGGGACAGCTGGTGACCCTCCGGACCCGTCAGACCTTTGGCAAGTAACTTCTCCGTGTTGCGAGCGATTATGTGACCGTTTTCAGCGTGGACCTGAAAGAAACAATTTATATTTTTCAATTAAATTGGTTTAACGTTATGTTACTAACCTAACCAGATGTTAGGGTCAACTTATTTGTCGTATGTTTGATTAGTTGAAATAATACAGTATACAAGTTTATCCCAGATTTCCAGGTCGACGAAGTTTAATAGAACCATTTACATACGAAACCCGCACTATCTTAAATTAGTAATTCTAAAGAAAAAGTAAATTCTCTCGATGGAAACATTAAATGTTGCGTCGTGGAGTTGAGTCTAAGCTCTGCTCGATAGTTCAATTACAAACAATAACTAATTCATATCTAAGCCCATTGAACAGCGTCACAACATCTTTACAAAGACATACAATAAGTCATCTTCCTAACCAGACAAGCGTTAGACCATAATAGTTCCTACCGACCCATTGTATTTCTTTATAGTATGCTGTAATACAGTATGATGGTAATTAAAGATCTTATTGTTAGCGTGCGTCCTACTTGAGCGAAAATAAGGATATACGCTGGGCAATGTCACGTAGGTCACTTCAAAAACTTATCACCATCTGCCGGCCTAGCCTTTTTCCAACTATGTTGGGGTCGGCTTCTAGTCTAACCGGCTGCAGCTGAGTACCAGTGTTTTACATAGAGCAACTAGAGGCCTTTCTGACCTCCTCAACCCAGTTACCTGGGCAACCAGAGACCATTGGTAAGACCTTGTTCTTTTCGCATAGTGCCGCGTCGCTTTGCGTTCGCATCAAGATCGCTCACATAGGACACACAGAGATAAACTATGAGTCATGCTACCACGTTTTGATCTACAGCAGATGGCAATGATGCTGTAGAGTTCAAACAACTGTGACATCATTGTACTGGGTTGATGGGTTGTTATTCTTAACAGTAGTTATATGGCAGGGAAGACATTATCTTAGAAGGATGTTAGTGCTAACCTACATATGTTGGCATATTGGAAATATTAAGCATGTTAGACATTTTACAAGTCTTTTAAGAATTTTCTACTAAGACCTTAGAACCATTTAAAATGTAAAGGATGACAAATACGAGTACACTGGATTGGAGTACGGCTTCCTCCAAAATATCTATTATTTAAAGGGTACATCAAGTCAGGAATTTTATAACATACTTAGGGGTTTTGTTCTGTACATTTTTCCAGTGCAGTTTTTTTTAATGTTCACGTAATAAGAATTTATATAGTTGGAATATTACCTGGGGCAAAGCCCTGAGCTCAGCGCAGGCCTCCATAGCACAATACAGGTCGTAGTCATCCAGCATCCACGCGTCCTTATATGCCATGAACATCTTGAAGGAGTTGACTCCGTACTGCTCTGAAGTCAACTGCTGCATCTCCTTCTTGACGGCGGGAGACCACCAAGTCACTCCTACGTGGAGAGCGTAGTCACAGCATACCTTAAAAAAATATTTTAGTGTTGCAAATCCCATTTATATAGGAAGTAATAGTTCGAAGTCTCGGTGGCAGAACGAAAGTATTCAGATAAGACAACAATTCGACTCCCCAACAGAGCTCCGTCGCAGTGTCTAACGGCTTTATATGATTTTCCTTCCTTACGTTATTTAAGTGGATAACGTAAGTAAAATTAGGTACACATACCTTATTGTCAGCTTTCTCCCTCCAGTTATTGTAAGCCTCTAGCAAAGACTGGCCCTTCTGGGGCAGTACGAAGTCAACTAAAATTCAGAAGAAAGCATGTTAATATGATACATATACAGAATATACACTTCTGTGATTTGCATGAAAGCATCTTGCGAAAACTTGGACAAGTCTTAAATTGTTCATCCACTTTGAACAAGTATGGTGATCAACGCTCGTTCTTTCTCTGTATGAGAAGAGGCCTGTGCCTTGCAGTGGGACAATGAAGAGCTGATATGATAGTACCAGACCGCACTGATGTTTTGATATTCCTCATATCTTCATTTGTATACTATATAGTGGAAAGAATACTCGTCGTGGTCGTGGTGGCTTAGTGGGTAAAGGACCAGCCTCTCAAGTATGAGGGCGCGGGTTCGATCCCAGGACAGGCAAGTACCAATGCAACTTTTCTAAGTTTGTATGTACTTTCTAAGTATATCTTAGACACCATTGACTGTGTTTCGGATGGCACGTTAAACTGTAGGTCCCGGCTGTCACTGAACATCCTTGGCAGTCGTTACGGGTAGTCAGAAGCCAGTAAGTCTGACACCAGTCTAACCAAGGGGTATCGGGTTGCCCGGGTAACTGGGTTGAGGAGGTCAGATAGGCAGTCGCTTCTTGTAAAGCACTGGTACTCAGCTGAATCCGGTTAGACTGGAAGCCGACCCCAACATGGTTGGGAAAAAGGCTCGGAGGATGATGATAGTGGAAAGAATACTCACTGACACAAGTTGTGCCCCCAGCGATAGCCGCTCTGGTCCCCTTGTAGAAGTCATCAGCGGACTTGGCGCCCATCATCTCAAGTTCGAAGTGCGTGTGAGGGTCGATGCCTCCTGGCATCACCAGCTTGCCAGTGGCGTCGATGGTCCTGGTGCCTCCGGGGATGATGAGGTTGCGGCCAATTTGTCTGAGGAAAAGAAATTATTTTTTAAGTTCTCTAATGATTTTACAAGTGCCTACTCTTGGTATGTGATCTCTATGCTAGGTTCATCGCGAATATTGCGAGTTACATGACTTAACCACCCTGTTTTACTTTCTTATAAGTATCTTTATTTGGTGTCCAGTGAATGTCGTCTATTCTATTTTATGTATAAAAGACTAATCAGTCTAATACATAGGTGTTATTCTTATCATGATTGCTAATAATAGCTACGAAAACCTTTTGAAGATCATCTGATGTTATTTAACATTTATATGCACAATTAGATAATAATCTCTGCTGATATCAAACAAGTTATTTTATCTTTAAAATTCTCATGTGTAAGATTATCAAACTGTGGCAGAATAGAAAGAACAAGTAAGAATTCGTCATGTTTTGCCAAATATTTCATTCTAACCAGAAAAAAAAGTGCTGACTCATTCACACCAGACACGATTTAACTATCTAAGACCCATATTAAATAATACAAAGCAATCTTATTTAGTCAGTTAACTATATTGCGTTTAATAAGGTTAAGAATCTATTGACCCGGTGTTTTTCAATTGATGCGGGAACCATTTAGTTTGGTATCTCGTTTATTGATTCTGATTTAACGTTAATGGACCATTTGATTTATGATGTGAAATATTTTATTACTCAATGCATATTTTTTACTTAACTATGTTTGTTAGTTATTTATGTTTATTCAAAGCCCTTTCACTGGTTTTTAGGAAGTTCTATATCCATGTATAACTTCGCAATTATCTTTATTTCTTAAAGCTAGGCTATTTTACATTGCTTCATTAATTTGTCGGTTGTCTAATTTATTTCCATAATTACTATTTGGTGACCTATAAGTTTATTAGCTTTTAATATTTATAAATGCGAAACTGGTCCAACGGACTCAATTAGATTTGCATAAAAGAAAAGCTGAGCATTCAAAAATGAATACCTAAATATCCTTTATTTTCTCACGGTCCAGGGCTTCACAAATTCTATAACTATATTGGCTTATACCTACCAAAGCTTCTGGTGTACTTTTGACTATTAATAGTGGGGTTTTTGAGGAAATCAGTAAGCAGAAAACATGATTGAAATACCAAACTAATTTTACGATGGAATATTTTATTAGGTGAACACGTAATTTCCTTGCGACCTTGCAAGATGCCACAATATATCATGCACTCAAAAAAAAGCATTTAAAATTCCGCACGCGTCTTCAGCCGGCGAAACGCCGACATTATCAACTAAGTAAATAAATCATTCATGTATGTAAATATAGTTTGTTATGTAACAAATTAAGATAGCACTGGCCACCCAATATGGTGGTGTCACGGATGTCGCCTCGTTACCGCATTAGTAACTTCCTGAGTGCGCACACGCATTCGAATGTAGCCAACGGAACGCGTCTGCGTTCGCAATTCAAATGTTCAAATTTGACACTTCCCTAACGGCTTCCAACAGTTTTTTTAATGGCGGTAGCCGTTTCTTCTTTGATTGATGGCAATTTCTTTCTATGTTGTGTTTAGAGGAGCTTATTTCTTGTAATTAATTGATATTTTTCTGAAGTTTAAAGCTCCGGGATTAGAGAACGCCCCTTTTCTATTAAAAGCTATTCTAATGGACCAAAGATGAAAAGCTGTTGCTTGGTGGTCGCCCGATATACTTAACCAAACGAAATTCAATTTCACGGATCATTAAATCTGATCCTATTTGGGCAGAAAAAAATGTTGATTTATCTACTGGTTACAGTTTTCATCTTAAGCCAGAAAGGAAAATAGTTCGATGACTTTAAAATTTTGGGATTCTTGGAAAGATATACTTAGACGGCGATTTTGGATTTCAGAAGAATTTTGTTATCAGCATTGTGAAGGAAAATATTTTCCCAAAACCTTACAATTCAGAAAATCGCTTTCTATTTCGGTTCAGGATGTCATTGCCCGAAGGATATCGCATGAATGAACTATGTAGGTAACCGTTTTTCTGCTCATTGAACAAGGATCCTGTGAAGTGACCTCGAAAATGGGCTCAAAATACACACTTAAACGGTTTCTGAAGCCTCTGCGTATTAATTAAGAATATGCAACAAAACCGGTTTAGGAGTTGTATTGAAGTTATTGGAGCATGTTATGAGGAAGATTTGAAATCAACAAAATAGTTTGGCTTTTATAATATAGCATGCATATATTTTCTGTACGTTCCATAAAGCCATTATTTTGCAGCAATGGAAAGGAAAATGCTTTACGTTACAAATTAAAATCCACTCTTTTGTTTGTTGTCGAAATAAAAAGTTATACTTCACACGAGAATGTTGAATTATTTTTCAATGCAATTAAAACACTTTCATTCCTATTGTTATGAAGACACGTAATAATAGAACACAGTTGCATACAAATATCAACTTTATGCCACAAGATTAAAGTGTAAAATTGTATGGAGTCCAAAAAATAATAGCCTGAAAATGAGATACAATCGCTAAGATGAAGTAGCTGGAAGGCATTTGTTTGAGTTATCGTAACCGTTGGCACGGTTTCATATTTACAAACATTGCATACTATGACGTAATTTGTGGTTACTGTCGCTTTAGATCTTTGAAGAGACGATGCGTCATCTTTAGACGGAGAAATTGGAAGTAAACATGGTATTGGTGTTGCGGAAATATGCTTCCTTATGTCTGCAGGCTGTGTTTGTGCTAAACAAATAGTTGTTCTAAAACTTTCTGATGTGATGCTGCTATGCGTGCAAAAATAATGATTAATCAAATATATTTTCTGCACGATTTCCTGTATTGCAATCCTTCAACACACATACGAAATCGACGTCTTCTTAATTATCTTTAGACACTCTTGACATGAAAGATAGTAGTGACGGTGTCTAGCTTTCTAGGAGAATTCCCAATTTAAAAATAACCCTTTTGGCTTCGGGTAGTGACGAGATGAAAATTCATACCTTTTTTTTAACGACGCCAAAAATCATCAAATGACCCCTCCCGCTATGGGCTAGCAGCGGTGATCCCTTACCACTTTTTAGTCAGTAAGAGTCTGACACGGGAGTGCCATTCTCTGTCTGACTAAAAATTCATGCCTCGCACACAGAGTGACATTGTGTGTGCATTTCCTTTTTATCAAACTAAGTATATCTTCGGCTACACAGTCCGTTGATATAGTACGCCGGATAAGAGCAATTCTACCAATGAATTATATTCAAACTGTTGAGTTTATAACTACTACGTTCAACACCCTAGTACTATATTAGCAGCTATGACGGGATGTAGATGTCCAGTGGCTATCCTGTCGGAAACTGGGAATAGCTCTGAAATTAATGTACTAAAGTAAACATACCTACATTAATGGCAAAGAGACTACTACTTTGAATACATGACATTCCAACTCGAAAAAGGACCTATTTTTACCCTATACCTACCTAGTGTCAAAGAACGGATAAAACATATACAGAACGGATAATATCGCGTATCTGCAATAGATCTCGTTTTACAGGGGATGGTTAAAACTTAATAAATTTCTTATTTCAACAGATAATGGGCTCATTTTTTAATATTAAGTAATTATTTACACACCGTAAATACCTACTGAATATTCAAAAATGTCAAATGAATGACGAATGATGAATGATGATAAGTTTTAACTTTCCACTGTAAAACGAGATCTATTGCAGATACGCGATATTATCCAATGCTAGCTACGCGGATTTGCACTATCCCCGACGAATTATGGCAAAAAGACTAATATTTTGAATACATGAGAGTCTACGTTGAAAAAGGACCTATATTTACCCTATAAGTACCTAACTAGTGTCAAAGAATGGTTAGGCTCTGGCTCTCTCGATTGATTTAATTTCAGTAAATTGGGATCTCTTAGGTGTATTTTGATACAGTGTTCTGAGCTAAGGTATATGATAAGAAACATATAATGCTCACTCGTAAGAAACAATAATAAGACAATAACTTAATTTACAAACCAAGGAATTGTATTTTTTATTTCACTGTACTTTTATGCCGCTTCAGCTTCTTTTATGCCTCAAAATTGCAAAAAGAGCACTTTCCTAGCAATACGAATACCATCAAATAGCGAAGCGTGAAGAATAATAGTATAAGATCATTAATCAAAGCACTACTGGCAATGACTTGGCAATTATTAGTATTATATTAGTCTTTATTTATGCCTATAAACATTCGATATCTAGTTATTTATTGGCCAAGTGGAAGGTATAGATCAAGGATTGCCAAGTATGTTAATGTCAGGGTCTTTCCTATTATTTGTATGCTGTGCATCTTCTAATGCGAGTTGTGGTGTTTAATTAATCATAATAGACAATGATTGTAAGTAATATAAATCATCTTAATATGAGGAAAGAAAGATTTGTGCAGGACGAGGATAAGGAAAAGTTGCACGGTTCTAACAACTGAAATGACATAGCCAAATGCTTGTAGACAAAGGTACTTCAAGTAAACACATTTTCGATAGGAGGAAAACAGGCGATTTCTGAATTCGTACAAGGGCGTGGTTACACATCAATATTTAAACACATGTTCTGATTCTGCGCATGAATTTTAAATAGGGAATGCTTGCTCAAAGTGGCGATTCCGGACTTCGTTATTTTTAAAATTCAATTTGGTCTGTCTCGGCTCTTTCTTGGTTACTAACCGACTTCCCAAAAGGAGGAGGTTCTCAATTCGGCCGGTATGTTTTTTTTTTCTATGTATGTACATGTACATCGATTACGCCGAGGTTTATAGACTGATTTACGTGATTCTTTTTTTATTCGACGCGGAATAGCTGCCAGTTGGTTCCATAGTCATCAGGTAAGGATCTGTTGATGGAAACCCTGAGAAATCGAGGGCAACCTTCGAAAGTTGTAGGCATACATAGGGTAAAAACTTGACACTCAGGTGTATGCCTGAAAGTACTATTCAACAGTGAAGGTTTGAAGCTGACCTGAAGATGGAGATCAGAGAGGGTCGAGGGAACTCGACAACTGAATATGTAAACTACCTCGTGTTTGGGCTTATATTATTTATATTGTCGAGACCTTTGCAACAGTGAAGGTTTGGAGCTGACCTGATGATGGAGAACAGAGAAGGTCGAGGGAACTCGACTGCTGAATATGTAAAATACCTCGTATTTGGGCTTATATTATATGTATTAATGAGAACTTTCCACTTATACGGACAGCTATTCGTATCAGTGAAAAGCTGTAAATAAAAAACATTTTACAGAGAAAAACAAAAGCTTTTTTACAAAAAAATTAAACCGACTTCCAAAAACACTAAAAAGCCAAAAAAGACTAACTTTAGGTGCATAGGCTTAGAAGTCGGTGTCTAATGGATGTTCCTAAGTTAACTTTGCCACCGACTTTTAAGGCTATGCACCTAAAATTAGTCTTTTTTGGCTTTTTAGTGTTTTTGGAAGTCGGTTTAATTTTCTTGTAAAAAAGCTTTTGTTTTTCTCTACCATTGAACTTATGACTTTTACATTATGACTGGAAATACTCGATGTTTATTAGATTTTGGAATCTATATAGATGCAGTTTTGTGATTGAGATGCGCATCTACTTTATTAAATGCTATCATGCACGAAACTAAGATGAATGCCGACGTTGTGTGCAATGCAATATTGACTCAGGTGATACAGCATTATAGACAGATAGATGTATTCTGTATTATGTAGGTACACCAATTTACATTATGTGGGTTTCATTTCCTCAATGTACAAAGTGATTGACCAGGTGATGTCTGCTCTATAAAAGGTATTAAATAAAAGAATCCGATAATGAAATTATTCGTCAAAAGTTAATTAGAAAAATTATACAGCTATATTCAATCAATTAGCTGACATTGACACCACTCCCATTCGTAAATAGTTACAGAACAGACAAACCCGTCTGTGACCTAATTAAAAGTAAAGTAATTAGTGTAATCAAGTAGAACGTGTTAGGCGTGGCTAATGTGACAACTTGTCACCTGTTATAATGTAAGTATGAAAGTTTTTAGGGTAGGTTTTAGGTAGAATAGGAGTTGAAAATTATGCCAACCTGGGGCCCGATTCTCCTAATTTTACTTAAGCAACATACGATTCACGTTCGACTGCGATCCAATCCCGACTCGATTACGATTGAAACGTATGTGGCATTCCGCTATTTTTTCGTTTTTATCCTTTTCTGTCATTCAATAATGAATCATTTTGTCTGCAAATGATTAACTAATTGCAATATGATTGTAGAGCAAACTACCGTATAGACCAAAATCACCAAAATAGCAGACCAATCGCAAACCAATCAAATGTCGTTGGAATACGATTGGTCTTATATTAGTAGCAGAATGCCCGATATGGTTAAAACTGCTATTGCGATCATATTGCCATTCGATTTCTATTCGATTTTGACATTATTAACTTAGGAGAATCGGGCCTCTGTTAGAAATAGGTCGTATCTTAATAATAACTAAATTGGTTGAATAGGCAAGATGTGCTTTCCCGGGTTTGACCCTTGATGGTTGATCATTGACCGTGTATTAAATGATGATGTAGTACGATTTGAAACGTATCTTACAGCTATGGGATTCGCATATTCAGCATTCATAAATAGTTTCAGGTGTTAAGCAAACTACTATAATTTTTGATTGTGAATAAGTATGCAGGTAATTATACTTTCGAGAAAATATTAAAGTAAGTTATATTTTTTGTACTTCATTTATTTTTATTATGTTTAAAAATTCTTATCTGATTCCGTGAAACCCATAGGTTAAACATAATCACTAACCATCATAAAAATAAACCAAAAATATCGTCTCCATCTTACCAAAGTTCATTGAACTTTACCCATGGAGTTTGCAGCCATAACACGAATTTCAGTGCATTGGCCAGACACTGAAATACCCCATGATAAATGTGAAGCTATTGAGCCGTCGCCATGGGGTTTGAGATGACGTCACTACAGACTGGTGAAATTGTATTCACCCCATGGAATTAGTCATATGTATTTTTATTTCGGAGTAGTTTTTTTTTGGGAAATCAATAGTTTTAATTCAGTTAGAGTACCTACCTATACCCTTGGTCATAGCGATACTCGTACGACTGGTTGTCTTACCTTCCATCGAAATAATTATGATCTAAATCTGACGTATCATTTATAGTCAGAATTATATGTAGGTATGCACTAGCACTGCATTGTATATTGTATGTAGCATATATTCAGCACTGTATTTTACTTATTCTGTTTTTGTTTTGTATATCTGTTACAGCCAAAGTAATAAGTCTGCATATTATACATATTATCGAGCTATTATTTATAATATCTACTCAATTTGGATAAAGTAATATATATAATGACCAGTGATTATGTATAATATATATTTAATCACTATGGCTGTAACATATCGATGGTTTTGGATAACCACTCCACTTTTTTTCAAATGTAGCTTAATTTTGTGATAACTTGTGGAGTTTCAGAATCCAATACAGGTGAATAACATGTGCGTAGAGGAATACGATCTTCCAAAATTGAAAGTCGTTTGAGAAATAAAAAATACACATACCTACCTACATATTGGTACTCGTTACAACAAGCTGTCATCATCAATTTCGCTGACAAATGACACATCATAAACAAACTGACAGTCGTAGATAAATGACGTCACCATAATATTTTCGTTGATGTTTGTATGCGGGCGCGCAGCTGTCCTGTCGATCCATCATGGTGAGGCGATGGCGTTCATTCATCGAACACGTTCGTCTTAGTCAGACGAATATGGATCACAATGATGATTTTGGATGTTAAAGGGAGCGGTAATAAAAAAATGTTGTTACATAAATTACGTTTTTATAGGCATAGTGTAGTAATTTTCTGCCAGCTGTGCAGAATACATTAAATTGCACAAGCATTTGCGCAGATTTAGCTGCACTCTCATACCTCGACGGGACGAAAATCCGACACGACCGGAGAGAGATCAGACACAGGACCGATATTCACGTGCTCTTGTGCACGAGTGTATCAATCACCAACTTACAAACTCCGGGCTGCTTGCTATATATGTATAAGTTTCTTAAAACCTACAAAGCGATTTCGGCACGACCTGGGATGCGAGCCCTAGACCCTGTGCTGCCAAATAACAGCACAGCTGATGTTCTAATCTTCCTATTAACCTTAGTATAAACTAGGTGAAGGTTAAGGATTAGTCCCATATAAATAACAGACAATTACAGCGCTTGATTGCCAATTTGCCACCCAGTTGTTTAGCCGATGATTTGAAACATGCGCAATGTTGCAGCTTCTCCTGGAATTTATCCGCATTGTCAGCGTCCATAGGAATTACATCTCGTATCTGAATAAAAAGTATAGCTCTTTTACAAGCTTTTATTTAACTTGCAATGTATGTATGTATGTATGTAACTATGTGTGTTCGGGTGAAATTTTACAACTCAATTTTAAGGCACTTGCCCTCAACCGATTGAGCTGAAATTTTGCAGACATATTTAGTTTGGATGACAATGCATGTTAAGCTATGTGACGTCATCCTAAATCCAACATGGCTAAATATACAAGATGGCGGACTAGTTACTTTTAAGGTACTTATACAATATGGGTATCAAATGAAAGGGATTGACAAGTAGAACACATTGCACTTTACGAAATAAAAATCCAAGATGGCCGCCGCTACAAAATGGTGAATAACCTATTTTTTTCAATCCCATCTATATGGATATCCAATGACAGGGCTTGACAAGTAGAATAAAGTGCACTTTACCAAATCAAAATCTAAGATGACCGCCGCTACAGAATTTAGACTTAGGAACTTACCAGGTGAAAACTAAAAAGTATAAAATAAATTGAGGTAAAAAAATCTTTAAAAACAAGCTTTTATTTAAATGCGCTAAAAAGAACAAAATAAACTTTTACTGTAACTTTACTGTCAACTTATAACGACATTTCAAATTTAACAAATTTGACACAATTTATATGTTTTAAAAGCTTGTCGCGATTTTACTAAGAAAGTAAATACGAGTACCTAAATCTCGCGACAAGCTTTTAAAACGTATAAATTGTGTCAAATATGTTAAATTTGAAATGTCGTTATAAGTTGACAGTAAAGTTACAGTAAAAGTTTATATTGTTCTTTTTAGCGCATTTAAATAAAGGGAATAAATATTTTGACCACCATAAAATGCCATGTCGACATGTTATCATATATTATGTTCGTGGATCAAAGTTACACATTCGTTATTTTCGAAAGTGACACACTTGGCCGTTTTCAGATTTTTACTTTACTTTGACTAAATACAAACCTTTGTACCATTCGAAGATATATTATATAAATATAGATAAATTTAGGTCGCTTTAGTTCCTTAGGGGTATAAATTTACACCTGGTATAAAACACCTTCATTATTTTGAAACCGACTCACACTTGGCCATTTTCAGATTTTTTCCTTTACCTTGACATAAAGACCTACCTCCATGCCAAATTTCAAGTCAATACGACCATTGGAAGTGGTCTAGGTTTTTGATGAGTGAGTCAGTGAGTCAGTGAATCAGTGAATCAGTGTATAGTAAAAATAGCGATTTTCTGACGTCAATATCTCAAGACCTACAATAGGTATTTTAATGAAATTTTGTATTTTAGATAAGTGAGGGGGTCTCAACAGATACTAGAAATTTGATATGCGTAAATAAAATAGATTTTGAGTTACAGGGGGGTCGAATTTGGCCCGAAATGGTTCGTGTAATATAACCCACGGCCGGTGTGTCGCTTTTTTTGCTCGAACTTGGCGGACACACTGCCGTGTGTCTAGATAATACATTATTTTGGTCGTCAAGATTTGGTGATCATTTACTAAATTTGGTGGTCGAATACAAATTAAAGTGGAGTCGTGACTAAAATAGCTGGTACTATTATATTTTTAGACTTTATTTTTCTGGTGTTCAGTAGATATTTTTGGTTACAAAACTAAGGGTATCAAAGCATTTTATGGTGGTCAAAATATTTATTCCCTTTATTTAAATGCGCTAAAAAGAACAATATAAACTTTTACTGTAACTTTACTGTCAACTTATAACGACATTTCAAATTTAACATATTTGACACAATTTATACGTTTTAAAAGCTTGTCGCGAGATTTAGGTACTCGTATTTACTTTCTTAGTAAAATCGCGACAAGCTTTTAAAACATATAAATTGTGTCAAATTTGTTAAATTTGAAATGTCGTTATAAGTTGACAGTAAAGTTACAGTAAAAGTTTATTTTGTTCTTTTTAGCGCATTTAAATAAAAGCTTGTTTTTAAAGATTTTTTTACCTCAATTTATTTTATACTTTTTAGTTTTCACCTGGTAAGTTCCTAAGTCTAAATTCTGTAGCGGCGGTCATCTTAGATTTTGATTTGGTAAAGTGCACTTTATTCTACTTGTCAAGCCCTGTCATTGGATATCCATATAGATGGGATTGAAAAAAATAGGTTATTCACCATTTTGTAGCGGCGGCCATCTTGGATTTTTATTTCGTAAAGTGCAATGTGTTCTACTTGTCAATCCCTTTCATTTGATACCCATATTGTATAAGTACCTTAAAAGTAACTAGTCCGCCATCTTGTATATTTAGCCATGTTGGATTTAGGATGACGTCACATAGCTTAACATGCATTGTCATCCAAACTAAATATGTCTGCAAAATTTCAGCTCAATCGGTTGAGGGCAAGTGCCTTAAAATTGAGTTGTAAAATTTCACCCGAACACACATAGTTACATACATACATACATACATTGCAAGTTAAATAAAAGCTTGTAAAAGTGCTATACTTTTTATTCAGATACGAGATGTAATTCCTATGGACGCTGACAATGCGGATAAATTCCAGGAGAAGCTGCAACATTGCGCATGTTTCAAATCATCGGCTAAACAACTGGGTGGCAAATTGGCAATCAAGCGCTGTAATTGTCTGTTATTTATATGGGACTAATCCTTAACCTTCACCTAGTTTATACTAAGGTTAATAGGAAGATTAGAACATCAGCTGTGCTGTTATTTGGCAGCACAGGGTCTAGGGCTCGCATCCCAGGTCGTGCCGAAATCGCTTTGTAGGTTTTAAGAAACTTATACATATATAGCAAGCAGCCCGGAGTTTGTAAGTTGGTGATTGATACACTCGTGCACAAGAGCACGTGAATATCGGTCCTGTGTCTGATCTCTCTCCGGTCGTGTCGGATTTTCGTCCCGTCGAGGTATGAGAGTGCAGCTAAATCTGCGCAAATGCTTGTGCAATTTAATGTATTCTGCACAGCTGGCAGAAAATTACTACACTATGCCTATAAAAACGTAATTTATGTAACAACATTTTTTTATTACCACTCCCTTTAACATCAAGTCAGTTGGTAAATCTAGTCCATTTAGTTAATCTAGTAAAAAAAAAAAAGTCATGGTGGCCTACTGGGTAAAGGACCAACCTCTCAAGTACAAGGGCGCGGGTTCGATCCCAGGTCAGGCAAGTACTAATGCAACTTTTCTAAGTTTGTATGTACTTTCTAAGTATATCTTAGACACCATTGGCTGTGTTTCGGATGGCACGTTAAACTGTAGGTCCCGTCTGTCATTGAACATCCTTGGCAGTCGTTACGGGTAGTTAGAAGCCAGTAAGTCTGACACCAGTCTAACCAAGGGGTATCGGGTTGCCCGGGTAACTGGGTTGAGGAGGTCAGATAGGCAGTCGCTTCTTGTAAAGCACTGGTACTCAGCTGAATCCGGTTAGACTGGAAGCCGACCCCAACATTGTTGGGAAAAAGGCTCGGAGGATGATTAGTTAATCTAGTTCATTTCTTTGTAAGAAACATAGTGCATATTAAAAAATCTAAAAGATAGTATCAATGAGACATTTCTTTAACTAACTTCATCATAAGAAAAAAATAAAATAAACAACCTTACAAAAATAAATGAAATCCCACCCAAAACAAAAATGTGAAAGACTGCCAAGTTCGATAATATGGGAATGCTTCGCCTATAAAAGAAGTGAGATCTAAATAAGTACCAAGTTCCATACACATACCTCAGTTAAAAATAGTTACTTTTTAATGATGTTACTTGGCAAGTTTTAATAGAAAATTAAATACTTGATTCATTGCGTTTAGTAGGTTTATAACAAGGTGTATGAAAACTTGCCAAGTGACATCATTAAAAAGTAACTATTTTTAACTGAGGTATGTGTATGGAACTTGGTACTTATTTAGATCTCACTTCTTTTATAGGCGAAGCATTCCCATATTATCGAACTTGGCAGTCTTTCACATTTTTGTTTTGGGTGGGATTTTTCCTAAATAAATCACTGTGGTTGCCTTAAAATGTAGGCTTATTATGTTATTATTAAATAAAGTATTATGATGCCATATTGAGTTATGTGTATATAGACTCCACGTAGGTAGTCTTGTTTGCCCTACCCCTAGAGTGCAATTCAAAACCGCGTAGGCGCGGAGGGGCGAGGCGGCCTGCGAGCTGAGGCGCAGGTAGTTTTAAGGCTCGCCGCCGTGGCTGAGGCTGGCCGGCTGGGCCGGCCAGCAAGCCGAAGCTGCGGTGGTGAGCGTGAAAACCATCTGCGACGATAAGCTCGCATGGGACCGCCGGAGCCCCGCAGCGCCGGAGCCGTGACAGAAGCCATGCTTGCTGCATGTTGCATGTTTGCTTCCATGCTGCATGCTTGCTAACATATATGTATATCAAGTTTGGGATAAAAATGATTTATTTGGACTCATTTTGCTAAAATAGGATAGCAGAATTTAATTTTGGTGATCATTTACTAATTTTGGCTTACTTATGATTTACTTGGAGTAATTTTACTTAAATAGGATAGCAAAGTGTTAAAACTTTGGTTATCATTTTGCATTAAAATGTTGGTTTAATTTTGGTGATCATTTACTATTTTTGGCTTACACATGATTTACTTGGAGTAATTTTACTTAAATAGGATAGCAAAGTGTTAAAACTTTGGTTATCATTTTGCATTAAAATGCGAGTTTCATTTTGGTGATCATTTACTATTTTTGTCCGCTATTTGTTACTATATCTGGTGGTCAGTTAAACATAAGCCTTAAATAAAAGCTTGTTTTTAAAGATTTTTTAACCTCAATTTTTTTGGGTAAATACACCACCTATCTTCATGTAATCGGTTAAAAGCATTAATTAGTAAGGATTTTTTATCGAACACCAGGTTATTTTGAGAAACATAGGAAAACTTATGTTGCTATGGAATAAATATTACAACTGCCTAAGGCGATTATAATACGGTACCGCGCACCGCCACGGAGGGCGGTGGCGCTCGAACAAAAGAACACCGCTCGAACGCGCGGTCAAGCGGTGTACGTGTGTTAGGCATCAACGGATTTAATACAGGTCAATGCGACATGAGATCCGCTTCACCGCCTACCGCGGCGGTGCGCGGTGCCGTGTGTTAATCGCCTTAGTGTTCTTGTGAGTAATATTATAAAAAAGTGTATTAATTACACTTTTGATTTAAGTATGTGTTCGGGATTCTGAAAAACTTTATTTGTATGTACTCAATTTGAGATATTTTTTGAGAGAAAAACTTTTTTGCAGATACAGCAGCTATTTCATGAAAGTTTACACATTAGTTACCAAGTTCAGCCATTTTAGACAGTCAAGTAAACAGCAAAAGAGTCATGTACACTTTTTATTTTCTCCGCAGACAAATATTTCAAGGTAACACTGCAGTTTGAGTTTAGGGTAATAAAATTATACTGGAGTACACATACTTAACAATAGTATTTTTATGAGTCTACGTACGTATTACTGAAAATACCGCATTCAAACATAAGATTTTGCAGTAATAAAAAGGTACGAAATTTTAGTCTACAGAGCTATGAATCACTAGATTTGGCAGCAGGACGGAGATGTTCGTATCTCTAGCTAAATGCAGCGAAACTTCTGCCAAATTTTTATCACAACTGTCCAGCATTTTAAACTCATATTTGCAGTACAATGACCTCAAAAGCTAAAAATACGCTGCGTATTTTTATCTTCACTTTTTTCCGGGAATCGAAAGTTTCTTGCTAAACATGTAGTGTAGTGCTGTGTGTACTGTTAATTAGAATACGAATGTAAAATAGATGTCAGAAAGTGTGTTTAACAACTTGCTTTGAAACTTTTATTTTAGGATTTTGGGAAACATATAGCCATAGGTAGCTATTGTTATAGTCAATGATTTTTATTTTATGATCCCTCGTGCTTGTAATGTGTTCTGAAGGACGATAAGTATCAAAACAAGTTGCCTTCAACTTCGTGTAACTGCGTGCGTGGTGCATGCTCTAGCTAGGCTACTCGCGAAGTTCCTTGACGGAGTAGGTATATGGGAAAATTGACGAAGTGTCTCTTCAATCTTGTATTCGCTTCTGGCCAGATCTCTTGTATTAACTACGGTCAACTTTGAAAGTAATGTAGAAGTAGCATAAAACGTTAAGTGTTCAAACATATGGAATAACATCTATTAGCTTTCAAAGGAGCACCAACTATAAAATATGTAAGGTTAAGGAGATCCTACCTATGCACAAATTTCTCGTGCTTGTAATGTAATTAACATTTCACTCAAAAAATACGGATCAATTACAAAAACTATCGTGCAAATTAAGAAAATAATGCAGATTGCTCTAGATAGCATGCATTCGGACTCAATCATTGCCCATTACACAACAAACAAACGCGCGCAGTGTAAACAAACTATAAATATGCATGACTGCACTATGACTGCATACAGAATGTCTTTGATTTTTAATGGCTTTACCAGTTCGCCTACGTTTCTTACAACTTTGTACAAATCCGTGTATCCTGCTTTAATGGAAATATTATGTGAAACGTATCATAAAGTTTTGGCTTTGAGGTCTTTTTCTAGAACTCCCCGATGGAGTACAGGGTATACCCATAAAACTTGACTCAGCTAGGAAATTTATTATTTTTCTTAACCTCTTGTATTCCGCTTATTAGAGAACAATCCTACTAATATCCTAATAATATTATAAATGTGAAAGTTTGTGAGAATGTATGGATGTATGTTTGTTATTCTTTCAGGCAAAAACGGCTGGACCGATTTGGTTTAAATTTGGATGTACATAGATGGGTGATATCCTGGATTAACACATAAGCTACTTTTTATCAACACACTAGAAGCTAGTAGAAAATATATTGTATCTCGCGTGGAGCCGCGCACAAGAGGTCATCAAATTAGGATATTCTTTCGTAGACCATTACAAGCGCCAACCATCTCGGCCTTTCAAAAATTTTGTAGTGCTCTTTGATCAAACATATCTTTGTTAAAATTACATACTTTCGGTTTGAGTAATGTTTTGCAGCTTTGCTTAGATACTTACATTTCTCCAATTATTTAGTTTTAGTTAAAAAGGCATAGCAATCTAGCCTCCGTTCATAAGTCTGATGAAAATCCTAAAAAGTTAATTAACGTAGACGCGAAGGTAACCTTTGATTAAAATTAATAAAGAGCTTTCATATTATGGCTTTCATTATTATATTTCAACGTGGCTTGTTAATCAGTTAATACGTCCAATAAATTTTTTGCTAAAAGTAACATAATTTTCATTATATTTCGTTCAATAATCCCATTTGACGAAATCGAAGCAAAAATATATAAGAAACGTGACATGAATTCATGCGAATTACGATCGTTTGCTTGACAAAAAATGATTTAGTGCCGAGTAAGGATGGAATAATGCTATACACTATTCATTTCAAATCGATATAGGATTTAAGTTTATTCATTGTTCAAGTCAGTCATAATATATTAATATTCTAAATAACTTAGAGCATTTCGTTCGAGCATTAAAAAAAAACCTACGTACATCGAAATAATCATTACCTACAGTTAATCAAAATACAAAATAACTGAAAAACCACATTGCATTCAACTTGATCTTATCGTACTACCAAAGGCCTTCAAGTTTCCTCATACATACATATAAAGTCGACATCGATAAAGAAACCCAAGCGTGCCCATCACTAGACTGCGTGCGTATTTTCTCGAAATTGACGTGCCTAATAATAAGCATCGAATGTCACGCTAGGTTCGGTCACGATACGGCGCGTAACTTCGACATGCTCCAAAACCAATCAAAGTATTATAAGATTGCGGAAAAACTGATATTTATAAATTTTATTGGCCGGTTTTATGTTTGTAGGTCGGTATAGTACGTAGATATAAGCTATGTGTATACTGTGTATGTAAGATTATGGTATAAGAAAGGGTATTGTTCATTTATGCGTGGCTGACAGATAGAATTAGCTCAATTTAACGCTTGAGTAGCCATAATGAACTGTTTATTATGTAATGTTTATTTACATCTGGTAGCTATGGTGCGTACTATGATATTCATATCTTGACGGTTTGTATTAGTAGGGCTTATGCTCTTTATCATATTTTTGATCTTTTATGAATGAAGGACTTGTGACTATTGTCAAAAGTATTCGTGTAACTGATTCCATCTTTAAACCAGCTATAACTACAATTAAGTACTATTTTTATCCAACACCAAATCAAATTCAAAAATAGAATTCCACAGCTCAAAAACAAAATTCCAGCCAGCCACAGCCCAACATAAACAAAATTCCATCACCAACCACAATTAAAAACAAAAAAATCGAATTCAAAAAGAGAACAATGCGAAATAACGGCGCGGCGCACAGTGGTCCGGATTTTCAAAAAGGTGGACATAGGATCGAAAATGCATATTTAACTCAACTAAAAATTGTTTCGTATAGGCAATTTAACACTGATTAATACTTATTACTACAACTTTTCAAAAAAACTGCTCCTTCACATAAAAAAAAAATATCGAAAATAAAAATGTATGGGAGAAAATCTATTTTATTTTTTTTCTCCGTTCAGTATCAAAGTATAGCAACCAAATCTTATATTCTGGTAAGTACCTATTGTTCTTAATACGACAACATATAAATTGCTTGCGTATCCCTGCGGCCTTGGCGCCTACGATGCTTCAAAGTTCAAAATTTTAAAGTTGAATTATCTTAACATTATTAACGAGTTTTTCTGAGTTTTTCTATTGGAATTAATACAAAATATCATTTTTAATAAAAAAAGCCCCCCGCGCGCACCAACCATGTATTAGGTTCGCCCCCTACTACTTGAGACTTAAATATACTACTGGCGAAATGACAGTATACTTTTGTGTAGTATACAACTTTGCCGAACCCTTCGGGGAATATAAAGCGTGGTGTTATGACAAAATAGGCATATTTGTTATATTACAAGAAATATATTACATTTTTTATATAACAATCACCATCTTTCGAGCCTTTTTCCAAACTATGTTGGGGTCGGTTTCCAGTCTAACCGGATGTAGCAGTGTAGTGTGTGTTTGTTTTACAAGGAGCGTGACCTCCTCAACCCAGTTACCCGGGCAACACAATACCCCTTGGTAAGACTGGTGTCAGAATTACTGGCTTCTGACTACCCGTAACGACTGCCAAAGATGTTCAATGACAGCCGGGACCTACAGTTTAACGTGCCATCCGAAACACAGTCATTGGTGTCTAAGATATACTTAGAAAGTACATACAAACTTAGAAAAGTTGCATTGGTACTTGCCTGGCCTGGAATCGAATCAACACCCTCATACTCGAAAGGCTGGTTCTCTACCCACAAGGCCACCACGACCCTAATATTTTTTACGTAACAAGAAACAGATTAAAAAATATATAATTTTTTACTAACTAACAAACTTAATTCGGACAATAACAAAATTACTAAATCTGACACGTTTACATTAATGGATCATGTTCAGGCTGCAACTCCTGTAGATCCATATTCTCTGTTTCTTCTGTTACTACCTCAGGCAACAACAAAAGCTCTTTAACATCTGGAAAAAAATCGAATTGTTTAGAGTTGCTGTATTTTGGGCGAATATGGGATAAATATGGGTCTGAACTAATCAAAAAATTATGGAGTAAGTCCTCGTTGGTCTTCATCCTGTTAAATTTCCTTGTATGATATTCACGAACTCTTCGAAATTCTTTATTTCTTGCTTCTCCCGCTTCTTCGGAAAGAATGCCAATTGGTAGGAGGCCAAAGTGATGACAAATGTCTGCACCGTGTATGAGTAGCTTGTGTACACTTGCGGGCATATAAAACCATGGGTATAAATGCACAAAGATCTCAGCTGTTTCTCTGCAATAAGTCCTGAATTTTTCAATATCTATGGCACATCCTGATGAAATCGTTTGAAGAATAACCGCAAAATGCTTTAGTAGGCCTTTGTCAATTTTGGTTATTTCGGCAGATTTCTCATAATCTCTAAAAAACCTTCTGGCTGTGTTTCCGTCGTTTGTGGTTCCAAAGCATTGCTTCACAAAATCTACAAGTATTCCCATTTGCTGTTTGAATTCTTCTTGTGTCAAATGTTTCTTCGCAGCTTTTAGTTGCTTGTTAGCACCTCGTGCAGTCCACAACTCAAAGTCCATATTGTAAGATATGTGTAGAATACACTCCATACAACGAATCCACATATGAAGAGTAGAAAGTCCATATTTATAAACATCTTCTCGAACAGGTCTTGAAAATACTTCTGACAGCTTGTTCATCTCGGTCGGCTTTGCAAGGCAAATATTGCAGGCAGATGCAGACGAAGTATCCGTTATAATAGTGGCCACTTTTCCGTCGATCATTCTCATATGAAGCTCGTGACTAATCTCTAGCCCTGCCCATTTTGTAGAATCGATGTTTTTTATTTCTTCCTTCAATGCAGCTTCTTCTTGCTTGATGTATTCTGCTGTCTCTTTACAAAACTCGAACTTAATGGGCCTGCAATAATGTGTTGAAGAAGGTGCTGGGTTTTCCCATATGGTGCTATTATTAGAAACTAATTTAAGAGGGACAAGACTTGACATAAAAACCGATGAATCACTGAAGTCTACATTTTCAGTCCTTTGCTTGTAGGTGCTTTGTGAAGAAGCTCCATCGAAACCCCATTTGCTGATTAACTTCAATCCTTCAGTTGACGAATCAATCTGGGTACCGGTAATTTGAAGTATCTTCTGGACTGTCAGATCCAATAGGGCTTGAAGCTTCACTCTGGCTCCTCTCTCACTAATTTCTAAATCATGTGGATAGCATTTCTTTTTAGCTTCAAGGAGTTTGTGATACGATGGCAACACTGGAACTTCACAATCTAACAGCACTTTCCTTAAACACAAGTATTTCCATTTTGACAGGTTCAACGATGTATAAAGACCAAGAGCATGATCTTCGTCAAAAGTTTTTTTCCTATTTTTCTTAAACAATGTGGCTTGAACAATAGGAACACTATCAGGGTTCTTCGTTATATGGTCAATAACACAAGCTAAGTCATTCTTCTGGTCTATCTTAAGTCTTTCGACTAATGCAAAAGTAAGTTCTTCCGGCGAATAGTCCAAAAGAGACTCTGAACGTCTTTTCTTCTGTTTGTTGCTGAGGTCAACAAAAGGCTTCCTAATCTGAACTTCGGTAGATGTGCCCACAGTAATACTAGATGTCGACGGAATCACAGCTGCTGTAGTATCGATGTCAAAAGAAGTGTTGTCTGACGAAATGGTTTCGATACCTTCATCTTGGCCTTGAAAAATCTCGGTTAAATTAACAGTCGTGCAATTTGGCCAACTAATATTTGATTGTAACCACGCAGCATGTCTATTTATGAAAGTCTTCTGATTTCTATAAGCACTTGCCCATCTGCGATTGATATTGCTGATGTAGTTCTTCAAAAAAGTCTTGATTATTTCTAAATCTTCTGAACATGTTTCAACTGGGATATGTAGAATAATAGTTTCATAGAGTCGTTCCCAATTTTTCAAGTCTCCAGCAACACGAAGGAACATAAAAATGTCCAAGTTTGTAACAAATGCAGCCATAACGAAACTCACTAAACTTCACTTCAACTCACACAGCACGGATAATTAGGTATGTTGCTTCCTCAAGGGTTGAGAAACAATTACCTTTAATTGTTTCATGCACAGGTATTTATAACAAACACACGCGCGCAAGTAGTGACGGACAAAATTAGAACCGCAGCCAATCAGCGTCGTCGATATCTCCGGTGGTGGGGGTAAATTACTATTTTATCACAGGAGTCGTTTTAGTCAGTTACAAATAGGCAACGAATCAGCACGTGTCTTTAATTACATAACTAAAGTTGAAGACTTTTATTTCTATTTTTTTAATATAATAAAATAAAAAAATACTTGCCAAATGCTTGAATGCGGACCGTTTTAATTCTTATATAATAAAAAAAAATGATATTTTAAACTATACACACTCTACACAAAAGTATACTGTCATTTCGCCAGTAGTATATTTAAGTCCCAAGTAGTAGGGGGCGAACCTAATACATGGTTGGTGCGCGCGGGGGGCTTTTTTATTAAAAATGATATTTTGTATTAATTCCAATAGAAAAACTCAGAAAAACTCATTAATAATGTTAAGATAATTCAACTTTAAAATTTTGAACTTTGAAGCATCGTAGGCGCCAAGGCCGCAGGGATACGCAAGCAATTTATATGTTGTCGTATTAAGAACAATAGGTACTTACCAGAATATAAGATTTGGTTGCTATACTTTGATACTGAACGGAGAAAAAAAATAAAATAGATTTTCTCCCATACATTTTTATTTTCGATATTTTTTTTTTATGTGAAGGAGCAGTTTTTTTGAAAAGTTGTAGTAATAAGTATTAATCAGTGTTAAATTGCCTATACGAAACAATTTTTAGTTGAGTTAAATATGCATTTTCGATCCTATGTCCACCTTTTTGAAAATCCGGACCACTGTGCGGCGCATCAAAACTCGCTTTCAATAGGTCCGCAGTTCGCACCGCGTTGGCACGAAGACTTCACTAATTAGAGCGTTCAGGTGTTTGACCCAGAGTTATTGTATGCAATTTACGCACGGAGAACAAAATGACTAGTGGAGCTGCCATTACGAAAAATCTCCTAAGAAAGTAGCGCGCCATAATGCGAGTGTGCGGGGGACGAGGAACGTTACGTCTGCCTTCTTTGAACCTGATCATTTTTTGTAATGTCAAAATTTTTTGACAGATGTCTCAAAGAACTCGAACACTTGAATAGAATTTTATTTTGCAAATATCTTAAAATATAATAAAACTTAGCCTCCTTTTTCTATTCGGTTTGTGACTGAACGTTTGGGCCATGCCCACCATACGTATTTGACCTAGAAGAAGGCGCCTGACCTACTTGCATTGTGGCATCTCCGTTCATCGTTCCCTACTCCGTGAATTCCCGTCAGTGAGAATCACAATACTGCCAGTGCATTTTCTAACGCACAAAGACATCACGCGACCAATTATGTAATCAGCAATTACTGTTTTGTTAACTGTTTGCATTCGTTCAGTGAGATTGTTGTTTTTGTGTCGTATTGATAGGTATCGTTTCTCATTATTGTTTTTTTTTTGTTGATGTGTAAGATTTATGCAAATGCAGGCTTCTTGCAGAGACAAGATGCCACATGTAGAGGCAAACCCATAAAACGCCAACACGATTGAAATAACAGTCGTAGATTATGGTAATCCATTGTAATTATAACGAGTATGAAAGGGGGTCCTCAATTCCTGATAGACCACCGCCAATACTTAGTGCAGGTTATTTTTAGTAAAATTCGTCGAAATATTCATCTCGTATGTAGATGATCTCAGCTTCGATCGGACGTGAGTTAATACCACTTAACCCACTAACAACCGTGCCCAAGTGTATAAGAACTACGAACTAGTTTAATTTAAAAACTAGGTCTCCTACAACTTCATAAATATAGGACATGTCTCGACTACTGGGAGAGGAACAAGAATATGCACTTTTTATGTAATTCTTTGTTGCTAACATTCTGCGAATCTGTGGAAAATGGGACAGATACAAAATGAAATACTGCATGGCACCTATTCACTCGTTTGTTGTCTCCCGTGATTGATTAAAAACTTTTCAACTGTTGGAAAGTACACAGACACCACATCATCAACCAGGTTTTTTTGATCTTTAGAGACGATATGAACAGACACCAGTGGAGGCCAATCATTAAAGCGAGGCAATGCAAAGCACCCGTCCGCATCCATGGGTGTCGACGATCATCATTGAAGGACCAAGAGGCACATTTACGCTGAGGTCTATGGGAAACTGGATGCCATGGGAAAGACATTTACTTTCTTCACTATTTCTTTCCTTAAAGCTCATTCCACAGCAACCATCAACAGTAATGGAATCACAAAGAAATTATGTTCTTGTGCCCCTTTTTATCGAGTCAGGAATCAAACCTGTACAGTGGAGTGTACACATAAGTGGTTTATTTCCCGCCACATCGGTAACGTGGAAATGCATTGTTTAACCATAACTAATGTCTAAGTGCCAAGTTGTATAACTGTCGGTGACCCGGTTTGTCTGACGGCTATATTTTATGATGTGGGTGGCTAGTGGCTACTCACATGCGATGTGTAAACGTGTGTCTACCCACGTATGGTTACCGTGACTTTTTATTGCGAAGAATCGATATCTTCTACTTTATTTTGTGTATGGCAGTTTTATTGGAATTGCCAATTACAATTTGGGATTTTATGTGAAATGTATCTTAGATTTTTTTCTACTACATTGTAGAAACGGAATCAGACGGGAGTGCGTGCGTTATGTTTATAGAACGATTGAATGAATCTGAAATGGCTTGAACTTTAATAACAAAAGTTGATAAAAGCTTTCATGTCGCAAACATCCAACTTTTCCGTTTAAAGACAGACCTTTGATTTGTGAAGAAAGGCCTAGTAATTTATTCCTTTCCATTACCGATAAAACAAAACGTGTGTCATTTAATACATTTCTTCATATCTGCTATTTTTACTTGTGTGAGATATGGCATTCATATAGATGTATGCTGAAGGCAGACAAAAGCAATAACTCAGGAACATACTGTAGTCTAGCTAAACTAAGACTTAACACACATGCTGAGAAAACTAAAGAACAGCCATTCTCAAAGCGGTCTCCTTTGAGCTGCGTGCAAGCAACCTCGGTGCGTGTAATCACAATGCATAAATAAACAACCAATACGGATAAAAACATTGGCGTAATGACAGGTTATCATCCAGTCGCTTAGGCGGCGCCCGCGCAGAACAACCGTAACGTGATGCACGTACGAGCTATCGTGAGAGTATTCAAGTGTCTAGTGGTTGATAAGTATATCTTTCAAGTGGGTGGAAAGGGGTTTTCCTATAAACAAACTGTAAATATTTTCCTTTATGGTAGGTTAGTTATCTTTAATTATTTTATTGATTTTTATGAGGATTTCTTGAACAGTTTATTTTCTGTATATGGAACTGAGCATAATGAATATCTAGTAATATCCATAAAATCAAATATTGGGTGACATAGATATAGTTACATACAAGATGCCTATAAAAACTTAAATTCAACATAAGCCGCATTGAAGCTGATAACGATAAGCTTCAAACGACAACAAACAAGAATCTCAAAAGTTAACAAACACTATTTATAAAGCTAACTGATATAAAACGAGGTTATCGTCATTAAGGATGCTATTATCGAACCATTGAACGACCTTGACCGTGAATCGAATTGTCATTCAACTTTCAAGGCTTTTTAGAACTGTGTTAATGATCTGAGTATTTTTAGTATCGACAGTAGTGTATGTAGTTTCAATAATTATCCTAGAAGACAGAGATTAAATAATACTAAAATGAGAGACTAAGGAAACTATAGCTAACAAAATTAGAACCCTGTAATCTAAGTAAGAATGTAGTAAAGGAAGATGAGTGTAAGGGACTAATGATTAAATTATGTGTGATGATAAAGCTAGAGTAACAATTAAACAAAATTTTGTAGCCTTTGATGCTCATTCCCAATTATATTGAAAATAATACAGCGGTGAATGCTCCGGAAAATGTAAAAGAGTACATCGCCCACGCTTTATAATTGCAGACGATGAACGAGATAATGACTCGATAAACGAATTTCCTGATCCATTTATAAACTTCATTATTTTCAGAATTTGTGTAATTTTACATACTGACTAATCTGAAAAAGTTGATGAAGCAGAGGACATGTTACATAATAAGGTTTACAGAGGAATTGAGAAGAACAAAACCACGATTGCCGAAATACAGAGGCACAATGATTTCTAATTACGATTTACTCCAGTTAAGAACCTCAAAGGCGTAATATAAGTCTTGCAAAATAACAAATTTTATACAATCTATCTTTGGAATCTCTAAATTACCAACCCAAGTGGAACGGTACGAGCAGTATTTCGTTAATCCATAGACCCATTTTATTTTGATCGACTCTGAACAACGCTCGCGTGCGTAGTAAACAAGGCAGCTGTCGATGTATACCGAGGAAAGTGAAAAATTATCTGATCGCTATTACGTACACTTTTACTTCATGCACGACGTCGTTTCCTACATTTGCATGAGTAATTGCTGTTAGGGTTTATGGTGTAATATTGATCGTGTTTTGACATGGTTTAGTTCTGGATCTGATGCGAGGTTTTTAGCAAATGTCAGTTGAGGCACTGGTGATTGTCATTTTCTATATAGTTAAAGTACAGTGAATCTAAACTAATACAGAATTCTGAGGGAATCAGCCAACCTTTATTCATAATCTAAGATTTAAATGCTTCAATGATATTCTCGAAACTTACGACGTACTCGAAAATACTTACAACTTGTATTGCATATGCCTAAAAAGCCATACTCTAATAGTAACGTGTCCAATTTGTCAGAAACCATTTGCTGTAACTGAATCAACTAATTCAATATTGTTCGGCCAAACAAAAAATGGGCTATTGGCAGCGGCACTCCCAAATGGGATTGACTTTATCCGCAATGGCAATATGTTATAGAATAGGTAGTAGGCTCATGTATGACATATATTGTACAAAGTATATAAAGGTTAAGTTACCCTGTAAGTGATGTTATTTCTTAATTCTCCCATTAAAAATTGCATGTACAATTGAAACTCATCCAAAATGAATCAATATTATTTGTAATCATAGTGATCTGAAGACACAGTAAGAAGTTCCCAAAGCCATTTAATATTGACAAAGAAACCGCCTGTTGACACTTAGCGTTTCCATCCGGTATAGACGCTATACATGTGTATACATCCGTAACCGTCTGCCAAGATAGGACTCCCGCTAGATCAATAAACCGCACGGACCGTCTTGGGGAGTGCGGGAATCGAGCAATCCCGTTTCGCACTTGGATTCAATTTAGGAGATATCAAGATTTGAGCTGAGCAATATAAACCGTATTGATGATAGTTTTATTCAAGTAGACGAAATTTTTAGTTCACGAGGATCAGTGAAGCAATAGTTTTTGACAATATTGTTAAAATGTGATAGAGAGTTGGATCATTAAATTAACTAAGATTTGACAATATCGTTGAAATGTGATGGAAGAAAGGTGAAAATGTACCGGGCGATATAACTGAATACTGTTTTGACTAACACCCATCATTATTGGGATTTATCGAAGCCTATCTAATCCATTAACCGGCAGTTAAATAGACAATTCGAGATTTCCCAAGAAACATCCGATAGATGAGAGTTAAATCGAGAAAATAGGTTAACCAATCACGACTGCTTGAGCTAGGCCTGCATCCAATCACATTTAACATGTTTAAGCTCATAATGTATTAAGATTATGTCTGATTTGTTTAGAATACAAGTCTCGATTCTCTATCATTCAAGAACTGGAACTAGAAAATTATTTAATGTTTTGGCAGTGAGGTGTTATTGTGAGCTTGAAAATACGATAAATGACTATCTTGTACATACAACTTAATTAGCACCAGTTGCCAAGTAACACCTGGTTGCATCGATTACATATTGCAGTACATACTGCAGATTCAGTGCAGATCTATTTACTTATTTCGCAAACTATGCCATTCCTTAAGACTTGGGATAAAGGAAGACGTAAAATTGAAATGCAGTTTTAAGGCGACAGGATGGCTAGACAGGAAACTATCCTAGTAGCATCCATTACATGGATAAGATTTAGTGCAGATATTTATGTGCTTCGACTGACAGCGAGTTTTTGGCAAACAAATGTTACCCTATGTTTGTTGACTATAAAGGAATTTAAATTATTTGGTTCTTTTGAAATTAAAATCAGCACTTACTTGATGACGCCATCTTCAATGTAGACGTCCAGATCTTCCATTCCATCATCGTTGACGACTCTCCCATTTTTGATGAGCAGACGATTTTGGGAGCTCTGGAAAGATAGATAAAGACCACATTACCGAAAGACCAACAAGAAGTATTTGAAGTAAATAGAGTATTTATAAATAACAATGCATCCGTTCATAACAATACATTGATATTGAACACCTTGACTATGACATTTCTATAGCTTCGAACTATAATTCCACTTGTTTTACTTCATAATCAACCTTGTGTTATAAATTATCTTCAATATTTCCTTAGTTAATATGACTATGTTTTCATTGCTATATGTAGCCCATCATATGTCTTGAAACATGAAAGGGTGAGTGACAAGTTGACGGTACATCCCCCTGCCTATACCTCTATAATCATGGTCGTATTACACAGGGGTATGTGTACAATAGTTTCTGATTAGAGTCTAGGGAGCCCTTTTATTATTGAAAAACCCTTTCACTATCTCCATATCCTTGCAATACACATGATGTAAGATTTCTTAGATTTGAAGAACTGTTTTATTCGTTGCCAAATTTTTGTTCAGATAGTAAAAAATACTTGGTTTTTTAATAGTAGCTAGGTAAGCAGGTACTATGACAGTGTTATCTTCAACAAATATAACTAATCCGTGTTTAGTTTCTGACAAGGTGTGCGCAATGTTTCATCATAGCATTTACTGTATTCCTAACGCAAGAAGTACTGTGAAGTACGAAAGTCCAGACGGAGATAAATCTAAAAAGGACCTATATGTATATCCTTCGCGGCATTCCAGAAAACAAAGGAATTAGAATGGAAAACACTAAGAATGAGAACCCGTTTATGAATAGAGGAATAACGGGACATTATGCACCTCATACAAAAGGAAATTCATTGCGAATTCTAGTCAGACTCAACTTAACGTCCTATGAATATCACACTGAGACAGTCAAGTTCCAGTACTTAAAATATAATCCGAATAAGGATGTGAGCGAATTCCTAAATCGAGTTAAAAATGGACTTACTTTTATATTGATACCAGAAACCGAAGTCGGGGTAGAATCAACCGTCATTTTTCAAATTTCGATTGCAAAACTGACCAATAAGCAAGTTTAAACGGCAATTATTCGCGTTTTATGTTATGTTACGCCGAGAATGGCGACCGGCGCGCCGTACGCGAGACCGACTGAAACTGAAAATGTGATACCGAAAATAGAAGGTAGCCGTCCCCTCGCTTTAAGCGCTGCGTGTATACCCGTAACTATGTATTTACATCAAGTAGAAAGTGATAAAAGATCTGCAGATCATTTGCATGCGACACTGATCAAGTTAACATTATAGTAGGTAAACAAAAACTATACTCTAAGATTTAATTTTCTATTCAGTTCATCGGCTATTTGAAACGACTACCGGCAGATTTATAATCGTTTCCAAAACATTGTGGGTTGCGAGAATTTATGACTTCGTTTGTAGTCAAAACAGACGGAGATTAGGATAATATGTTTCACGACGGGAACTATTTATAAATTGACTTCTTTATAGTAATTAAGGACAGAATAATGATTAGGCTGATTGCAGCCCTAAGTCATGGGAATGTGGTTCTAATGAAAACATTTCTAAGAAAAGTATTCTATGGTGAACAATAAAATGAACAGTTCTTTGAAGTGAGCCATGAAACTTAACTAAAGTGGTTATTTCAATTGGATCAAACGATAGTTTAGAAAATTAAGTGCTACTAAAAGAAAGAGCAAAATCTCAGCAATTTATCAAGTTATACGACAGAATTGACAATTAAATTGCTCCATTATCGATTTAAAAACAATGCGAGTATAAAACTTTTCCCATCACTTTAACAGCTTAAGAGCCAGAAAAACCAGGTTACGAGAAAAGCGCGCGAAGCTGCGACGGCCATCTTGGATCGACTTTCCACGTCAATAAAACGGTTTCTTTCTATTGAGTGACATTGAACTGTTATATATTACAATGAGCATTATAATTGCTAATTAGTAATTACATAATTGTTTTGTGATCATAATGGATTTGTTAGGACTGTCACGGTATGTAAGAATTCTCATGATAATAGGTTTTTATTGCCGTTTCTAACGACATGCGATACGCGATGAGTATACTCATAAAGAGTACCTGAATGATTGAGTTTCATGGTCATGTAAAACCATGATTAATTATTTACTTTAATGAAGAATGGAAGCGAATATATTCAATTCTTCTTTGTGTTCGGGGTTTGTACCTAAGGTAAACGTACCAATAGTCGTCGGATTTCGGAAATCACTGACTTTGAAGCGCTACTGTGTGTTAAATATTCAATAGAAAATGAAAATTTTTGCATGACGTGATAGAGAATTTATTCGTTATTCTAAGTAACTAATGTTTTTTTAATCATTTTGATGGGTTTATGTACTTATTAAGGCAAAAGTAAAAAAAAGGCGATTTGTACCAATAGTCGTCTGATTTGTACGGATACTCGTCAAATATTCCCAGTACTCGTCAACTTTTAATGCTAATGTAAACTCTATGCTCTTGAACATAAAGTTCAAGTTATGTACATTTTTTTTGTGGTTGAATTTGTTAAGTATACTTGAGACATTAGGTAGATAGATAGAAAATCAAATCCCTATTTAGAATAGCAGGTCATAATCTGTTAGAAGAGCAGGTATTCAATAAAACAGATACATAGTTGCATTTTAATTCATATTCTTAACTATCAAACGCTTGGCAAATCACAAAATCAGGCTAATAAATATCTATATGTTATATTTCTTAATCATAATGACCATGCAGTCATGTGCATATGTAGCACGAGTAAAATTATTACTATTAAAATATTTAAATTGTAAAATAAAATAATCAGTTTTCACTAAATATAAAAGCCACATTCATTTATCATCATCTCAACCATATAACGTCCACTGCTGAACATAGGCCTCCCCCTTGGATCTCCACAGATACCTGTTGGAAGCGACCTGCATCCAGCGTCTTCCGGCGACCTTTATAAGGTCGTCTTGTTAGTGGACCTTGTTGGTGGACGTCCTACGCTGCGTGCGCTTACTAGTCCGTGGTCACCACTCCAGCACTTTTCGACCTCATCAGCCATCTGCTCTGCGAGCAATATGGCCTGCCCATTGCCGCTTCAACTTGCTAATCCGGTGGGCTATATCGGTGACTATAGTTCGTCTACGGATCTCCTCATTTCGGATTCGATCACGTAGAGAAACACCGAGCATAGCCCTCTCCATAGCTCGTTGAGCAACTTTGAGCTTTGAGATGAGGCCGATAGTGAGAGACCACGTTTCGGTGCCGGTAAGTCATCACTGGTAACACACATTGAGTGAAGACGTCGTGATCGTCTTGAGGCACTGAGGTATGTCGGACGAAAACACATTGCGTAGTTTCCCGAACGCTGCCCAGACGAGTTGGATTCGGCGGTTGACCTCTTTTTCGAAGTTGGATCTACCTAATTGGACTACTTGTCCTAGGTAGATATATGAGTCAACAACTTCGAGTACCGAGCTTCCAACAGAGACCGGGGTGGGCTCAAAATGGACATTTGACATAATTTTCGTCTTGTCCATGTTCATTTTCAGGCCCACCCGTTGTGAAACGCGGTCGAGGCCATCGAGCATCATACTGAGTTCCTCCATCGACTTTGCCATGACTACGATGTCATCGACAAACCGAAGGTGAGTGATGTATTCGCCGTTGATGTTGATGCCAAGTCCTTCCCATTCCAGGAGCTTGAAGGCGTCGAGCCTTGGTTTTGCTGTATGGTCTCTTTAACACGATTTGTACTCGTATTAAAGAGACGCATCGTGTCGCAAGGACTTAGATAATCGTCTATTGAGCTGCCTATATGACTTCGGGTCGTGGGAAGACTGCAACTGTAGCAAGCGTCGTTCAGCCATGAGTTTTAAGGTTTGGTCTGTCAGTTTTTGAGGTCTATCTTTACGGCAGGGTCTAAAAAACTTGGACAGTTTCCACTAGCCCATCGTTGATCTCGTCCACTGATGCTAGGTTCTCAAGGCAAGCAAAGCGATTAGAGAGCTCGAGTTGAAAGTTTTCTGGGTTTTGAATATGGGACCGAGTAGGTCGGAGCGTGACTTCATCAGACTGGACCTTTCAAGTTTAACATTAATATTCTGCGAGGCTCTTACGATTCGGTGATCGCTACCGGTTTTTACCCGATTGATCACAGAGACGTCGCTGAATACCCGTTTCTTGTCGGTCATGAAGAAGTCTATCTCGTTTCTCGTGAAACCATCGGGATTTAACCAGGTCCATTTCCTGTGAGGTGGCTTCTGGAAGAAAGAGTTCATCATGAAGAGTCCCTCTTTCTCCAGAATGTCGGCCAGCCTCTGTCCCGCAGGGTTCCGTTGCCCATACCCAAATTGCCCCACTCTCAACTCATCACCGCTTTTCTTTTCCAACTTAGGATTAAAGTCCCCCATAACAACAGTGAAGTGGGTTTTGGAACTATGTATGGCTCTACTTACGTCCTCATACATAGTCTCCACTTCATCATCGGAGTGTGACGAGGTCGGTGCGTACACCTAAATGACCTTCAGCGAATATCTTTTGGATATTCTGAGTATTAGGTATACCACCCTGTTCGACACACTGTCGATGGTTGTTATGTTGCTCACGACTCACGAGGGACTTATGAACGAGAAACCCGACACCACCTCGGGACTGTTGGTCGCTCTCCCGGTAGTAGAGCAAGTTACCAGACTTCAGGGTTACGGTGTCCTCTCCCTCTCTACGGACTTCACCTAACCCTATAATGTCCCAATGTAACTTGCTCAACTCCTCTTCCAGCTCGCAGATCCTTTCATCAGTCCTCAATGTGCGTATGTTGTGTGTTACCAGGGCCAGTCGTCGTGGGGGTCTGGGGATTCTTAGCACCCCCTGCTCCGCCGTTACCTTGACCGCTACCCGCGCCAGAGATAGCGGAGCTGCCGGGGACTGGAGACCTGGTTTCTGTGCCTGTCATAATCATAATGAGCCGTTAATCGCCACGCCTGGCAGGCGGTTTGGCGATCGCAGTGAGGGTGTGCAGTACACGGAGGGCGCTGCTGCTTGACCTCCGGTTTGTCCCTTAGTCGGCTCTTACGACACCCACGGGATGATTTGGGGGAACGCAATTCTAAGCCGGCGTTCCACGGCGGTTTAGAATTTCATTATTCTATTCTAAACCGCTTCTATGACTTTTAAAAGGCCCTCTTGTTTGTAGTTTCTTACAGTCATGATCTGCTATTAAAATAACGATCATGCAATCACTAGGTACATAACATTTTTAATTAAAAAAAATTTACTTAAGATTACTCTTTACCCATAAATATCGAATACGACAAGCAAAGAAGTGAAAGCGCTGGAAGCTATGTCTTCTTTTTTTTTTAACGCCGTCAAAAATCATCAAATGACCCCTCCCGCTGTGGGTTAGCAGCGGTGAGGGAGCGTCAGACTCTTACTGACTAAAAACCGTCGTGTTCCGTTGTAGGCCTTTTATGTACCAGGGCCGCGGTATCTCTTTCGAACCAGGGCCGAACGCGAGAGGTCGCCACCACCTAAAGCCTCGACGAGGACCCGGCGGAAGCTATGTCATCTTAGTTTTAAAACTGATTTTAATATTTTTTGCGTCAAAACAGTAAGCTAGTTGAATGATATAATTTTTATACAGGCGCTATTAAGGCACGTTAGGGAGACGCAGTAAATACGCGTGACGACATGCAGTTATTTCGAACAAAAAGCATAGTGAAAGAACAGTCAAGTCAAACACAGTTTTATCAACAAATGTAGTCTAAACCTTAAATATGTTTGTTCTAGAGAGTTAAAAATTTTGTAAAAGTCCCGATATTAGCTATTTATTCGCATTTTGTACTGTAAAACACAAAATATCCTCATTATGACGAGTTTAGGTGCAACTTTTGAGCATGTCTCAGTAGTCGTCATAATAATTCTAAAATTGACGAGTTTTGGGTCAAATGGGAGTTTTAAAGTGCCAATAGATGTCACATTAAAAAAATATATCTTCTATGTTAAAAGTATTCCAAATTGCATATTACATCGTTAGCGAATAAACTTATCTATCCAATTAAACAAAGAAACATACCACAGACCCCACTGGAGTTATGTAAATCAAAACACAAAACCACGTGCTGAGCTTCACTTTTGACAGCTGAACTTCACCAAATAACGATTTTCTTAGGGCACACACGTTTCGACTAACATATCTCCGATGCTATGACTGTTAAAACCCCGTATTGTCATTTCAATTGTGCAATATGTTATCAACAATATGTTGACATATAAACCGGCCCATTTTAAGTTCAGTAGAAAAAATAAATAAAAGTTTTTAGATTAATTGACGACTATTGGGGCATGACGACTTCACCCGCGTTTACCTTAATCTGTATCATGTTACTATAAGATATTTCTTCAAAGTTATTCATGACATTAAGTTGTGTTAATAATCATATAAATAACATAGGATGTAATACGTACTAATTAAAATTTACCTAGTGGAAGTGATCTATCTAGGAGTATTTATGATGGTTGGTAGACTTTTACATATGTAGTCAATTGTGCTTCTGCATTTATAATAATATTTAATTCATTAGTTAAGCAGTTGTACCCTCATTTAAACTTGCACACATGCCTCTATCTGGCCATCTCATGTGGGTAGTTTTAAAACAAAAACTTCGTTTAAAAACACTAAAAAGCAAAAAAAAACTAATTTTAGGTGCATCGGCCTAGAAGTCGGTGTCTAATGGATGTACCTGAGTTAATTTTGCCACCGACTTCTAGGCCGATGCACCTAAAATTAGTTTTTTTTTGCTTTTTAGTGTTTTGGGAAGTCGGTTATATTTTTTTGTAAAAAAGTTTTTTATTTTCAGCTTTTCAGTGAAACGAATAAGGTCACTATCCACATAACTGGAAAGTTCTCATTGATACAAAGAATATAAGCCCAAACACGAGGTAGTTTTCATTTTCAGTTGTCGAGCTCCCTCGACCTTCTCTGGTCTCCATCATCAGATCAGCTCCAAACCTTCACTGTTGCAAAGGTCTCGTCAATACAAATAATATAAGCCCAAACACGAGGTAGTTTACAGACTCAGTTGTCGAGTTCCCTCGACCTTCTTTGGTCTCCATCATCAGGTCAGCTCCAAACCTTCACTGTTGAATAGTGCTATCAGACATACATATGAGTGTCAAGGTTTAACCCTATGTATGCTTATAACTTTCGAAAGTTGCCCTCGATTTCTCAGGGTTTCCATCATCAGATCCCTGACCTGATGACTATGGGACCAACTGGCAGCTATTCCGCGTCGAACAAGAAAAGAATCACGTAAATCGGTCTATAAACCTCGGCGTAATCGATGTACATACATAGAAAAAAAAAAAAAAAAAAAAAAAAAAACATACCGGCCGAATTGAGAACCTCCTCCTTTTTGGGAAGTCGGTTAAAAACACAAACTTTAAGTAGCTTTGTTAAGCCTCACCCGCATCGCGTTCAATAAAGTCTTTGTAACTACAAATACGAATAAAACATTCAATTAACTGTTCTTTCACAAAACTTTGCAAATACTTACTTTGTTGCTACTTTAACTTAAAAAGTTTTTTTATCAAAGTATAAATATGGCGTGCGTGATGTAGCTAAATGACGTAAGCGATAAAAAAGTAAGTAATCAATTATAAGGGAAACTGGGGTGGTCAATGTTCATAGAAACTTTGCAAAGTGTAAAGGTTACCTTAGAAAGTATTTTTAGTAATAAACTCCCTTTTATAATCTACGCCATTGCCGACAAAGAGGGAATATTTGCAAGTTTGTATTTAATGGGGTGGCGGCTCTCTAAATATTTGATTAATGGGCCGATAACAATTACAATTAATTTATTTCTTGTAATCCTTCTATATGACAGTCGTGGTGGCCTAGTGGGTAAAGAACCAACCTCTCGAGTGTGAGGGTGTGGGTTCGATTCCAGGTCAGGCAAGTACCAATGCAACTTTTCTAAGTTTGTATGTACTTTCTAGGTAAATCTTAGACACCAATGGCTGATAAAAAAAGGTGAAGGAAAACATCTTGAGGAAACCTGGACTATAAAGTCTGAAATCACCAACCCGCATTGAGCAAGCGTGGTGATTAATGCTCAATCCTTCTCCGTGTGAGAGGAGGCCTGTGCCCAGCAGTGGGACGATAAAAAGGCTGTAACAGTAACAATCCTTCTATATGCCACTAATATTAAAAGCGCGAAAGTCTTTTTAAATTGATTTGTGCCAGCTCTCTCCCTAAGATGAAACTTCTGAATGGATTTTGATAAACGTATATTACTACTTACAGGTTTCTTTGAAAACTGCGTTATGTAGCAGACAGACATTCTGTAACTCATTGTTAGTGAGCCAACAATATATTCGTCACCTTATTCGATAGTTAACCCACAACCTACATATCTTCGCATTCCCTAGAATGTCCTACAAAACTGAAGTGTACACGTGGACTTCTAGCATTTAAAAGAAGTACAGATAACAACACAATAAAGACAACAGCTCAATAAAAGAAATGTAATAAATTATATCTAGGCTATTAGTCAGTTTTATTGGCAATTAAAAAAAATCCGCCTGCTAGATAAAGGTTATCATTCCGTGAAACATAACGTAAATAAACTTAGCCATATCTTTATCAATAATGATAGGTACTTACAAAAGTTTAAACACGTCAGTGTAATAGTTAAACATATTGTAAAACTAACATTTGCTAGCGGTTTTACCCGTTTCCTTAGGGAACCACCCGCTCCCGGATAAGAAGGAACCTCGTTACTGGTATATAAAGCTACTAGCTTCTGCCAGCGGTTTCACCCGCATCCCGTGGGAACTACTTCCCGTACCGGGATAAAAAGTAGCCTATAGCCTTCCTCGATAAATGGGCTATCTTACACTGAAAGAAATTTTCAAATCGGACCAGTAGTTCCTGAGATTAGCGCGTTCAAACAAACTCTTCAGCTTTATAATATTAGTATAGACTAGCTTCTGCCAGCGGTTTCACCCGCATCCCGTGGGAACTACTTCCCGTACCGGGATAAAAAGTAGCCTATAGCCTTCCTCGATAAATGGGCTATCTACTCGTAACACTGAAAGAAATTTTCAAATCGGACCAGTAGTTCCTGAGATTAGCGCGTTCAAACAAACAAACTCTTCAGCTTTATAATATTAGTATAGATTAAGATACAAAAAAACAACTATAAATAACTATATCAAGGTCATATAAAGTACAAATGGAGTACCTATGTTGTATGGCATTTGGTTAGATTATGATCTCAGAATTGTGAGATCATAAATAAGGTGGGAACACCATTACCATGGGTAATGATGGCAAAAAAACTATGTATAGGAGTGACAAAACTACTAATAATTACAATATCAATGTTCTAATTCCACTAAATTCTTCTAAAATTACAAAGTTTTTAAGGATGTAGGTGTATTAAGAGGATGTAGTAAGATACTTACTATATGTGTGAATGGTCATTACTCTTTCACGCTAAAACTGCGGCATGGATTTTGATGAACCTTGGCAAACTGAAGAATAACGAATGGTTTGTGATTGACAAATAGAATTATCGACAGTTTTAATAAATCTCCACCTTAACCAGAAACGTTACCAAACACAACAAGTATACATATTTCTCACTCTTATAATCTTACGTATCATAATATCCGTTATAAAGGGAAATCGGTTAAATTGAATTAAGAGGACGAATTGGAATTTTTGGCGCCAAGGATGTCAATTTTTCTCAGTAAATACAAAACGGATCAAAATACAACTTGGTTACCTGAAAGTTCATGATATAAGCCTTATTTTGTTAGTTGTAGAAACATGATTAGGTAACTTTTATAACAGAGAAAAATATATCAAACATACCTCTTTTTAAAAAGAGATTCACATATTATGGGCAAACGGGACCGATTTAAGCCTCTTAACTTTTTTAGTAGTTGAGTATATACATACTCTTTAAAATGGTAGTAGGAATTTTTATTAAATTATCATTTCTAAATATTAAAATTACAAAACCATTTTGTCGCTTACGACTTTTAGTTATAAGCTAGCGCGCGTATTGTTATCCTCGCCCCGCTCAGACGCTCCGACCCCTTTTGGCGCCTTAGATGCGCGTGCCGGTTATGGAATTATTGTTGACCACTTCCTCGCCTTAAGATAACATTCGATTTTAACAACATATATAGGTACATTTTAATTAAACAGTTAACATGTAGTAGTTTGATAAACATTTCTATGATGTCCTTGAATTTATTTAATTAATGAAAACAAGTAAGTATTAAGTATTTCAATATTTGATTCATCAATAACTAAGATCTTAGTCCACTCTATCTATTGTGTTTCAAGAGGTTTTTGTACACAAAGAAAGATATCTTATAATAACAATCGATCATAAGAATTGTTCAACAACAATTTTTTTCACAATTGTTTGTTTAAATAAGATTGCAAACACAGGAGAACATACAAATATAGATAAACGAACGTTAATCATAATTGTATTAATAATATCGATATGTACTTTATTAGTCATCATCATCCTCCGAGCCTTTTCCCAACTATGTTGGGGTCGGCTTCCAGTCTAACCGGATTCAGCTGAGTACCAGTGCTTTACAAGAAGCGACTGCCTATCTGACCTCCTCAACCCAGTTACCCGGGCAACCCGATACCCCTTGGTTAGACTGGTGTCAGACTTACTTTATTTATAGATGTACTTTATTAGTAAGTTACTAAAAACGATTATTGTTTAAAGTTTAAATCACACACCTAAATATCTATTTATTTATTTAACCATTTATGTACACAGAGAGAATATAAAAGAAGTAGACATAGCATAAAATAGTACAAAGGTACTGCTTATTTCTAACGAAATCTCTTCCAGCAGACCCGTAGTAGGAGAGTTAGAATAAAGAGAAGTAGATAGACTGTGTAAAAAGACGTAGTAAAGATATAATAAATTCTATCCTATATGTCTTGTGTTTTCTCAACTATACGAGGGTCTATGACCTCTTCAAGAACCAAAGTGATGTTTTATAATAAGCCAAAATATGTAATTTTGGTAAATCTCCAGACTTTTGTGAACGAGGGACTAATTACACTTACAAAGATTTGTATATCCAACGACATAATATTTACTTAACTAAAAGGAAAACCCGGCAGATATCGTGTTACTCGAGTTTATCGATCGCTTTCACCGCAACGTCTACATATATTTATATAAGGTTATGTTAAAATATGTAGTTTGTAATGCCGGCCGTGTAAGGATGGGAGCAAAAAGCAATGGAATTCAGGAATACGATTTATGCTGTCTGTGGGGACTGGAAAAGCTGATGAATGTAGATTGTATGTATGCCAGTTGCTTCACTATGTAAGTATGGATCGACTTCTACTGTAATAAACTTTACTATAACAGACTAGATTTACTTTCAATCGCTATTTGTATTATGTTTCCGATTTCCTATAACTGCTTATAATTACGTTAATCACTGGTGCGTGACCTCTTCTGACCTATCTATACTAATATTATAAAGCTAAAGAGTTTGTTTGTTTGATTGTTTGTTTGTTTGTTTGAACGCGCTAATCTCAGGAACTACTGGTCCGATTTGAAAAATTCTTTCAGTGTTAGATAGTCCATTTATCGAGGAAGGCTATAGGCTTTTTATCCGGGTCCGTGCCGAGGTTCCCACGGGATGCGGGTGAAACCGCTGGCAGAAGCTAGTTTATTTATATACACGCTATCTTTACAGGATGACTCAATACAATAGTAGTTTATAATTTGAATCCCATGCCCTTTCCCGTTTCTTAATAGGTACCCTGTTTGATTGTGAAAGAAAAAGCAAAAACAATTGATATACCCAGTACCTACCTAACAAATATATTAGTAATTAGAAAATTATGAATTTAGATTCTATACGCTCAAGTGATAAATCGGTAACTATAGGCCAGCACTATAAGTCTCTTCTAACTTAACAGGCTTCAGATTCAAGATAAGTCCAAGCAAATATATTCACTAAACGAGTTAATCGACTATAAAACTTGATATAGCTTCTCAGTGTCCAGTATTATGATAATCGATCCAATTAAGAATCAATAAACATTCGAGATATATTAATCACTAGCTTCTGCCAGCGGTTTCACCCGCATCCCGTGGGAACTACTTCCCGTACTGGGATAAAAAGTAGCCTATAGCCTTCCTCGATAAATGAGCTATCTAACACTGAAAGAATTTTTCAAATCGGACCAGTAGTTCCTGAGATTAGCGCGTTCAAACAAACAAACAAACAAACTCTTCAGCTTTATAATATTAGTATAGATTTTGTAGGAGTGGATGGAAAGTATTTCAACTTATGAAAGTAGGAAAAGGTTGATTGCGTTTGGTGTTGCAATAAAACTTATTATCTGTTCATGATGATAAAGTTATAAGATAAACTGCGGATAGTCTTTAAAAAATAATTGTCTTTGTCTATTTTATTATTTATCTCTCTTTGTGTTCTACTGGCAGGATTTTTATGAAACTTATTGGCAGTAATAAAGCTGGGTAGTAGTTCCCTTCGGATGTGGACGAATCTTCGGGAAACAGCTAGTATAATCACGTTTGACACCTGCTTCTACATTGTGTAGTATTTATTTGCACTAAACAAATTCATTTACCTAACATAATTTTCAATTCGTCGACCAAATGTTAAAACATGTCTGACCTACATAAACACAATTTCTTTAATTCATCTATTTACATTCAAACGGAAACTTCGCCGCCTTACACAAACAATAAACTAAACAAATAAAGTAACAGGTCAACGCAAAAATAATTTTCAAAATGCAAATGGCCGACGAGTAAAAGATGATTCAGCTGAAAACATAACTTCAAAGGTCTGAAAAGGAAATGAGTAGGTACACTTGGTGTAATAGTGAATTCAACATATGCTATGCAGCATAGTGGTGAATGAAGGTCGTGGGTACAATGCAGGTCGGACCTATTATGCTGGACTAAAGCCGACAGGTACAATAGGATAGGTTATACGGCTTTTATATGATTAAAATGTTTGTTGCGTAGTTACGATTACTGTAGGATTACTGTAGGATTCCTACTTATGGAAAAGGGCATGTCAGGTGTACGCTGAAGAGTGTTTTGTTTGTTCGAAGGCGATAACTTCTGAATCTAGTGGTTCGATTAAAAAAAATATTTAAGTTTAGACCGTCCATTTATCGAGGAAGCTTTTTACCAGGGTGTGCGAAATAGAACGTACTCCGTTCTGTTCGTTCGCTAAACGAAGGACTGCTGGAGGAAGAGAAAAGGGAATTTTAAATTATTTGTTTAAATGTAAGCGTAGTAAGCTACAGGCTACTTCAGTACACGTAAAATACGATTTGAGCAACTATTATAATGAGATGGGAACTTATCAGCACAAACGCAAAGGTTTTTTTCGAGATTCCCTTAGGCGGAATAAAAACTGCCACGTCTCATTAAGGAACAAACAGGTTCACTGGATAATAAGGGCTAATTATAATTCTAATTAGTGCTGATGCTGGCAATGAGCCAGGTTAACAGTAAAACAAAGATAAATAGAAGGTAATTATTTACAAGAATATATCTGGTACAGAACTTGATAAGAAAGAACAACTTATGAAGTATATATCTGTGGAGGACATAGAAGTCAGCAGAAAAGACCCCGGTAAAAGATGAAGATCGTAAAACGATGAAAGATACGTTGTACTGGATAGTATTGCCAATGATAAAACAATTGAAATTAGTCAATAGAAGTTACTTGAAAGTCGACCCCAACTTCGATGGGAAAAGGCTCGAGAGATGATGAGAAATTATTTGAAAAGAAACCCAAGAGATAGTTTTAAAACCATCTATAACTTTAAACAATCTTAAAGTAGATAATACAGTAACACTAGCGTGGGAAATGAAAATAAATATTCTGTCGTAAGTAACTATGTAAGTGCTACAACACCTGAAGTACTTTTAACGATAAATATACAGTTTTCTTACGTATTGAAATAACTGGAAGTAACGATGAGGTATTGTTTTGTTTGTAAAGGCAAACAATGGAGAATGACCATGACCACCTTTATGACGAAATAGAACTTTAACGACATTTTGTGGTAAATGATGATATAACGTATTTTAACGTTGATGTAAGTAAAACAGCTGTTTTGAACAAGTTATTTGGAGGAATAAACAGCATTAGTGGTATATTCAGTTTTCTATTTATAATTACAATAATGAATACTTGTTTGTTTCTATCAGGCTATGGTTCTTACCAGTAGGGATTACTAACAGACCCTATAGCAGGATGAATGCTTTAATTTTCCTAGTACCAGACGTCTAGCGAGTGACGATGACGTCTGTTAGGAAAGTATAGAAAAAAAAAGACTTCATATCAAAATTGGAATAAGGATAAGGAATACTAATGGTAGCTAGAACCCGAAGTAATCTTGAGTCTCACCATTTTTTTCGCGTAGTATGATGTAACAGCGTGAATTACCAGTATGCGTTGGTTCAAAACCATGACCTATGTGTCACAAGTTATTGCTATTAGCAACTAGGTCGCGTACGATACTTTCAGACTCTTTTGCATACAGCTGTCTTATTTAAGTATTACTGTTATTCCCGAGTCGGATGACACCATGACCACATTCAACAAGTCGTCAATATAAAAATTAAAATAATTTTGGCTGCATTGCCACGTTGAATGGCAATGCTAATTCTTTGTCCAAAGAATAAGCCAGCCCTCTGGTCACGCGAAGCGTCGACAAGCCTTTTCGCGATGTCCTTGTAAAGTAACCGCGAACTCGGGCAATATAAAAATTATTGTCAACAAATACATAATCTTTAACGCATCTTCAACTCCAATCACCAAATACAAGGTGTTGATTTGCATTTGTGCCATACTTCAGGAGGAGGACATAAAATACGTAAATAGTCGATTGGAATCACAGTAGACGGGAAATAGCTAATATGCACTGCTTTTTTTGTCATTGTAATGTCATAGTATTTCAGAAGTAATCCAATTTTATGAATGAAATTTATGAATAATCGTTGCGTATGCTTTGTGTTTGCGTTTGTGTGAAGGCGCAGCACGGTTTTAAGGCCAGTAACACACGCGCCAAGTTTAAATACGGCTAGATGACATTGACGGATTTCCGAAAAAAAAAAAAAAAAAATTTTTGTACCAATTTTTTTGTTGATTTGGGTTGAGAATCATTAGTATAATTACGTCCTTGACTATGGCACGGATGCAAATCAACAGCTTGTATAAGTAAGTACAAGTCAAAGAGTGATGTAATTTCTCCATTGAACCACCAAATCCCGAACTGTGGAACCAATTAGCATGACCCAATGTAAACAGCAGTTACGAAGCAGTTGCATAACCGGCTTAACGACAGCTCTAAAGATACACACATTGTGTCATCTAACCGAGTGACCCATTTCTCAACGCATTCAGATTTATCTAATGTTGGTTTTAGATAAGATTTTAGATTTTGTACGGATCATCGTTGGAGTTGGATGTTTTAATTTCTTGTGTATGGCTGTAATTACACTTGTTTTAAAAAAAATAGTATGTATCTTTAATGTCGTTTATACCGTGTAATTTTCTGATAATATATGAAATATGTGTAGTACGTAGTAAAGTGTGTTATGATATTCTCACCACATATATCTAGCAAACTTTAATTTCTTGAAATGTATTTATCATCAACAGTCTATAAGGTCTTAACTAATGACCACAATGGTTCAGATTCCAAATGATCTCTACAAAACTTCATAATAAAAATGCAGACGGTCAATAAATTCCTTTCTTCCGAAGTCCTCAAGTATTGGAAATTCTCAGACAGACAGTTAAAACGTTTTGCTAAAACATTATTGTCGAAGAGATACTGATGGTATCTGGGATGTCTAGAGCAAGTTTCTATTAGATCTCTCTTAACTTGTCTGTCCTCATAGTTGCGGTATGATACAGATATTTTTTTTTTCACAATAAAAAGCTTTTAGAAATTAAACGGAGAAAATTGCACACTACGACAGTAAAAGTTAGAAAAGTTTTGTGTTGATATTACATATACAGCAACTTCAGGCATACCCAAGGCAAGTAAAAACCAGTCAATTAACATGATTTTAAAGGAATAAATGGATCATCCTCACAGCACATACCTGAATCCAGAGAAGGAAAATGATCTCAGATATCACCTTTGAACAAAATATTTTCGACTTCTCTACCTCAACACCCATATCCATAACAGACGTTGCAGCATATATGAACGTTATTATTCCATCAATGAATACTAGATTTGACACTTCAAATCCCTCTACATTCAATTTTGAAATCCTTCAATATCTGTCCCTGAACTTCAGCAAAGCTGTTCGATCCCCTCTTTCCTGAGTCATAACGAGCTGTCTAGCCCCAATTGTATTAGAAGGGGGACACGCAAACCATTTTATATTACAGCTACGCCATGGCTTTAAAATTCTGTCTGGCAGTTTCAGAAGAGATTTCATGTCTGGCTTTAGTTTTGGAGCTTGATGAAGTGGTTTATAGGATCATCATTTGTTTTATACAAAGATCTTAGACTAGCCTCGATTTTGACCAGATTCTCCAAGACAATTTCTGTGTTGCAAATTACATGCTGCTCCGATTTCAAATAAAATTGGGATTGAGTCAGAACGTAATCCAAATCAAATGAACTTGTTATGCTTTCTGTTTTTCCGCAATTTGAGGGTTTTTCCGGATTTCGTCATGCGTGTTTACGAGTAATAAAGGGTGAATTTTGGGGGCCTGTAATTACTTTTACAATTTGCATGTTTTGGAAGCCCTGTGCTGTTTCGATTATATAAAATTTTGTGCGTCGAAATAAAAACGTAGGCGAAAATTCGCTAACAAAGCAATCTGTTGGAAACTCAGGTCATTATATCAGAACTGGTATTCAGCAAATTGTATCGCAAACAATACTTTTAGTTCAGATCTTTCTAACGTCAATAACCTGGTATGTATTAAGTGATCTAATGAACGTCGCATTTGCACGAATAATTAGCATTGTACTGTTGTACATGCATATGCAAATCGTTGCTTTATTTTGAGCGATTTTTCATTCAAGCTTAAAATGCGAAGTTTTATTTGAATACGGCTTGAGTGCTTTCTAAATCGTGCCCTAGATATTCTGTCTGGAGTTTAAAACGTTGGCTTATCTTCCTTTTCTGCATTATTTGAAGAGATGCTTTCAACTTAAATGCTTTCAATAAGGTTTTATTGGGTTTTATGTTAAATAAGTTATTGTTTAAATGCTGAATTACTCATGGGCGATGAAAGATTTAATGAAACAAAGATGCTCAGTATAAATTAGAGTTTTCAAATTTTCAAGATTCCAACGTTTTCATCTACAAACTAATTTACCCATCTAAACTTGACCAGGGCTGATCCGTCAATAGATAGCCGATAAAGCCTAATCAGGTCCGGCACAAACCACTCAGCGTTTATCAAGTCACGCTGACAGCTGTGATGGGTTCATGTCAGCACGCATCGTACTAACACCCCACTTCACTCGCGTATGACGCAGATATACTCGCATCCGTTGATGTATTGATTTTAGCTTCTGCTGAAGAGAAAAGTAGGCAGTGAACTGGATTTGAAATGTCGTATGTGGCTAAGGCTTTATGAAACAGCGTACGAAATAGTATCGAACACATTCAGAGCTTTTAATATTTTTGTCTTCAGTTTATGATAATTCCCTGTTTCTTTATAATTCTACATAAAATGCGGCATCTTCTCTGCTGTCAACATCAGCACAATTAAAGATCTATATGACGCTACTGACAATCCCATGAGCATGTGCGAAATACAGGGCGTCAAAAATTTTAAAGTCGTTTACCATCGACTCAACAAGAAGATAAGAAGAAATGCCATTTTTTATTTTCAAATAGAAGATAAGAAGTAGTTCAAGAACGAAAAAAACTATCTATGCTATGGGATTCATGTTGCGCTTGGGTGAATATGTGTGTACTTTATAAAATGTATGTAGTAAGTACGTAACAGTATTTCTGTATGTAGTGGGATATTCCGTGAGGTAAAATACACTGTACCGTAATTTCCCGAGTGTGTTGTAAAAGTAGATTGTCAGTTTCAAGTACAAAGGTACTTCTGGATGTAGGTTGATTATAGGTCCAAGCAATATGTGTATGATATTAGAGAATTAAAATATAAAAAAAAGAAGTCTTGGGCTGAAGTCTGTCTGTCTGATTTTAATAAAATTTAGTGCAGAGATAGAGTTGACGTTGAGAAAGAACATATGATAGTTTTTATCCCAGACTTTTGAAGAATTCTCTTGGAAACGCGATTTAACCGAACTCTACGCGAGCGAAGCCGCGGGCGGAAGCTAGTTATAGAATAAAGATAACAACGCTTTTATAATCAAGGTGAAAAATAACTATTAAATGAAAACAAACAAACATTCTTTATAAATAGAAATCATTAACCGGCTGAAAAAAACCAATAGTGTGAATAAGTAAAAAGTTTCGAACGCTCAGACTTAATAATGCACGCATGCATCAGACATTGTGGCGTCATTCAAACGAATACAGCGTAAATAGAAACGTTATGAGGAACAGTCACTAGAACGAAGAGAGGCGTAATAATATTGAGTCTTGATTTTGATGGAACTCATTCCTGAGGAAGAATCCACTTTAATATACTTAATTTCCTTTTCAGCACCAGGTCCATGCTTTCTGTTGCAGGTCCTGAAATCCTCGTTATTAACTGTTCCAACTTTGGCGAAACCAAGAATGAACATTGAACATCAGATATTTTCTGCCTAGAACCCCTCATTTTATTTACCTTTTCTATAATTTTCTAAAGCCCTTTGGAAAATCCTGAGGCCCAAACTGTAATAATAAAACCAAAATGTTTATTGCATTTCTCAAGTACCTAAATATCTTTACACACCTACGTCGTAACGGAAAATTACTTCTTACATATGAATATAGTATCTAACCACATAAAACAAACGCATCATAAACTATTCCTGTGATGTGGTTTCACATCGGAAATCCCTCCTCTACAGGGCTATACATTATCGGAATATAATCCGAACTTGACATTGGCTATTTCGGTTCTCAGGAAATGGAGTCAGTAAACTCTAAAACAAACATGGAAGAACTGAGTGTATTAATTGTATGTCTTTAATTCAGTATTGTAGAAAACAAAAAGAGTAAATAACAGTGTATCTGTATTGAAGTTGTAGTGTTTAATGTCCCAATCAATGAATGATAATAATGAAGATACTTACTTGTCTATACATTGGCTAATTGCCTAGACCCAAAACATTGGGAAGTGTGAAAATTTACTATACTAATACGCAGTATAAACTTCATGTCATTACATGAGCTATTAAAGGTATTACATATCTTGTAGCTTTTTGGCATAAATAAGATAGGATTTTGTCTGTTGTACAAATCAGATGCACTTACCAATGAAAATTGATATTCCATACATTCACTTATGTAAGGTTAAAGTTGAAAATTAACACACAGTGGCTGAAGAAGACAGGGAAATGCGGCGATGGCAAGACGAATAGATACAGCAATGAGACAGATGAGCAGTCGGGATGTCTGGAAATTTAATCTATGGCGCACCCTGTGCCACAGACTGTGGGGGACATAAAAACAGCTTTCATGAATAAGTACTTAGTGACTGTAATTAGAATTTTATTGCTGCTAACGAAGTATTTGCGGAATAGAGTTATTAAACTTGAGCCACTGTGTGGTATTAAATTGTTATTTAAGAAAAGCGCAACCTCTTCCCCGATTATGAAGACCATAGCAAGCGTAAACGCTTTTGAAACTGTCGAACGGTAAACGTCAGTAATTCCGCATAGAGTTACAGGATGAAATGATTTTCCTTTACTCAGCAATGCGAAAAAATTTAACCCTATATCAATCAATCAATCAATCAATATCAATTAAAATTTATTTATTTATATCGAGGTTTTGTAAATAACAAAACAATAATGCTCGTTCCTTGTTAATTTCTAACAACATCCGCTTGTTCCCTAAGCACGTCGTTACTACGCCTGACTGCCACAACCTGGTAACTTGCAAAAATATCCTCGTATTTCACGGCACTAAGCTCATTAGGCCCCTCGTAAAACAGTTGACATTACTGCTTTCCATACATTTCCTGATGTTTAAGTTAAAGTGAAAACGACCGTTCGACAAGTAAAACTAATGAACAATGCACACGCATAATGTTAGACTTTGTAGTTTTAGCTAGAAAACTGTTCGACAGTTTGAAATTTTACTTCATGAGAAAATATAAACTTGTTTGTACTGGGAGCTGGTGCCTTTCAGTAGGATGAAAGCAGGAAACGGGAAAGCAATAAAATCCAAATAGCCATAACCATATGGCATTCAAAATACATTATTATATTGTCTTGGGCTTAGAACTGACAATTTCTCTTTGCAGATGGTTATATTTTGAATGGTTTGAGAAACTTCACTTCTCGTTGTCCCGGGAACTGGGTTGCGAACAAATATTGAAAAATAAGTTTTATTATTTGACATACAAAGTATAGCTATCAGATTTATAATTATAATTAAACCCCGACCACAAAATATATGCCGCAACATTCCGTTAGTAACCTCTCAATTGAAATGTTAATTTATAACACAAAACACAATGATGTCATTAACTAAATCACCATAAAAACAAAAGGCAATTTAACGACAATTTAGCACAAGTTACCAGGTTATGTTTTGATGCAAAAATCCTTGACCATTGGCTTGTAATTGCGGCACCAATCTAGGCCTAATGAATCAAATCGAATCAAATGGCCTAACGAACAGAGATTGTATCATTTTGCTTACTTTGCATGTTTGAAAGTCATTTATTGGGGTAATGATGACATTACAGGCCTTATTACTGGGTTGTTTTTATTACGCAATTGGTTCGCATCATTTAGGAGACGGTTATTTAAGTATACGGATGAAACGAAACCGTTGAAAGTGATACTGTCTGTCATATAATATGTATTGGGGTTCATATTTTTTTTCACGAGGCAATACTTTGAAAATAACACTGCTGTACTTCCCTATAATCGAATGAAAAATAAGATGAAGTGACGATCAACGAAGGGTTGTAAACGTAATCTCGCCATTAGAATAAGTTATAAATTAGCCAGAATGATGGTGAATAATTCAGTTATTTATGTTTACCTATGAATCCCGAGAATCTCGAAGTGACAACTACAATACTGCTGATGAATCAACGAAATATTCATTTAAGTTACTTACGAAACGGGTCCTGTTAGTAGAGAATAAGTTACGCCCTAATTTTCCGTCAAGAAATGATTTATAGCAAAATTGAAATGCTTGACAGGGGTTATTTTATTTACATAATCAACCCAAGGGCAAGGCTGCTTACATAAACACAACAAAAATCAAACACGAAAGAAAATTCTTCACATACTCAGCGTTTACATAACAATACTTGGAATTTCAGCGTTTATGGCTGAGCTATATTCTCCATATAAAATATAATACCAGCTTTACAATTTCGCCGAATCGAATGATGTTCTTCGTAAGATTTTACGCCGGCCATACTTTAACCGCACGTTTTACTAAACGCAGTAACTTTTAACTGTTCAACGCATGCATAAATCATAGTTTATAGCCCTTTGTATGGGAAGAGGGGAAGATCCCCTATAGCTGCAAGAATAGCTTTTACTTGTCCAAAAGAACTATAGAACTTAGAAAAGGGATTATAAACTCTAAGTTAACATAAATAAGGTTGATTATTATGCAGTTTAAGGTATCGGAAACTGAGTTTACCGGACGTTGACGCCATTAATTTTGCTAACTGTACTAGCCGGGTTTCGGTTAGAATATTTACATGTTAATTAGTTAAGTCTGGGTATTTAAACGGGAATGAACCCGGTACTTGTCGGAAATGTACCGATACCGTCTTGGTTAATGTCACGGTAAAATGTGCAGTTTTACTGTTAAATGCAACGGTTTAAATGTTGAGTTGGTTTTTTATATTCACAAACATAACAGGGACATACCTAAGTAGTCCAAAACTCCATGTAGGAATGTAAAGTATTAGACTGCTAATACTACTGTTAACCATAGTGTAAAAAGAAACAGTGAACCAACTTTCGTTTTTAATAGAATTGTGCTTAAAAATTGTCATGGTGGAACATGAATTATGCTAACAATTGAAAAGATTGAAGCAGATTTTTTATAAAATTTATATTCCATCTGCCTGTGCCAAAATTCATTGAAAGTGTTGTTTTTTCTTGTTTAAAAAAAAAATTACAACGAATTTGAAATTCGCCAATTCCTGACTAATAAAGTGACTCAAATAGACTTTATCGGAAAAATTGTGATTTCTCTAACAAGGTGCCATTATGACTTATGATAACGACTGCTTTGTATGGCGATTGGCGATTCATACTATTGTTCAAGAACAGAATGCGCAAATAATAACATTTATGCTTTGATTAACGTATATCAGCACTTGAATCATAACAAAGATGGAGAATATCTTGAGACGCTTATATTAATGTTGCTATTGATTGCAAACTCAATTTGTAAGCCTACATATTACCTACTTATTTTTATTGTAAACTAGCGTCAGGCACTCGCTTTTTATTCCTTATTGTTTTTATCTTGTGTTGTGTCAATAAATGTTTTTTCTATTATCCTCTTTTATCTGTCTAAAACATTTCTTACAATTAATCTGTAAAGTTCGGTCCCAAAAACTATTCTTGGAACAAATCTTTTGCTTAGTACGAATGTTAATAGGGAAAAGCCATAATATTATGTATTGATTTGTTTAAAATAACAATTAGAAAAGGAAGGAACGAAGATTGAATCTGAAGGTCGGTTCATATGTAACGGAATATGCGTCGCGTATCATCGGTCGCGTAACGCCAGGACTGACAAATATACGGTAAAACATTCAATCATTCACACCTAACCGATGATGCGTTAGTGCGTCGATCATACATTTACGATACACTCGACGCATTTTCCGTCAGATATGAATCGACCCTAAGATGACAACTACCTACTTACTGAGGACGCTCTTGAAAAAATCTTTAATTTTTGAAGTCATGTCAACACCATTTTACACCGTGTGGTCGTCTTAGAATAGACCAGTCCATCAGTTTTGGAGCCTGTCAGTCTGTCGTGAGGTTCAAAAGGATGCTATTAGATGAGTATGCAGTACAGCTGTGTTTTGTTCCAGATATTAACCTGTGTAAACATTGGAATTTACTATTTGGAACTCATGGAATTTGTGGAACTGTGACTTGTGCATTATTTGTACCTACTGATCGTGTATTGAAGTCAAAATGCACCAGTTTGATTTTGTATGATGTCTAAAATAGCTCTTGCTGTCGAGTTTCTTTTTATATAAGTAAGTAGGTAGTCGTGGTGGCCTAGTGGGTAAAGGACCAACATCTCGAGTATGAGGGTGTGGGTTCGATTCCAGCTCAGGCAAGTACCAATGCAACTTTTCTAAGTTTGTATGTACTTTCTAAGTTTATCTTTAGACACCAATGGCTAATAAAAAGGTGAAGGAAAACATCTTGAGGAAACCTGGACTATATAGTCTGAAATCACCAACCCGCATTGAGCAAGCGTGGTGATTAATGCTCAATCCTTCTCCATGTGAGAGGAGGCCTGTGCCCAGCAGTGGGACAATAAAAAAGACTGTAACAGTAAGTAGGTTTATTAACGTCAAAGATACTGTACTGCCTAAAAATTATAAGTAATGTAGTATTCTATCAGATTTTCATTGGCGATGTATTCTCTTATAACTATTATTCCTAAACAACAGATTATTACAGGCTTAATAGCACTAGCTAGCACATACGCTAACGGATTTATAAACTTAACAGATGTGTTAGATATTAGATTAGATGAGTCACGCCGCTACTCGGCACTATTAAGTCATCTTTACAGCACTTAATTAAATAAATAAACTTATACATGTCTAGTTTACTATCGTTTTTTTTAATTGAATATTCGCAAATAAGTAGGACGTAATTTTATTGATTTTATGTACCTACTAGCTTCTGCCAGCGGTTTCACCCGCATCCCGTGGGAACCTCGGCACGGACCCGGATAAAAAGTAGCCTATAGCCTTCCTCGATAAATGGGCTATCTAACACTGAAAGAATTTTTCAAATCGGACCAGTAGTTCCTGAGATTAGCGCGTTCAAACAAACGAACAAACAAACAAACTCTTTAGCTTTATAATATTAGTATAGATTAAAGCAAAAACATAACTGAATTGCTTGTTCAATACTTAATTCAAGTCTATATTTGTTGTTTATGACTTCATTCTTGGGAATGAAATATTTTCTTTCAATGTTTTTTTCTATAACGTGAGAAGATAATTCGATTTCTGAAAGAAGACATTGATTCAATGATTTCACAGACGGGTTATTTTTTGCAGAGGGTTCATAAACCTATGCTAGTTAGATCAAAAGTGGTATTTTTTTTTTGTAACTTCGTGTTTATTTTACGTTAAAACACATAATGCGGTGTTTTTACTTATCTTTACTTTGCGCGCATCCCAATTTATTATTGGGGTCGGCGCAGCATGTCTTCTTCTTTCATACCACACTATCTGAGGTTATTTCACAAGTAACACTCTTTGCAACCACATCGTGTTTCTCACAAGCTATCCATCGTTTCCTAGGTCATCCACATTCATGATCAACACCTTCCTCATATAAAGAAACTACGGTATATTTAATAGTAGTAAGAAATAAGAGGTAAATAAACTTATTAGATTGAGTCACAGTCTGCCGAAGACACATCCATCAAATGTATTTCTTCTATATGACGGTCTGTTAATTCCCATGACATATAATGTTATAATGTAAGTAGATTTCTCTCATTAATCTACCATGGTTGTGACTACGGGACAGCAAGAGAAGCAAGTTAAATAGTTACAAATATAATTAAATTATTTTTACGAAAATTAATTTTATTGAAGGAGGAGGAGGACATACGTTTGTAATTAAAATATTTATAACTAGCTTTTGCCCGCGACTTCGTTCGCGTGGAATAGTTGCATCCGGCAGATTTTTGGTTTGAACAATAGATGGCGCTATATGCCCGGAATAAATTGTATTTTTTATTTTTATTCTTTGTAATTAAAACTATCCTATGTCCTTCTCCTGGCTCTAAACTACCTCCCTGCCAATTTTCAGCTAAATCGGTTCAGCCTTTCTTGAGTTATAAGCGAAGTAACTAACACGACTTTCTTTTATATATATAGATAACAATTAGTGACTACCAGCATAATTATCTCCAAATACGACAACAAACTTGCGCAAGACGGCTGGCAGGAGCTGGATGCGAGAAGCCGAAAATCGATCTCAGTGGCGTGCACTTGGAGAGGCCTATGTCCAGCAGTGGACTGCGATAGGCTGATGATGATGATGATGATGAACGACAACAATAAATAATAGTTAACACATAAAATCTTATAATATGTGAAAATATTCAGTCTTGAATTAATTTACTACCAAGCTTAGCATACTGTATTGTTTTTATACTGTGACCACTTGAAATGAGGTGCTTGAGTCAAAGACTAACGAAATTAACCTTGAATTAAAATAGTAACAATGTTACGCTATTACGATTTTGTGTGTTTCTTCATTTGAATCAGACGTGTATGAATCATATGAATTATTTGAGTGCAAAATGTTACAAAATAGTATTAAAACATTGTTATCTCATCTCGACCCAAAATAACTTCCTACGTGACAGATTAGCTGCGGATTACAAAGACTGATCCATACTAGGGCATGCAATACCGGTTTACCGGTTTCGGTTTTACCGGTAAAACCGCCCATTTTCGCGATCTTTAATTTACCGGTAAAAATAATATGTAACCGGTAAATTACCGGTTTTTACGTTTTTGTGATAATGTATAGCAATTGTTCATTTAACGTTAAATCTTCATTATGTAGCCTGAACATAATGTAATATTGAATACATTACATATTGTAAGAGTGTTAAAGTTGCTGTTTTTTAGGAAAGTAAACTTATGTGGCTCCTTAACTATAGGTTAGATACAAATCTTCATTCTCATCTTTATTTATAACTAGCTTTTGCCCGCGACTTCGTTCGCGTGGAATAGTGATTTTTGGTTTGACCAATAGATGGCGCTATATGTCCGAAATAAATTTTATTTTTATTTTTTTTTGTAATAAAAACTATCCTATGTCCTTTCTCAAGTTCCAAACTATGTCTGTACCAAATTTCACACAAATCGGTTCAGTAGTATAGGCGTGAAGAAAAGACAGACAGACAGACAGAAAGACAGACAGACAGACAGACAGACAGAGTTACTTTCACATTTATAATATTAGTTAGGATATCTAAACAAATATTCATTCGGTTATTCTAAATTTCCTCAAAGCTGTCAGTTCCTATTAGGTAAAAATGTAACCTTATTGAGCAAGGGCTTTTACTTCACTACCATGCGGACAGCACTGAGGACACGGTGGAGCACACGTCTAGGTGTGCACTGCCTGGGAAGGGTACCGCCGTGTCGTCGTCGAGCCAATAGGCAGCGGCGACCTCTCGCGTCCGGCCCTGGTTCAAGCCATGGTCCGGAGCGAGAGGGAATGGGAAGCCGTCGCCTCCTTCTGCGAAGCAGTCATGCTCGAGAAGGAGACGGTGGAGCGCCTGCGAGTTCGCACCTCTCATCCCAGCCGCTGTAGTGGACCAGGAAGACACCACGGGCGCCGAGTGTCGAGAGACGACTCCCGGCCACCGCAGGCGTCGGTCTGTGGACGGTGAGTTCGGGTGGCTCGTCGTTCCTCCGTCTGCATAGACAACAGACCCGTGACGGCGGCCCGAGTTGTTCCACGCGCAGGGCCAAGGCCTGCCGGGGCTGCGGGATTTTTCGAAAGAGTTACCGCGACCCTGGTCCATAAAATGCCTACGATTTACCATAACAAAGGGCTTTTACTTCACGGTAATTCTATGCGTTTATCCCGTCTTGTGACGGAGTCCGCTTTCCGTATCTTCTTCTTCCACTTCAATCTATCTAGGACATCTTCCTCTTCGAGTTCGTAGATTTTCAAGTAATTCATTACGACACTCCACCACCACCGTTTCGGTCTGCCTCTGCGCCTTTGACCGGTATTGAGATTGAGTACACAACATTGGCGATGTATTCAGGTGGTCTCCTTTTCACATGGCCGAACCATTGCAGCCGTTTCTCTTGCATTTTGTCGACGACATTGCGTACGGATGGTACTGACATTGCGTTGCGGCCCACGTCTCAAAAAATGTTTATACCTTGTATTTTTAATTATTTTTTGCTTTTAGACTACCCAATCTTATTGATATAATATCACATTTTAAAAAAGCTTCTTGTAAAGCACTGGTACTCAGCTACATCCGGTTAGACTGGAAGCCGACCCCAACATAGTTGGGAAAAAGGCTCGGAGGATGATGATCACATTTTAAAAAAATACAAAAATTACCGTTTTACCGGTTTACCGGTAAAAATATTTTAATTACCGATTTTTTACCGGTAATTTTTATTTTACCGAAATTGCATGCACTAGATCCATACGTTGTTTTTAGTTTTTCATTAAATACCTACATAATTTATATGAGCTCAATCTCCTATCGCAAAACAATAGATGGATCGGTTATTGAATCCGCAGTAGGTACCTAGGTTCAGTAAGATTCGGGATGGCGGGCGTTCCAATTATAAATTGCATCGGTTCACCAATTTCGTTAATCTGTGGTTGTCATTGATAAACTCCTTTTTCCTTTGGGAGGTTTACCCGAGTGCCAGTATCCGTTAATGGTAGAAACAAATGCCTTCCGCTTGTTTGGATGTCTCTCATCATCTGTGAAATGATTTCAGAACTATGATGCAAGTACCTCTACTTACTTTCCTAAGTATTGTACTTGGTACCTGCCTAATGCCTAATAAACCGCTTCTTCTCGCTGCCCCGTTCCCATTTTTTTGGGGATAGCCACAATATGATTCTGGAACTCTTTAATTCTTCTCCTCTTTTAGGCAATCAAAATTGTCGAATATCTGTACCATCTTTCGTCCTTCTCGTGACATGCTCATACCATGGCAATCGCTTGTTTCTCATTTTTTTACCGGCCTATTATCAAATTGCAAATTATAATTAGGTACCTATAGTCACGTCGGAAACGAATACCTACTCGAAGGGACAAATGTTAGCAATGAGTGCTTTTTTATCTAGCCTGTGTAAAGTATAAGTAAGTATAGTTGTCGGCACGGATATTGGGCTCTCGGCGGAAGAGTGGGGATCGCTTTGCGCACTGTACACATAAGGCAATAAACCAATAAATCGCTTCTGCGCAGGTGAAGGTCAGGGCCCAATATCCGTGCCGATAACTAGGTATATGTAAGTGTTATTGAGTGACCTACCTACCTGCTTCCACACCTTAGATGTAGAAGGGTCTATAACTTTGATTCGATCTATTACACTGAAATAGGACTAGGTAAGGAAGCTGAAACCTATTTTCACAGAGATAATACCTAATAACATATACATAATAATTAATTACTGGTCAGTCAGTGGTCACACCCGAATACCTACCTTTCAAAATACATAACAACAGTGTGGCTTTGAGGTAGTTACCTACTCTGCGTCTTTATTGAGGTAAAATGTGTAGTTTAAACAGTAGATTGACATGTCAAGAATGTTAAATCCGCAATGCCCCGCTGTGCCATACAAAGACATCTTGATTTCCTCCTAAATGTTATACCAAACGACTTCGTGATTCGTCAACAAGAAAGGACAACAATACCTATTTATTTTGGATTGTAACCTATAAAAAAAATGTGTAGCCTAGCCGTAGCAAAGAATTCATGATTCGCCATTAGCCCGTCCATCCCTTTAGGGATGATTTATATTAGAACGGGACGTGGCCGGGGCGTGCCGTGTACGTGCCCCGTACGGGGCACGGATGTGAAACGTTACATACATTTTGTATGAAGCTGTTTATATTACACCGTGCATGATCCGTGGCCCGTCCGGGCCACGGACGACGCTCGTCTAGACCACGGTTGTTGCACGGTCCCGCCCCGTCCCGTCCACGCCCCGTCGTAATACGAACACTCTCCCGTGATGCGAACGGGCATTGCACGACGAATGTTTAGGGAGGGACTACGCACGTTTTTTTTGATTTTAGTAAACAAAAGATTATTTCGCGCATAATGAATGACGAATTACTAATAGAACATGTTCGTAAGTAAGGGCTTTAGCTCATTTAGTAAAATGTCGAAGTTTTCTTTTGACATTCTAAAATACCCAAAGAATTTATCTTCACTGTCTGGCAAGTATCTACATGAGTATTAAATTCTCCGTAAAAATCACGTCTTCTCCAAAGAGGATGCACGCCCCATTTTCGTTTAATCTGTTTCTTTTTACTCCTTGCTTCTCCTTCCTCTTCATCAATAGCTATGGCTATAGCAGCCATTTCCAGTAAAGAAAACTCCATTATTATTAATTTTCAATAATTGGGAATTATTCACATCACTACGTTATACCGAAGCGACCGTCCGTGGCGATAAACCCGGTGTAATATAAATTACAAAGCACGGACGGGCTCCGTTCCGGCCCCGCCCCGGCCCGGCCACGTCCCGTCCTAATATAAATCAACCCTTATTCTAAAATCCCGTCGCCCGTAATCCCTATTGCGCATGTCACGTAAGTTCTGCCAACCGAACGGCAAGGTCCCTAGAAACTCGAAGCCCGAAGGGTATAATGGGGTCATTCACCGGGACCAAGGCTACAACCTTACGAATTTATTGCAATTTTTAAATTGCGTGTACGAAAGCTGTTACATGTTTTATTTTTCTCTGTGTTCACTAACGCATTTTGAAAATGGGTAGGTAAGTTTCCTTGAACAATATTCTGGGAGAAAATAAACAAAAGAAATAGGCGTGTAGGTACGTTCCTCCAACATACATAATTAAAGTTGTAATTAATAACGTATCTACTTATGTGGAAGGGTGGCAACAGTACCTACCTAAGGAATTTTGGTAAACAAAAATGACGACAGCTAAATCTTTACAAGATTTAAATAGGCAGTTAATTTAAAAGTAGGTATGTAAACCAATAAAACAACAGAACGATAAGTAAAAATTGTATAACATTCGATAGTGTTATCGCGTTTATACCTACGAATAATAAACCGGAATGTCAAAAGATTTTACTTGTACCCACTACTTCGTTAATTGGGAAAATTTATCATAATTGTTAAGGTACCTTACATTACAGTACTTCAAACCATAAACAAAATCTTTAGAAAACAGTAATAGCTCTCAGTTACATTAACATTTTAAAATGGACTACGTTTTCGCAATAAACGCCGGCAACCTAAATTCAGATGAGAATTAGGTCAGACTACTCTCAAGCATACATTTGGCAGGGAATAATCCGTTCTAGTAATCTTGTAATGCTTCCCAACCATCTACGACCCATAAAATGCCGGCTTCTTGTCACAAAAACCGTTTAAATTAAATTTTATAGCGAATTTTAACCGAAAACAACAGGTGCTTAGCGAAAAATTCTTACCTGCAAGTGTATCGGGACTTTTTTCACTGGTGCGTTGGACATTTTCACAAAATCCAGTCACTATGCACTAACACAAAATGTATTTATAAACCGGGCGTAGGCGGTTCCGCGATTATGAATTTTCGCAAATCTTTACGTACGACCCGTTGCAACGAATATACACTATCGACAAATGCCTACTGATTATTTTCTTTCATTGAGTGAGTTTACTATGCTCCCCTCCATTGCGCACGCGTAAAACTCGCCCTTCGCTTTGGTTGGCTGGTACAAAATTAGTGAAGCCATTCACTAAGCGCTGTTGTAGTTTGCAACTAATAGCAGAGATGGCGTTAACACAAGTTTTAGTTTGGTTTTGTTGTTCACTCAGCATCTATAAAAATATTTGTGAGCTTATATTTGTCAATGGGAATATTCATTAGAACTAAGAATCTTTTTTATTTAGTATAAATTTCCAATAAAAAGTAAATGTATATTAGAAACCAGAAATAAAAAGGAAAGTCAGTTCATTCAATGTTTCATAGAGCTTCCCGTATTTAATGTAGATGGCGCCGTAATCAAAATTTGTGTCCCGATCATTACATCGAAGCGAACCCGCTACCAAAACATTCAATCGAACATGACGAGTCGGGCGCCAGTAATATTTCGCGCCCGAAGGATTCGCGGATAGAAAACAAATAATATTATAAACACTAAATGTGGAGTGAAGTGATTTTATAAGTGGAATTATTTGGACCCATGCCCTCACTACACCTGAAGCCTGGAATCACGGTAAATATTTTTCAATATGGTACAGAAAATTAGGTACGATACATTTCTAAGCTTTGCCGTATAAATAGCCGTGAATTGGAGTTTAGTTAAAAATATACTGCGTACGATGTTGTTATTCATTGCCATGCCATAGATTTCATCAAGATACCATAAATCTTTTTAAAACCGATCTTTGTTTGAACATTTTTCGTTAGAAATCAACGCGATATTTTTTTAACAGATCGTAGGTACCATGGTATAATGTTATAGCTACCTTTTATCATCCAAATAATGATAAGTTTATTTATTATTTTGAAAAAGCAGTAGCTATAAAGGTACAAATTAATATTTTTGTAGATAAGTATCTAAAATTCGTTGATTCGTCCCCGAGCGAAATCGCAGGTGCGGCAAAATAAAATAGGTAGGTTTAATCTCTCATTGAATCTTGCTTGAAAAATCTTGAAGGACTCGGTCGTCATTCTCAAGATTTTGGGGTGGGAAAAATCTTTTGTTCCATATAATTTTCGTGGAAATTATGGTGTCTAAAAACCATAGTGTAGGTAATACTGATTAAAGGTCCTTTTTTACTGAGATTTGAACGTTTTTTCTTTATATAAATATTTTTATTTAAATACTTACCCGGGTAGGTAAATAGAGCAGGGACTTACCAACATACCTGCGTAGACTTATGGACCTCTTGCCATCATAGCTACACCTACACTCCTATATTTTCCCCATAGCAACAGACGGCAATTTACGCACCTTTAGAAAACCAACGGTTCTAGAAGTAAAGACAATTTTTATGTCTTTGTTATCTCAGAAAAATTGCTATTCTAAGGACCAGCATTAATCAGATTTTTAAGACTCTAACTATTCTCATTGCTCCAGATTGAGGTGGATGATTGGTAACAGATTTGACGATTTTGAAATGAGGTTAGTGCGTGTAGAAAAAGCGGGAATGACAAGCCCGTTTCATACTACAAACTTGCAACCTTCCATAGATTTAGCAAAATAGCAAACTAGCGCGAAAACCCGTCTCTTATTTTTCAAATCTAAGTACCTAGGTACCGTGTACGTATCTACGTGTATTTTCCTTCATGAAGCCATAAACTGTAAAGTTTAATGAAAGCAAACACTTTTAGACCAGGTAGGTATGTCACATTCCTAAAATTCTAAACCCTGGCTAGGTCAATGGAGCAGTTTGTTGGCTCAGATTTTCATAGACATTATTTATTATATTGAAATCTTATTATAAAGATGCTGGGATCTAGGTGATCTAAATATAGCAAAGATGGACAGCAACTACCTATGTACCTATCTGAATTGATACTTAGTTGTTACAAACTACAGTGTATTTATAAATAAAATGATATTTCTTCTTCTCATACCTAATAAAATGGTGTACCATTTGTACCAAGGAAAGAAAGAGTATGTTTGTTTGCGTGATTAGAAACCACTGGACCGATTTGAAAACATGTTCCAGTGGACGGTAGCCCATATATCGAAGAAGGCTATAAGATACTTACATTTTATCCTGATGCGCGAAGTAGGTAGTTCCCACCCACGGGACGTGTGTGAAAACGCTGGTGGAACCTAGTTGAGAATGCAGATGTTATTGAGGTTTTGCAGAACAATGGACCACTAACTTCATCATCATTTGAATAGCCTTTCCTCAACCAGTTGGGGTAGACTTCCAGTCTAGCTGGATGCAGCCACCTACCAGTGTTTTACATGGGCGTCTGTCATCTTACCTATTCAACCTAGTTATTTGGGCAACCCTATACAATATAAGTACGAGTGTAGAAAAATTATCGACACCATGAAATCTGTACCATATCTTTAGCAACAGAACTTACCGTCCAATGCTTTAACTTAGTTTTCAATCTAAGAACTTACCTAGAAAGCCTCCGTCGTACCATCCGATCGTTTATCTCGATTAATCGCAATTCGATTTATCGTCGCGTCGATTTGTTTACTCGATCCCGCTAAGGTCAGCCCTTAGATTATGGGGCCTTAGAAACAGACCATTCTAAGCCATGTTGGATTTAAGCAAATATGGCGACTACAGTAAACTCTACAGAGTCAACAACCTTGGTTGTTTTAAGAATCTTGAACCTTGCTGATAAAGTTATCTTTTATTTGCACTTACATTCTATTTTGATACGCAGCTTCTAGTTTTATCAAATTCTCTTATCTTGGCCGAAGACAGAGGCCCTACAGTTTTTGATGGACTTTTTGTTTATTTTGAAAATTAATTGTTATTATTGTCCTCTTTTTATGATATAGATAGGTGCCTACCTAACCAGTATAGACAATGAATTCGCCTCGATATATGTAAAGAGATCATATTTGTTGGGTGGATCTTGAAAAATCCGCAGATTTTCATTAAAAAACTCTGTAACAAGTAAGTAGTAGTTGAATATAATATAGTAGTAAGTAATAGAAGGTAGCTTTAGTACCAATATATACTTATATAATAATGTTAGAAAAGTAATCATCTCTATTTACTCTTAGGGCTCCGAAAAAACTGAACCGTTTAAAAAAGATTTCATTGTTGAGAAGCTACAATATTCACGTGCGGTAAGTAGCATAGGTACACATGACGCGAGTGAAAGCGCAGAAAACAGCTAGTATTCAGTCAGTTTCCAACCCATTATTCTTTACGATAAAAGCAAAGCAACGTTCCTTTAAAGAAAACAAGACGAACAAGATACCATGAGCAACCAAGTTTAGTCACAGAGTAAATCTAAGCTCATACAAATATGGACTGCGGGATTGTTCGAAAGAGTTACCGCGGCTCTGGAACATAAAGAGCTTAAGAAGGAACATGGTGGGTTTAAGTCAGTAAGAGTCTGACACTCCCTCACGCTGCTAACTCACAACGGAAGGCCCCTCATAAATGTTTGCCCCTCATTCGATGATTTCCACAAGAGAAAAAAGTTCATATATTCCTGTACTTGCGACCCGCCCCAGCTTCAGTATTTCCACACTATTTAATGGATGTTATTATACATATAAACCTTCCTTTTTAATCACTTCATCATCATCATCATCATCTCAGCCATAGGACGTCCACTGCTAAACATAGGCCTCCCCCTTAGATCTCCACAGATACCTGTTGGAGGCGACCTGCATCCAGCGTCTTCCGGCGACCTTTATAAGGTCGTCTGTCCACCTTGTGGAAATTAATCACTTCACTATTTAAAAAACCGCATGAAAATCGGTTGCGTAGCTTTGAAGATTTTAGCGTACAAACAAAAAAAGCGACAGGAAAAAGCGACTTTGTGTTATACTATGTACTGATAAGTATCGTGTTTTATTTATACAGTAAATCTAATAATAATCCAAAATGTTAACGCATTTCTAAAAACATGGGTGGGATTGTTTACCTTAGTCCTCGCGATAAACATATTGAACGCGAAGCATACGCCATTGAACCTCACCTTGAATGTAATTCAAAGGGAATCGATAAAACAAATGCTTCGTATAATGATGTAGACGGTCTGGGAAATTACTATGAATAGAATAACGATAGTAATATTACCTCTAGTTTTAACAGTCGGTAGAAAAATAGGGGTGTTAGAACTTTGATTGGTATGTGTCAGACACACATACCAATCAAAGTTCTGTGGCACCTTAGCTCCTTAACGGATGAACTGGGGCCCGATTCTCCTACGATTCACGTTCGACTGCGATCCAATCCCGACTCGATTACGATTGAAACGTATGTGGCATTCCGCTATTTTTCTTTTGAAATAAACGTTTTTATCCTTTTCTGTCATTCAATAATGAATCATTTTGTCTGCAAATGATTACTATTGCAATATGATTGTAGAGCAAACTACCGTATAGACCAAAATCACCAAAATAGCAGACCAATCGCAAACCAATCGAATGTCGTTGGAATACGATTGGTCTTATATTAGTAGCAGAATGCCCGATATGGTTAAAACTGCTATTTCGATCATATTGCGATTCGATTTCTATTCGATTTTGACATTATTAACTTAGGAGAATCGGGCCCCAGATTTGGATGCCTTTTTTACTTGAAAGCTGGTAGCATCGTGGACTTTAGAAATTAGCTACTTTTTTCCGGGTACACGGAGTAGTTTCCACGGTAGCAGGTGGAAACATTCGCATAAGCTAGTCTAGCAATATATAAGGTATTCGATAGGATAGTATGAAACAGAAAAAATACAAATTACACCACAAAATGAGCACGCAGAACAAATTGCAAATCAATTGTTCCCATTAGGGAGCAATTTTCGAACAATGTAAATTTATGCAGCCGATTTTCGTATGTGCGTCAACGATTTAATTAATAATTAGGTACAAGTGTTACCAATTTACATTCAGCTGGTGTACAATGCTTGGCTAATTAATTAAAGTCATCTATATATATAAAAGAAAGTCGTGTTAGTTACTCCACTTATAACTCAAGAACGGCTGAACCGATTTAGCTGAAAACTGGCAGGGAGGTAGTTTAGAGCCAGGAGAAGGACATAGGATAGTTTTTATTACAAAAAATAAAAATAAAAAATACAATTTAGGTATTCCGGACATACAGCGCCATCTATTGTTCAAACCAAAAATCTGCCGGATGCCACTATTCCACGCGAACGAAGTCGCGGGCAAAAGCTAGTTGTTTATAGTTGTTAGGTCGTTCACCGTGAGTTCCCTGGAATCTAACTACGTAATAAAATTAGCAGTTTGAATATACATATCTAATAGTTATACAGTATTAATAATTTCTTTGTACCAAGTTATAAGATAGATTCAAGATAAAAATTGCACAGTGTTGATCATCATCGGCCGAGCCTTTTCCTAACTACTTCATGTCGGCTTCCAGTCTAACCGGATGCAGCTGAGTCCTAGTAGCACTGATTTACATGGAACGACTGCCTATCTATCTCCTCCACCCAGTTACCCGATACCCCTTGCTAATACTGTTTGTCAGACTTTCTGACGTCTAACTACCCGAAAAGACTACAAAAGGTGTTCAACTAAAAGCCGCGCTACCGCGACTCAAAAATTTATCGTGCGTTTTGAAACACGTGCACAATATCAATAATTTAAAGTATGTTTCACTACTGCATTTTTACAAATGGCAATTAAAATACTAAGACTGCAATTTATGAATAGTTCCGCTAATACTATTATTAAAATTGCGTAAAAATCAAAGGGAGGAAAAAAAACTTGATTTGGTTTATCGCCTCGGTCTGTTATCGATCAACGTTATCTATCATACCCTAATCTTTATCGGAAAAGCTTTCAATGTCAATTGGTTTCACGTTTCATTTGTTTATTTACACACACGGTAAGTATATATATTAAAAAGTGGAAATAAAAGAGTAATAATTGTATGACAAAAATATATACTTTTGGCTATTAAACGCCTGACATTTTTATTGTTTAAAAAGAAGTATTTTCTAAAAAAGCGTGGTAATGTGCGGCCATATCTAGATAAGCCACTATAATATATATTTTACTTCAAAGAAGTAACTTTCTTTTGTCTTCTGTTCTTTGTGGAAATCGTCAGATTTTTCAGTTATCTACTAAATACTTACATTAGTGCTCACACCGTTATCCCTGATTGTTAGACAGTTGCACCTAAAATACACTTTACTCAACTTTCTCGTGAATTCCTGAAATAGACTAAAGTTTCTCAAGTTTCGATAAAAATATTATTCAGTCATCGGGAATTCGAAGTCAGTCACTCTTGTAGTGTCTTAATGCTCTTAAGATTTCACAATATTTTTAGAGATGGTTCTGAATCATGACAAATACTTTGAAGGTCGTATAGCTAAAGTATCTTTTGCACGGGTTGATCGATCATAAAGCAACGATCGACGCGGTCGGTTCGCAGATGGGTGGAATCTCGTCACAGTATGTATTCACTCTTGCCAGAGAGACATACTTAATAACAAGCGTGTAATAAAAAAAACATATATTATTTTTATGATATTACCAATGTCCTATGGAGATCGTAATAGCATAATTTCAAGGTACGCCATTGATCGTCAGTATGGCTGAAAGTCAAGGGGAATCGATATATCGATGGCTATTAATAAACGTCCAGACGATATTCTACATAAGTACAACAAAAAGTGTTTCTTGTATACAAAATAAGATTTTGTGCTGTTTTGTAATTAAATAACTTGGCTTTAGACTTGATAATATTATATATTCACAGTCTCCATAGCCTCCTCTAATAATTACATACAAATATTTGTAGATATTCGTCCCTTGCGTGGCAATACACTACTTACTATCTAAAGTTGTTTCTAACTTACTCAGTAAATAAAACTTAATAAAACTAACAGTTCTGTAACTGCACAATTTCTAAAAGTTAGTCATGGTCCGTGAGAACGGAAACTTTAAATTTGGATTTGTAGTTCAGAGCCGCATTGCAGAAGATATTTATGTCTTTGGCTGTTGTTCTAAAAAGTCTGTCATAATCTCTATTGGACTATTTAGACTTCAGGCCATCGGCTGGAAGTCTTAACAGTCGCATCTAAGTCGCAGATCTCACTTTAACTCTCCTCCTACTAATTTTATCAGTTAGCAACAGTCTGGTTACTCAGTTTGTAACTGATTAAATTCTTCTCAAAAATATGTGTATTACTTTTTTGCTAAAATCGTGACATATTCAGAACCTGAAATCTCGATGGGATATAGAAAACCTGAAAGCACTAGAGCGTGTAACCTCAAATGCTCATCTAAAAAGCCTAACTCAGACTTTGATCTCGAAAATTCCGAAGTGGATCTTAATAGTCGCTTAAGTTTAAAAGGACCCTCAGCTATCGGTTTTCCTACGTCCATAACCAAGAATCGATAGCTTAGAAATTCAATGTCTGCAATTTGCAATCTTTTACTAACTTTAGATTGATTTTTAGATTTTCTTTTCTTTTGGTACGATCCCAAAGGGAATTAAATTCTTGGGAGTTTAGCAAGTAAATTATTAGGAGCATAATTTTCAAGAAAGCCTTTTTTCTCAAAGTAAATCGATTCTCTTATCTCAGCTTGAATTCTTGACAAAGGAAAAATATTATATTATAATTTAGTATGTGAATATGGTCATACATTCGCAAGGTATTGATTTACATTCAGCTGAAAGGTTTGCAATTCGCTGAAAAAGTATCTGGAACTGGATTTGAATCTAAAATAACCAGTGCCTAGGTTTTTTACAATAGTAGAATAATTCCTCTAGCGGCGGTTAAAGCCTGTATTATTTACCACTAGCTTCTGCCAGCGGTTTCACCCGCATTCCGTGGGAACTACTTCCCGTACCGGGATAAAAAGTCCTTCCTCGATAAATGGGCTATCTAACACTGAAAGAAATTTTCAAATCGGACCAGTAGTTCCTGAGATTAGCGCGTTCAAACAAACAAACAAACTCTTCAGCTTTATAATATTAGTATAGATTTTGTTACGTGAACCGACTTCCTATACGACATTAAAATCATCTGTGATTCCCTTCGTATGGATAGTCAAAATATATCTGGGCGAATATTTCATTTCGTGCATATTCGATGTCGGATAGTAAAGAATATAAAGAATATTATTTCGGTATAGTTTTTTTATAGATAACTCTGCGTTCTTTTAGGCGCAACCTTTGGATTAATTAATTTTAATTAGGAAACCTCTAAATAAAAATAAATAAAACCTAAAATCTAATTACCATCTGTGTCCCTTCTACCAGATTTTTCTTGATTGAGACATCCTGATAAAAGCTGTGTTTGAAGAACGTATCTTTTCTAACTTTTTTGGATATTAGGATAGTTAATCTATACAGAAATAATTTATTGTTTATGAAAGAACTATTTCAAGGGGGCTTTCAACACTTTGAAAAGTGTCCTTTCAGGTCCCCATAATTACCATTCGACGATATGTTCGATCAAAAATTTTAAATTTTTAACCGCCACTGTGCATCGTGCTCAATATACAATATTTGGGGCAGTCTATGCTCTGCCCCCGAGCCAGGCGCACGCGTTAAAGAACGATTATAGCTGCGTAAATTAGAGTTCTTCTATCAAAAAAGTGAAGTGGTTCAAAATATTTCTACATACCATTCGAGTTACAAAAGGTAGAATATTTATATTTTTCTAATAATTGTTTATTAGGTGTATACAGTATAAGTGTCTCGTGATATTGGTAAACTTAAAAAGTCTATTCCTGTTCCAAATAACGACTACGATCGAAAATAGTTGTAAATCTAATTGCCATTCTTCTAATTACCGTTGATTACCGTTCTTTTTTGTACAAATGGTAATTAGAATGGACGAACGGTAATGATATACATATAATAATAAATTTTAAAGAAATAAAGAAAGCAATTCCATATAGACACAAAAGTACATTAGCTGCACTAACATCAAAAAGAAGAAACATTTACTTGTTTGTTTGTAATGAATAGCCTTCTTATCTCGTGAACCAATATTAAAAATCTTTCACTCGTCGCAAGTACCTGCACATTTATTATAACTTATCTTGTTACAACTATATTTTGAGTTTGAATGTGATATTTTTTTAGATACATAATGCCTCGAAAAAAGAAAACAAGAGAAGAAATACTAGAAAAAGCAAAAACAGCTCGTAGAAAAAGATGTGAAAATATTAAAATTGTGAAGATTATATTGAAGCAGAAGAGGCTGAAGTAGCAGTAGTAGAAGATTCAACAGCTCCAGTTGAAGAACCATATCTGCTGTGGTAGGATTAAAGAAGAATAAGATACATAATGTTACAAAAGACTAAGAAGATTGTTTATGATCCGTTCTTTTGAAAGATTTTTATAATATTTGATTTGAAGTGATTCTTATTATATCTATGATTACATTAATTAATACTAAAATAATAAAGGGGGGAATATTAAAACTAAGTATCAAAAAATTCATCCGCATCGCTGTCAGCGGGGCTCATGCCCAAAGGGCTGGCTGCATTGCCACGCTGGATGGCAATGCATATCCTTTGGCCGAAGTATAGGCCAGCATTTTGGTCACGAGTGGACTCCACTAACCGCTTACTGATTTCTCGAAAGAGTCTGTGGGCATTTGGGCCCCATGGTCCCAAGGTTTCAACCCCAAACTGCTCAAAAATGCAATTGCCGGTGAGGTTTACATATTTGTGCCGTTTGAGGTTTTCCGCGGCTGCAGCAGCTGCACCGACACAGCTCGCGGTAGTCGGAAGGTGGGAAGGTGCAAGGGTGTCGACGCAGGTTGCGTCCCTCACCAAAGACCTTCCCATCTTCCAAGGCATTATAGACATCCCGTCTGGTCTTTTGCCATCGTCGCGTGCTAAGCCCTTGGGTTCTAAAACGGCTGGCACTCCGGCGGTGACAAGAGCACGACGGATAATGTCATTTATGCTGGCGTGTCGTGCCATGCGACCAGCACTTTTGCTACAGGAAAGACCATGGTGCCCAAAGCAGTCCACAGATTCGCCGCACTAACAGCGATGTGGAGCCCCAGTGGGAGCGCCGAGACGTAGGCATGTAGGCGTAGCATGTTGAACTGATTGGGTAATTTTTAATGTGTATCTATACTAATATTATAAAGCTGAAGAGTTTGTTTGTTTGAACGCGCTAATCTCAGGAACTACTGGTCCGATTTGAAAATTTCTTTCAGTGTTAGATAGCCCATTTATCGAGGAAGGCTATAGGCTACTTTTTATCCCGGTACGGGAAGTAGTTCCCACGGGATGCGGGTGAAGCCACTGGCAGCTTTATAATATTAGTATACATTATAAAGCTGAAGAGTTTGTTTGTTTGTTTGAACGCGCTAATCTCAGGAACTACTGGTCCGATTTGAAAATTTCTTTCAGTTTTAGATAGCCCATTTATCGAGGAAGGCTATAGTCTACTTTTTATCCCGGTACGGGAAGTAGTTCCCACGGGATGCGGGTGAATTACTTATATTTGGAAGTGCTGTAGCACGTTATTTTTTTGTTTCAGTTTGATTTTTTATTAATATTGTGTTCAATGTATGTTATTAATTATAAACTACAGTTCCTGCGAAAGTCTGATTTAATTATTGGTGCAATAAAAATAAGATTAACTAAACTTTTATTTTATTTCTAATTACCATTTTGTCTACCTCATTACCATTATTTGATATCTAATTGCCATAACTATAAATTCTCATTACCGTTCCTGTAAAAAAAATAAACGTCAATATCTTCAAAACTAAATGTCTAATTACTGTCCCTCTGCTAAATTTCCTTTATTATCATGGCACACGTTTATAAAAACGTATAAAGAACATAATAGGACTCGATTATTTGACTATCTTTAAAACATCAATATCTGCTCGAAATGAAATATTCACCCATCTATTATTTTAGAGGCACGGACAGTACAAAAACTATATGATACCAAACATCGGTTCACTGAACACTATTAAACGTTCAAGTAAATTCAAATAAACGGCCATTACAAAATCTTCGCAGCTGGCAGCCATAGTTCTGGCGTATCAGATAATTGAATCTTATGTTCTGTGAACTATGTTGTCACCACTTCAATTACTGATCATTTATGGGATTGTTCTCTTGCCAAGTTCGAGGTCGACACTTTGTGGGTTTCAGATTGTGTGGAGCAAAATCATCGTTTTGGAATGGGAACTAATGAAATATTCTTACGTGGTCGAAGGAAGCTGTTTGTTTGAATACATTGACTTTATATACATTTCTTAGGAAATGTAAATCAATATGTGCAGCATCTACAAAATTAAAAATATCCCACGTTATGCTCACCAATGTGCTTATCCTACGGGGTAAGAGTACTGGCAAATCCTTTCCTTGTGGGAGGCCTTTATCCAACAGTGGACGTTTTTAGGTTATATCAGCGCAAACCAGTATTAAATTCCTAGACTTCACATATTTCCGTCAACATATGCACAACAGCATGGGTCATAAAGTCATTGCAATAACTGGAAGAATCTGAAGTTCTGTTAGTATCTGTGATTATTATAATCTCTGTCTGTATAACCCTACTCATGTAATGGCATTTTTAATAGAATCTAAATCTATTTATTTACCATCACAGTTGCCTAGGAGCAATGTACTTGTTCATATATCATCGGCTTTATCGCTGTGCTTGTTTCTTTATATAAGGCTTGTCGTGGTTCATTATGAACATGATGAACCTATTTACAAAATATGTTCTTACATGACAACATGTGTATTTTCGCTTCTTTAATAGTGTTTCATGTGTTTATTTATAGCCACAGATCAAATAATTGTTACCATTTGTTTAGGAACGGTTGATGTCACCAAGTCTGTTGACCCTACGTATGATAAATTAGACCTATTGTTATAAACTAAACTGCTTTGACTTAATCTATGCAGTCTGACACAAAATCATACGGAATTCAATTAATGCTTAGACTATGGTCAGCTTTTCCGTCATCAGGAGTCCACCGTTAGACAAAGTCCTGAGAGGCCTCCATTAAAATATCTAAATGTAACTTACTTCTGCTAAAGCTTATGTTGTGTAGCCGTTATCTAACGTTCTGATAAACATCAGACTAACCTCTCATAATCAAACATCGATTTGCACTGAATATTATCATTACAGTACAGAGTTCATCACAATCATCTGTCTAGTCTTTTCCCAACTCAACGACAAGGGTCGGTAGAATCAACGGCCTATCTGACCTCCTCAGTCCAGTTACCCGGGCAACCCAATACCCCGAGGTAAGACTGTTTGCCAGACTAACTGGCAGATTCAGATTACTATTTTATTGTCATGAATATGGTAATAAATAAAAATACCAAGCGTTTCTACTATGCCCATGTGCTAGATGCGTTTTAATTAATACTATAATCGTAAATCATAGTTGTTATGTCAGCTCATTAATAAGGCCATAATTGGCTTTGAATATACTCATTTAACTTTACATGAATAATAGGTAACAATTTCGTTATTCAACTACAAAATATCAGTATAGTTATCGGCACGGATAATGAGCTCACGGCGGAAGAGTGGGGATCGCTTTGCGCACCGTACACTTATGGCAATAAACCAATAAATCACTTCTGCGCAGGTGAAGGTCAGTTCTCAATATCCTTGTCGATGATTATATTTTCGACAGGTTTAAGGCAAAACGTTAATAGGCATTTAACCCTTCTGAGTTTAGTATTTTATTATTCTTAGTAACATATATGTCGTACTTTTACATTCTGCTATATGCATCTAAATCTCTGTCTGTCCTTTTTCGAAAAAGTTTTGCGGAAAATCTTTTACATCCAAAAGACAGCACCCTTTTCTATTGTGCGTTCCTAGAGGTATATGTACGAGTCATCGTACATTCTTTACGAAATATTTTATTATTGTAACTAATTGTGCAACGCCTTAAGTAGGTATTGCTGACATTGTGACACACTTTTCGTTACTATGAAGACTTTTGTACATAACATGATTTTATATAATTTAGTGTAAATAAATCGCTCATATGTGTCGGTAGTGTTTACCTTTTCACCGTTCCCTGAAACACATCGGGATCACACCGATACCACTCACCAACTACACATAGCATCATAGGTACGAGAGCCTACAGCCCGTACATTATTGGTCCTTCGAGAAAACTATCACTGGCGAGGAAGACAATACATTCTCCTTGAAGTGAAACTGAACCACGACCGTGTTTGGACAAACAGCTCCACTTCGGAACATCCGTTCAGGTGACGAACTAATTTCAGTGATTTCTGCCATTGACATCGCACTTTGGTGATTTACAACTATCAAGATGCAAGAACTTATCGCAAGGCAAAAGGAAATCATCGACAACATCCAAAAGATTCACAGCAATTTTAATAAGGACTCAGCTAGTAGGAAGACTGATTCGTACATCAAGAAACGGGTGAGTAGTCTTGACTCGTTATGGGCAGAGTTCGACATAAACCACGCACAGTTGCTGCAATCTGATGATGATTACTCAGGGCTTGAGTACTTCAAGAAGAATATCTTCGAGGATACTCAAAAGCTCTTTGAAAGAATCAGAGGCTTGATTCAAAATTACAACCCTTCGGTGGAAGATGAGCCCAGTCCTCCTACAAGATCCGCGCTTAGCAATTTGATGAGTGAGCAAAGAACATACTTCCGAGCCTTACAAAGGCTCATCAATGGCATTGACATTACCAAAATTGTGGAGAAGCGGGAGTTGGAGGATGAACTAAAGCGCCTACAGTCGAGATGGCATGACATTGACAACCTTCACCTTAAGATTGACAATATCTCGCAAGGTAAGGATGAAGCTTACGAGCAAGAATTTTCTGTGTATGAGAAGAAATACAAAGATACTAGAAGAGTCTTAAACCAAAAGATATCTTCAACTACGCATCAGTACGAGTCGACTCCGAAGATGGACGTACCTACGTTTCATGGTGACTACGCTCAGTGGCCAACATTTTTGGATTTGTACAAGAGCAGCATCCATGACAACCCCACGTTAACATCCGCACAAAAAATGCAACACTTGAAAGGGAAGTTAAAGGGTGAAGCTCATCGTCTTATTCAACATCTGAACGTGTCGGCGGACAATTACAAGACCGCTTGGGATCTGTTATTTCATCGCTATAATAACGTACAAGTGTTATTCACTAAGAACATCGAATTATTTCTCAATCAGCGTGCTATTGAGAAACAAACTTCTAATGAGATCAAGCGAATTTATGATACAACGATGGAGACTATTCACGCGATACATAATTTGGGAGTAGATACGACCACCTGGGACCCTATCCTCGTGCATCTGTTGATGAAAAAACTGGACGCAGAGACAAGAACGGACTACATGGAATCACGGAAAGCGCCACGAGAGCTACCAGAATTTGAGGAATTAATGGCGTTCCTTGATGGAAAGTTTACAGCTCTTGAACCTGTTGCAAAAAAGGAAAAAGATTGGTCACCGACAAACAACAAGGGAAAATCGTCTTTCGGTGTTGGAAATAAGACTTCATTTCCAAAGTTCGTACATGCTGCTTCATCAACAATAAATTGTTGCATTTGCAATACTGCAAATCACGCATTATATCACTGCAGGAAATTTGTAACTATGTCACCAGTACAAAAATTGCAAATAGTTACGAATCATCGACTCTGCAATAATTGTTTGTATGTTCATGACAAACGCGGTTGTAATTCTATGAAAACTTGTAGAATATGTAATGAGAAACATCATTCGTTGTTGCACGAATCGTATCATGGACCCGACGTAACAGGGAGTCATACAACCGAAAAATCCTCGCGTCAAAACAGCTCGAATAACGTGACAAGTGATGACGACGAGATTCTTTTGACAACAGTGCAGATACGCGTACGAGCTATTGATAACACATATATGATGTTTAGAGCACTTTTAGATCAGGGTTCACAAATAACCCTCATCAGTGAAAACGCCGCGCAACGCCTAGGATTACCCCGCCGGCAGTTGAATGCTTCAGTAACGGGCGTGGGTGCTTCGATGAAGAAAAGCAAGGGCATGGTCAAACTAGACTGCACGTCAATTCACGGAGGTTACGCGTTCTCGGCTGAAGCTTTGGTTTTACCAAAACTACTGAACAGCTTGCCACACAATACACTTGAAAGAAAACAATACCCTCACATTCAACACATTCAACTAGCGGATCCTGATTATTACGTTTCGAAACAAATTGATATTCTACTGGATGCCAAAGTTTATTCGGACATTATCATGAGCGGGTTGATCAAAGGATCGGATACAGAGCCAATCGCCCAACAAACAAAATTAGGTTGGATTTTATCCGGACGGGTGCAAACATTCCACTGCAATGTAGTACTCAATGGGATTGAGGACATCGCTAATTATTGGGAAATGGAAGAAATCTCAACGAAGTCGAATACGATGACGGAACAGGAACAATTCTGTGAGGAACTGTACGCACACACAACTAGGAGATTACCAGACGGAAGATACGAGGTACGATTGCCAATGAAACAGGATTTCGAAAAACACCTCGGACATTCCAAAACACGTGCAGTGGCCCAGTTCAAACAGTTAGAAAATCGTCTACTCAGCAATGATAATCTGCGTCACAATTATCAAGAATTTATACACGAGTACGAGAAACTAGGACACATGAAAGAATGCTACGAACGCAAGGAGCCTCTGTGTTATTTGCCACATCATGGCGTAATAAGAGAATCTTCTACCACTACCAAGTTACGTGTTGTGTTCAACGCATCTTCCAAAACATCTACGGGAAGTAGTTTGAACGATTTGATGGAATGTGGCCCTAAACTACAACGTGATATACAAGAATTACTACTCAGATGGCGCACTTATGAATTCGTGTACACAGCAGATTGTGAGAAAATGTATAGATGTATTCTCCTGCAATCTGATCAACAACAGCTTCAGAAGATCGTATGGCGAGATCAGCCGCAAGATATTTTGAAAGAATACAACCTTTGCACTGTTACCTACGGCATGAAAGCTGCACCCTTCTTAGCTATGCGTACAATGCATCAACTTGCAAGTGACGAGCAACATAAATACCCCTTGGCAGCTGAAGTACTCAGAAATGACTTCTACGTCGACGATCTCCTAGGCGGAAGCCATACTATCGAACAAGCACGAGAGATCCAACACCAGCTGATCGAGATGCTGAAAGGGGCAAAAATTAACCTAAGAAAATGGTGTAGTAACAACTGTGAATTATTATCATCGTTGTCGAATGAGCATATTAATCCGTCTACAATTGACTTCAAAAATGCTAACTCGACAAATGCGCTCGGATTACAGTGGAACCCGGCGACGGACATGTTTACTTTTCATCGATTTAAAGACTGCAACAAAATGTGCACGAAACGAAATATGTTATCAAACATTTCCAAAATATTTGATCCGTTAGGATGGCTTTCTCCACTAACAATAAGAGCCAAGTTACTGTTCCAAAAAATCTGGATGGTGCAAATGGAGTGGGACGACATAGTCCCTGAGGACATTCGTGGAGAATGGAACAAATTGTTAGGTGATTTACAGAACATCGACAAGATTATCATCCCACGATGGACCGGAAATCTACACTCAGCGCTAGAACTACACGGATTCTGTGATGCGTCTGAAAGAGCTTTTGCGGCGGTTATATACCTCAAGTCGATCAATGCTAAAGGAAACTCCACCGTAAGAATGATGGCATCCAAGACAAAACTCGCACCACGCAAGAATACAATGACGTTGCCACGGTTAGAGCTGTGCGGTGCTGTGCTACTCTCTAAACTGCTAGAAAAGGTGATGAAAGCTTTGTCACAGACTGGCGTTCCAATATACTGCTGGACCGATTCCTTAGTTGTACTAGGATGGCTCAAAGGACATCCCTCTCGCTGGAAGACTTTCGTAGCGAATCGAACAAAGGAAATCCTTGACGTTGCTCCGTCATCATGCTGGCGGCATGTAAGCTCAAGTGATAACGCAGCTGATTGCGCAACTAGAGGTTTAACAACGTCACAATTGTTACAACATACACTGTGGTGGGAAGGCCCTGCGTGGATCAAAGATGACATCCCTAGTGAAGTCATGAAACTTGACCTCCCCCAAATGGAGGTGAAAAGGAACGTACAGACATATACAGTTCAAAGATTATACTCGATCATTGAAGATATATTGAACAAACACAGTTCTATCACTTATGTCGTGCGAGTCATAGCGCGCGTCTTACGTTTCATAACAAACCTACGTCATCGCGGGACGAGACACCGGTCGTCACCGAGCATGAAACATAATACGCTGAGAATTGCTTGCGATGCACCTGATCGTAGTACGTATTTAAATGCCATTGACATTGAAAATGCTTATGAAGTGCTTATCAAAGCAGTTCAGAGTACAGAATTTCAAGCTGAAATTTTACGAATAAAACAAGGATGTACAGTGACTTCGAAGAGTAATCTACTGCCACTGGATCCATACTTGGATGATAAGAACATTTTGAGAGTGGGCGGAAGACTTCAACACGCAAAACTGAAAGAACACGCAAAACATCCGATGATTATTCCGAAAGATACACACTTGACAGGATTACTCATCCAACACGCACATCTCCAAACGCTACACGGTGGACCTAGTCTTACTTTGGCGTATCTAAGACAACGATACTGGGTACTCGGCGGCATTCGGACAGTTAAGAAATACCTTAGAAACTGTGTGAAATGTGTACGTTTCAATCGCCATAATCGCTATCAGAAGATGGCCGAGTTACCGGAGCCACGAGTGACACCTTCTAGGCCATTTACCCACACTGGTGTGGACTTCACAGGTCAAGTGGAGCTGAAGGCAAACAAAGGACGTGGAATAAAAACAACCCGAGGATATATCGCTGTATTTGTATGTTTTGCTACAAAAGCAATTCACCTCGAACTTGTCTCCGACCTGAGCACACCGGCGTTTTTAGCAGCCTTTAAGCGAATGTGCGCTAGAAGAGGAACACCTAAACACATGTATAGCGATAATGGCACGAACTTTGTAGGAGCCTCACGCATCCTCAGAAAGGAACACAAAGAAATGTTAGAGGTGATAAACCAAGACTGTTTATCCTCTCTTTCAAACATGGGCGTTACATGGCATTTTAACGCGCCTGCATGGCCGAGTGCTGGAGGCCTTTGGGAAGCTGCGGTAAAAAGCACTAAACATCATTTGAAACGGGTTCTAGGCGAGCAAAAGCTGACTTTCGAAGAGTTTACTACACTCCTTGCTCAAATAGAAGCGTGCCTGAATTCTCGACCACTGTGCGCACTGACAGAAGATGCAGAAGATTACTACTTGACGCCGGGACACTTTCTGACCGGAGGACCTCTGTTGTCTCCTCCAATGACCTCGAGAACTCGATGGCAACTTACAGAGAAAATGCATCGTGATTTCTGGCGAAAATGGTCTGCAGATTACCTTCAGCATCTACAAACGAGAGCTAAATGGCATCATTCGAAGGAAAACTTGAAAATTGATGACGTCGTATTGATACGAGAAGATAATTTGCCACCAACCAAATGGGCATTAGGTCGCGTGAAAGAGGTACACCCTGGACTGGATGGTCATGTACGAGTCGCTACCGTGAAGACCAAGAGTGGTGAAACTAAGCGACCAATCATCAAGTTGATCCCATTACCTATACACACGAAGAATGACAATCCTGATACCAGTGCAGAAGACGTTCGCGTGGACGATTCTTTACCAAGGAAACGGAAACCTACAGCGAAAGTAAACCTCGTGATGGCAACTCTGCTGTTATTGTTAACATTCCTGGTTCCTGCAACTGAATCAGTCACAAAGATAAAACCGATTGACAATAACAACACACTGTACTTTGACACACTTTCCAATATTCGAATCGTACAAGACCACTGGAAAATGATCGCCTACTACAACATGACTACCTACTGGCATAATGTGAAAGCCGTAGAGAAATACATATACACTATAGGTAAAGCTTGCCAAAATGACAGCTTCTGCTTATCTGTAGTGACACAGTTTGAACACGAGCTTAACGAGATAAATCATTATAACGACTTATTAATGAACGACCATCATCTAGCACAGCGAAAGAAGAGAGGATTGATTAACGCGATTGGCAACGTGGCTAATTCATTGTTCGGAGTTCTAGATGACAAATTCGCTCAACAATACGAAAGGGACATCGACACGCTTACACATAGAGAAGATCATCTGCTTTCTTTGTACAAAAACCAGACATCAATTCTTGAAGCGGAAAATAACATATTGAAAAGGAATGAGGCTGTAATGAACAAACAGTTCGACAACATTTATAAAAACTTGAAATTCCTGTCAACAGAGCTGAACCAAATTGCAAGTCAAAGCAACAAAATGACGGCATCTTGGATTTCCGCAGACGTGATTCTTTCCAACCTTCGCAGAACTCAAGAGACACTTCTCGACATTGTGACGGATATCTACCATGGGAGGTTAAACATACATTTACTTTCCCCTCAACAAATACAACAACAATTGAACGTGATATCTGGACAATTACAAGGTGACGTCATCGTACCTGCTGACAACGCTCGTGACCTTTATGGACTCCTACATGTACGAGTAACTGTGACAAGACGATATTTGATTATGGAGATCACCATACCACTTATCAATAGAGACTTATTTGAGCTCAGTAAGGTCATTGAACTTCCACAACGAGAAAGTAATCAGACATACATATACACGAAGACAGAAACGAAGTATTTAGCCATTAATGTTAAAAAGGACACTGTGATACCGATGACAGACAATGACATACAAGCTTGCAGACCTCACACAGATCAACAATTGCTTTGTCCATTGGGTCACCCTATATTCACTATGCAAGTCGGAGAATCCCTGTGTAACAAGAAATTATTTATAACTAATGAAAACAAACCGTACTGTCGACCAGAAATAAAACAATGTAGCGACAGATGGGTCAAATTACATACCCGTAACACTTGGCTCTACTCATGTTGCACCGTTTGCTCGATTCGAATCATATGTCCGAATGAAATCGTGACGAAAACATTGCGTCATAATAACCTGATAAGTCTTGAAAAAGGGTGTGTCATTAAAGGAGATGCCTTTTTGATATACGCTGAACACGACTATACAAATGAGATTTATATGAAACCAGAGAACACGATAGATCTGCCGAACTCATCGACATTGAACGAACTTATAAGTGTTCCACTTCCTGATAAGTTCGTCGCTGAAAACCACAACACGACGTTCGCAGAGATTCAACAAAAAATTGACGCTGCAAAACAAGTTGAACTAGAGACGTTCACTCATGATCACGTACACCATATAGTGATATACACGGTACTATTTCTCGTGTGTTCGCTGTTGCTGACAATTGTGATGTGTTACGCTAGATATCGGTGGAATAAGAGGAAGTCTAACGAGGGTAAACCTGGATCGACTACTACTAAGGATGAAACATCATCAATTGAGGTTAGAGTAGAACCCAAACCAGAGGATAATTCGAAACAAACAAGGAGGACTAACTTAGCACGACGCACTCAATCAAACGTGGACATCGCAACATCACCCGGACTTCCTAGAACCATCAAATTTAACCTTAGCGCTAGTACTAGTAACTTGTCCAATCAATAACTTCAAATTGTGTAACTTATGTAACTTTACTATAACTTTTAACTTCATTTATTTTATATACCTACATTCGATTATATCCATTTTAATTGTCTTTTCTCTGTTTAGTGGGAAATATGTACGAGTCATCGTACATTCTTTACGAAATATTTTATTATTGTAACTAATTGTGCAACGCCTTAAGTAGGTATTGCTGACATTGTGACACACTTTTCGTTACTATGAAGACTTTTGTACATAACATGATTTTATATAATTTAGTGTAAATAAATCGCTCATATGTGTCGGTAGTGTTTACCTTTTCACCGTTCCCTGAAACACATCGGGATCACACCGATACCACTCACCAACTACACATAGCATCATAGGTACGAGAGCCTACAGCCCGTACAGTATAATAACATAAGGATCCAAAAGTATTGTATTACCGACCCTTTTTCAGCTATTACCAATAAGGCAGTCCCTAGAGTCTTGTTCGTCGTCCAATGTCATATGTATCCATTCCGTAGTTTCGCGAAAATTGCTTCTGACTGTAGTAACCTCATTTTCGGGAATACCAAATTAACTCCATTATGATTTCCAATTTAATAAGTAGTACCTTATTGCTTTCCAAGAGCTAATATTTTCTTCATGAGAAAGTAACACGGCCTTCCGAAACTTAAGCGCTGGAAGAAGAATTGCCGAGCAATTAAAAAATGTTAACGACTGCTAATATAAGTCACTGCGTGTCTAGACTTTTAACCAACCGGAGACGCAATTGCCATATATTTTCTTCCAAAGGTACGGCACCTCTCTTATTCCTAGTACATCAATTTTCATAGGTGAGCTGACTGGCAGACTTTTTATATAGAGATTTATGGTGGCTCCAGTTGGTTTCATATTATACGTGTCTAGACACAGTAATGTATGCCTATCAGGCTAAATAACAATTTCAATTTTAAACCAGCAGAGTAAAACCCCTGAAATCTAGCTTATACAGTAAGTATTTGAGACAAAGTACATTTTTGCTCTCTCGTGTGTCATGAATATAAAATCAGGCCTGTTTGTTTAAATTAAACATTTTCGGTCATTTTCTTTAAATTGTAGGCACAGCCATCGTTAATTCGCAAGCAAACTACGCTATTGAGATGACACGTTTTGTCATTAAAATCTTTTTAATAAATATTCCTGTTACTGAGTTTGGTTACATGTTCAATTCCATATGGCAGAAGCTACTCTTCATATGCAAAAGGCAGGTACAAGCATTGATCCCTTCTCTCACCCCTGACGGATTACTTCGTCAATCATATGTTCCTAGCGTGACTTCAAGACATTATCCTTTACTCTAATAAACTTATCGTACATAATATCACTAGCACTATCAAAAACCGGCCAAGTGCGAGTCGGGCTCGCGCACCGAGGGTTCCGTACAAATCCTGTATAGATAAAAAGTGACTCTCGCGCAAACCGTTCAGTTTAGAACAATCATAGTTATGGTAATTTCGTGAGAGTCAAAATAGTTAATATTTTTTATTTTATAATATAACTAAAATAGTAGGCCAGTACCTTGTAAAAGTTCTTTTATTAAAGTTATTTATTTACAACATTTTATAGTCATCATTCAGAAATCTGATTAAAAATAACTAATTATGCCTTAAAGGTCATTGGGCATATCTGACCCGCTTTGCAAAAAGTGGCGAACATGAATCAAAGTAGTTTAAAATTGTGGAGAATAGTATGACGTTCCTTTGAATATAAATATTTTATTAAAATTCCATGGAGACGAATGTCCAGGATCGTTTAAAAAATATAAAAGACAAGCAGTTTCAGAGGATTGTACAGGTTGCAATGCTAGTTTTTATTGTTAAAGACTTATCATAAAGAAGGAAGATGCCATTCGGATGACCAGGATCTGATGAGGATCTGGAAACCCTGATAAATCGAGGGCAACTCTTGAATATTGTAGGCACGCATCAAGTCAAAACCAGACATGTGAGTGTATTTTTGAGGGTACTGGTAAACAGTGAAGGTTTGGAGCTGATTTGATTATGGAGACCACATAGAGTCGAGGGAACTCCTGAACGGTATGTTGCAACTACCACGTGTTTGGGCTTATTTAATTCGTATTGGCGAAGACTTTTCGCATAGATAGGTTTGACTGCCATTGCGGGATCGATAGCAAAGATCAGATATAGTTATGGGAACTCCTTTACAATTTATAGCAGTAACCTTGTGTCCAACACAAGCTTATTTTATTTTAGGTGATGAGAATTCACTACTAACTTGGGTTAAAGCAGCCATTGCAGGATTTTTTTCGAAACCGCCTGACGACTTGTAACTTGTAACAACGACTGCTAGAGAGTAGGATTCGGGGCTGCTGGCTTTATGTTTCTAGAGCTTTGACAAAAGTTTAATTCTGTCCCTTTCTTTGTTTTATAAAGTCGGCTTTATTTTATTTTGTAAATAGTTCTCATTTAGTTTATACTAGCTTCTGCCAGCGGTTTCACCCGCATCCCGTGGGAACTACTTCCCGTACCGGAATAAAAAGTAGCCTATAGCCTTCCTCGATAAATGGGCTATCTAGAGGTAACACTGAAATAAATTTTCAAATCGATCAAATCAAATCAAACAAACAAACTCTTCAGCTTTATAATATTAGTATAGATATCTCAATACCCACATTCCCAGTCGTAACTTGTACTGGTGGGTCGTAATGGTCATAATGGTCTTTATCAAAATGAATTTAAAAAGCATTTTACAAACAAATCCAACTTCAAACGTATAAAAAAGCAACAAGAAAACAAAAACAAGAAAGAAAGGAAGAAGATGTTAGGTGTATCGTTCTAGAAGTCGGTGTCTAGAGGATGCATTTATATTTATTTAACCACCGAGATCTAGACCGATGCATGTAAACAGTTTTCTTGTTGTTTTTAGAAGTTTTTTTTGTTTTTTTGTAAAAAGTCTTTATTTTTGTGAAAAGTTCTCGTCAATACGAATAATATAAGCCCAAACACGACGTAACTAAAACATACCGTTGAGGAGTTCTCTCGACTTTCTCACGTCTCCATTATCAGGTAAGCTGTAAATCTTCACTGTTTGATAGTATCATCAGACATACATCTGAGAATCAAGTTTTAACCCTATGCATGCCTACAATTTCTGATAGTTGCCCTCGATTTCTCAGGATTTCCATCATCAGATCCTGACCTAATGGCAATGGAAATAAACGGCAAATATACTCTTTCACTACAAAGAAATGATTTCTCAAATCCGTCAAACTTGGTCGTTTAAATTCCCCATTGAAATGAGGAAAATATTTGATGTTTAAACCTGATTTTATCTAGATTCCCATGGTTCACATTGATGCGACTAATGCCATAGTAAATCAGAGCCTTATATCATTATACTGTGCTATATTTCGTTCGTGTCCGCCGTGGGTATGGTTTCCATACTAAGGTGCCCAATGACCTTTGAATGATTTAGAATTTTTCATAGTTTAGAGGCAATTAGATTTAAGAAGTGTTTGATATGAATTTCAAGTTTAACATCTCTACGCGTTTATGTGAAAAAGCGTAGGTCATGTAAGCAAAAATAATATTTAAATATTTTATGGAACTTCAAATTTGTCATTTTCGTAATTTTCCCTTTATCTGTACTATATAACGTTGCTTCGTGCCGAATTTCAAGATTCTGAGTTCACGGGAAGTACCTTGTAGGTTTTGATTCCCTAACGTGTGACGGAAATTCGTTAAGGTGTTGGTATAAACTGCTGTATCGTTTGATCGCGTTAACTTAGAAGTTTGATTTTTTCACTGCTTAAAGGGACAATAGACCTAGGTATTTGGTATAAATTTCAATTTGATACCTTTATTCGTTCGTGAGAAATAAGGTAGTAAGTTTCATTTTATTAAAATATTTTTATTATATTATAAAACTAAAAAAATGTGATTTTCGGATTTTTCCTATATTTGCATTATATGACAATGCTTCATGCCAAATTTCAAGATTCTGAGTTTACGGGAAGTATCCTGTAGGTTTTGATTCCTTTGCGAGTGTCGAAAATTTGTTGAAAATATCGACATAATCGGCTGTATCTTTTGATTGGCTTGGCTTAGAAGTTTGATACTTTCACAGCTTAAAGAGGCAATAGACTTGAGTATTTCATGTGAATTTCAGCTTGATACGTCCACGCATTCTTGAGATAAAGGGTCTTGACAGACAGACAGACAGACGGACAACAAAGTGATCCTATAAGGGTTCCGTTTTTTCCTTTTGAGGTACGGAACCCTAAAAACTAATTCAATATCCTCCCAATATCAACTCCAGCTACTACAATATTTTCAAGTAGGTAGTCCTTTTTGTTCCCGTAATCTCCTTAACCCCAGGCTTTATCTCAAGGTCAAGGTCAGCCGGGTTTTGTACTAGTATCCAGTGTTTTGTATAATTTTATTGTCTACCCGCTCCCTGAAGGTCGGTGGCTACTGTTATGGTATAATACCTCTATTGTTGGAAATTAAAAAAAAAATGCTGGAGATTTTACGGATAGTTTCGGTCGTATTTATGTGTGATGAGGAGTTTTGGTGGAGGGAATGCTAGATGAAGAATGGATCTGTAGGATTCATGAAAAAAACATAAAATACCTGGCATTTGCGCTGTTCATTTGTTTTTTCTCTTTCATTTGGTTAATTCGATAAATCGATACATATCGAAAAGGCATATCTTTTCAATAAGACGTTACACGTTATATACATCTTTGATTACACTTATTATACAAATTTAAAATACAAATTCCACATTTCAAGTTTGAAGCCGATGCATCCTTTCTCGATTTATCTCAGCACAAGGAAACGTGCCTAAGGAAAGAATTGCAATCTTAGAAACTGTTCAGATAGCATTTCGCTGCAGAAAAATGCATCGAAGTAGGTCGACTCCAATATCCGTTTTTCTGAGGAAACTGATTCTATCGAGGCATTGTTATCTGAAGGATATTAGACAGGAAATGGATAAAAGTTAAATGGATTGAACTTTATTTTTTATCAGCTATTGTATCTACTAAAAACTCCAGAATCGTATGTTTGTCGGCACCTTCTTGAGACCTTATCTATACTAATATTATAAAGCTAAAGAGTTTGTTTGTTTGTCTAATTAATATCTAATCTCGGGAACTACTGGTCCGATTTGAAAAATTATTTCAGTGCTAGACAGCCCATTTGTCGAGGAAGGCTATAGGTTACTTTTTATCCGGGATCGTGCAGAGGTTCCCACGGGATGCGGGTGAAACCGCTGGCAGAAGCTAGTCTATACTAATATTATAAAGCTGAAGAGTTTGTTTGTTTGTTTGAACGCGCTAATCTCAGGAACTACTGGTCCGATTTGAAAATTTCTTTCAGTGTTAGATAGCCCATTTATCGAGGAAGGCTATAGGCTACTTTTTATCCCGGTACGGGAAGTAGTTCCCACGGGATGCGGGTGAAACCGCTGGCAGAAGCTAGTCATAAAATAAATGTCAAATATATTTTTTTTAATGTAATTGATCTTGACTAAATATAACATGAAATAATTTCTTTTTAGAGGTTCCCGTGTTAAAAAAATGCGTTACTGAAATTACATAATAATAAAATATTGTTTCGGGATGCTGTATTTCACTTTAGTATTGTATACTATAGTGAAAGCTTTGAGAATGTTCAAGAGTCACACTAAAAACCTAAAAAATATTTTTATAAATTACTTTTTATCTCGCGTAGAGATTCACTCAACAGTTATTTACAGTAACTTTCAGAGCTGTCAACGATTTAATCATGGTAAGTAAATGTTTGGACAGTCCACAGATAACCAAATATATTAATTCGGATGGCCACATTATGTTTTATCGAACAATATTTTTTTCGATATATATTTCTTTTATGTACTCAACAGTGAATGGCTACGCGAGATAAAAACTAATTTAAAGAATACTGGTTTAGAAAAATGTAGTGAAAATCCCAAAAACCGTATTTATTGGTGACGAGCTGTTCTGAATAACTTATTGCCTCACCCAGAAAAGTATATAGCCTTCCTCAATAAATGCTCTAACGAGCACTGATTTTCTTGTCCAACAAAACTCTTAAGCATTATAACATGACTGATCAGTATCATCATCATCATCATCATCATCATCATCAGCCTATCGCAGTCCACTGCTGGACATAGGCCTCTCCAAGTGCACGCCACTGAGATCGATTTTCAGTATGATAGCACATATTAATTTTGCAGTCTTGCTTTATTAAAACCAGCGAGCAATTCAATTGTTTCTGAACGAAACAAAATACGTACCAAAACGGTTTTAATAAAAGACCATAACCACATGTGTGACTCATTCCTCTTGTAGGTAGGTCCAGTTTCAAACTCCAGTTCAGAACAATAGCACTTCAAACTAAAACAATAAAAAGCCATATAAAAGCGCAAACAGTCAAACAGGGTCATCTTAAAATGTAGGTTATGTGTTTTACTATATATTTGTTGAGAAGGATTGGTTGAAAACTAGCGATTCTGTGCTGGTTCACTTACCTCCCCACTCAGAGACATTTAATGGTTACTTAAGCTATTCCTTAGTGAAGGATTTGTATGACATTCCGTCACTAAGGAGTGACTTAAGTAATCATTAAATGTCTCTGAGTGGGGAGGTTAATCGCTCTATGTATGTAAATCAAAAATGCAAGAAGCTTGTGAGCCAACTTACATACCAAATACAAACTATTTATCTACCTCTATACTAATATTATAAAGCTGAAGAGTTTGTTTGTTTGTTTGTTTGAACGCGCTAATCTCAGGAACTACTGGTCCGATTTGAAAATTTATTTCAGTGTTAGATAGCCCATTTATCGAGGAAGGCTACTTTTTATCCCGGTACGGTAAGTAGTTCCCACGGGATGCGGGTGAAACCGCTGACAGAAGCTAGTATTAACTATATTTTATCCGTGTACGGGTAGAAGTTCTTTCGGGAAGCATGTGAAACCGAAAGTCTAAAATATAAAAAGGTTTGTGCACACAATCAATTCAAAAATTAGCTAAAGATTAAAAGAAGAAAGACAGGTGAACTCATAGAATAGTCGTATCTCTATCTATTCTTAGAATTTATTTTGTTTTCGCTACTTTGTAATGAGATAGCTATTTGGCGAATAGGCGATTAAAGTTATATTTTGGTACATTTTATTACTGCTATGCGCATGATAGTAATAAATTCTAAGTCTGGTATCATCTACATTGTTATTTGAAGCATCAACAACATAGTTCGATATTTGTTTGTCTATCTCTCTGACTATAATCAAAACCTTAGACTTATCACGCATTTGGGAATTGTATGTATTTTGACACACACGCCACTGCCACGGAGTAGTAAAAAATATATGATTTGCATGCATGTATATAATCTAGGGTTCTCAGCAAATGTTCTAAGGCCTCTTTTCATCCTAGTGCAGGAAATAGTTGCCACAGAACGCGGGTTGAAACGAGAGGCACAGCTAATATAACTAAACAACGAGTCAATTCATACCATACTTTGTTTACTATACACTGTTCTAGTTTAGATCTGATACATATACTGTTACAGCCTTTTTATCGTCCCACTGCTGGGCACAGGCCTCCTCTCACACGGAGAAGGATTGAGCATTAATCACCACCCTTGCTCAATGCGGGTTGGTGATTTCAGACTCACAGTCAGTCCAGGTTTCCTCAAGATGTTTTTCTTCACCTGTTTATCAGCCATTGGTTTCCAAGATATACTTAGAAAGTACATACAAACTTAGAAAAGTTGCATTGGTATTGGCCTGACCTGGAATCGAACCCACACCCACATACTCGAGAGGATGGTTCTTTACCCACTAGGCCACCACGACTATTATACATATTATACTCATACATATGTTTACGTTAAATTCAAACTGGGGCTTTTCATCGAATCAATCGTGAATAAGATTTCCGTATGATGCTAAAATGAGAACATGTGGTTTGTTTGAGGCTAATATCCCGAGGGTTTTCCCATGTGCTAAGCGGATTGGATTGAGAATTCTGAATCAATCAGTGAAATCATGATCACATTTGTACCTACCTAACCATCATTATAAAGCTGAATAGTTTATTTGCTTAAACCAAAGCTTAAACACACTAATCTCTCTACAGAGCCGATTTGAAAAAAAAAAGCAATATTGTAGGTATAGCTCATTTATTGAGAAATGCTTTATCAGTTAACACATCACACTGTGAAATACTTAGTTTCAATAATCATTTTATTGTTACCTACTATAGAAATCTAAAAGTTCCATCTATTTATCCTTCTTCATTAATATGTCTACGCTACCAACCGTCGTAGTATACCCAAAGGACCAGTTAAATCTAACGTTAAGCAGCAATTACATTAAATATTCTGTTAATTGGAGCGCTATTTAAGTGTATTTTAAACTCGACCTGTAATTGAATCTTATCAACCTTTAAAGCTAGAGCTGCTACTTAAAACCATCGACGACTAATTACAAAGAATAGGCTTACCGAAAGGGATATTTCAAAGGCAAAAGAGTGTTGCAGAAACTACCTTTTACATAAAACATTAACCGTAACTGTTCAGAATACTAATGGCTACACGGCAATATCTTATACCAAGCTATCCCTCGGAAATAGGTCAGTAAAATACTGCGTAGAACATTTTCAACGCTCCAGAATCATTTTTTTTAATCATGAGGAGACGAATGGGTTAACGAAATGACGCCATCCATGGAATTTAAAAAACGATCATAGAAACTTCTAACATCTGTTAAATGTGACTCTGTCTGCTTATCGCACTTTTACTCCCAAACTACTGAACCGAATTAAATGCATATGAAATTTCCTAGGAAATTTATAAATTCGCGGTTCTTGTTATTTTCTGCTGACAGATACACGGATAGTCTAGAACTTGAAAAGATAAAGGTTACTTTTTATCCAGATGCAGCAAATCAAGTCGTGCTTGTTACTGGAACAGCTAGTTTTAAATATTGTTCGAGTGTCGATACAAACTCGTGACGACGGTGTACTCAGCGTTAAGACGGTACCCTGAGCAAATGACCTTGACCTTACCTCTGCGCCATACAAACTCGGTGCAAGAAATACGTAGCGAGAACGCTCATATTTTGGATTAAAATGTTTATAAAATAAAATGTTCGTGTTTTGAAAAAAATAAAACTACTTACCATAATGTTCGTTATTAAATTACCTATCTATTAGTTTAGGTAGCAAATAAAAACAATAGTTACTTTACGAAGAGATGCATCTTATTAGTGATTATTTCTCATTTCTCATCAATTAGATATTATTCTGCTTAAAACTAAAAAAAAAACTACCATTCAAGAGTCAAGAATGTCTACAAATTTTATGTATTTTTTATTAGTTGGTATTTGTTTTAGACAAAGAGAAGTTGACTTCAAAAAACAATACAATAAACGGCTTCCGCTGCGTTTTGCTCGGGGACGCGCCTTAATATATTCAACATTTTATAGCCCTTTATAGGTTATCATACCATTAATTGGTAATTGAGAATTTCCGTTAAAAACTCGAGTAAACAAGCTCTTCCGTTGTGCCTACTATAACATTTATCGTAGCATTTTTGTTCCCAATTTAACTTTTGTCACTACTGAAATGAACACCATAGGTCAGGGTGCACTCGCCAATTCACGCTACTATTCTGTCTAGACAGTTTTTTGCGTCGATAGATAGAAGCTCTTTCACACTAGCGAATTTTCCGCTAGGTCTTTCCACGGTGCAACGCTCGGTGCGTACGGGTGATGTCGCGCGTATGTATTATATAAGAAACAAAAACCAATTGACAACCTCCCAAACAAATGATATAGTTATCGGCACGGATATTGAGCTCTCGGCGGAAGAGTGGGGATCGCTTTGCGCACTGTACACTTAAGGCAATAAACCAATAAATCGCTTCTGCGCAGGTGAAGGTCAGGGCTCAATATCCGTGCCGATAACTATAACACTTGTAACCTTATCTTGAGACCGCGCGAGTTTTTTTGCCGCGGAATGTGTCGCAAGTCATGTCCCAAAGGATTTCCAACAACGTTTGGTTAATGGAATGTCTCAGGATAAGCAATCTCTCCCACATTGTGATGCAAGACACCGAGAAATCACTTTGTGGGATCTAATTAATAACAGCCAGATAGCTTCAGCAGTTCTTCCTCTCTGGAAAATATATTATCTTGGTCGCTTCTCGAACATTAGCAATGAAGATGAAGTGTCCTACGTGATAAAACTTGTAATTACAAGCGCCAACGTTCGCCAAATTGGAATTTATCACAGCTATGTTAAAGAAATAGTTATAGGGGTCGTTTTCGCCATATTTATTTTACAAGGCTCTTTATTATTGTGATTTTGTTTCCATACCTCCGTTGCTTGGATCTCAGGTCCAATTTCCAGGTCCGATTTGAAAAATTATTACAGTGTTAGCTCATCGATCGAGGAAGCCTATAGGCTGTTTTGTCCGGATCCTCGAAGTATGTTGTACCCAAGGAAAGCGAATGAAACCGCTAGAATCCATTTATAAAGCCCTTCACTAACTTGAAAACATTTTTGCAGCATCTGGCAAGTCTAGACGAGTCCCGATTTCTTTCCCACAACTTGTTTTGCTTCTTAAAATGTTTCGGAATCGAATATGAAAACAACATTTTAGCTTGAGTGGAGTTGTGTAAGACTTTCATAATTTATGTGTTTCGCTTAAAGTTTTGCGACAAAACATGTGTTCAGAATTGCTGAGAGACGTAAAAAATAAGGATATCGTTAAAACTTTTCAAGAACATTTGTCTTAGTTAAATAATGATTATTTAGATACGACAATTGATTTGTGACTTTACGTGGATAATCTCTGAAGCTACTGTGGCTAATAATTTATGCTCAAAGATGTATTACAATAGTTATACATATTTCTACTCGAATTATCTCAACGATTGAGTGTTTGCAAATTGTACAAGTTGCCTCACTTGTTTTCCCCATCAAAAAAATTTAGGAAGTGCGGAATATTTTGATGGTTCTGAAATAATTTTTGACGATTTAAAATTGCTGATTTCCAGCTCACTTTACTTTTAAATACCCTGTTGAAACAATGGTGTTTATTATGTTCCTTTGCTTACAGATGGCACGCTATAAGAAGACGGGTTTCATGGATGATGACGCTGGCAGCGTGAGTTCCATACAGCTGAATGAGGGTGTCAGGTCCGGTGGTACTCACATACGGTATCATATGGTAAGTGACCTTACTTTAACTAAATAACTGCTCGTTAGCTACCTAGCCTTGACCCAACCTGACTTGGATAAACTTCCCGTCTAACCAGATGCTGAGTACCAGTGTTTTAAATGGAGCGACTGTCTATCTGACCTCCTTAACCCATGGTTACTGACATTGTGAGACTGATTGTGACTTCTGACTTCGTAATGACTTCCAAACATTTTTAAAAGCAGACCTAGAATTGTGAGGTAAATCTTTGCAATTTCTAGGCTGCAATCTTTATTTTATAACTTTCTATTTTAGTGCCTATTGTCCAGTTAAACATGTAAGCTACAAACTGTAGCCTTTATCAGATAACACAAAGGGTAAGCACGTGAGCACATACTTGTAACGGATTTATGACGTCAAACTTATTGAATCGTTGTAAATACATAATTGTCATGACAGTACCACGCTAATGTAGAAGTATTTATAGGCCTACCCACACATTTTACTGATTTATTCGGATTTAAGGTTCAGACATCCTAAATGCCCGCCTAAATTAGGAAAGATGTTCTAACCCTGTCTGTCTGCGCTTTCGCAGAGAAACGACTGTATTTGGGAGGTTCTACGGAGGTATCTTGAAATTTGATAGAAGGGGTATTGTCCAAAACGCAAACGAATACTGGGGTTTAGACTGGGAACTAACAGTGTGGTCCCCTTCAAACTGTACCTGCAATTAAATCAATTGTATTATTGACTAAACAGATAAATGCCTGCGGTATTTCCAGACTAATAGAGCTTTCAAAACATCAAGATAAGAGCATACCTCATTAAAAGCAGACAAAGCACTTCGACTCTTCTGGTGTCACGGGTCTATGGCGAATCACAGGCGATCTATCTACTCTCTTGCCAGCTAAAAAATAAAATAATTAAAAGTAAACTGTGAACCCTTTCATGCGTGTTGGCGAAACAAACACACATACATGCATATAGCTATTAATTAACTTAATTGGTACTGGGCAGAGAGTTTCAAGTGGTCTCGATTGATATTGCGTCGCTAAAAGCCATCGATGGACCATGAGGCTAAAAGCTTCATATCATTTGCTATGAGTGCATGGTTGACCCTTGATTTATCTACAAGTAATCTATATTGTATGCTTTTATTGTTTGCACAAGACTGACTAATCTATGAATGAAGAGTTACATTTTTTCACGCTAAAAAGTCGTGGTTAAAGGGCTAATCTCTCAAGTATAAGTTCGCAGTTTCGGTTGGAGGTCAGGCAAGTACCAAAGTAGTTGACAGTAATGACGCTCATTCCTTTTCTTTATGAGAAGAGGCCCGGTAGTGGGGATAGCATATGCTCATTTAGCATTTCCATTGTTTCTTATTATCATCATCCTCCTGGTATTATTTCTACCTGGAGACGCCGTCATCATGTCTTTATCCTCCAATTATCTTTCCTGATTTCACGAGTGATTCTCAGCACACACATCTATAAAAAAAGCTTTCACACAATCTCTCCAACGTTTCCTTAGTCATCCATCATCATCAGACTTTTCTTACTCAATCATGTTCCCTTCTATTGCTACTGTGTAGTTTTGGTAAATAAGCATTCACCCCTTTGATAAGTGCAAAGATGACCTAGTTATGGCAGAGCTGAACTCACCATAAAACGAGTGACTATGTCGATTAGCTACAACCATAGCTCTGTATATTCATATCAGTTAGTACCATAGCATAGATCTGTACCTAGATCATGACAAACCGAGGTTCTATTATAGGCAAATGGAGTCGCCACAATCCATAACCTTCATATAACGAATGGGTTAAACCTTTATAATGATTTAGTAGAAGAGAACAATGATGGTAATACAAATAATGTTTATTATGTACCTACTGGGCTTTTATGTACTGCTACAGTTTTACATTACAATCTATACTAATATTATAAAGCTGAAGAGTTTGTTTGTTTGTTTGTTTGAACGCGCTAATCTCAGAAACTACTGGTCCGATTTGAAAATTTCTTTCAGTGTTAGATAGCCCATTTATCAAGGAAGGCTATAGGCTACTTTTTATCCCGGTACGGGAAGTAGTTCCCACGGGATGCGGGTGAAACCGCTGGCAGAAGCTAGTACCTACTTAATAAGTTTTGAGTTACATCACGTTCCTATACTGAAACGATCAACAGAGACCTCGACTGAATATCAATTCATGGAATTAAATGGTTAGGGAATAAAGTAAAGTAAAATAGAAATATGAGAATCTATGTATCTTCTCAGATTACAGATAGACATGACGATTTATTAAAACCTGAGGAAAGACTCATTTAGAGAGCAGGTTTTAATCACCTAACAAGCCTTAGTGTCAGTCAGTTTTCTCAAATCCTAATGACCTATGACATGATATTTCCTGGGTATCAGCCAACTTCCAGACACCATGCTGATTTGCAAAAGTTTCTTAAAACAAAGCTACTTCGGCCCGATTCAGGAATTGATTTCGGTACTGGCAACCATTAAACAAACTTTTTAAATTATGAGGACTAACCTCGTTATTTTGTTCTCCACGAGACTGACACAAAACATTTTCCGTCGTACCATAAAAACTTTTAAACGCCTGTTGAACACTTGTCTAAAAAAAATACTGATTGTGACGTTAAAATAAGGTCCGTTTTGCAGCCACACTTTTTTTAGACAAGTGTTGAACTGATGTTTAAGTTTTTGTAGTAAGGCTGTTTCTGTCTAGGCACTAGTAGGTAAAAAGAAAAAAAAACTAGTAAACAACTTACGATAATTTTCTGACCTTTAAGAAGTAAAACAGAAAGTTTAATTTGCATAATGCATTCAACAGTCCTCCACGTCTTGTCTGACACGTTACAAAGTGTGTTCTGTCAAGTAAAATAATCGCTTTAAAAGCAACTGTAATTTATTTTCACTGAAATATTGCTCTTGTAAGTTTAAATAGGCATACCTAGTGAATTTTGCTGGGAATGGCCGAAACATTCGTACAGTTCTAGTAAGAGAGTTTAATTTAAGGGAGGTTGAAGTTTTGGCAGTATTTTCCGTTACGGTTCAATTAATATTTTTATAGTATATTAATAAGCAAATAAATGAAATAGTTTTGTAAGTTCCTCACACATTTTAACACCCGCCAACGCGGCAACGGCCAATAGCCAACGGAAACGGATTAACTTTTTTTTGCCGATACCTAATCTTTACTATAAATACCTATGCATTTAAAATATTCTTGCTTATCCAAAGATAATTTCTTTACTATAATAGTTAATCATGCATGAGATGACGCGAAAGGGGATACCATTACAATTATACGTAAACGAACAGAAAACAACAAAATCTATTTCCATTTAGTGACTATACCAAGCTACTTACATTTCACAATAATTGAGCTGTTATTTTAATATACAATAGCGTCGGAGTACAAATGAAGCCATTTATAAAACCGATTATATAACGATCAGGGCTGTCAGAATTGACACAGACCGAAATAGGCTTGATGACAGGGCTAAGAATAGTAAATTCTAATTAGTCCGTATTTCAGATTACCAAAAAATATGGAGATATATTTTTTATTTTAGCAAAACATTAATAATTTACTAAGATATAAGGCATTAAAGGTCGGGAGTTAGGGTGTGACGTCACGTTAATATAAAATTGCTACCTATAAGTGACGTAACACAAAATGTGTACCTTCTTTATTATTGGTCTTTGAGAGAAAAGAAAAAATACGAGTCCATAATTAAAAATAAAGGGTCTTGACAGACAGACAGACAGACAGACGGACAACAAAGTGATCCTATAAGGGTTCCGTTTTTTCCTTTTGAGGTACGGAACCCTAAAAACGGATTAATTACTTTTTTCATTCTTCAGGCCTCTAAGGGTGGTTAAAGAATGGCTTCGAAGGGTTTACGTGACTTGAGTAAACAATCTTCTGAATAGATGGCATAGTTAGATACTGTTTATCGTTAGATTTTTCATGATGTTAAGAACCTGTTAAATTATTTGGATCAATAGGAAAACTTTCTGCTGTGAATTTAACAGAATATAAAGAACTTTCTTTGCGTTTCTTCACCTACCCCGCGGAACCCGTCTGGAATTACCAACGATTTAAAGCCAGCAGGTACCTAATAAAACTCAACTTATTCCTTTAGAATGTTCACGTTTTATCTTTCGCGAACACTGAACTACTGACTTTATAGTCGATGCAGACCTGAGAAACATATTTTTGGAAATATTAAACTTTTACGGTTCTCTCTTGAATGGCTGATGATATCTAAATCTTTTAAGATGGGAAAGCCATGTGCACTCGGTGTCGAAAACAAGATATAACTTCTCTACATTTATCTTTGTGTGTAGTAGCGGAAGAGATAGTAACACAATATGGTACATTTCTTAAAAATTCAGCTGTAATGTATGTGCTTTGGTCAATGTCTAAATCATAAAATCATTCACATGCCGATTATATACGTACCTTGTCAGTGTGGAAGAGACTTAAACATCATCAATTTCATCCAGTTTTAGAGGAACTATAGCTATAATACATACATATATTACACAGGACTAAAGTTGATGATTTATGTGAGACAGTGACCTACGTTGTCGAGTTATAATATGATAGCAACTTTATTACATACATTATAGTTCAAAATACACGCATTTCTGAAAATCATATTCAATTTCATCGAAAACCAATCCACATTATCAGACGTTACCATACATATAAGCCATTGAATTCCCGCTGATATAGTGACATATCGGAATATGTCGGAAATTGGGACGAGTTTCAATTTGGTAGCGACAACCCTATTACATGTAACGTGGATAAAATAAGCGCCTGGACTTCCATGATAGGCAATATATCGAAAACATATTGTACACAATCTTTGATTTGATGATTAATACTAATCATTTACTTACATTTTAAGTCTGAAGAGTTTGACTGCTACGCCCTAATTTCAGGAAAATCAGGTCTAATTAAAAAAAAAACAGTCTTAGATACCCCATTCATAAAGGTATCGTTAATTAATTAGTGACTTCTCAACAGCCTCGTAAATAGTTTAGCGTGTAGGGTGAGAGACCCAACTATGTGTCATCGACGGCGAAACTTCGAGGAATCCTCTAGCCAGCAGCGGCCGTTTTTTTTCTGAAATAAAAACCCCAAAAAAATGGGAAAACACATTAATGTAACGTACAGCGAAGGAGGTAGAGTCTGTGTCGGGATTCTTATTTATTTATTGCATCAACAGCAATGTGTTTTTTTTTTATAAAACGAATGGTTTTTGAAAAAAAACTAAAAAACCTCAAATTTTGACTTTTGACCTCGAATAACTTTTGACGCACACATGGGATCAATGGGGACTTTTAGTATTTTACTTGTTATGGTAAACCCCAGCTCTCCACCAAAAATTAGCTTTCCGGGAATTTTTGTTACCTATTTCAAATGTCTATTTTGACCGGGCTACCAATAGTTAATCCAGTTTTAACATAATCATTACTCTTGTAAGTCCTTATTTAACACAAGCGACAGCCCTACCAGTTAAATAGAAACAATGCAAGTGCCTGGCCGTCGATGATAGGCAATATGTCGCGAACGTGTTTACTCGTTTTTTATTTATTTCAGGCGTTTGTGTGAGTTTTATTGTGGTGGTACGTTTTGTGTGTAAATAGTGGGCAGTTACCTATACCTATAAACGGTCCTATTTTCAGCTGTAGGGGTTGTTATAATGTAGTGTAAAATGAACAGATAGGCAATGTTAGCTATTAAGATGTTTATTAATAGCTACCATTAAATAGGTACCCATCTACAAAGTTCATTAGCTAAAGTGAAGCTACTATAAAAAGTAATAATGTTCGAAATCTGACACACGTTCAGTAGTTGACGAATCTACCCAATGACTGGTTATAGATGTTCCATCTTATTAAAGACGGTAAGTCGTCCATATTTTGTGTGTACACAGCTTCTACTGAGCGTTCCTGAGCTTATGCATACAATGTGCGTGTACATTTAAAATAAAATAAAATAAAAAATATACTTGCCTATTCATTAAAAACGCGTCCAAAAATTTGTCGTCTCAGAACTCTACTAACTCATTTCCCAATAATTTATGCCAGTATCTTGAAAGTTCAGCCGTTTCATAACAAGTTTCTACCTTAAGAAATTCTATTTAATAAGAGGGCTTGACGACGCGGAGTGACTTACGTAAGAAGGGGTAGGTACTTTGCAAGGAATCCTTATAAAGAAGAAAAGTTATTGGCCAGACTTCCTAATTGTTTAAGTTAGGAAAGTGTCCTCATCTGACTATGGTATTTTTCCAAAAATTTTGAAGGATTCATTCTGTCAGCAACTTGCTTAAAAATGCAGTGCTGCAACCGAGCTTACCACTACAGCAGATATCGTCTACATAGAGATAAACAAGCCTACTAGATAATATAGTTACCTACTAATGACTAAGGTAATGACTTAACGGCAGCCTGCCCACTCTTAGTCGGTCGACAATCGTTTGATCGGGCTCATAAATAGTTGCCTGAAGTAAAGGAATCTATACTAATCTATACTAATATTATAAAGCTGAAGAGTTTGTTTGTTTGTTTGAACGCGCTAATCTCAGGAACTACTGGTCCGATTTGAAAAATTATTTCAGTGTTAGATAGCCCATTTATCGAGGAAGGCTATAGGCTACTTTTTATCCGGGTCCGTGCCGAGGTTCCCACGGGATGCGGGTGAAACCGCTGGCAGAAGCTAGTAAATAAATAAAATAATCGGTATAGAGATGTAGGTATTATGGTCTCTGCACACAGCGGGCGCGGCGCGACGGGACGGGACGGCGACGCGACGCTGAGCAGTTGTAATGTACTAGATATTACGGACGACATCACACAGAGCCGTCCCGCTCGGCGCGACGCGACGCGACGATCTAGTACATTGTGTCGCGTCGCCGTCCCGTCCCGCCGCGCCGCGCCCGCTTTGTGCAGAGACCATTACAACGATGAGGTCTGGCGTCAAAGTTTGATGGGATGATCAAACCAAATTATCGGACGATAGTTGGCCGACAATTTTGTCTGCACTATGTCGGGTATTATATTTACAGACGCCACGTCAGACCAGGATTGAATGAGTAACAATGTTAATTATGACATTAGTGCTAAGTAGATCTAACTTCAAAGAATAATTGGATCCATTTCGTGATCTTTGAATATGGCGCCTGGGAAAATTATATTATGAATGATTTGGGATACTTTTAGCTTTAAGAGACTCTTATTGAATCCTGTTTGATCTTATATTTTTTAGAGCCTCCAAGGTTTCATATGCCTCTCGTGGAAACTTCTTCACGCACCCGTATAATTAATGAGTAGCCTATTCCCGACATCTTTACATACATAGATATGGAAAGCGCAGGGTGCGATCCTATTTTAAATCTATGGTTACATGTGTCTACACTGAATTTGTCGAAGCGCTTGAGTCGTTCGTGAGAATAGCTTCATATCAATATTAATATAGCTGCTAAATTTAATTTTTACTTCTATTTATTTATTATTGGGTTATTAACTGGTTATATGATGCCTGAAGACACTTCGTAACAAAAAATGACCATAAGTAATATTGTCATTTTTTGACAGTAATCTTATTTTAGCCACCTACATAAATTCTCAAACCTAACTATAAAACCTATCAACCTAGTATCTAGACTGAACTGTTCATCGTACCTTGTTCCTCTTCAGAATCAGAACGCAATCTGCAGTTCGCAGCAATAATTGACCTCCCTTCGACTGAAACGGGCTATTGTCTACTGAAAATCGTTTAACCTTTCCTTTATTGAGTTTTATTTTAGATCTTTTATTCTTTTATTGAGGAGGTAAAGGTTGCCTAGTTTTCTGTCAACAAAATAATCGTAAGGAAAAACTTGAGGAATGGTCAGTTTGACGAGTAAGATCAATATTATATAACTAGCTTCTGCCAGCGGTTTCACCCGCATCCCGTGGGAACTACTTCCCGTACCGGGATATAAAGTAGCCTATAGCCTTCCTCGATAAATGGGCTATCTAACACTGAAAGAAATTTTCAAATCGGACCAGTAGTTCCTGAGATTAGCGCGTTCAAACAAACAAACAAACTCTTCAGCTTTATAATATTAGTATAGATTGATAAAAATTTAATTTGGGATAATTTAAATAGGAAATTAAAAAATATGGTCTTTATTTCGCCGTTTACTCGCGGTTACCCGCATCCCGCGGGAACTGGTCTCATGTAGAAGAAACTTCATACCTGTTTAGCCATGATTAACAAATACCTAAATAATTCTTATGCTGATTCTGAAACTCCATGTTCATCAATACTCCCTTTTGTGGCTTCAATTTCCTGCTTCACATCCAACTATTTCATCACCACCTATATAACATATACACCAACGTTATTTACATACAAAATAACAAATTCAAATGCAAATGTTTAGACAGACAGACGGATTCGCAACTGTCCTATTAGCGCTGCATGTTTATTTTACATTTTAGTGTTAGTGAGGTATTGTTTCTGTGGTACATTTCCATTCGCCTTAATTAGATAGCTTAGAGGTAGAACAAGAATTTTTCTGAAATGAGGTTTTGTCCTTTTGTGAATAAAATTGCAGCAACGTATGATGAAAAGCTATGGCAAAAATTATCATGTCTGCCCAAATCTTTTCTTTCTTCTTCTCAATTCTATGATGTCTTAACAAGGTTTTCCGGGGTAATTGGATTGAGGTGGTCAGATAGGCAGTCGCTCCATGTAAAAATAGTTTTCAGCTGCATCCGGTTAGACTGGAAGACCCAACAGAGTTTTAGAAAAGGCTAAGCAAATGGCTCTCATTTCTGGGTCCTTTCTTACGCGTATTTCTTCTTAAATCGGTTCTTTTCGCTGCATCCCCAAAATGGTCTGGCTGGAAAACTCGATGCTCCATTGTTTCCTTATTTTCCATCACAATGATAAAAGATCGATGTCCGAGCCGTCCGAGCCGTCGAACTATTATACTGATAATGTATGGCGTTAGTAGATATTGATTCAAGTGAGCCACTAAAAATCGTGAGTACTGTCGAATATTGATGCTAATTGTATTACGTGGTAATGTTATACATCATAATAAACAAAACAATCATTGTATTTGCAATTCAGTTTTTGGTGTTTTGGATTTTCCTGTTTCCATGAACAGGAAACACCAAAATTCCCATTAAAGAAAATGTTGTAAAACCCTGTTTTCAGGAGAGAAGTAAAAGAATTTGAATATGTAAGCAAGCATGAGCATTCACAGTTTTAGTGCAAAATATTAGTTACTTTACCCCATTCATAAAATGCATGCCTTAAATTAATTATTTGTATGAGTAGGTAACAATAGTTACGTAAGTAAAACTAGTTTATATTATGCAACGATCATCCGTTTTCAGAACCATTTTGTTTGTTATAAATAAAACCTGTTACATAAAGTTCCAACTTGCTATAAGCTGATTAGTTCGTAGGCTCTCAGTTCTCAACAATAAAGTTTAACGTTTTCCACAGCTGCTACTTTCTTTTGTTTTTGTAGTTATTTGTGTGGCAGTATTACGAAACATAAAACTTGAGAATTAACGGTTTTCTGAAAAGCAATTAGTGGAATTACATAAAAATACGGGTTTCTGAAGGCTGTTACGAAATAAGTATCTTGAAATATGTGGTCCGTGGAAAATTTTGTACGGAGGCTTTTGCAAGAAAAGGAATATTCTCCTGTGATTAACAATCGGTGAAAGGAACATTGTATGTACTAATATATTACATGTAGTGAGTCTGTGTGTCAGAACGATTGCTCAGAAGACACTAGCAACCAACTGTATGAGGCAGAAGGCACATGGAGATGGGAAGCACATTAAAAATTGCCCTAACAATAGTTTTAGCCCTAAGATGTCTAAATTCGTGATTTGATAATCTAGAACAAGAGGAGCTTTTCGTTACGACATTCTAACCTTCTTACTACGATATTTCTGTCATGAAATCTTAAAAATCATCATCGTGAAACACGGAACTGCGTAAGTGACGTCCATCTTGTCAATGTTGCGTTGAATTTAATATAAGACCCAAATAAAGAAATACAGAAATACTTCCGCTTGTTATGCGATTTTTCCGGCACACTTAAGTGACCGTCAAATTGTTTGCACTGTAATTAGGACTAGAATTGGCAAAACCGGTTCAGATTTTGGTTGAGAACTGAAAAAAAAACCGGCCAAGTACGAGTCGGAATCGCGCACGAAGGGTTCCGTAAAATTATTTAGAAAATGAGCAAAAAAAATCACGTTTGTCGTATGGGAAAATTAATTTTAATCTAGTTTTCAGTTGTTATAGCGGCAACGGAAATACATCATCTGTGAAAATTTCAACTTTATAACTATCACGGTTCATGAGATACAGCCTGGTGACAGACGGTCGGACTAACGGACGGACGGACAGAGGACCGAAAACAATAGGGTCTCGTTTTACCCTTTGGGTACGGAACCCCTAAAAATTAAACCTTTGAAGAAATAAAGACCTTGTCCTAGGATGCAATATGTCATTATAGAAAATTAAATAAGCATAATCCTACTAATATTATAAACGCGAAAGTTTGTATGTATGGATGTATGGATGTTTGTTACTCTTTCACGCAAAAACTACTGAATGGATTTTAATGAAACTTTACAATAATATAGCTTATACATCAGAATAACACATAGGCTACAATTTGTAAACATATTGTTCGAAATACTAAACCTGCGCAGACGAAGTCGCGGGCACCAGCTAGTAAGCAATAAATAAGTGGTATAACGTAACACCATAAATTACAAGACGCTCATTATTTGTACGACTATATGCTGTTCAATAATCCTTCTCCTTTTAGGGAAGTCGGTTGAAAATGAGAATGTTGTAAGTAGAGTGTTGAAGAGTGATGTAGTATACAAAATTAACATACAGTTAACAAAAGATATAATTTAAATCTAAAGTTAATGACGGAGGTTTCTGGACACTTCAACGGTAATCTCATCGCTGAAGCTTAATCTAACAGACAGCTCTTTGACTGACACAAATTGGAATTGTGGTTAAGATGTTTATGATCGCACTAAAATCCTATCTTAATTACGACTGAGTTGAATTCTTATATTAAAGTTCCTACTGGAATAGATTTATATCCTTCTATCCGCATAATCCGGTTTTACATAGTTGGGTTAGGTCTATTAAAAGTATCGCTCAGTGATTGAGGAATTCATTCATTGAGTACTAGTGTCCGCCAATGGTTTCTAGGAGTTCTCGTCCCGTGGAGAAAGCTTCGCACACGCACCTGGATATAAGTAGCCCTTGTCGGTAATGGGCAATGTAACACTGTTTTTTTTTTCAATTTGGTCCATTACTTATTGATATTAGCGCGCTCAAACATGCAAACAAAAATTTTGCAGCTTTTTAGAAGTGGACATTGCGTCAATTTTAGCAGAACCTTATTTCTCCAAGCCACTTTTCCAATATGTATCGAAAATAAACTAATAAGAGTACCCTTTTATACCAAGCGTTCTTTGTAAGCCTCGCTATAGAGTAGCTCATAAAATGTTATAATAGACTTATTCGATTCATACGAAGCCTTTTCTGACATGGAAGGTTTAATAAATCGGATAATCCGTTGATAAGTTCAACCCTTGGAGTACTTACATGTTTTGAAGGAAAATATATTTGTCCCCGTACAAAAATATAGCAGAATATTATTCGTAAATCGAAAGCATTAATATTGCAGGACTTCCCAGTAATTCGATGTATTTCCATAATGGGAAGAATAGAATAAGAAGAAGAATAGAATAGAATAAGTAGTAGAATAAGTAGGTTTACTTACAAGTTGCCACAAAAAGCCGGAAATAGTGATTACATATATCTGAGTATTTTTTTGCTGATTTGTAAAAAGCTCCCATACTACAATATGGAAAATGATTCTAAACACACGATAGAAAATCCTGCCAGTCATTTTCCTGCACAAATATCTGCGCCCATTAACACGGATCTCAGAATGAACTGAAACAACAGCACAATTTTTAATTTACAGTAAAGTGATGTAATCCACTAATCGTTCACGCCGCGTTACTGACGGCGTGTGCTCTACAAACTTAGCTACATATATAATATATAACCTTTAAAGCAGTGGCGGCGTAGCATCGGGTGGCACCCGGGGCGAGTAGCAATTGGTCACCCCAAAATATTTGATGACTTTTTTTTTTTTAAAGGAAAAGAGAGGGGTGACAATCGGACGCGAGTGGAAGAGAGAGGGGTGACAGTCGGAATGTGTCACCCCTCTCAGTCCGGCCTCGATGTCTCGCGCATGTATTGTAAAAAAAAAATTGAATATTGCGCATCGACTGGTAGTGAACTTAGGTTTTGCAAATTAGAATAGCACCCTCTGTGACTTATCCCTTCTGCCCGCCATCCTGGTCGTGCAGAAATTTGCACCCGGGGCGGACCGCCCCCCTCCCCCCCCCTTACGCCGCTACTGCTTTAAAGGCATAAGTTCACTGACAACATAAACGTAAGTTTTTCTTAAAACAACAGTTTTCTATTGTAGTTGGAGGGAAAATCATATCATCATCAATCATCTATGTTATGCTGAGAAAACTGCGTATATGTGTATTATATGTTTTAAACAATAATGTATGCGCCCGACCCAGTTCTCGAAAAAGACCATATCACGTTGTACTGGGATCGATCTATCATCACTGACAGGACTATTGCAGCCAATAAGCCTGATATAGTGGTGATAGATCGATTAGCGCGCCGCGCGATGATAGTCGATGTCACCGTCCCGCATGACGAGAACCTCGTGAAAGCTGAGAAAGAGAAACAAATAAAATATCTTGACTTAGCGCACGAGGTTGTCGCCATGTGGGATGTCGACACGACTGTTATTGTGCCAATTGTCATTACGGCCAATGGTCTAATAGCCAAGAGCCTCGACCAACACCTTAGGAGGCTCTCGTTGGGCGGCTGGATCAAGGGATTGATTCAGAAGGCAGTACTCCTTGATACGGCGCGTATTGTGAGGAGGTTTCTGTCTCTGGGACCCTAACCACCGGTACCTTGGACCCTGTGCCCGATATCGGTGGCCATCTATTTTTTATATTTTTAAATGTTTTTTTTATATCTTTTTTTATAATCTAATATTTAAAAATATAAATAATATGTTGAAAGACAAATAAATGCACTATATGTTGTTCTATGGGACCTCGTTGCCTGAAATAAAGGAATAAATAAATATCATCATCGTCGTCATCATAATCATCGTCAAGATTACAGGTTGCTTTATGAATTTCTTAGAATAAAGACTTAATAGAGATAAAAGGTAGCAAAAGTTTTGCAGAAAATTAATTAGCTTTGTATCTAAAGTTGTCTTGGCGACGATTTAACTCAAGGGCGTTGAAGGCGTATAAAGTTTCGGAAAGCAGAACCAAATAACTTATACAGGAACTTATTTGGTTCTGCTTTCTTTATTGTCCGTATTGACCTATACTATCACCTCATGAAAGGATGCGCTCTACTTACAAGTAACCCTGTATACACCTTACATATCCCTTATGTATTTTAATAAGATTGCTGATGATTTTGTCAAACTGTATTTCTTTGTCAACTTCGAAACTAAAGCTATTAATTTCCTCAAACCATTCCGCGCTTTCCTCGCCATTACACTGCTGACGTAGGAAAATAAACAATTCAAGCGAATCTCCTTGAACAACAACATCAAAGCTGTTTCAAGTTCAATGCCAAACAGTGTACCTCCGTACCTCCTCAGACGGAATTGACGTCATCATCATCAATATTATTCCGGCTTCCTCTAAAATGATATATCTAATACATAATGAGATGAATTGTAAACAGATAATGTTCGAAATCAAATACTATATAACAAGTATACGATTAGGCCGATTCGCCGTGTAGCGACGGCTTAAGAATACATATGTCGCTACCCCTTCTTCCAGTGGGTGTCGTAGAAGTCGACTAATGGAGTCAAAAATGCACCGAACACCAGTGCGAGAGAAGGGAAACTCGAAAAAAAACCCTCTATCAACCCGTCTGGCCAGCGTGATAGCAGTAGGCTAAATACCTCTATGAGCAGCACAAAAAAGCCACGGCCCCTAGTTCCCGGCAGTCCCGCTATTCCCGGTCACGGTGGCGACCGTGGTTACGGCGGGCCAGGGGGTGCGAAGAATCTCCGGGTTACGGGAGGCCACCAAACACAACTGACTCTTGCGACGTACAACGGCCGCACGCTACGGCTTGACTCGCATCTGGCGCAACTCGAGGTGGAACTTGGGAAGATTAGGTGGCACATATTAGGGTTATGTGAAGTTCGAAGAGAGGGGGAGGACACCATAACCCTCGAATCAGGTCACCTAATGTAATTCCGAGAGGGAGACCAACAATCCCAAGGTGGCGTTGGGTTTCTGGTTAATAAGTCCCTAGCTGATAACGTTGTGGAGGTGTCTAGTGTGTCGAACAGGGTAGCGTACCTTATCATAAAGCTCACCGACAGGTATAGCCTCAAGGTAGTGCAAGTGTACGCACCGACCTCGACACATTCAGACGATGAAGTGGAGGATATGTTTGATGATATATCAAGGGCCCTCCACTTCACTACAAAGACCCATTACACCGTTGTCATGGGGGACTTTAACGCTAAAGTGGGAGTACAGATTTGCGGCGAATCGGCAGTAGGATCCCATGGATTTGGAAGCAGGAATCATAGGGGGCAAATGCTCGTCAACTTCCTCGAACGCGAGGGGCTCTTTTTGATGAACTCCTTTTTCAAAAAGCAGCCCCAAAGGAAGTGGACGTGGCAAAGCCCCGACACTATGACTAAAAATGAGATTGACTTCATCATGACGAACAAGAAGCACATATTCAGAGACGTCTCCGTGATCAATAGGTTTAATACCGGGAGCGATCACCGACTTGTCCGAGGCTCTCTGAATATCAACTTCAAGGCCGAACGTTTCCGTCTGATGAAGGCCAGGCTCCGACCAACACTGCTCCAAACCATGACAGGATCTGAAACGTTCCAGTCAAATCTGGAGAACCGATTTGCCGCCGTGGAAACCACAACAGACGTTAACCAGAACCATGAATATGTGGTTCGGATCCTCAGGGAGGAAGGTTCGAGATTCTGTAACATGCAGCGTAAGGGCAAGAAATCAAAGCTTTCGGAAGAGACATTAGGGCTTATGAAGAAACGACGTGAAAACCCGCCTGTCACTTCGTCAGCTAAGCGGGCTCTAAACCAAGAGATCAACAAGCACGTACGACGCGACCTCCGGTGCTCCAATACTCTTGCCATTGAAAGAGCAATTGAGCTGAATCGGGGGTCAAAGGTGTTCGTACAATCTCTTGGAAGAAGCCACTTGACGAAGCTGACCACAACAAGTGGAGAAGTCGTTTCTTCGGTGCCGGCAGTCCTTTTGGAAGTGGAAAATTTCTATGGCCGGTTATACGCATCGCATGCATCTCGACCTGATCCCGGAAATGAGGATTCTAGAGCCACATTAACACGCCATTTCACCGAAGACCTGCCAGAAGTCAGCAGTGGCGAAATCGAGATCGCTCTGAGACAGCTCAAAAATGGAAAAGCCCCTGGCGAGGATGGCATTACAACAGAGCTATTAAAAGCAGGAGGAAACCCCTTACTGGGGGAGCTCCAGAAGCTTTTTAATGCCGTCCTGTTTGAAGGGAGAACTCCAGAGGCGTGGAGTAGGAGTGTTGTCGTCCTGTTCTTCAAAAAGGGAGACAAAACCCAGCTGAAGAACTATCGACCCATTTCCCTCCTAAGCCACGTCTATAAGCTGTTCTCAAGAGTGATCACGAACCGACTTGCGCGAAGACTCGACGAATTCCAACCACCGGAGCAGGCTGGGTTTCGGAGCGGATACGGCACCATAGACCACATCCACACAGTGCGGCAGATTATACAGAAGACCGAAGAGTATAATCAGCCCCTGTGTCTAGCATTTGTGGACTATGAGAAGGCCTTTGACTCGGTTGAAATCTGGTCTGTTCTGGAGTCCCTGCAGCGTTGTCAAGTAGATTGGCGATACATCCAAGTGATGAGATGTCTCTACGAAGCCGCTACAATGTCCGTCCAAGTACAGAATCAGCAAACAAGGCCCATACCGTTGCATCGAGGAGTGAGACAAGGGGATGTTATTTCCCCGAAACTATTCACTAATGCAATGGAGGATATGTTCAAGACGCTGAACTGGAAAGGACGCGGCATCAACATCAATGGCGAACACATCTCTCACTTGCGATTTGCTGACGATATCGTCATCATGGCGGAAACGCTGCAGGACCTACAACAGATGCTGAACGACCTGGCTGAATCTTCTCTACGCATCGGCCTACGGATGAACTTGGACAAAACCAAGGTCATGTTTAATGAACATGTTCTACCGGAACCGATTGCGATACACGGCGCCGTTCTCGAAGCTGTTCGGAAATATGTATACCTCGGGCAGACATTGCAGTTAGGTAGAAACAACTTTGAGGACGAGGTGAATAGGAGAATTCAGTTGGGTTGGGCTGCATTTGGGAAGCTACGTCGAGTCCTAACATCGTCGATCCCACAGTGCCTAAAGACAAAAGTCTTCAATCAGTGCGTCCTACCTGTCATGACTTACGGAGCCGAAACGTGGACACTGTCGGTACGGCTGGTTCACAAGCTTAAAGTCGCTCAGCGGGCTATGGAAAGGGCTATGCTCGGCATTTCTCTGAGGGATCGCATCAGAAATGAGGTAATCCGTCAGAGAACCAAGGTCATCGACATAGCCCACCGAATCAGCAAGCTGAAGTGGCAGTGGGCTGGCCATATTAGCCGAAGAACCGATAACCGTTGGGGTAAACGAGTTCTAGAGTGGAGACCACGCCTTGGCAAACGTAGTGTAGGACGTCCTCAGGCACGGTGGAGTGATGACTTGCGCAAGACGGCTGGCAGGAGCTGGATGCGAGAAGCCGAAAATCGATCTCAGTGGCGTGCACTTGGAGAGGCCTATGTCCAGCAGTGGACTGCGATAGGCTGATGATGATACGATTAGGTGCGCACGAGTCGATCAAAATACGCTTCTAACAGTCGCGCGCGGTGCCCTAACGATCATAGACGTGCCTATTGATATATTCACTAAATTCTAAATTTATCTCGCGTTATATGTAGACAAAATCGCTATCAATAATGTTCGGTAAAAATATTCGCGTAAAAATGTCTGGCAAATAGCCTTGTGAAGTGGTGTTATGTGGAAGAAAATTTGTTTGTATAGTGATAAATAAAATATCGAGTTCGGTCAAAATTTTGTCCAAACAACTAGAGTATTCGAATCAAAACATCAACGGAATTATATAAGAAAACTTATTTTAATATTTGCTGGGTCTGGAAACAGCTGAAGAATGGCTTCTACACCAGAATCACCAACTCCGACTGACACTCCTGAGGATACCCCGACTCCATCACCAGGTCCTCAAGAAATAAACAAATTCAACTGGTTAAAGCGAGCTCAGGCAGCTAGGAACAACCCCTTCGTGAAAGCAAGACCATCCTTAACACGAGAAAGTTCATCAGCAGAGCTATTTTCTCAAGAAAATTCGAGTCCAGACCTATTCCAAAGTTCTAGGCTGAATCTCTTTGATACAGCGCCTAAACCTGAGGCTACTTCCAATGGATTTAAAAAGGTAATTCTTAAAGATTATTTTTGTGCTACGTGGTGTTTTTCGCGTCCCGAATTAAAAGAGTACAAACACGCATATTCACATATTTATTTACCATCCCGTGGGAACCTCGGCACGGACCCGGATAAAGTAGCCTATAACCTTCCTCGATAAATGGGCTATCTAACACTGAAAGAATTTTTCAAATCGGACCAGTAGTTCCTGAGATTAGCGCGTACAAACAAACAAACTCTTCAGCTTTATATTATTAGTATAGATTGGTAAAGATGTACATATCCTTACCAGGTTTCGTATTCGTAATATTAGTTAAACTTGTGTTTTAAAATCCTTGGGTCAACAGATATAAACTTACAGAACTTCTTAATCACATATTTAACAAGTTCTTTCTATATAGAAAGATACATTTCTGGGTTGTGTATTTAACGAGAAAAATAATACGTGCATATCAGTTTCACGCTGAAAAATTAAATCACGAAAATGTTTGACGAAATGATTAGTCTCGCATCAGTAAATGTAATAAATAAATATTAAAGTTTCTATAACGTTAGTAGCCAATTTTTTCGGCCACTTAGATGTGAACATATAAGTTTTTAACCAATTATCACCACTGTGTTGAAAATCGGTCCAAATTGGACGGTAACAATGTTATTGAAGGATCAAAGCAAAGAGAAATAGCAAAAAGAAAGATAGATATTGTATCTCACGAAAGCGGGTGAGTTGTACCTGTGTGAGTAAATGTACATGCACAATGTCTTTGTATGACTCGGCGTTTCGACCACTACTAAGCGCTCCTGAGCTCACGCATACAAAGACAATGTGCTTGTATATTTACACACTGACCGTCTTACCACAAAAACTTTTAAACGTCAGTTTAAGACTTGTCTAAAAAAATGTCAAATTATGACGTTGACATATGGTTCATTTTGCAGCCACAATTTTTTTAGACAAGTGTAAAACAGGTGGTTAAGTTTTTGTAGTAAGGCCATATATGTCTTACCCGCTCTTAGAGATAAAACATTTTTACTGTCTCAAATGGCGGTCTTAAACCTGAGTAGCTCGTACCAGATTTTACTTATTGAAGAGACCTCCGTTCTTCCAATTCAATGAATTGTAATGTAGGGACAAAGCATTCAAATTGATCCTTTTCCTTTGATAGTTAATTCTCTAAAGAATGTAAATAACTGTGTAGCCTTTATACAAATATTTTGCGGTCTTCCAAATATGTATTCGGTTCTTTAAAAATACATATAACTAGTCCAAGCAATAATGGCGAGGGAGATGAAGACTGAAGAAAAGATGAATGGTTTGTCTGAGAGATGATATGAATATGAAGGGAGTGAAAGTTAGTATCATATGATGAGTGACAGAGAGAGGAATCGAAGACGAAAACAAATTGCGCTGACTCGAAATAAAATTGGGAAGAGAGCAGGAAGAAGTTCAAGCAATGTTTGTGCTATTCAAAAATACGTGTGTTAATGACAGTATGACACTACTCTTTAGTAAATCCTTGAAGCCAGAGACTATCAGACAAGTTTAAGCCCATTTGTTATCAGCGGAAAACTTTGTTAGTCTCGCATAGAAATGAGACTCTAACAACCGTAGCCCCGCAAGAACGCCTCTCGGGAGCGATTTCCATAATTTTAAAACGATTAGGATCACACATGCTAGCAGTGTTGTAGACAGGACGATTTAATTTAATTGGCTGATTTGAATAGTCTTGAATTGGGCCGACAATCCTACAGTGATAGCTAGTCGAGTCGAGTTGAACTTGACCCCTTTTGGACCTGTGACGCATTTTGCAGAGAAAAACAATGTGATACCACAGATTCATAAAAATTATACACTACATTTTTGTCTTATTATTATATCAAGTGATTTGAGAAATATTTTTGTGCGAAAATATAGTAGGAATTTTGCCATTGTTTACTAGGCTTTATCTCCATGATATAACATTGGCAAAATCCTCTTATCATCTTAAGCAGTAACCCTGTTATCTGCAACTAGCCTAAATTAGATTCGCTATATACATAGCTGGTATAATATGTGTGTGTCCACTTTTGCGACTTGGTTCTATCTGTTTACTTAGTGCTGAATCTCCGTCTAAAGGTAAAGATAGGTTTAGATAGACATTTCCAGGGGCTGCGGGATTGTTCGAAAGAGTTGCCGCGGCCCTGGTACATAAAAGGCCTACGACGGAACACGACAGTTTTTAGTCAGTAAGAGCCTGACACTCCCTCACCGCTGCTAACCCACAGCGGGAGGGGTCATTTGATGATTTTTGACGTGGTTAAAAAAAATAGATATTTCCATCTCATCGTATATCAGCTTAAATCATTTTTATAATTATTTATAATGTAGATCTGATCTAAAAATTCGTAATATGAAATAAGTTTTGGACGGAATAATGTTAGCTTATGCTCGGGCCAGCAGCAATTAAAAAAAAATGTCGCTTATCCATTAAGTTTAATATTGATGAAATTGAATTGAGTTGAAATATTCATATATTTGCACCAACCTTAATATTTGTCTTAAGTTTGCTGTCTCATCATCTGTCTAGCCATTTCCCTTTTTAAGTTTGCTATGTTATTGTTTTATTTATTTCAACTATCCAAGCTATTTATATACTGATAGCATATTATCCGGGTCATATGCAGAACAAGGTCTAAACAAGCCCAGTCTGTGTCGCAGACTTTCTTTGATAACCTTGGTTTGTTTATCATCTTCCGTTTTCCCTATAAATCAGAACTATGTACATATTATAAAATTCTTACGCTTAAAACTCACACAAATATTTTTCGATATGGCTTAAAACTTCTGTTATATCGAAGGAGATATTTAGAAGCACGAGGGGTATTATGGAGAAGACCAGTGAACACTTCTTTAGTGAAACTGTCACCATAGTCTCAAATCATCCTATTACAGTTCAATTTTTGACTTGCATCATCCATTTTTGTGGGAAGGAAAGATAGCGGAGATGCCATAAGGCAGGTAGCGCCTAGCAGGCGCCTTCTTGTAGCTCAAGTTACATACGGTAGGCGTCGTAGGCGTTCGAACTCTTCGTCAAATCAAAACCAACCTGTCAAAGGTGAAGGGTGGGCGTTTTGGGGGCTGTCTATTGTAAATTCCTGACGTTCAAAAAGTGCTGTCTTGCAGCCAAGTTTGAATAAATGATTTTTGATTTTGATTTTTTGATTTTAAAGATTGTTCTTGATTGATCGGTTATTTTATTTTGAAAATTATTGCCTGGTTCCATAGGAGGCGCGGAAGGGCGGAGCGTTCCTCGTCTCCCAAACACCCGCATTTGGGCGCGCTACTTTTATAGATTTTGCGTTATGACATCTTCGCTAGTCATTTTGTTCTCCATGTTTATAGCCGTGACTAACTAAATACTACAATGCTTTGTAGTGGTTCTCATAAGGGCTATATTTAGACCAAACCTAGGCACGTGGTCTAGTTTTAATTAGAGTAGCAACGCAACGCTTATTAGTTAGGAAATGTGACCGTTTGAAAATTTTTGGACTATAATGAGATTTTGGAACAAGATCAACTGACGTTTTTAATTAATGTTTGTGGGATTATCTGGTTTAAATCTGTACACTGAATTATTACCAAGAAATGTGTTATTAATTAGAAGTAATTATAACATTTGACAAAATATTTATTTATAGCTCCTACTATAGTTCAACCGCTTCTGTACTGTTAAAAATTATATTTTATCTCTCATCATGTGCCTAGTCTTTTGCTACTATTTTGGAATCATTTTTGTTGAGTCGGTTCCGTCCGATCTATCATTTTACTCGGTCTATGTAATTTGCTACAAACTTACCTACAATTTTAAATGATTTATTGATAGCAGTACCACAAGACCAATAACCTCTGAAGGACTTCTAAGAAATAAATAATATATTGCAGTGGCATTCATGATGCATATGCAGTTCACATCGGTACATTAAGCGCCTGATATCCTTTTCCGCTTTTATTAAAATGCATCTCTTGTAACTAAAGAACTACTAATGGATTATAATATGAGGATGCTAAGCATAAGATATAGGTATATGTGTACTTGTGCAGTCCTAACTAATATAGTAATAACGAATGATTGATTAATATTATCCTTTCAAGGATGAAATTCGATTATTCGGTAGCGGTACCCATAAAGACCGATTGCCCTCTAAACCCTTTTTGGTTCCAATGGCGTTGAGAGTACCTCACACACAGTCGTAACTTCAGGACTTCAGGATAAACAAATACAGGAATTTTCTATTTCTATAGGCATAGGTATAGTACATATATTTTATAAGCTGGTATATGTTTTCTAGTTCACAGGCTTTTTTAATGGAATACAAAGTTAGTAATCCATTAGAATTCATAATTACCGGAATATCCATTGTTTCACTGGCAGTAAAAGGCACACAATATTGTCAGAAATTTTACACCTTTTTAAAAATCACCCTGATTTCCAAAAATTCGAACCTACCTTAACCACTAATCCACGTCCATACTAATATTAAGCTTGCCTATAACTACACGACATAATTACGTACAATATGTATATAAACCGTCCATCGCTCGTCATTATGCTACACACGACAGGACAGGAACAATGGACAGACTGACAATCGTATATCGATCTACGTTAATAGTTCCTATATCTGCTCAATATGGAGATATTTATATGTATATAAAGTTTTGAGCATACCTATTGGTGCGATTTGCATTCGTTCATCGTTATCTCCCCTATTTCGAATACATGTTTTCATCGATTCTTTTGATATGCCCGATTATTTATATATTGTTGTGATATATTTCACCCGCATCTATATGAAATTACTTCCCGTACCGGATTATATACAGCCTGTCACCTAGGGATGGTGTAGCTTCCCAAAAATGGAAGATTTTTTCAAATCGGTTCAGTAGTTTCGGAACTTTTATGGTAGAAAGAAACAAAGAAATGTGTTTCACACGATTTTCCCCAATTTTCCCCAGTAATTCATTGCTTATCATTTTTCACAAAGCAGCCCGTAGTCTGGAAGTTGGTGATTGATTCACCCGTGCATCGGAGAGCACGTAAATGTCGGTCCTGCGCCTGATCTCTTTCCGGTCGTGTCGGATTGCCGTCCCATCGGGTTATAAGAGTGAAGGAATAGGGAGTGCACCTGTGTCTGCGCAAATGCTCGTGCACTATAATATGTCCTGCGCAGCTGGCTGATCTCCTTAAATGAGAACAGCCGCCGTGGCCGAAATCGGCCGTGGACGCCATTATCATTTTTATATAAGCATGTGAAGGACGACGTCGCCGGAAGACGCTGGATGCAAGTCGCCTCCAACAGGTATCTGTGGAGATCTAAGGTGGAGGCCTATGTTCAGCAGTGGACGTCCTATGGCTGAGATGATGATGATGATGATGATGATGATGTGAAGGACCGAAAGCCTCTAGAAAAATTAAGGTGAAGATACTACAAAAGTAACACTAATAACACTCCATATTATATGAGCCTATATCTATCTTTTAAGAATCTCAGAAAGCCAAGAATTGCATAGAATTGACATGCAAATGTGGATGTAAATGCCCAGACATGTAGATTTCTTCATTGATATTCCTTTTCGTCACTACAGGAAGCTATTTGACGTAAACTGGACAGTTAACGTAATAATTAATGTACTTTCTAGTCCTCGTTTATAGTGTTGACGTAAACTAAGTAAAAGTGCTGTTTATGAACTAAAATGTGTATCCTCTATTGGATGATATCGTGTCTATGATGTAGGTAAGTTTTCTTGTTTTTTCAGTTTCAGTGTTTTTTGAGAAGTTCAAGCAATTTTTTTTTACCATTGTGTATAGGGTTGCTTTGAGGAGGTCAGATAGGCAGTCGCTCAATGTAAAACACTGGTACTCAGCTGTATGCAAATAGATTGAAAGCCGACCCCAACATAGTTGAGACAACATCCTTTCATGAATGTTTCTGATAGTCGGGAAAAGACTAGGCAAATGAGAATGGTTACTAGCGTTCCTGAAACAAACAAACCAAATACTACTCTTAATCTTATACTTATTTTAATATTAATAATATAACGGCTTTAATCTCGGCATTAAAATCAATCAGCTTACTCCAATCCGAAATCTAAATAGTAAACAATCAATTCATTAATACCACACAACAGATAACGTTGTGGTCTCTCTCGTGACACTCGTTATATTCTCACGTGTTTGTCCGCACCGAGTGTGTCTGATTACTATCTTCCACATGCACACATACATACAACATGTTCTATTTTATCTATGGGCTTAGTCCATAGGTTTATTCATACTAGAATTGATAGATAGGCCTTGAAAGCTAAGGATAGAGATGGCAATAGGGAGGGATAATAATTAAAGGGAAATCCGAATATGGTAGAAAAATGGCATGACATTTGCGAGTTTGTATAATTTTATCATAGGCAAAGGTTTAATGACAGACGACCTTATAAAGGTCGCCGGAAGACGCTGGATGCAGGTCGCCTCCAACAGGTATCTGTGGAGATCTAAGGGGGAGGCCTATGTTCAGCGGGCACGCCACCATCGTGGCGGTAAGTCCCCTCTTTGAGGAGTGGCTCGGGAGGAGTCACGGCGCCCTCACGTACCGCATGACGCAGGTCCTCACCGGACACGGTTGTTTCGGGAGGTACCTGCACCGCATCGGTCGTGAGGAGGCGCCCGGGTGTCACCATTGTGCGGACAGCCCCGAGGACACGGTGGACCACACAGTCCAGGTGTGCCCCGCATGGGAAGGGCACCGCCGGGTCCTCGTCGAGGCTTTGGGCGGCGGCGACCTCTCGCGTCCGGCCCTGGTTCAGGCCATGGTCCGGGGCGAGAGGGAATGGGATGCCGTCGCCTCCTTCTGCGAAGCGGTCATGCTCGAGAAGGAGGAGGCGGAACGCCAGAGAGTTCGCACCTCTCATCCCGGCCGCCGCGCTGGACCAGGTAGACACCATGGGCGCCGGGTGTCGCGAGATGACTCCCGGCCACCGTAGGCGTGGGTCTGTGGGCGGTGAGTTCGGGTGGCTCATCGTCCCTCTGTCTTTCTAGACGACAGACCCGTGTCGACGGCGCGCGTTGTTCCACGCGCTCCTCAAAGAGATGTCAGCAACCCCAGCGGGGCCCAGCAGGGCCAAGGCCTGCCGGGGCTGCGGGTTGTTCGAAAGAGATACCGCGGCCCTGGTACATAAAAGGCCTATGACGGAACACGACGATTTTAGTCAGTAAGAGTCTGACACTCCCTCACCGCTGCTAACCCACAGCGGGAGGGGTCATTTGATGATTTTACGTCGCTAAAAAAAAAAAAAAAAGGCCTATGTTCAGCAGTGGACGTCCTATGGCTGAGATGATGATGATGATGATGATGATGATGATGATGAAAGGTTTAATTGATCCCATATGTGAATACGATTATTAAATTCAAAGTAATGTTTTCTATGTTAACTTACATGTGTGATAAAAATGACGATAATATAGGTTCGTTATTTTTTACACATTTAATTGATATCAGTCTGAAAACTTAATTCACTAGGTTCACAATAGTACACAATAGTAAGGGTAGATGGCGCTGTTGCCACAGTAAACAATAGCTCCGATGTATTTAAATGAATAAAAATATTTTTCGTTCAAATTCACAAGTTTCGATAGTAAAATAAGTGAAAGTGGACTACAATAAATAAGTGACATTGTTATCTACAGTTTACATACGTGATTTAAGAAGTTATAAAACTTTAAACCTAAACTTCTGTGCTGGACTAAAGAACATCAAATCTGTGTTTGTTTTTGTGAAATATTGATAAACATTCAGTGATATGTGTGTTCCAGTGTCACTACAAACGGTATAAGTAATAATATTGGAGGAAAAGTGTTCTAAACAGTTTTTTCTAAAAACAAACAAAAAATTTTCAAGTAACCGTCAATTTAAATTACAAAAATTCTAACAACGGAAAAAGTTGTTATTTTGCGACTAAAGAACCTTATTTTGGTCACTTGAGACACTGTCTCAGTGGTCTAGCGGTTTACTCTCAAGCCACAGTCGACGCACACTCAAGGCGGCGAGTTCGAATCCAGCTTTAAGGTGCTTCTTTTTCCATTCTACTTTTAATTTCTTCCTAACAAAATGAATTTCTTTGAGAACATAACGTTTAGAAAAAAGCAAAGAAACTCAACAGAAAAATCATTGGATGGGACAAACGCAAACAGTTCAACACTAGATGGCAGCACTAGTAGTGTACCGGATATATCAGCGGATGATAATAATCTCTCTATACAACAACTTAAATTACAAATAGAGGATCTCACCGCAAAACTAAACGCTGCACACGAAGAGATTAATTATTTATCTTTAGAAAACAAAGAACTGAAAAAAAGTTTAAGTGATAAAAAGCCTAAAAGTAATATTCTACAAGAAACAACGGCAAAACCCAAAAATAAAATCACTACTAAGAATTCACGACTGACAAACCTACTCAACTCCTCTTCGGACATAACACCTCTGAAACAACAAAGTGAACCACCAGTGCAGTCTACTTCAACACCTCTGAAACAAAGATCAACTTTACCCAGTTCTACGCAGCCTACTCAGCAACTTAAAAACCCCACCAAAAAACAAAAACTGTGTATCTTAAGTAATAACAATAACAACAAGATCCTATCAATTGCAGAAGATTCATTTCCAAACTATGAAATATGTCATTACCTGACTCCAAATTGTGGGATAAAGAAACTTATCAGCAATCTCGAGCAAAAATTGGCAAACTATACGAAGAATGACTTCTGCATTATTTTGATTGGCGAAGAAGATTTTCGAAGAACTAATAACTATATTGAGTTAACAATTTTCATACGTGAAACTCTCTTAAAAATACAGAACACAAATGTAATACTTTGCGCACCGACGTTTAAATTGAATGACTACTCAGCGATGTTCAACGGAAGAATAGAGACATTTAATAGCCTGTTATACTTAGATGCATGTACCTATAGTTTTGCATACTTGTTCGATTCAAACTATTATCTTTCTTATGACTTTCAAATGTTCTGGAAAAAAACTGGATCTGTTAACAACTGCGGCATGTCAAATATATTCTTGAATCTTAGATTAATGACCGATGAACTTGTAAATTGTAATAATATTAATATAATTAGCTCAAATGATACGGAACTTAAAGATAGCCCCAATGAATCTTTAGAACATGTGAACAATTTTTTTCTATTATAATCATATACAGATTCTGCATCAAAACATAGCGGGGCTTCTCAATAAATCGGACTTATTATCAGTACATATTCAAGAATTATTACAAAGAAAAATAGATGTAGATGTAATATGTATAACTGAGCACTTTGTAATATCTGGTTATGAAAACTTAATTAATATACCTAACTATAAGTTAGCAGCATGCTATGCACGAAAAACACAAAAACGTGGAGGTTCTTGCATATTAATTAAGAGTAACTATGAATTCAAAGAATTAAATATCACATCAAACTTTTCAGTGACAGGAGTTATAGAATGTTGTGCGATAGAACTAATTAAGCAAAATATAGTTATTGTGTGCATATATCGTCCGCCGTACATGACTAACATCAGTCTCTTCTATGACAATCTAGATTCTCTACTAAAGACTTTGTGCAATAATCCAAATAAAAAAGTGGTTTTATGTGGGGATTTTAACATAGACATAATAAAAAGGAACAGATTTACCTTGGACTTTGAATCTATACTGCTCAATAACAATCTTAAATTAGAAATACAACAACCAACACGCCTATTGAGTAAAACTTGCCTAGATAACATTGCTCATAACTGTAAGCAGAAGTGCGACAGTGAGATAATAGAACTTGCTTTATCTGATCATACGGCTCAACTTTTGAAAATCCCTGTAAAGAAAACTTGTATAATTAATTCCTGGCGAATACAAAAGCGCATGATTACAAAAGAATACTTGATTAAATTTAAAAAATGTCTAAAATCTCTCACTTTCTCAGATGTGTTCGATACTGAGAATGTCAACGAAGCCTATAATAATTTCATTAATATTTTTTGCCTTATGTATAACCTTTGCTTTCCAATTAAATGGGTTATTGTCAAACCAGACAAAAAAATTAAGTGGATATCTCGAGGAATCAGAATGTGTACTCGCAAAAAAAGAAGTTTATTATGGCAGTACAGGTCATCTCCTACAGCTAAAAATAAACACACGTTCAAAACTTATTCACAGAAACTCAAAAAAATTATTAGACTTACGCAAAAAGCCCAAAACAACTATATGATTAATAATTCTGAGAACAAAAGCAAAGCAGCGTGGCAAATTATAAATAACACTAAATTTACTAAGGATCCTATATTACAAATAAATAACCATAATTCCATCGTTAAAGACCCTCATGAAATTGCCGAATCATTCAATAATTTCTTTATAGACCAAGTAAAAGACGTATCCAAAGAAAAATCAGATATAAATAACATTACTAAAATAGATAATAATCCTAACTCAATGTTTATGCCGCCTGTGGTTCCACAAGATATAGTCAGAGCAATAAGAACATTAAAAAACAAAAAAAGTCATGGCTACGACGGCATAACAACTTCTGTAGTCAAATTTGTAGCTGAAATTATTGCTGCACCCCTTAGTCATATCATGAATGCAAGCATTGCCTCAGGTACCTTCCCCGATAACCTTAAAAAAGTAATTATTAAACCATTATATAAAAAAAACGATAAAGAAGACTTAGCTAATTATAGACCAGTAGCCCTAATTCCTGTATTTTCTAAAGTTTTTGAAAAAATTATATACGAGGCAGTGTATGATTTCTTAAATAAAAATAAAACATTATGTGATGAACAAAAGGGGTTTAGAAAAAACAAAAATATTAATATGGCAATTTACGACCTACTCAATAACGTAATGCCAAATGTAGACCAGAAAATACCTGTGTGCGCCATATATACTGATATGACAAAAGCATTCGATTATGTGAAACATGAAACTCTTGTAACTAAACTTTTTAAATATGGAATAAGAGGAAACGTCCTGAATCTAATAAAGTCATACCTTACTAATCGAATGCAATGTACCGAAATATCAAGGGTATGTGTATCATCAAAACAAGAGCTTAAATATTTATCCAGTTACAGAATAGTTAAATATGGCGTACCCCAAGGGAGTGTGCTTGGCCCCTTGCTATTCCTTTTATATATCAATGACTTGCCTCGCCAAATTAACCAATGTATGGTACTATTTGCGGATGACAGCACAGCAATAGTAAAATGCCAAAATAAACTTAATTATGAATCCGATATAAATAATACATTACAGGGCATAATAAATTGGTTAGATAGGAACAATTTAGTTATAAATATACAAAAAACAAAAGTAATGCACTTTCATCAGCGTCTAGTAGCTGAAGATTATGATGTAAAATATGAAGGACAAAAAGTAGATTCGACAAACATAACAAAATTCCTTGGCATTCTTATTGATAACAAACTAACTTGGAGGCCGCATTCCGAGGATATATGTAAAAGGTTAAGCAAGGCAGCGTACTTACTCTATAACCTAGCAAAAAAAGTAAATAATCGCACTGTGCTTGAAGCTTATCATGGTCTGGTAGTTTCTGTTTTGAGATTTGGCGTAATTTTCTGGGGCAACTGTACTGAGAGGGAGAGCATATTCAAAGCCCAAAAACGTTGTATAAGATCAATGACTAGCCTTAAAAATACCGACAGTTGTGTACCTGTGTTCAAATCCCTAAAACTACTTACATTTCCATCTCTGTACATAATCGAAGTTGCAATATTTGTTAAAACAAACATGCATTTATTCACCCTAATGGACGATATTAGAACACGTCCGGGATTAGTTAGATCACAATATAAAAATCGAATGTTTACAGGTACGTACAAAACAGCATTATTAAAGAAAAGCCTTCTGACAATGGGCCCTGTCATCTATAATAAAATACCCCAGGCCTACAAAGAACTAACTTTAGGTCTATTCAAAAAGAGGCTAACGTCACTACTTATAGATAAATGCTATTACTCCATTCAAGATTTTCTGAATGACGATAGTCTATAATAATGTTATTTTTTTATTTTTTTTCTATTATAAATTAAGTAATTGTTGCCTTTTAATAAAATTTTATTTGTTGTGTGTTGTATGTGTATAGTACCTAATAAAACTTTATCTTTTTCTTTTGCATGCCGTAAGGTAGAATGTGTTGGAACTATGTATAAATCTAACATCTTATTTTGTACCCATATTCTTTGCAAAATAAACGATTTGATTTGAAAAAAAAAAAAAAAAAAAAAAAAAAAAAAAAAAATAGATTTGCCAGTTCCGCGAACCTTTTCTTTAACAATTATGTATTGCTATGGGCTTTCTTATTTTGTTCCTATGTGTGAAAGAACATTTTAAAGAATAATGAAAAACCATCACCCAAATGCGCCAAACTGTTGGTGTGTGGTGTGTTACGTTTTTATATGACGAATTTTGAATGTACTGGATCTGAACTAGTCACAATGATTGGTAGTTCCAAATAGTTCAACGGTTTCTAGTTCACAAGTCCAGTGACATAAAAGCGAACAGATAAAGAGTAATAAAACACTAGCTATGAAGTACATTTAACTACGCCAGATGGATTCAATATGTCGCAAGTACATGTGACTGAGACACGATTCATGCATCAACTGGCTACTCTTTCTTTTTTTATTTACATGGAAGACTTATAGCTAAATAGAAAAAGAAATAAATATATCATTAGATACTTAATTTAAACAGGTAGTAATTAAGTGCTGTCTGTTTTTAGCTATTTCTACAATTAGCAGGCAAGTGATGTCAGCTTTAATCTCTCTTTGGTACAAAAGTATTCCAGTTTGAACTTTATTTACTTTTTCGAAATCTTCTTCGTCTTCCTGCCCTGTTCCCAAGATATTTGATGGCGGCGCAATATGATTACCGCTTCCATTCTTTTTGTCAGATCAACCAAAATACTACTTGCAATTCTTTTGTAAGTGTGCTTGTCACCTAGTTCCTCCTAAACTGCTCTTATCGGTTCTTGAATGAGGTTAAGGCATTGAACGGTCCCAGACACAACAGAAAAAACTATTGTTTGTCACATACTTGGCGTTCAACGACCCATATATTTTTGGTTTTTAGACACAATTTGACTCGCTGTCAATTTTAAAGGTCAGCTCGTATAAATGCTATCTAAACAAATTGTCAACTCAAATTATTCTCCACATATTGATAATGATCTTTTTGTATGACATGTTCTTACGTGTGGAGATAATTATGCAGTCATTAGAAATTATTGTAACGCAGCCCATTCATTTGTCAACATAATGCAACCTTAGCAAGGTCATTGTCTATGGTTAGTAGAGCGATATTAACAGTAAATACAGCCATTAGTACTTCTATTATCTTATTTAGATTAGAATCTGTAGCATGAGCTTCCTCAATGATTACTTCTGTGGAATTGTTTGTACAGTTCCCTCCAAACTTTTTGTCGTCGCCTGACGCTGCGCAAAAACCATTTTTAAGAATGGACCATATTACGCATGCATAGTTAGGAATTTAGTTACGGGCCGCCACTAAGGTTGGCGAAAACGGTATGAGTAGAAAAGTCTGAGAAGAAGTCAAAATGTTACGTTTTCTTTGAGGGATCAAATAAATACGACCAAATTTAATCGGAAATGTCACTGAATTGGGATTCCGTTATTATTTTTACTCCTTTCTCAGTACTGGGAGCATAATGCGTAAAATTATATCAGCATTTCTTTTAAATTATTTTGCGATATCTTCTGTGTCGCGTCGTCGGTCGTGTCGCGAGCTTGGGATGATTTAGGAGTCCATTAACTCTTGATTTATCTGAGTTTATACATAGGTACCTTTTATTGTTTTTAGATGTTGAAGGTATTTCGCATCCATAGGAAAGTGAAGCTGAATGTGGCGTAGTTATCCCTACTAATATTATAAATGCGAAAGTAACTCTATCTGTCTGTTACGCTTTCACGTCTAAACCACTGAACCGATTTTAATAAAATTTGGTACAGAGATAGAGTTGATCTTGAGAAAGAACATAGGATAGTTTTTATCTCTTGGAAACGCGATATAACCGAACTCTACGCGGGCGAAGCCGTGGGTGGAAGGCCTACTAATATTATAAACGCGAAAGTTTGTATGTATGGATGTTTGTTACTCTTTCACGCAAAAATTACTGAATGGATTTTAATGAAACTTTACAATAATATAGCTTATACATCAGAATAACACATAGGCTACAATTTGTAAACATATTGTTCGAAATACTAAACCTGCGCAGACGAAGTCGCGGGCACCAGCTAGTATACCAATAAAACTAACATTATCGATTCCAGTCATTCACAATCATCAATTTGTTAGTTAACGGTACACGTGTTTTGTATATGCGTGTTTACAAACGTCATGGAGAACTTAAGAGTTCCATATAAAGAGACAAGTAGCTATAAAGAATCATTGCTGTCCAAATTGGTCCTTAGGTTAAACAAATAGAGGAGTCTTTAACTTAGTTTACTAACTAGTGTTATCTGCGCTTACTGTTCAGATATATACTGCTGAAGGATCCTGTCAAAAAAAATATTCTTCATTACTTCTGAATCAAAGGTGAACCTAAAAACTGGTTACCACCACATTGACTGAGTACTCAACGGTAAACCCGTATTTGATTCTCAATTGATTTACGGGCATAAGTGGTACTAGGTACTATTGTGGTACAATGCACTAGTCATTGTCCATTTGATGAGGAGCCAGTATTAGTTTGTTAGTGGCAGGAGCGTGAGCAGGACGATGGCTAAACATGTGAGTTTGTTCGTTTATTTTTCTTACTTTACCATCTAATGTAACATTTCCCTGACTTGATAATTGAATCTTTTGTGATCATCTCGCCAAGACTACCTCTGTTTCTCTTAGCGCTAAGGGTGTAGGTACCTTTGGAAAAATATTCAAATCAACATCTTCGGTCTGATGAAACCACCGTAGTCACTATTTACTTCCATGCATTTGACAACCCCATGTTTTTTGCTGATTCCTCAAGGTACTACTTTATTCGAATTTTTTGAATGCTTTTTAAATCCATAATTTATTGAAAGAGTATGCGTACCGAAATTGGATTGAAACGCTTAGATGAAGATAATAGTTATTTGTTATACAAAAGTGCAAAGTTGCTTTTTAACCGCGCGCTCAATTTTGATGACCGAGCAAGCGAAGGATTCTAAAATAATTAGAATCCTGAGCGATAGCGAGGGAATCAAAAGAGCACAAGGTGAAAAATCTTTGCACTCGAGTGCAACACGTAACTTTTCACCCCACCTCATCGAGGAAATTTCTAAACTCAAAAAAAGAAAATGGCACGCACGTCACACATGGCAAATTAAAAAGATGTACCTATTAAAATTTAGTTATGCAAACACTCAATTTAAAAATGTAATGAGGTTTAAAATCTACCTCAAAACAATAAAAAATAATACTTTCATCCCACTTCACCGAGGATCAGATTCTTAGACCCAACACAACAAACTATAAACACATATAAATAACCCCTATCCACGTTTCACTCTTATCGAATCTACTTCATTCTTTATTGCATTCCTCGCATCGTATTATGGGCGTGTGTATGCGTTCATCTGTATCCGATTCAATATCAAATAACCCACATGTAGAACGACTGACGAATCGCAATCCTCGTTCCGTATTGCAAGGAATTGCTATTTCGAGACCAGAGGGATTCGGTCCTTGCGAAAAAGCTGTTTGAATACTTGGTGCATTACTAATCTCCAAATATCTGAGTATTTTGGGAAAATTTTTATTGTCATTTTATCCTCATTTGTCTTCTTTGCGATTCTACATGATCTTCGCATGCTGTTGTTGTATGTATCAATCCATACAAACTGTAATACCATACTATTTTTAGAACCATGAAAGAGTAACCATGGAGTTTCTTGCCCGTTCTTCTCCATAGGAAGCTACTTTTGGAATGGGCAACTAGAATCAAACTTAGTTATATTTTTGACATTCATAAGTGCTTGTAAAGGCCTAAATGAAATAAATGATTTGACTTTGACTTTGAAAAATTGTTGTATTTTGTGAATTTGTCCTGCTTGCGTTATGTTTGATTCTAAATGAAAGTTTTGTCGGTATTTTAGGAATGGTTTATATTAAAAGCAGAAGGTGAGGTTTTTTGTTAGGGCTACTTATAGGTATCAATTATCACATAGTATTATAAGACGATTGTTTTCCAGATGCTTGGTATTAAATATCAATCTCACTTGTCTAACTTTACTCTTGTCTTTAGAAAACTTTAAATTAACTAGGACGAGACCGTCGTCTAGATGTCACACTGGCCGTCTTTTTTGCTCTTAATATAACATTTTATCATTTAGACAACACGATGCTTTAGAATTTAATGCAGCTACAAAAAGTATACCACAAGCTCTCTATCGTAACTCAGATCGTAAACTATAAACTGTACGTTAACGAAATAATCGGCTATTCTGAGCGGGTCCCTGCCATTGGCCCGTCGGTCATTCCTCGCAACAAGATCAAAGGTTACGATTTTGGTCTTTAAGTATACTTTGCCAAAGTGACGACTGTAGACTTTGTACTTCGCTTTGCTAAAATACGAGTAGACATGCTTTTATACAGTGGTTCCCAAACTTATTTTGTCTACTGCCCACTTTGAGAATAAATATTTTTTTAGCGCCCCCATTTTTAGGGTTCCGTACCCAAAGGGTAAAACAGGACCCTATTGTTTTCGCTCCTTTGTCCGTCCGTCCGTCAGTCACCAGGCTGTTTCTCATGAACCGTGATAGTTAGAGAGTTGAAATTTTCCCAGGTGATGTATTTCTGTTGCCGCTACAACAACAAACTGAAAACTAGAATAAAATAAGTATTTTGGGGGGCTCCCATTGCTCATTTTTGCTCTGGTACGGAACCCTTCGTGTGCGAGTTTGACTCGCACTTGGCCGGTTTTTCACCTATTTAAAAACCACTATAACTTCATCGAAAGTGTGTCTGTTGCCTTTTTATTTGTTTGTTTGTGTCTACTTTAATTACGAAACGAAGCGACCGATTGACATTGATTTTTCATTTCTTCATATTTTCATTATATTCAATAAAAAGAATAGGACAGATATATGAACTACGCGGAGAGAAATATAGAACCGAGTTTGAGCAATATTTAATTCATATTAGTTGATGTTCATAAGTTGTTGTTGGGAGTCGAGAGCTCATGCAGTCGTTGTCTAAGAGGCCTCCTAGCTAAATAAAATTATAAATCACCCCTAGGCCTCTACAAAACGCCCCCATTTTCTTTCTGGGTCTCTTACCGCCCCCCATGAGACCTGCAGCGCCCACAAGGGGGCGTTGTCGCCCACTTTGGGAAACACTGCTTTTATATTAAAGCAATCTATACTAATATTATAAAGCTAAAGTGTTTGTTTGTTTGTTTGAACGCGCTAATCTCAGGAACTACTGGTCCGATTTGAAAAATTCTTTCAGTGTTAGATAGCCTATTTATCGAGGAAGGCTATAGGCTATTTATCCGGGTCCGTGCCGAGGTTCCCACGGGATGCGGGTGAAACCGCTGGCAGAAGCTAGTTTAAATATATATTATAATATCCAAACCTTGCCTTTTGTAGTAATTTCTTTATTATTTACTATTAGGTACATAAAAAGTGGTAATTTGGCCAGCATTTTCACGGTTGCTTTTAGTATCTTTAAACACGAGAAAAAGCCACTAATAATGTTATTTAAAGCAAAATAAACTGTATTAGCAAAATTACTTTATGTAGGGTATTTAGCTAGATAGTTTAAACTTCCACAAAATTATGGTTTCACCGTGCATTCCCTTTAATTATAAAAATAACAACAACACAGCAACAACAGCTTTTTTAAGATCCATAAAAGTTTTATGTCCCGAAAATTCTCCGCTTTATGTAGGTCTACTAAAAACTAAAAACAAAAAACCGGGCAAAGGTCAATAAGCTTTTTGCTTGATTTGTTTTGATCCCGCTATAATTACTGTCCTTGGACTCGGTATGATTCTTGACCTCCACTAACATTGTTAGAGGCATTGAGACATTTTTATCAAAACCCACTGCTAAACCGACTACCTGTGACCATCCTCCGAGTCTGAAATGACTGTCAGGAGCAACATTTTAATTTGTTTTTCTTCTTGCGGTCTGTTCTGTGGATGTAGTAGAAGGAAGTGTGAGACTCTTACTGTCTTAAACCCACCATGTTCCTTATGGAACGTTTTGTGTACGTAGGCCGTGGTACCTAACTCTTTCGAACAATCCCACAGTTCTTCTTAAGGTCTTCCTTTCACAAAATCTATGAACTGGCCTTGACTGTTTGATTACTAAACCACACGCATAATTTTGTATAACATATGTATTCTAGTTTTTAAGGTATTTATCTATGGGCCTTTGATGCCTGACAATAAAAAAAAAGTATGTTACTCTATGACTATACACGTCATTCTTAGCTTAGCTTGTCGTCATTCGGCCAAAGATTGATAATATCCTCAGGATATCACGCGTCGGTTTACGTACAAAGTTCTTACATAAGTAAGTAGCTGTATTTATTATATAAAAATAACTAGCTGTTGCCCGCAACTTCGTTCGCGTGGAATAGTGACTTCCGGCAGATTTTTGGTTTGACCAATAGATGGCGCTATATGTCCGGAATACATTTTATTTTTTATTTTCAATTTTTTTGTAATAAAAACTATCCTATGTCCTTTCTCAAGCTCCAAACTATGTCTGTACCAAATTTCACACAAATCGGTTCAGTAGTTTAAGCGTGAAGAAAAGACAGACAGACAGACAGACAGACAGAGTTACTTTCGCATTTATAATATTAGTAGGGATAAATCGGCCAACTTTCTGCCACCGGGCACAAATGTTTTATTTCACAAAAGACACATGAGCGACAGGTAGGCACTTGTGTGACAAAATAGACATGCACGTTATCTTTGTATGCCTAGGGTCAGGTGCTCTCACTATTGGCCGAGTCGCTGAATCATACAAAGACAATATGCATGTACTCGTACATTTACTCACACAAGTATGGCTCACCCGCTTTCGTGAGATGAAATTTCTATGCCATAATTATCAAAAGTCTTCCTGATAAATATTTACCGCTTCTACTAGGATAATCAGATGAAACGCATCGCTGTCTTGTGAGGGTATTATAGTAATCGCGTTAGCGTCATACGGTAGGGAAGCTGCTTGGCTAAGCGTGGCAAATGCGATTACACCTTAATGTTGGCGAGAGCGAAGCATTTTATGATAAACTAGGCTCTGTCAACAGTTTTGCCTGCCTCCTGCCTGAGGGTACTTCTTCTCTCAACTGGATAGAAAATCTTCATTATTGCCAAGTTTCATCAAAATCCGTCCTTCAACAAGTTATAGTGCGCAAGCATTTGCGCAGACACACTCACTATTCCTCCACTCTAATAGCCCGATACGGCGGTAAATCCGGCACGACCGGAGAGAGATCAGGCGCAGGACCGACATATACGTGCTCTCCGATGCACGGGTTTATTTATTACCAACTTCCAGGCTTTGGGTTGCTTTGTGAAATTTCCTAAAACCGACAAAGCGATTTCGGCCTGACGACCCAGGAATTGAACCCAAGACCTCGTGCACAGCAGTCGCGCGATGCGACGGCTAGAACAACGAAACGGTTAAAATGAATCGACATACATATGTAATTAGCCCCAAATATAAATTAGTTTACCAGTGTTGTTAGAAATTCCATGAAAGTCAGCAGTCGTCTAAATTACATATGTAATTTGTGTATTTATTAACAAGTGGTAAACATTAGTCACTTTGACAAAATTCAGAAATTTTACGTTAAGATAACAGACAGGAATTATCCAAACATTAAGCTATTACCTACTTCAAAATCATGAACCAAATTAAACAGTATGTAAGCTGAAACTTAATTTTCAGCGACATAATGTGTACTTTCAATCTAACGAGTGAAGATTTTCATATAGACTCTAACGCCCTTTCCCAATATGCTATCTGTTGATTTGCTTCATCATCATCATCATCAGCATCATCTCAGCGGTAGGACGTCCACTGCTGAACAAAGGCCTCCCCCTTAGATCTCCACAGATACCTGTTGGAGGCGACCTGCATCCAGCGTCTTCCGGCGACCTTTATAAGGTCCTCTGTCCACCTTGTTGGTGGACGTCCTACGCTGCGCTTGCTAGTCCGTGGTCTCCACTCCAGCACTTTTCGACCCCATCGGCCATCTGCTCTGCGAGCAATATGGTTGATTTGTTTACTAGATATAGAATTCTGACATTAGACCCATACATTAAATGTAAAATTCCTATCTCTAGTTAAGTGTACAAAACAAAAGATAGTAGGAATGGCTGTAATAGAATAGTGTAATTTGTTTATAGACTATAAACAAGATTGATTATGTTTACGTGAATACTGACTGTTCCGAGAAAATTGCCTGAAAAATAGTGAAGACTTTACATCTGGGATTTGTATGGATTACTTTTTTTTTTGTTTTGATTGATCTATTTAAATTAGACGAAAATTTGCTATGTTAGATGAGATACTTAATCGTTTCTCGTATTTATTGTTGAACTAGTTGTTTTCCGCAGTTTCACCCACATCCTGGGAGTACCACTTTCCGACACCGAGTAAAAGTAGCCAACGTCCTCTCTCAGGCTTGAGACTATCAGTGTACCAAAACATTTAATCAGTTCAATAGCTTTTGCGCAAAAGCCTGACAGATAGACATACGGACATTTGCAACATTAGTAAGGATGAATCTCTTGCTGCTCACACATCTCTGGCAGTCGTTACAGATAGTTCAAAGTCAGGATATTTGACAAACAGTCTTATAAATGGGTTATGCTGCCCAGGTAACAACTATATTGAGGTCAGAAGGCAGACCCGATAAATCAAAGGCGCTGTAGGTAGGCCTAGCTCAACTGATTACTCAAAACATCTACCATCTAGTAAAAAAGAACATCTCTTAGCGTAATTACTTTCAAGTTAATCTCGTTAAGTGCTAATTACTAATATGGCTGTACCTCTAATTAGTAGGTCAGGTTTACACGAGACTAGAGATAATAATAGTAACGTGATATGCATGCTTCGCTTATCAGAAGTCAAAACATATGCATATCTATATAGGTATATATAAATGGCTAAAAACGTCATACTTATTGACATACCTTCTTTCGCCAGCGGTTTCACCCGCTTTCCGTGGGAATAATACCGTCGCGGACCAAGATAAGAGGTATTACATAGCCTTCCTCGATAAATGACCTCGATGGCGCAATGGTCACCATGCCGGACTGCCGAACCTGAGGTCCCGGGTTCGATTCCCGGTTCGGTCGACATTTGTGTGATGAGCATGCTTGTTGGCCGTGGTCTGGGTGTTACAATATGTATTCATAAATATATATATGTATATGTGTAGCTATATGTAGTTTATCAGTTGTGTTAGCGCCCATAACACAAGTTAATTAATAACTTAGCATGGGGCTAACCGACCGTGTGTGGAAAGGTGTCCTGACATTATTGTCCTGACATTATTTATTTAATACTGAAAGAATTTTTAAAATCGGTCGAGTTGTTCCTGAGATTAGCGCGATCAAACATAAACTCTTCTTGGTTTACGAGTACAAACATCTGATGCAATTGCACTTTCTTAGAAAGACAGTATTAGAGGCGGAAATAGCAATTTTCATATCTATCGATAACCGAATTATTTTCGGTCACGTACCATCGGGTTAGATGACGTAACCAAGTTCTAGTTCGGATCTGATTAGTAGGTAACACATCAACTATTTCCTTCCCTTCTCTCACGTTTCTTCATAATATTTTCCTGGTTACGACCGGTGATGTGTTTATTGAACAAATAACCCAATCCAGGTAATCAATCTATACTAATATTATAAAGAGGAAAACTTTGTTTGTTTGTTTGTTTGGTTGTAATGAATAAACTCAAAAACTACTGGACCGTTTTTAAAAATTCTTTCGCCATTCGAAAGCTACATTATCCACAAGTAACATAGGCTATATTTTACCCGGTATGGGTAGTAGTTACCACGGGACGCGGGTAAAACCGCGGGAAAACGGCTAGTCAGTTTATATACCTAATTATATTCGCTCTATTCGTTCAGATTTGATCTAAAACATCTTCCCTGCTGCTGCCAAAGCTGTAGTTTGTTTGTCTAGCAAACAATTCATCTCAGGAAGTACTGATCAGATTTGAAAAGCTTATTTATCGAAAAAGCTAGTGATTAAATAAAAATGCAGCAGGCACAAGGCACCATACATTGCATCAATCCGTATGAAAGCACCAACATTTTTTTCTGTAATCTCAAATGTTATTATAAAATGGGTCAGACATTAAAATTATTCTTGTCGCCAAAACACGCTTAGGCCTAAATCTGCGCTGATAACAATTTTTTTGTTATAAATTAAGGAATGTTGTTTTACGTAATAAAAACAAAATGACGTTACTCATTAGAGAAGGCCTCTCTAACAAAATCCGCGATGACGTCAAACGAGTTTACTGGATAACAAGGTCTTAACAGTTTTATAAAATTGTCATGTAGATGCAGATTACGTGAGCTACCCTCGGCTCTTGAATCTGTATTTTTTAAAAGGTAATATTTATACAAAACAAGTAATTAGTAAATTTAGGTATTCAGGTCTACTCTAATCTGTATATTTCTTACTTTTAAATGTAATTGCAGACTAGCCCACTTTGGATCTCCATGACACAGTTCCTATGTTCAGACATTTTTTCAGTTTTAGTATTTTTTTTACCATGGGTATAACTAGTTGACTTTGTTTGTTTGTTTGACTGCCTCGTTGGTCTAGTGGTCGCAAGGGCGGCTGCTGTTCTCGAGGTCTCGGGTTCGATTCCCGGGTCGGGCCGAAATCGCTTTGTGGGTTTTCTTGAACTTTCACAAAACAGCCCGTAGTCAAGTTGGTGATTGATTCACCCGTGCATCGGAGAGCACGTAAATGTCGGTCCTGCGCTTGATCTCTTTCCGGTCGTGTCGGATTGCCGTCCCATCGGGTTATGAGAGTGAAGGAATAGTGAGTGCACCTGTGTCTGCGCAAATGCTCGTGCACTATATATGTCCTGCGCAGCTGGCAGATCTCCTTAAATGAGAACAGCCGCCGTGGCCGAAATCGGCCGTGGACGCCATTAACTAACTAGTCATAAACATTACGGTATCGTAAAGGGGTTATTTAATAAGTGAAAATAGTTCTTTTACCTTTTAATTTAATACTTGCATTATTATAATAGGTAGGATTTTATAATTCAATCGATAAGATTTATAACATAAACACACGTCAGCTGCATCCGAAGAAACTGGGGCCCGATTCTCCTAAGTTAATAATGTCAAAATCGAATAGAAATTGAATCGCAATATGATCGCAATAGCAGTTTTAACCATATCGGGCAGTCTGCTACTAATATAAGACCAATCGTATTCCAACGACATTCGATTGGTTTGCGATTGGTCTGCTATTTTGGTGACTTTGGTCTACAAGGACTTATTGCAATCGTAAATCATTTGCAGACAAAATGATTCATTATCGAATGACGGAAAAGGATAAAAACGTTTATTTTAAAGAAATAAATGAAAGAAAGGAATGCCACATACGCTTCAATCGTAATTGAGTCGGGATTGGATCTCAGTCGAACGTGAATCGTATGTCGCTTAAGTAAAATTAGGAGAATCGGGCCCCTGGACAGCCAACCCCACATAGCTGTTAAAAGGCTAGGAAGATGACGAACTAGTATGTAGGTTCATAACATCCTATAAATAAAAATCCACCTTAAAATATTATTTTTTCCAGGGTGTGTCCTTCATCGGCTGGCATCAGCGAACCCGGCTGGAACGGGTGCTGATGATAGCAACTGCTGTGCTCTTCGTAGCAGTACTCCTGACCACCACCGTGCTGCTGACCATGCGAGGACCTACGTACCTGCCTGTACCACCTTGCTACCAACCTGAGAGCAAAGGTAATATCATCATCATCATCATCATCATCATCTCAGCCATAGGACGTCCACTGCTGAACATAGGCCTCCCCCTTAGATCTCCACAGATGACAGACACACATACCTGGTGGAGGCGACCTGCATCCAGCGTCTTCCGGCGACCTTTATAAGGTCGTCCGTCCACCTTGTTGGTGGACGTCCTACGCTGGTAATATATATTTTAAAAATCTTCTGTACCTATCTTTACTGATTAAGGGATAAAGCCACTGTTATATTGCCAACTATTACATATTCATATCTTTTGAAAGGATTAATTATATATTAATTTCCGAGTTTGCGTGATAGGTAAATAAACAGTTTAGCGGATGTTTCATCTTTATTTTATTTCTAAGCACCTAATGTTGCCAGGTCTTTGGCAACAGAAATTGTGCTTCACCAGAATACAATTGTCCTATAAATAAGTAAATAGATACTTTCGAAACTCATAAACATTATTGGCGCGTGTAATTTTATTGCGAATAACATAGTATCATAACAGCAAGATAATCAATTTTATGACTAATAAATAAGAACTATGTTGTAGTCCAGACATGAACTATCAGTTCATCTAGATAAAGACACTCCTTTGTTTATGTATTCTAACGTCACTATTTTATGATCTGACTATTGACTGCCTCGTTGGTCTAGTGGTCGCAAGCGGCTGCTGTTCTCGAGGTCTCGGGTTCGAATCCCGGGTCGGGCCGAAATCGCTTTGTGGGTTTTCTTGAACTTTTAAAGCAGCCCGTAGTCTGGAAGTTGGTGATTGATTCACCTGTGCATCGGAGAGCATGTAAATGTCGGTCCTGCGCCTGATCTCTTTCCGGTCGTGTCGAATTGCCGTCCCATCGGGTTATGAGAGTGAAGGAATAGTGAGTGCACCTGTATCTGCGCAAATGCTTGTGCACTATAATATGTCCTGCGCAGCTGGCAGATCTCCTTAAATGAGAACTGTTGCCGTGGCCGAAATCGGCCGTGGACGCCATTATTATTTTATGATCGTAAGAATGTGTCTGTCTAATTATTTTCCGAAGAGATCTGACCTCTAAAATGTTTAAACATAACAAATTCGTAGAGGTGCTTTTATGGCGCTAAGAATAAACAAAAGATCATCCTCCGAGCCTTTTTCACAACTATGTTGGGGTCGGCTTCCAGTCTAACCGGATTCAGCTGAGTATCAGTGCTTTACAAGAAGCGACTGCCTATCTGACCTCCTCAACCCAGTTACCCGGGCAACCCAATACACCTTGATACTAATGATATGTACATATATATAATGAATACCCCTGAACTTAATACCCCTTTGAAATTAGTACCAAAAAGAACAATGTAAAATTCTACAATCATGCTTCTTTCCAATCAGTTATTAATTTAGCTTTCCAAGCAACATGTTATACTCATTGAATAGGTACTTCATTCTTCTCGGTCAAAAAAAAAAATCAAAATTTATTTATTTATGTTTTTGTACACAATATCTTAATTAGGTCTTACATTTTAATTATTCTAGGTAAATAACATTTCTGTGCCTGTATAGAAATTAATCTGTTGGTAAAGTAGTTAGGCCTTATGTTCAGAGGCTGACGCATACCCACCAAGCATCGCTCTTGAACCTATCACATCTTTTAATAAAGTCTACCTTGACCCCAACCATTAACGAGATACCCAATCCATTTCAGATCAAGAGGTATGCCTCAAAGGGTCCTGCATATATACGGCAAGTGAAGTCATAAGGGCACTAGATGAGACCCAGGATCCTTGCGAAGACTTCTACGAGTTCGCCTGCGGTGGCTGGATCAAGAACAACCCTATTCCTGAAGGGAAATCCAGTTGGGGCATCTTCAGTAAGATTGAGCTGCAGAACCAGTTGATCATCAGATATGCTCTTGGTAAGTTTTATCGCTATTTAGCTAGGCATATTCAGGCCTGTAGTAACTAACTTTGGCTTAGGCCAAAAACAAAAAAGATTATTCTTTCCATCCATATCGACTTTCACTCAATTCATACATCGTTTTTTGGTCGTCCCCTTCCTCTATATCCTGTCCATCTACGCTCATCATATGCCTTATCTTTAGCCTTTTCTTAACTATGTTGGGGTCGGCTTCCAGTCTAACCAGATGTAGCTAAGTACCTGTGTTTTACATGGACCGGCTGCGTACCTGTCCTCCACAATCCGGTTACCTAGGCAATTTAACATAATCTATCCATCTTCAATCCACGTCTTAATCCAAGTTCAGGCCCAAACAGGATTTTCAATAGTCCTCGTAAAATAAGAGCAAATCTAACAAGACTTATTTAATTTCTTGCGTGGTTACACAATGTACTAAGAATATGACGTTGTCTACAAATTGATGGGGTTATGACATCAAGATAATTTTCATTGTCGTCGAACAATAGGTATATAAATAAACGGTGTGACGTCATAAGACAAATGCAGGAAAATTACTTAGTTTTTTATGAACAGAACCTTATATGGATGTATGTTCTTAACATTAAATTATGTAGGTATTTGTTTATTATTTTAAAAAGTCGGTTTGGTGTTAATTGGGCGGATTTGGACTGTTGGTACAGTCGCGACCAAAATACTTAATTCAAGTAAATATTACAGGAGTTCCCTCCATTTTCTTCTGTAGGTATAAGTCAAAGGACATATATGCAATTACATACATTACATGGTGTGCTAGCTAATAAAAGTATCCATAGATACCCTGAGTATTAAACAAGTACTTACTTGAAAGTAGAATTATCGTTGAATGCTGGAAGCTCTATAGGTACGTAAATACTATAGCCAAGACGCAGGTATCGCCGCGTGAAGAAGCTAGCCAATATCTCAACAGTATTACGCTAATCACCTAATGTAAGCAATCCGCTTTACTGCTCAACTGTACCTAACTTTCGGCACTTTGTTCCATCTATATACACAAAATATTAGTAAACTATTGTAAATTATAATCGAGTTTCATCGTTTATCGCTCTACATATGTATGTGCATACAAGCAATTTGTCTATTTAGTTACATTCGTGGAAGTACGAAAAAAAAATTCCAGAAGTATAATTTTTATTATATTACTAATAATATTGTAAACTAGCTTCTGCCAGCGGTTTCACCCGCATCCCGTGGAAACTACTTCCCGTACCGGGATAAAAAGCCTTCCTCGATAAATGGCCTATCTAACACTGAAAGAAATTTTCAAATCGGACCAGTAGTTCCTGAGATTAGCGCGTTCAAACAAACAAACAAACAAACTCTTCAGCTTTATAATATTAGTATAGATGTGAATGTAACTCTGTTGCGCTTTCACGACAATACTACTGAACCTATTTAAATGGAAGGTTTTCACTTACATAGAAAGTCTAATATTTGTGAAAAGACATACTAAGGCTACTTGTCCGGGTGCAGGAAGTTATTTCCTCGGGACGCGGGTGAAACTACTTCTTTCTCTTGTTAGTACATACTCCCACCTTTGCAATATTCCCGTGATGAAGAAATATGAAGGAACGACAGATGTCGAAGTGGAGAAGAAGAAATAAGAAAGCTGTCCCCACCACCATTTGAGATACATAGCAGGAAAGAGGAGAGATTGCACTATTCCCGTGAACCCACTACTATGTTAAACTTCTGTATCTATTTTGATCTATAATTTGTACATTAGAATACCATAATATATAGCTCCTAATAACTTGTACATTACCAAAGCAAACTATACCAAAAACGATATTCACAAAATGTATGTGTGAATATTTGTATAGTTCGTTATATTGTTATTATGTGCGTTCATGGGATTTTGACGTCTTTTCATACGTAAAATAATGTTGTTTGTTTACGTTAGTTCCTATAGAAGTAACATTGTGTCATTGTTCTCTTGAACAAATATGGTTTTGTGGGTATTTTGCGTGAAACTCATTGTAATCCGATATCTTATAAGGCCTCGTCTCTTCAACTAGATGTTTTAGGGTTAAGGACCTCAAACAGGATCATGGAAGTTAGAACTGTTATGGAATCACTTAAATCGTGGCGAAAATCAAGGTTACACCTACCAGAACGGTCTTTTACGCCCTTTAATCCTGTAGGTTAACGAATCCTCAAGATCACTACAGTAGAGGAACGTTTCCTTTTTGCTGAGATCTGGTGCTACATCTTAGCATCTTGCACAATAGACACATTATTTTTATTATATTAAGGTTCTTCAAACTTAACAAAATTTGACGTTTAAAAAGTTTTGCTATTGATTTTTTTCAAATCCTCCTCTAAAACACCTTTAATTTCCAGAAAAAGTCAACATCTCGAACCCAGCAGACGCGGAAGCCAAGGCACGTATTTACTACGACGCGTGCATAGACACCAATGAGACCATTGAGAAGTTGGGTGAGAAACCCTTGGTGGCTGTCATCAAGCAACTTGGTGGGTGGCATATACTGCCCAGCACCATGACCAAACAGAGGTGGGACTTACAGAAGCTGATTCAGGATGTTCAGAACACGTGAGTGGGTTTTATTCTTTGAATAAGGGGAGATTTTCAGGGGGGCTTGAAAATAGTTAGAGAAGGCTTTCAACTAGTTGAGGTTGGGTGTCGTCTAAGCACGGAAGAAAGACAACGAGGGTTTTAGCCACAGGCTTTGTGGTTTCGATTAAAATTATGGTATGAAGTTGCTTTATTTACAACAAGCTTCTGCCAGCGGTTTCACCCGCATCCCGTGGGAACTACTTCCCGTACCGGGATAAAAAGTAGCCTATAGCCTTCCTCGATAAATGGACTATCTAACACTGAAAGAAATTTTCAAATCGGACCAGTAGTTCCTGACATTAGCGCGTTCAAACAAACAAACAAACTCTTCAGCTTTATAATATTAGTACAGATTCGTGCCCAATCTTTCCCGAACCATAGCTATATACATTACGACGATACCTATATTACGACGTGGACCTCTCCCAGTGGCGGAAAGTAGTACCTTTAACCACAAAATTGTTAATCACAACTTTGAATTCCAGATTCAACCTGGGTGGTTTATTCAACTGGGCGGTAACTGAAGACGACCGTAACTCTTCCAAACATGTTATTGTGGTGAGTAAATACTTTTCCATATTAAGATTTATCACCAAGTTTAACTTAGTTAAGTTAGGAAGGCACTTTATGATTAAGTAAAATTCTGAAAATGGGTCTCATGGTTTTTTACAGGGTTTCTTTTAGAATTAGTGTCGTGTAAAATTGTGGAAACATAAAAATAAGACAAAATTAAAAACCCACTATCCTTTTCCAGCTGGACCAAGGAGGCTTAAATCTCCCAACTAGAGACAACTACCTAAACAGAACTGCCCATAAAAAGGTCTTAGACGCATACTTAGACTACATGACTCGAATATGCGTTCTTCTCGGAGCTAATAAAACCGAAGCTAGAGCCCAAATGAATAAAGTTATCCTCTTTGAGACGGAATTGGCGAATATAACAACCCCCTCGGAGGATAGGAGGGATGAAGAAGGGTTATATAACCCTTATACAATAAGACAGTGGCAGAAAGAAGTGCCGTTTGTGAACTGGACTATGTTCTTCAATGATGCATTTAAACTTGTTAATAGGACTGTAAGTATTTTTAGTGTTATTTTTTGCAATAGACTAGTGTTTTATATAAATTAAATCATGGCGCATTTGTGCTCAATTTTAGCTTTTATTTTATATTTTGTGTCTTTCTGGAACGTCCAAAGTCTTTCTGGACTTTTGAATGTACTTTACATCAAGTATGTTTATTTCTGCGGTCCCCTAAAAGAATAATTTTCTAAATTATATAATAATAAACTTTCTAATCAAAAAAAAAATTCTAAGTTCATTGATGATTTCCAGATACCGGACACGGAACGAATAGTGGTATACGCTCCGGAGTACTTCAAAAATCTTACCAAAGTCATAAAGAAATATAGCAGGACTGAAGAAGACCAAAGGTAGGAAACCAAACCATTATATGTATTTGCAAGGGATTTTCCAGTACCTACATAATTCAAGTTTATCATAATTTTTACCTGTAAACCCTTGTTTTTGGGTCAAAAGTTGGGAAATTACCTGGTACGTATTGCTATTTGATTTGAGGGACACTTGGAAAATATTATGGCACTCAGTGGTGGCCATGTGACCAAAGAAAATTCTTTTCGCCGTGTGCTCATAATTTCCTATGTCTTTCCAGAACCCTAACAAGCTACATGATGTGGCAAGTATCACGCTCGCTATCAACATACTTGTCGAAATCCTTCCGTGATGCCACCAAGATCTTGAGGAAGGCACTATTCGGCTCCGAGGGTACGGAAGAGTCGTGGAGATACTGTGTGACGGATACAAATAATGCTGTTGGTAAGTCTATTGACCATTCAAGACCTAGAGTATTAAAGAGCTATATAGTAAAGTATTGTTTAGGTTCCAGACTACGGTAGAATGGCGATACTGTGTGATTGATACAAATAATGTTATTCATAAAAATGCCACTGAAAATAAACTTAACAATGGAGCTAGGCATAGAAACTGAGAGAGAACAGAAAATTCGTTAGGCATTTTATTCAAATATGCTACTACTACTAAGAGCTCTTCCAAGGGATTTTTCTTGCTAAATACAGCAGTCAAAGTCTTAGGAATTGCTATTATACTTATTAAGAAATCCTATTACTCTGTATCCGATTTCATTAATGATAACTCAATTTAGCTTACAGTATTATTGTTCTTAGATTAAATTAATATAGTTATAAGTGATACCTAGATTATAGTTTTTTATAGTATAAGTCTTATTTTTTGCATGCCATTTAGGCAGAATGTACACGGGTCAAATAAAATTGTAACACCTAATTGTAAAATTACCTACATTTTATGCAAATAAATAAATCTATTCTATTTTATTCTATTCTATTCGAAGTCAAGTACTAGGCATATAACGTCATCGTACAGGAGCGGATAATAATAAATAGCGCCATAATATACCCCAGGAACTTCAATTTCCCAGGATTCGCAGTAGGCGCCATGTTTGTTCGCGAAGTATTTCACGGGGAAGCGAAGACGCAAGGCGAGATCATGATCAACAACATCAGGAACGCTTTCAAGAGAAACCTGAAGAACTTGGACTGGATGGATGCTGAGACTAGGAAGGCAGCTGAGATAAAGGCTGATGCTATTACTGATATGATTGGTAAGATACCTTATAATATGGCCCTTTGTGAGACCTTTATTTTGGAGGTTTATATATGTTGCACGGTTGTGACGACTTTTTGTTACCTTTTTTCTGTTGGTGCTATCTTGTGTAGACGACTTTCATTGTTTTCTTTCTTATAAAGAAGAAAGAGAAACGCTTTATTGCGATAAACCGCATTTCACCACTTATTTTCATGATTTGTAGGTTGTAATTCTCAAAGGACTGGCACTTTTACAGTTTTGTCTTTGTTTTTATCTGGATGATTTCATTGTCACATCTGTACCTTATATTTCAGGTTTCCCCGACTACATTCTCCATAAAGATGAACTGGATAAACAATACGAGGAGTTAGAAGTGAAACCTAATGAATACTTTGAGAACAACATCGCTTTCAATGTGTTTAGTTTGAAGAATGATCTCAACAAGCTTGATAAACCTGTTAACAAGACTAAATGGGGTAAGGATATTTTTGAAGATATGTAACATAGTTTGGTGAAGTACCCGTTTCTGAGGCCGAGGGCACGTAAAGCAGACGTCCCCTAAATCCTACTCAGTAGCAATCGTTCTTGCACTTCTACGTCAGGCAACTCACTATATAAAAAGAAGGGGTGTTCCTGTCAATCACATATCCTACTATGTCAGTCAAGTCATATTCAAGCCTGGTATTATAGAGCTCTTATTCCCCACCATTTTAGCATCTATCCAGAGGAAAAGGAATATCTCTCTCTGGCAGTAAATTATCAAGGTGGTTTTTATGTATTAATGATACTTGACTTGTAATATGACCTTAATTAAAGTCCGGAACTTCCAATCCGTCTTGAGCAAGCGTGGTTATTACCGCTCACACCTTCTCCCTATAGATCAGTCTTTCCCAGTGGGCGATAACGCCCCCTTGTGGGCGCTGCAGGTCTCAAGGGGGGCGGTAAGAGACCCAGAAAGAAAATGGGGGCGTTGTGTAGAGGCCTGGGGGGTGATTTGTAATTTTATTTAGCTAGGAGGCCTCTTAGACAACGACTGCATGAGCTCTCGACTCTCAACAACAACTTGTGAACATCAACTAATATGAATTAAAAGATAAAACTCAAACTCGGTTCTATATTTCTCTCCGCGTAGTTCATATATCTGACCTATTTTATTGAATATAGAAAAATGATTTTTTTTTCTATATTCCCCAGGCATGACACCATCAACGGTAAACGCGTACTACACCCCCACTAAGAACCAGATAGTCTTCCCAGCCGGTATACTGCAGCTGCCGTTCTACGATGGTGATAATCCCAAGGGCGTCAACTATGGTGCCATGGGAGTGGTGATGGGACATGAGCTTACTCATGCGTTTGATGATCAGGGGAGGGAGTATGACAGGTAACTATAGAGACAAAGGCACAGATGTGGTTGAACTTTTATTTACTTACCTATTCTTTAGTTATTACCGTTCACAGTCAAAACGGAGTAACTTGTAATAATTGTTATACTCGTAACTCATTTCTGTTTTCTTTTTCATCGTTTTCATTACAAAATCCGAATTCCTCCAGTACTCAAATCTACCAAGTAAACTGATTCAGCAGTTTCATTATGATAGACTATCTGCAGGCAGACTTCATTTTCGACCAGTGTTCCTTTGACAGTGTACATAATTTGTTGTTTTTCCCCCAGATTTGGTAACCTAAACCAGTGGTGGAACAACGCGACTATAGCGAGATTCAAGCAGCGAGCCAGGTGTATTCAGAATCAGTACTCAAACTATTCGGTGGAAGGACAACGGCTTAACGGGAAGCAGACACTGGGTAAGAATATAATTAGTCATAATTATGTTATATTGTATGCCATGACATTATGATTATTTCTTACGTCAAGTCACTACTAGGAAAGGTTCTAGGCAATATTCTTTTTAATTATGTACAATGTGAAAGTAGGAAATGACTTCTGATTTTGACATTAAAAAATACGTACGTTTAGTGGTACTTAGGTATCTACTGCGTTTTAATCGTCAGCAATCAATATACTGCTTCTCATTTTACACATCACAAAAAATTGCTTTCAGCCAAAAACCAAGTCAGTCCATAAAAAAAAACCTTGGAGATTATTGACAATATGTACCAATTTTTCAGGTGAAAACATCGCGGATAACGGAGGTCTGAAAGCGTCATTCCATGCTTACTTAGACTACGCTAGAACTGCCAAAGTAAACCTCACTCTCCCGGGACTGAAGTACAATGATCGACAGCTGTTCTTCATTTCATTCGCACAGGTAATAAAAAATATACATGTAACTAAATTAATTTTAGATTTATTATTCTGAAAAGATATAGTTGAGAAAAAAAAAATGAAAATGTATGTTTAGATTTTTTATAATTACTCAAATTACCCATTTTCTTTCGTTGGTTTTCATTTCATTGGTAGGGTTAATTGGTCTGGCTATCAGCTATCATATTTACCTTCTTAGTTCACATTTTAATCTTAATATTAGTCTTCCTTACTCGTGTCGTGGTGGCCTAGTGGGTAAAAGACCAACCTCTCAAGTATGAGGGCGCGGGTTCGATCCCAGGTCAGGCAACTTTTCTAAGTTTGTATGTACCTTCTAAGTATATCTTAGACACCATTAACTGTGTTTCGGATGGCACGTTAAACTGTAGGTCCCGGCTGTCATTGAACATCCGTGACAGTCGTTACGGGTAGTCAGAAGCCAGTAAGTCTGACACCAGTCTAACCAAGGGGTATCGGGTTGCCCGGGTAACTGGGTTGAGGAGGTTAGATAGGCAGTCGCTCCTTGTAAAGCACTGGTACTCAGCTGAATCCGGTTAGACTGGAAGCCGACCCCAACAGGATTGGGAAAAAGGCTCGGAGGATGATGATTAGTCTTCCTTACTCCTTTGTGACTAAATTATCCCACATTCCAGGTATGGTGTTCAGCAATGACCAAGGAATCCACAAAGATGCAGATAGAGAAAGATGACCATACCATCGCTAAGTACCGCGTCATAGGGCCCATTGCCAACTTGAGGGAATTTTCCGAACAGTTCCACTGCCCAATAGGGTCTAAGATGAACCCTAGAGACAAATGTGAGGTCTGGTAAGGTCTACAGGCTTTGGTAGGAGCATAGCTTTTGTCAGGTAAATGGGACAGATAGATCAAGAATTTGATGTCAAATATTTATGGTATGAAACCTAATGATGTACGTTACGAGGTTTTTGAGATACATAACCGTATACAGGAAAATGCTGTTGAAACCGGTTGAAACCTATTTTTGAGCGTAATATAATATATCCGGGCCTCAATTTAAAACCGCAATTACCAGGTCTTAAATACGTTTAGGTTTGTCCGTTTCATTTATCAAACTAGTCTAATTTAGCACGGAGTTGTAAAAATGGAGTGACGAGCGAAAATAATCGATCCTCATTGGACGATTTTCGACATCGCGTGATAAAGGTGATCCTTGATTGGCTGAATTTTTATAACTCCGTATTATTTGAAGTTGCAACACCCAAAATTTTTGATATTTTTACCGTATGTATATATGAGCTTAGCTGTTGTGTAACACGGGTATATGATTTAATAGTACCTTACAAGTTTATGTAGAACTAAATGATTTTGTACATAGTGTTAAACAATGCGGGGGTTAGAATTAAAACATGGTACAAGCCTTGTCCTAATCGGCTTTTGTATACAAAAAAATATTATATTAGCTTGTTTAATTATACCACTTAATTGACGTCAAAGAAACACAAGTATATGAAGTTAACGTATATTAAAATAACAGTGATAAGTATACAAAACCGACAAACCGACGGACAACGCTGAACAAATAGTACAATAGTTAAACATGATAATTTGTTAACAAATAAATAATATTAAGTTTGAAAAGTAGCAGATACCAGGTGTTACTTTGTGCCAAACGTTCACATAAAAAAAAAAAACTAAAGTTTCAGCTTGAGATGCGTTCCGATATTACGAATGTTGCAGTTATAATGTTACTAGCTTCCGCCCGCGGTTTCACCCGCGTTGCGATATGACTGTTTCACGTAGCCGGATGGTGACAAAAACTCCTATGTCCTTCTCCTGGTTCTAAGCTACCTCCCTGCCAGTTTTCAGCTAAATCGGTTCAGCCGTTCTTGAGTTATAAGTGAAGTAACTAACACGACTTTCTTTTATATATATAGATATAGATTTAATGTAAGCATATTGTGCGTAAATCAGTATGAATATAAATTCCGAGCTTACCACTGGCCTCTTCTAAAATAATGCTAAGTACACACGTACGATTTTGCTTGCATACTACCTGAAAAGTACAGTCAACAACAAAAACGTAGGTATGTACTATTATTTATTGAATACGAAATTAAAAAGTAGTGTTTTAAGATTTAAATTATCAAATGACCCGCTGTGGGTGCAGCGTGAGGGAGTGTCAGACTCTTACTGACTAAAACCCATCATGTTCCTTCGTAGGCCTTTATGTACCAGCGCCGCGGTAACTCGCGCGAACAATTCTTCTAATTTTATGACTGCAACATTTATAGAAATTGTAATATTCTGGTACCACAAGGATTTAGTATGGAGATAGTTGTAGGTGCCTGAATGCTTTGATTTGACTACAAATCGAATGACGAATTAAAATCTGCAACGCTGAAGAAATAGTAAAAAGATTGATAGAACAGAATACAAAATACAGTTGAGTGTCAGAGCTGCGTTGGATAAATCATTACTAATGTTAGACATAAATATATGACCCTGTTTGTAGCAAGTAACGTCTGAAACTACAGAACCGATTTCTTTCATTATAAAGTAACATTGTTACGGAGTACAATGACTTTATTTTATAGCCATAGGCATATAAACCTTAAAATAATTTCATGGTCTTCTCTCTTCAACTTTTATATAATTATACTTAATTATATAATGACACACTAAATAACCTTCTGTCATTCTAATAAAAAATATCGGATCTAAGTAAATCTCGCATTGTATTCTCTATTATCTCAAGAATGCTTCCTTGATAACCTAGGTATTTAAATATAAAATTAAAAATTAAACTTAGTATGTATACATATTATTAGCTTCTGTTATGTATAGATCCACCTTTTTTGATTTTTTTATAATCGTTTCTGTTGTAATATGAATTAAAAAAGCCGGGGCATTAAATCAAGTCCATTTATATATTATTTTACTTTTTAAGAATTATATTTTATTTTCTAATGTACCTAATTGTTTTGTTTTACATAGGTACTGTACATATACCGTCTTACCACAAAAACTTTTAAACGTCAGTTTAAGACTTGTCTAAAAAATGTCAGATTATGACGTCGACATATGGTTCATTTTGCAGCCACAATTTTTTTAGTCAAGTGTAAAACAGACGTTTAAGTTTTTGTAGTAAGGCCAATATTGTTTAATTTTAATTTAAGTTTGTTGATACGCGCAATGTGTAGACGTTAATGTACTTATTAAGTAAAACGGAGTGTAATTTTAATAGTGCCATCTCATCTTTTGTTTTTTAAGGTACGTTTTGAATACTGGCTAGCGACCGCACGTGCCGCGACTGCCTAACATCGGGCTTAGCTTAGCGTAGATTTCATGCAGTCGAGGCGCATGCGGTCGGAATTTGCAGTCGGCAGCTAGCATTCAAAAAGTACCTTTACAATGCAGTCTCGTTTGGCGACAAAATAATGTCCTCAAACTTATGTCGCCTGTAACTTCCTGCATTTGGATATGAATATTATTTAGGTAAATACCTATGATACGAGAGCTCGCGTGTTTTTGCGGGCCATTTCAGTATTGGAAGTGTAAGCGCCCAATGTAACGAGACGCATATTAATTTTGTAGGCAGTTTTATTAAAAATGCTGGTCATTTGTTGATGTTTAAGTATGAATCATGCTTTAGTTTTATCTCTGTTAGGTGTATTTGTGTGATAAATATTAAGATAATCGTGCGTGTCAGTGTTTTCTAAGGTACAGTCGGTGTCAAAAAAATGTGTACATTACAGTACATTTATTCAATCATATATTTTTAATTTGAAATTTGTACTCGTAAGTACACATGCTTTGAGACAGATTGTATGAAATACATATTTTTGTATATTTTACATAATCGAATTTTATTTTATCGATGTTTTGCTTTAAAATGTATGTTAACCAGTAGATAGCTACATGTGTGTATTTTAAGAGAGGGTACAAATAAGTGTGAGATATCTGAAGTTATCCGGAGAGAGCTCTTTGCTTAGCTAAATGAATTATCCACAGTTTAGAAAAGTGGAATATATGAGCAAAATTTTACTACATTTAGATTACTTACTTTTTATTTTTTTATATAAAGCAGCCAATCTAAATAAAATACATATTAAAACGGCTTATCAATGTCATTTTACATATAACTGCATAATGGGTAACTATACTATAGTCGAGTAACGTAGAAGCTTAACCGACTGTTAAAAGGATGATATTGAAAACAGTGTAAAACTTTTAAAACCTTAAAAGATGACAATAAACTTCTTGTCTCTCGATGTCTCCTTTATGTAAGTAACGGTAAAATAAAATAACTTTTGTATTAAAGATCATGCATAATCCCGTATTATTGCCGTTTACGTATTTACACATACGGTCTTTCCACAAAAACTTTTAAACGTGAGTTTAAGACTTGTCTAAAAAAAATACAAATTATGACGTTGACATACGGTTAATTTTGCAGCCACAATTTTTTTAGACAAGTGTAAAACAGGTGGTTAAGTTTTTGTAGTAAGGCCAATAATGTTTAGGATAATAAAACCTGCATTATAATCAAATTAAAGTCACAATTTTAATGCAAGTTAACATAAAAAATAAAAACGTTTGTAACCATGTGCATGTAAGTAAAATTATGTCTGTAAGAGAAGTACATTATTTTAGCTATAAAATCGATCACAAATATTTAAATCTTCCATAGAGGTTCTAATGGATAATACGAAATGGTTTACCCAAGCTTCTATTTGATGATTCTACAGTACTTAAAAGCCTAAATACATGCCAATTAATTTAATAGAACTTAAAACTATCTCATCCTCGACGAATCTCCTCTAACGATCCAACTATGTTGGGGTCGGCTTCCAGTTTAACCGGATGTAGCTGAGTACCAGTGCTTTACAAGGAGCTTAAAACTATCTGCTGGCCTAATATTAAATACATATCTATACTAATATTATAAAGCTGAAGAGTTTGTTTGTTTGTTTGAACGCGCTAATCTCAGGAACTACTGGTCCGATTTGAAAATTTCTTTCAGTGTTAGATAGCCCATTTATCGAGAAAGGCTATAGGCTACTTTTTATCCCGGTACGGGAAGTAGTTCCCACGGGATGCGGGTGAAACCGCTGGCAGAAGCTAGTTAAAGATATATAAGGCTTTACCATTTCGTATTACCCATTAGCACCTTAAATTCCATATCATTAGATTTTCTTAGATTGAGACCAAAATAGTTTTAGCTACATATTTATAATATCCACGCCCATACCTGAAATCAATTAGTTACTTTTAGAATTTAAAATATTACCTGAAACATTTAAGCAACTTAATATTACACAGTATTACAAATAATAGGTAAGGTTTGTATCTGACGGAATACGAGTCGCGTATTATCGGTCGTGTAGCTCCAAAATAAGCGAATCACTACATAGTATAAAACAAAGTCGCTATTTCTGTCCCTATAACCCTATGTGCCTAATCCTTTGTACGCTTAAATCTTCAAAACCACGCAACGGATTTTGATGCGGTTTTTTTAAATAGATAGAGTGATTGAAGAGGAAGGTTTATATGTATAATAACACCCATTAAATTGTGGGGAAATACTGATATCCCGTGCGAAGCCGGGGCGGGTCGCTGGTATAAAATAAAACATTTAATAATTCACACCTAACCGATGATGCGTTAGTGCGTCGATCATACATTTACGATACGCTCGACGTATTTTTCGTCGGATATGAACCTTCCCATAGGTTTCCATACCTTCTGTTGCACACACTGTCCTCTTTTATTCTTTTGAAATGTCGAATGTTTTTAAGGACAGCAAGATTCACCTGTTCACACAGATTTGTTGTGTAAGACTCACGTCAGACTTTTTGTATGACAGATAATAATCAGACAGATGTTTTGTGGGACGTTCTGACAAGGATTCTCTGACCGACTTTTTTTTTTAGGACATATGCGTTGCACTATAACTATCAGCGTGTTCTAGTTTTCTCTCACAAAAAAAATTGGGAGATTACCCTAAATCAAAGAATAAATAATGTATGGAAAAATATATTTCATCTTATGTGATCATACATAGGTAGGATATTGTGCGCAACAGCTTCAATTTTAGCAGTATTATAAGCAGGAAACATTTTTGCAGCTACATAATTATATCTAGAAAGATTGCCAAAGTATGTTTATATAAAATATTGTCAGTTTTCGTTCATTTAATATATGGTCGCAAAACGCCTACATTTAAACGAACAAAAATTACTTTGTGTTAATGACTGATTTATTTTATTTGTCGAATGTTCTTGAAAATAAAGTTGTCTTTTCAAACTTTTGAGTGATGTATTTCATTTTTACCCGACTGCCCCAGGTGAGTTATTAACTTAGCATAGCTCGATAGAAGTCAGATTTGTGGGTACTTGATTAATTATTTTTCCCATTTGGCACATTTCCTTTGCACATTGCACTACGCAGTGCGCTGAGGCGACGTTCCAGTGTGGTGTCTGAAAAAACGTTACCAAAAAACATTATCTACAGGCACTTGGGTAAATAAATATGATTTATTTAGAGATAATTTACTACATGAGATTTGGTTTGAATTGTAATGCAGACTATTTTCCTCGGAGGAAAGAAAAATGAGCCCAGATGCCATAATGCAGGTAGGTCATGCCTTTTAGTAGGCGGAACGAAAACGATCAGTTACTATTAAACTATCGAGATGTTTGAGTTTTCATTGGGTTTAATTTTAGTGTAATTTTATTCTAAAAGGATGGGCGAGTTCCAAAGAAGGCGTATGAGGGCGGAACTAGTAAAGTTCCTAGCCCCCGAACACCCGCATTCTGGCGACACGACTTTCTTAGGAGATTTTGTGGTATTGACATCTGCGCTAATCATTTTTTCTCCACGGTCCGGTGGTGACTTAGTTATGATAATGATGAATAATATTTTTGTTTTATTGCATTACCTTTTCAGATGTTGTAGAAGCGCGTACTTCTCTGCGCATACGTCTTCCCGCAGCGTGGGCAAGAGTATTTTTTCGCCAGAATGAGACGTCAATGTGAACTTTAACGTTGTACCTCTTTGCAAACGACTTGTTGCATATACTGTAAAAAATAGTGACTGTTATCATTGAATAAAACAACCATCACTCAACCATCATCATTGGACTGTCTTGTCATGACGAGTTCTTCTGTACTTCGGAATATCGGAAGGCACAATAAACTGGTGGCTCCCAGCTGTCATATGAACATTTTTTGCAGTCGTAACGGGTAGTCAGAAGCCAGAAAGTTAGACAATCAGCCTAGCCTAGAGGTATTAGTTGTATGGTTGCCCGGGTAACTGGGTTGAGGAGGTCAAATAGGCAGTCGCTCTTCATAAAACACTGGTACTCAGCTGCGACCGGTTTGATTGGAAGCCGATCCCAGCATAGTTGGAAAAAGGCTAGGTAGATGATTTCAAAATGAAAATATTTTGATTAATGTATGGCTTCACTCCGGAATGCATCCTGTGATGGTACTTCAATTGATCAGGACTGGACAGTATCTTGCCGCAGAAGTCACATAGAAACTCCTTTTCTTTATTAATTCCGTGTTCCTGTTAGTAGAAAAAACTTTAATGCGCTGGTGTAACAGGCAAAACAAGTTAATTATGGATCTATCGTCATCCTCTTGGAGTTCGGTAAAGTAAGTATAACTACGTATAAGATCGTCATTAACACTTCACATACATAAGTAACAGTTGTTGAGATAATTTGATGACAAAGCTATTTATGAACGTGATATGTAACAATTAAGATAATGAACATTTAAGTAAATTATTTTGTCTATGGGAGAAATTATGTTTTCAGCGTCTGCCTACTCGCTGAAAGCTTAAACGAAAGTCTTCAAACAGAGTCGTTGTTGTCTATATACCTAAGTACACACTGAATGGAGCTTATAGTACCGTGCAATCACTACTTTAAGAACCACAATGAAATAATTTCATCATCATCATCATCTCAGCCATAAGACGTCCACTGCTGAACATAGGCCTCCCCAGATACCTGTTGGAGGCGACCTGCATCCAGCGTCTTCCGGCGACCTTTATAAGGTCGTCTGACCACCTTAATGAAATATGTAATTTGATGGGACAAAACAAAGGCCTCCAGGGGTGACTTTTTTTTTTTTTTTAAGTCGTGGCTAAAGAACGCGTGGTGGCGTAGTGGGTAAAGAACCATCCTCTCGAGTATGAGGGCGCGGGTTCGATTCCAGGTCAGGCAAGTACCAATGCAACTTTTCTAAGTTTGTATGTACTTTCTAAGTATAGCTTGGACACCAATGGCTGATAAAAAGGTGAAGGAAAACATCTTGAGGAAACCTGGACTATAAGGTCTGAAATCACCAACCCGCATTGAGCAAGCGTGGTGATTAATGCTCAATCCTTCTCCGTGTGAGAGGAGGCCTGTGCCCAGGGGCGACTAACATAATAAAAAAATAGGAGTGAAAACTGCATGTAAGCATGAACGATTGATTTCAATGCATTTTATGTTGATAATGTAATTAAATAAATGAGTAATAACTGCTTCCCTTGTAGATAACATAGAGATGGAGTGGCTCTTATAAAATCATCGGGAAGTTTACGATATAAAGCTGTTTACAGACGAGCGATTGCTGATGGAATAGTCGCAGCGGTAGGTACCTAGGTATTGTGCAACTAAAAAGAAAATAAAGTGAACCTAGTACTAGTAGGTACTTGTAGCCATCTATCATGCTAACTCCTTCACCATGCAAGAAATCTAAACGAATGCATATACTTTTAATAATTGCTAGATTTTTGTAATTGTTTTTCTTAATGACTGCACAAGTGCACAAGACTGTTCAGGGGGTACAGAACTGTTGATCGCAACGACAACAATCATAAAATTAATCGCATATTTGTAAGCGACCTAAGATTCTGCACAAGATTGGTTTCGATAAAATAATTTATCAATATAATACTTAAGGCCTGTATATAACGTAGGGCAAATCAAACGATGTGGGACAAACGAACAAACATGTGGAGTGTTACTTTAATATTAATTGTAGTTGCAAGCTGTGAGTGATTTCTTCTTTTTATATTTTATCGGTTTTTGGCTATTTTTTTTTACTTTCATATAAAGAGTTGTGTAACTTAGAATTGTAATAGGTATTCTAAGTGAATGTTTCTTCTATGATTCATATAAGAATATCAAGTTATTACATTGAGGTTCCTAAGGTGATCCCCAGCGGCCCTGGTACATAAAATGCCTACGACGGAACACGACGGTTTTTAGTCAGTAAGAGTCTGACACTCCCTCACCTCTGCTAACCCACAGCGGGAGGGGTCATTTGATGATTTTTGACGTCGTTAAAAAAAAAGGTTCCTAACTTAGAATTGTAATAGGTATTCTAAGTAAATGTTTCTTCTATGATTCATTAAAGAAAACAGTTGGAAATATGATCTAAAAGTGATGAAATCTTAATAGATAAAATCTAATCTTAAGTCTATTTTACATGACTAAAAGTTAAAAATTTTGTTAAAAAAAATAGAATTATTAGGCTTGAATGTGTTTTCTAACTTATGTAAATGTGCTCTTTACCCTCTAGTGGGAAATAGTTTACCTTATTGATGGACTTTGCTTCATTACAAAAAACTCATAATTATGACTGTTCAACATAATATCAATTTCTGATGATACCAACAATTTAGCTTTTGAATGAATAAAACGTCAAAAGCACTCACTGAAAATGGTCTATATAATACCTATGTCTTTACAGTGAAATGGTGTAACTCATCGAAAAATGCGATTCGCTATTATTTTTCATTCGTTTCGCTTGCTATTTTTATTGAAACTACGTAAACTTCTGTTGTCAGGTAATGCAGAATCATTTGAATTAAAGACGGCTGAGCTGTCATCTCAGACTGTCAGTCGAATTGTAGGCGGGGTGGAGACCACCGTGGAAAGGTATCCATTTATTGTTCAGGTAAGGTCCTGCATGCTGCAACTCAGGCATCTACACGGTGCATGTAGCTGGAGCAAGTGACAAGAGCACGCGGGCGTGTATTTTGCTTTGGTACATGCGCGAGTCGTTGGACCCGCACGTTCTTAAAATGCATGTAACATGTGCCTCAACATGTAGATGAACCTGTAAACACCAATTCACCGACAGCATAAACTAATAAATAATGTAATTTTTCTTCAAACAACTGTTTTCTATGAATTTTCACTATCCATTTTCTATGTAAACGGTTGTTTTACGAAAAAAACTAACGTTTATACTGTCGATGAACTTGGGCCTTAGTATTTTACTACACAATAGGCGCGGGGGTGTAACACCGCCAACTTCCAGACTCAGGGCTTCTTTATGAAAGTTTCAAAAACCCACATAGAGATTTCGGCCCGTCCCGGGAATCGAAAACGAGACCTCGTGACCAGTCGCGCTATCGACGACAAGACCAACGAGGCAGTCAAAGTATTTATGTATTTGTAATGATACATCTGGAATGCATGATATGTTGCAGGTGCTATACAATGCTCAGTTCTATTGCGGGGGCTCCTTGCTGACGTCACGGCATGTGCTCTCTGCGGGTCACTGCTTCGTCAATGAGTGAGTACATTAGTGTCACTAGATGCCTCTAACCTACTTACTTTTGGTTTAAGTCTCCTTTGGAGACCAACTGGATTTTGGTACTGGGCAGGGTGGGAAACTAAGCTTTTGAATTAGGTTTAAAACTTAAAAGCTACAATAATTTTATTGTTCTAGCCCCCCTCCCTATTTATATATTACATAATGCAAAAATGAAAACGACGTTAAATAACATGATGTCATTAGATAAGTATAAAATTAAGCACACTCGATTCGAGCGCTACATTTACATACGCTATTTTATATTTATTGGAAAGGACTTCCCCGTTCTTATCGCGCCGAACAATATAAGTGTGAATTCTGACGTTACGCATGTCTATTAATTATCTTTTAGTGCCCTACCTTAGTATTAGGTATTATAGATTTCTTATCTTTAGGAGAAACCTACATATCTGTCGATTTTAAGCATAATCAAGTCCAGTTGTTTTAACACAAACAAACTGTCTCGAAAGAAGTTTCTAAAATGAATAAAGATCCTATTTTTTGCAGTTTCGGTTTTGTACTACCAGCTAGTCTCTTTGCCTTTAGGATGGGCACAACATTCCTGAACACAGGTAAGTTTGGATAACTCATATCTTGTTCCAGCTAAAAGTTAAAATTCGTCTTAATTCTACATGATGTGTAAACAGGTGGATCTCTGCACCAAGCATCGACAGTGATAGTCCACGAATCGTACAACAACCCGTTGCGGGATAACGACGTGGCCTTGGTGGTGTTGAGTTCAGCAGCTACCCTCAGCTCCAGCGTGCAGTTCGCGGTCCTCGGACCCCGGGGGCAGGAGCTACCTGATAACACCTCCGTCACCGTCGTCGGGTGGGGACTCACTAATGTGAGTACGAGAATATCAGCAATTAATTGTGTAAAATATACCTGATCGGCCCATTGACAGCTCTTGAACAAAAACTGACGAAAGTGTACAAATATTCAATCCGAGACGCAGATATCGCTGTCTAAGGTACGTTTTAGAAGCGAGCCCCTTCGATCCAAAACGTAATTTCATGTAAATACTCACAAATCAGGGGTCCGATTCTCCTAATTTTACTTAAGCGACATACGATTCACGTTCGACTCGGTTCGACTGAGATCCAATCCCGACTCGATTACGATTGAAGCGTATGTGGCATTCCGCTATTTTTTCTTTTTAATATACGTTTTTATACTTTTCTGTCATTCAATAATGAATCATTTTATCTGCAAATGATTTACGATTGCAATATGATTGTAGAGCAAACTACCGTATATACCAAAATCACCAAAATAGCAGACCAATCGCAAACCTATCGAATGTCGTTGGAATACGATTGGTCTTATATTAACAGCAGAATGCCCGATATGATTAAAACTGCTATTGCGATTCGATTTCTATTCGATTTTGACATTATTAACTTAGGAGAATCGGGCCCCAGTACTTAGTACCCACCCACAGCACGTGCGGTCGGTAATAAGAGTAGGCCGCTCGCTTACAAATTTTTTTTTTTTTTGTTTTTTTTTTTGGCCTCCCCCAAAGCCTTCCACTTTTCTCTATCTATCGCTGCTTGAGGCCAGTCCGAGAGGAAGCTGTCCAAGTCTTCCCTCCAGCGTTTCCTTGGTCTTCCTCTCGGTCGCCTCCCGCTTTCAAATACGTAACTTTAAACGTAGGTAACCTTTTTCGACAATTCAATGAAGATTGAATTTGACTACTTAGTTGGAACCCAGGGTATTGAAATTTTTTTTTGTTGAACAGGTGAATAACACAATGGCGTCAACAGTATTGAATGAGGTGACCGTACTGAAAGTCAACCGGTCGGTCTGCGAGGCTCGTTACCGCCTCTTGGAGGAAATATATTTTGTTCCGTTCCCGGTGACCAATAGCATGATTTGTGCCGGAATACTGGATGTTGGAGGTAAGCTACCCTTCAATCGTAAATCCATACGTAGGTTCTATCCTTTATATACTACTATATACCTCTATATACAATAGGTACCTACATACTTACGATAGGTACCTACACAAGGTACATAGGTATCTCATCTATGTATATTATAAAGTGGATACCTAATATTTTTTATATATGTTTGTTGTTTTGTTTGATACTACTGAAACGATTTGAAAAAATTAGGCTATATTTTAAGGGTACATACATAGTTGCCACGGGACGCGGGTGAAAGCTGGTACCAAAAGGTTACAAAGCTAATGTTTAATCGAAGTTCTTCACAAGTATTTCGAAAGAAATTCTACGTATTTTGTAATAGTGAGCAGTTTAGTACCAGGCAGCAGTTTAGTAAAAGGCCCAGGCAGATGATGTAGTGCAGACTTTTCCTCAAGTTGGCGGCAATATACTTCGAGAGTTTTTATAATGACCAATCGCAAATCTTATCTAACTGATAATTAATCATCTTTATCTATAGAAATACCAAATTATACCCTTCACTAGGTTAGGTAGGTAGCTCATGTAGCGTAGTTAGAAACTTTTTCATTCGTAAGGTTTTATTCATCACGATTGATACTGACCGGGCAATCATTTTAAATATATTCGATTTGTTCCATAGAATAAGTTTTTATATTGAAGTGTGTGACTTCACCTCTCGAGCCCAAACAATAAACATCGTGATATCTTTACCGTGGTGATATCGAATCAGTTTTTCATTTTGAGCAAGATAATTATCCCCCGGTACTACAGTACATAATCGGTTCAAATAAAAACTCAAGATAATATTATGATTCCGCCTTATTAATAGGTTTTTCCAATCACGTTCACGTTTAAAGCATGTACCCACGTTAAGCAGGCTTCGCAGGCTACCGATGTTAATAAGGATTAGAGTACCTTATTTAGAGTGTTCCTAGCCTAAGGTCACATGAACCCATAATACTACTAAGTACTAAGTACAAGAGATTATGCTAATAGAGAGTCAATAAAAACGATGGCATCATTTTTATCTTCCGAGCCTTTTTTCAACTATGTTGGAGTTGGTTTCCAGTCGAACCGGATGCAGCTGAATACCATTATTCAACATAGAGCGACTTAGGTAGTCATATTGGACCCCCTCATTCATATTGGATTGGAAAAAAAAAGTCGTGGTGGCCTAGTGGGCAAAGAACCAACCTCTCGAGTATGAGGGCGCAGGTTCGATTCCAGGTCAGGCAAGTACCAATGCAACTTTTCTAAGTTTGTATGTACTTTCTAAGTATATCTTAGACACCAATGACTGTGTTTCGGATGGCACGTAAAACTGTAGGTCCCGGCTGTCATTGAACATCCTTGGCAGTCGTTACGGGTAGTCAGAAGCCAGTAAGTCTGACACCAGTCTAACCAAGGGGTATCGGGTTGCCCGGGTAACTGGGTTGAGGAGGTCAGATAGGCAGTCGCTTCTTGTAAAGCACTGGTACTCAGCTGAATCCGGTGAGACTGGAAGCCGACCCCAACATAGTTGGGAAAAGGCTCGGAGGATGATGATTGGACCCCCTCAATACCTACAGTTTGCACGAACAACCCTTACCTAAGCAAATATGTATGACATATACTCCAAAATTAAAGAAAGCTAACTATGTTTCAGGCAAGGACGCATGCAATGGTGACTCGGGCGGGCCGCTGCTGTACGGGAATTTGTTGGTGGGAGTCACCTCGTGGGGCTGGGGCTGCGCCGAGCCGACGTGGCCCACCGTGTACGCCAGGGTCGCGAATTATACCGACTGGATCGAAGCTAAGGTAACCAACGTTAATGCCTGTTTAATGACGTGAAAAGTACCCTCTGTGGCTCCAAGCTAGGGGGATTTCTTGAACTGAAAAACTCCATTCAATCGGTTATGTTCATTCTTTAGCCATTCGTATTACAGGGTCGCGGTAACTACATATTTGGAACAATTCCTTAAAACATTCATGCCAAAAGATGATAATGAATAGTTTCGAGAAAGACTTTTGAATTTTAGACAGTAGTTTTTCTATGGAGTTATAAGATACTAGCTTCTGCCAGCGGTTTCACCCGCATCCCGTGGGAACTACTTCCCGTACCGGGATAAAAAGTAGCCTATAGCCTTCCTCGATAAGTGGGCTATCTAACACTGAAAGAAATTTTCAAATCGGACCAGTAGTTCCTGAGATTAGCGCGTTCAAACAAACAAACAAACTCTTTAGCTTTATAATATTAGTATAGATATTATGGTTAATCAGATAATTATGCTTCCTGCCCAAATTTGAATTACCATAAACCACTTCTATGGAAGAAGTGGGCACCACGCGACACAATTAATGTAGATATCGCTAAAAGCATTTATCACGAATTTATCAAACAACGTACAGCCATTGATGTATAAAATCTAAGATAAACAGTTATTTTATCGATTCTCTGTTATCTATGTTGTTAAATAATATCGATTGATTGTAAAATGAAACATGGCCTACGTAAATTATTGCTGTTAAACTTGTGTTTGTTGTAAATTAATTGAGATTGGCCTATCTTATGGTTTAAATAGTGACGTGATCTACTCGTACTAATATTATGAAACAAAAGCAAAAGTCTGTTTGTAGGTATCTTTTTTGTTATTTTAAGCAAAAACTACTCGTTGGATATTCATGAAACTTGGCTTACATAATCAGAACTATCTGGGCTACTTTCCATCCATGTGCTTGAAAGGAATTCCTTCAAAAAACCGCAGGCGAAAGCTTGTCTATACCAGGTAATATTATAAAGAGGAAAACTTTGTTTGTTTGTTTGGTTGTAATGGATGAACTCAAAAAACACTAAAAAGCAAAAAAAAATAACTAATTTTAGGAGCATCGGCCTAGAAGTCGGTGTCTAATGGATGTCCCTAAGTCAATTTTGCCACCGACTTCTAGGCCGATGCTCCTAAAATTAGTTTTTTTTTTTTGCTTTTTAGTGTTTTTGGAAGTCGGTTTTATTTTTTTGTAAAAAAGTTTTTTATTTTCAGCTTTTTAGTGATACGAATAGGTCACTATCCACATAACTGGAAAGGTTTCATTAATACGTATAATATAAGCCCAAACAGTAGTTTTCATTTTCAGTTGTCGAGCTCCCTCGACCTTCTCTAGTCTCCATCATCAGGTCAGCTCCAAACCTTCACTGTTGCAAAGGTCTCGTCAATAAGAATAATATAAGCCCAAACACGAGGTAGTTTACATATTCAGTTGTAGAGCTCCCTCGACCTTCTGTGGTCTCCATCACCAGGTCAACTCCAAACCTTCACTGTTGCAAAGGTCTCGTCAATACGAATAATATAAGCCCAAACACGAGGTAGTTTACATATTCAGTTGTAGAGCTCCCTCGACCGTATCTGGTCTCCATCATCAGGTCAGCTCCAAACCTTCACTGTTGTAAAGGTCTCGTCAATACGAATAACATAATCCCAAACACGAGGTAGTTTACATATTCAGTTGTAGAGCTCCCTCGACCTTCTCTGGTCTCCATCATCAGGTCAACTCCAAACCTTCACTGTTGTAAAGGTCTCGTCAATACGAATAATATAAGCCCAAACACGAGGTAGTTTACAGATTCAGCTGTCGTGTTCCCTCGACCTTCTGTGGTCTCCATCATCAGGTCAGCTCCAAACCTTCACTGTTGAACAGTGCTATCAGGCATACATATGAGTGTCAAGGTTTAACCCTATCTATGCCTACAACTTTCGAAAGTTGCCCTCGATTTCTCAAGGTTTCCATCATCAGATCCTGACCTGATGAATATGGGACTAATTGGCAACTATTCCGCGTCGAACAAAAAAAGAATCACGTAAATCGGTCGATAAACCTCGGCGTAATCGATGTACATACATAGAAAAAAAAAAAAAAAACATACCGGCCGAATTGAGAACCTCCTCCTTTTTGGGAAGTCGGTTAAAAAACTACTGGACCGACTTTAAATATTCTTTCGCCATTTCACCATTCATTAGAAAGCTATATTATCTGCAAGTAACATAGGCTATATTTTATCCCGGTGCGGGCAGTAGCTCCCACGGGACGCGGGTGAAACCGCGGGGAAACGGCTAGTTATCAATATAAGTTAAAATATAAATAAGTAAATCAACAATGACAATGTGGGGTCTTTTCTCAGATTGATCTATCTTCGTTACAGATTCAGCAATATAACTCGGCGACCATCGGCAGGGTCGGAGCGGTTACTCTACTCACGCCTTTTTTGTTCCTGATACTCAACTTATAAGATATTACTAGGGAGACGAGTGAAGGAAGGCTTCAGAAAGCTTGGTGAAGTTAAGAGTAAAAATGTGATATAATCATCGGCACGGATATTGAGCCTCGTAAAGCGATCCCCTCTTCCGCCGGGAGCTCAATATCTGTGCCGATAACTATACTTATATGTACAGCATGAATGTTATATTTTGGCGAAGTTTAAATTTTCTTGTCTCTAGGTTATTTGAAAACTTGTAACGTACAAATTAGATTTAAAACTGCTAACGAAATTCGGGTCACGATAATAATTGAACAGCACAGTCAACATAATTTATATTTTCCTACGGTTATAATAATTTTGACTGAGCTGAACAATTCAGTGTTTTTTTTATAAGATTAAGGGTCAATCCCCACTGAAAGAGCAGCGGCCGGCAGCGGCCGTAAATGCAAGTGATTGAGCGCGAGCGCGGCGGGACGCGCGGCGCCGCGCTCTTACATTGTCGGCCGGTCTTACGGCCGCTGCCGGCCGCTGCTTAGCTGAAAAGCTAAGAGCACGGACAATGTAAGAGCGCGGCGCGGTGCGGCGCCGCGCGGCCCGCCGCGCTCGCGCTCAATCACTTGCATTTACGGCCGCTGCTCTTTCAGTGGGGATTGACCCTAATGTTATAGGTACCTAAAGTGTCCTTTTGTATTGAACCTATATTGAATAATAAATAAAATGTAAATATTGAATTTAAAATGATTTGGTTTTAAAATATGTTTTTTCTTACTGAACATTGAACAACCTAAATATTACAAATAGGTATTGAAATAATTTATGAACAGCAAAGTAGTCCATTCTTAGGAGATCACAAATATGCAATTCGTTTTACATAAAACTATAACCGAACTGGCTAGCAGTATTTAAGCTGACGTTTCCGGAGATACTTAATTTACTGGTAATAACAGCATAATTAGCTTGTGCGTCGTCAAACAATTTACTTTCTGACTAAAACCTACTGGTGAGGCTTAATATTTATATGGATTAAGAAGTAGGGCATTTAAGAAAATAAAATAGGTACTCGGAATAAAAAATATTTATTGACGTATTATTTATGCCTAGTTTCTGTAGGTATTACGCAGTGCGCTCAGGCGACGTCCCAGCGTGCTGCCTGAAAAGTTACAAAAACATTATTTTTAGGCACATTGGTAAATTGAGATTATTTAATACTGGAGATTTGGTTGGTTAGTTCACCCTGGTTTAGTCAAACTGAGAGGTATGATGAACTATATTTTGGTTTTAGTGCATTACCTTTTCAAATGATGTAGAAGCGTGCTTCTCTGCGCATACCTCTTCCCGCAGCGTGGGCAAGAGTGGATTTTTTCGCCAGAATGAGATGTCATGTGAACTTTGACGTTGTACCGCTTTGCAAACGACTTGTTGCATATGCTGTAAAAATAGAGTGAATACTGTTAAAAGGTGCACTAGCTAATTTTATAACTCCTGGTGTTAGGTAGCCAATTTATCAAGAAGTTTATAAGTTATGGTGCGTTGAACGTCAGCAAAACTGCGTGCAGAAGCTACTAAACGCTTAAAAGTAGAAGTTTTTCGTAGTTAGATTTTATTTATTTCTAACGGCCAACTGCCATATAATGAAAAAAATATAAATAGCGGTTGAAGCCTTGGTACATCGGTACTTAATATTCATTATCACTTAATTACAAACCTGCATGAATATGGCTTAACTCCAGAATGCATCCTGTGATGGTACTTCAGTTGATCAGCACTAGAGAGTATCTTGCCGCAAAAGTCACATAGAAACTCCTTTTCTTTATTTATTCCGTGCTCCTGAATATAGACAAAAGTTTAGAACATGGAGTACAAAATAACCAGCGGAGACGTCATAAGCAAAGTCTTCTAAGAAAGTAGTATGCTAAAATGCAGGTTTGGAACCCGCCCATTTTTTTTTTATTTGAATCAAATCAAAGATTGGTCTTGGTTGATTATTTTTTTTTTCAGTTTCAGAAATGAAAATAGCTGAAATAAGTTAAAAATTCAGGGTGACAAATTATATCAAACTTATAATATTTTTAAGTAATACAATCTGTACATACCTCTAAATGTAAACTAAGGCTGTTGGCACTATCACACTTTTGTCCGCAATGCACACAGATGTACCGTTTCACGTTTGACGACTGTGGATGCATTGAGCTTCTGTGAGCTGTTAAATATCTGTAAAATTCAAGTGTTTTGTTTTAAAATTTTATGGAGTGAACTTACACATTAGGCTGCCGCCGGCCATGTCCGATTTTTTCTAGGATGTCCTCACTAGGATTTTTTGACCGATTTTTGTAAAACAATTGCGTTGCACTATTGCTATCAGTCTTTAGTTATCTGTCAGATAAGTTCCTGATAGACTATCAGAGGTTTTGTCAGTTACCAGTGAAACTGGCCATACATTTTTTACCCTTAAGACCGATTTTTCAATCGCCTGATAACTTATCTGATGAATATGTTTGACATTTTGACAGCTTTTGTATAGAAAATACCTCAAACCGCCCCATTTATTCCTGAGATAGAAGTTAACTGATGATTAAGAAACCGGCACTTAATCATAGAGAAATTATAAAAAACAAGTAGATACTTAGTTTTCTGGTTGTTCTAACCTGGCCATATGAAAAGCTAGGCCACATATACTGCAGACAAAAGGCTTGAGTCCCGTGTGGATGTTCTGATGCTGTTCATACCAGGTCTTCACGTTGAAACCCTTGCCACATTTCTCACAGGTGTACTGGAATATAAAATGGGTAGATAGAGAATTTTGCATGGTGACCCATCGTGACGTACAGGCCTAAACAATACCGCTTTTTCACATTAAACATTTTGGCCGTTATTAGCTTGTTTGAATCAGTAAACTTCTTCATCATTAACTAAAGATACAAGAGGGATTGGGATCTTTTTTAACCAACCAAATAGGAGGAGGTTATCAATTCGAATGTTATGTTTGGTCACCCATATCCCAGTGGTTTACCAAATGACTTGAACAATTATTTTTTCTTTGCTGTCCTATAATCTATACTAATATTATAAAGCTAAAGAGTTTGTTTGTTTGTTTGAACGCGCTAATCTCAGGAACTACTGGTCCGATTTGAAATTTTCTTTCAGTGTTAGATAGTCCATTTATCGAGGAAGACTACTTTTTATCCCGGTCCGGGAAGTAGTTCCCACGGGATGCGGGTGAAACCGCTGGCAGAAGCTAGTATTATATATGGCTTTTTAATTGCAGTAGCTGATGCACAAACCCTCTACATTGTATATAGTTTTTATAGATGTATATAAAACGGAGTAAAATATCACTTAGAAATGCTACAAACCTTATGTACAGACTGATGTCTATTCTCATGTTCTTTCAAAGCTCCCTGGTAAGCCGTAGAGTACCCACAATTGTATGAACACTGCAGTTTTATACCACTGTGTACCCGAGCGTGCCTGATGATCTCCATAACTGTCTTATATGTTCTTCCTGTGAAAAATATACATACAAAGAAATTGGGATGTCTGCTTATATGCTATACTTTTATGCTATGCAACAAATAATATAGGCAGATTATATTGATGGCAAATAAAACTAAATAGTTGGGATAAAATTTTGTATTCTGATTAAGTACAGTTGTTGAAAATAGAGTTTTAATTTCATGCTAGATAACATAATGCTTGCTCTTTATAATTTAAGTAGGGATCTTTGTGTTGTAAGAATTAAGGTAGAAATTCAGAGTTCTTTTACTTACCGCAAAGCTTACAAATTAATGGTCTCTCATCATTATGACTATCAATATGTTTTAAAATATCTTTCTTTGTACTAAAATTTTCCTCACAAATATCACAGTCATACATTATATTACCATCTATTTCTTTTTCTGTATATTTTGTACTAATATTCTTATTTAAATGTTCATTATGATAATGTTTATTAAGATCTGACTGAGAATCACATGGTTTTAAACAAGTGAGACATGTAAATTGTTTTATGGCCTCCTTGTTTGTGTCTATGGTATGATGTGGTTCATTCAATGGCGTAGAGTTATTCTCTTTTCTTTTTTTTCTTGGTCTTTTCTTATTTTGAATTTCTGTTGGCGCTGTGTGTAGTTCTTTTTCTATTTTTATATTTGAAAGTGTTGTTTCATCGTCTGAGCTGCTGTGGTTGCTGCTAAAATGATCAGCCAATTCTTCATCTTTTAGATTGTTATAATGTAAATTATTGTCTTTATTTTTTGCTTTGTTAAGTTTCCTTTTACTTTTAATTTTGTTTTCTTCTGTACCTAATTCAGTATCTTCATTTTTAACACACTGACTATCACAAAATATAATTGGTTCAGTATCTTCTGCCTTAATAGGAAAATTATTAGTAAAATTTAAGTAATATTCTTGCAAAGTGCCTTCTTTTAAATATTTTCTTAATTTATCTTCATTTTCTTGTACAGTTGAACAGAATTTGGTCATGTCTGATATCTTTTTAATGCATTCATTGCATAATTTGTTTGGCAAAGATTCATCAGTTGATATCTAAAAAATAAAAAATAGGTAAGCTAAAAATATAGGTAAGCAAACGTTACTTTAAGATGTTTTTAAAGTTTCCTACATCAACAATATATGTATGGTACGTATAATGGATGGTATTTATATTGTTATATATCCCTTATGTATCCAAAATAAAAAGAATAGAAAGAAATATGTTAAAGAATAATATTGCAAAACTTTAATTCATAAAACCATTTATTGTTCGAGCAAAACTTTGAATAAGTAGGTATTATAAACTTTGGAAAACTTACGTCTATTGTCAGAAAAGTTTGAATTTTACTAAATATGTCGCACTCCTGTATCTTACACATGTTATTGTCGGATGTTGATAAACAAAATCGACATAAATATCCAATATCCATGGTTATTTTAAATTATAAACTGAAATCTCTTCACATTTTCCATTCGATTTGTTTGTTGTCAAACAAAATAAATTAGTAAATAGTAATTACCCACATCATTCCACTACAGGCACGGTCAAATTCATAGCATGTCTATTTGCTATCTCTTTCTTGTTTGTATGGAAGATGAAACAACAGTCGAGTCATCTGCGATGACAGCGGAAGAGTGGAACGCTAAATGTTGCCATAACTGGAGTGTTGATTACCCCTTCAATTTATACAACTATTTACCTACGACTTTTCTCGAGTATCTATTACACTAGTCAACAATATTTTCCTTTTTTATTGTATCCAAGGTGAAACATGTAAATTTTTAACAACAATATTTTCCTTTTTTATTGTATCCAAGGTGAAACATATAAATCTTTGCAGATTATCTATCACAGAATCGAAGTCTAGAACACAGGACTGCTCTAGCAGTTCTAGTTTTGGAGAAAAAACAATCTGAAAATGCCTAAAAACGCTTTTTTAACGATATTTAAAGCCATTTTTCTACAGACACTATTTTTTTTCGTATTTTCTAACTAAAGAATCATTTAGTACTGCTCTTCTCAATTCAAATCCAGTTTACTTTACATCAGTACGAGTTTCCATTCTCGTGATATTTTTTTTCAGCTACGTCGTACGATTTTCCTTACATTACTAATTGACATTTTAGTATGGACAAAATACACCGTAAATGTAAAATGGTATATCTTGAGAAAGAAAACTCGTAATGATGTAAAGTAACTGGATTTGAATTAAGAAGAGCAGTACTAAATGATTCTTTAGTTAGAAAATACGAAAAAAAAAATAGTGTCTGTAGAAAAATGGCTTTAAATATCGTTAAAAAAGCGTTTTTAGGCATTTTCAGGTTGGTTTTTCTCCAAAACTAGACGTGCTAGAGCAGTCCGGTGTTCTAGACTTCGATCCTGTGATAGATAATCTGCAAAAATTTATATGTTTCACCTTGGATACGAAAATGCTGTTGACTAGTGTTATTTATACTTACTTATATCTAAAGAGGAAAGATGTGATTGTTTGTTTAACTATGGCATCGAATAGTCTCCGAATTTACTGAATCGATTTGAGTATGGGCTGTTTTATTCGGGTATGAGAAGTTCCCACAGGTGCAACCGCGGGAGAATATATAGGCAATATATCTTTTTTACAAGTTTTTGCGAGTTTTAACCTAAATATTCGTCATCGTTGTAATTTTGTTGGATTTCGAATCACATATTTTCACTCCAACGAAAGTACTAACATTATAAAGCTTAAAAGTTGATTTGCTTTATGTTTGTTTGCTTGAACGCTCTCATCTCAGGAAGTACCTATATATCCCATTGTGGGAGGATAGGAAGGAAGTTTCAGACTCTTACTGAGTTACCACCTAACCAACCCTTTGTGTTTTAGGGCATCGGTGATTCATTCATCATGGGAAATTCTACAATTTGATAAAAAAATTGCTTCAAAAACAAATAACTAAATATTTTAATACATTCTATAGCATTTCGTTCGATCTATCTCTAGTATTTTTCTTTGCTAGACCTCTTTTTGTCACGGTGGCTCGGTTTATCATGGGGCAATCCCAGTTACAAATTGCAGTAGATATTTAAAAATCATCGAACTCTTCCAAAAATATTATTTTATCATATCCTGACAGATAGCATAAATATTTATCCGTAATTCGATGTGAATCATAAATTAAGAACGCTAATTGCGTTTAAGGGTAAGTTGCGATAAGATAAAAAATTAGCTTCTATACTAATCTGTTTAATACAAAGCCCCATGGGTAGTTGATAGTATTCAATGGAATATCGGTTGTACGTCCTCTGATAAAAGTACATCCCGTCCAGGGCAAAGACTATTAAATTAACCTACATAGCTGTTTGGATATATTTTTACCTAGTTTTGTATTTTCTTTGGGAAGTTAGTTCTGTAATAAATATCTGAAAAATAAGTATTTTGATCAAATAACAGATATGTATTTAAGAATGTTGTAAATTGCAGAGGAAGAGATACTCAATTATTCTCAACTAGAACAGGTAGAGGCTAAGTAATGCCAAGTACACGTAGATTATAAGTAATGCTAAAATACCATAATGATTCAGGACAAAATTATAAAAAAATAAAAAGAAAAAGCACTTAGCAACGTAGGCATGATCAGTGCCGCTGTACAGTCTGTCATGGATCATAATCTTTGTCGGGTTTCATGAGAACAATATGCAACAACATAAATTAAACAACATTTAGAATGCGTACGCACCGACAATCAGTCTAGTCCTTAAATATGAAGTAACATGACATGAAAATAATTTATTGTTTTAAATATATTAATTAAAATAACAGAAGTATACTGTGTTAAATCGGAATAATTTAAAGTGAAAAATGTTTGTAAAGTGTTTATTATTGTTATTTGTTCTCAGTTTTGTTGAAGCAGACCGTAAGTAATTTTTTAGTCAATACCTAATATTAATTTTAAAATATTCGTTTATATTTATTTAGGATTGGTATACTTAAAACTTGCACTTGGAGAGGCCTATGTCCAGCAGTGGACTGCGATAGGCTGAAGATGATGATGATACTTAAAACAACCAACCAAAGTAGGACACCATAAAGGATTAAAAACATACACTTTTTTGTACTTCGATTATAGTCTGAAGAGGAGTTAGGAGTATAATGTTACTAACAATTGAAAAAGCTTTGAAACAAATTAACATATCATTAAGTAATATGCTGGTATTTTTGTCTTTACATTTTCTAATAGGTTTAAACATTTTTGCATGGTCTCTTTTACATTATTTGTGTTCTGAGATGAAATTCAGTATTACCGAATTTGTCTTAAACAACTTAACGTAAGCTTACATTCTGTTGACCGGGCTAATATTAATGCGAATGTATACTACTTAAGCTGTTTTGTAAGGTTTTAGACATCCACAGTGAAGTGTCTTAATATTCAGAAATGTACACTTTTGAATGCTTAGATGGATAGGCAATATATCGGAGTTAACTTATCATTCAGCTGATGCAATTAAAGACTTTCCAATGTAAGAAATATTCCCTAAAAACTATTCTTTGATTAGAATACCTTAAATAAATACTCTTCTGTAGTTGCAATGTGTAATTGTATGATAACTTTGCATAGTGAGTGATTTTTGGTTTCTGTCGTTTCCGTTGCTATCTCGGTTGTGCCCATCCGCCTGAAGCTGCGTGGGCGAGTATCGTGGAATAAGAAAAAAACTGGATATGGAGTTATTTTTGACCCCTATGGTTTTTGTTTTATGCTTAAAGTATAGATTATTGGCAGAAAATTATGTTGTAAAATCTCATGAAAAAAATACGCGACATTAACGTAACCTTGCTGACGACTTTCTGAGGTCTGACGTAAAATACGTCCCATGAGTACATAGACATTTTTTTCAATTCATTCGCTTTTTGTTCTTAGCCTATATTGTCCGACCGCTGGGTAAATGCCTTCCACCTAATCTTCCAATTTACCTACCTTACGACATTGAAATAGAACTTATTTATACCTCATATCAGAATATTAATATGTACGTTTCTATTTAGAAACACAAAAATCATGACACTGTTTATTTGCAATAGTTAATTGGCGTTCAGATAAGTTTTAATTAATACCTACTTATCTCATATTCATTAAAACGCGGGTAAAACATATGATTTCCTGGAATAGCCCTATACTTCAATATTACTATTTTGATTAAACTATAAACTTCCTCTACAGAAGTACTTAGTTGTTGTTTTTTGATATTCTTGTACCATAAAGTATCAGGTATGTACCTTCATTATTATGTGTACCTTCATTACTTAATATATATTTAGTAAAGTCACAGAGTACTTTTTATATTGCGTGGTTTGCCCAACATTCAAATACTTTTTAGTCGCTTTTTCTTGCAAAGTACAAACTTCAAAGGTCAAAGGGGATCGTGCCTGAAAGGCTGATTGCTTTACGTCGAATGGCAAGGGCTTTTAAAATACAAATTAATTACCACATGGATTCTTGCTTTAAATACATGCTCTTGCTGGAAATTCACACCACACCTATGTTTCCTCATGTTAGATAAAAATAGTTACACTAGATTTCCTCTATATTTATATTTAAATAGTTACATGCGTTACCTTTATTCCTTACTTTACACATTCAATTAGCATTATAAATATGATGTGACTCGGATTTTTACCGCGTTTTCCTGTAAATATTTGCACAATATAATCTAAAAACAACATAAATACCTACATATGTATGTGTTTTTGTATTTATTTTATAACGCTAACAGTTTATTTGTTTGTACGCGCTAATCCCTGGAACCGCCGATTTGAATATCCAGGATGGCTATAGTTAATGGAAGCAGAATGTAGGTAGTTTGTACGGGACACGGATGAAACTGCTAGCGGAAGCTAATGTATATAACAGAGAATAAAAATACATACATACTTAAAGAATCTCCTTTGCTACAAGAGCGCCTTGTCATTTCAATATATATTATAATTAATGGTTTTTAATAAATAGGTAAAGATGTTGAACGTTTCGGTTCTAATTTATTTAATACAACAGTCCAAGGAAATATCTGACAAGGTTAAAATAAACAACAATACAAACTTACCTATCTTTGTGTTAAAAACACGAGTTTATAATATTATCAGCCGGACGCATGACTCTTGATGGAACGCATGACATCAAACTTCCGTCCTCGTGGAAATAAGACCGTAGCATACAGCTTTTTGTAAAAAACACGCATAAGTTGAAACCCCGAATGATAATATCTTTAGGCATATCATCTGCCTAGCCTTTTACCGAAAGAATAGATTGAAGGATACGAATAGTGAATGTGGCGTTTGGAATATCATCCGATAAAAATGACAAAACTTTACAATTGCCGCAATGACTCTTTTCGATGGCATCATTATTTTTTACTTCTTGGAAAGAAAGTGGCAACGCCCAGCTGTCAGATGATCAGTTCCCTTATTTTAAACAACAAAGGATTCGTTTTGCTGGACGGTACTTTTTTGGCTAAAGCTTCATATAATAAACGAACCATCCGTTAGCAAAACGATTCGTTTCTGGTTTATAAAAACCAGGCTCGACTATAACAGTAAAAGACATAGCTGAAATTCTGAAATTTATTTGTTGCAGATTATCGTTATTACCGTCCCACAGGATCAGCATGCGTGGTCCCTCGTATCCCCCACGGCCGCGTGCGACCGAAGCAACGGGGGTCTTTTATAAAATACATCTGTTCACCCGGATACACGTTAGTCGGCAACAAGTATGCCACGTGTAGGGCTGGGCGCTGGGATGAACCAATACCTATTTGTGTTAGTAAGTATTCTTCATCTGAAAAATATATTTGATATCTGGTTTTATCTGAAATCAAAATTTATGTAGATGAATTTTGGTCATCATTTGCCTAGCCTTTTCACAACTATGTTGTATGATGCAGCTGAGAACCAGGGGCCCAACTCTCCTAATTTTACTTAAGCAACATACGATTCACATTCGACTGCGATCCAATCACGACTCGATTACAATTGAAGCGTATGTGGCATTCCGTTATTTTTTCTATGAAATAAAAGTTTTATCCTTCTCTGTCATTCAATAATGAATCATTTTGTCTGCAAATGATTTACGATTGCAATATGATTGTACAGCAAACTACTGTATAGACCAAAATCACCAAAATAGCAGACCAATCGCAAACCAATCGAATGTCGTAGGAATACGATTGGTCTTATATTAGTAGCAGAAAGCCCGATATGGTTAAAACTGCTATTCCGATCATATTGCGATTCGATTTCTATTCAATTTTGACATTATTAACTTAGGAGAATCGGGCCCCAGTGTTTTATATGGAGCGACTGCCTATCTGACCTTTACAACCCAGTTACCCAGGCAACTTGAGGCAACCCAATACCCCTTGGTAAGACTGGTTGTCAAACTTACTGTCTAAAAATTAATAGATACCTAAATGAATCCCCTTAAAATGGCAGGTTAACTAAATGAGAATTCAAATAAATATACTTTTGTATTTTTACAAGTATTTTACTAAGATGTTTGTATTCTTTTATTAAGAGTCCGGCTGCCCACCTCTGGAAGAAGTAAAGAACGCAGTGACTATCCCGTCTCATAACAGGGCGTGGGTGGTTTACTTTTGTTTACCCGGACATCAACTTGTTGGCTCACCAGCATTGTACTGCGATGGATCACAGTGGAACGCCACTGTTCCGGGATGCTATGGTAATACCAACATTATTTATTATCTAAGTATAATTTGCAGTGTTATGCAGAGACAAGCAAACCAATTTAAGCATATTAAACAAAAGAGTCATTTAAATTAGCAATTACCCTGATTCGTGGGTAAATACTATCTAAATGGTAACACAGGTTTTGAATTCAGAACAATAATTTTCCCGCTTTTTTTTTAATGGTTTCTGTTTCAAATTCATAATGACAAAATTAATATTTTAATTCAATGTGTTGAATAATAATTTTTAGGGTTGAATAATTATTTTTAACCCCGAACAAATATGTAATTTTAATGATTAAAAATGGAAGGTAGGTCGCTAATGGTATTTTCTAAATACCTACCTATGTGCAACTGTTTTGTTAATCCCAAACCTTAACATATCCTAATATTTCAAAAAAATTGTCGCGAAATAGGTATGGTACTCTACATTGTTTTCAAATAACTTTTCCCAGATAACTCTGCGAAAGTGTCGACTTTTTGTGACTTCGAAGACTCGAACGTTTGCGGGTGGAAACGGGATGACTTGCATGACTTCGACTGGAGATGGTGGAGCAACAGGACTCCCAGTTCCTTCCTACAAACTGGACCTACTTATGATCATACCTACGGAGCTAATGGGACAGGTAAACTGTTAATTTGGGTCGTCCAGGCCCAAGTTCATTGATGACATAAACGCCAGTTGTTTTTAAGCAACTTTTTATAATGAAACTTGAACATGTAAATCTTAGTAAACGGTTGTTTTAAGAAAACTGGGGCCCAATTCTCCTAAGTTAATAATGTCAAAATTGAATAGAAATCGAATAGCAATATGATTGCAATAGCAGTTTTAACCATATCGGGCATTCTGCTACTAATATAAGACCAATCGTATTCCAACGACATTCGATTGGTTTGCGATTGGTCTGCTATTTTGGTCTATACGGTAGTTTGCTCTACAATCATATTGCAATCGTAAATCATTTGCAGGCAAAATGATTAATTCATTATTGAATGACAGAAAAGGATAAAAACTTTTATTTCAAAGAAAAAATAACGGAATGCCACATACGCTTCAATCGTAATCGAGTCGTGATTAGATCGCAGTCGAATGTGAATCGTATGTTGCTTAAGTAAAATTAGGAGAATCGGGCCCCTGATGTTTATATTGACGGTGAACGTAAGGTTAAGGGAGGGCGTATTTGTTTTTTTTTTTATGAATATTCAGCTTAGTTTGCTGTTGTGATTATGTGTGATTATATGATTTTGGTTTTGGTAAAATAAACCTTTGCCCAATTTTGTACGTACCTATTTTATATAAAACTGAAAAAAAAAGTAATTACCTAGGTACATACAACGAAAGTTCACTTGCTCTTTACTTGTAATATAGTTATCGTCTCTTCGCATACTTACGTATTAATAAATCTGTTTTTTTTTTTTAATCAAGAAATTAAAGTCTGAAAAGCTGAAACCTGTATTTATCCCCGTGAGAGAGAAACAAACACACGAGAAGAGGAGATTTCTAGAATCTTTAATTAAGTTTCTATAGAAGAGTTTAAATTGATTTTAATTTAATTCCTAAACTCTTCTTTTCTATTTGCAGGTCACTATATGTACATAGAAAGTACGGGAGCCGTGCCGAATGATACAGCTCGGCTGCTGTCACCAGTGTATGACGCTTCCGTGGCTAAAGATGGCTGCTTCGTCTTCTATTACCACATGTATGGAAGGTCAGTGGCCCTTGATATTATGACGAGGTATCAATGACATGTTCGGGCACATTTGTTCGCGAACAAGAAATGTGTACGCGTTGGTCCACAGCGCTACAAAGGCGCACAGCTACAAAGGTTACAATTTCGCGGACATCCCTTCCCTACTATATCCCTATTAATATTATAAATGCGAAAGTTTATTACTCTGTCTGTCTATCTGTTACGCTTTCACGTCTAAACCACTGAACTGATTTTAATAAAATTTGGTACAGAGATAGAGTTGACCTTGAAAGAACATAGAATAGTTTTTATCCCGGACTCTTAAAGAGTGCTCTTGGAAACGCGATATAACCGAAGTTGACGCGGGCGAAGCCGCGGGTGGAAACTAGTTGTATTATATCATTGTTTTCACGTAATGTTTCTTTAATACTGTTTGCTAGTATAGTAAACCAAAAGAATCATTTGTGAGCGTCACAGTATCGCACACCAGTGGAATCTCTTCTTGAGTCTTTTGATTAACTAAGGTTCAAGGTGGCGTAGCGTGGACTATATAGGCAAAAATCCTCACATGCATCAACGAATCCCTTTTAAAATAAACTCGCCCTGAGAGCAAAAACATATTAATTGACTTTTATGTTACGGTAGTTAAGTGCGGGCCTCTATATTTGGAGACCCGGGCTGGTTTCTAGTAGGAAAAGTGATGGGACCTAAGTAGGGTTTCATGACGCCTCCTTTATGCGAAGCTAAGTGCGAGGACTGAGGGCCAAGTTTACCTAGCTTCTATTTATAATGGCGTCCACGGCCGATTTAGGCCACGGTGGCTGTTCTCATTTAAGGAGATCAGCCAGCTGCGCAGGACATATTATAGTGCACAAGCATTGGCGCAGACACAGGTGCACTCCCTATTCCTTCACTCTCATAACCCGATGGGACGGCAATCCGACACGACCGGAAAGAGATCTGGCGCAGGACCGACATTTACGTGCTACTTTGTGAAAGTTTAAGAAAACCCACAAAGCGATTTCGGCCCGACCCGGGAATCGAACCCGAGACCTCGAGCACAGCAGCCGCGCTTGCGACCACTAGACCAAGCTTCTATTTAGGTTATAAATAGAAGAGAAGATTCTCTAACGCCTGATAATCAGCTCGATATTTTGATAATTTCAGGTCTGTAGGTGGTCTCAGGGTCTACCAGAAGCCCGATAGCGTATCCATGTACCAGCTGCTCAGTAAATCAAGCTCGGAAAACTACACCCTTTTCGAGCAGTGGGGAGACCAAGGCAACGAGTGGTACAGCGGTGTTTCCATGCTTTCTGAACTCAATGAAGATTTCCAGGTTTGTATTAAAGATTATTTTTGAAATAACCAGAAATAAAATTGAAAATAGCCATTTTAATAGAGTATGACAACCAGTCTCAGTCAGTAAGAGGTCAGATAGGCAGTCGCATAAGAAGCCAACCCTCTGGACCCAAACATAGTTGGGAAAAACCTAAGCAGATTATGATGATGACTTTAAATAGACAAGCTTTGTCAAGCAAATAAATAAATAAATAATAAATTGAGGTAAAAAAATCTTAAAAAACAAGCTTTTATTTAAATGCGCTAAAAAGAAAAAAAAAATAAACTTTTACTGTAACTTTACTGTCAACTTATAACGACATTTCAAATTTCACATATTTGACACAATTTATACGTTTTAAAAGCTTGTCGCGAGATTTAAGTACTCGTATTTACTTTCTTAGTAAAATCGCGACAAGCTTTTAAAACGTATAAATTGTGTCAAATATGTGAAATTTGAAATGTCGTTATAAGTTGACAGTAAAGTTACAGTAAAAGTTATTTTTTTTTCTTTTTAGCGCATTTAAATAAAAGCTTGTTTTTAAAGATTTTTTTTTACCTCAATTTATTTTATACTTTTTAGTTTTCACCTGGTAAGTTCCTAAGTCTAAATTCTGTAGCGGCGGTCATCTTAGATTTTGATTTGGTAAAGTGCACTTTATTCTACTTGTCAAGCCCTGTCATTGGATACCCATATGGATGGGATTGAAAAAAATAGGTTATTCACCATTTTGTAGCGGCGGCCATCTTGGATTTTTATTTCGTAAAGTGCAATGTGTTCTACTTGTCGATCCCTTTCATTTGATACCCATATTGTATAGATACCTTAAAAATAACTAGTTCGCCATCTTGTATATTTAGCCATGTTGGATTTAGGATGACGTCACATAGCTTAACATGCATTGTCATCCAAACTAAATATGTCTGCAAAATTTCAGCTCAATCGGTTGAGGGCAAGTGCCTTAAAATTGAGTTGTAAAATTTCACCCGAACACACATACATACATACATACATACATACATACATACATACATACATACATACATACATACATACATACATACATACATACATACATACATACATACATACATACATACATACATACATACATACATACATACATACATACATACATACATACATACATACATACATTGCAAGTTAAATAGAGGTAAAAGCTTGTAAAAAGCAAACAATTTGACTAAAAATAGATAAATCATTCGGAGAACAGTTGTGAAAGGCATGGACTGTAGGAGACCATCATCATCCTCCGAGCCTTTTCCCAACTATGTTGGGGTCGGCTTCCAGTCTAACCGGATTCAACTGAGTACCAGTGCTTTACAAGAAGCGACTGCCTATCTGACCTCCTCAACCCAGTTACCCGGGCAACCCGATACCCCTTGGTTAGACTGGTGTCAGACTTACTGGCTTCTGACTACCCGTAACGACTGCCAAGGATGTTCAATGACAGCCGGGACCTACAGTTTTACGTGCCATCCGAAACACAGTCATTGGTGTCTAAGATATACTTAGAAAGTACATACAAACTTAGAAAAGTTGCATTGGTACTTGCCTGACCTGGAATCGAACCCGCGCCCTCATACTCGAGAGGTTGGTTCTTTGCCCACTAGGCCACCACGACTTTTGACCATTTGACCTTAGGAGACCATGTTTTGTATTTAAGAAATATAATAATCTGTAGATTAAAAGGCTTGTAAAAAAAGAAATAAAGAGGAAAAGAAGAAATATAGAATGATTACATACTAATATTAATTAATTTACCACCAACAGATTGTGATAGAAGGCATCAGAGGCGAAAGCTTTATGAGTGATATTGCCATTGACGACGTTTCTATACAGCATGGCGAAAACTGCACCAGAGCCATAAGTGAAGCAGTCACACCACCTTCTATATTACGTGAGTAGAAATCCCATTTACTTATTAATAAGTTCCCTATCTCATGAGTCATAAGTGATACACACCCATTGTCTAAATATTTAGACAATGGGTGTTAGACTGGAAGCTGACCCCATTACGTTTAGTTAAACAGATATTAAGCTAGGCTTATGCCCCATATTATGGTAATTTATAATATTTATATACCTGCTCTCCGGGTCGGCCAAAATCGCTTTGTGGGTTTTAGAAACTTTCACGAAGCAGCTCGGAGCCTGGAAGTTGGGTCATTGACACACCCGTGCATCGGAGGGACATTAATGTCGGTCCTGCGCCTGATCTCTCTCCGGTGCACCTGTGTCTGCGCAATGCATTATAATATGTCCTGCGCAGTTGGCTAATCACCTTACACGAGAACAGCTACCGTAGCTGATAAAATCGGCCAGGAGGACATCATCATCACCATTCCTAATAGGCTCATAGTGAAGAGCAGTTCTAACAAACATCGTGGTATTCACAGAAGAATCGTGCGTCGGTCGCTGTGACTACTTCGGCGAAGCTAAGACCCCTCGAGGCTGCAGGTGTAATCTAGTATGTGTGGTTACACAGAACTGCTGTCCTGACTTTTTGGACGTCTGCGATTTTGATGCTAGTAAGTATAGATTTATATTATGATACAAGATTTTTCTTTCCAAAATTGTCTTCAAAAAAACATTAACAATATGTTCTTGGCTGTGAATATATATTAAAGATGTGAAGATCTACTTTATTTATTTCTAATTGGAGAGGCTTAACTAATATTAAAGTTTCATAACATCTGAATGGCTATCTAAACTCTTTGAAGTAAACAAATATCCGTTCGTTGATCACCAATTTTTTTTATCTACTTAACATAAGTACAAAAGTCTTCGTTTTTTTGTCATAGATATCTACCCAACAGCACCGGACACATCTGCATCAAGTGGACCACCACCACAGACACAAAAACTGATCGCTACCACCACTGAAACATTACCTCCCACAACTTCTAGTACCACTACTACCACTAAAAGAACCACTACCACCACCACCACTACGACTACCACTACGACTCCTAAACCTAAACCTATCACCCGTGTAACATATCCTACAACAAAACTGCTTACTACAACGACCACTACTACATCTGTTTCAACTACACCTAGACCTACCACTGCTAGGCGAACTACCACTACACGTAAAACTACGCCTACGCCTAAACCTACTACTACTAGTACTACTAGTAAGCCTAAACCAATACCACGTAAGGAAGCTACTACATTGACAGTGTCAGTGTTTCCGATGACATCGACAACGATATTGTTAACGTCAACGAAACATAATGATGTAAAAACTACAGATATGGGCAAGCATGCTAAAATGGTTGCTAAGAAAAGTGAAGGTAAGTTTTTAAGATGGTAATTTGTAGTTAGTTAATTTTGGGTATTTTTAGAGTTCCGTACCCAAAGGGTAAAACGGGACCCTATTGTTTTTGCTCCTCTGTCACCAGGCAGTATCTCATGAACCGTGATAGTTAGAGAGCTGAAATTTACACAGTGATATGTATTTTTGTGGCCGCTATAACAACAAATACTGAAAACTAGAATTAGATAAATATTTTGGGGGGTTCCATACAACAAACGTGATTTTTTTGTCCGTTTTATAAATCGGTACGGAACCCTTCGTGCGATGTCCGACTCGCACTTAGCCGGTTTTTTTATTTATATGCAGTTAAATCGGTCTACTTGGGTCTTGACAGGAGCCGCAAGAATAGGCCCATGGGCGTACTTCTTGTACTCGAAATTTAGTTTTGGACCGCCATAAAATTTTACTTAACTGTAGTTTAGGTACCCACAACCCGTGGCTAAGCTGCTAACAGCCGGGCAGATCGATCAATCTATACTAATATTATAAAGAGGAAAACTTTGTTTGTTTGTTTGTTTGGTTGTAATGGATAAACTCAAAAATTACTGGACCGATTATAAATATTATTTCACCATTAGGGAGCTATATTATCTGCGAGTAACATAGGCTATATTTTATCCCGGTGCGGGCAGTAGCTCCCACGGGACGCGGGTGAAACCGCGGGAAAACGGCTAGTCATACATAAAGTTAAGCAAATCGTGGTGCAATCGGTCCGGTAGATGGGTGACCGTCTTGTCATGACGAGTCCCTCCGTGTTTCTCCTGTCATTTGAAAATTTTTGGCAGTCGTTGCGAGTAGTCAGAAGCCAGAAAATTTGAATACCAGACTTACCGTGGGGTATCAGTTTGCATGGGTAACTGGTTTGAGGAGAAGGTTAGATAAGCAGTCGCTCCATGTAAAACACTGTTACACAGCTGTATCCAGTTAGACCGGAAGCAGACCAAAAAGTCTAGGCAGAACCAGAATCTTTTACTTCAGCTAATTTCCTCATTTCCAGGCATGAGTGGTGCAACAGTAACAGTGACAGTCCTACTGGTATGCATAGCAGTAGTCGGCATACTGTCAGTCGGCTTCATCATGTCGCGGTCGTCGCGTGGCGTGGCCGCGCTGGCGCGTATCCGTGGCCGCACCATGTCGGACCCAGAAGTACATTACCTTAAGAGCGATGTTGAAGATGATTAAACTTAATTTCTAGTTTTATTTTTTGTTGTTTTATTTGTGATATATTATTCATGATAGCTGCTTTATATCTAGGTACATATAAAGCTCACTTTATATATAGCTTTATAATAATATGTAGGTACCTTTCCGAGACTTTTCCGAGCCGAAGATGATGATGACATAGAAAGTGAGCTATAAGCTATGTAAGAATATTATGTGCTAGTTTTGACCTGCTTCCTGACAAAACTACTTTTAACGCTCGAAAAAGAAGATCATAGTGATAGACGAATGAAAATAAACATTCTTAACTAAATATTTCTCAGTTTTGAACTGCGTAGGTACGTCAAAGTGGTCCAAAAATACAACCTCGAGGAACACCACTAGAATGCGATGCACTATTAAATAATCACAACATGAGAATGTTTGTGTAAAAATATTTACGCTACCTTCCGCTATCCTGGTTTCGCGTTTTAACATAATACACACATTACATACGAAACATAAAAGCATTTACTCATTTTGAACATAGAAATATGGAAACCCCAGCCCCTAAAATAATAATAAAAATTAACATCACCTAAATACACAACCCAAATAAATAAACCTATAACTTGCCACAGATAATGAAAAATTGCTTATATTTTTGAGCTGGCAACAGAAAATGCTGGTATCCCTGTATCGCGGAAGCGCGGGCTAATACGAAACGGTGACCTCGTTTTTATGTTACCCCGTTAACACAATGTCACCCGGCAATGGTGGCGCAGCCTTCGGCGGCCTTATCGCGCGCTATCGACCCGCCTCGCGACCGCCATCTTGCGCCGCGCATGCGTACCGCGAATGCGACATCACTGACGTTTCAACAAACCCCACCAGTATCAATCCGAAAATTACGGAAAATTGTAAATAAAATTGTAAATAGAATTCAAACAAAAAAGAAACGTGATATTTTTTATTTATCGACGTAATATTAAAAGATATGCCTGTGCGTGGACAGACTGAACTTTCCTGAAAACAAGTTTTGAAGGTAAGTCGATTTTGCTATTATAAACTATTTTTAAATCGAATTATTGTTTCACAAATTGGATTTTAAACCTCTCGGAGCGCAGTTTTCGTTATAAACACGAGCAGTAAGTTCGTTTGCTGCTTTTGTTTTATGTAAGTTATAAGAATGTATACGTATGTATGTAGGAAGTGCGGTACTTGAATACATTGTGTGAATTTTGTTAAAATTTCAAATTATTTAATTCCGAGTGATATTTCACGGTTATAAGTTCAAAATACGAAATCTTTTTAAAACAAAATTAACCCCATTCTTATATGAAAGTAGGTTGGTAACTACTGAACTACTTGTCGAATTTTTAGGTCAAAGACGTTTCGTTTCTGCGGCTAAGAAAATATTTTAGCGCCTTGCCTATTAAAATAATAGTTTTCCGACGTTCACAGATCGTTTTAAGCTAATTGTTGTACATAAGATGTATGTCCTGATGTACTTAGTACGTGAAAAATATTTTTCAGTCCTCGATTTCGTATTTATATGTAGTAGGCACAATGCGTACGTTTTTCTCGCGACCGTGACGCGAAAATCGTAACATTACGGAGTCATGTCACATACTTTTTTTATTGGATCGTTTGGTATCTTCTTGTTTGTAAAAAATACCAAAAACGTACGTAATTTTCTTGAATCTTTCGACTTTTTATGTAGGTAAGTACGTATGATAAATATTATGTAGTTCTTGTAAGAACAATTATTTTCTGGTATAAGTAGAAAAATATATTTTTAAAGTTAATTAATAAACGTCATTGCGGTTTAGCTTGTTCACTCTCAAGGCCAGTTTCGTATGGCATTTGTCCTTGGGCAGCAATCGTGCAGAGTCATCTACTATGCCTTAGTATAACATGAGTGATTCATATAATGTTATTCAGATTAAAACTGGAACTATTTAAAACGTTTATTTTAGGTTTAACACATTCCGTTGTTATCATACTTCCTTTCGCGATGTACTTTGTAAGTATATTTGTTTTTATTGAATAAATACATTATACGCTAGCCGTTTTCCTGCGGTTTCACTCGCGTCCCGTGGGAAACACTACCCGTAGCGAGATAAAATTAAGCCTAAGGTACTTGCGAAGAGTGTAGCTTTCCAACAGCGACATTTCTAACGGTTCATTAGTTCCGGAGCCTTTGGGGTACAAACAAATAAACAAAAAAATATCTCTTTTATTATATTAGTATAGTAACCTACACATATATAAGGTGCGTTAATATTACCTGCCAGGACTTGAATGGGGGGTAGTATTGCGTTTATAGATTACAATAGTGAAGAAATTTCGTTCCCCGGAACAGTCAATTCAATTTGAGACAGTAAACAAGTTAAATTAACATTGGCTCTATTCTGCATAACGTGGTTCACAAATTACGCGCGTAGTGTCGCTTCGTCAATGAAAACAACTGCTATCTCTTTCTATCTGTTCTGCAAGAGTGGCAACGCGCAACTCTACTGGATGGTTTTAAACTAATAAATTAAGTCAAATTTATACAATTTTTTTTTGTATGAAAAAAAATATGACAAATAATCAATTATTTATCTTTACTATTGTAATCTATAAACGCAATACTACCCTCCATTCAAGTCCTGGCAGGTAATATTAAAGCACCTTATATTTACAGTACGCCAATTGAATACAAAAATAACACAGAATTCTGTCTCGCGATCTCGTAGCAAACTCGTAGCATTGAGAGCATTTTCCGTGATTGGATTTCTTAGAACATAACTTCCGTAGGCATTTGTAGCACGCGTAGTCGGCTACGAATCTTGAAGTTTATTCTTTCGTCTAAGAGTATATTTCGACTTTGTTACCTACTCAATCTTATTTTACTTAGAAATTTTAAGTACCTAAATGATAAAAATATATTTTTGATTGTGTGATGGAACTTAAATATTGTGCGTGGAGCGTATTTTGTAGGTCAAAAATACAATTTGCATGTACAATCTACTTCTATACAAAATGTAATAGATTAACTTCTAAACTAATATAATAAAGATTAAACATCTTTATATCCAAAAGGCTCCGAAACTACTAAACCGATTTGAAAAATTCTTTCACTGTCGAAAAGCCACACTCTCGAATAACATAGGCGACATTTTATCCCGTTACGAGCAGTAGTTCCCACGGGACGCGAGTGAAACCACGGGAAAACGGCTAGTAGTAAAATATAGACTCTTTACCAGGAATATTTTGGGCTTAGATTTGGAAATGTATTCTATTAAATATTTAAGAAGGTATGACGAAGTATAAGGGCACTACGTAGGCAGCTGTTCCGTGATATTTTGTTGCACAGTGGGCAGGCAATGTAGGAGGGTAGACCAAGTTCAGCATCACGTGGGAGTGGTACCTTTCAGATATTTGTTGGGATTTTGATTGTTATTGATTTTATTTTTGTATCTATTTCATAATAGATTTCGTCCGTTGAATAAATACTTTGAACGTATTAAGTACTATGCTTAGATTGTACTTTATATTCATTTATACATTATAGCTATTGGTTGCCATAATTTTACCCACTTTCTGAGGGAAAAATTCTAATACCCAGACAAAAAATGGTCTCTGCTAATGTACAAACTGTTATCTAGAGCTTAAAATAAAGCTTTTCTGCTAGGATTTGCTTCAAAACATATCTGTTATGACCAATTATAATAGAAGCAAGGAATAAGGCCATACCTATACGAATTCAGTTCAAAGTCTAATAATCTCCAAAAGGGAGATAAATCACAAAACATAACAATAGCTTCACACGAGCGTTTTCATCGTAAAATCTAAAAAAAAACAAAAGAACGGGAAAAAAGATTCGAATATCGTAAACTTTTAAACCAGTAAATCTTTCAAGGTCCAAGTTTCCTTTTCATAATAAGAAAGTCTGTCTAAACTGCCTATTGCTTCGAGAGTCTGGCATCGAGCCGAGATAAAGGCATTAGGATGAGTTTCTTTAGAATCTCATCAAGTCGCCTCCGACTGAAACTGCAGCTAGTCTACTGTATTTTTAGATAGAACTCGAAAGGTCAGTTTAAGGCACTAACGTATTTCCATTCGGTTTTAAGTAGGAATCATGAAAATTATTTTAACATCTTGGGTTTCCCTGTCAAAACTGCAAAGTTAAAACTGTTTATCACTGGATACACAATTTTTATTTCTATACACGTTTTTATAACTGTATAATTTAACCATTATAGTAATAAATAATTAATAATTAATAAATTCATAGAGTAGATACATACCTAATTTACTGACACTTTTTTTTTTTAAACGCCAAAAATTGGTCACGAAAAGTGAACACGTACTGTATACCACGGATTACGTAATAGTAAATAATACTATAAAAGCGAATGTGTTTGTTTGTTTGCTACGCTTTCACGGAGAGACGGTAAAATCAATTGAGATAACATCTTACTACGTAGATAGGTGATACCTCTTTTTGGGCGGCGAAAGAGAGTACCTAGAACTCTTACAGACTTTAAATCAACCATGCTTCTTTTACAGTCCCTGGTGTTCACGAGTCTAAGTATATCTTAGACACCAATGACTGTGTTTCGGATGGCACGTTAAACTGTAGTTCCCGGCTAACATTGAACATCCTTGGCAGTCGTTACGGGTAGTCAGAAGCCAGTAAGTCTGACGCCAGTCTAACCGAGGGGTATCGGGTTGCCCGGGTAACTGGGTTGAGGAGGTCAGATAGGCAGTCGCTTCTTGTAAAGCACTGGTACTCAGCTGAATCTGGTTAGACTGGAAGCCGACCCCAACATGCTTGGGAAAAAGGCTCGGAGGATGATGTTCACGAGTCCAAGTGACTCCAACACTAGGCCATTCTGCAGCCTTTACGGTGGTGACTTGGGGAAGGTTATAAGCCAGTTACTTTTTATCCATCAGCTCCCAAGCCTTTTTCCCAACTATGTTTCACGGCTTTTTATCCAGAGGCCCAAAATAGTTGTAGCGACTAAAACTGAGGAAAACAGACAGGTTCTTAATTAACCTTTATTTGGGTTGTAGTGGTTTAGTTAACTAATTACTGCAATTAGTGTGGGTGCTCCGATAACGATGAGGTAGTCCGGATTAGTCCTGAGAAGGGGTCATTTAGTGTAAGTATGGGAACTACTCTTGAAAATAAATATACATTTTAGAATTTTGTTAATAATAGTTTTTGTGAGGGAAGAAGTATACAAAAGTATAGTTAATGTTCCTCTTTCAAGCAAAAGCGCTAAATGTATTTTGATGAAACTTTGCAGCAAAATAGCTTAATGTGAGAAAACATAAAGACTTTATTTTATCTACGTTCGAGCAGAAACGTTCCCTCATAACGAGGGTAAAACCGCGGGAGGTAAGTACCTCGTAATTTTTAAATGGCTTTATCATAAAAACATAATAGAGAACAATTTACCCACTTAAATAGTAAAACACAATTATTATATCCACGATATTAACATTTGATTGTAACCCTTCACGCAAGTTTAAACATCCAAAGGGAAAAGCCTGAGGCTTCGGAATACAGCATTATTTATTCAGGATATATTTGATGTTACTTTAATACCAAATTCTATAACATCAAGGGGAATATAATAATGGGAGTCATGGCTATGAAATCTCGCTTTGATACGTTTATTTCTATGGTTAGAAATACACGGTCGTAATGGGATTTTGTTCCATGTCAGGCGAGAGTATCTTTTGTCATGCCATCAAAGTTTTCTCTTGTCAAGTTATGGAGGCTTGTAAACACTCAAACACTGACGTAATATGCGAAGGTATTTCTGCTTATGCTAATTACGTACAATTCTATTCTATTTAAAACAATAATTTAGCCTATTTTTTCCCAAATATTTGGGGTCGGCTTCCAGTCTAAGCAGATTCTCCTGAGTTAGTGTTTAGCGACTGCTTATCTGACTTCCCCAAATAATTTAAATAAAACTACTTTTACGGATTTTACCGCGGTTATATTAATATTATTTAATCCCGACGTTTCGGATCCTTTACAGCATCCATGGTCACGGGCAGACTAAGGTGTTGGTCGTCTTGATATATTAGTTACAAACAGCTACCCTACATTTTGTCATCTTTTCTATTGAAATTTGGATGTTTTTCAATAGAGAAGATGGCTGGTGCATACCACCTGCTTGGAATCCCATCATAGAAACTATTAAATCAAAATCCAAGCCTACAACTGCTCGACCTAAGGATACAGTGAGCTCGTTTTGCGTGAATCGGATTGTCAATAATAATCAACAAAATGTAGGGTAGCTGTTTGTAACTAATATATCAAGACGACCAACACCTTAGTCTGCCCGTGACCATGGATGCTGTAAAGGATGCGAAACGTCGGGATTAAATAATATTAATATAACCGCGATAAAATCCGTAAAAGTAGTTTTATTTAAATGTCTAATATTCGCGTAAGTGTCAGAAATCAATATGTTCCCCAAATAATACTATTTACTAAGTAGAGTTCTTACCATCAAATTAATTGTTGATGTTCTCAAAAAGCGTAAGTACTCTTTTATTGTTTTAATTAAACAGAAGTAACTATATCAACAAAACACTTTAGACCCACTTCAAATTCGTTATCAAGTTTCGTGTAATCGACAGCTACCAAAGGTTATATTTGAAGGGTAGTTAAGTAATTGTTTGCGTTCTATCTTCCCTAAATAACTGTAAATGCAATATAGTATACACGTGCCTCATATTTTCATTTAATATTGTAAATTGTGAGTGGTCCATATTGGACCACATCGGACTTATCGGGTCAAATAGTAGTGGCGCCTTACAGGCAGGCGTTTTGGCGATTGTCTACTAATTTTCAACCTATTTTGAATCATCTCATTAATACAAAACTTACGAATTGATATTGACATTATTGGAATCAATGAATACGCTGACCCTTGTCCTCCTAAGTGACGACATAAAATATGAATTAATTATGTTTTGAGGGTACCTACTACGGTTATTTATCTGATAGCGATTACGACCAATTTGTATGCATATGATAAATATTATCATTCAATTAAGTAAAGGTTAAGTAAAGGCTACTTGTATGACTGATGGTTACGTATATAAAGGATAAATTATGCTGATTGCGTTGTAAATCTTTCAGTGTTTGATTCCAGAGTCGGGTAATTTTATTGGAGATCCACGTGAAAGATGTTAGTAGCAAGCTAAATGTAAGATTTTTTTTTTTTTTTTTTTTATTTATATATTTCCACACTTACATCTATCTTTACAGGATCTTAACCTAATGCGATAGAGAAGTAAATAAAAATTCTAAACATATCAACTAAATTGAAACATAACCCTAAAAATATATATAATTAACAATTAAAGTTCTAGTTCGTAACATACTACCCTATATGCAATCCTTGTGAAGTCGTTCAACGAACAGGAAAACAAATCAACATGCTCAGCGATCGCGTTGAGCGTGCGCAGCGCGCGCGACATCGGCGCTTGCTGCAAGAGGTTAGTGCGTGCTGTTGGCACCACCAGCAGCCGCGGCCGCCGCCGCCGCCCCACATACTCATCTGGCACGCACAAACGAAGTTCTTCCAGTATTGCTGGATTACAATTTTTACCACGTAAAAGTTGAAATAAATAAGTAGCCAGCGATACTTCACGTCTAGCTCCTAGTTTATAATAGCCCACCATACCAAGCAAAAACAATGTTGGATATAGTAGCGGATAACCTGGGTAAACACTATGTAATTTAAAGTAAAGGAATCTTACGAACTTGTTCTGAATTCTTTCCAACATTGTTTTGTACTTGGCTTCACTTGGACTCCAAATGGCCGCATTGCATTCCAAATGACTTTTCACTAATGCCTCGTACAAAGCTTTTAAAGCTCTGACATTAGTGAAATCAGTGGCCTGACGTAAAACGAATCCAAGATTACGGTAGGCTTTCTTACAAACTTCAACAATATGCTTCCTGAAAGTTAGATCTGCAGTAAAGTGAATTCCCAAATCTCTGACCTCTGTAACACGTTGTATGGGTTGCCCCTCCATTTGATACGGGCAGTGACTAGGGTTACGTGCAGGGCCGTCTTTAAACTATTTGAGGCCCTGGGCACATTAGGATCATGGGGCCCCTATGACCTTGAGAAAACACTATTTAGTTATAATATATAAAGAAAATAGACAAACAAGGTTCTAAATTTATTTTTATTTAGTTACTACCTAAAAAAATAGGATATATAAAAAATAATCTACAAAAGTAACTCGCTTAGCATAAAATCCTTAGATTAACTCTCTGTTGATTGCAAAGGTACCCTTCTAGATTTAAGATGAGCAAAATTGATAATCACTTCTTCAAAATCTATGGTAGGTATTGAGAATATCACATTCACATTCTTAATTCATTTTTTATTCGTTTCAATTTGGAGAAGGAGCGTTCTCCGCCACCCGGGGCGGGCTACTTATTGAGCAAACCCCTTTCAAAAAAAAAACGACAAAATATAATCACGTAGTAAAATCATACAGAATTAACACAAAAGTACCCAAACAAGTTTGAAAAAAGCACTGTAAAGGGAAGATATATATTTTTTTAAATTTTGATTTTTGGGACGCAATAGAGATGTAAAGAATTCAGAGAAAACTACTATTAAAGTGTAAAGTGCGAGCGTAGCGAGCGCGAAATTTTTGAGATTTTTAACACAAAAGTACCCAAACAAGTTTGAAAAAAAGCATTGTAAAGTGAAGAAGGCGCGAGCGCAGCGAGCGCGAAATTTTTGAGTTTTGGAACACAAAAGTACTCAAACAAGTTTAAAAAAAGGCGACCAGAAAGTGAAGCAGCTGCGAGCGTAGCGAGCTCAACATTTTTTGACATTTGGGACGCAAAAGTCCTCCACTTCCGCTTACAAATAGCGCCTAAATAGCTTAGAAATATCCAAGTGTTTTTTTTTATTGTTATTATGTCCTCATAATACCTCTCTAATTTACCTCAGAATTAAGCACAAATTAAAAGAAACCGAAAATTTTAAGCGAGCGTCAATTGTTTTTGCTACTTCGGTGCTTTAACTTTTTGCTAGATTGAGGACTCAAAAAATAAGCGCAAAACAAATTAGAAATGAAGAAGAGACATTTTATTTTCTAACTTTGAGGAATTAATTTAAGTAATCAGATAAAAGCAAAAATACAAAGAGAAGGGTGACAGTCGGACTGAGCGGGGTGACCGCCTCGATATCTCGCACATGCACCGTTGTAGGTTTGTTTAAAATTTCAAAAAAGGCTTCGCAGATTAGAATGGCACCCTTGGTGATGTTATCATCATGCTTAAAAATATTCTCAATGCAATTTCTACGTTAGGAAATGTGTGTTCTTCAATTTTGTTTTCCTTCAATAAATTATATGCTTCCTGTACACAGTTAGGTGCTCCATTTTCACTCTGAACATTTTTTAAGTATTCTTTTAAATGTTCATTATCATTCTTTTAATTGGTCATGTCATTATCATCAGATTTTTAGTACCTATATATCGGTTATCATTTAGTAATCTGGCAGGAACTAGGGGGCCCCATTCGATCGCGGGGCCCTGGGCACTTGCCCATAGTGCCCAGTGGAGAAGAGGGGCCTGGTTACGTGTACGGGTGAAGGACAGTACCGAGCATTTTTTGACATTGAAATATAACTTGTTCTCCTTACTCCACTTAATAGCATTATTTAAGTCCTGCTGCAACAGACTATGATCCACAGCTTTGTCTTTAACTATCATGCTTAGTTTGAGGTCATCTGCAAACAGAAGGCACGTGGAATATTCAACTACTTTTGGCAAATCATCAATCATAAGAACAAAAAGTAACGGTCCTAAATTACTCCCTTGACTGACGCCAGATCTTGTGTAATAAGGCTCGGAATGGTATCCACAACAGTCAACAAATTGACGTCTCTCGCGCAGGTAACTGGCGAAGAACTTCAATGTGTGAGGTGTAAAACCCATGTCAGCCAGCTTAAAGAGTAAGACGTCATTGTCGACTGTGTCAAAGGCCTTCCGGAAGTCCAAGTATACGACATCTACCTGCAGCCCAGCATCGACTGCTGGAATCATAGTCGCCATTTGATGTAGGAGATTGCCCGTCGTACTCCTTCCCGGGCGGAAGCCATGCTGTGCTTCAGATAAATGTCCGCTCAACTGTGCGTACAAGTTGTTGTGGATAGCCGCCTCAAATACTTTGGCTGGTGTTGAAAGAATAGCTACAGGTCGATAATCACTAGCTTCCTTACATACTTTACCCTTAGGTACCGGTACCACTCGCGTCAACTTCCAACGGTCGGGAAACTTCGCTGTTACAATGCATGTGTTAAACAAATGTAACAATGGTTCGACAACATGTGTTAAACAAATGTAACAATGGTTCGACAACATGTGTTAAACAAATGTAACAATGGTAGATAAAGGGCTTTTGGATCGCTCTTTCTTTTTAATTTTTCTAAACAGCGAAAGGTGTAGGTACATAAAGCTACACTAGCCGATTTCCGGTTTCACCCGCTGTTCTGTTCTGTTACAGACTTTTTTATCGTCCCACTGCTGGGCACAGGCCTCCTCTCACACGGAGAAGGATTGAGCATTAATCACCACGCTTGCTCAATGCGGGTTGGTGATTTCAGACTAAATAGTCCAGGTTCCCTCAAGATGTTTTCCTTCACCTTTTTATCAGCCATTGGTGTCCAAGATTTCACCCGCAACCCTTTTGAATTACTTACTGCCCGTACCGGGATAAAATATAGCTGTGTGTAGCTTTCCAACTGAAAGAACTTTTCAAATCGGTTTAGCAGTTCGGAGATTTAAGGGTACTAACGAACAAAAAAATCCTCTTTATTCTATTTATTATAGCTACACATATCTAGTTGACTATAGCTAAATAGAAAAATGTATAACATACTTCAACCCCACTTAAACAAAATATTTCCCTCGAAACATGAGAAATAAGATTAATAAACTACTCGACGAAACTAAAAGGCTTCGCAAACATGATTTCCCATAGGAACATCATCCCCTACCCATTATAGTAATAGCATTTAATAACATAGTATTAAAGTCTAAATTGGCGTAGTTGGTCTCTCAGCGAGTGGTCTGATTTAAGGCTTTGAAAGCTAATCATTTTCTAGGTTATCGATTTCGGTCTAGGCTGGAAGAATTGGTTGATAAATCTTGTTATAGTTGTCTGTAGAGTGATCATTAGTAGTGTATGGTTTACCTATTTGTTTTTGTGAAATAACAATTTCGGAAATCGCAACATGTAGGCGACCAGCTGTCAGAGTACCCGGATGAAACATAGACCCTGTTCAGGGCAGATAGTGTAGGTTCGAATTATTCAAACCGGTCCAGTGGTTCCGGAACCTATTTGATCAAACAAATAAACTAACCAAAATCTTTCTTCTTTATATATCACTGAACGAGACATTTGAATTTTAAATACTTGTCATGCCCTAGAGAGATTTAAATATACATAAAGAATTAATCCTGGTAGGTAGTCAAAACGTCATGTTTTTCATAAAGACATTCAATCTCTATAAGAAAAACATGACAATCTTTAATTTCTTACTATTTTCTCTGTAATGTAGACAAGGCAATTCAGATACACAAAGACTTTCCACTTACCATTAAAGTAAAATCAACAACGATTTGACATATCACGTGCCTCAGGGTCGGCTCAGTTTTCAAAGCGATTTATTGTAACAAGAAAAATATTGCCAAGAGTTCAGAGTATTTTCGAGGCACGGAGTAAGGAAAGAGCGGAGATCTCATAATGTAGGTAGGTCAGGCGCCTTCTTCTAGGCCAAATTTGTACGGTGGGCATGACCAAAATGATCAGTGACGAGTGAACTAACAAGGCCTTTGAGACATCTTTCAACGAGTTTTGGTGTTACAAAAAATTGTCTAGTTAAGAACGCCTATAAGGGCGAAAACAGTAACGTTCCTCGTCCCCCGCTAACCCGCAGTTTGGCAAGTTACTTTCTTAGGCGATTTTCCGTTATGGCACCTCCGCTAGTCATTTGCTCTCCATGTTTCGGGGTCACCCGCTGAACGATCGAACTTTGATTTGTCTCGGCTTCCGTTGTATAGAACGACTCTTTAGAAATATTCTTTTGTTTAACATTTAGAGTGGTTTTGCCTCCGACGTCACCCACGCCGATTTCCAAAATTCCACGTGCAGGAAAAACATATTTTTACCCATAAAAAATTTGATTGCTCATTTTCCTTTCAGGGTGACAGAATAAATCATTTCTATTACAAGCTTTTTTTATGTACAACTAGTGTTGTAAACTGACGGTCACATACGATAAGTGACCGTCATTTAATATTAAATGACCGGTCACATTGGACATTTATTGTCAGACTGGTCAGGTATATTAAATAAGTATTTTTTACTTGGTACAGTTATTATTTTCGTCTCAAGCAAATTAAAAACATGTGAAATAATACCTATTTATTGCCTTTCTAAACCAACATAGTGCATAGATAACTTTTTAAAAAGATATACTCTCAAGTACGTATTTATTTTTATTGATGTATACCGACAAATCATTAATCATAAAGTGTCGGCGAAATTTTTTTTTTTTATCGACGTTAAAAATCATCAAATGACCCCTCCCGCTGTGGGTTAGCAGCGGTGAGGGAGTGTCAGACTCTCACTGACTAAAAACCGTCGTGTTCCGTCGTAGGCCTTTCATGTGCCAGGGCCGCGGTAACTCTTTCGAACAACCCGCAGCCCCGGCAGGCCTTGGCCCAACTAGGCACCTCTGGGGTTGCTGACATCTCTTTGAGGAGCGCGTGGAGCAACGCGCGCCGTCGACACGGGTCTGTCGTCTAAGTAGACAGAGGGACGATGAGCCACCCGAACTCACCGCCCATAGACCCACACCTACGGTGGCCGGGAGTCATCTCGCGACACCCGGCGCCCGTGGTGTTTACCTGGTCCAGCACGGCGGCTGGGATGAGAGGTGCGAACTCTCTGGTGTTCCGCCTCCTCCTTCTCGAGCATGATTGCTTCGCAGAAGGAGGCGACGGCATCCCATTCCCTCTCGCCCCGGACCATGGCCTGGATCAGGGCCGGACGTGAGAGGTCGCCGCCGCCTAAAGCCTCGACGAGGACCCGGCGGTGCCCTTCCCATGCGGGGCACACCTGGACTGTGTGGTCCACCGTGTCCTCGGGGCTGTCCGCACAGTGGTGACACCCGCGCGCCTCCTCACGACCGATTCGGTGCAGGTACCTCCCGAAACAACCGTGTCCGGTGAGGACCTGCGTCATGCGGTACGTGAGGGCGCCATGACTCCTCCCGAGCCACTCCTCAAAGAGGGGACTTACCGCCACGATGGTGGCGTGCCCTGCACTGGGTTGCGACAGTCGCTCCCTCCAGGCCACCATGAGATCGCGCCGGAGCTCCGCCCGCTGCGCGACAACTTGCCGCGGCAGCGCAGTTTATCCCCGGCGCAGTGTCTCCTCGCGCCAGTCGTACAGGCGCAAGAAGACTCTCGCCTCCAGATCCCACGGTGGCAGTCCAGCAAGTACGCCAGCTGCTTCGCGGGAGATCGTACCCCCGGATTAGCCTAATGGCTATCACCTTTTGGGGCACGTTCAGGTAGTGTACAGCCCGCGGCCGTACCGAACGTGCCCATACCGGGGCCCCGTAAAGGGCCATGGACCGCATGACCCCCGCGTAGAGTTTACGGCAGGGAGCCTTTGGGCCTCCCAGATTGGGCAGGAGCCGTTTGAAGGCAGCACCTTCCTTCGCCTTCTCCAGTTTGGGGCCCAAACGTCGGAAATGCTCAACGAAGTTGTCGGCTGTCGAGGACGAGTCCTAGGTACTTCATCGCCCTCTCGACGCCGATGGGAACCCCCACCCCCCACCGTGACTTGGGAGCCTGAAGGTGGCGCGTTCCGAAGCCCATGAAAGCACATGGCCTCGGATTTGTGCAAGGTCACCTCCAGGCCCAGCAGCTAGATCCTCTCGATGATCGTCGCAACCCCGCGCGTCATTATATCGCCCGCCTCCTGGTGCGACCTCCCTTGTGCCAGAACCAGCGTGTCGTCAGCGTAGCAGACCACGCTGACGCCGCTAGGGAGGTCGGCGCGCAGCACCTAATCGTAGCCGATGTTCCACAAGAGCCGCCCCAGAATCGACCCCTGCGGAACACCGCACGACATCTCTCGCCGGGCGAAATCTTATCTTAAAGATCGATGAATGACATTTGGTTAGCTTCGATGATTCTAAAACTTCCGTAGTTTTATAAAAAAAGAAAGAAAAAACGTTTATTACTAATAAATTCTATTTATATACAAAAAAAACGATTCTGACGTTGCTGACAATAAATGACCATAAGTGACCGGTCAAATTGGATAAATGTCCAATATGCTCGGTCAGATTAATCGGTCACATATAACGTGACGGTCACTTTACATCTCTATGTACAACTTTAGGTAATCTTAACATGGAAAATAAATATAGCGACTTTTTACATATATCTTACACGAATTCACTAATTTCTCTTGGACTAGGCAAGACTTAAATTACCAAAACATTAAAAAAAAGGACCAAAATTGTATTTTCTTTAAGTCGATAGCCGCAGGGTGCCATGTTTCTTTAAAAGGCCTATGTTAGAGTTAATAGTAATGCTTATTTCTTCTATAAATATAACGTTAATAAAACTTTGTAGTATGCAAATTACTTATGGAATAATACTCTGTTCTAGTTTACTGTTACCAAGTTTATTTCGAGCATATCGATCAAACATTTATGTTATCAATTCGGAATGATAGTCGAATTTTGCACTTCTAGCATAACATAAAAGATACTGGTATTCAGACTTTATGACGTTTGACTCAATAATGCAGGTAGGATTAAGGTCTCTGCACAAAGCGGGCGCGGCGCGGCGGGACGGGACGGCGACGCGACGGTGAGCAGTTGTAATGTACTAGATATTACGGACGACGCCACACAGACCCGTCCCGCTCAACGCGACGCGACGCGACGCTCTGTGTGGCGTCGTCCATAATATCTAGTAAGTACATTACAACTGCTCACCGTCGCGTCGCCGTCCCGTCCCGTCGCGCCGCGCCCGCTGTGTGCAGAGACCTTTAAGAGTATACACACACTTCAAACTATTAGTCGGCCGATAGTTTGTTTGGACTCATAAATCAGTATGAACATGAATTTAGTAAGCACATTACAGAGATCAGGTATTTAGCCGGTATCAGACCTATATACCAGGCCCAGGTACTTTGATTGGGCTGCGGGATTATTCGAAAGAGTTGCCGCGGCCCTGGTACATAAAAGACCTACGACGGAACACGACGGTTTTTAGTCAGTAAGTCTGACACTCCCTCACCGCTGCTAACCCACAGCGGGAGGGGTCATTTGATGAATTTTGACGTCGTTTAAAAAAAAGGTACTTTGATTGGAATCAAGATATTTGTTAAAATAAATTGCCAGCCATTTGGTCAAGTGTCGGCCGACTGTTAAGTTTGCAGTATACTCTAATATAAAGTTGAAAGACCTGTAGAATAACACGAACGTTTTGCATGCATAATGATTTTTCACTTGAACAGAATGGTTACTTCGAAATGCTTCAATCAATTGGATATGAGTTCAACATCCTGAAACTATGTTGCAGTAGTTATTCACTATTGATTATTTTGTTGTAAGATATTTATTGAAATCTATCTTTATCGTCACTAAAGTTGGAATATACCTACTAATAATTTTTACAAATATTATAACTACGTAGCTATGATTGTAAAGCTGTTTTGTGCTGGCGGTTATTCACAAAAGCCCATCGTACTGGCACTATATATTTTTAAACATTACTAGCATCCGCCCGCGGTTTTACCCACCTCCCGAGGGAATTGCTTCGAACCCGGGTGAAGATAAAATCCTACGTCAGTATCCTGGTTCTAACTTTTTAAGCTATTTTCAGCCAAATAAAAACCTAACCTATTTGGTCTAAAATAACTACCCTAAAGGCTCGAAAACTACTAAACCAATTTGAAAAATTCTTTCATTGTTGAGTAGCTACACTATCCCCGTGTAACATGTGTATGGGCACGGGAAGTCATTCTCCCGGGATGCGTGTGAACCCGGAGGAAAACGGCTAATCTATACTAATATTATCAAGCTGAAGAGTTTGTTTGTTTGTTTGTTTGAACGCGCTAATCTCAGGAACTACTGGTCCGATTTGAAAATTTCTTTCAGTGTTAAATAGCCCATTTATCGAGGAAGGCTATAGGCTACTTTTTATACGGGTCCGTGCCGAGGTTCCCACGGGATGCGGGTGAAACCGCTGGCAGAAGCTGGTTCAGAATATTTTACGCGAAAGACTACAAATAGACATTTTGTATTTCTATGATACTTTGAAAACAGTTATAACAGTAATCGCTTTGTTTAGCAAAAGTGTTATAATTATTATAGTTTTTTAAGTAGCATAACAATGGTGGCATATCGTGAGTCATGAGGTTATGGCACTACACGAAGGGGCAAATTAATTTCCCTGTAACACGTCACTTGTTTTCCAATTGTTATGGAAAAGGAAAACTAAATGTATTTTTATATAAGTATGGTATTATTGTTTTGGTTGATTGAGTCATTAAGAAACATCAGTTTAGTTTATTGGTTTACTATATCAGCGTATTTAGCTATCGCGAAGGAATATTGAAAGTGTGTATTGAATTATTTTCTAAAAACTTTCCTCCACGTTCCATTTGAGTCCCTAGGGAACTATATCTTCTGCAGACGGATAAAAAGTAGTTTAGACTTTTCTCAGGCTCTAGCTAGACCTATTAGCTTAGACGAGCTCTACCGAATTGCATAAAAACGGTTCAGTAATTTTGACGTGAAATCTGGACAGAAAGTCAGAGTTACTTTCGCGTTTAAAAAATAAGTAAGTATCTAAGGATTTGATAATTCTATAAAGTAATCTGGAATACCAAACATTATTTTTATTCATATTTCTTCTTCGTAGTAAGGTCGTTTCCACAACCTACTTCATAATATCCTGATTGGCAAACAAACAAAACATTGACCCGGTAATAAAGAAATTGGCTCGCCTTGACCGACGCCATTTTCATAACATAGTTATTGTTAAAATTTGGAAAATGGTACCGTTGCCAAGTATTTCATCCGACTGAAGCCAACTGGGCCATTGGGCTTGACAATAGGACATAAACCTCACATCTTTACGAGGCCTTAAGGACAAAAGGCATGAAGGAAGACAGTTAATTTTCCTTTGAAATGTTAACCTTTTATCTAAATCTCTTCTGTAGTAACGAAAATAGAAACGAAATTAAAAGTGCTACTTAATTGTTTTTTTTGTCGTGATTAGAGAAATAAGGATAATTGTAACGTTAAATGTTAAGCTTTTGAACAAGCAAACTCCTTGGCCCTTTAATATTAGTATAGACTTGCCTTGACCCAAGATTTCACTCGCTTCTCGCAAAGGGGGGGAAAAGTTGTAGCATATCTTAATGTTATTGTGATATACATATATAATCTATATTTAATTAGTGCCTAGTTTCAGTAGAGTTTTTCCGTGAAAGAGGAACAAACATCCTCACATACATACAAATCGGTTTCATATTAATAGTTCTAGGATTTATAACTTTAACCACAACATGCGAAAAACGATGTTTTCACGTCTACACATAAAACGAACTACCCAGCTTATCGACCGGTCAGTCGTACTTTAAAATATTAATACTGCTACGGAGAAACTTGTTAGCGCGTTGAATTATATATGAAAAACTGCTCCAATAACCCACTTAAGTTCTGATGGTGGAAGAAATTTATTGCAACCACGTGACTCCTGTGATGTATTATATTTACTTTATATGCTTCGCTTTTATATGGGTCGTTAAACTTATACTGGTTGAAAGGATGTGGGATATGACGTTGTTTTTCTTTAAAGTTGGGTATACTGCGTAAATTTTCTAGAATTGCTGTCATTGTTTTAGAATTTTATTTGTTAGATACTGTTACCTTCTCTTAACAATAAATTAGTAGATACAAAAAGTTAACGAACGGATGTACTATTCCAATACTTTTCCTTCTGACAGAAAATATATAATAAAGTAACGATTTAAAATAATTGCTAATATTTAATTGTTTAACTGAATCGAATAGGCTACGGAACTACTAAAGCGATTTGAATCATTATTTCACTGTCTACGCTGAATATGGGCTATGTTTTATACGGGTACGGGAATAAGTTACCCCGGGGCGTGAATAAAACTGCGAGGAACAACTACTACTTTATAATTGTACCTAGTACTACAGCTAATGAGATGTTGCCATAATATAACGCGGAACTGTAAATTATCCCCCATAGGAGATAACGTGACACGTAGGTACCCTTCTTCTCTGACAAATCTTTAGGGGTTTGCGTTGAAGCCAGCCAGTGTTGACAGTAAACTGCATCCCCGTGGGATATTGTGGAACACAACTTCTGTTATTCGTTTATAACTTGTGTTCTTATAAGAACATCAAATAAACGAATAAACGTTCATAAACGCCTTCATCTATATCTCGATACTAATATAGTAAAGAGAGAACTTTTTTTGTCGGTTTGGACCCTGAAGGCTCCAAAATGACTGAACTAATTTGAAAAATTCTTTTACTGTTGGAGAGTTCTACACTCCTCTCGAGTAACATCATCCTCCGAGCCTTTTTCCCAATCATGTTGGGGTCGGCTTCCAGTCTAACCGGATTCAGCTGAGTATCAGTGCTTTACAAGAAGCGACTGCCTATCTGACCTCCTCAACCCAGTTTCCCGGGCAACCCGATACCCCTTGGTTAGACTGGTGTCAGACTTACTGGCTTCTGACTACCCGTAACGACTGTCAAGGATGTCCAATGACAGCCGGGACCTACAGTTTAACGTGCCATCCGAAACACAGTCAATGGTGTCTAAGATATACTTAGAAAGTACATACAAACTTAGAAAAGTTGCATTGGTACTTGCCTGACCTGGGATCGAACCCGCGCCCTCATACTTGAGAGGTTGGTCCTTTACCCACTAGGCCACCACGACTTCTCGACTTCACAGTCCTCTCGAGTAACATAGGTCATATTTTATCTCGATACGTGAGTAGTTCTCACGAGACGCGAGTAAAACTGCAGGAAAACTGCTATATTGAAAATATTGAAATAAGTGTTTTAAATAATATTTAGTTAAGAAAAGCGTTTTAATATCTGTCAATTTATGTAGATTTTTTTACAGTCCATAATTATTTTCCAAGCTGTTTTACCTAACAACAAAAAAGGTGCTAATGAGCTTTTGTACCTGTATCGTCCGAGATAAAAAATAAATAAAAGTATCATGTTTTCCTCGTTGTCTACATGGGACAGAGAGTAACAAAAACAGAAGTGCCTTGTTTGTTCAAGCCTCCCAGAGGTACCGTAAAAAGTAGGACTTATGGCGTTACGTAACTAATGACAATATTGCGGTTTTCGTCACGTAACAGAGGGGATGGAGGCTGTGTAGGAAGGTACAATATACGAGCTAAACACAGCATAGATATATAGTTTTTTTTTATAAGCCGTAGGCGTGAATATTATACTGATTTTGTGGAATCTTCCACATATACATATTTCAACTATATATAAGTTGAAATGGTGGAGTTTCTCCAGCTCCTATTATAAGTATCTATTGCTTCAAAAAGTTGATCTTTTGACCCAACACAGAATAATAATGTTGATGCTGTTTGAAGTAATAGCTATGATGATTCAAGATTTTAATAAGGCATAATATAGGTACTGTTATCTACTTACTTATTAAAAAAAAATATATAATGCTTTATTGAGCTGATAACTCAACAAAGCTTGTTGTATCCTCATTAAAAATACAATGGAGAAAAAATATAACAAATTGTCTCGAACCTCTTTTCAAGGGTCTTATTTGTCTAATTTTAATCCGCAATAACCTTAGTCGAACTTCAACTATTTATAGATATAAACGTTGAAAATTTTCCAAGCTTTCAAGTGGTTTTTATTTATACTAATTGGGAATCTGAGCTCTTCACTTGGAAATACTTAGTGTTTTTTTTATATCTTTTGTGTAACAATATGTAGACCATTCACGGTCATAAATACCACCCGAAATAAATACTAGACTGCCTATACCTGAGACTATTACCAGGCCTCTGTCACTCGACATACTTGCGCGCGATAAATGCCTACCGCTCGCTGGGTTACCGGTAGCCCCACGCGGCTCAGGGCATTCAACAGTCACACGCGCCGCGCGGGCTCCAATATTATTATTTTTATTTCGTGGCATGTTATGCTGTTGGTTTTTATTAGGTTTTTTAAGCTACCTCACAATATGCGACTATTGTAAGATTTAGAAACATTTTATATATAATAATATGAACTTATGTAGTAATTCTATTTTTTTTTAAATAAATTAATACTTATCTACTTTAGAGGTATGATTTTAACAACAGAGATCATTAGGTACTTATTTTACTTTAGATACCTACTTAGTTATATGAACTGTATTGTGAGTTTTGTAGCTCAAAACACATCTCGAGTGTAAGTAGGTATAGTTCTGGTCCAACTTAATGACGACTCGGAACATTACGCGTGTCGCTACGCAGAAACCAATTTTAGGTATGTATCAACACTCGACGGAGTTGTACCATATGGGGTATGGCACTTGTGCTCGAAAAATAGTTGGAAACCGCTTTTGATTTTGACGAAAGCTTTACTTAAGTACTTACCTATGCTTACCTACGTATTAGGTAATATTTAGTAATATGTACCCATACTCCATTTTAGTAGGCAATACAATAGTTAACTAAAGAAAAATATTCTTGATATTACTTTTTATTTAAAAACTCAGTTTTAAAAAAGGCTATCTTAAAATAAGCGTAACTTTGTTTTCCTACTTAAATATTAATAAATTGTAAGAAGCAACCCTAAGCACGGCCACGGCACGGTTGCGGTCACTGAACTGTGCGCTATCGCATTGGAATAACAATCAAGCGCTCGAGCTTTTAAGGTTCATTTTATAACGCAGCTAGGAATTTGTAGGTAGTTGGGGAACTTGTAGGTGCTTATAACAGTAGGTATGGACTTTTTTGTATGGAGTGATTTATCTGTTACGTAGTAACTATTATATAATCTGTGCTATTACTCTTTGCTACATACTGCAAACTTTTAGTCGGCCCATAGTTGGTTTGAGCTTATGAATCAGTATGAAGGTGATTGCTAGCACGTATATTACAAAGATCAGGTAAGTATTCAGCCGGTATCAGACCGATTGAGACTTTGATTAGAAAAAAATTTTTGCACACCATCGGGTCAACCGTCGGCCTATTGTTTAGGCTGTTGTGTATGGGTAAGCTATGTAAGTTTTGAGTGTGGACATAGCGTGATTTATTAGGCTGTGACAGCGGTTTAGCCTTGAACATAAATTAGCAGCTCATTTACGTCTAAGTTATTCGCTGAATTATGAAAGCCTGTTGAGAATATAAGGGGTTTCAGCACGGTGCTACTAAAACTTCAAGAGGAATATCAAGAAAACATGAATTAATAGAAGAATAGGGCTAAAAACGGCTTAAGGTATAGAAAAGCGAGCAAGATAATCTAGAGGCAACCAAGATAAAACATTTTATTCTTCATTGACTAAGTATAAATATTACCTACTAGCCGTTTTCCCGCGGTTTCACCCGCGTCCCGTGGGAGCTACTGCCTGCACCGGGATAAAATATAGCCTATGTTACTCGCAGATAATATAGCTTTCTACTGGTGAAAGAATGTTTAAAATCGGTCCAGTAGTTTTTGAGTTTATCCATTACAACCAAACAAACAAACAAAGTTTTCCTCTTTATAATATTAGTATAGATAGTTTTTTTAGTTTGAGCTTTAGTTCGAGCAAAACACAAGACCGAAGTAATTTGTGTTCGCATTTGCGACCAAATGCAGGGTCGAAACTATTCTCCGTTTGCCCAATAAATTTTTGGAGCCAGATACCGAATTCCGGGCGAAATTCAGGGATCCAAGCTTTCTAATTGTCATAATAAAGATCTTTTGGAGGTCAAACTCCTCCTTTATTTTCTTGAAATTCAAACAGTTGAAATTCTTAGAATTGTACAAGGATTCAAATTGATAGTCCATTTTGCAAATAACTAGGGTAACTTAATGTAAAACAAAAGCATTAGTTGGTAAATTGTGTTAATTTAGGTATATAAAATTCATATCGACTGTCCCCAAAACTACTCACAATATTTATAGAGAGCGTAACTTAAAAATTCCTTTTCAAAATTAAGAGCAATGAAAGCAAATAATAAGTATATCACATATAGTAAATAACAATAGTAATTGTATTATATGAGGAAGCCATGCGAACTCAACTGATATGAAAATAGAATAGTCTTATTACGAGTACCTACATGTTATTGTACTTCTTCAGATATTGAAATCCTTCCCTATATTATAAATGCGACAAAATTCTGTGTCTTTCCGGCTTTCACGCCAAAACTACCGAACTGATTTAAATTTAAATACAGGGTGTCTGGTTCACAATCACATTAAATCCTATCGCATATACTTTATGATATTCTATGGCGAATTGTAAAAAAAATAACCTAATCCATTCAGTGGTTTAACCACAGGAGTCATTTTTCGTTTTTATAATTTACAACATCATGTGTAAAGCAGAGATAAAGTTAGTAGTATCGAATGTTTTGATCAGTTGACAGCTGTCAGTTTTCAAGGGAGAATTTCAGTTGTTTGTAATGACTGACTTTTATATGGTGTTCTAATTTTCGCACATTTTTATTCTATTTACTTTGTTTCAAAAATTCATTTTTTTATTTTTATGTATTTTTATTTTTTCTTTGTGTTAGTCGACATAGATTAACCAGTATACTAACGCATTTCATTTAATGTGATTATGAACGATACACCCGATATAAGGAAGTTTACATTACTGTAAACTTTGTAGGAATATAAATGAAGAACTTCTTATAATTTTTTTCTGCGCACCTATCTATCAGTTAGTGAAAGATTTTTCAGTGTATTCTATAGTTCCATATTTGCCTTTTCATATGATCTAGTGTAATATATAAGACACTTTATAGACCATTTTGGTCCAGCTCCATAAAGAGTCCTGTATCATGGACATTAAGCGACAGATAAAAGTAAAATATTCACACGTCTACGCAAAGCATTCAGCCCATTTAAAACTTTAAAACATAACTACAACATTCCTTAATTAATGTTGAAACATGTTTCATCTAGACGAGGGTTAACCCTTAAATAAACTGCGCTGAATTTTGAAATTTTCCACGTCCTTGCGGGGCGACATTTCAGTAATTTTCTTTGTTGCTATTGTCCTGTAGGTTTTTGTTGTGAGGGAGATTATGTTGACCCTTGCATGTAGGAATGTATGAGCCTTTTGTACTTTCCTATTCTTGTTTCTATTTAAGTCTGAGATTTGTATAATATAAAGTAGCATGTTGCTAATTTTTGGTCAGACTCTATGAGTGAATCTGCCAAAATTTAGTCTACGAAGGTGGTTCACCAAATCGGTTGGCTAAACAATTTTTTTTTAGATTCTTTAGTAGGAATTTTACTGAAACTTGTCGAACTTCGAGCCGAAAATCGATCTCAGTGGCGTGCACTTGGAGAGGCCTATGTCCAGCAGTGAACTGCGATAGGCTGATGATGATGTCGAACTTAATTTTGGGAATCAAACGTTTTAGAAACGTTTCAGACGTCCCTTCGTCTATTGGCGGTTTTAATTTATGATTAAAAGCTGCTCCCTCATCGTCCGTCTATCTTGTTGGTTAAAATTTCCCAAAATTGTCTTTATATCATTTTTGCATTACAATCAAAATATTTTTGCATTGTAAGATAATAAACGTATTAAAACCTTATCCAAATGCATCACACCCCTTTGTCTTTAGAAAATACACGGAGATTGGAATAAAACAGCAAATAACAGCCAGCGTTCCATTGTTGCAAATAAATACGTACTCCTTGGTTATATTCAGCCAGTCGCTATGAACAACAAATATTGCGAATACAAAGGGAATGAGTAATTGAAAGAAAATAAAGATATTTTAAGACTCAACATCAAATACCTCCTTTTGTTTTATTACGAGTTTTAATAGTTGTGTTATAATAGAACAATATTGTTTTGTAATGTTTTTGACACCCCCGCAATAGAAGTTGTTGGTTGATGCTAGGTATACTTACGTAAAACCATTCATAGAAAATTATTTATTCATGATTTTCTTTTATATCATAGCATGATTTTGCTATCACTACTTGCATGGTTGATTAAAGAACGAATTAAGGGTAATATCTAATATGGTCTGATATTAGGACTTTTCTTAAATCATACCTTTGTTTGGTCTTCCAATATCTATTCACTGTAGACTACCAATCATCTCTATACTGATTTATAAGCCTGGTCAAACTATCGGCCGACTAAAAATTGCGTTGAGTGGAGATTCTCTTGTATCATTCATATCAGAGTGGAAAGAGTAATGCTAACGATTAAAAAGTTAACGCGGATGGACATTAGTCAATCTTAAACTTATCTATTCTCTACACTAATGACATGAAAAGGGTAACGAGCCGAAACAATGAATTCTTAATTGTGCCGCAACAATATATTTCCTGAACTTTACCATCATTCCTGAACTTTTTGACCTCTGTACAGATTGCCCTTACAAACAACTTAGGCTACTCTGATTTTCTACTCGGAACAATGAAACAAACGTTCTCTTCTGAATAATGAATTATTTGTAGGATTCGACGGTGAACGGCTATGTGTATAAAATACTAGCAGTTTTCAGCAGTTTTACTCGCGTCCTGGGGAACTACTGCCCGTACTGGGATAAAATATAGCCCACGTTACTCGGAAAGAGTGAACCATTCCAAAAATGAATTTATTTTCAAATCGGTTCTGTAGTTTCGGAGCATTTTCGGAACAAACAAACATAAAAAATGTTTCCTCCTTATTACTATAGATAATAAACCTTTGTAGACATGAAAATGCTCTGTTACTGTTATAGCCCACTTTAAATGCTATCGTCCCACTGCTGGGCTCAGGCCTCTTCTCACACGGAGAAGGAAAAGGATTGAGCATTAATCACCACGCTTGCTCAATGAAAATGCTCACTGAAATGGAATCCTCCGTTTAGCTTCGTATAGTTGCCACTATTAATAATTTAATGATGAAACAGATACTACGGGTCATGAATATTTTACTGCGAATGAAAATTTTCATGTTTATTTTTGGAGAAACGACATCATAACGAACTTATTAATATTCATCTCTTATTTGAATATCAATAAAAATAATTAACGATATCCCTTGAATAAACGAATAAAGGAAAATAAAAACGGTACAATAATTAAAAGCAATAACGACGCAATGTTCTCTTTAAATTGAGCCTCAGTGCTTCCTAAGACTTAGGCTGCCTTTCTTTTTATTTGCATTCATTCTACTGAATGCAATTGAATACGATAGCTTCAGTTGTACCGACTGTGGCCCTATTTATTGAATCCTCTAGATATTGGATCGGCATTTTATGGTAATGGACAGCATTATTAAGAGAAACGAGGAATTGTAGGCACGAGGGGTCGAGAAGCAATCTGCCATTTCACAAACAATTGTCGCCTTTATGTCAACAATACAAGAGTTCATTTTCTCTGAGCTTGTGATTTCACCAATTGTCTAATATGATACCGAAATATTATTTTCGACAAAATAACTTTGTAACGAACTCTGGTTATGGTGAATAAATTCACAAACAGAATTAGCAATCTCAGCGTTAATATCGTTAATAAAAACATCCTCACTTCAAAATGAGTCAAAATAAATTCGACAAAAGCCTCGGATATTGATTTCTTATCTTTGTATGTCATCAAAGAGAATCGACGGAAAATAGCTGACAACGAAATAGGCACTTCAAAATAATAAGCTCCGGAAAAATCACACTGAGTAAAGATTATAATCATTCTAAATATAGAAAATTGAGAAACCCGTCAATTGTAAATTAATTTGAATATGAAATAGGGTGTAATACATTATGTAAGAGATACACTGTGAGATAGGGATTAATGTAATGTCATCAAGATGAATAATTTAGTGTTCGATACATCTTTGGGGCGCTTTGATAGAGTAGGATTCCGAGCTCGTGTATTTTCCTCGTCACTTAATGATACTCAGTCAGTTCTAAAAATACGATTTTGCTACGATTCTAGACAAAAACAATATTGATTAATTTGAAGACTAGTAACATTCTGCATTTTTTAACACTAAGGGATGGAAATACTTGTTCTGACTATTTTGTTTTTAAATATACAGTACTAGCTTCTGCCAGCGGTTTCACCCGCATCCCGTGGGAACCTCGGCACGGACCCGGATAAAAAGTAGCCTATAGCCTTCCTCGATAAATGGGCTATCTAACACTGAAAGAATTTTTCAAATCGGACCAGTAGTTCCTGAGATTAGCGCGTTCAAACAAACAAACAAACAAACTCTTTAGCTTTATAATATTAGTATACAGTATAATTATTGTATCCGACTTTTACGGTAACTCTAGTTACTGAATAGATATATTATTACTAAGTATATTGGAAACTTAGGTATTGTAATATATTGGATTTATCATTCTGATCTAATACAGGAATGAACATAGAGCTACTATCATTCGACGTAATAAACTTTTGGCTATATTTTTTCCATAACCCAATGAGTTTTCACTGCTCAATGCTCATGCATAGATATGAAAAGTAATTCAAGCATAGTGAGACATAATGGGTGTGTGAGCCTGGTAAATTATTCATGAGCTTGGTAACCAGGACACATATAGCGTAGTATTTTGCCCGACATTTTATATTTCATACTCCGTATGTGTTATAAATTGATGTATTTGATATTCAGTCTTGCTTTATGGGCAATAGCTCTGGCTTTTGAACTTTAGTATGATTTGTAAGCAAAAGCAATGTTTAAAGTCAAGAAAGTTGCGTTCTTTTCTCTTTTAAGAATTGCGTCATTTTATCTTTGCTTGGATGAGAAGATGTCTTAAGAAATAGAATGTTATGTTTCAAAACACATGTAAGGAGATTAGTAGACATGTCACTGGTATATAAAAAAAGATTTTTGATAATTATTTACGTAATGTATGCAATATGATATTAATTAATCGCACGATGCTAAAGAGATACCATCAGTTGATAGTCATGTTTTTCCAACAGAAGCAGCAACATGATTGATCCAAGCTCCTCTGAAGAAGACAGTGAGGATGAACATAAGAAGCAGCCCTCTAAATTACCTGGTAAGCAGTAGACAAGAAAAAATCAAAAAGACTTAGTAAGGGTATTTCCATTCTCGAAAAATCCATTAGAATGTCAGTATGTTCTTAACCCATGTTGTTAGAATTATATTACACTTGTATCATTTACTTACATAAAAAATAAAACTGTATAAGGCTTAAAAGTAATATATCCAACTTTTGTACACCTACCTACATAAGGGAATACACGTGTTAAGTTCCTTATACCTTACATGTTTCTTCCATAAATAACTTTTCTTACAACAGTTATGCCACCCGGTTCCCTGGCGGGTGGAAGACCATCAGTGCGAGGGAAACCTGAACTGCCCAGAGGATCAACAGCCGGTCTGCCAGGTAAAGGTGAAGTAGACCATTTTATTTATTTAACTCTTTCTATTTATTTGCCTAGCCTTATTCTATTTCAGTTGGTCGGTCACGGTCATTTTTAACTAGAGGATTTTATCCTGGGTCGTCAAGTCAGTGATTGATTTGGTTGAAACAATTTCATTAATATATAAATTTGAATACCTCTAGAGTGGAAGCAGAAATAAACTTTGAATTTGTCATAAGCAACGAAACGTCCATTGTATTCGTATTCAATAGTACGAAATAACTGAACTATGAAAGTTTTCATTCAGTCATAGTTCAACCGTATGGCATCTTTTGTTCGTCTAGACTAGAGAAGAAACCAGGCTTATGATTTCCTATTCATTTTATTCTCAGAACCTTGCAGGGTTCTAGATAATACTTTATTAAAATAAAGCAAACTTTGTGTACTTACAATGTTTATTAACATAATTAAAATTACGCAGTTAAGGGTAAATGCTCACTGATAACAGAAGGCACATAAATTGATTATCTATTTACGTAATTGTGTTTCCTTATAAAATTTTCCATTACCGTTACGTTGTCTTAATCTGTGGTGTTATACAACGTCTTTTTCAACGGGGTATATTTTTCTAAAGGTCCAAGTCCACTAACAACGGCTCCGCTGGCAGCACCTCTGCATCCTGCCACCAGACAGAGAGAGGCTGCGGCCCTAGCACCACCCCCTCATGCGTAAGTTCCTAAACTACCATAAAATTAATTTATAACTCACGTCCATTTCCATTCACGACACATTCTAGAAAGATCTAATGCTATTTAGAAGTAATTGCCTTGACCTTTCCCATTCCTGAAACCTTTAGAACATACCCTATTATACTAGTTAATTAGAAATCAGTATGTGAAAATCAATTTCAATTAATAAATCAAAGGGAAAGTTTAGATTTGCTATAGTCATATTTTAATATTCCAATTAGTGCTACTGATCTCGCTTATGACTATTGTCAAATGTATATAGTGCTAACAGTTTGTAGTGTCAAGCATAACCATAAGTCTATATACACTGACTAATCAATATATACTTGTGTAAATACGCAAAAGTTACATAAATGGAAGAAAGGACAAATAAACTAAACAAGTTGGCTTGTCTGTGTGTAAAGACGAATTTCATGTACATTGACGACTTAATGCTATAGATCGAGTAGATCATTCTTGCGCAGGACGTCGACTGGAAGTGCGAGCTCGGGGGAGGCTCCAGCACCCTCACCAAGTCCATCTGGTGCTAGCCATTCTGATAAGGATCAAGATCCACAGGTATGCTTAGGTTTTACTACTAAATTTAAAAGTACTTAAAACTAGAAAGAACATAGCATTTGAAAGTATACAACAAATTACAGTAATGACTAGCACACATTTACAATGCGTCATCTAAGATTACTTTAAATTACAGCTTTTATTTACGAATTGATGTATAAAGATAGATTTACAATTACCTTTCTTGACTAGAAAATTCTAGTAAATGAGTTGTTTTTCTCAGGAAAAAATCGAAAAGCTAGAGGAAGACAAGAAACGCCGTATTCAACTATACGTTTTTGTATCTCGGTGTATCGCTCATCCTTTTAACGCGAAACAGCCAACAGATATGACTAGAAGACATACGAAGCTCACTCCTCATCAACTAGAAACTATTCAAGCTCGGTTTCAGGTAAGATAACAACATAATTTCCGACGACTAATTAATCCTTACTAACAAAAAAATATGTTAACGCCCGCTTTAAAAATATTTGAAACAAAATTATCGAAGTTCCTGGTGGCTCAGTAATTTTGTGTTAAAACTCTCTTCTGAAAATAAGTTGAAGCTCTGGTTAAACGATATTTTACAAAAGATTAACATCGCTTATTTTTTATAAAATCTCCAAAAATACTATGTAACAAAGCTTTTCCTTATTTTCTTGAACAGTATTTTTCCACAATGGATCATAAAGTTTCTCGAAGTATTTTTTTCCTTTTTATTTTTTTATAGTATAGTAGAAAATATAAAACAGAATACTAGAACCACAGCTACAGTGAATATTCGTATTATCTCTAGAAAGATTTACGATTTATACGTTTCCGATATTATAGTCTGGAATCCTAGCATACCGGATATCATACGTCTATTTGGTAATAAACGTACTAGCTCACCGACACTTTTATGTCTTTTCTCGTTTTAGCTCGAATAGTTTAGCTGTCAGGTTTGGGTGAGCATGTATTAGTAAAGTTGTCATTCTTCAGGCCTTCCTTAAGGGTGAGACACAAATACTGGCAGACGAAGCATTCCAGAATGCCGTACAGTCCTATCATGACGTGTTCCTCAAGTCGGAGAGAGTGGAACAGATGGTCAAGTCAGGGGCCTGCTCCCACCACGACTTCCGTGAAGTTTTCAGAAACAACATCGAGAAGAGAGTCAGGTTTGGAATGTTAGGGTAGATCTCAATTTGGCATTGCATGCCGGAGGACATTTTTATATTATTCATCATTACAAGATCAACCTTTTAAAATCGGAATCTCTAATTCTGAGACTTCGTTTAAGGACATCATCATTGGTTTAAATTCTTCAACCAAAAATACATATTTTCTTTTCGCTAACTCTGTATAAGACTCGTACTAAGACGTATGTTTTACAGGTCTCTCCCAGAAATAGATGGATTAAGTAAAGAAACGGTTCTATCATCGTGGTTGGCAAAGTTTGACTGTATCATGAAGGGTACAGGTAAGTGTCACGATCTATTTAAAACTTTAAAAGTGGAGTAAGGTGAGAAGAGCGAACATAATTTAAAATATAAGTGTTTTTTTGAAGAGCTATTGAAGTACTAATACCAAGTAAATACTAAAAATAAATTGGTTAAGTAAAAAAATGAATTAAATAAATCATGTGATTCATCAAAATTATAGGAAAAATGATTAGAATCATAACTGGAATTTATGCAAAGCACAAAGTTCGCTTTTCTCGAAGGTAAAAGCTAAAGTTGACGAAAACGAAAAAGAATTTCTTCGAACTAACTATATTTCCTTCATTTCTAATGCTTCAAACGTACATGCCTTAAAGATTTTCCGGAAAGTGAAAGTTAAAGTTAAACTTGAGAAGTAAACTGTCCTTTAGCCACGTTCAAGGTTATTACTGAACATTACAAAAACAATTCTCAGTACAATAACAATACCATTTCAGAAACGTACAGAAATAAACATAAATTAGTGGGTAAAGAAGATCAAATATTCTAAGAAGAAAACGAACTTCTTAATGGACATTGTAGGCGAAAAGAAATCAGATACTTTATTGATGAAACGAATGTAAATAATGGAACGCCTGTTTTTGACACGCCTACAGCTTAACGCCAACTTCCAGAGCTATTTACAAATCTTCTAATTATAAAGTTGATTTGATTTCTAATTAATCCTTTAGTTGCCAATTTAGTGGAAATCAAATCAATTTATGAATTCATGAAGAGCGTTTTAGAGTGGTTTGATTTTGACCCTAAATAATTCTACGGGTTCGGTATTAGGGTATTGGTTAAATAACTATAGTTGAGAGTATTGTATACACTTGTCTTCTTTTTCTGAAGAAATTTCTTCTCGTTGACGGCAGCTAAGTTTGGAGTGAAGGATCGGGAGCATGCCGCAGTGTATGACGCATCAGATATTGATGTGCTTAAGTTTGCAATGTGCCTTTGAATGTTTGTGTAGCGCTTGGGTCTACGCGAGCCTGACTACCAGGGTCATTTACCTGACCTGCAATTGGTTGTACATTTACTAATTCTCTAAGTTTAAGAAAAAAACTATATCCACCATCTTTAAGACGTCTTTGAAGATTGGAAACAAAAATTGTGTCATTTTTATAGAAGACAAAAGAGAATAAAAGCATAATTGAATTTATTTGGACAAGAGTTAGATCCGAGGAAATGTAATAAACATATTAACAATCTCCCAGAGCGCGAGGTAATTTGCGAAAATTCGTATCAATTTGTATCGTTAGACTGCCGCAAATGTACGAAATTATTGATTTCAAAAGCAATCGGTTAGACAATGGTTTTATTGATTTGAAATACTTTCATTTTGGTTAACTTTTCATCATGTGTTGGTGACCTAATTGTTAAAACAAAACTGTCGAGGTCCGGACGAAATTGATGAAATCATTCAATAAGTATTTTATAAAGGATATTCAAAATTACATTGCCTGGCTCCGTAGACACAAAGATATGATATGATCTGTGTGCGGTAGTGATTATGTCAACTTAGTTATTTTTAATCAAAAAGCCATCAAGTTCAATAATCTATCTTTTATTTATTTTATTTCAGAAACATTTTAATATTAACATCATGAGTTTTCTTAGGATCACTATTTTTACTTGAGTTCGTTACAAAATGAATTGTTTTATTGGTTATTAAATATGTCCTTTTACATTATTATTTTTAGACTTATCAAGGTCTGTAACTTAATGACGATTCTCCATTTTGTATGAAATATGATGATCTCGTGTATGTATTTTATCAACCATTCTCAAAATAGGATCATTTTTTATTTTTGTAGCATTTTGCAAACTAAACTGTTGGTCTGATCACACCAATATATTTTTTATTACTATCTTGAATTTATTTATCTTGATATATGCGAAATGTAAGCAAAATGATACAATGCTATTAAGTTTGTTGGTTGTTTTACCTAATTGGATTTAATAGACTAATATAATGAAAATTCCGATATTCCTAAATTGGTAAATATAAAACTTATAATGAAACATGCAACAAACTTTACCATGTAAATGCAACCGTTTGTATAGGTATTGTAGAATGTAAATGTCCTAAAACTGACGTAAGCATACCTTTGTGACATTTCGGAAAAAATGGACTCCCAGTATCTGGACATCACAAAGTGTCATCAAAAGTGTGCTTATCAAAATTAGCGTCAATGACAAGTTTGCAAAACACTGGTCCTATAACTAAATGTACCTGAAAATGTGTGTGCCTGTGTCTGTCTCACTGTCTGTGTTTCTTTCCCTTTCTCTCACGACATGTCTCTCTCACACATCCTGAGCAGGAATAACAGGTATCACTCGACAAGATTTTCATTTGTTTCCTTCCTTTTTTCCATAATTTCGCTTACGTCTTGTGCCGTTGCTTGATTTTAGTATTTGTTGTACATCAAGAAAAAATATAGTTGCAAAATGGATACTTACGAAGGTTTTAAAAAATAAATCACTGCCCCATCCCTTTTTCAAAATTATCTCTACTTTAACGTTATTCAAATCAACGTCTGTTATATTTTCAATAAGATGCTTTACATTCAAGATTATTTTTTTATCGATCTTTTATACTAACAACAACCACAGCATAACTTTCATTATATCATCCGCATTTCATTTACAAACTTTACAATTACACGCGGTTGTTTAAAAAACACATTTATAAATATTTTTAACATTTTGTTACGTATAGGTTAATGGATTATAAGGTAAGTCTAACAATAAGCGCACTGCATGATTTGATGTGTTTACAATCACAATCTTGGCTTTCAGTGTTAACTACACCTGAACTGTGTTTTTTATTCTTAGGGAAAGCTGCATTTTAAAATAACTTAAACGGATCGTAGACTAATTACGTATTATTTTCCATTTGCAATCTGAACGTGTTCACAACTGACGTGACACATAAATATGTACTTTTTCTCTACATCAATATTTCAATTCTCCTATGATTCACTTGTTTTAATATCTATACATACAAATCCAGCTTTCATCCCAATTTTACCAAGTATCGTAAGAACCAGTCCACCTTCAGGCATTCCTGGAGACGACGAGTCGAAGAGACCATCACGTGCGCAGCAGCAGAGCCTCAACGCTGAATGCATCCTCAGCAAAGAACAGCTCTACGATATGTTCCAACAGATCCTGGGGGTCAAGAAGTTTGAGCACCAGTTGCTTTTCAATGCTCTTCTTGTGAGTATCCTTATTTGAATCTAGACTTTCTTCTGCTTTGATATCGTCATAATCATTGTACATGTCTAAGGTTTTGGATAATTTAGATATATTTGAATTTACAGTAATAATTGTTGAAGATTAATTGGATCTTTGTGCTTTTTATAAATATTTTAATACTGTATCTTCAAAAAAGGTGATTGAGGCTAAATAAATGTAAAAAAAATTCCTCCATCAAAATTGTGACAGATTCCGAGAAGCCTTTCATTGTGTAGGTATACTTAAGCTCGAGGTCCCAAAATAGAATTCTTTTGAAGCTTCTAATTCACATCAAAGCATTCGTGTTACTTTGTGATCGCTAATAATTAAGCTTATCTGAAGGTTAATTAAATGGGCTTGAATAAAATATTGTTTGAAATTGGCTGATTTATGTACTGGAGTAATTACATATTTGAAATGCGAGAGGATAAGCTTCCATAGTTTTAATTTGCAAATAGATTTTTTGGAAATGATCATCGATGTTTTAAGAATATTTGAACATACTGGATTGTATTCACAGTTGGATTCAGCCGATGAACAAGCGGCAGCTATCAGAAGAGAATTGGATGGAAGAATGCAAAAAGTTAACGAAATGGAAAAGGTATGACTCATCTTTGACAAAAACTTCAACAACCAAAGACCGGAACTGTGAAATTAGAAACAGTTGAAGATGATATTGATGATAATAATGTTGTAGAATCGCAAGCTAATGCCAAAGTTCGTGCTGAAAGAGATGGAGTCGCTATACATCGAAGAGTTGAAGTCGTCTATCAACCTCCTGATGGCCAACTTGGAGTCCTTGCCCGTTTCAAAGGGTGGGGCCGACTCCAAATACGGCCTACATAAAATCAAGCGGTATAATCACAGGTCAGTGTTTTAATATAGGTAGAAAGATAAAGAAGAATCAAACTTTTTTTTTCGTTTCACTTTTCACACCGAGACAAATAATATAAATGTCTCTACGTGTGAAAAGACGTCTATTTCAACAATTTGAGAATGCATTTGCAACAATAAATGGTAAAATATTTTTTTGCAACCTTGACTGCCACAGGATAAACTCCGATTAAAGTTATCTGTTACACAATTTCCTGAAAATTTTCCATGCATTTTCCTGCAAATGACATTTTAGTAATGAATGAATCTGTAAATTCTTAAAGTTGCAAATGCATCCTATTGTAGATATCTAAACAAAATTTAAAATTATTTAGTATGAGTGTTTCATTCCATAAATGTCGATGTTTGTCAAATAATGCTGTATTTGAATTTGATCGATGTTTGCTGATGATTGATCAACGATAAAAACTAATATCGGTTCTTTTCTTGGTATAGAAATGTCTTTTGCTAGGTTTTCGATCATGTTATGTAAGACGTTATATAAGCCGGCTAAGCGGTATTTTATCTTTGATTGATCTATCTTGAATGGATGTTGAATTGAATTGGACTATGTATAAACCTACTTACATAAAATCTATACTGTTTTATGAAAATTCAATGCGCGTTCCATGCAAAGAATATATATATATGTCGGCGTCAGGATCCGACATCGTTAAATAAAACAAAGAGGTCTTCACACAGTCACTTGGTTTATTCCAATTAACACAATATTAGTCACTACAATTAATATTAACGAAATAAATTATCACGTGGGAGGTGTGCACTCCGCAACGGTCGGTGAACGAATGACCCGAGTCGTGCGCGCGCGCCGCTTTATATAAGGTCCACCGTTGACAGATCGACGGTTGACACATCGACGGTTGACACATCGACGGTGGCGCCGTCACGGCCATGCTGACATACGCTCGTCCTCGAGCGTCTTCTGAAAACAAGACAGCAAGCTGCTCGATCATCCTGACATACTCAGTCACATCAAATCAAGTCAAATCAGTCAGTCAAATCTTTAAGTTGCGAGGTCAATCACAACAGACTTAAATGTGCTGGTCCGGCAAGCCATTTTTTTTACAACCAGAGACTGGTATTACAACCGGAGACTGTTAAACCATTCTCATCGGTATTACAACCGGAGACTGTTAAACCATTCTCATCGGTATTACAACCGGAGACTGTTAAACCCTTCTCATCAGTTTCAAAACCGGAGACTGGATGAATCCCTCTCATCAGTTTAAAACCGGAGACTGGATGACTCCCTCTTTTTTTTTTTCTTACTTTTTTTTTCTCTTTTCTTTTTCTCTCTTTTTTTTTCTTACTTTTTTTTTTCACAAAATCTCACAGTCTACACAAAATAGTCAGTTAGTCACCAGAACCTACGACCAGTTAAGGCCAGCTCTTAATATGACCCCCATGCCGTGCTACAGCGTCCCAGCGAGCACACACGAAAGTCAGTCACAGTTAAAATACGTCGTGGAACATCGACCCTGAGGGCCAGTCCCTGTCATTCAATCAGTCACACTAGTCACGTGTCATGGGACATCGGCCCTGCGAGCCAGTCCCCAAGATCTGTCACATGTCATGGAACATCGGCCCTACGAGTCAGTCCCCACAGTCCACCTAACCCGTAACGGTCAAGTTAGTCGTCAATCAGATTTGTCAACGTAAATGTCATCACATGATACTTTCTAAATTCCATGGTCGTGAACCACCTTCTCGGTCTCCTAAGCCCTTAGTTCCTAGTTACATTAGAAGTCGCAGTAGTAAAGTAAACCAGCAAGTTCTCAAGTTTAAAAATGTCGTAAGACAAATAACCTCAACATAAAGCAAAAATGGATCGGTCTCACCGGGTTTCCACTCAACGCGCATGATGATGCGCACATCGCTATGGCGCGCAGTACAGCAAGGCTTTACGTTCACAGACACCACGGAGATGCACCAACACTCCGACCTCACGATCGCACGTCAGACTCCGATTCCAGCTGGGATGCTCCATTTTGTCGCCATATTGCACAATAATCACCGTCATTGTTGAAACATGAAAATGAGAAGATAAATCGGTTAATTTTCCAGCGTACCTTCAATAACTAGTTTGACATGTCACAATGGAAATCGATACCATTACCATAACCGTAGTTACCATACTTGTACCTTCGCTGAAGTTCTTAATCAATTTTCTACCATCAAAATTCTGATGTTTCCTTATTTTGTTTTCTGCCTACTGGAAAACATGGTATTCAGCATGTGCCTATCATGCACTCAGAAATCCAGAAAGTTTGTCTTCACGTGGCGAATTCTCTCGAAACTAATCCACCAACGGCCGCCACACATCAAACGAGCACATCACTTTTTCACTTTTTGAACAATGGCATGGCAATCCCTAACACATGTGGGCATTTGGATTGCATCCCACTTCTGATGTCGGCGTCAGGATCCGACATCGTTAAATAAAACAAAGAGGTCTTCACACAGTCACTTGGTTTATTCCAATTAACACAATATTAGTCACTACAATTAATATTAACGAAATAAATTATCACGTGGGAGGTGTGCACTCCGCAACGGTCGGTGAACGAATGACCCGAGTCGTGCGCGCGCGCCGCTTTATATAAGGTCCACCGTTGACAGATCGACGGTTGACACATCGACGGTTGACACATCGACGGTGGCGCCGTCATATACATTTTTATATAAAGCTCTACAGCTTCTTTCAAAGTCTTGTGTTGTTTGTGTATTCTTCGCATGAATGATATGTATGTATACTAATATTCTGTGTCTGTTATTCAAATATGGACGTAAACTTTTCAATTTTGCGTTACGATAGTCAAAATTCTAAATTGAAAAGAATGCGCATTTGGTGTTTTAATTCAAACGTCAAAAAAGCAAATACGCTATACATTTTTAGAGAAAATACAATTTAATGATGTATATGTGAGAAAATTACTGAATATGTTTGGCGTATTTGCAATAATTTGTGAAAATAACTAATAATTAAAACAACTAAATAACTGTTCTAACAACATGTCTTGTTCATCTTCTTCACTATTAGAAATGTTTGGTTTTGACTGATATACTCATCTGGATGTAACGTTGATTCTCATATTCAACTTATCATAACTAAACTAAATCTTCTTTCTTGTGTTCAAACAGATGTATTTCATTCGTAACATTTGCCAATAATATCTATTTTCGTATAATTGATACAAAAGTTATTTAAGAAGCTGATATGGAGGCAAATGTTACTAATCATCGGAATGTTTTCATTACTTTCACACATAATGTTGAACACAAATTAGACAGAATAATCATTATAACAGTCAATATAATATCCTTAGACGTTCTTCCAGACATTCATTGTTTCTACTTGTTGATTTCTATTTGGTTTTTTTCTGTCCCTGGCACATAAACGGACGGTAATATTAAAGGAAGTACAAGTAATGAGTACAGAATTGATAATTTAAAGCACGTGTCTTGTGTAGCAGGACCCCAACACATTCCCTACATGAATGATACAGTTTGCAATCCTTATGTTGTCAGACAGACCACTGTAGATAAGTAAAAGTAACCTAGAGTAGAGCTTACTGCTAACATCAATAAATTAGATAAAGAAAATAGTGGTCCAATTAAAGAAATTATTAAACATAATGCATATGACAACAATGGATTTATTAAAGCTTCCACAACACTGCCAGAAGTCTTTAATTAGCTTATAGTAAATTAAAACGTAGATAAACTTTTTTATAATACTAGTCTAAATAGCTACAATAACACCCAGGCGTCAGCTTAATTTTACAAACGTAGATAAAATGCCCCAAATGTAAAAAAAAACTAGTGTCGTAAGCTTTTAATTATATCCCACAGCTTTAAATTTTGGTTTCACATTTTTACTCCTTTTTATTATGTTTATCTAATTTTATAACTATAACTTCATTTAATATATTTAATCTACGCTTCATGCTTCGGTAGGGCTTCGCTTTCTTATTTACAAATTTCATTACGTCTATCACGAGGCTCCAGTTGAAAGCACTAGACTATGTGGCATAGATTGACTAACTTCACCCGTCAAAGTTAAATCGACTGAAGTAGACTCGACATGGAAGTGCACTATCGGATTTATTGCCTCGTCTTTCACTTTATTTTCTTGACCTCTTTCCTTGGCTTATGAACTGGAGTCTCTATTATCTAACATTTCGCTTTACACATTAAATACTTTAACGCCATTTTACCAGTACTTTAGTTATAGATAATGTGTTCCAACGTATTTGTAATGTTACCCTTTTGTATGCTTAATCATTCTTGGTATCGGTGATGGGATCTCATAATGTATGCCACCAATCACTCCCACGGGCTTGTGAATGTAACGATCGCTTCCTTCCCTTAAACTGTGGATATCATTCCTAACATGTAATTCATAACAATGGTCAATGATTTTAAATGTTTGTGGAATAATTTATGTGGGTTCAATATATTTGGTGGTGGTATTTTGAAATGGTTGCTTGATGGTGATTAGATCGAACGCTGGACCGGATCCGAGTCCAAGGTTGAGTAAGCAGCTGTGTTTCAGATCGCAAGGCTCGCTTGCCAACAAACTGACGGGCGAAGCTGATGGTGGCGATGTGGACACTCAGCTCACGAAAATGGATGTAGTGCTTACATTCCAAATAGAGGTAACTTTGAAGAGTTATGGAGAACCACGTTATGTTAAACTAGAACAAATGTCTTTTGTTTTTCTTTGTTCTTGTTTCCTTTTTTATACTTGTAAACAGTTTAACGTTTTGTTTAATGAGTCAAGATAACTTAATTTATTGTTTCGTCATTGTGGTTTTTTTTTTAATTTTATGGTAGTTCTTCAAGGATTGGTATCACGGTAGCATGTATCTCATAATATTGCCATGTTGAACACATTCTAGGTGGTTGTAATGGAGGTGAAAGGTCTGAAGTCTTTAGCACCAAATAGAATAGTTTATTGCACTATGGAAGTTGAGGGAGGGGACAAACTGCAGACTGATCAAGCTGAAGCCTCTAAGCCTATGTAAGTGACTATTTCTCCTTCTTCTAAGTTTTCTCCTACGATAACACGAGTAAATTGACAAATTGATCACATTATTTCAATATCTACCTAATGGAAATTATAGTATATAGTATTCGTAGTAGTAGACAGTATGACTAGTGATTGCATTACCTGTATTTTGAGGACTTTGTCCCGATTCACCGGATTGGTCCATATTTTATTTCAATAAATCTGTATCAGGCTGGAGACTGAATTCATTTTTAGATGATGCCATATACATTAATGGGTCTGAATCCGAAATGGTGAATCGTAACTTGTAGACATTATGATTTCGGATATATCCGAGTCTGAGGAACATGATATTTATTAAAAGTTTTTTTTTAAATACTTTTTAAGTATGAACTAATGTGTCACACCCCTAATGCCTCATAAAATATCTAGGTGGGATACCCAAGGTGATTTCAGTACGACACAGCCGCTGCCAGCTGTAAAGGTGAAGCTATATACTGAAAACCCTGGAGTACTGGCGCTGGAAGATAAGGAACTCGGGAAAGTAGTGCTTAGGCCGACACCTTTATCTAGTAAAGTAAGTTCATCAGATTTTTTGAGGATAAACATGTTTTTGAAGAGACTGATGATCTAGTATCGTAATTTACCAACTGTCAATGAAGGCAAATCGTGAATGTTCAAACTCAAACTCAAACTCAAAATTTTTTATTTCAAATAGGCCTATGAAAGCTCTTTCGAAACGTCAAAGTTAGGTGCACGGTTCCAAAGAGTTGGTCTCATGGAGAAGAACCGGCAAGAAACTCCATGGACACTCTTTTTAAAAGAAAATAAAAATAATTACAAACATACAGTTTTCTATCTAGTCCTGAGAATGTTATACAATCCAAATTGAGCTAAAATGTATTGATAAATATACAAAATAATTTTAGTGCAATCGTTACTGGAAAAATAATTTATACAATTCAAAGAAAAAAATATATTGGGTAACCAAGTTCTGATATAATGCAATTTGGGGTCTTGCTGGCTTGGGCTTGACTGGTCTGAGCGGAGGCACTCCCGTGCCAGTGGTCGCCGGGGAAGCCACATGTGCAGAGGAAAAGAAAAAACAATATTAATTTAACGCCAGGCATCACTGTCATTAATGTAATCCTGAATTTTATAATACGCCTTTTTAATCAAAATGTTCTTTTATTATGTAAAGTCAGAAAACCTTATTTCATTATGGTTAGTTATTCATCCAAAAGTAGGAGAAAATATGCTGACAATATACCTTCTACAATACCAACTTTTAGGTTTCATATTTAAATCAATGGTTTTATGTTTTCAGGCACCTGAATGGCATCGTATGACAGTACCAAAGAATCTACCAGACCAAGACTTGCGAATTAAGATTGCCTGCAGAATGGATAAGCCTCTTAACATGAAACACTGCGGGTAAGCACTGATTGAAAGTTCTATGTAAAAATGTGTATGGCCAAATATTACACCTTGTGGTACTTCTAAACGAATGTATGTATCAGCTATATCCACGACATCAAATGCGTTTGCCAAATCCACAATAATATTGCTCATATTAGCTGAGCGACATGTGATACATTTTTATGGACCAGAATCTTACGCTATTTCATTTTAATTGGAAATTTGATTAGTTTCACATATTTTTAATACTGGTATTAAAGTTCAGAACTTACTTTCTAGAATCGTTGTCAGTCTTTTGCCTTGCTTCTGGTTTTTGTTAACGCGCCTATACATACATACTTAAAATACATTTTCTTTTTTTTAGTTACCTTCATGTCATTGGCAAGAATGTTTGGCGCAAATGGAAGCGTAGATACATGGTGCTCGTTCAAGTGAGCCAGTACACGTTTGCCTTATGTTCGTACAAAGATAAGAAGTCGGAGCCGGCTGAGATGATGCAGCTCGACGGATTCACAGTTGATTATATCGAGCTAGCAAGCGGTACAGTACTCATTCTTGTTTATTTTAATAAGGGCCACTTGTTTTAAGATTAACAATATCTTGGGGAACAGCTGGAATAACTATATCTAAAGTAACTTCATCTTCATGATGATTCTCTCATTCTTAAAGATTGCGGATGGCTTAGCCGTTGATAAATGTTAATCCAGAAAACTTTGTAGCTCGGACAAATGTTTAATAACCATCTAGAACTGTTTAAATTCAATAAATCTTTTGTTTATTGACAGGTTGTATTTAAAGTTCACTAAAATGTTGTTTTGTTTTACAGCTCAGCTGATCGTCGGACAAGGTAAGGCAAACAAGAAAACAATAGGTAATGAACATTTTTGTGATTATTATTCTTTTATATTTATAGTTTTCCTTTCTATTTCTCTCTTGTTTAATTAAAATCTGCACTTTAGAAAGTACCCACTTGGCTCACAGCTTTAGTTTCTAATGGGTTCGAAACCCAGATAACACTTTAAAGTGCAATTAGACCGTACCTACCCATATGCTTTAGAGCCCTTGCAGACTAAACCGTCGGCTGATCGTTGGCTGACCGTTTATTGTAGAGTTGAAGGTCATCGTGAATCCAATTAAACCTTTTCCTAATTTATGATTCCGATAAACGATCGGTCGACAATAATTGTGCAGTCTGTTGTGGGTGTTACACTATCAAAGGCTTCATTCAAAGCTACTGTTTCAGAGAAAACAGTTTCCAAACACTTACCATTCAATCATGTCCTATTAAATGCTGCAAAAATTTCTTTCTTGTACAATAAATAGCTGCAAAAATACGAAATCACTACCCTCAGTCTTTTTGCAGAATTGGAGGGTGCTAAATACTTCATGAACGCCGTGCGTGATGGGGAGTCAGTTCTCATGGGAGTCACTGATGAGAATGAGTGTCATTTGTGGGTCATGGCTCTATACAGGGCTACTGGACAGAGTCATAAGCCTACGCCGCCTACTACGTCTGATACGCATCATAAAATTATGGGAGGTGAGTTGGTGCTCGATACATTATAGGAATCTGACTTTTGGACCAGTTGAAAGAATGAACTGAAACCTCTTAAATTGAATTTATACCCAGTAAATGTATATCTCATCAAACACCTGCATACCTAATCCGATTTGGTCACAAAACTGTTAGAGAAAACAAAATTGTTGTATATGATTTATCCAAAGAACAGATTATCAGGATTTTTAATAGCCACTTTGTTGAAAGCCATATAAATTGTCATATATTTCTGCACCATCTTTAACATTATATTCTTTCATATCTTTCAGATGCTGATAAAGCTCGGAAGCATGGAATGGAGGACTATATTCAAGCAGATCCGTGCCAGTATGATCATCATCAATTGTTCTGTGTGCTACAGTCCTTAACTCTGAAGTATCGCCTTCAAGACCCTTACTGTTCTTTGGTAAGTATCATTTAAATGGTCTTTCTGTAACCATATCATGTAAGTCATGTGACAATTGAATGAAAAGGAAATAGAATGAAATACGAGTAATGACGAAAATCATGAAATCCTCGAAAAAGTAGACATTGCGCTTAATGTTAGCTTCAGATTCAACCAGACTTCAAAATTGTAACAGTCTAAAAAACTGCAACTCGTTCCTTGGACCCTGATACAGACAATTATCATAATCATAAGAAAAAAACAAACAAAACAATTTCAAGCTTCTTTACGATAAAATATTTTATCTTTCCAGGGCTGGTTCTCCCCTGGCCAAGTATTCGTCCTAGACGAGTACTGCGCAAGATACGGTGTTCGGGGCTGTTTCCGTCACCTATGTTACCTATCGGACCTCTTAGACGTTGCCGAGAGCGGGTCTCAAACTGTGGACCCCACGCTCATGCACTACTCCTTCGCGTTCTGTGCCAGTCATGTCCATGGTAACAGGTAGGTAGTTAGCTAGAATATTAATAATAATTATGTTAATTATATCAAAGGCCTATGTAAAGTAGTGGGTAATGATGATGGTGATGATGATGAAAGTAATGTTTCAAATGAGAGACTTGAATTTGGGACTGTAAACAATTAAAATACTGACTATGATGTAAATGATTAATCATATGGTAAAAATAAATAAAACTTAATATTGGAAGAGGCTTTTGTCTAGCTGAGGGTTAGAATTATGTGATGAGAAACAAAAATATGGTAAAAGGCCCTTTGGACTTATTACTGTAAAGGTTTAAAATCATGCATTTGTAGTATACTTGTAAATAGAACATGTAAACAGGTTGGTATTGAATGGTACATAAATGTGTTAGATTTGGTGTCCCTCAAGGCAATGTATTAGGACCGTAACTGAATGTGAATGTGATTTAGCCGTGATCTATGGATAAAGAAAGCTGTATTTGACAAGATATTTAAAGATTCATCAATATCAGAGTACATTAACAAGTAATCAAAAAAATAGAAGATATATTTCTTTAAATTGTTTATTAGAATCTGAATTGGCACTAAGGATCTAACCCAAATTATTTTCAAAAACATGAAGATCTTGTTCAGGAGAAGTTATTCTTAAAATAAAACGTTTTAATACGAACATGTCAAACACAGCTTGAAAAACACCAAAACTATGAATGAACCACAACCTACTTACCTTTACCTCACTGAACATGGGTGTGATGTTGCTTCTGACTATTAGTAACTTACCTATACTAACTGACTATGCAACCGTACTAAATGTGCTTACTAACTATGCCTGCTTCATCTTACTAATGTACTGTTTCGGGCTTTTGGATTCAGCAGTCCAGTTTATAAAATAATATTTAAATACAGTAATGTTTCAGTCATTAATGACAAATATTATGTACCTAGAGTTTTTATACGACAAACATGAAAGTAAGGAAACAAAGTAAAAACAACGTCTAATGAAGTTGAATAAATATATATATTAAGATAAATTCTATGAATAATACAAATGGTATGGCTATTAGGCCAACGTTATTTGAACTTAAAGATTTCAAAATCAGCAATAATGAAGCAAAAGTAAACTCATGTACAGCATACACTGTCTTTTGATACAAAAATACCAGACCAAAAAGTCATTGAAGGCAGAGCAAACAAAATCAAATTCACACTCTCCCTTATAACTAGCAATAAGTTAGTATAAGCTGCTGATTTCACAGCCTACCCTGTACCCCGCTTGTGCCCTACTAGAGTAAGCCCTACGCCGGAAGTGGTTCACAGTACAGCGACGTTGCCTGGCAGGCCGGACGGGGTGGGCAGCATCACCGTGCAGGAGAAGGAAAAGTTCGCCGAGATAAAGGAACGGTTGAAGGCGTTGTTGCAGCATCAGATCACTAACTTCAGATATGCGTTCCCGTTTGGACGGCCTGAGGGGGCGCTTAAGGTTGGTTTGTCAGAAAACATGACATCGATCAAATTCTAAATAGTACTTATAATCCGCAGTGAAAGTAAATGGAATAATTTATGAAATAACTTATCAGACACTAACATAATAAAGACCCTCTGTCAAAGTTTGAGTTTGAATATCATCTCTTTGGAAAACAGTACTTAAAAATTCAAGAGATTAACTAGGTCTGATAGGCAATGCTTATTCTACTTTTGATCTATATTAATTTGAAAAAGGCTTGTCACAATTGCCCTAGCAAAGTAACTATATTGAGGATTTACACAGTTGTTGAGAATACATGTAATCTTCCAGGCGACCCTATCACTATTGGAGCGAGTATTGATGAAGGATGTGGTAACCCCGGTGGCACCAGAGGAAGTTAGAGCAATGATACAGACGAGCTTGGAGAACGCAGCGCTCTTGAACTATACGCAACTCAGTCAGAAGGCTAATATTGAAGGTAGAATCTCCCTGGCTATTTATTTTTCTTTAAAATCTTCGTCAACTGTGTGTCATGACATCAATATAAATGAACATTATGTATGCTTTTGACAATGTAAAGCCAGAAATAAAATGTATCTTTCAGAGGATCTAAGAGGAGAAACAATGGTTACACCAGCAAAAAAACTGGAAGATCTCATTCATCTGGCAGAACTTTGTGTCGATCTACTACAACAAAACGAAGAACATTATGCCGAGGTAATGTAGCTAGATCAATCCTTCTTTCAACCCAAATATAGCAAGTTTCTGAGCTTAACATTGATATTTGTGAAGATTTTGATGAAACATATGAAATGGATAATACCAATGTTGAGCTCATCAATGTTTGCCTAAATATTATATTTATGTCTATCCTGAATGTCGTGGTTTCTGTTTTGGTAAAACATTATAATACGACCGAGTAAATGAAGTAACTAAATATTCTGGTATATAAAGTTTGCTTAAATATTTAAAGAAAAATCTTCACGGTTTGGTTAAATAAGTTCGCTTTAAAATGTTTTACCAAATGTTTAAATGTTGACTGGATAGTATCCTATTCTCCTGTCGCTATTAGTATGGGAAATGTCAGGCAGCATTGTTATATTTATTTCATGAGGTTGAAACGGAAATTGAATATTTTCATTTCAATCAACGGTACACGATGTTTTCTCTCAATTTATATCCAATGAATCATCAATAATGTATACAACTTAATTATCATCGTGTACTTCTTTAGTTATAAAAGAACATATTTATGTTTTCCTAAATTATGTATTTTGTGTCGCTTCGTCGTCAAGTGAATGTTATATAAGTTCACTTTCTGACATTTGATGTACGCTAAGAAACTATGACTTTTATTATCCACTTCTATCTTATATTTTATTTCTCCGCAGGTTTATAACACAAAACCGGACTCTAGCGGTCAACAAAATGTAACTACTCATGAATTTGATTTGTTGCTCGGCTGAACGAATCACTTGTCAATCGTTTGTTCACATGATCTTGGTCATACTTCACTTTGATTGGTTTGATCACAATATAAAAGGAGTAGACTCGATAAATGATAGTTTGACTCGCTTGGGCAAATGCTTTAATGTTACTTCAATAGTCAAAAGCATTGCATGAATTACGAATGATATAGACGGTTTTGATTGACTGAGATCAAACTTTTCATTCTGGGCTCAAATCAAAAATGTTTCATTCTTAGATTTAATTTCAAAAACCAATTGGCCGGGTTTTTAGTCGTTTATGTCTGCAATGAAAAGTGAATTTTGTATATTTTTTCTACAGTCTACTCCGACTTTCGACTCACGAAACATACATTAGTTACAGGAACAATTGCTTCTACATGACAATCTAGGACATACAACACATTGAGCACATTACAATTATTATTTTCAGTAGTGCGCTATATTTTATTATTATTTATACATTTTCTATGCTTACATTTTGCTTTATTTATGTGATTATCTGAAAATAATTTAAAAGGTACTGGAATTGATGACTGTGGGTATAACATTCACTATATCTACAAGCAACTCCTAAAAGACACGCAGATGAACTTTTGATTCAACAGTGGCACCTTTTAAGCTAATTTTCGTTTAAGCACTGACTCCTATGTAATCCATTACAGTACACATTAGATTGTCAGTACAGTAAAGCATAGCACATGTCATGAAATACTCTACTAGTATCAGTACTCTATTCTGTCAGCTTCTAGAGTGTGAAGTAGTGTGGTCCTATCATTATGTAGTGTTGAATCTTGCATGCCCACCTTTAGACCTGTATTTAAATTATTGAAATATTTGACAATTAATTTTGCATTTATTTTTGATTCCACCTCTAGGGTTTCGTTAGTAAATATGACTTAGTTAGCCGTATTAGAATCCGGCTAGCTATTCTCGAAATTGATTTAATTTTGATAATTGATAAGCATGGACACGATTAAGAAGTTATGTTAAATTATCACATAATGTTATGACTTTTTCCAAGAATTGATGTCAAAAATATAAAATTGATATAAAGAAATTAAATAACATTTCATCAAGAAAAACGAATCCGATCACTTTAAATCATGTATGATAAAATCCAAACATGTTATAGTTTGGACCATTTTTTTTAATTCTCACTAGCGTCTTTGAAACTGAGGATTTCTGAAAATATTAAAAATCCGTCTATCTGTACACAGGCTTTCGCGTGGTTTTCGGAGCTGTTGGTAGAGCACGCCGAAATCTTCTGGGCATTATTCGGAGTTGATATGGACAGGGTGCTGGCAGAACAGCCCCCGGATACCTGGGATTCCTTTCCCCTGTTCCAGATCCTTAACGACTACCTCAGAACTGATGGTGAGTCCAAAAGAATCGATTACTCTCCAAATCCAATCTTTGGAATCTGTGCTCTCTAACGACGAGCTTCTTACTAACTTTTTCCTTTTCCTTAATGTTGTGTCGTAGTACCAGTAAATGTTAGTAATGTAATATGAAAAAGAAAAGAATTCAAAATATTGAATTTGGAATATTTGATGTACTTTTGCCCATCTTCTTCCTTTTCTATTTTCCGTAAAGCTCCTTTTATATCATCGCCAGAAAATCTAAAAGGTGGCAGGTTTCATGAACATCTTCGGGACACGTTTGCTCCTCTTGTTGTGCGATATGTGGACTTGATGGAGTCTTCGATTGCGCAGTCTCTACATAAAGGTTTCGAAAAGGAAAGGTGGGAGATCAAGGGGTAAGACTAAACTTTATTATTATTATTTTCGTGTAAGTCTTGTGGTAGAATTTTAAACATCTTAAATATGCATATGAACAATTGGAAAGCTTTTATTATACATACAATCATTGTTTTGTTTTTGTAACTGAAAAGAGAATATACCCTGGATACGATGGAATTGCACTCAAGATAAGTGGCAAGGAAACAGAGAAACTTCCCCTTTCAGGTTTTATGTTTCAATTTGAACACCTTTTTAGTTAACGCCATATTTATATCCAAGCAAAACTTTGTCAAAATTTGCATGCCTAACAATTCATACGTCCCAATTTTGCGAACGGAGGCCATAACACGTGCAACATTAACAGCAATGGCTGTTCAACAAGTGAAGAGTTGTTCTGGAAGCTGGATGCGCTGCAGTGCTTCATCAGGGACCTGCACTGGCCGGAGCCGGAGTTCAGGTCGCACCTGGAGCAGCGGCTCAAGCTGATGGCGTGTGACATGATGGAGACGTGTATACAGAGGACTGAGGCTTCGTTCCAGGTGAGGAGGATTTTGAGGATTGTTATAAAGTGGCACGTTGCAATAAACATTAGAAAACATATTATTAGACAGCTTAGGGGTGCTATCCTATTTTTATTTAAACATCAAGAGAGATAATCTAATTAGCCGGTTTTCAACAAACGATTTAGACCATCAGTCATCTTTAGTCCCGAATATCTCGAATAATAGAAATAAGATTACAAAAGGTCATGAATACTGGTACAATTCCACACAATTGTCTTAAATAATCAGAACCTTTATTTCTAAAATACCACTCTATGTATGAGCAACCGCTTCATATTTTCTATATGTATGTTTACCAGTCGTGGCTGAAGAAGAGCGTGACGTTCATGTCGACGGACTACATCCTGCCAGCGGAGACCTGCGCCATGGTCAACGTGGCCCTCGACGCTAAGAACCAGGCACTCAAGTTATGCGCAGTTGAAGGGGTAGATATTGTGAGTACTTATATCTCTTTTCACACAGGTGCAAGGCAATGGACTACAATTAATGGAATCCAAACCCCCAGATTAAATTTCGAAGTCACGTAAACTCTGCCTGATGTAAAGCCTACAACCGACATAGTTTGCGAGACGGTTCTCACCCAAATAGGCCAAGAACTTGATGTAGAGGAATTTATTAAATTCAAATATTGGATAACCAAGTTTTTGCGTAAAAAGGGTGAGGTCTAAAATATTTGAAAGCAAAATACGATCAAACAATGGTTCATGTAGTATGGCGAAGCTCATCAAATTATAAATGATCCTAAGTAGAAATGCCATGAAATGCAGTAAAATGAGTAATATACCATTGAATAGATTAGGAATGTGGAAATGACTGACCACGCGCGATTGTTCTCATGAAATATACAGTCGTACAAATGGAAGATAATAGATAATCGCTATAGAGCAAAGCGCTAACATAACTATCATATTAATCACATCGTTGGCTTTCACATCATTCAAAACATTCAGCAAACGCTTGATCATATTCTAGAAGTCAGATACTGCTAGAGTAAGAAGCTTCGCTTTCGATTCAGAAAGGCCAGCGCTTCAAAGTAAGGCCATACTTTCATATCAAGCCTTCATTTCGACAAAGAGACGAAGAAATTGCCGAAGAATCGAGCTGCAAGGTGCTTGCCTCAGCTTTAAGACTAAGAATGAATAGCTATGCTTTCTATTTCAAAAGTTCGGTAATTCTTATCGAAAAACGTCCGATTTGGATAACCAAGTGCACATCGAACCACTTTCGACACACCGCTAGATCAAGGCCTTTCCATACTCCAAGGACCCACCTGAGTTGAGAAGCAGCCACTGTATGTAAACTATCTAATTCTTGCATGCTGTTCCCAAATGAGCTTGAAAATAATTGGATTGCATGAAAATTTACAAAAACACGCTGACTTTTGCTGGTTGGGCTCAATTATTCAGAAATATCTAAAATTATCATTTCGCCACTTCGTGTATGGTCTTCAGAACTTTATTGAATGCCTAATTTGGAATAATTGCAAAATTTTCTAGGCTACGACGCCTGATGAAATTCTCTTTTTATTGAAATCTATCATTTCAGAAGGTACAATACTTCGTTTTTTCCGTCCAATATTATGCAATTCACGTTTCTATATCAGATTTCATACATATACCGTCTGTCCGGCACTCAGTCTGCGTCACCATCAATCCGCTACTTGCGAAAATATCTTTTACTTGTTCAATCCATTTTTCGAGCTAGCCGAGCCGAGAGTAATTTTACTTGCCCCTGAAAATGCCCTACCTATTCTGACACCCAGATTACGCTTACCAAAAATCATGAATGTTCCAAAGCCCTTTTGGATCGTGAAGGCAATGGACTCCATCGGAAAATCCAATTTCTTCTCTGGTAGAACGTCAAATAAATATAGGGAAGAAAATAAGGATAGGTACGGCATAATGCATGAGCACGAATCTGTGTTGCACGACTCTATGTTTTACAAGAATTCGGGGATGTCAAATTGGTGATGCCAATTTTAATGTCCCCAATAGATCTGAATTGGCTGCAAATGTCTGTTGACCCCGATGCCTGTCCTTAAAGCCAGTCATGAGCACTTCGAGACGATTAACTGTCGCTTAAAGAGTTAGCCGTTGCCTTGTTTTCCTTATAATCAGAATCCAGGGAATAATTCAAATAACAGTTTAAGAAGGAAAAGCCCACTTCTAAGAAGGGTGATCAGAGTAGAAGCTGCTGCGAAACTATTTTATGTTTGAGAGCTCCTAGCCCGGATTTATGCAAAATTATTTTTTAAAATTTCTTTGGAATTGTGATTTGGACAGTTGGCATTTCTGGAACATGAACTTGAGGACTGATTTGGTCTTCTTTAATTGGTATTCTTGAAAGCAAAGAGCTAAGAGCTCTCCAGTTGGAGTTATATCTTCTTAACCCCTTTAAAGAAATTCTAAGCAAATAGTTGCGAGATGTTTTCCATGCTTTTGTACCTCCCGGCTTATTTTGGAAAAATTATTATATGTGTGAAAGGGAAGACCTTTCTTGATGTAACTCAATGGGGTGTTTGACTTCTTTTGGGTGATACCCTGACATTATTCATTTGCAATGTATAAAAGTTGCCAGGTTGAATGTTTATTGATAACTAGCTTCTGCCAGCGGTTTCACCCGCATACCGTGGGAACTACTTCCCGTACCGGGATAAAAAGTAGCCTATAGCCTTCCTCGATGAATGGGCTATCTAACACTGAAAGAAATTTTCAAATCGGACCAGTAGTTCCTGAGATTAGCGCGTTCAAACAAACAAACAAACTCTTCAGCTTTATAATATTAGTATAGATTATGTGTTTATGACTATACAATAACTACAAAAGAGTCAAACCCCTATTGCATGTGCGATTAGAAATAAGCTTTGTTAAGAGACAGGAGCAAGAACAACAGCAAGATATTAATCCAGCAGATGAACCTAAAGAGGACAGTTCAAGTGGACTTTTAACAAATGGTGACAACAGAAATGCTAATAAAGATATTTTCCCCCTCTAGTACCAGTATCATACGAAGATGGATGCGCAGATTGAAGCATGCCTTCAGGGCATGGCTACTGGTATGACCACCAGGCTATCAGCAGTACTGGAGGCTACGCTTGCTAAGATCGCCAGGTTCGACGAGGGAAGGTGAGAAGACTTGTGACATTGTAGGGTAATTCTTCTGGGACTTGAGCCCAACGAAGCTTGAGAAAAAGCTAGGCAGATGGTGATGTAATCTTTAGGGGCTCAGATCATGTAGAATTTCTTAAAATCTATTACACATGGAAAAAAATCTGGGAGACTCAATTGTAAAATGTTGTCAATGAATGTTACGATTTTGATCATTTTTGTAAATTATATTATATCATTTTTGTAATTCTGAAACTTTTTACAACGTTGTGTTGTTTTTACAACGCTTCCCTAAAACTATTTGTTGACAAAAAGTGGCTGACGGTGATCAACTTATAATTAAAATCGATTGCTAAATTGATTTGATTTAAATCATAATTAATTGTAAGTAGGTAATTTGTTATCAACTGTTTGTTTTCAGCTTGATCGGGTCAATCCTGACGATAGCCAACGTGTCGGGTTCCGGCAAGGACATCGGCCAGGGCTACGTCAACTTCATGAGGAACTCCATGGACCAAATAAGATCGAAGGTAAGGGGTACTGCCTGGGGTCATGTTACCTACTTATTATTTGTTGAGAACTCCTTAGCTAATCTGAACGTATCGCATTTGGACAAGATAATAGCACCGCAGTGTCTTTATTTGAAAAAATATATGATGGCTTTTCAATCAGCTGTAATGGTTGACGTTTTGAGCGGTCAAATTATTTGTAACTACGTCACTAGTTGTTCAGTCAGAGAGCTAGCTATTTGATTGGACAGCTAATATATTTTGCGTCATATAAACCATTACGACGTCTTTTCATAACACTGAATAATAAATGGTAATTTATTCGTTTTCAGGTGACAGACGAGCTATGGATCCTGCAGCTGTTTGAGCACTGGTACGGCATCCAAGTGGGGCTGATCAATACCTGGCTAGCGGAGCGGCCAGCACTTCACCCACAGCAGGTCGCCTGCCTCTCCATCATATTGAAGGTAATATACATAAAATACTTTTATAATTGTTTTAGTTGTATGTATGTATAAATAAGTTTATTTTTACGCCATGTAAATATGTACATAAAAGGAGTAAATACTTAAATAATAAAATACTTAGGTAACATCATTTAAATACCTCTAAATAAGTTTCAAGAAATTAAACCTGTGTATGAGATGGTTTTGATTACTCCAAAAATTAAAGTAACATCTTACTTACTTATTATGCACGCTTTAAAGTAAATAAGAAGTAAATGGGTAATAATAAATGATAAGAAACATATTTTACATTGGCAACACTCTTGAAAAGGAATGACGTCTTCGGTGTTGCGCGACTAAAAAAAACTCCCTGAAGACGGGGAAAATCTAAATTACTGCTAACAATACCTTTTTCTGGGGACAAAAAACCTACGCCTTCTTGGCAATATGAAATAAATGTTAACGTGATTTAATAATTATATTTTTGGTATTATAGAAAATGTACAGCGACTTCGAGTTGCAAGGAGTTATCGACGATAAGTTGAACTCGAAGGTGTACCAGAATGTAGCAGCCAGGATGCACACTGAGGAAGCAACGTGCAGTTTGCTACTCTCACAGCAAGATGCCAGGTAAATGAGACCTTAAGCGAAATATATATATTTTTAAAATTAATTTACACAGTGAATTACAAGTAAAGAAGGAGAACATAACTGCCTGACTGTTAGTTAAACGATTTTTAAGTACAATTATGTTAAGAATCAGTGAATCACAGTAGTAATCATACATAAGCTTGGTTTAGAATGTGCACAGAACACCTTTACATTTGGTTCACTATTTATATTACTGCCGTTGAGTTGAGTTGAGATGAAGTCTACAAATTGCCATACTGTCAAGCTTAATCAATTATGATTTTTATTGACTTTTGTGAAGAAATTTTATTCACGCCATGTGCAGTCGGACAAAAATCTTACATGCTGTCATCATCATTTCAGACTTTCATCATTTTTCACCTTCAAATTGAGGCGGTGAACTAAATTCGAAGAGTTAACATTGGCATTGTATTGACATATTGCAAATACATTTGTTTTAAACCTTTCAGTTTTTTTATTTATTTTTTTGACCCCGTTCCACCACACGCACCATAACATTAGATACCTCAAAATTATAGACCTATCTAATGTGGCATTATGTAATTTAGCACAAGCTTGAACCATAATCACCATGAAACTTAGACATTGTATGCATAGCTTATTTAGCAATGAAGATAATCCTGGATGCCATTAAATCAATCACTGCGATGATATAGTACTGTTTATAATAGAGTAACAAGGTTTTGGCAATGTTCGGGAATGCTAAATGTGGAAATTGCCACACAATTATGAAAACATATATAAATGAGTAGGTATATGCATGCTAACTCACAGCAATTTCTCACGAAACATTAGGAACAAACATTATTTGCAAATGCTTTTCCTACATTCAAACATTTTAAAAGAATAACGGATATAGAAAAAAATTAATGCTTGTTGTATATAAACCCAGATACATTAAATACGCTTGAAGCAAAGTAGGCTCACGGGATAAGATCTGGTACTTAACCAATGAGCAAATAAAACAACCGCAACCGGTTTTCCAGTAGTGGTTCTTAGACACGTTTCATCAAAATCGGCTCAACCCCTATAAAAGTCATTAGCAGTTTTGTCAACCGCAAGGCAATTGCGTTTATTTCAGCGGTGGTGATGACGGTGGGTCTGAGGAAGGATCCAGGAGCGGCAAGTCCAAGCTTGAGGCGCTGACAGAAGATGCCAAGCTCGGCAATGTTACTGCTGTCGTTGGAAAGGTAATAGCACAAACCAGCCATAATGCACTTGTTTCTTAGTATTCCACCTTACGTAGATACGAAAACCTATTAAAGGAAAGGCAAGGATATTAGCTACACAAACTTGACGAAAGATGTAGGTATGTACAGTTTACGCCAAATAACTTTGGAAAGCGGAAGTTTGTCATTCGAGTCCTTGCGCATTAGTTCGTATAGATATTGTCGAGAAGCTTTGCTCCTCCGAAATTGGCTACCTACCTACATATTGACTTCTCAGTAAGTAGTAAAAAAAAATTGTAGCCCAATAACCGCATGGGTGAGGCGTCAATTGAGAAGTTATTTGCGGTGAGCTGTAGAAAACTTATATTATCCAGATAGATACTGCAGGAACATTCAGTTTTTCATCGATGTTTAAATACATTCTCATGGTCAAAGTCCTACAGGTCATTACCACCTAAACAAAATATTTTCCATGAAGAATATAAAGAGGACTTTTTATTTGTCGAGATGTATATCGTCCGCAATCACGGATGACTATGATATAAATAGGAACATAATCGCAATGACTCACACAGACTAGAGAATAGGTGTGCTCGTCTTCTGCCAATGAACCTATCACTTTAGTATTTGATATTTATCTAAACTAGACTAAATCTATGTTAGGTTAGACACATAGGGGCTATCAATATACATTCAACATTTCCTAATTTCTCACTTGCTTAGTAATTGGATTTCGTTGCGCCTGTTAGTCTACAGCGAGCATTATTTAGCTTTTGACGAAAATTTTGCTCTTCCAAACGAGTAGGTACCTAATATTTAATATGATAACATTTAATAAGACATTATCACATAATTTTAACTCTTTTCCTAATCTTAAACCGAATCTAGGTCTTCATTGAAAATATAGATAGGTACTTCATATACGGATATTTGAGGGCGTCATGCTAATCAGCCAACCATTTCGTTTACAAAAAAATTATGCACATCTGAACTTCAAGCTCATCAATATAGGTCGACCATTCTGTATTTAGGTACCTACATTGATTTTATTATTCTACGAAAATGTACTAACATGACTGTAACACCAGGTATATTGGCTCGGCTCCAGGTAACGGTAGAATTGATTGGTATTGAGCTGTCTAAGCGCTATGGTGACCTTTACACTTCAGCTATTGCAAAGGTTGGATTTGACTCACACTATCACCCAAGACGGCGCGGCGTGGGACCGATTTGAACGTATTTATTTAGATTGGTAGATTTTAATCTACAACATACACATTTACATTAAATTCTAGAAGTAGAAGTACAATTCGTATTGTAGATAATATAAAGGTATTAATTATGTGGGTTTTAAAAGTTTAAACGCTGGTATCACCTGAATGCTTTTGGGCAAAAATCTTTTAATTTCACATTTATTCCATATACATTTAAGAAGGTGGAGTGTTGACTTTATAGAAACACTTTTACCTGCATATTATACGAGCTTTTTATTTTTCAGGTTGGCAACATCTTTGGTCGCGGCATTGGGGAACTATCAACGAAGCTTGGAGGCGCTTCTTCATGGTTTTAAAACAATAAATATCTCATAAAATACATTTCTTTGCCTCTATACAAAGTGAGAAGAGAAAACAGACGATTTTTTTGTTAATACAATCAATATACTAATAACATTAATTCAAAACATTAATATTATTCGCCAATGGTTTTAACAGGTGCCTGATTTCTACGCGTTATTGTGGAAACGACAATATTAAAGTTGAATATTGACAATTAACAATAAAACCTAAATAACATTGAATCTATATAATTTTTCATATTGATGCATTAACAAAAACACTCAACTATTCTGTGATGATGATTAAAACAATCGTTTGCATTCGTTAAATAGAATGTTTGCCATTTTGACTAATATAGATCATCAAGATGGCGTCTTACGCGCTAGGATTTAATCATAAGTGGCCAGTTTATGCATAGCTTAGTGTGATTATAGTGTAAACGAGGAATAGGTTTTGTTTTATAAAGGCTTGATGTACAGTTAGGGGAACATTATTCGTTTATTGGAAGCAAATAAAAATGTATTACGTATGTGTGTAAATTAAGAGTAGTATTTGATAAACACGATTCGAAGAAAAATATATAATAAATATTATATTATTACGAACGCATACATACACAAAATGCTACAATAAGGAAACATATCGCTTTGGCAAAGGTTATATTCTGTTATATTTAACGCGATGTATTGTAATTATTTACAAAATTATATGTAATTTAAAATATTAAAGAATGGGGGGTAGGTAGTGAGTGAATGAAAGTAAGGAATCCTTTCTTAATTTATCAAAGTTACGTTTTCTATATCTTTTAGAAATTGTTACTATCTTTGAATATAAATACATTGTTTCCTGCAAAATATATCAATATGTTATACACATTTTATTAAACTAAAGAGTGACAAGCACGTTAACATTAAAGCAGAGCAAAGTTTTCAAAGCAACTCTTTCTATACCTACCTAAAAACAATATTTTTCTAACTAAATCCACTTTTTAAATCATCGGTTTGATCTCTTTATAAACTCTACAATGCATTTTTATAAAAATACAAAATAGGCGCCATACAGCTTAATTATTTTTCGAAAATAAATATTGCCAGTAATAAAAAATGTCCCCCGCTTTTTGGGTAAAATTGATTTTTATAAGAATGCATCTTTAAATTTACAAGTTAGCCACTTTTCGCTATAGTATAATTCTCTATATTTTAAAGCTCTCTAGATTCTAATGACAATCTAGCGACACTTTACCTTGATTAGTCGTCAAAATAATAATACATAACTATTTATAAAAAAATACTATTAATAGTTATATTAGTTAACAAAATAATATTCTTCTACGCTAAACACCTTACAAATTTTTGAACTAGGAGAAATTTTAAAGTTCTTAGATGAAAGTTTAATGATTAAAAATATAGCGGTTAGTCGCTATGCTGATTCGCCTTACTAATGTCTTGTTCGGAACGGCTTGGAAATAGAATAATGTCTTACTTTATTTAGGTAGACTTGATTTTTCCTTGTCTGATTAGTTTACTGATTTTAAAATCAAGCTTGGAAGCTTCCAAAATTTATAAAAATAATAATAAAATACAAAGTGCGTATCTTAAATCAGAAGTAGTCTCGATGAGTTACTAAATGTATTTTAGAGAATGATAATAAATCGCTGAATATTGAAATATTGACTATGAATGTTAAAGCCCAGCACCGTACGACTTGGTAAAGAGATGATTGTAGTTATTCCCAATATTTTATCATAACACGAAATTATATAAACCACTTAAATAGGACTGTATCGGCACAGTAATCATGTAACGAAAGTAGTGCTCATATAATTGAATGTAAGGAATAATAATCAAAATGATATAATAACTAATGTTACATTTGTTTTAAAGTTGTATTTATTATGAAATTTCAAACATTCCTGAATTATGTATTTAATGGAAAAGGCTATAGTATGTTTTGTTATCTTCGCCTTGTGTACTTCCTTACTTCTTAATACTTACCTATTTCAAAAATCTTTAAATACTAATTAGATGAAAAAGTTTGTGTACTTGGCATTACTTTCTTTGGACCTTCATTTCTTTATTACGTGTTAAGTTGGGTAACGAGCTCAATAGAATGAAATCGTCAGTTTTGTAGTGTCTAAGTGCATTATAAGAGCCGACTGAAGATGTAACTGCGTAGTATACTGCTTGTATTATTTCACCATGTTGGAAACTCGCAATGCCTTTCCTAAACCACTAATTGACGTGCCTATTTCAGATTACATTTAAACAGCCGATAATAGCTTCATAAAAAGGTAATTGCGAGTTTTTAAAAGCTTCGAAACGCCATTGAGTGCATCGCGTGTGTAAGGGGATAACAATAAAAAATATTTACAATAAAAATGTTTACTGTTCCTTTGTTCTTTTATTCCTTTAAATAACAACATTTGGACATTCTTGCCTTAAACTGAAGAATATTTTGAAAAAGGCCCCTTCTACGTCTGTCTGATCATGTTCAGTTAAAAAAGCTACTGCACGGGTTTTGATGGCAATTAATGTCACGAGGAAGGTTTAGATATTTACCTAAAGCACAGGTGAGGAGAACATTTCATACAGAATAGTAACAAATTACATTTTTTTTTCGATGTCTAGCTATAAACAAAACAAACCGGGGTCACAGACATTTATTCATCCTAAAACAATCAATCTAAGTATTTTAAACTAGATTATAAGTACCTAGGTTTCACATAACACATCTATGGAGAAAAAAATCCGTACCCCGTGCCACACATTAAATTAATTGAAATAGTTCTTTCATCGCAAATAAAACCCGGAACGGGCCACGGGGTCGTAAAAATATGCCGGCCGGTGTCGGTGTGAAGTAACTAATAAACACGAGGTGCTACATCTATAAATATCAAGTTATTCTTATAATCTGTAATAAAATATCGAGATTTTATCTCTTTGTCCTGGTTCGTGCAACAAAAAATAAAACACTGGCTATAATGCAGTAACATCTAAAACTGGAACATGCAACACTGTCAAATTCCTCATAAAAAGTTTTTATTGTTTGATCAGAATCAGGTATTGAAGTTTTACTAATATAATATTATTCTAATTTGTAGTACATACCTACAAATATGTAATTCAAGTATTAGCAGTAGCTTATTTTTTTTATAAGAATTATAATAAAATATGAATTGATTTAATTTCGGTTAGTTATTTCGATTCACATAAACATTGATTCAACACCACACTTCGCGAATGCGATTACGACCGGTCTCAGCGGCAATGCGTGCCAACAGGGATTTTTAAATATTTGACCTATTTTTAGTCTCCGCTAATAATAATTAGAAAAGGTAACGTGAACCTCTCAGCTGGCAGAGAATTCCGAGAGCCGTGTTGCATGGGGAGATTATATTTATTGTTGTGGCAACATCGTATCATCCTACAGTGCTACGCGGAATAACAGTATTCTTGTGACTTTTAAAGTCAGTGAGACTTTCATTAATCTATTGTGGCAAAAACATTGAAAATGGATTAAAGAAAAGTTAATAAAGTGTTGAATCGTATTTCTGGATAACAAAATCGGGCGAAATACAAACACAAAGTAGCAACACTGGAACATAAAAAGTTTGACATTTCGAAGTGAAGTTGTGATCGCAGTGAACGTGTGTGTAATTTTTTAACAAAAATATTTATTTTTATGTAGTGATTGTTAGGAAACTGTAAGTTTTTGACATAAACATTATATTATTTTTGCTTTGTAGTTAGAATAACGATGCGTAAATGGTTTAGCAATAGTATTTGGGCGTACTAACACTTTATTCCCGGAAATGCCGTAGTGTTTTATTTAAAAAAAGAAAAAAGTGAAAATAAGACTTTGTGGTTGGATCATCTGTGCATTCCGATGTTATTACGCAGGGCGGGGTCGGGGAACCTTTCGCGATGGATTCCCGCGAATAGTTGAATTTGAGTGAAATATGTGCGCGCGTAATGTGTATCTTAAAATAGACAAAATGATTGGCAAAGTATACGAGTCAATAGTAAAATGTGTTAGTAGGTGATGGTCAGGTAACTGAAAATAATTATTAGTTTTACCTTAGCCTAAATACCCTGGTTGTGTCACAAAATATTTTTAAAAATACATTTTTTCAAGTACATTCTATTTTCAAATATTGTCTAATTTTATTCTTATTTGACTGTATAGATGGTTTTGTTTTGTTAGATATCCAATTTTTAAACAGAAAATTAATGAATGTAGGTATTTAGAAATTATTTTCAGCTTACTATTAATGTTAATCTGGAATATACATAGTTTACATCATTTAATAGGGGCTGTTTTTGTAAAGGATTTAAATGAGTAAAGAACATCATAACTTACATTCAAAAGGCTAATAACCAATAAGAAAGTACATAACTAGAAAGTAAATCAAATTAAGAAATCGGTCATACAGTCATCATCATCTGTATTTTATACAGGCAACTATTTATTTATACAAGGAAGGCTTACAAACTAATTGATAAAGATATTTAGATACTAACTTATTGACAATGACAAGCCCCATATGCCATATATGAACTACGTTACCACTAAATAAAACAAAAATAAATAAGACTCAGGAAGAACATTAAAAAATACAATTTTATTACCAATTCAAAATTTGAATTCTACATTTAAACACCATTCTTCTTCTTTTTCTTTCCCTTAGGGCAGGCTAAAGTCTTTTTAGCGTACCGGCTAGTCTTAAACAGATTTAAACTCCAATATTGTGACACAATACCAACCATGATGCCATAGAGTACACAGCAACAGATAATAGACAATGGCTAACTATTTAACCGAAGTTATTTAACTGATAACGGTAACCATTAGGATAACTGCATTCCCGGGATTACACAGTGATAAGATGCAGACATTACGGTTAAAGTTAAACTCCCATCTTTTATTTACAACGGTCACTTACTAATTGCTTAGTTTACTTTTAGAAATCAAGTTTAAATTCATATTCATATTTATTTGCATACCATAAAGTTATAAAGATGTTACAAGGGGCTTAAACCTAGGTACATATTATGGACCCTGTTAGGGCACAGCAAAAGAAGGCTAGAGAGTTTAATTCCAGTAGTAGATACAATAATAATAGATGCGATAGTAGATTAGGAAAACACAAGTTATTAATTCGACTATCTGTTTATCGTTAACTGTTGGAAATGGACAACTATTTTTTAGTATATTTTGTAAGAGATTCGTGTTAGGACATTTTTTCTAAGTAGCTACAAAAAGTCAAAGTTGCAATAAGTATTACAGAAAATAATAAAGTCAAAATATATCTACATGGTTTATTCACAGTAGTTTCGTATTTTTTTTATACAAAATGAAGTTTGCTATTTTTGGTATTTCTATAGAAAAAGTACCAGACTAGAACTTAATCACAGCTAAAGTTACAAATTGGTATTAAAAAAAAATTACCTATGTTTCAAAAGAAACAAGAAGATGCTTTGTTTTTACAGAAAAATTATAAAACATTTACTTACCCAATTTTTTATGCTCAAAACTTACAGACAACTTCTGATTTTACCAAAGGCGGTTCATTGACATCAGCGTGCGTTATTGCCCTTGAATTTTATTACTTTATCGGGCTTCAGTAAAGACTGTTGCAAAAAGAATTTACTTAAAGCAGGTATATTAGTCACTAAATAATATTGTTAAGGTTCTATTAAATGTGGCTTCAGCATCAAATAAGCTGTGTGGCTTCAAAATGGGTGCCTTATTCACTGTACTGGGAATGGCAGCCTTGTCTACATACTTAACAGATAATATGCTGATTAAGATAGGTACAGAAGCGACATAGAAGAAATAGAAGTATGTTTTGGCTGTTAAATTCCTGAGGCGATTCATTTTTTTAATGGTATTCTCGGGAAAATATCTACGAAAAAATCTTTCTTTTTGAAACAAAATTTCAGAAAAATATTTAGTCCACTAACAGCCCAAAAACATTGGTTCGATATGTTTCTTTGAATATGTAACCCATTATTATGTGAAGCGACAAATTCTTAACCTAGATACGTCCCCCATCGTAACCTAATTTCGTTAGCCACTGCTAGTTTTACGTAATCATTAAAAGCAGTTGTCACCCAGTCAGTATTCCTTGAAAATATGCAGTTCCCGTTTAGAGAATTTTGTCGAAAATGTGGATAAACCAAAGCTATCTTTTCGTCACCTTTACCTGCTTACTTAGGAACTTAGGTAGGACTTCAGAAGGACCAAAGGTGGGTTTCAGTCAGTGAAGGTCTGTCACTTCTGTTGCATCCACAGCAGCACGGGACATTCATGATTTTCACGAAGAGCCACGTTTCTATTTTCACATATTGGCGTAAGTGTATAGGACCCCACTAACGGCCCATGGCTGCGAGGAGAATAGACGTTTTGATTAAAAATGAAAGCTAAAAGCTAAACAAATCCATTCGTTGGCCCAGATAAGCCAATAGACTTAAGGAAAGTCTTCGCAGTTAAAAATCAATTTTCAAGACTGACATTTTTTTAACTCTCAATTTCAAGTAAGTAACTGGAGTTCCTAGAACGGTGTGGACAGCAAATTCCTAACCAATTTCGACAGAAATGATTTTAATTCAGTTCTTAAGTACCTAACCAGTAATAATAATTCGGCTACAATACTGTTTGAAATACAAATTCAAACAGGAAGAGAGACAAAAGGTATTGTTGATATTGCATTGTAGCGATTGCAAAATTCACGGGACGATAATCGAGAATCATTTTGATACAATCGAGAATTGAGATCACATTCATTATAATAAAAATATTGATAGTCATAATCTTATGGAAGAAATAATACTTAGTGAAGATGATCCATCAAATTACGCCAAGATGTGCTTGTAAAGAAATTACAAAAAATTAACACCGTTAAATGCTTTGCCAAGATCATTAAGAGTTTTGTTTCGCCTCATAAGATTAATTATGATTGATGATGAGAATCAGAAAGTATCTGACTGTTTAAAAATTTGCTTTTCTATAGATATCACACACAAGTTTACAAAATTGTACCGAATTGAAGAAGAAATTCTTCAAGGATAAGAAATGCATTTTACTGATGACCAAAAGAAACTTTTACTCATAAATTGTCACGTGTAAATCTTGCGGTTGAATACGCGAGCCAAAAGTAATAACAATAAGGTCAGAATGACGTCAACTTTCAAGTATTTGTAACAACGTCCCGTACAAATAAGTACTCATACTTCAGTACAGTTTATTAAACCTTATGGACTCGAGAAAGTGTTGAATAATATCGAACTCGAAATAAAGGACCTATTTATATTCGCCATCATCTGCCTAGACTTTTTCCAACTATGCTGAAGGCAGCTGAGTATATCTGACTTCCTCAGCCCAGTTACCCGGACAGTCCAATACCCCTTGCTGAGACTGGTTGTTAGACTTTTAGCTTCTGATTACCCGTAACGACTGCCAAAAATGTTTAAATGGCAGCGGGGACCTACAGTTTATCGTGCCCTCCGATTCACCGTATTTATATGAAAAGAGATAAAAAAGTACATGAGGGAGTTGGAAACGTGAACGCAGAAAGAAGTAGAAATGATAATATTTAGACGTAAAAGATCCAGAAGCTATTCAGTTTCCCAAGAAATAACGCAAAGAATTCCAGGTGATTTCTAAAAATAGAGAAGAAGGTAAACAAAGATCCAATAAGCACTAGAAACGATTCATCTGGTTTCGATTATAGTCCAATATTTTCACAGTACGAAATATAAATTCTAAACAAACTGATCCGCACTAGTTTCAAAAACAATGTTGAAAAATTGATTTACTTTACCTAAAGGCGATGTATGCGGTCATGTGAACCTTTGGCAGAAATCATTAGGGATGTCTATTTGACAACTCATCTGAATGAGTTTGAAGTTGTCAGACTCTCTTAATAAGTCTAATGATCAACTCCATAAAGTCTAACATCGACGATTTATCAGACTTTAGATCCGAAAGTTTGAAGTAACGTTTTTAGGTCAGGCCAAGTTATTCAGAAAGTTAATGATCGTGTCAATTCGTGCCTAAGACGCACAATTGGCTCCATTGGTAACTGTGATTGAATTAGGTCTGCAAACATTCATTATAATCAATGCTGTTTGCCTTACACTCTATAAATATTGTGATAGTGTCGTAGGGAGTATTACGTTCCTACATCTAATTATGTAGTTATAGAATTGTTTACTTACACATACCTATTCAAGGGATCTTATTTCCTAGAAATTGAAATTATTCTCTGGGTCAAAAGTTTGAAAGAAAAGAACATTTAACGACGCAACACAAGACAAAAACAATAGGGAATACAAGATAGGTATAACGCAAAACAAGAATGTGCCAAATAGGTCTAGTTCAGCATTATATCCCAACAGCTTGTGGCTAGCTGGTTTTTAAATGGACCTAACTGGGCAAAGACTCATACTTTATGTAACCGACTCTTAAGATCAAGTTTGAATTTGAAATTGATAATCCGTCTTTGTTCGTCGTCATGCTTCTAAATTGTAATAACAAAATTGACAATTTGATTTATTTTCCTGTTTACGAAATTGTAAATAAGCAGCCAAACTATCGCAGAAGACAAATTACCCAAAGATTTCCTCATTGAAATTAAATTTTGCATCATAATCCCATCCGTCTTATTAAATGAACACAAATCTACCGAAGTATTGACCATTTTTCTGGTGTCTTTACAGTTTCGTTACAAATGATTGAGCACTATAGTGAAAATTGCTCGCATGGTTAAGTTCGCGTGGACTTTTTTACTTATCTATATTGAACAACTGAATTAGTTGCTTTTTGTTGATTTGTCAATTCGTTTCCTGTTTACTGTTTTAGTACTTTGTAATATTACAAATTATGTTTTTAAATTGATATGTCTAGTTTAGAGGTTTGATTCTTCGTCGTTTTTAAGTTCTATAAAATTAAATACATGTGCCACTAGTCCCATATTATATAAGAGTTCGTTGTTTTTAAAATGATTCACATTTCTACACTATTTCTCAATGAATCACCTGAGTTCATGTTTCAATGAAAAATATGGTCACAAAAGGTCTCCTAATAACAACCTAGGCACTACGTGACAAAACGTCTATGACACGATTTATAGCAATCGATAATTAATTTATTGGAAGCGTTAAATTATTACATTGTAGTTTGTATGTCGATAAAGGAATTTAAGGTGTTTTTATTGTTGGTTTTAATTGCTTTAACTTTCCCTCGTGAAATGGCGTTTGTTTGCACTTATGTTCACGCGATTCATGACGGTAAACTAAGTGAGGTTCTCTATAACCATGACTGGTAAATCAATAATGTTAATGCAGACAGCATAATTACTTATCGTAATTTAAACATGGACACTATCATCTCTTGAAAATTGCATTCATTATGTAGGTAGACTTAGGTATATAAAAAAACAGTCGATCAATCGAAATTACTTCAGTAAAATTATCTGTAAATCAAGACATACACTCAAAATTTCACCAGTTGTACTTGATTGCTATAAAACATCCGAAACTGCCAATACTTGATAAGTTAAACCGATATTTATTTATTTATTCCTTTATTTCAGGCAACCAGGGCCCATAAGAATATAAATACACATATATGGTACATAACAATACTAATAAACTAATAGGCACATAACATACGGTTGTACTGCAAAAAAGGTACCTCCCTATGTATTATTTAAACTACTGAATAGATCTGTTAGTACGAAATAAGCATAGTTACAAGCCCGAATATCAAAATAGAGCAAAATGATAACATCAGCCAATGTCGGGTTGTGTTGCCATCTCCGTTGTGTCACCTTCGAACAAAGTCCTTACTACATTTTCATCGATCACCCTGCCAAGTTTTTGCAAATACAAATTCTCTTACCCAAATGAAACTTATCATATTAGTGCTGACAGATACTTACTCAGAAATTCTAGTAACGCAGAAAAGTCACTGTCTTATGTGAAAGAACATAATTATGTTGTTCAAGAAAACATGGGTGACACACTTGACGAAATTATTTGGGTGTTTGTGAAGTTTAAGCCAGAGAAAGTCATGGCCAGCGAAGACAATGCCAAAAATTGTAGGACTGTCATCATTTCGGAAAGCAAACTCCAACAAACATACAAGTGATAATAAGGCAAGTTGCCCAAGGTAGGGTTCATTGAAAAACCAAGTAGAGTCAACAATATTGTTTACGGAAAATGTTATACTGAAATGTGCGGTCGTCTTAGCTAGAATGACCTCGTTAAAAACAAAAGAGTCATTGAAAGCACCTTCGTCGAATGAACGTGTCATTTCTGCACCACGAATTTGAGGACGTCACTACTTAATGAAGACCATAGAAAGGAAGCCATTTGATGTAAGGATAAATAAGCTTCAAAGTGCGTTATCCTGTTCTACATTGCGCTTAATTTTGTCGGAACATTGTATTTCTTACTCTTTTTATTGGAAACCAATTCTTTGATATCCAAAAAATAAAAACCTATATGACCGGCTGAGAATGAACGTCGCGACTGTAGGGCTTCCTTTTAAATCTTCACGTTCATTCCCTGCTCATCACATCACACATCTTTAAGAACTCAAGATATGCTTACATGACCCACTTGTGGAAGCCGCCGCTGCGTCTTGACATTTACGATTTTAAAAATAAGTTGCTGCAGTTTGACAGCGGATAAACAAACCTTTGTTTTATGATAGCCTTTTATATGTTTAATGTTATTGTTTGTTAAAATTCGGGAGCACTTTAAAATAGATTCTCGGAATGACATTTTAATAGCAGCATTTGGAAAAAAGAAGCAAAATTCCAGAGAATCTCTGGCTGTATAAATCACATTGAGTATTTTTGCTAAAAACTGAAAGTCATGTCGCCAATTTTTTGCCGAAATGTTTTTTCATTATTTCCAAATTACCGAAAGAAGAAGAGGAAGTTTTGGCTTCGTAATTTCTAAAGCCACAGCCCAATACTATCTCTACAATATCCGATGATTCACCGTCATCTTTGTCCAAACGGAACTACCTACATTCTATAATCATTGTGTGGTCTAAGTACAATGAAACTGGTGTCGGATGGCGCCACACAGATATGCACACGTAATACCACAGCTAATAATCAGTTTTGTTCTCGTTCTTCATAGTTTAAGTCATACGGACGCACAAACGTACTTCGATTATGTTTTTTGTGGACAAAGTAAACAGTTTGAAGATTGCCTAAGTGCTTGAGAAATGTATTGTGGACTGTAACTAGTGTTAAAAGTGCAACCTTCAAGTGTGCAGTGCAACTGAATGGATCTTACTATGAAATCAGATAGGTGTTATGACATTGATTTGCTTGATAATGTAAATAGGACAAAGGTGACACTATGAGGTTCCTTTCCAGTAAGTATTAAACAGCGTGATGGGTTTTCGCTATGCGACATTGATATTATTGTTTAACTGTGACCCAAAAACGCCTAACAGCCACAGTTTCCTGACAAAATGTCCGGATCAAATATCAAACGCTTAAAATTAACTTTGCCAGAATGAAAATAAGCGAATTATGTGTTTCCAAAAATAGTTGGCGCGATATTACGTAAGAGACGGTGATATATGTAAGTGTCAGGAGAGTTTCGGACCAAAATGCGAGTGCCTCGGCTCGAGACAAGGATTGATGGCGCGTGGCGTCCTTAATAAGAAGTTAGTGTCCATTTACTATGACTGGGATCTCATCTGGCGTCTGCCAACCGATAGGTTTATATGATAAAATCCATTCATTTGTCTTTGCTCTTTCTGTACCAGCTACGCATGTCTAATTATATTGAAGCAAGTAATATATTTCGCTGCAGTGACCCGAATAGTTCGTGGATGATTAGAGATCTGAGATTAAGAATCTGAAAGCAATAGATTAGCAAAATCAATTGTTTTGTGTATCACAACACAATTTGAACTATTCTTGACATGTAAGCGATACGTATATCACGGGTGGCAAGTAAACCGTCCCAAGAACATGTTCCAAGTGCATTCATTTCCATTATATGATAACATTATAAAATTTGAAACTGCAATCACAAGGAAGTCTTAACAAAGCTGTGATATATTTTAACCCAACTAGATGAAGTGCTGAAGCATTGTCTGCTGTGACATAACCGCTTCGTGCGGCTAAAATTAGCCAATCGAATCTGCGTGCGCCCGCGCATCGCTGCAGGTGCGCTCAGTGTTGCCGCACGCGAAAATGCAACCCGATGACGGGTAACGAGCTACACGAACAAATCACTTATAAAATCAATCCATGGTAATAATTCCTGGAATCGTACGTGCAACTTTTGGACTGTAAATTATTTGATTAGGTAAGATCTTGAAGAGGTTTTATTTGTGAGAGATGAAAAGGAAATACTGTAAGTAATTTAGATAGGAGCATAAAATCTAGAGTTTGTGTTCAGGAATGCAGCGCTGACAGGTGCTCCTAACATTACTTTCTGGGCCAAAGGCTACGGAATTGATGGGTATCCGCGTATTGGACTTCTAATTAAACTATATCGTGGTATGCGTCTTAATTTAGCTCGCGAGGGTTTAGTGCCGTCTCAGGTGCGAAGTGTATTATCAATTACTGAATACCACTCCGGCACTAGTTTTGATTTAGATTATTGCTTCGGTTTTCGTGTGAAATGTCAACAGTTCTATATTTTGCGTTAAGAGCTCGTTAGAATATTCTCCTCAGTTAAAATTGTACCGTAAATCTTAGCCAATTTATATGTTAAAGTCATTCTCACAGACAAGTTGTTGTCAGTTAAAATACAGAACTTTTCTTCTAGTAAGAAAAACAATCTGCCGACGAAATCGAGTAACAACTGACGGACAGCTTGCATAAGGGATATTTACATGTCTATTGCCCCAATTGTATACGAAATGCCTGTCAAAGTATTTAGAAAACTGACGATGTATGCCGAAATGGTGCTAACATTGGCCGTTTCATGTTTTTTTGTTTTATTTCCGTTATTTTAGAAAGAAGATAATTTTTGAAGAATTAAGCTAAAACAAGTAACAGTTCCCCTTTTACATCGATGTAAGAAAAACTATTATGTCGAACAATGCATTAGACAGTATGACATAATAATTATAACCCAAACACATTTCTTTTGCTGAAGTATTTTAAAATATTAGACAAACACAGTTCACAAAAGATAGTGAAAAATACATAGGTTTCGAGCATAAAACCTTTTTATTTTAGTCAAAAAGAAAAAATGGCTAAACCAGTTGCAGTATAAAATTGCTCTCACAAAGAAATATCCCAGATGGTCAGTCGGACCGAGGGAAATGCCACGCGTTCCTCCTCTCAAAACGCCGCAGGTTTTAATTACGTGACATATTTGAAAGCTTTTAAGTGCTCCCTTGTAAATGTCGTGGTAAATGATACTGGTGAACTCGCTTCCTGCTTCTAAAGGCATATTTTCTTCAACTATACAAAATAAACTAAAATTTTGGGAGATGTAGTCTTGAAGGCAGATTTGCTAGAAGAGGATGACTACTTATGAGATGACGGCAGATAAAAGTGTAGAAGAAAACATGCTGCGCAGATCCCAAATAAAATTGGGATTAGGGCAGGAGGATGATTATTAAGATGAAAATTATTTAGAAGTACATATATTACTAGGTGAAACTTATGCCATTTCTGAATTTGCAATTACAATTTTGTAGAAACAAACGTAAGATTTTACGGCTACTATTTTGTCATTTATTATACCCCCGTTTTGCACTTCAAATCAATTTGTTCAGAATCTAAAAAATCATAACCACTAATTAATGATGGACTGTCGTAAGATGTCAGAGGAAATGCTTTAGGGTTGCCAACTGGTTCTGTTTGTGGCACTGCACTAATATTTTACAGCTAATTTATGATAGGTCTGGCTTAGTCAAACACGGTCATTCTTAGCGTATCGGACATATGGCTTGTCTCAAATTTAATATACCCTTAGCTGAGTAATAATAAATAATAAGTGCTGAGCAGGTTCTAAATCAAGATTTTATCGCTGTAGAGTTGTAATAATACTAGTAGTATTTTCTACTCGAAGTTGTGTTGATCAAAAACAAAATACGTGAGTAATTAATAGCTTTCATTCAATATTTCGGTAGATTGAAGCGCAGTTATACCACTGTTGCACTTCCTAGTCAGAATTCTCAGTTGGCCAAATAAAGCTATTTTTGGTGTGCTTGAAAGAGGCCTATGTTTAACCCTGATTATGATATGAGCTAATGATGATTTCTTCTCACTTATGGAACATCTATTTGCCATTTTTGTAGCTATTTTAGTTCAATATATCCGAATTAACGAACTCGTTTCTTTCTACCACACACATATCATAAGTTATGGGTAAAAATATATTAATGCTACAGGCAGTATTTAAATGTTAGATGATGTCGAAATTGTAATAGGCGCTATAACAATTAAGAGACGCCAGTAATAGCAATAATGACAATAAATTCTTAGCCGTAAGCGACTCTCGTAAACTTGTGATTTTAACCATAACTTTCTCATGTCTAAAATTAACGTTTCGATAAAGTTTTGTAGGTAGATAGAGGTTAAGAGGGTCCGTTCAGACAGACCGGCTCGGAGAGCAGAGCAAATTCTTAACACGTTGAAAATTGAGTACTTAATATTTGAAGTAAGGTTTATTTTTGCATGCGCACTGCTTTTTAACAGACTTCCCAAAAAGGAGGAGGTTCTCAATTCGGCCGGTATGTTTTTTTTTTTTTTTTTTTTCTATGTATGTACATCGATTACGCCGAGGTTTATAGACCGATTTACGTGATTCTTTTTTTGTTCGACGCGGAATAGCTGCCAGTTGGTCCCATAGTCATCAGGTCAGGATCTGATGATGGAAACCCTGAGAAATCGAGGGCAACTTTCGAAAGTTGTAGGCATAGATAGGGTTAAACCTTGACACTCATATGTATGCCTGATAGCACTATTCAACAGTGAAAGTTTGGAGCTGACCTGATGATGGAGACCAAAGAAGGTCGAGGGAACTCGACAGCTGAATGTGTAAACTACCTCGTGTTTGGGTTTATATTATTCGTATTGACGAGACCTTTGCAACAATGAAGGTTTGGAGCTGACTTGATGATGGAGACCAGAGAAGGTCGAGGGAGCTCGACAACTGAATATGTAAACTACTTCGTGTTTGGGCTTATATCATTCGTATTGATGAGACCTTTGCAACAGTGAAGGTTTGGAGCTGACCTGATGATGGAGACCAGAGAAGGTCGAGGGAGCTCGACAACTGAAAATGAAAACTACTGTTTGGGCTTATTTAATTCGTATTAATGAGAACCTTCCAGTTATGTGGACAGTGACCTATTCGTATCACTAAAAAGCTGAAAATAAAAAACTTTTTTACAAAAAAATATAACCGACTTCCAAAAACACTAAAGAGCAAAAAAAAAACTAATTTTAGGAGCATCGGCCTAGAAGTCGGTGGCAAAATTAACATAGGGACATCCATTAGACACCGACTTCTAGGCCGATGCTCCTAAAATTAGTTTTTTTTTTTTGCTTTTTAGTGTTTTTGGAAGTCGGTTATATTTTTTTGTAAAAAAGTTTTGTCATTGAGAATGCTCGAATGCGCTCGGTGTGAAATAATAAGAGGAGCCGACCGGCTCCGATCGTGTATTTTTTCTTGACGTTTGGCTCCGTTTGCGTGCTCTTTAATGCTCGCGCAGCCGATCGGCTCCGGTCTGTATGAAAAGAAAAATGCGCGCCGATGCTCTCCGACCCGGTCTATCTGAACGGACCCTAAATGTGCCATGTTGTTTCGCACAATTTTCAGCAAATATAATTTCCCATACAATGTTTAATTCATACAATACATAGATTTGAGCAGCTACTGTACTATTATTTCTATAACTTTGCAAAGATCCAAATCCATGTTCGGCTCATTTCCCTCAAAATTGCTCCCGTTAAATATAAATTCACGCGTGCAAGGTATCAACAATTTCGCATAAAATCCGTGTGAATCCAATGTGGTTGGTACGTCCGTGCATTACACCCACTCAACATACAAATATAAGTATACACCGAGAGATATGATCGAAATATATGAGGAGCGAACGACTCGCAAGCCATTCCAGATATTAACATGCTTTCACTTGAGAATTCTGTATATGAAGTCTGGAATAAGAACTGTTGGTAAAGATTTTATGATTTGAAGAAAGTAGGGGGTAGTGGATAAATACGGACTACCCAAGTTCATGATAGTTAGCCCTCTTTGAGGAGATCTAAGCTCAGCAGTGGACGGTAATAAGCGAAAATAATGATAACGAAAGAACTAAATATTTGTCAGAAGCAGAGAAAGTTATTCGACGCTCTTTTATGAACGCAATTACCCAATCGATGGTTGGCACTGATTAAGTGACATTTAGCATAATGAATAAAAAACAATTGATGATCGAGGTAACGATTACGAAACATCATACAAAGATCAGCAGAAATGTATTATATTATTCCATAACACGAAGAAATTGTGAATAAATAAACAAACCTAATATGTTAGTCATGCGTAACAGTTGCATTTGCATGAAAGTATCGAAGCTATACTCGATCAGGAACTACATTTAAGGTAAAAGAAGATAAAGCAACACGCTTGTAGCGAACGTTGTTGCTTGTGTAAAATCTTTGATCAATTCAAAATATATGATAGTTTATGATGTAGGAAAGCTTCCATCCTGTTTACTAAGAATACTGAATGATATGTTAGCATTTAGGTACATTTTTTGTAGATCTGTCTTAAGGTGTGTTTTTAAATATCTTCTGTTTCCTGAGTTTACATAAGTATCTGAATTATGTTTTTATGTTCTCCCAAGTTCATACCCAGTAATAATTATTTAGTCATTGGTTATTGTGTTACATGTTTCTGGAGGTTCTTTAAATGATAAATCTATCAGTAATTTGATTACTTATATCGTGCTGATCAGTGAAATCTGACGTTGAATAAAAACATGGTAAAACTGGTAGCCACCTGGTCAAGGCGACAATTCCCAAGATGGTTACTTTTCTAATCAATTTTCCTTACTCGTTCGAGATCTATTGGTGCTACAGTTCTAGAATATTCCGTTTTACTTATTTATCATATGAAGGAACAGTTATTATTGTTGTAGAGTAATTAGGTTTTGTATCATCTGAAACCAAAACTACTGCTGTTATTCTTATTTATTTCAAAGGGCTTTAGACTTAGGGATTTGGGGAGTAAGGCTCATATTAAATTTGGATGGAGTGTTCTAAATAAAAGTCTACACACACTTTTATACCTTCCTGTGAAGTCATGTCCACACTATCAGGGCCCCTAAAAATGCAATCATTGTACTAAATATGTTATTAATCATGACTATCAAACTAATTTTCAAACGGATTCAAGTCCCACTGTAAAATTAACACGAACTTTAATGTTAAGTATAACGTAACTAAAGTAAAAGAAGCCATTTTATCCACGGTGTTAAGTCGTTCCGAACGTTTATGTACCGACCAAAGTAATGATCGTTTGACCCACATTTGCTTAACCGTAATCTTACGAATTAACCGAACGCTGAGTTTGAGGAAATAGCTGTCCTGTACTGTGCAACACATCAATAATTTCATGTTTTTATTAATCTACCATGTACAGGATAGCTTTAACTTTTTTCGGAAACCATGGTTTTGATTATTATGACTTTGTAAGCACGTGTTTGTATGCTGATAAAAGGCGCTTGTCTTTTATTTCTACATATTAGCACTTCATTAGATTTCTTATGAAGGGATACCACACAGCTTTTGGGAAGTGTTTAATTTTGCTAGTAATGTATTAATGGGAATTTTCGGATCGTAAAGAGTTTCCTGATACCGTAAAAGTGATGATTATTTCGTAGTAGTGTCTATCCATGCGCTTAATGCTACCTAGTTTAAATGTGTTCTTAGATAAGTGTCTGCTTCGGGCTAAACAATTTGAGAAAAAAAATTACGTGACTGGAAAAATCTAGAATCAAACCAGACAATTAGGTGTATAATAGTCCCAGACTTATTCTCGTATGTTACGACATATCAACGTTATAAGCAACACTGTCCTCATAGTTCTAAAAATAATTGTCACATCTTAGAAGTACAGAAGAAAACGGCTTTCCTTTATCCTGTTTTACCCAATATTTAATTGAAGATAAACAGGTGTCGTATTTCTAAGCGCCATGTTTAATTGGGCCGGTTTAAATTTAGAAAATTGACTTTTTAGTGTTGCCATACTCTTGTTCTGATTCACCGGCCGCTCGCTCGCTTTTAACCTATAAACGAATGGAGAATAAATATACTGTGAATTCTTGGTTAGCTTGTTCCTTTTATATTAAAACTAGCTTTTGCCCGCGACTTCGTTCGCGTGGAATAGTGTCTTCCGGCAGATTTTTGGTTTTACCCACATAGTTCCCGATCTCGCGGGATTTTTGAGACGTTCCCGCTCCCGCAGGATTTTTGGGATAAAAACTATCCTATGTCCTTTCTCGAGTTCCAAACTATGTCTGTACCAAATCGACAAATACAACGGAACCAAATTAGAATTTACGAAACAGGACCAATCCACATAAACGACCATAATACAACCGACAATACAATTTTTCCACGACGGTACCGAAGCGCTCGGCCGATACCCAACCAAATGCGTGTAACGAAACCATAGCGCGATCTATTTCGATCCCAACGCCATCTATCGAGCATAGTGACAACTCGGATTATTTATCTATACTCCGTTCGGGCATTTTCTTTGTACTAAAAGTAGTATTATATTGTTATTATTTTTTTCATACCTTTTTACTATTTATTTACTTTTTTCCGATGAATTAAAACAACATGAACCGAACTCGTGTAACGATCGACACAATTGCATAGAATTATCTATACTCCGTTAGAGCATTTTCTTTGTAGTAAAACTTTTATTATATTAATATTATTTTTTTTACACCTTTTTACTGTTTATTTACATTTTTCTGATGGATTTTCCGATGAATTAAAACAATAACATGAACCGAACACGTGTAATGACACCATTGCGCGATTAACGCCATCTATCTACGGAGCATAGGAACAGCATTTCGACATTTGACCAATAGATGGCACTGTATGTCCGTAATAAATTTTATTTTTTATTTTTATTTTTTGTAATAAAAACTATCCTATGTCCTTTCTCAAGTTTCAAACTATGTCTGTACCAAATTTCACACAAATTGGTTCAGTAGTTTAGGCGTGAAGAAAAGACAGACAGACAGACAGACAGAAAGACAGACAGACAGACAGACAGACAGACAGACAGAGTTACTTTCGCATTTATAATATTAGTTTGGATTTTCTGATGGATTTTCCGATGAATTAAAACAATAACATGAACCGAACACGTGTAATGACACCATTGCGCGATTAACGCCATCTATCTACGGAGCATAGGAACAGCATTTCGACATTTGACCAATAGATGGCACTGTATGTCCGTAATAAATTTTATTTTTTATTTTTATTTTTTGTAATAAAAACTATCCTATGTCCTTTCTCAAGTTTCAAACTATGTCTGTACCAAATTTCACACAAATTGGTTCAGTAGTTTAGGCGTGAAGAAAAGACAGACAGACAGACAGAAAGACAGACAGACAGACAGACAGACAGACAGAGTTACTTTCGCATTTATAATATTAGTTTGGATATGTAACTTTTTGGTGGAGTTTTAAGAGTGCCAGAAATATTGGGCTTTGCGATTTGAATGTTTGCGAGAACGTATAATAGTTTGTAGAAGCTGTTTGGGATGAATTCTAAGATCGAGAAGATGGTATTGGATTAGACAATGTATTAATAACTGTAAAAGCAAACATTTACAACGTGACTTGCATTAATCAGATGCGAAAACAATGTCACTAGATTTAGCGGTCACGCTGGTGACTGCAGCATGAGTACTATACTGGCAGATGAAACGAACTCTTTGTCCAATAAAGGTCATCTACGTCACAAGAAATATGATGTGATGGACTATTTTCAAAATTTTAATAAGATTGTACACCAAAAATAAACTTTACATTCATTTCGGTGCACAGAATTATGCATAATCACAAATTACGCAGCAAAATCCAAATAAATGTGAAAAACGAAACGTTACATGGAATGGCGCCAAAATCTTTACATAAACAAACATTTATGAGACTACCCACGTGAAGCGAATTGTGAATTCGTCCCGCTGTTTGTTAAAAGGTGTAACGAAGACTATAGCTTGAAAAGATTCTTAAAATCGTGTCCCTTCGTCCAGCATACTCACCATGGAATCCTGATATTTCATGAATGTCAAAAAACTGTTCTGAAATAGTGCTAAATAGTGCCCAAAGGAAAAAAATAGTGCTCTTGTACTTGCGAAGTTATAGCCATAGTTCGATGAGTATGCTGGACGAAGGTTTCGCCCAGCATACTCACCTCCGTCCGGAGAATCTGTATACGCTTCAAACATAATTCATACTTCAAAAAATAGTTCCCAAATAGTGCCAAACGGTGCCCAAAAAGAAAAAACAGTGCTCGAATAACTTCGGAGTTATAGGCTTCGTTCAGTGAGTATGCTGGGCGTAGGTTCTACGCCCAGCATACTCACCTCAGTGCGCGAATATCGAACGAGCTATAGGTACAATTTACGTCTCAAAAAATTGTGCTTGAAATAGTGCCCAATATCAGTCCAATTTTTGCTTGACTTTTGACCTAGAAAACCATTAAATTTGATTGTAAACTTCTACATACATTACATTGAGTACAGTCGAATACAATATTATTAACTTTCTTTCTAACAATTTTTGTCTTGTGTAAATTATTAATTGTCTATGTAAGGGAGTATTTACTTTAGAATCGCAATATTATTAATTACACATTATTTTAATAATACTTTATAATAATATGATTAAGCCTTCGCGCGTCGCATGGGACCCCGGTAGCTAGGAACAATGATTTTATATATTTTGTCTAGATCACGGCGCTTGAAGGATTAAGATATCAAATTAAGTAAATCATGCATGAAAAATAAAGTTGCTGTTATTAATGCTTACATTACAACTGACAAAATTATTCAAAATAATCATTTTCCGGATCAAGGACGGTACCACAACGTTTACGGAATTGACCTGTATTCCTCATGTGATAAAGTTCAATATAGTGTGGCAGTAATGGATGCACGTACGGTCAATAGGTATGGGGCTTACGACGCGCGGCGCCCGCGACGCAAATGAATATGTTTATGTTTAAATACTAGATGGCGCTGCCCTAACATCTTACGATTATTAGACAAGACTGATCTGTATTTTAAGGTGATAAGGGTCCATTTTGTGTCACAAAGCGACGCGCGGCGCCCGCGACGCAAATCAAAACTAGTACTGTGACATAGTTAACTAGAATTCTGATTACTTTGGCCCTTTAAATAGTAATAAATAACGTAAGTAATTAAAAATGTTTTTTATTGCTAAACCTTTCATTGATGAAACTATTGGAAAGAGTTTTAAAAATTAGTATAACTATGTCACAGTACTAGTTTTGACTGGTTATAAGTTTTGCCTGCAACATATATACAAAAAGAAACTGTATAATTTCCTTTTTACAATTTTTCAAGATATTAATTTTATTGGCTGCAAATGACTGTTTTTATTCAGACAAACACACAATGCAATGAAGTAATAGACTTCATTTACGCTTAAAGTTTCATTCATTTATTATTATTTATAAAATATATAATAATGCATTTAATCGAAAGTTTTTGACATGTGAGAAAATACCATAATTATTTCCAATAACATGAAGTCTACAATTAGAAAGTTTAATATTTTTGTCCAAAAACATGTGTCGACGACTGTACCCCATTTTACGTTAGTATGTAGAAGTTTACAATCAAATTTAATGGTTTTCTAGGTCAAAAGTCAAGCAAAAATTGGACTGATATTGGGCACTATTTCAAGCACAATTTTTTGAGACGTAAATTGTACCTATAGCTCGTTCGATATTCGCGCACTGAGGTGAGTATGCTGGGCGTAGAACCTACGCCCAGCATACTCACTGAACGAAGCCTATAACTCCGAAGTTATTCGAGCACTGTTTTTTCTTTTTGGGCACCGTTTGGCACTATTTGGGAACTATTTTTTGAAGTATGAATTATGTTTGAAGCGTATACAGATTCTCTGGACGGAGGTGAGTATGCTGGGCGAAACCTTCGTCCAGCATACTCATCGAACTATGGCTATAACTTCGCAAGTACAAGAGCACTATTTTTTTCCTTTGGGCACTATTTAGCACTATTTCAGAACAGTTTTTTGACATTCATGAAACATCAGGATTCCATGGTGAGTATGCTGGACGAAGGGACACAAATCGACATTATACCTCTATGCCTTGGCCGTATTTGCCTGAAATAAAGGAAATATTTATAAATAGAAGGTAATCAACACATGTTTGTACAGTTACCATAAAATCTTCACTAAGATATGTGCAGCTAGACAAGTTTCTGAGCTGATCGGTGAAGAGTCTATCTATTGCAACAAATGGATAAACTAGAACATTAAGGAAGAATTTATAAAGTAACGGAGTATGTTAAAGGGCATTGCAGCACAAATTACCTACTTTATATTTAGCCCCTGAGCTTGTTCTGTTAAGATCCTAATCACTGGTCAGGAAATGAGGCAGATCTAAGAACGTTAGACTTTTTCCAAAGAAATAACAGCTATGGCACTTCATGGTTTATCCTATAATCGGCAGTTTGGCTGATAATAACATTAGTAGGAAATTATTTTTACGCGACATTCTCCAATATTTCGGGTTTCCAGTCAATGGATCCACTACCACAAAAGGCATTTTCATACAAAATTTAAGACTGTCAAGATCACCCACTACCCTTTGGTTCGTCACACCCCCACGTAGAGTGACTGATGCATCCCTCACCCACAACCGCCTACAACCCTATGGATCATCATTCATCATCATCAGATGAATCAATATGTACAAAAATCTTCTCACTCTCGTATAAATATCATATGTTTTGGTGGAATACTCTCAGTAACACGAAAGCGTTCGAGAGAGCAAGTTAGAAAGGAATTTGTAGAAAAAAACTGTAATAAGTGTTTATTGCCAGTTAGGTATTCAGTGTCAGTGGTTGTGCTATTGTGTGAAACGGAACGACAATGCTCATCATGGCTCCAGTCTCTTTTGGTAAACTAGTGTAATTTTTTTAAGGTTTCCTAAAGTGTTAAAGAAGTTTTTGGCCTTTTTATGGATCTTGTTAAAGATAATGAAGTGCCTACGTTGTTTGATAGATGTTTAAAGTTCGTCGGATGATTGTGGAAATTAAATTTCATTCTTTTCAACAATCTTTAAAACCTATCCACGTAGTTAGTTACACTTTTGTGTAACCAAAGCCTTACTGTATCGTAACAGGAAATCCTAAAGCAAATATGGCTAATTCACATCGAATATTCTGTGTTTTTATTTCCAATATTCTTCAAACATTTCACCGAATGTATTCACAAATCGTAATACCTACTTAAATACAGAATTACCATAAATGTGACTACATTTGCCTACCGAATTTCGTCCGATGATCTTAAAAGAAATCTCCAAAAACGACCACAATGCTAACAAGAGGTACTTAATCACAATAATCACATATTCGCTGACGGATGGCCGACGATCGCGTGTCTTCGCGATGGGGCATTAGAAACTGCCGTCTCGCTCCGAAGCGTCCTAAAGAAAATGAATTAATTAGATTCCCAGATTTATTATGTTTTTAATTCCGTATGTTATCGCGATAAGTGACGTGTGAATTGCATGTCCGCTACCGTTTTATTAGTGGCGATTAGCAATTATTGTATGAAGTAAATATAATGGCAATAGAGTTACTGGTAGTTTGTATATAGGTATCTAAGTCCACTGTTGGCCTACCCTAAGCCGCAGGGAGTTGCAAAAATGACGAACAAAACTATAGTTTTCACAAAAAGTCATAGTAGTCAAATTATATACCAAGAGCTTTTAGAAATAAGCCAAAGGGATTTTCAGCTATGAAGCCAACCAGTACGTGACATGGCTGCAGTTGGCTCAACTCCTTGACACAATTGGCCTTTCTTAACTACTCCTTGCGTCAGGAAGAAGTGGCAATCCGTCTCGGAGCTTACACAGCAAACTGCTTGGCTTTAAATCTTCAAAAAGATAGCTTTTGAATAGTTACCAAATGCCTTTGAACTGGATTTCGTTATTTAACTTAGTAGTGAAATGCATGATTCCCTTTTATTTTATTGAAACGAGTCTGTCAAACATGTTGGGGTATTATTTAACTTTGAACCAGATAACAATATATTTCTTAATAAATATCTAATTAATAAGTTATGCCTCGAAACTGTGGCTCTTATTGTAAATCCATGTTTTCGAATTCGTAATCATAATCATCAGTCTAAGATAAAAAATCTTCAGCAAAAAACTCGTAACCTCATTGCCAAAACCAGCCAAAGTTAAGGTTAACAATGCCATTAGTTAAGGTCTATTTCCAAAGCATAATTACTAAGAAACGCTAATGTATTTCGCTAAAAATAAATAAAAAGGCGGTACTCGCGACTTTCTCTAACATTACTCATTGTCGATTTGAATATTTATGAGTTTTTATAGCACTCTTTTAGCTAACCATCTTAAAGTAATCAAGTTTTTGTAAATTACCATCTTGTTAAAAACTATTGTTGCTTAGTCATTACACTCATTACTATTAATACAGGTATTTAATTAATAATTTACGACTGCTTTTCTTCTCAAGAAGAAGTTATATTAAATGTTTAAGTTTATTATAAGAGAAATGTTTTTATTTGAAATCGAATAGGCCTTTGCAGGCTCTAACTAGTAGCATGGTTCCGAAAAGTTGACTTTACGGGGAAGAACCGGAAAGAAACTGAAATGTGGACCTCTTTATAAATAGCGAACATATAAATGAATACTTTTCTGGAATTACTGCATCGATTTTAAAAATCCCCTTCGGAGGTTCCATATTTCAAACAGTGCTCCTTTAAAGGACTAAATTCAGATAACCAGTTCTTATCGATGACTTTATTCAAATTATTCTTTCGCAGAGCACAAAGCAATGGCTCTAGCTACGGCATCAGCGACGATGGAGTCCTCCCAGTCCCTCATCCAGTCGGAGTCGAGGGTCCAGAGGAGTTACCAGGAAGTCCAGGTCTCGGAGCAGAGGACGGTCAAGAAGAAGACCAAGTCCAGACGGCATAAGGATGAAGGGACCATATCAGTGGTAGGTGTTTTTGGAAATTATAGATTTTTGGTCCAAATTTTTATGTAGCGGCTTTGAAAAAGTCTTTGAAAGTGTGCGTGAGAGTTTGCGGGACCCTGAAACGCAAACACCAAATGAATATGCTGTGAATGGTTTCTTCAGTAAAAGCCCTTTATTGGCCTGGCTGGCCTTTATTCTTTCTCATTGAATCGTGTCGGTATTCTCAACAAAAATAATGAAACATTACCTTTACCTGTTTGTACTGCATACTCATGTTTTGGGCAAACAATGTGATCTTTTCTTTATTTATTATACACTAAGCCCCCTAAAAACCTCACAAAAAACGAAATTTGTTGTTTACCCAAGTACAAGTTTATCCATATCCAAACCACAAACTTATACTGTTTCCAAATTATTTCCAGTCGAAAAGTTCAGAGAAGCTGTTCAAGAAGATGAAGGCTGCTGATGCTGATGCAGCCCCCCACTGCGAGAAGTGTTCGCGTCCCGTGTATGCCATGGAGAGGATTAAGGCCGAGAGGAGGGTGTGGCACAAGGAGTGCTTCCGGTGCACCCAGTGCAATAAGCAGCTCACGTTAGTATACTTTTGTTATAAGACTAGGATATTATAGAATGGGGAGTTTGTAGCGCTTCTTCTTCTATGAAAAACACATTTTGGGGGCTAGAATTAAGAAATCTTGTTGAAGAAGAAGTTACTTATCAGGTTTTAGGTATATTATATCTGGTTAGTCAGTTAATCAGCATCGTGTGATTGTGTCAAAGTAAAAGGAGAACCATTCCATTTTCGTCTCCTCACGATGCCCGACGTCTGATAGTGAGTGGTTTTCAACTCAGTTCAACTTTGGGGAGGCCCTTGCCCGGCAGTGGTATATAGCTTAAAGAAAATAATATCGTGCATACTTATCTGAGCGAAGCTGGACTAGTGGTTAGTTAATTATTAAAATACACATAAATAAATATGTATCATTGTTATTTATTCACAGAGTGGAGACTTACCAAAGTGACCACACGACGCTGTACTGCAAGCCGCACTTCAAACAACTGTTCGAGCCCAAACCTGTCGACGACGATGACGTCACTGACGGTAAATACTCACTAATACTTTAAAATTGAATCATCATTCTCCGAGCCTTTTTCCCAACTATGTTGGGGTCGGCTTCCAGTCTAACCGGATTCAGCTGAGTACCAGTGCTTTACACTTTAAAATTGAATATTCTTTTTAAATAAGAATGTTTGGTAAATTGGAGAAATGGGAAATATTAACAATAATAAGTGCGATATTGTAAAAAAATTAGATTTTTTTTAATTAAAAATACAATTATTGAAAGCCTCATTTTGAGAAAGTTGATTATTATGTATTTCTTTGTGGTGAGATGGGCGAATCGACTTAAATAAAATATGTTTGGGTCATAGATCGAAACTTTTGGGAATATATTAGAGTTCTCTTGGGTATTTCCCAAAAGCATACAAAACTAAGTTTGTTCAATTTTCGCAGCAGCTGCCCCCAAAAAGCACCAGATGATCATCTGTGAGAGCAATCCGGTCGAGTTGCCGCCAGATGTCGTTAGAGGTATGTCATTGTTTCAAATTTCTGTCAATAGATGGCACTATATAAAATATTTGGCAGAGGGGCTACTATCAAAAGCACCAAAAAAATACTAATAATATTTTTTGTTTGTTTTTGTTAGCTCTGAAATTGTACAGAACCAATTTTATAAAATCGTTCACTCTTGAGGGGATCCACTGAGTGACATATTTTATCCGGATATAAGAATTAGTTTTTCTTAATAACTTTATGTGATTTCCCATATTAACAAAAATGATGATTTAGTTTCGGGGTGAAAACGCTGTCGGAAGCTATATAGTTAGAAATCAATTAGGTATTCACGTCTGATTTCTCCCCACAGCATCAGACAAACCAGACCTTGGCTTGGAGGAGCTATCCCAGCTGGACGTGAAGTCCAGGTTCGAGGTGTTCGAGCGCAAGGCCAAGTCTCCCGAAGAGCCTCTGCCCCAGGAACCTCGCGTGCCCAGGGAGAAGACCGCCGCCATATTGTCCAAACTTGCCAAGTAAGGAAACTATATAAATATTATCAAGCGGAAGAGAAGTTTGAATTTATTTAGACGAAGTATTTACATAAGTAATATGTAAACGTGTGTTTGTTCGAACGCGCTTATCTCAGCTACCAGCCAGATTTGAAAAAATATTTCAGTCTTAGGTATAGTTATCGGCACGGATATTGAGCTCTCGGCGGAAGAGTGGGGATCGCTTTGCACACTGTACACATAAGGTGATAAGGCAATAAACCAATAAATCGCTTCTGCGCAGGTGAAGGTCAGGGCTCAATATCCCTGCCGATAACTATAGCCCATTTGTCGATGAAGGTTATAGGTTATTTTGTATCCAAGTGTGTGGAGTTTAGTACCCACAGGATGCTGGTGAAACCGCTGTCGAAAGCTAGTACGGGTATAATTTTTTAAGTATGTGTTTCCTGCGGGTAGAACAACATATTGAAGAAAGAGCTTCTTGTGCTTCACTTACATAGCAGAACAAACTAAGAAACAAATGTAAATTCTCATTTATTAGGATTAAAATCACAATATTTATGACTTCATCACTACTATACATGTTCTATTGTGAAAACCTAGAGACCTATATAAACTTCTCATACATATCGACGGTCCCTACGTATATAAAGACATGTCGAAAATGGCATTTTTTTTTTATTGTAAAATTGGCTTAAGATTGTCTGGGCGCACATACTGACATACGATTTTTTTTTTAATATTATTTATTTGCCTTGTTTTATAAATTGTATAAGAGAACAAGTATAATAAATACGACGAATAAGTGCCGTAGATGCGGACATCTATACGTGTCCTTTTGTACGGTGTTTTAAAATGCGCGCCAATCGGTGCGAACACCGTCTTGTAAGACTTATCGCCATTTACGGGAGTTCCTCGAACGAGACAAGTCGATTCTTGTTCGTGTGATGAAATAATATTTATGTTTTGATACAGTTTAGATTAAGTGGTATGTTATTTAGTTTTAAGTACTCATACTCGTATTATCTCCAACAATACTATAAAACATGAATAATAGCAGATCAAAGTTATTGGTGGATATTGCGAACTCCAGAAATAATGTTTTATGCGTTTCTGAAAATAGTAACATAATCCTACATTTTCATAAAACATTTTATTTATATTCTATATCAGACACTGTTTTTTTTGTTTCCAGCGTATAAAAAGGTATCATAGACATGACTGACATACTTCTATTTTATTATCGGCGTAGAAACGGTCATCTATCAGTTTTTCCAAGAAAACGTAAAAAAATAAAATATGTGTGAATACCAGTATAAAGCTCTTAAAACTGTTAAAATATTATAGAAAGAAAATATTTATTATTGGTCATAGAATTATTTCTAGAGCGTTTTGAACACAAATTACGCTCTCCTGTAAACCTCGGTTTTTCACTTGACCTTATATACGTAGGAACCGTCGATATAGACAAAAACCTCGAAAACTATCAAAATACATGCGAAAAAGTTTATTTTTTGGAGCTAGGTATACAACAATCGGAAATACGTATGTCGAATTAAAATAATATTATTATTATAACAAAATGCAAAATACGTACCTACTCTATCGACTTGGTTTACATGTAAATTAAAAACTCACTGAATTAATAAAATACATTTAAACTTCACCAAATCTTTACATTTCAACAAATTTTCACCTGCAAAACAATATAAATAAAATATAATAATAATAAAGTATCAAAATGATTCACTCCCCGTATACTCACTCCACTTGCGTCAGCGCAGACTAGCTCGTCTATTTTTGTTGCGCATGAGAACGGCGGCCGGTACTTAGTAGCGGGTGTTACCATATGTAATGTGTACATTGATGGTTATATTACGGAATATTGTTACTAATATTTTCAATGTCGAAATGAATTTTAGGAGGATTTTTAAGCCTTTAGTTTGTGTATTTGTGTTATGTACAAAAAAATGATTGAGTCGTTCCCAAATTACAATTTTGTCCTACAAATAGATCGACTTTAACAGCTACGAGGAGTATTTTAGTAAAATTAATTTATTTAAAGTAAACAATTGTTTGAAACTGTAAATATGTAATTATGACTATCTTGATGAACAAAACTTTAACGTTATATCTACCTAAATAAGATACACTCACCAAGCAATGTATTCTAAACCGATCGAATCCTTCAATTCCACTCAACAACATTTTTTCAGTAACCCAACATGTTTCATAGGGTTTTTTGTCGGCAAAAAATTTTACATCTCTCCTACACCTTATTACCTCGAGATAAGGATGAAATTCCCATGTTTGAAGATTAAATTAATTTGGTAATTACCAAGAAACTGATGGCTATCACATTTTACGCGGCGTGCCGTGAAAGTCGAACGAGAAATTAGTTTAGAAATTATTTTTATAAACTGTTTGACGTGATAACGTGAATTTTATGTGGTGAACATTTGTCTGGAAGATTTTTGTGTAGTTGTCTGGAACTTTTGGGCGTAATGCACAGGTATTTAACTGTTTGGAGTCTATCTAGTAATGTTTCCTAATTGTGCATTCCAAGACCAAAAAGGGAGGTGTTATAAATTAACCAAGTGTTGTATATCTGTGTAGTTATTAAACAAGTTCAACGTGATTTTTTGTCATAGTGCAATTAGATTTCTTATTAGTTACTTCTTAGTTAAACCCATCACCCGGTAAAAATTTAAAATATGATAACTAGCTTAAAATATAGTTTTTTTTTTTCGGGACTATCGCTTTTTATCTTTGACCTGAAAAAATACAAATCGACGCCAATTTTCAATGAGATTTAGATGATGTCTTTGTGACTGACAATTTTTTTTTGTGATACTGTAAATATCTCGCTATAAGTTTTTTTATCATATCACTCGTACCTAGGGCTGCCATCTCGAATTTCGCCAAAACCGGACAAACATTAAAAAAACCCGGACATTTGGCGTAAATCGCATTTTTTCCCCGAACGAGTACGATTTAAAAAAAAAAATAATACCTAATTTGTAAACCATTTACTATTAACATATACTTAAATTCAATGAGATGCTTCCATACATGAAAAGTGTCCGGGTTTTCCCCGGACACTTCTTGAAACCCCGCCCGGACGGCCCCCGGACGGCCTCCAAACGAGGACAAATCCGGGGAAACCCGGACGGATGGCAGCCCTACTCGTACCTATAATTTACGATTTTTTTGAGGTTCAAAGCGAAGGGCATGGACGTGGGCGTATCGGATGACTACCTGAACGGCGTGCCCGTCGAGCACAGCTCCAGCGAGCCGGAAGATGATGAGGATGGTGAGATTACAGCCTTTGTTTTAGTACTCATAGCGGTAGTACACATCTATATTTTTTCATCTGTACTAATATTATAAAGCTGAAGAGTTTGTTTGTTTGTTTGTTCGTTTGAACGCACTTATCTCAGGATCTACTGGTCCGATTTGAAAATTTCTTTCAGTGTTAGATAGCCCATTTATCGAGGAAGGCTATAGGCTACTTTTTATCCCGGTACGGGAAGTAGTTCCCACGGGATGCGGGTGAAACCGCTGGCAGAAGCTAGTATAGTATATAATCTTTATGTGACTTTATTTTAAAAATAATTTTAAACAGCATTTGAAAATAAGATGTGTCAATAAATACTGAATAGAGGAGGATACTGCTAATCTTAAATGTATTTAAAGGCTCTAGGAGCTCTAGCAGTACTCAAAACTAAAATGTTGCTAATTATTTACATAGATGGAGTTTAGGCTATATGTATAAAAATCGAAGCTACATCAAGCGAGTATCATACTATTTGCTATCACAACCAACGAATCAAACTTTACCCAGCTCCATAAGGCTGAACGCCGCCGTTATACTTTGTTTAGGATGATCTAGCTAGGCTTTTTCGTCCAAAGAGCTATCGGACGTTGCCGTGCAGCCTCAAACGACCAAAAAAATTAATTTCCTTAATACTTTTCACAGACGAAGACTCAGTACTAAAGAAATCGTACAAGCACACCGCCAGCCGCGAGCAACCGGTCTCATTCTGCAACATGAGCGAGATCGTGGGCAAGTTCGAGACCGGCCAGCACTCCTCCTCCGAGAGACATCGCGAGAGGAAGCAGGAGATACAGAACATACGCAGCAGGCTGTTCATGGTGAGTGTAGCCCACTGCTGGGCAAGAACTGACTGTTTTGTCCAGGCTTGGGCAAAAATGGTGTAGTGCTGGACAAAAAAAAAATACTCTTAATTTTACGTAAATAAAGGTAAAAAAAAAATATTAGAAAAACTGTTGAACACTCTGCCGTTATTTGCGTTTATATGAAAAGCTCTCTAACCATGTCGTCATTGTTTCAGGGCAAACAAGCTAAAATCAAGGAAATGTATGAACAGTCAGTCCTGCAGAGCGAACAAGGTAAGATACACTTTCAAATAATTTTGTTTACAACATTATCTTATTTTTTTCTGAGATTTCAAATTATTTTGAAGTTGCAAAATCTATACTAATATTATAAAGCTAAAGAGTTTGTTTGTTTGTTTGATTGTTTGTTTGTTTGTTTGTTTGTTTGTTTGAACGCGCTAATCTCAGGAACTACTGGTCCGATTTGAAAATTTCTTTCGATGTTAGATAGCCCATTTATCGAGGAAGGCTATAAGCTACTTTTTATCCCGGTACGGCAAGTAGTTCCCACGGGATGCGGGTGAAACCGCTGGCAAAAGCTAGTCTATTATATTTACAACTTAAACATATTTTGTAAAATAAACTTAGGTCATGCTAAACTAAGAGCGTCAAAATATACTTTTTATCGCTGCCAACTAGAAGTTTTAAATTAAAGGCTACATTTGTATAAGTATACTTTTAAAACACGACATTTTCGTACCAGCGAAAGTGTTGACAGATCAAAACTTGTAATGAAGCAAACAAAATAAATTACCCAATAAGAGTCAGTTGCCAAATATTTACAAAGAATACAACGTGAATACAACAAAAAATAACTGTTACAATATTTATTTTAGACACTTCTAATTTCGACGAAAAAGAAATGACTTCTGAAACTGAAGGTAACTTGCTCATAGCACATTACCGTCTGTAGTTAGTTGATTTGATACATAACAAAATTAATTTCTTCTGTCATTTCGCTCAATCTGTTGTCTCAGTCTGTTACTATACTTGCTACATTCTTCACAACACATAAGCATCATTTCACATCTTCTTCAATACATTCCTACATTCTTGGGGCTCTCTTTACCACTGTTGAGGAATAAAAATCATTTTATTAAAACAGTCTACATCTCGTTATTCTAACTCGCTAGAAAAGATTTAATTACAAATAAGTAGTAATTTTATACTATTATATATTATTATTTTGTGTGTGCTTACTTTGAACATAAATAAATCAATAAATATAATACTTTTATTTATTTATTTATTTATTTAATATTTCTGCACATTTTGTACAAGGGCGGACTTAACGCCTTAGGCGTTTTCTACCAGTCTACCTTATGCTAATATAATAAATTATAAAAAAAAATTTGAACCCCTGAACGGATCCGAAAAATTCATTCACTGTTGGAAAGCTAGACTATTTTGTCCGGGTACTAGAAGTTGTCCCGGGATGGTGAAACTGCGGGAAACAGTTAGTAACTAAATAAACGAATAAAATCTCATCTAAATTATATTTTTGTGTGTTTTTAGGAGTAACGTCAGCAGACAAGATTTCCCGTGAATTGGACCTGAACGCGGAGAAGGCTCGCGCTATCAAACAGCGCTTTGAAAACGGAGAGCTCTTCAACGATGAGAACCAACCGCCCAAGAACCGGGAGATTGATGACAGAGCACTTTTTAATGAAGGTACGTGATTATACATGAAAAGAACATTACATTACATGTTGTAAGGAACGGTCAGCAACACAATTGAATTTTCAGAATTAGAATTACAAAATACTTAATAATTAAAATCTTAAAAAGCAAAAGCTTTGTTCAGCTACTTTTATATTTCTCTAATGTCCAGGTTATTGTTCTATAGTCGATATATACTTATTTCTAAAGGGAGATTTTAATGTTCAGATGCTTTGTGATTTTGATTATATTACTGGACATTGTTGCTTGTTGCACACAGCTACAACAGCTCAAAAACAGTACAATATTTTCTGATCGAAATTAGGTATGTATTCTTATTGTTTGTGTGATGGCAGGTATCGGCAAGAAGTCTCGCTCCATCTTCTTGGAGCTGGACGCGAATGCCAAGAACCTGCCCCCCACCTCCCCGCCGCCCTCCGACGTGCCCAAGCGCAAGGAGATCGTGAGTAACTTAAAATTGTATTCTACGCAACAATCGGGACCCTATCAATTTTTACGAAAAAGGCTAAACAAAATATAGTAACTCATTTCATCTTTTCTTCCACAGCCATTCATCCCCAAGGACGTGGTCCGTGCTGCCGACAAGTTAGAAGACGTCAAGATCGAGACGTCTGACATTTCAGACCGGTTCAAGTTCTTCGAAACTTACCAGCCCAAGAGCGAGCGCAAGGAGTTCCGCATGACACCGCCTAGGCAGACACAGGTATTAAGAACTTATAGATGGTTAGAAGTGGTCACAGGTCAAACAATTTGTGGAGAAGACATATTTTTTTGGAAAAAATGCTTTTTAGGTAATCTGCAAATTGGACTAAAATTGTCAGAGGAATGATCGATATACCGTGTCTCACATGAAGATGATAAAAGGCTGCAAAACAGCTGATCAATCAAACTATGAACTTATGTTGTATCCCTTGTTAACATATCCCATCCAATGATTATCTGGAAGAAATAGTTTTTAGCGATAACACCGCCTATTGTGTTCATGCATGATTTTATTGGTATTGTCCTGTGGAGTACAGGACAATTTGAGTGGGTACTTAACTAAGATAAACGATCTACCTTTATTTTTACATAGGTCATCATCCTCTGAGCCTTTTTCCCAACTATGTTGGGGTCGGCTTCCAGTCTAACCGGATTCAGCTGAGTACCAGTGCTTTACAAGAAGCGACTGCCTATCTGACCTCCTCAACCCAGTTACCCGGGCAACCCGATACCCCTTGGTTAGACTGGTGTCAGACTTACTGGCTTCTGACTACCCGTAACGACTGCCAAGGATGTTCAATGACAGCCGGGACCTACAGTTTAGCGTGCCATCCGAAACACAGTCAATGGTGTCTAAGATATACTTAGAAAGTACATACAAACTTAGAAAAGTTGCATTGGTAATTGCCTGACCTGGGATCGAACCCGCGCCCTCATACTTGAGAGGTTGGTCCTTTACCCACTGGGCCACCACGACTTTTTTTCATAGGTAAATGATTTTAATGTAAGTACCAACTAAAATGGAGTGCACATTCATATTTCAAAACAGACTCTGCCCCACGACATGGCATCTTAGCATGGGATTATGGATTTTCTTTTTATGAAAATAAAGTAACTTTTTGCATATTTCTCTATACTCTAGCGTGCGAAGTCCCCATCCCCGGAGATCTACCACGAGCCCAGCGTGGTGCGGGCGGAGGAGGCAGCCGCCGACACCAGCGTCGCCGCCGCCCGCCACACCGCGCAGCGCATGATCTCCGTCTTCCGCCAGCTCGAGCACCAGCAGAACAAGCCTGATGATAGCCAAGGTAATAACATACATCCAGGGCTGCGGGATTGTTCGAAAGAGTTACCGCGGCCCTGGTACTTAAAAGGCCTACGTCGGAACATAATGAATTTTTAGTCAGTAAAAGTCTGACACTCCCTCACCGCTGCTAACCCACAGCGGGAGAGGTCATTCGATGATTTTTGACATCATATAAAAAAGTACGTAGTTATATAGATAATAGTAGATAAATCAAATACATTTGAAGAAAAATAGTGTTAATTCCGCGTGACAATGAGTCGAGGCTCGGATGCAGAATGTAGTCCTACTCCTACGCACATGCAGCAAAGGTTAATATGCATATATTATGTAAGAGATAATTGCCATGCTACAGAACCTGTACTCGACACATGTTTCGCCCCTCTTCGGGACATGTTGACTTGAGCACTTTGGAGCGAATGAATGAATTTCGCGTCCGCAGCGCTTAATGCCTAATTCCACTTTTTTTAACATATCCCTAATTTTATATTATAAAAACAACAAAGAAGTAAAAGATTAAATTTTAATATAAGCCGTCCTCCCAAGTGTGAACAATACAGCAGTATTGCTGTTTCTTTCCGATGATGGCCGAATGTTATAATAATGAAATGACTAATGAAAATTCCCTGACAGTAACAGAGCTACACGACCAAAATCAGCGGTACCAGCTTGGCAGTGCAGGATTGAGCGTCGTATCGAGGGGGCCAGAGTACTCATTGGCAAACTATATTGCTTCAGGGAGGGTAATACCCGACCACGGGTGATGCGCTTTGTGAGGCGTGCATTCATGGGGACTGGACTCAGTCCTCATGAATATATGCCGCGTGTCACGGAGCGCATCGACTTCCTGAAGCAAAAAGTCTGTGCATGGGCGAGCCGTATTCGAAGGTATAAACGACGGGTAGAACGTTACACCCAGAATCGTATGTTCCAGAGTGATCAAAGATGGGTATATAGAACTTGGGAGCAACCTGAGCAATGCGTGATGGACGGGAGCCGACCGGATGATGGTGCCACAAACATGTTTTGGCGCAACCTCTGGTCGACGCCCGTATTTCACGAGGAGGGTGACTGGACACGTGATGTTGAACGGGAGTGTGAACAAATACCAGAAATGGAGGAGGTCAATATTACCTCCTTCGACGTAGCCTGTGCAGCTCGTCCGATGCAAAACTGGAAATCACCAGGACCGGATGGACTGCACAATTTCTGGTTAAAGTGGCTGCAAAGTTCGCACCCCTGTTTAGCATCACAGTTTCAGTCATCCTTAGAAGCGGGGTCGCTCCCACAGTTTCTAACAACAGGAGTTACCCATCTGCTCCATAAATCAGGCAGTACCGCGGAACCCAAAAATTATAGACCGATCACTTGCTTACCGACGGTCTATAAACTTCTTACATCTATTTTGAGATTAAAAATAAACCAACATATTGAAAAGTATTCAATTATGTCAGTTTCTCAAAATGGATGTAGGAAGGGGTCCCGTGCTACTAAGGAGCTGCTCCTCACTGATATGGTCATCAGCCAACAGGTTCGGCGATCCCGAAAGAATTTGTCGACATGTTGGATAGACTATAAGAAGGCCTACGACTCGGTCCCCCATACATGGCTTAAGAGGGTACTGGAGTTGTATAAAATAAATACAACTCTACGCGCCTTTCTTGCGTCATGTATGGAGCAATGGAGAACGGTTCTTCACTATCCAGGATGTAGACAAATTGAAGGGACCGGCGATCCTATTAAGATCGAGCGGGGAATTTTCCAGGGTGACAGTTTGAGTCCACTTTGGTTTTGCCTGGCCTTGAACCCTTTAAGCACATTGCTAGAGGGTTCGGGGCTGGGCTATCCTTTGCGGAGAGGGGGTCAGGTTATATCCCATTTGCTTTATATGGATGATCTGAAACTATTTGCCACCACAGAACTGCAGCTGATGAAGCTACTGAAGATCACTGAAAATTTCAGTAGTTGCATCAGGATGGAGTTCGGTGTGGACAAATGTGCAGTCATGCATGTAAAGCGAGGGGGAATTGTGGAATCTGAGGGAGTACAACTCTCAGATTCTATAAACCTGAGATCACTCTCCGCAAACGATACATATAAATACTTGGGTATGGCGGAGGGGTTAGGCATCAATGTGGCTGTCATGAAACAGTCATTACGGGAGCGTTTCTTTGGCCGCCTGAATAAGGTTCTAAAAAGTTCCTTATCAGGCGGCAACAAGGTTCGCGCCTATAATGGTTGGGTCATGCCAGTCCTGATGTACTCCTTCGGCATACTCAAATGGACCCAAACTGAATTGGATGCCCTGGATAGGAGAGTCCGCACACTGCTGACCGCAGAACGAATGCATCACCCACGATCGTCGGTGATGAGACTGTACATCCCACGGAAATGTGGAGGCCGAGGCTTTTTAAATGCAAAGACGCTCCACAACCGTGAGGTGTGCAGTCTCAGAGAATATCTTCTAAAAAGCGACGTGGGTATGCATCGTGATATGGTAGCAGTGGACAAAGGACTCACCCCGCTATCGTTGGCAAATGAGAACTGGCGCAGACCTGTGGTACTAACTACCCATGATCGCAAGGGGGTATGGCAGAGCAAACAGCTACACGGACGCTTCTTCGGGGCGCTTCATGGCCCCGATGTAGACTTCAATGCGTCCGTAGCTTGGCTACGCTTCGGTGACCTATTTGGAGAAACCGAAGGGTTTGTATGTGCAATTATGGACGAAGTTATCCTGACGAATAACTACCGGAGGTATATTATGAAAGACGGGACGGTTGACATATGTCGGGCATGTCACCATCCGGGTGAGTCTATCAGACATATTATATCTGGTTGTTCTCGTTTGGCTAACGGTGAATATTTGCACTGGCATAACCAAGTGGCCAAGATCATCCACCAGCAGCTTGCTCTGCAATACAAACTTGTAGATCTTGAGGTACCGTACTACAGGTATGCGCCCGACCCAGTTCTCGAAAAAGACCATATCACGTTGTACTGGGATCGATCTATCATCACTGACAGGACTATTGCAGCCAATAAGCCTGATATAGTGGTGATAGATCGATTAGCGCGCCGCGCGATGATAGTCGATGTCACCGTCCCGCATGACGAGAACCTAGTGAAAGCTGAGAAAGAGAAACAAATAAAATATCTTGACTTAGCGCACGAGGTTGTCGCCATGTGGGATGTCGACACGGCTGTTATTGTGCCGATTGTCATTACGGCCAATGGTCTAATAGCCAAGAGCCTCGACCAACACCTCAGGAGGCTCTCGTTGGGCGGCTGGATCAAGGGATTGATTCAGAAGGCAGTACTCCTTGATACGGCGCGTATTGTGAGGAGGTTTCTGTCTCTGGGACCCTAACCACCGGTACCTTGGACCCTGTGCCCGATATCGGTGGCCATCTATTTTTTATATTTTTAAATGTTTTTTTATATCTTTTTTTATAATCTAATATTTAAAAATATAAATAATATGTTGAAAGACAAATAAATGCACTACAAATGACTAAATAAATGTGCAATATGTGCATGTCCATTCAATCTTTTTTTCTACCATCTCCAGGCCCCAAGCCCCTGAAGAGGTTCACCCCTCCCCCTCCCGGCGAGAACAACCACCAGGGGGAATCTTCTGAGGAGTACTCCTCAGAGGAGGAATATGAGGAGGACAGCGAGGATGAGAGGCGCAGGGTCTACTTGGAAGCTCGGCAAAGGGATGAGGCGCTTAAACAGGTATGTTTCAGTTGGGTTTTTTGAGCTTTGTTATGCCATGTATACTTTACCATTGATTATGTTTCATTATTTTAATTTTAAAAACAATCATTAAATTATGCAATGTCCGAAAGGGAACAGTGATATGTTAGAAGTAAGGATTTTATTTATTCTATGCAAGGTAAATCAAATTCCAACGGGAATATAGTTTTTTGTAATACATATTTAAAAGTCCTAAATTAAAACCTTGGCCACCATAAACAAAAATAAAGTAGTCATCAAGTTTCATCTTTCATTCTGCTCATCAAATAATTACAAATATAAAATGTTAAAACATGTGGCTCCCAAAATGCAAAACGTATGTTATTACTTTTAATGTTAAAGTTATATCAACATACATTTACCATTTAACCCTTAACAACCCACAAGTGTCTCGCGGACACATTTTTGCGTTTATGTTTTCATAAAAACGAGACTATTTATTTTTATGAATCGGCCTTTTATCTAATTTATCACCAATGTTTTAAGAATCTAAATGTGCAATGAAAATATTTGTAACATGAATAGTTTATTATTTTTGGTTAATAAACGAAAATAGTACTTCATCAACCCACAAGTGTCCAACAGACACATTTTGTTTGATTCGAGTGTGAAGGTAGATTGTTTTTTATTTACATTTACTTATAATCTCATGGTGTCAGGTGCCATGCAAGATGTGGCAGGGTCAAATCGGGAAGCTACTCAATCATCTGAACCTGCTGCGAAAAGGAAGAAGCGTTGTTATATTTGCCCTTCGAAATTATCAAGGGCTTCTAAGCAGTGTTGTGATAAATGCAATCGCAATGTCTGCTCTAAACATTCTGAAAAAAAAATATTTGTAATATCTGTAAATAAATAAGTGTAAAAAAACATTACTGAAATACATTATACTGTCTTTTTAATTCAAAAAACTTTATTTTGCTGTGTCATACCTTACCTACATTTATAAAGTGTCTGTTGGACACTACTGGTCAGTTACGTCACCAAAGCATTCTGGATAGTTAAGGGTTAACATAATTTCAGGCGCAACAACTAGCCCGCACGAAGAGTTTCCGCGACCGCTTCGAGCACTGGTCGGAGTCCGAACCGCAACGCTCCCCCTCCAGCGTCGTCATCGAGCGACACGCCGACAACGACGATGATGGAGAGTCACAGCTCGAAACTGCCAAGAGGTAACCCTCAACTGCCTAGACTTTTCCTTACAATCTTTAGAACACAAACTTTAGACACTTCCTAGAAGTTAAGATGCCATATTCCCTTAGAGTAGGCAATGATAAACATTCTTTAAAAGACTTTTTTCGCAAATAGATATTTAAAAACAAACTACTACTGAAAATAATGTTTCAATTAATTAAGTACTTCTTATTTATATTATTTACATTGTTTTTAATTTTTCAACAGAGTTTAATTTTAAAAGTCGTTTCAAAATTGTTTACCTGTAGTGTGCTCTGTAACCTCTAGTATTTATTTCTTTTTATAATTTTTGCCATATATTAGTGCAGTTAGGTCTCTAAAAAGAGCATGCAGGTTGAATAATAATTTACTTGTTGTCTACAGCTTGCGTCAAAAATTCGAGAGTATGAACGTGACGCAGACGAATGTAACGAAAACCTTCGTGCCCAAAGTCAACAGATTTGTGGTAAGTTGAACTTCGTTCTATATAAACATGGATATCAGAGACAAAATATAATTGACACCATAATTCGGAACTAATGCAAGTACAAACACTTTGACTTTATTTAAAATACTTGTAGAGTTAATCATGTCACTAACTAAAAAGTTAACTTACAGTTATAAAACATGCCGGAATAGATGTCACCCACTTTCGTGAGATATAACTAGAGTTACAAAAATAATTTGCAGATTATTATATTGATTCGTTTTTTTTTTTGTTGACAGTGACCGCCTCGAGTTAACTACCACACCAACCAAAGCATTATTAACATTATCGTTGTAAAGTCTCCTATAATAACTACTTGCCAACTATAATATTGTAGTTCATAAGTATTGGTTGTAGTCTATTGACAAATTGACGGATATTCTCTAGAGTAGAAATATTTATTTACATTTGATAACACGACTGATAGAGGATGCATTTTGATACAAAAAAGTGCCTTAGAACCTGCAATTTACAAAATGAGTGTTTTAGAAAAAATATATACAGAGTTTTATAGTCGAATCTCGTTTTTTAGATAAATCAATTTATAATGTTTTTTAGAGTATTGTTCAAAACGTATTCATTTTCGTATTTTTCATGAAGATCATTTAATTTAATATCTATTTATAATGTTACATAAAATATGTGGAAACATTTTATGTTGTAAGCTTAGTCACATGTTAATGTAGAGAGAATTATCAGAATACTCACTTATAATACCACAAGAGCTTCAAAATTATCGGGTATTTTCCGATAGGTTCGTTGCAAACAAATGAAGGAGTCAAGTTTTTCAGGTTAAAAAATAACGAGCGCGAAGCGCGAGTGATTTTTCCTGAAAAACTTGACGACTTTATTTGTTTGCAGGGAACCTTGAGGGAAATGCCAGATAATTATGAAGCTCGTGTGGTATTCGGGAGATTATTTTTCCGTCCCAAATGTCGGCCACAACCTGTCAGTTTGACGTAGCAACGACCAGAGAAAATATTCAAAAAATTTTCAGTATAATACCATGTAGGTTGTACCACGTGACGTCGAATGGTGCAATTCTATTGGTCGATATTTGGGTCGGAAAAATAATCAGTAAGATATACCATTTATATCTTATTTATGAGGAATTCTTTATTTATCTTATTTACTCTAGTTTATTTTTTTCTTAATATTTTATTTATAAGTGTCGTCCTTGCCGATCACGTGTTGTGATTTTTTCAACTGGCAACCCTGTACTCTGTCTTGCCAGAATATAGTTATAATTTAATCTCTCTGTGCCATCTCAATGTTCTATTAATCTCGTATTATTTAATAATTATTACTATTGTTCATAATATCGCATGTTTATATTAATTGATACATCTTGAATTGTATTTTAGGTAATTTTTATTATGTGACTGAATATTGGATTCTCTGTATTTATTTGTTTGTACTTAAAAAGTTTTGCCGATTTTTATATTATTCGAGAGTAAGGAAATGATTAAATGACAAAATTTTAATTCTTCTTTTCATTTCTATAATTTCTGAAACATTATATTCTATTACAAACGGCTACCCCTGTCTACAATCAAACAAAAGTTGATACATATTTCAAAAATAATCTATTTATTTAATGAAAAACACAATATAATAAAAACACAAGTTAACAAGGTCAAATAAATAACTTGAAAGACATTTTACCTAAATGTCATATAGGTACATGTATAGTTGGCACCATAGATGTAGCAATCAGCACCGTTTGATAGATTGGCAATATGAGATAAGTAAATATAGTGGATGCATACGGGAGAGTGAGATAAACAGACAAGACGCAGATACGTTATAGGGGCTTGTAACGTCCAATCATAAATTAAATGAAGTTAAGATCTTTTAATTTTTAATGTATTCAATGAAGACCAATCTTTGACAGATGTCTCAAGCAACTTGAATGCCAGTTACCTGAGTTACCTACTAGTAATTAATCGTATTCGTCATGTCTGTATGTTATTTGACCTACAAGAAAGAGTTTGACCTACCTGCATTATGGCATCAACACTCATCTTTCCTTCCTCCTCGTTTAAACCATAATAACGTCCTAAATTCCCGGAATAATAATAATTTATTAGAAATATATGAATCAGTTCAGGCTAACTGACCATAGCATTGCACATTGAAATCTCACGCACACTGACGTATCTCCGTTTTGATAACACACCTCTTTGCCAATCTATCGTTTATACCACATCTATGGTCGAGACATGATCGAATTACAATTAAAAGGGTATAAAAACAATACATTGATCACAAATGACGTAGTGTATGTAAACATTTCTGTCAAATTCCGCCATATTATAATAAAGATGTAATGTTATTTAATGTCGCATAACATAGCGACTCCTCTTAAGATCCAGTGGTCTGGGTTCTTAATGGTGGGCAGCCAGAGAGGAGTAATAAACGTCAAACCGGTTCTCACTGGCTTCTTGTATACTGGACACTGTTTAGATAATAATAATAAATATTTTATTTTCAGTAATTAAAAGACGTCTGTTCGTGAAATAATTCGTGGTAATACTGACGCTTTTCAGTTAACAATGCAATACTGACACAATAGTGCACATAATATCAATTTTGTAAAGAAATAAGTAACAAAGGTGGGTTGCTGTTACTTATAATCATCGGCAGGGATATTGAGCCCTAACCTTCACCTGCGCAGAAGCGATTTATTGGTTTATTGCCTTATGTGTACAGTGCGCAAAGCGATCCCCACTCTTCCGCCGAGAGCTCAATATCCGTGCCGATAACTATAAAAAGATACATCAAACCAAACGAGCCGTCAAATTGCCGATTTGACCAAATGAGCGGCAGTTTGACAGCTAAGGCTAGCTGTGGGTTGGTTATAGTGCAAGAACCATTGTTAATTTAAAACTTAGTAACATTAAAACTAACATGAGATTTTTTGACAAACTGTAAGTGCCAAGAGAATTTTGACCAACTGTAAGTTTCTTTCAACCCGCATTGAGCAACCGTGGTGGTTAACGCTCAATCCTTCTCTGTGTGAGAGGAGGCCTGTGCCCAGCAGTGGGTCGATAAAAAAGCTGATGATGATGAAGTTTTGTCACCGAGGAAATACTATACAAATTATGTGTGTATATTGTATTTTGTGGGTGACTGTTCCGTTAGTATGCTTAATGTTAATAAATACCTGGTACAACTTAGGGTCCTTGGGCGCAGTGGAATTGATGGCATAAACGTGAACTACTGGCAGCACAGTGAACACCACTTTGATGGTGGACTCACAAAGTCGCAGGTTGCGCCGGTCCCAGCCCGCGCCGTCCAGGAAAACCCCGTGAATGTAAACACCCTCCTGTAGCGATTAAAACGTTAATTAAAAAAACAGCTACTGTAATATATAAGCTCGACTAAAGAAAGAAAGAAATTAAATACATTTATTCACGCGTATGACACATAGACAAATAAAAATTATAGTGAAAACTGAACATAATTGACTGCAATAAGAAACACAAAACGCCATTCCCAATTAAATTTGATGTTGATTTGCTTACCATAGATAGAATTTTGGCGTTGGCTCCATACAATATGTCCAATACCTATCTCTAGTAGCTAAGTAAAACAACGGATAGATAGAATATTGGGAATCGTCATAACCGGTAATTGAGTTTTGATCGATTAATTTCATGAATACTCCTTCAGCTTCTCTGAAGATGTGGCGTTCGAAGATTCGCAAAGGTTTTTAAACGCTAAATAATCTATAATATACTAATAAATTCTACCATCTATCGATACATCTACCTCTAGTAAATACATATATTACCGGTGGTGGAGTCTTAATTTCCTCGTAAGTGAATTTGGTGACATCATTGTGCAACGTGACCATGTCGAGAGCCCAGCCCTTGTGCGCTCGCGTCACTTCCTGACGCATGGCCGTCAAGAAACCTGCGAAATGACATTTTGATATCGGTAAGAGTGATAAAGATATCAGAAGGTATAATTTTACAAACTCTCCTGGAAGTCAAAGTTAAAGTCATTTTTGTATTTTAAACAGGCTCATGAAAACTCCTCCGAAACGTTGAAACTATTTACACGGTTCAAAGTAAATAGAAACTTTTTTTAATATAATACCCAATTTACAATAATTTTCTACCTATTCCTGAGAAAGTTATATACTTATAGAAAATTTTCATAATAAAACTAGCTTCCGCCAGCGGCTTCGCCCGCGTGGTGTGTTGATAAAAAGTAGCCTATGTGTTAATCCAGGGTATCACCTATCTACATACCAAATTTCAATCAAATCGGTCCAGCCGTTTTTGCGTGATTGAATAACAAACATACATCCATACATTCTCACAAACTTTCACATTTATAATATAAGTAGGAAGTAGGATTTAGTGCAACCGAAAAGAGAAAAATAATGGAAACAATCAAGAATTAATATTGGGTAAGTATATAATATGAACGTTTAAAAAATTACACTAAATTATGAAATATTAATCATTGATAAGAACGTAGGCCATCATACTTCATCCTTTACCTTGCGGATTAAAAAATCCAGTCATCCAAAAAGAGTTCGGCCTGGCCTGGAAGCACCACGTCGAGAACTGTATGGTTCGCTCCAAGAACTCCGTGAACCAAAACCCTAGCGTTGACGATGACCAGGAGCTCCTCAACCAGATGTTGGGCACCTTGGCATCATAGATATTGTCCAAGGAGTCCCTAAGTGCCTGAAGTAATAAAGAACAACTTAAAGTTCACTTCGGAAGCACAGGGTTGCAGACTTGCTTGCGACAAATGCGTTCGGGCAATGCGAATATCGTCACAGCATAGCTATTAAACACTAGCAGTCGCCCGCGACTTCATCCGCGTACAATTTTTTTATCGTAAGCGGGCTAACTACAAATGTTAAGACCCTCACTTCTAAAACAGGCCTGCCATGCGAACTATCAACCCCCGTTTAACCCCAAAAGGAATAGATTTTGGTAAAATCCCTCTTTAATGCATGTCTTTTCTATATAAAGAACCTACCTCCCTTCAAGTTTGTTGGAGTTTATAGTTTCTGAGATTTCGTAATTAATCAGTGCGCAGTATTTCGCTTTTACCCGTTTTACCCGGTTTTACTCGCGTCCCGAGGGAACGACTTCCCGCACCCGGGTAAAATATAGCCGATGTTACACGAGGATAGTGTAGCTTCCGAACAGTGATAGAACTTTTTAAATCGGTTCAGTAGTACTAGGCTGTGCACATCGTGCGCGCAATACTCAATCATTATTTATTTTGCTGTACATATTTTAAAACAGCTTTATAGCGTAACTAAGGTATAGGTACATTTAAATCAAGCGATGTAAAAGACAATTTTTGGTTTGTTCCCACTAGTTCTACTGCTTAGTTCTACCGTAGAACTAATGGGAACTTTTTTTCCCACTAGTTCTACTATATGACATGTAACAAAATAGTAGAACTAGTGGGAATTATGGTTTTTATTGGTATTCCCACTAGTTCTACTGAACATTGGCAGTAGAACTAATGGGACATTTTGTTCTACTAGACAGATGAAGTACAGTCGACGGCCTGGGTGACATCTTGTCGTGTCCGTGGTTATCTGTAGTTGTGATTATTTTCAGAGCTCAAAATCGATAGCAGTCAGAAAAACTTAGTTTTTTTTTCATAACTTTCAGCAAAAATCAAATGTTTTTCTTTATAAAAGTACTAGGGCAGCAGAAATAAAGAGGAGCTAGTTAATCTTTTTGTTCATTCTGTAAAGTTCTCACCGTGGTCAATGTTACGGATCCAGGACATTTTTTATCTTTGTACCTCTTACATTACCATAATAAATTCGCTGTCGGTAAAATTGATGCCCCAATAGCAGCAAAACTTTTCCCCGTCCTTTAGAAATTATGACATGTTCACTCATTATTTATAAGAAAATTAACTATAGGAAATCACAGCATGCATTAAATTATAATTATACAAAAAATATTTGCTGATTGAATATTTTAATTGCAGCCCTATGATTTAGACAAAAAAAAATGATTTAAACGTCTGTTGAACACTTGTCTAAAAATGACAAATTATGACGTTGAACTAAGGTCCCTTTTGTAGCCACACTTTTTTTAGACAAGTGTTCAACAGATTTGGATTAACTTTTTGTAATAAGACTGTTAGTTTCCAACACAACACTCACATCTAACTCACTTTTTAAAGCGTGTTTTTTTTATCAATGTCTGATTTTTAAACACCACCACAGAGGTGTTATAAAATTAGATGAACAAAAAAGATTAGGTAACTAGCTCCTCTTCATTTCTGCTGTCCTAGTACTTTTATAAAGAAAAACATTTGATTTTTGTTGAAATTCATGAAAAAAATCTAAGTTATTCTGACTGCTATCGATATTGAGCTCTGAAAAAAATCACAACTATCGGCCGTCGACTGTACTTCTTCTGTCTAGTAGAACAAAATTATGTCCCATTAGTTCTACTGCCAATGTTCAGTGGAACTAGTGGGAATACCAATAAAAACTATAATTCCCACTAGTTCTACTATTTTGTTACATCTCATATAGTAGAACTAGTAGGAAAAAAAGTTCCCATTAGTTCTACGGTAGAACTAAGCAGTAGAACTAGTGGGAACAAACCCAATTTTTTGTAGATTAAATACTTGTGACGTATGTACATATTTATTTGGATAAGGATTAAATCATGTTTATAAAAAACACCTCGCAAATAATACATTTTTTGAGAACAAGGATTAGATAAAAAAAGGTTACAGTGAGCTAACCCTATTTGATACATAGCCTATAGCCTTTTTCAATAAATTGGCTATCGAACACTGAAAGAATTGTTTAAATCGGACCAGTAGTTCCTGAGATTAGCGCGTTCAAACAAACAAACTTCAGCTTTATAATATTAGTATAGACTAGCTTCTGACAGCGGTTTCACCCGCATCCCGTGGGAACCTCGGCACGGACCCGGATAAAAAGTAGCCTATAGCCTTCCTCAATAAATGGACTATCTAACACTGAAAGAATTTTTCAAATCGGACGGTTCCTGAGATTAGCGCGTTCAAACAAACAAACTCTTTAGCTTTATAATATTAGTATAGATTAGATTAGATTGAATGATATTGTCATATCATTACAATATCATTGCATCTAATCTATAATGACCTAAAATCATCCACAGATCATCATTCATACATTTACAGTCTACATATTTACAGACTGTTGCGTATAGACCACATCTTATAAAGACTTTGCCGTAGTATTACACCCTAATTGATAGCCATTGCTGGTGAAGAAGTCAAAAAATTATAACTTTCAAGTGACTTTCATCATACCAGCATTTTCAAGAACCCCCATTAGAACTTAGTTACCTCGTTCATAATGATAGTGCCGTCAATAGCCAGCAGTAAGTCCTTCAATGTAGTTCTTACAAGGAGAATGACTTTCTGCATCCGATCGATCTCTTGTCTCAAGAAAATCACCATGGAATGCAATATACCGTAGAACCTCAACCTAGAAATAAATTTTATGTTTCAATATTGAATTGATACATACATTTTCAACTTTTTGATATTCCGTTAGGTACCACGGAACGGTATATCCGTAATACACATGAGAAGTTAGAACATACAAGTTCATTGCTAAATGAACGACCAAACAGAACAGATATTTGCTTGACAAATGTAATGTAAAAAATCTAATAGTCAACAGGGAAAGGATATCCCTATTAAGACAAGACAATTGCCTTAATTTTAAAACAATTTAGAACACTAGCCAACATAAACAAAAGTCAAGAGTAGGGCACAGAAACATACCTAGCCAGCACTTCATGAGGATCAAAGTCAGGTGGTACTTTGTCAAGCATTTCTTTAGACTGCCGGTACACCGAGGCCTCACGAGTCTCCCCACCCCCAGAACTCGACTCTTTCGGCTGTATGGACAGAATCGTGTCCAAGAGCTCCTGAGTGGTGTTACGCTGGTAACTAAAGGATAATTTATCAAGTTAAACACACATAAAATATTAGGAAAAATTATAAATTTAAAAAAACCCCCGACCCAAAAAAAGTACGTAATAATTATGACAAAAGGTTAAAAACGCTAAACCCTATAAAAAACAAAAAATAACTTTTAACACTACGTAAACTAAATTTTGTCGTGTCGGGGGACCGCTCTAATTCATTACTTTAGATACGTGTTTTTTTTATACGAATGTTGTAATTAAGTAGGTATCATTTGATTTATGTAAGTATTTTTTAAGGTAAAAAGCGGTCCCCCGACACGTCAAAATTTAGTTTACGTAGTGTTAAAAGTTATTTTTTGTTTTTTATAGGGTTTAGCGTTTTTAACCTTTTGTCATAATTATTACGTACTTTTTTTGGGTCGGGGGTTTTTTTAAATTTATAATTTAATTTTATTTCATGCTTTTTAAAGGAGCTCCTTAATTTTTCCGTCTTTCATTTAATTTCTTTTATTTTAAGATGGGGTCGCTATATGCGATCTCGGCCAAAGGAAGCTGTTTAACAATCCTCATGACAAACTGGCTCTGGGAGAATTGCACAGATTGAGAAACAATAAAGATTAACCTTTGGACATTCTAGATTTTCAGTAAAAATATAAATCGGTTTATCCGTTTCATTCCGGCATTCCAGGGTTTCATCCGCTACATCCAATTTCCAGCATCAGGTTCTCGTCAATCAGAAACATGAAGAGAACTCGTCATGACAAATTCAACGAGCCCAAACTCGATGGGTTTACTAAAAGGCAGTTCAGGGTTACGTCTCCTACCTTCATGCCCTAACAGCAGACCAGCTCAGTGGTTCCAAAAGACATTAGTATTTCAAATTTCAGATCCCACATATGCTTGCAAGTAAACTGAGCGTGTAACATTCCTATCACACCTAACAAACGAGCTGATGACCTTGAAGACCTGAACCGATTTCCACCAAACATAGCTAAGAACACTCCCGAATGACATTCCTTTCAAACAAAAAAAAACGCATTACAATCGGATCATCCGTTTGGGAGCTACGATGCCACATACACACACACACACACATACACACACACACACAGACACGTCAAACTTATAACACCCCGTCGTTTTTGCGTCGGGGGTTAAAAACATGCTGCGCGGACCCCAAATAAAATTGGGATAAAGTCAAGAAATCGATCTCAGTGGCGTGCACTTGGAGAGGCCTATGTCCAGCAGTGGACTGCGATAGGCTGATGATGATGATGATGATGAAGGTCAGGAGGATGATGATGATGATTAAATAGGTAAAAGTTCGTGAGTATATTCGTTACTTCTTCACACAAAGACTACTGAACGGATTTTGACGAAATTTGGCAACAATTTAAATATAACATTAAAATGACAATAACAATACTACTCTTTATCCAGACGGCTGAAGTAATTTCCTCGGGATGCAACTCAAACTATCCACCAACATGCTTGTGGGCTGTGGTCTAAGTGTCATTATACATATGTATGTATTTCTGAGTATACATATGTAAAGTATATGTAGTTTATCAGGTATGTTAGCACCCATAACACAAGCTAATAAATAGCTTACCACGGGTCTACCCGACCGTGTGTCAAAAAGAAAAACCACGGGAAACAGCTAGTTAATACAGACATGATAGGTAGGGATAATAGGAATCGCCCACTAACGTGATATCCGCATTGGTATGCAAGCCATATGCTTGAGGTGGATCCACGGTCTTCATCTTATCAATTTCCTCGAGGTACTCTGGTATGTTCTTATACTTGAGAATTCCATAACCCTTGTAGAATTGGAAGTCATCAGAGAATATCTGATCAGAGAACCAGACGCGGCAGAATGTGACCAGTAGCCGCGTGTCATAGTCATCTGTCACTCGACCACCGTACTGGACAGCGGACACCATGTATCTACAAGATTAGTATGTGATGAAGTAACGGGATCTTTTGTTCACGGGTACAGTTCACGCCAAATTTAATGGGTGCTTGCAACTGGTTTTCAAGCGCGGCCAAACCCCTTGCGAGTCTTCTGCTCGCTGAAACCTAAACATTGATTATTCTTGTGCGAATTTAAGAGCCGCCATTAGGTCTGACTAGTTTTACAACTGCAATATGCAAAAGATTAGACATAGATACTTACCGCACAGTGGTCCAGCTAACAGACTGTCCCGGCTCCAAAGAATCTAAATGATTCTGCACAAACATGCAAGAAGACAGCCAGTCGGCTGAATTGAACTCGTAAGGTATATTCCAGCCCAGAGGACCGAACTTCCTCCTCTCTTGCACAACGGTGTGTAGGAAAGAAATCGTGTAAATTAAAGGCAAATAGAAAGGACTGTCGCTGTAGTCCAGGAAGTCTTGACTCATCGAGTCGTAGGTTCTCATGAGACCTGCTTTGATTCCTTGAAGGGAAATTGGACAATCATAATAAGTAAGTGTTATGTCTGTTTAATGGTAACTCATAACATAACTGATTCAATGGAAAAAGTGCTTACCAGAAGGCGGCTCACAGGTGTACTTGATAGACATTTGCAGTAGTGTAATAGGGAATTTCTCATGAACTTCTGTCGTAATCCACAACCTAGAAATTTAACGATGACTTAATTGCTGTAAAAAGGGCTACGTATCTAATACTAAGTAAATACCTCTAGAAGTAGATTTAATTACCTGAAACATTCGTGTATCTGCTCTGGGTCCTTCTCGAGTTCGCCAAATTGTTCCATGACTTCTACCATGTACTCCAATCCCAAGTGACAGTTTTGTAGCAGCACCCACAGTCCCTATAGACATTGACATCACATCATACTATTTGTTAACTCCTGTTGCGCAAACGGTTGAAAGGATGTTGATGAAACTTCGCAGTTTTATAGTTTATAAATAAAAATTATATGTAAGCGACTTTTATACGCATGTGGAAAGCGGGAAACCAAGTGGAAGCTAGTTTCCTAATATTTCTCAGGACTATTGAGGTAGTCACGAAAGGCGTTGTATCACAGACACCACCACATAAATCGTCTGCAATAGACGAAAAGGCCGTTAGGCATTGAGGTAGTCATAATTTTGGACCTTACCTCCTTCAGACCACGATCTATAAGCTTCCTAGCATGTATCTCCTGACCTTGTCCCATGGATATGGATGAGCAAATATTTTCCAAGCGCTTTGCCGTCACCTCGATAGAGGGTGTTGGATCTGAACCCATAGCCAAGAAACCGATCAACGGGACCAATGGCCGTGATTCTAGTACCATTTGCTAAAACATAAATAGATAGATAGATAGTTAGATTATTATTTACTAGCTTCTGCCAGCGGTTTCACCCGCATCCCGTGGGAACTACTTCCCGTACCGGGATAAAAAGTAGCCTATAGCCTTCCTCGATAAATGGGCTATCTAACACTGAAAGAAATTTTCAAATCGGACCAGTAGTTCCTGAGATTAGCGCGTTCAAACAAACAAACAAACAAACTCTTCAGCTTTATAATATTAGTATAGATTGTACCTACACCAAGAAAATAATAACACACAAAGAACAGTACAATTGGCAGTCTTATCGCTAAACAGCGATTTCTTCCAGACAACCTTTGGATGGAGTTTACCTGAACAATACATTCAAAACGGGCAATTTAGGGTGTACATACATCTTGAATATATTTAAGTTATAAGAGAGATATACTCTTTATTATGTACACCAGTTAAAATACAACAAAGAATAAAGCTAAAGATTTTAAAGTCGATGACACAATGGGCGGTCTTATCGCTAAAAGCGATCTCTTATAGACAACCGGGTGGCAAAAGGAAATAACCATATCGGAAGAAGTCTTTGGTTAGTTATAATATTACATGATATAAGTGATATATTGCATTCAATGATTGTAAGTGGGAAACCTTAGAGCAGGCAGTTAAGTTCCTCACCTCATAGTTGACTATAACGGCTTCTGAGTACCGCGCCCCCATGGAACTGACCACGTATTTCCTGTAAGACCATTATAATAATATCTGTAGGAGACGAGTTACTCTCGCAAAGGCTCATTTTATTGGTCGTTGCAGCTCACATTCGGGAAGGAAAAGATTTATATTCTCGTATACCGTAACAGTTTTCATTAGTCTATTTCCATCATGAGGAAGAAAGTCATTTGACTTTGACGTTCATTATGTGCTGATTCGCAGCCAAGTTTGGTTGATAGATTTTTTTTACGGTATTCTTTAAAAGAGTCAGTAGACGTTTTAGTCCTCGTACCACGCTTGTTATACACCAACCTTTCATGAACTTCCTCGCCTGCTGCATAGAGACCAATGAAATGAGTTTTACATCGCTTTTAAACTGGCAGGTTTTGCTAAGCACAGAAAACATACGTGCGACACATTCTGAGCAGCAAAAATCCTTCGCGTGGTTTATGGCAGAACCGGAAAAACCGAGTGGAACATCAACCAGTTTGAAAGCGCTGTCAATAAAAGTAGTACTCACAAGCTCTGCGCGAGTGTTCTATCAGGCGACCAGGCTCGCACCACCAGGAGTTTGCGGAACACATCCAGGCTCTGGTAGCCGTCAGGCAAGGGCTCGTCTTCTGGAGCCTCCTTATCGAACCTGGCAGTAACACAATGTTGAAGAAATAAATCATCAGTTCAGTGTATCAGCTGTCTTGTACCCATAGTGGTTATTATGGGACTAGATTACTGGGTCTATGTGCAAGAAATCATGGAGGCCTTTAAAGAAGAGTAGACCAAGTGATTTAGAAATGAAAAATTTGTTTTCGGTGGTCACAGTTTTTAATAAAAAATCGTGCTGCATAGCAGAATATTCTTTATTTTATTATACTAGCACAGCGCCTCTCTACCAGGTCCTGTTAAATATGTGCCAAATTAAGACTTGTCGGGCTGCGGAATTGTCTGAAAGAGCTTCAGAAAGCTAACTAACTAAATTCAGCAAAAGTCTGTTATTCCCTCCCACCACATCCACAGCGGGTCAGACACTTGATGTCTCCTTACCTAACGAAAACACAAAATGCATTATGGATACGAAACTCACCAAAATTTCCATCCCTTCTCGTTATTACATACTTGGTTGAGTATGTTAGTGAACTGACGCAAACTGGACAGTTGAACCAAGTTCAGCCATGACATGTCTGTCACCCACTTGTATGGTTTGGGAGGACAAGCGTTCAGGTCTAAAGCTGCACCACCTGAGGATACCAATGTACCTTGTTAGAGAAGTATCTTGGGTTTTTGGTAAATAGGTAGATACATAATCTTCATTTTCAATCAACTTTGAGAATTTTTATTAATTAATTGGGAAAATCAAGTGCATTTCCTCATAACAATGTCGTATGGCATGATGCTATAAAAATAGCAAACTAAGTGAGCCTGAAACCGCGAAGGCAGAGCTGAGGTTCTATGACGTTTTCCGTGTGCCATAGAAGATTGGTTCTATCTCTATCTATCAGAGCTCAACTCTTTACCCTTTTATAAATACACTAGTTTTCCCCTGCGTTAGGTGATGATTCATTATTTGAACAGGACGTCACCTTTAATAAATGTCTGGAATTCTTCAAAAGTAATGTACTCCTTCTGTAAGTCTATCTTCAAAGTGAGCAGTACTGTGAATAAATATTTGTGTTTCTCATAGAAGCCACGGCTAATGAACTTAAACACGTCGAAAGTCTGTAAAAAATTACGAAAGACGAAAGTAGAATATGACGAAAGAACAAAAAAAAACTGGCACTGGAATACCACAAGAAGGCCGGTAGTCAACTTAAGGTTTATCGTGTTGCCCAAGTAACTTGAGAAAGAGACCAGACAAGCACTCGTCTCATGTGAAACATTGATATCCTACAGGATACAATAGAACTGGAAGAAGACCTCCACATGCTCACTAAACCGCCAAGCTGATTATGAGCAAGGTTTCAAATAGAAGAAAATGTGTGACGTTGCAAAAGCTGAGCCCTTTTAAATTTATATTGGGGTGGGCTTCCAATCTAAACTGACCTCTGCAACAAAGCTACCAGTCAACCAAAAACTTACCAGATAATCAATTATGAATCCGATCCTCCTAAAGGTGATAGGACTTTGAGGGGACCGTTCGAGAGAGATGTCGAACCTCTCCAAGAACTGCGCCAGCGAAGTCTGATACATGTTGCAGACCAGAGACATATTGCAGACGAGGAAGTAAAGCACGGAGCCGCGAGTGGCGACGGGACGGTACTCCTCACGAGCTGCGTTGATTTTTATTTCTGTTTCTTTGGCTACGTCTAATTTTTCTTTCACCTAGTTGGGAGAGTCGATTTATTGGTTACTAACTATTTTTTTAACCCACACCGTCGTACCACAAAAACTTTTAAACGTCTATTCAACAAAAAATGACAAATTATGACGTTGAAATAAGGTCCGTTTTGCAGCCACCTTTTTTTTAGACAAGTGTTCGACAGATGTTTAAGTTTTTGTAGTAAGGCCAAAAAGCTTTGGTTACGGAAAATTAAAAATCGATCAAGTGACTACTTAACACTTATATTATTGTAATTTTTTCTTATTTATGTTTTGTCTGGTTATGTCAAAAAAATGTTTTTTTAGATACAGCCTAGTTACTGATGGACGAATAGACAGACAGCAAAGTCCTTGTAAACTATTAAAAGGGGAATAACCTCAATGGCCGTAGATTTGGTGATATTCAACACTTGAATAAGGGACACGTCTTCCACAAGTGACCCTTGAATGGTGGTCAGTTTGTGCAGCAAATTGGCCTCCAACTCCTGAATCTTGCGTCTGTTGGCGGTTACGTCCTTGATCAGTTGAGTTCGTTCCGCTTCCATCTCTGCCTTCTCCGTTAAGATGACACGCCCTAACAGCTGATCTTCTAGACCTGTTGTGGAGATAGTTGCCACATTAAGAACAGAGGCACTGAGTAAACTGTTCAGTAGGACAATACTACACAAAAAAGCCATGTTGGTCAATACATAGAAATAGAAAATGAAAATTTTTTTTAAGATCCTAACTTTATTGCCATTTCACCTAATGTCAGTATTAAAAAGTAACAAATGTGCGTTTGCCATTTTGATTTTCGAAAACCAATGCTTTCAATTATGAGTCCCATTTTTCTTGGTTTTAAACATGCAAACTTGCAGTTCTATCATGACCAGGTTCATCAGTAATTCTCTAACCGTTTCTAACTAACTGGGTTGCGGAGGTCAGATAGGCAGTCGCTCCTTGTAAGACACTGGTACTCATAGTTTCATCCGGTTAGACTGGAAGCCGACTCCAACATAGTTGGTAAAAGGCTCGTTAGATGAGATGATTTTGAAATAAGCTATCATACCTTGCATAGTCACAGTAAAGTCTATGATAGAAGTCCTGGCAGAAATCTCGGGCGTATAGGCAGGGTTAGGCAGTTTTGTTGTTATATAAATTCGGTGACCAGCAGTCACGTCTATTTCCTTGTCTCCTAATTTCACCTGAAATTACATAATTTTGGAAAAAGTGATACTTGTGAAATGACGTCAGAAAGAACTGTGGCAAAAGACATACTGGAAATAAAAAATGGGATAGTGGCACATGAAAGGTAATGATAATGATGAGAGGGAATATGTGCCAATCTAGCTAATTCGAGCAAAAAATAACATATAGGAGTGATGAAGGGTGGGCTTTGAAAACTGTCTCATGTCATTCTGACGTTCGAAAAGTGCTGACTTTCAGTCTACTTTGAATAAACGCTTTTTGATTTTGATTTCAAGATGTAAAAGAATCATTCACCTTGTATGTAGACCCAATTTTAATATAGTTTTTCTCGAGTACATTATCTAGTACAGGATCCAACTCTTCGGCAACGTCTTCTATAAGCATGGGTCTGCCTAAAGACACGCAATCTTCTATATGGTTCCTGAAAATAAAGGTAATTACAACTTAAAGTTTTTTGGATGCCTACCCCTGCTTAAAAGTAGCCTTTATAATGTTCTGATATTTAAAGCTATCTATATTAACTCCTAAGTTCCATCAAAATCCATTTATTAGTATAAGGTTGAAAGAGGCACATGATGATGATGTCCTCCTAGCCGATTATGGGCTACGGCGGCTGTTCTCATGTAAGGAGATTAGCCAACTACGCAGGACATATTATAGTGCACGAGCATTTGCGCAGACACAGGTGCACTCAACTATTCCTTAACTCTCATAGCCCGATGGGACGGTAATTCGACACGACCGGAGAGAGATCAGGCGCAGGACCGACATTTACGTGCTCTCCGATGCACGGGTGTAACAATTACCAGCTTCCAGGCTCCGGGCTGCTTTGTGAAAGTCTTCTAAAACCCACAAAGCGATTTCGGCCCGACTCGGGAATCGAACCCGAGACCTCGTGCTCAGCAGCCGCACTTGCGACAGCTAGACCAACGAGGCACATACACTCATATCGTTAATTGCAGAAAAAAGCTAAGAAGATTTAAAGCTTCTCTAAATCTTCTTTATCAACAATATAAAAAGTGTTAGCAATAGACCTTTCTGGAACTGACGGATAACCACATAATACATCCTTTCAAAGTTTCGCATTTAAAATATTAGTAGAATTTCTGTGACATTGTATTACCTGAAGTATTTATGGTTCAAAGTGGTTACGATCAGGTCATTGAACTTCTCAGTATTCTTGATCCATATCTTGCCCTGTGTCTGGGGGTCGATGAGTAATGGGTAACGAGCGGCTTTTGTCACAATTATACCATTCTGTATCGACAACTCATCAGTTGGCAAGCCGCATAAATTCCATTCACCAATCTAGACAAAATTAATACAATAATAATTAAAACAAGTCTTCTGTGTAGTAAAAGTGGTCGTTTTAGTGTTTAATCATTGTCGTCATTTGAACAGTCTTAAGCAGTCGTTAGGTTAGTCAGAAGACGGACAATCTGACAAACAGTCTTACCAAGGCGGATCGGGTTACTCAGGTAACTTTGTTGAGGAGATCTGATAGGCAATCGCTCCATGTAAAAGTCTGGTACTAAAGTCACACCTCAGGTAACAGTGTTTTACGTGGGGCGACTGCCTCTCTGACCTCCTTAACCCAATTACCCGGGCAACGCAATACAACTTGGTAAGATTTATTCGTCTTCTTGCTCCTGCTCTGTTACCAATTTTATTTGAGGTCGGCGCAATATGTCTTCCGCTTCCATTCTTCCCTATCACTCGTCATACTCACACTCACTTCCTTCTTATTTATGTCATCATCATCATCATCAACACGCTAAAACTTACCGTTGCCGTATCGGTAAGTTGATCCGTAATGTTTAAGTTCATAGACACTGGTATTTTCCTTCGCAGTAGTTCACTCAACCAGTTGCTTATAAGCAGGGCGCGGAACTCTTGGTTAAACGGCCCGGAGTATGACAGGAACCTGAAAGAATTTTCTTATTTCGCTAGTGTGCAAAAGTCAAAAGTCTCAAATTTCTAAGAGGGCAAAACCAACTGTTCGTGTAAGTTAAAGCAAGTACATAATTGACTTATTTAAAAAAAATACACCACTAATGCCAGATTCGTCTTTATCGAATAGCGTCTCAATTACTTAATTTTTATGAAAAATCACAGTGATCTAAATTCAAAGTTGAACCAGCTAGAAAAAGAGCATAGGGACTTTCTTCCTTATCTGCAAGTGTTGCTGTGTGTCTGTTTCTTTACATAAAAATGAGTATTTGCTCATTTGATATCCTTAATTGCACCTTTACATTGATCCTACTGATGGAATACTTACCCAGTCAGCAACAAGATATCTCCTAGCAATCGCTCAATCTCTGACTTGAATAGCGCCGACTGTTCATTCCAGCGCAATCTCTCGCCACTGAGGCCGTTGATCAGCGCAGCGGCTGCGTCCATCTTCTGCTGGCATTTAGCGGCATCGTCCAGGAATGCTTGCTTTAGCGTCATGGTTTCGTCGAACTGACGCTGCACGTCTACTCTTTGCTCATTTGATGTCATAGCTTACACCTTTGATATGATCCTTTACTAATACAAAACTTACCCAGTCAGCAACAAGATATCTCCTACCAATCTTTCAATCTCAGACTTGAACAGCGCCGACTGTTCAGTCCAGCGCACTCTCTCGCCACTGAGGCCGTTGATCAGCGCAGTGGCTGCGTCCATCTTCTGCTGGCATTTAGCAGCATCGTCCAGCACTGCTTGCTTTAACGTCATGGCTTCGTCGAACTGACGCTGCACGTGGGCTAACTCACGCTGGAGAAGGATAAGTAGCGTTATTCATCTTATATACCTATAAAAATGAATACCTGTTCGTTAGTCTTATTAAAGCTCTGGACTGATTTTTCTTATTTTGGATATAAAATGTTTGTAGAGGTCCAGGGAAGGTTTAAACGATACGAAGTTTGCGGGATCAGCTAGTTTGATAATAGATTTGCATTTCATAATGTTACAATTGATGTTGAAGAGGCTGTAAGCTAGGTACAAATATGGACTCTTCAGAGGACAACAAAAGATAGATAAATTACTGCATGAAATCACTCAATATATGAATAAGTACAAGAATGCAAGACGTCTAACATACCTCCTTGGCTTCTAACTGCGCCTCAGCCGCCTCCAACTCGCGCTTGGCCGCTTGGTACTTGCCCTGCATCACCGCCAAGTTCGCCTTCAGAGGCAACACATCCTTGTTCACCGAGTAAAACTGTGCCATCGCGATAGTCCAAGAAATCAGACCGGCTACGTTACCGCAAGCTATTTTGGCCGCTTCGAAAGTATATAGCCTATAAGCAAAGCCTTTCTCTAAACGCTTCTCTTTAAAAATTGAAAATTTTATAAAGTGAGGTAATAAGTACCTCATTTTATACAATTATCATCATCATCTCCCGAGCCTTTTCCAGTCTAACTGGATTCAGCTGAGTATCAGTGCTTTACAAGAAGCGACTGCCTATCTGACCTCCTCAACCCAGTTACCCGGACAACCCGATACCCCTTGGTTAGACTGGCGTCAGACTTACTGGCTTCTGACTACCCGTAACGACTGCCAAGGATGTTCAATGACAGCCGGGACCTACAGTTTAACGTGCCATCCGAAACACAGTCAATGGTGTCTAAGATATACTTAGAAAGTACAAACAAACTCAGAAAAGTTGCATTGGTACTTGCCTGACCTGGGATCGAACCCGCGCCCTCATACTTGAGAGGTTGGTCCTTTACCCACTAGGCCACCACAACTTTTTTACATTTTATACAATTTATGTGATGATAAAAGCTATTTGCTAAATACGGCTATCGTTTGAATATCTCTGGCAGTCGTTACGGGTAAGTAGTTAGAAGAAAGAAAGTCTGACAACCAGTCATCTGAGCAAGGTTAAATTGTCCGGGTAACTGAGTTGAGGAGGTCAGATGGGCAGTCGCTTCTTGTAAATCACTGGTACTTATACTCCATTCAAAATAACATTAGAAATTTAAGTAAACCTTTTTTACTGTTTGTTCAACCGATTTTGACTTCTATTCCGTAGACAAAAGAACGGAATTGAAAGCAAAATAGTGGTTACAATACCAAGTATTTACTGCAGCCGCCATTAATCATACTACTAACGCAATAGAAGTCAAAATCGGTTGAACAAACAGTAAAAAAGGTTTACTTAAATTTCTAATGTTATTTTGAATGGAGTATAGTTGCATCCGGTTAGATTGAAGCCGACCCTAACATAGTTGGGAAAAAGCTAGAAAAGATGATGGACCTAAGATATGGTATTTTTATATGTAGGTACTGCAGGTATATCCTAACAACCTAATTGCATAATTCAACATAACCAAAGTTAAACATAATTTAACTTACGGGAATGAGAAGTAAGGTTGCAGCAAGTCGACCATCTCAGCATTGATTTCATCTTTTGGATAGTTCTTCAAGTTACTCAGGAATCGCGCGTCTGCCATTACCTAACGAGGAACGTCAATGAATTTACGAGCCACACTTCTAAGTAAATTATGTCTACAAAACGACTTGAAAACTTTTTAAACAGAACATTTTTGCAACCAAAAATAAAGCAATAGACGTGACATAGTTAAAAAATAGTGATTCTAATTAGTCTGCATTTTAGATTGGGCAAAAATATTAAACACATATTTTCTTTATTTTAAAATAATTAAAAAAAAAATATTAAACGCAAAAAAATTGAGAATGCTCGTAACATCACGTCTGTGTCTTTGTACTCAGAAGTGACCTAACATAAAATTCAATCGTGTTATATCTTCGTTGCCTTAATTATATACATTTATATAATTAAAGCTTCATTGTTATTTGTATCATTTTGTGTCATTTTTATTCGTAGTTATTATTTTAGGGTTATCTAAAAGACGGACTAATTACTTTTTTCAGTCATAATACCTATTTTCTTGGACAACCTATTACCTAACAATAAAAACATATGTATGATTTCAAACGTTACCTTCAAAGATTCTGCCCAAGACGCGGTTAAGCACTGTTTTTCGGGATCCGGTTTAATAGGGTCGATTCTCTTTCTGAAGAGTATGATGACAGCATCCATGATGAGCGTGATGAGATGAGGGGGCTTGCCGAGCTTCCTGACAGTGGCTATGTCGGCGGCGTTGATAGTCTGCGAATTCAAAAGAAATGCATTTCGTACCTTAACACAGTGGGACCTAAAAGCGTCTGGTATCTTTCATCATGCTGAACTGATCTCCTATTTGATACAAACTATGTCTTAGTTTGCATCACATAGGAGATCAGCTAAAACACGCAACTGCACCGCCCTATATATTTTTTTACTAACGTCAAACATATTTATTAATTTATTTATTCTTTATGCACATTGTACAACGGCGGACTTAACGCCTTAGGCGTTCTCTGCCAGTCTACGTTATAGGGTGGTGATGAAATAGAAGTGGTAGGTGCAACGCATATATTATTTTCATACTTACCTATGTTATTATCATTGTTATTTTCCTAACCTTGTGATACTTCTTCAATTTGAATATTTTATTTTTCAATATCTTCTTGCCCTCTTTGTGCTAAATGATCTTCATCTAAATGAAGAACCTACCAGTGTCTGGTATCTCAGCTCATGCTGAGCTGATCTCCTATTTGTTGTAAACTAAGACCAAATCTAAAACACGCTACTGCACCGCCCCTTTATTTTTTTACTGTCGTCAAACATATCATTTTCATAATAACTTACCTACGTTCTTATCATTTTTATTTCCCTGACATTGTGATACTTCTTTATTTTCGATATTTTATTTTTCAATATCTTCATGCCCTCTTTGAGCTAAATAATCTTTATCACTACATAGGGTATAAAATTCGCTTTCTCTGTCCCTATATCCCCATATAAGCTTTAATCTTTAAAACTACGCAACGGATTTAGATGTGGTTTTTTTAATAGATACGAGTGATTGAAGAGGAAGTTTTATATGCATTGCATACGAGCATTGCAACCGTGTTAGCCGGGGCGGGTCGCTAGTCTAAATATATTTAGCCATGCTTACCAGCAAGGCAGCCTCAGCTGCGTCTAGCGCAGGCTTGGCAGCGGCAAGTTTGTCCTCAGCAACTGCAGTCTCCGCCGCGATGACGTTGACGAGCTTCACGGCTCGATCCTTCACTTCCAACACTTCAGCCTTCACCACCTCGGCGGCCGCCTGCGAGTCTGCTACGGCTTCTAGCACCTACAACAAGTGTGACAGTAATAATAATAAGCTATATAAGACTGATTCAGAAGGAACAGAAACCTCCTCACAACACGCGCCGTATCAAGGAGTACTTGATACGGCGCGTGTTGTGAGGAGGTTTCTGTCTCTGGGACCCGAACCACCGGTACCTTGGACCCTGTGCCCGATATCGGTGGAAACCTATTTTTAAATGTTTTTTATTTCTATATTTAATATTTAAAAATGTAAATTATATGTCTATAAATTAATAATGGATCTAGTGTCGTGGTGGCCTAGTGGGTAAAGGACCAACCTCTCAAGTATGAGGGCGCGGGTTCGATCCCAGGTCAGGCAAGTACCAATGCAACTTTTCTAAGTTTGTATGTACTTTCTAAGTATATCTTAGACACCACTGACTGTGTTTCGGATGGCACGTTAAACTGTAGGTCCCGGCTGTCATTGAACATCTTTGACAGTCGTTACGGGTAGTCAGAAGCCAGTAAGTCTGACACCAGTCTAACCAAGAGGTATCGGGTTGCCCGGGGAACTGGGTTGAGGAGGTCAGATAGGCAGTCGCTTCTTGTAAAGCACTGGTACTCAGCTGAATCCGGTTAGACTGGAAGCCGACCCCAACAGAATTGGGAAAAAGGCTCGGAGGATGAAATTAATAATGGATCTAATATAATATATGAATACCTATCTCCTTTGGTCACGCCATGACGCGTGAACGGCTAGACTGATTAAGCTAAAAATTAGAGGAAAGACAGCTTAGACCCGGAAGAAGGACTTAAGATAGTTTTTGCCACCATCCGGCTACGGGAAGCAGTTATCACGGGACGCTGGTGAAACCGCAGGCAGAAGCTAGTGTTTAATATAATTAACCAGTTGCTATGGCGGAGCTACGAAATACATAGTTGCACTCTCTTTTCCCACATTCTCATAGTTTTATGGGAGGGCAATCCGGCAGAACCGTAGGTAAAACTATGACCGACAGTTTAACGTGCACTTTGAAACACACTTGTATTAGACTTACATAATACGGACTGCTTTCTTCAAAATTAACAGAGTTATTACGCCCCGGAAGTGGTCACGAATACGACCAACGGCAACGGGATAGTCACCTTCTACTTAATACGAGACTTACCACTTCCGCTTTAGCCGTAGCTTCCTTTATTTCCAGTTCTTTCACTTCCAACTCTTTCTTCAGTACATCAACACTCGCTGCTGCTTCAACCAACTTACCCAAACCAGTAGTCATTCTGGAAAGTTAATGTCTCCAGTAGCGATAAGGAAGAAGTTCGAAGGTAAGTTACAGCCGCACGGGGTGATCAATGATTAAGTTAAACAACGCTTGGTGTGGAGGGTCATTTTAGTCATCATTTGAACATTTATGACAGTCAGGTCAGATAGGCAGCCACTTCATCCAAATCACTGGTCCTGTACCTGAATCAGGTTAGACTAAGCCAACCACATAATTCGTATCAGGCAAGATAGATGACGTCACCAGTTACAATAACTCGTTTCAACCTGGTAAAGTTATGAAAATAGTTTGTTTAAATCTCATACCTTCTGGCCATTTCTGCGATACTGTCATGTTTTTCTTTGTAAAGAACTTTGTAGCCTTCCAGGAAAGATAGATAGGACTTGGGTGTGACGTGGGTCTGTCTCCTAAATCGTTCGTAGTACGAGACGCAGGTATCTGCTACATTATCTTGTACTATGCCCATTATCTCGATCAACTGCTGTTTGGTGTCTTGAGAGCATACCACCTACAAGACCATATTTTATGATGTAGAAGTTATACCTATTAGTAAAGCTATAAATGACATCGTTTATCGTGGTATGACCATGTACGATTGTGTATGTCACGTATGTGTGAATAAATGGAGAGGCATAGGTAGACCGAGGAAAAGATGGATTAGTCGCCTGAATGAGGGCATGAATAAGAAGGGAGTGGATGTTAGTAATACACTGAGACAAATCGAAGCGGAAAACAAAGTGCGCCCACCCCAAGAAACTTGAGAACAGGGCACGAAGAAGGAAAGCTAAGCTACTAATGTATACCGGAGAAAACCCTATTATATACTCACTTGGAACTCCCATAAGAAGTGATGCGCCACTTCGATTAAGGCTTCTTTCGGCCATTTCTGGAACCAGTCCATTGTTGACCCGGATATAAGACCAGGGAACTTCAGAGCTCGACTTCTGAACTTTTCACCCACCTACAAACAACTTTATTAATCAGATGATTGAAACATAGTTAGTTATAGGTAGGGTAGGGAAAAATATATACATATTCCAAAGAATCTTGGAAATAATTGTCTCATGCCCGTTTTCACCAACAATCTCTTTACGTTTCCCTAACTAAATGTCACTTAGAATAAGGGTTTCCCCAATACTTAAAGGTTATAAAGGACACTTAAGCTTTGGTGAAAACGAAATTCGTATTAAGTGTTCCCTTAATGCTCTTAGGGGATCCTTAAGTTTAGGTATTTGTTGGTGAAAATGGGCATCGTAGTTTCTAAGACAGTACGTTTGGAATAACCGGTCAAATCTAAAGTTAAAATTATATTGCAGCGCAGTAGAATTCTTAGAAGCAAAACTGTCTTCTACACAGACTAGCTAATTCGAAACTGTCCAAATTGTTTGGAACATATTTTACTTTACCGGTGAAAAGCATAAAACCACGTGCAAGTTAGCTCTGGAGCGAATGATGAAGTATTCATACAGCACATCTGGTACAGGAATTCTTCTAGGAGCATATTTCTTCATTATAGGCGTCAACTCGTTCAGTATTTCATCTAAATTATAGAAATTTCAATGTCATTTAACAATTCTGTGGTGACCAATTTAATGTACATATGTTAAAGCAGCAACAGTGATCATAAATTTCAATGAAAACTTATTTGAAAGAAAATAGACAATCAAAACCATACCATACGTAGTAGTAACTATTATAGTAATCTGTGACCATACTTAAATTGTATGACTCGATAAGTGACAAAACAGTATAGGTAAAAGTCAGGTTTTTCAAGCAGATCGTCATACTGGAAATGTTCTAGGTATTCAAATAGCGAGCAATGTTGGCTAAAGAATATTTTATGGTAAAATTACCCATTTCTTCTTTGGGAAAGAGATTGGCGATTTCTCCCGAACTCAGGATATTGTTAAGGAACTCCAAAAACTGTTCGTCTTTGATATCGTTGTCAGTGAAGATGAAGGAGATACCGCGGCCCTGCAGCCCGGCGACGCGATACAACACCTTTATGTCGTCCATAAAGTTGTTCACGTTGTATGATCTGAGGATAGGTAATAATAAATATTAATATATATATAATACATAATATGAATAATGCATCGTTTATACATATATGTAAAGATCAGGCGCAGGACAGACATTCACGTGTTCTCCGATGCACGGGTAAATCAATAACCAACTTCCAGACTAAGGGCCTCTTTGTGAAAGTTTACAAAACCCACAGAGAGATTTCAGCCCGACCCGGAAATCGAACCCTCATTCATCGATACCTCAGTCATAGCAGTCGCGCTGGCGACCACTCACTACACCAACGAGACAGTCAAGTATAAGAGTGAAGATATACATCACATGTAAAGCGTAAAACCACATGATCAAAGATATACTTGATCGAAAAAATATATAACGTTATATAATTTACCTTGTCAAAGTTATTTGATAAAAAGAAAAGTTGGCGATAAACGACGCTAGTTTAGTTAAACTCTGTTTGCCAGATCCGCCGACACCCACGAGCAAAGCATTGCCACTGTAAACACATCAGGTTGAGAAATCAGTTTACATTCAGGTTTTTTTTTATATGATGCTTAATGGTAAGCGGTGAACGCCCTTGAACTCCCGAAACACCAAAAAAGACCGAAACACCGGTATTAGTATTTAAGTATTTCAAAAAAAGAGAAGTTTACCCAGTGGAGTTGGCTGAGGGCGTTTTTGACAAAGGTTTGTTTTAGGCGGGGAGAAAAGATTTGGCGTCTGGTATCCGCCAAAAGAAACACTTCATTTTGGTGTTCTATGCAAGTATTTGTACTTCTCAGCCCAAGCCAACCCAAAGAAATGCAGCAAAGAATTGGCCACAGCTATTCTCTACCACGACTAATAATATTAATATCTTAGACTTACCGTGGAGTGTTAATAACTCGAGATATGATGAACAGATGAACCATTGCGTCGTGGAAGAACACCAAGTCCAGATGAGCTCCTCTTATTTGCTCATTGAACGTCTCTTGGAACGTGTTGAGTTTTTTGAGTACGAATTCCCAACTGCAAATATACGATTTCTTTAATGTTACAAAACTATCTTCCGCCTGCGGTTTCACCCGCGTCCTGATATGACTGTCTTCCGTAGATGGATGGTGACAATCTTATGTCCTTTTCCCAGGTCTAATCTGTCTCCCCTCTTATTTTCAGCAAATGTATAAATAACACGACTTTCTTTTGTATATATATATACATTTAATCAATAGTGAAATAGGTATATTCTTTTGCTTACACACACACACTCAATGTCTATCAGTCAAAGGTTATAACTAGGGCTGCGGGATTGTTCGAAAGAGTTACCGCGGCCCTGGCACATAAAAGGCCTACGACGGAACACGACGGTTTTTAGTCAGTAAGAGTCTGACACTCCCTCACCGCTGCTAACCCACATCAGTGGGGGGGTCAAAAAAAAGTGGTATATAACTACAAAAACATTAAAATACCAGATACTAACGATGGCAACTCCTCGTACACTTTGGGTGCATCAGTGCTGAAGTCTTCGTCCTCCTCACCCGTAGGCTCTATAGGTTCCCGCAAGAAGTTCACAAAGAACGTCTCTTCCTCCGGAAACTCGCTGCGATACTCAGCTAGCTCCTGTGCGGCAGTTTTCCAGAAATTTGCCGTAAACCATTCCTTGTCGTCGAATGTCGTAAACCTAAGTTAAATAATAATTACAAATGTTTCATATCAATATTTACCCTTGAACTAGGTACCAATTACGAGTAGGTAGAAGCCAGAATGTCTGACAAACAGTCCTACAAAAGAGGTTTCAAGAGGACAAATCATCATCTCCCGAGCCTTTTCCCAACTATGTTAAGGGTCGGCTTCCAGTCTCACCGGACGCAGCTGAGTACCAGTGTTTGACAAGCGACTGCCTGTCTGACCTCCTCAACCCGGGTATACCCGGGCAACCCAGTAACCCTTGATAAGACTGGTGTCAGACTTAGGCTTCGGACTACCCGTAACTACTGCCAAGGATAAACGGAAAGATAAGAGTCGTAATAAAAACACAGGTAGCCAGCCCAATCAGTTAGACTGAAGACTCCAACGCTTTACAGAAGAGGCTAGACAAATAATAAGTTCGGACTACATATACCTGTCAGATATGACTCTCAAGCACTCATGGAACCACAATTTAAGTGCCGTTTTGACCGTTGACATCTCCTCTCTCTTTATGTATAATATTCCCTCCCATATACGAGAGAGATCTCTGAGGTTGAATACATAGTGGAACTTTGCAGGCGTTGGCAACATCTTTATCTGTGTGATTAAAAGTTTATTAATGTTATGATTACCAGTGCATTGTGAAAGATTACAAGATCAAGGATTGTTCGTCGTCAAAGTATTTGCAGTAACCTAAAATTGCGCAAGTCTTCTTGCGCTTTCGCGTATTCGTGCTCGGAATTTAGTTGCTATGTTGGATTGTCATTGAGTTTTATGAGAGCAATATTACCTATACAGGCTTTTACATAAATGTGGAACAATAAAAAGTTATGTACAACAAAAGGACTTACAATTATTTACAAAATTTATTAATTTTTCGGGTACATTTGTGACTGCGCTGCTGAGTAAGTCAAAAATCTATAGTACGATTTAAAAAAATAAGGTGAATTTACTCTTTATAAGGGGCCATTTTACCCCCTTTCGGCTTTAGGGATACTTTTGTAAAATATTGTATTCCTATAGGTACATTTTATACATACCTTAGTTTGTTGCCACATAATACGAGTGACAGGGACAAGTTTCGGCATAAATTCCACAATTTTCTTATCGAAGCGTGCTTTACAGAAGTATCCTGCACTGATTGTATCTGAAATTATTAATATTTTGTAACCAATGAATGCCCTATACCTAACAACCACAATACAAAATGGTGCAAAATTTAAATGATAATATTACCAAATATTTTGTCCATTGAAATCGTGCTGGGCAGTGTACAGTTGAAAATGTTAAACTGTCTTTTCAGACGCGGCGGGATATCGTTTCGACCACCACCTAGAATCATTCATGAAGTACGTATGTCAGTTTCCCAAAACAAAAACGAAATGTGCTTCTTCTTCTTCCTGCCCTGTCCCCAGTTTTATTTGGGTTCGGCGCAATATGTCTTCCACTTCCATTTTCCTGTCACTCGTCATACTGACACTTCTTATTTATGTCATCTTTCAGTCAATCCATCCATCTTTCCCTCCCTCTTCCACTCAATCCATCTACATTCATACTTAGCACACACTTTGTTGCATGCGTATCATCCCTCCTCATTACATACCCATTATTACCCATACCATGATAACCTTTTACTTCTCTTCTTTTCTGTAACTGGCGCTACTCAGTATTCTTCTAATGTAAAAACAAAATGTGCTATTGGTTTATAAGTCTGTTAGAAAAATACCTGGATGTATCATAGCCCCAAACATCTGGATATCGGCTATGGTCGTGAAGTCTCCAGGCTTGTCAAGAGAGAAGAAACCTCCGCATTCCATCATTTGTCGAACTATTTCATTGGTCACCTGGAATAATCGAACTATGATATTTAACTAGCACACACGTTTTCACTCGCGTCCTATGGGATCTATTTCTCGTACCCAGATAGAGAGTAAAGACTTTAAAAACCGTGAATGGACAATCTAACACTGCAAGTTTGTTTTTAATCAGACCAGTCCCTTGAGATTATAGCACGTTCATCCAAACAAATCCTAATAAAATCAGGCATATATAAACCCAAATGAATATGATTACTGTATCTTTATTTACTGGTCTAATTGGAAACATTTATTAAGTAATAAAAAGCCTATTTATCAAGGGAGGCGATAGGCTATAGACTAAAGTGTCTGGGGGATGTGGGGGAAACTGCTGGCAGAAGTCAATCTTATAATATGTTTATAAAAATGAATTGCTGTTTGTTAGTCTCACTAAAACTCGAGAAATGCTGGATAGATTTGGCTTTTAAAATGTTTCTAGGGAAGGTTACGATACGAAGTTTGTTGGTTAGCAAGTATGTAATATATTTTACCTGATCCCCCCATTCGTTAACGACAGGCATGTTGATATCGTCTACGAAGACAGTCATGGCTCGTCCGCCCGGAGGTCCGTACGTCATGCCCACTCGCTTCTCCACGTACGACTCTATAATACGCTGAGATAGAAAATTAATCTGTATTGAGAACATAGGCTGCGGGATTGTTCGAAACATGGTGGGTTTTAGTCAGTAAGAGTCTGACACTCCCTCTCACGCTGCACCCCACAGCGGGAGTCATTCCCATAAAAAAGGCCAGGTATGAGTATGTAGTTTTTGCCAAACTGTATGGCGGCTCGAAATATTGCGCAGAATTATTTCAAATAACTTAAGATTTACCTGGAACATATTCGGCGTAGTAGCAGACGAGAAGTTGATAATCTTGAACAGTTTGACCTCGTTATCATACTTCATCATGTAACTCTTCAACATGACAGTCTTCGCGGTGCCCTGTTCACCGATCAGTAGAACAGCCTTGTCCTGAGACGCGATGGTGGTGATCAAGAACGTGATGCAAACGTTGTCGATATTCGGCACAAGGATAGAAGCGTACTCCGGTACTGAATCAGAGGGGTAAATGTAGTCTTCCACACTTTCAGACCTGAATAAGAAAATTAATCTTTGAATTAAGTATTTGTGTAATATGATTACTGAGAGCTCGATCATAAGGTGAAGCAACGCCTGGCACGGTAGATCCGTGGATGGCTGATCACCTATGTTATAATTTAACGAGTTCTTCCGTGTTTAGTGGCTCGGCTCTTATTTGAAAAGCTTTAACAGTAGTTACCAGTAGTCAGTAGCTGGTCTCTGACAACCACAAAATCTTACTAAAAAAAAGTGGGTTGCTCAGGTTTCTGAGTTAAAGGGATCAACAGTCTATGTAAAACACTAGCGGGTACAGCTGCATCATGTTAAACTGCTAGCTTGAACCCAACATAGTTGAGCAGATGATAATTAATCAGATTAACAGAAGAACTAAAACTACTTTTACGGATTTTATCGCGGTTATGTCAATATTATTTAATCCCGACGATTCGGATCCTTTACAACATCCCTAGTCACGGGCAAAGGCGAGGTAAAATTAGTTTTATTTAAAGGTCTAATATTCGCTTAAGTGTCAGAATTCAACAGAACTAACCAGTGTTCCCATTGTCCGCTGGGATTAACATTGTACTCAAAGGGCATAACCCACTCCTTAGACTTGGCGCCAGGCCAGTCCATCTTCACTGGTAGCTTGGTCATGAACTCGGACATCCGTGTCCTCATGTCCAGCTCGAGGACTGCACCCAACGACCACATCATGGCGAAGATGAACAGTCTCTCAAGGTGACGGTCGGAGTGAGCCTCTGCGAATATTTAAGACTACATTTTACAGTGCCTACCATGATAATACACTTGTAAGGCTGAGAAAGTTGTCAGATGTACTTTAAATGTCGAAATTCGTGACTACATAAACCATGCCTGGTTTTACAGGTTCAACCTACATAAGACTATGTTCAGTACAAAAATATTAAGCAAGTAATGGCAAGTGTAGGTGAGAAATCGATTGATTGATACTTGTCACATAATGTAGTTATTACTTACTGCCTCCAGGTACTTCAATTTGTAGTAATCCAATCAGTACATCGATACATTGTCTGAAAAATGAGAGATAACCAAATAAACATACGTATATCATACAAAGACCATCGGCGAATTTCAATGACCTACTCGTATCTGGTAATATCTCAAGTAATCAAATCAAAAGACAGATAGGTTATTGAAATCCTCAGTATTGTATCAAAACTTCATATTTGAAAGTAGCACACTAACCTAATGTAGATAGCTTCTAGAAGTTTCATCTTAGCAACCAGTTTCTGCTGTACATAGGAGTGCACCTCGTCGTATACTTTATTGAAAGCATGGCGGAAGCAATCGGCTTCTTTTTGAGGGCGCTTCTTTAACCAGCCCTGAGAAGATAAAGTTTTCATTATTCATTGTTTTTGAAAATTAACAAACGTAAGCAGTAAAGTCTAATTTCGTTGAAACTGCTCCATTTGGTGCGAATCACACCTACTAATCTAAGTTCTCTTGTAGTTTTATAATCCAGTGGCGTATCTACCATAGTGGGGACTGTGAGCATGCCCACAAGCCTAATTTACTTCTTTTTTTTCAATGTACACCCTTACGTGTTCTCCCTAAATACCTCCTCATGTACTCCTTTAGATACTCCTCTTATGTACTCTATTAACAAACCCCTTTACTAATACCTTTTTACCCATTACTTACTTCTAATATAGGCTGCCACTTAAGCACCGATGACGACAAGAAGACCATGCCCATCCGACTGACGGTAGCAGGAGAGGCATTGTCCACGTTATCCGGCTCGAACACCAACTTGCTGTTCTGTGCCATCGTGATGCGGTCACCGTTGGCCAGGGTCAAAGTCTTATTGTCATCAAGCACCGAGTTTAAGTTCTCGATCCAGACGGCATCCACCGGACCATCTGGTGAAAGAATATTATTAATTGATGGTCCAAGCTTCGCTATTCGTATAGCTTTTCATTCATCAACGGCTGATTTGAATAACCTATCCATCCGTTTATTTATGTACTAGAGATAAGACTGTGGTATTATTCACATTTACCTGCAAATCACCAGTTTTTGAACGTCAAAATTAACAAAAGAATGCCCCAAAACGATTCTGTGTTTTGGTGGAAAGAGACGTGATGCAACAAATTTCCAAACAAAACTAGTAAACAAATCAACAGATGGGTTATTGAAATACTCAGTAAATCGGCAACAAACCCAAGACGATCCAAGTTGTGTCAGTCTTCTTCACCTTCAACGCTCTGCGCCACAGCGTAGAGAATATACCATCAGTCCAGTCATTTGTAGCGACATCTAAACGGCCGAACATTTGTGGTGCAGTGATGGCCTAAGAAATTGATATTTCAGCATTTAATCTACCTTGCACATTTGCCAATTTGCTGTTAACTACATTACTACTAAATCATACATGATCATATCATCATCATCATCAGCATGTTATGAGGAGGGATGATGCGCATGCAACAAAGTGTGTGCTAAGTATGAATGTAGATAAATGGAGAGGAAGAGGAAGACCTAAGAAAAGATGGATGGATTGCCTGAAAGATGACATGAATAGGAAGGGAGTGAATGTCAGTATGACAAGTGACAGAGAAAAATGGAAGAGGATGACATATTGCGCCGACCCCAAATAAAATTGGACACAGGGCAGGAGGAAGAAGAAGAATATGTACTGCAACTGTTACAACATTAAATAGCCTACAGCCCTCGTCAAATAGCTTTCCCGCTCTGTCGTCAGCCATTTCATGTCTAGCCAACGCTAGTAGCCAACTTCAGAGTGATAGTAATTTGACGAGAGCAGTATTCATGTATTAAGAGAGACTAAGGAAAAGATGGATTGACTGACTGAAATACGACACGAATAAGAAGAGAGATAATGTAGTATGATGGCTAACAGAGAGAAATGGAAGTGGAAAACTTGCTGTGGAAGCTTGGACAGGAAAAAGAAGAAGAAATATTAATTTAGTATTAACTAGCTTTCGCCCGCGGTTTCACCCGCGTCCCGTAGCCGGATTGTGTCAAAAACTATACTAAAACCTTCTCCCGGGTCTAAGTTACCTTCCCTTTAAGCCAAATCGGTCAAGCCATTTTCATGTTATGTCGTGACAACGGAAAGCTGGTTTCATTTTTATATATAACTAGCTTCTGCCAGCGGTTTCACCCGCATCCCGTGGGAACCTCGGCACGGACCCGGATAAAAAGTAGCCTATAGCCTTCCTCGATAAATGGGCTATCTAACACTGAAAGTATTTTTAAATCGGACCAGTAGTTCCTGAGATTAGCGCGTTCAAACAAACAAACAATCAAACAAACAAACTCTTTAGCTTTATAATATTAGTATAGAAGATAAGAACCTTCGGATTCATCCTCATCTCCTTGTGCGGTTTTCCAATTTCAGTAAGTGCAGCCATAAGCGTATGTATACATGTGGTCTTGCCCGACCCAGTGGGACCCATCGTCATTAAGCCATGCCGCACCAGAGACGTCTCGAACAACTGAATGATCTTCAAGTTCCAATCTGGGTGATTAACTAGTCCAGTGCGTTCAGCTACCAATACTATGGCTCGCTGCATTTCTCTAAATTGCAAAAAATAATTTAGGACCCCCTTTTATGCTGTGGGATTGTTCGAAAGAGGTACATAAAGGGCTAAAGAAGGAACATGATGGGTTTTAGTCAATAGGAATGAAACTCCTTCACTCCCTCACAGTCATTTGATGATTTTCCATCAGAAACAAAAAAAAGACCCCTCTTTTACGAGTATTTAGGCAAATGGGAGTTAAATGCATAATTGAACTTTTTTTTACCTTTGAACAGTTTGTGTGAGCTTCATGCCAGGGAACAAATCTTCAATCAATGAAATAAACAGGGGTTCGTCCTCATCTACCAATTTTGACACGTTCATCTCCCTGAAATATACCAGCATGATGTCAAATTATCTAGATATTAATATTATTTAAAGCTAAAGGATTTGTTTGGTTGAATGAGCTAATGTCAGAACCGCATTTTATAAAATCTGTCTAGATTTGAATAATATTTCATTGGACCCGTGTATCGAGGAAGGCTATAGGCTACTTTTTATCTAGTTACATGAAGTAGTTAGTAGTAGTTACCACAAGATGCAAATGAAACCACTGGCAGAAGTAATATTTTCTTACTTTAGCACTCTCATCATGATGTTCTCCTCAGTATTTTCGGGATTGGCACGTTTTTGTGCTCCCATGGTCCTCAACACGGACAATATGTTCCGTAATCCGAAATCGTAGTGCACTTGCTTCGATAGCTGCTCTTCGCATAGTTTGTATAGTGTGAAGAATTTACGGGCTGTGGAAAATATTGATTAGGATTCCCTAGTAAACTGTTTCAGTGTTGACTCAGTACTCAGTCGTGTAGATAGTATAAAGGCTAATTTTCAATGGTCCTATGCAAGAACCCTCGTACGTAACTTACAATAACCAAAAAAAATAAATTCACCGGTGGTTGGTATTAAAGCAAGAGTAGTGATGGGTCTACCTTCATTTACTCAAACCAGCTGCTCTTTTCAAAATAAATGTACGGAAAAGAATATTTAATCTGCATGCGGGCCCTATCAAATTTTACTTGTGAGATGACGACAGATAGAAGAGTATGGAAGAAGAAAACATGCTGCGCCAGCCCCAAATTAAATTATATATGAGAAGGAGGATAATGATGATGAGGGTCCTATCTACGATTACAAGATGCGATCTTAATATGCATGGCTCAAAGGAAATCTAAGAACTAATGAAAATGAGAGCCTTATGAGAAAATCTGTATTCTATGTAACCTTATTTTACATAAAGTACAACATAATACCTAATACGATGTTATCTTTAAATCCGCAGCTGGCCAACTTGACCCTGATAATGATCTGTCTGTCCGGGACCATCATGGCCACGGAACGGAACTGAATCTTTAAATTTTCAGGCAGCTCCTGTCGACCGGCATAACCCGGATTCATGGTGATGATGAAGGCAAATTCCGGGTTCAAACTCACTGTATCGCCATCACTGTTAGTACATAACACATGTTAGATAATATATAGCAGATATCATTAGCTACGTATAAACAAACATCTATCTAGACCTTTTTTTCGGGTCGACTTCCAGTCTAACCGATTGCAACTTGGTAACCGATTGCAGGCGGTGTTTTACGTGGAGCCAATATGACCTCCTCAGCCTAGTTATCTAGGCAACCTGATACCCCTGATAACTGGTTGTCAGACTTCCTGACTTCTGACTTCAAAACCGAATGTTAAAGCACATAGGTACATACGTTAAGTAAATATGTATCTGTCGTTTTTTTATATATTTATTTTAATTATTTGTTAGTCCTTGTAAAACGCCGGCACTCAGGTTAGACTGGAAGCCGACCCCAACATAGTTGGGAAAAGGCCCGGGAGATGATTTTTATTAGTAAAACATATGTCGATAAAGGACCTGAAAATGAAGAACTCCCTCTTCTCCCTCCTGGCAGTGAGACAGATGTAGATCTGCTGTGCCGCCACAGAGAGCACGGGCAGCTCGATGCGGTTGAACTCGTCGAAACAGCCCCAAGTGCCCGACTGCGCCAAGCCCTTGTAGATACGGCCTAAACCTGAGTGACAAGGAGTTCGTGAACTATGGTAAAAATCTATTTACTATAGTTTGCCAGCGAATGTCTATTGTGTATAATTTGGTATTTGTTTTGACATTTCAACTTTTTTTAGTTTTAATTTTCTGTGTAATTAACATTTTTAAATATTCTATCAAATATTCTATCAGTTACATTTTTTTATTTGGGTGGGACACTTCAATTAGAATTTGTTCTGTCAGGTTAATATTTTTTTGTCGATCTTATACTTACTGCAGTGCTTTTATATTTTTTATATACCAATTGAAAAAATAAATAATGAAATAAACATTAACATTTATACACCTAATGGCCAAGTATAGAGAAGCATCAACAATATAACGTCTCACACTCATGTGTATCTTGTAGATACCTATGTTTTACAAATAAATAAATCTAGCACTAGTGCTGGTACCTCTGAAGTCCATCTGATCGGAGCAGTTGAAGACGATGACGAGCTTGCCGAGGGTGCGGCCCATGTCTTTAGTGGTCTCCGTCTTGCCGGTACCGGCGGGGCCTGCCGGGGCCCCACCCATGCTCATGCCGATCGCTTGCGACAACGTGATGTAGCAACGATCCGTTAGCGGCGTGATTACCAGGCGTTCGGTTATGCCTAGGTATTCGTTCTGCGGATTTTTTATGGTAAAATAAATTGCCTTGATATTGGGTCGTTGAGTCGTTGGAAGAACACTCATTTAATATGGGATGCTAAGGTTTTGTGAAGAGAAGGGAACTCATGCTATAGTAAGTGAATTAAGCATGATTGTGGATGGATGAGGTCGTTTACACACGCTAAGAAAAACCTCCTGATACGACATAGAAATAACATGAGCTACATAGCCCTCGACTGCCTCGTTGGTCTAGTGGTCGCAAGCGCGGCTGCTGTCCTCGAGGTCTCGGGTTCGAAATCGCTATGTGGGTTTTCTTAAACTTTCACAAAGCAGCCCGTAGTCTGGAAGTTGGTGATTGATTCACCCGTGCATCGGAGAGCACGTAAATGTCGGTCCTGCGCCTGATCTCTTTCCGGTCGTGTCGGATTGCCGTCCCATCGGGTTATGAGAGTGAAGGAATAGGGAGTGCACCTGTGTCTGCGCAAATGCTTGTGCACTATAATATGTCCTGCGCAGCTGGCTGATCTCCCTAAATGAGAACAGCCGCCGTGGCCGAAATCGGCCGTGGACGCCATTACATAGTATTTTCCTAACGTGTGAAACCGCCCTTAATATAACAACTGATTGAAAGAAATCATAATTGCGCCCTAAATAAAAAGGGAACGTTTCCGAATAAGTAGGGACATTACATAATGTGATTCAAAGTATAAGTTGTTATCACCTGGTAAATAAAGTCAACATCTGTGATAGAAACTAAACAGTCATCGGTGTCCTCGATGTAGTAAAATCGAGCTTGCTTTTGCCACTCGAAGTCTCCTGGCGTTTTGATCCTCATCTTCACAAGGTCGTCAAAAATATCCCTGTAACACACCAAAATGTTTTTTAACATTATTTTTACATAAAGCTAGAGGGATTAACCAGCCATTCAAATTAATAATTTTACTAAAATAATGTATGTAGACTATGTAGAAAACTTGCAGTACAGAAGAAGAAAACATGCTGCATTAACCCCGAATAGAAATAGTTAAGAATAGGAAGATAATTATGACAACATTCTAATTTTTAAGTACTTTTTTTATACTCTCTCTTCTACAGTGACACACAAGATAAGTACTAATTGCATTTATAAAATATTAGCTTCTGCCCGCGGTTTCACCTGCGTCCCGGGTGGTGACAAAAACTATGTCCTCCTCCCGGGTCTATCCCGGCTATCTCCCCTCTAATTTTCAGCTTAAACGGTTCAGCCATTCTTGAGTTATAAAATGTGTAACACGACTTTCTTTTATTATTATTATTGGGAACCTACCTTTGATGTACATGAATAGTAATCATAGTCTCTATCTGTGTCCTGTCTAGAGGAGCCAGATCTGTAATAGTCTGATCAATAAGACCGTTCAGCAAATCGAGGAACTTCTGATTGGTAATTCTCATGATTAAACGATCTGCTTTTGCTTTCTTCAGGGCATATTCTGCATCGCTTGTCCATAATATTTGCATTCCCAAAAGACCAGCCTGGACACAATTACATTGTATGTATTAGAGACTCGTCCTAAATTCCATCCACATCCATAAATTACACTTCTGGACACATCTATTGGCCCACCTTAAAGTTTAGGTTTCGATAGCCCCTACCGAAATATGATTGCTAGATTGAACAAAAACTGTTGAAGTACTTTTAAACCTGATACATTTTACCTTCTTTTTCGATCGTATTGTTTTAAATTTGAATTCAGAATACCATACAACATGGAGCTACGCCTAACAAGTCGGATATGCGTCTTGTTAAAGGCAATTGATTTTTTAATAAAAAAACATGTTTCATCAAATAAAGGTACATACCACTGCTCTCATACGATTAGGCATAGAGTTTATCAACTGCTATATGAAATTTTGAGGAATCATCTCCCATTCCTCTTCTATGGCATTTTTTAACTCCTGTATCGTCTGGGCAACTGCGTGACGAGCCCTAACACGTCTTTTTAGCTCGTCTCACATGTGTTCAATGGTGTTCATGTCTGGGCTTCAGGCTGGCCAGTCCATAACTGTGATGTTCACATCCCGAAGATATTCCCTGACGATGCCGGCCGCATGGGTTCTTGCATTATCATGCATAAAAAGGAAATTTGGGCCCACATAGTCCGCGTATGGCATCACGTGAGGTTCTAAGCACTCACGAATGTACCTTTCAGTATTTAATGTTGGCAGCCGTGGTCCTGTTACAACCTCAAGTTGAGTTTTGCCGCTTGCGGATATACCGCCCCAGACAGTCCATGAGCCACCGCCACAAGCGACCCTCTCTTCAAAGCAGCATTGTGCGAAACGCTCTCCCTTACGTCGGTAGACCTTCTTCCTTCCATAATTGCCATGAAACACAATTTTAGACACATCAGAAAAGAGTACACGGCTCCAACCTTATTGTGTCCAATTTAAATGACTGTGTGCGAAATGAAGGTGCGCTGTTCGGTGGGCTCGCGTTAGTTTGGGCCCATTAGCTGCCTTGTGTGGTACCATATCGCGTTCTTTTAACCTTCTGAACAGTTCGAGCGCTACTCCGTAACAGATACTCCGTGGAAGTCGCGAAGTTGGTTTTGTATCTCAATGGAGGTAAGGTGACGATTTCTTAAGCTGATCGTCACGATGAATCGATCCTGCCTTTCAGTTGTGAGTTTGTGACCCGAGATCGTGGCCTTCCTTGGCGACGAACAAAGCCGCCAGTCTCTAGGTACCTCCGATAAACATTTCGGACCGCAGATCGACTTGAATTAAGTTGAGCACTCACGTTTCTTTGGCTGTGTCCGGCCTGAATAAGTGCCACAGCTTGGGCGGCGACTTCAGGTGAAGTATACATAGATTATTGATAGAATCTCACCTTAATGTTAAGAATAAGTAATGTTTGTTGCAAAACCAAAGAATCACTTTTTCAAGAATTAAATCCAAGTAAACCAATAAAACCAAGTTTTCTTAGTATTCGATTGTTTGACATCAACAAACAGGCTCCAAATTGTCTTTTGTTTCTTTAAATTCTGTATTAGAAATAAAAAAAAGACTAAAAATGAAATTGTGAATGTGCCAGGTCCAAAACTGCATAAAAACTTTTTGCTCGACCTAATGTACAATTTTAGCTAGGATCAAACGAAACTGAAAATACAAGGTGGGCCAATAGATGTGTCCAGAAGTGTATGATGTAAAACAGTGGTTGACGACTTTGTACCATATTTTTTATATTATGTTATTGTTATTATGTATTTTATTTACCTGACCCGGGAAATTCCAAAAACCAGACAAAAACTCAAATTCTGGATCGCCTATCATTGTTTGTGCAATGTTAGCGATAATATTTCTGACAGTATTCTTCATTGTATCCAACAAAGTATTTAACCAGATCTGTAACAGTTAAGAGCATGATAAGTTATGAGTTTTGATAAATATCATCATGGTAGATAGTTAAAATATATATTTGTTTATTAACCTCAACACCACCAACGCAAGCCACGGGTATTTCAAGGGGTATAGATTCTCCATTACTGGAGTTCATCATGACAATCCTCTCCTTATCGTCGAAATCGACTGTGTAGATCGCGTCGAATATACTCGGCAAGTGTCCCTGAAATATAATTTATCTCTGCACTAGTTTCTGCTTTCTTTCTAAAAATGTTTTCCTAATTTTTCCCTACATAAGATTCTTAGATAAGATAAAGCAAACCACGAATTATTCGCGAAATAGGTCCAGCTTTCACGATTGATACCCTGACCAAGGCAGGGTACATAGGGTGACATTTTTATAAAATATGATAAATAGAAGAAGTGAAGTAATCAAGATAAAGAAAAACATTAAGCACAAATAAAATAATGTAAAAAAATCATGGCGTATTCATTATTTAAATAGGTTACCCCTGATATAAATACAGATGAGTTCCAACCTGTATAGAATGAGGATCGGAAGCCTGTCCAAGAATCTCCAGCAACACAGGATCGGAGACGAAGAAAAATCTGGGGAAGATGAGACGCTTGGTCTCCAAGTAACCAGTCAGGGACTTCTGGCAAGCTTCAAGTTGGTCATACAAATGCGGCAGGAGTTGCTTTAATGTGTCGTCCGAAGTGCATGTCTCGACACAGTTCACGATGTCACGCGCTCGATACATTATTTTCACGTAAGTTTTATCGATTCCCTGCCAAATGCAAATTAGTTATTATTATAAGGTAGTGGAACGAATGAACGCCTTCGCTCTAGTCGCACTAGTCATTTGGACTGTGCTTCATCGTCTTCTAGCACAGTCCGAAAGACTAGTGTATTTTTTGCGAGTATAAGGAGGGCTTGCGTCATCAGCGCTCGCGATTATTTCAAGCTTAAAAGAAACCTGTTGTGCGATACGGACTTGAGACTATTCGGAAACAGACAATTACCCCATTGTCAGTATTTTACTACCACATTAAATGTATGAAAAGCGCATCTAAGTCGTGCATATATATATGCTGCTCATGTTTTCAAAATTGTATATACAAAAATCGTACCGCAAATCTCTTGGCTTCCGCCGGCAGTTGCTTGGCGATATCGCCGCCCACAAATACTGCCTCTAAATACATCCACAGATTCTGAACCTGAAGCCACTTTTCCAAAATCTCGCTGGTATTCACCAGTTTGTTTATCCAGAGCAAGATGTCTTTCTTAAATGGCGCGTTGTACCTTTATTTTACAGACATAAACATTAGTATCTAAAGGTTCATGTAAGGATTTACATGTTAAAAGTTATACGGAAACTGGCTGTATGATACTGAAGAAGTGTAGTGCATGAACGTGGATGGGATACGGATAGGGGACGACCAATGTAACCATAGATGGATTGAGTGTAGAAAGTAATAATGTATTATTTGTAACGTCAAAGAGAGACGTATTGCGCCGATCCCGCACAGAAATTGGTACAAGGAGGATGTTGATGTAAAAAGTTAAGACTGTAAGGTTGTAAATGGCTCACCTATTAGAAGCTAAAGAGTTGAGAATCATCAAGGAATCTTCAAGCAAGGTGATGATGTCTAACGTATCCTGTGCCTTGATAAGGAGCTCGCCTCGGTTCTTAAAGTTGGCGAATTGTAAATCAATCAGAGCCCAGTCCATCGTTACTTGTTTCAATTTAGCTTCAATGTCCTTCTCTTTCACCGCACTAATGCAAATATCCTGTGATTTCATTAAATTGATTTTGAGTAATTAAATTTTAATTTCTGTTTTTCATTGAATTGCAACCTACCTCCACATCTTCTTTATTTTTCAGTAGCGGTGCCTCCATGACATTTGCCAACGTAAATGCTTCGGATTCCACGTCCAACACGCAATCTGTATAGTAAAATGTATAAATGAGTAGCTCAATAAAATAAATATTTATATTAGAACATGAGGTAAGATTCTCTTACTCATCAGTTTTTCCAATCGCCTCCAATGCCTGTCCTTCATAGATTTGTCAGCCATCAATTCCAATAACGGACAAGTTTGATTGAAATCATCGATTTTGTTCTTCAATTCAATGAAAGCTGGCCAATCTTTCATGCCCTTCGGCAGTTTTCGGCATCTATCAAAATAAAGTTTAAAAAAACCGTTATGATATAGATTTGATGCATAATAGCTTCATAAGGCTGCGGGGTTGGCACTGACACATAAAGGGCTCAAGAAGGAACATGATGGGCTTTAGTCAGTAACAATTTGATACACCCTCACGCTGCTAACTCACAACTGTAGGGATCATTTGATGATTTACAATAAAAAAAAACTGCTACATAAAATACATTTTCTCACCTGAGATCAAATTCTGCCAATTGTGCAACAATCTGTTCAATTTGTATCTCGACCCACGGGGTTTCGAAATAGCCATCGATTGAGTTCATCACGGCCAAGTACAAGCTGTACCTGTTTGATACAGAAATTAAAAGTCATTCACATACTTAGTAACTGGAAATATTACTAAAATCATTATGACTGACAATCTTCTTCTTGTTGTCAAGTGAGTTACAGGTTCTGTCACCTATCAAGTCCTAGTCAATGTTTTCTCAAATCTGTCTGATAGCCTCTGACGTGGAATTTTAAAATTACTGATGTCGGGTAATATTCGAGGGCAGAAGCTTTAAGTGCCCTCCAAATTCCAGTATCCGCTGCTTTATTACCGGCGATTCCTGCCCGACCCAGGAATCTAACCAGGGACTCTGTGCACTGCGGTTGCACTTGCGACTACTAGACCAAACGGGGCAGTTATCGAGTTCATTCAATATAACCTTATCTACTAGATAACTGCTCACACTATGGTGTTTTTCTAAACTTACAATTTGCCCAATAAATTGAACTCCTTCTTCTTCTGGTGCAGGATCGGATAATCCTGTACTTCCATACCAAACAGCTTTTCACCGCTGGAGTACATCTCAAACCTTCGCCAGAGTTCATCAAATCGTGATTGAAACATTATTACCCTAAAATAATGTAAGTGTATAATTCAGCAGTTTTCTTTTCGGTCGTTAAAAATACTGTTACGTACTTGAACGTAACGAAACAGAAGTAATTCATCAAATTCAGTTCTACAGTACTTAAGTTAGTAAGAGTTTTAAAGTACCTGTCACTAGCTTCTCTAGCAGTGAGGCCGGGAGTCAAGGGTCCAAACGCGTCAAAGTCAGCGTCAAACTTGAGCACATCTTCCAAGAACGTGGCTACACCTTCAGTTAACTCCGATTGCAGTGGACCTTGCATGTCGACAATTCTTTGCTGTACTTGCTGAGACTGAAATAGGAAAATAAGTTGGTTGTAATGGGGAGGATTGATTGGGAAGATCAGACTAACTGTGGACTTCAATAACAGACCCATCCATCGTTTTTTACATTAAAAAAAAATGGTTAGACATAAAATTAGTTACATAGAAGAAATTATTTTCTATGAATCTAACGTCAATCTCCAATCTAAAAACAACCGATAGATCGATAATTGCAATCCGCAGTAAGTAAAGAACATGTGAACGGGCTATTGATACCGATTGTCCTAAGAAAAGCCGATAATAGAGAAAGATGGAAAACCTTACACCACCACATCAATAAAGGTATTTTAAGATATGCACGATTATCAAAATGAAGAGCTAAAAAAAGGAAGAGAAACCCATCCTCAAACGTTACTTTATGTTCTTTAAAAAGTGTGTCTACAAAGATAAAATGATATTTGTGCAATCCTTAAAATTGGGTGGCGTTTTCAGTATTTCGGCCGTAAGAATAAAACTTTACTAGAGTAGGAACTGTAATATCTAAAACTAAACTAATAAATAAAACAGAAGCGTACAGTTAAAAGCATATTCTGGAAAGCGTATCGCAGTCCATACACCATATCGGCGTCCTCTTTGGGCACATCAATACTAAACTGGTGGAAAGTGCCGTAACTCTCTTCTATGAGATCCAGTTCCATATCCATGCTGTAAATGACATATTGGAAACAAAAGTTACTAGGTACTTAGTTTGCATACTGGCCGAAACTACTATAAAGACCATTTCGACGTTATGCAGGGTTTGTGCCAGGTGGAAAACGCGAATTTCATCATCATCCAGATGATGATGATGAAATTCGCGTAGCCTATTCTCAACTATGTTGGGGTCTGCCTACAGTCTAACTGTATACAGAAATTACTAGGCCTATTTAAAATAAAATGTTCAAGGTGGGTTCACATCGCATCATTGATTTGACAGCTGGTTATGTTTTGGTTATAGTTTAATTCACATGGTGCAATCCACCATCAGTGTTAGATATCCTTAATAGAGGAAGACCATCCAAACTGAAATAATCTGTCTTCTTATATTTACCCTATGAATTCTTCTCGAATAAGCTCAAGACACAACATAGCCACTCTGACGTCATCCAAATCCTTTATTTTTTTGCCCATAGTCTTCATGCGATCGTTGATGAACTGCATCAACTTGATCACGCGGTCTTTGTAAGCGTGACAGAGCAGTTTACCCAGGATCCTCTTCCACTCGATCGACTCCAAGTGTAAGGCCAATTTTATGTGTCCTGAAAAAAATTATAAGTGAAACTCTTGCATTAACTTTATCCTAACTCATTAGGCCTATGTTATAAAATATTTTTTGTTTATGGCGAGAAAAATATTTTTCAACTACAAACTTAAGTACCTACTAATTGACATCAAAATAAAATCTAGGCAAATACCTATACGATAAATATGCAAACGGATGTGGGCTGATGTAACAAGGTGATCTATGGAGATGGCTACAAGCTAGCCTTTATCAAGAAGCAGGAAAAAGGGGATGTATTTACCCATATTAATCTGTATAGACCCGATGACATGTCGATCAGGCAAACTCAGAACTTCCTCAGTCTGACCCTCGTACTTGTTGAGCATATCTTTCACTATGACATTCAGGGGATTCGAATCTACAAATTCTTGTACTTGATTCACCCTATCTTCTGCCCATAAGTGGGAAAATCTTCCGTAGCTCTATAATACAATAAAACAATACATTTTATTAATCATCATCCTTCTGGCTTTATGCCATTTATGTTAATAGTTGCCGCATCATGTCGTCGTTCATACTTTTTCTAACTGACGTCATCTCACAAGTTACATTCTTTACGGCCATACCGGTTTTCACACAATCGTCCTCTTCCTTCCGTATTCTATATCCACCATCATCGTCATTGCCTGCCTAGCCTTTTCCCATGAGCTTGATTATTGCATAAAGGTAGTATTTCATCGTGAAAATATATATGGTACATACCGTTAGAAGCTTTTCAATATCTGGTTTGTACATATACATCATCCCTTGCAACGCCATCACGGACCTGACGATATCTTTATGTTCCGACACCATTCGGAAGTAGCTCCTAATACCACTTATGTTGGACCCAGATCTACTTCCTGCAAATAATTTGGGCACATGTTCACAGTTTACCGTCAGTTGCAAAAGATCCATTAAAGTTAAAGCTTCTTTAATTCTATTGCTGACGCTTTCTTTATCAACAAGATAAAAAGTGTTAGCAATAGATTTAAAGAAGCTTTAATTTTAATAGCTGTATCATACGAAAACTCCAAAGCGTGGCTTACGAACTGTGTTCAGGCTAACGCGAGATAAGTTTAGACGGGAAAGCTTGCTCTTATGGTTGCTACCATGCCATAACTAAACCCAATAAAAACGTAAAATTTAAGTCCATCTCCTGACGTACCGGTAGTAGATCGTACTTGGGTTGACAACGAAACTCCGCCCAGTTGTTCCTTCTTTATTTGTTCCTGTTGCCCCCACATGAACACGTAGCGATGGATATCCATTATGCAATTTAGGACCACCTAAAATCAACAAAGTGATCAAAAAGAAAATAAAAGAGGTACTTAAAGGCTAGTAACGTACATGCCGCACAGATGTAATATTATCCTCGATTAGAGGCTTATTAGACCAAGAGCAGGGGCGTATTTAAAGATTGCGCGCCCTGGGCTCCTGTAGTTTTCCGCCCCATCAATGAATGAAAGAAAACAAAAAAATATATATTTTACATTTTTTTTCTGTTTGTCACTGCAGTACTAAGAAATATACGCATCGCAATTTGGATACTTATAAGGAAATGCCACTTTTAAATCATTTTTAGGGTTCCGTACCTCATAAGGAAAAAACGGAACCCTTATAGGTTCACTTTGTTGTCCGTCTGTCTGTCTGTCAAGACCCTTTATCTCAAGAACGCGTGGACGTATCAAGCTGAAATTCACATGAAATACTCAAGTCTATTGTCCCTTTAAACAGTGAAACTTCTAAGTTAAGGCGATCAAAAGATACAGCAGTTTATATCGACACCTTAGACGAATTTCCGTCACACGCTAGGAAATCAAAAGCTACAAGGTACTTCCCGTGAACACAGAATCTTGAAATTCGGCACGAAGCAACGTTATATAGTACAGATAAAGGAAAAATTGCGAAAATGATAGTTACATAAATTATTAAAATATTATTTTTGCTTACATGACATAAAATATTTTTTTAATAAATATAAACTTACTACCTACCCTTTTTCATATGAACGCGTAGAGATATTAAAGTTGAAATTCATATCAAACACTTCTTAAATATAATTGCCTTTGAACTGTGAAGAATTCTAAATCATTCAAAGGTCATTGGGCACCTTAGTATGGAAACCATACCCACGGCGGACACGAACGAAATATAGCCCAGTATAATGATATAAGGCTCTGATTTACTATGACATTAATCGCATCAATGTGAACCATTAGAGAAAATCAGGTTTAAACATCAAATATTTTCCTAATTTCAATGGGGAATTTAAACGACCAAGTTTGACGGATTTGAGAAATCATTTCTTTGTAGTGAAAGAGTATACTCGCCGTTTATTTCCATTGTCATCAGGTCAGGATCTGATGATAGAAATCCTGAGAATTCGAGGGCAACTATCAGAAATTGTAGGCATGCATAGGGTTAAAACTTGATTCTCAGATGTATGTCTGATTATACTATCAAACAGTGAAGGTTTGGACGTGAGAAAGTCGAGAGAACTCTTCAACGGTATGTTTTAGTTACGTCGCGTTACGACTTCTAGACCGATGCACCTAACATCTTCTTCCTTTCTTTCTTGTTTTTGTTTTCTTGTTACTTTTTTATATGTTTGAAGTTGGATTTGTTTGTAAAATGCTTTTTAAATTCATTTTGATAAAGACCATTATGACCATTACGACCCACCATTACAAGATCAAAGGGGGAGGCCTATGTTCAGCAGTGGACGTCCTATGGCTGAGATGATGATGATGATGATGATTACAAGTTACGACTGGGAATGTGGGTATTGAGATATATAAACTAAATGAGAACTATTTACAAAATAAAATAAAGCCGACTTTATAAGACAAAGGAAGGGACAGAATTACACTTTTGTCAAGGCTCTAGAAACGTAAAGCCAGCAGCCCCGAATCCTACTCTCTAGCAGTCGTTGTTACAATTCGACAGTTACAAGTCGTCAGGCGGTTTCGAAAAAATTCCTGCAATGGCTGCTTTAACCCAAGTTAGTAGTGAATTCTCATCACCTAAAATAAAATAAGCTTGTGTTGGACACAAGGTTACTGCTATAAATTGTAAAGGAGTTCCCATAACTATATCTGATCTTTGCTATCGATCCCGCAATGGCAGTCAAACCTATCTATGTGGAAAGTCTTCGCCAATACGAATTAAATAAGCCCAAACACGTGGTAGTTGCAACATACCGTTCAGGAGTTCCCTCGACTCTATGTGGTCTCCATAATCAAATCAGCTCCAAACCTTCACTGTTTATCAGTACCCTCAAAAATACACTCACATGTCTGGTTTTGACTTGATGCGTGCCTACAATATTCAAGAGTTGCCCTCTTTATCAGGGTTTCCAGATCCTCATCAGATCCTGGTCATCCGAATTGGCATCTTCCTTCTTTATGAAAAGTCTTTAACAATAAAAACTAGCATTGCAACCTGTACATTGTACAATCCTCTGAAACTGCTTGTCTTTTATATTTTTTTAACTATCCTGGGCATTCGTCTCCATGGAATTTTAATTAAATATTTATATTCAAAGAAACGTCATAGGCACTATTTTAAAACTACTTGTTTTACTACTCCACAATTTAAAACTACTTTGATTCATGTCCGCCACTTTTTGCAAAGCGGGTCAGATGTGCCCAATGACTTTTAAGGCGTAATTAGTTATTTTCAATCAGATTTCTGAATGATGACTATAAAATGTTGTAAATAAATAACTTTAATAAAAAAACTTTTACCTTGGCCTACTATTCTGGTTACATTATAAAATAAAAAATATTAACTATTTTGACTCTCACGAAATTACCATAACTATGATTGTTCTAAACTGAACGGTTTGCGCGAAAGTCACTTTTTATTTATACAGGATTTGTACGGAACCCTCGGTGCGCGAGCCCGACTCGCACTTGGCCGGTTTTTTTTTCTTTAGATTTCCTTCAAAAAAATACCGAGGCGGAAAAAAAGTAGACTATTCCACCGGTTCAGAAAAGAACAAAGGCCGGCTTTCATACTTTAAATCCTTAAGGCCTCTGCCTCGAATTTTGCGGGCAGCGGGGCGGCAGCGGCGGCGGCGCGGGCGGTCACCGTTTTGACTGAAGCTCACCGCTCGTTGCCCGCTCCCGCGCCGCTGTATTCGAGGGCCGGTCCATTTGATTATACGCGTAAGATCCTGCCGCTCCCGCGCCGCCGCCGCTGCCGCCCCGCTGCCCGCAAAATTCGAGGCAGAGGCCTAAGACATGAAATCAACATGTGGAAAGATGGCTCAGGGCCGTTCTAGGCTTACCTACGTCCTAAAATATTGTTCTGTACTTTTTTAATCCTCCAACCTAAAGCCCAAGGGCGGCCTGCCGGCCGCCCCTGGGCCGCCCTTCGCCGCCTGCCGCCCCGGGCTGTAGCCCCTTTAGCCCTAGGGTAAATACGCCTCTGACCAAGAGCAGAAGTCACCTTAGATGGAACGAGTACTACTCGAGGACAAGATTTTCTATCGAGTTTGGATTACTTGTCTGCTGTCTGGCTAGATAGATAGCATCAAGCAAGGTCATCAAATAGAATACACGCTTGGAGATTATTCATTAAGGATTTAAATTATAGCACCTGTGAGAATGAAGTTTGTATTTCATCCAAAGTAGGCTTTATCGATATTTTGGGTATTTGCAAGTACATGTTAGTCAACATCAGCGGTCGCAACTTCTTCTGTTCTGCTGGATCGGTAGTCATTGTTAAAAAGCTGAAATGAATTTAAAAATAAACATATTTAGTCCACGTATTTGAAATATAATGTAGGTAACATAGATATACTTCAAAACTGTTCTAGTGCTTATATCATTTTGCAATGCCACATCAGTCTTGACAGTCAAATAAAAGAGAATAGAGATTCCATACCTTGAAACAGAAGCTCTTCGTCTCAAGATATCAAGACTTTGTCGAGTGCACTTAATGAGTGCTTCCACACATTTCGTTGCAAAGTAAGCAAACAGCTCATTACATTCGTTGACTATTGGCACCACATCGTAACGGTCAGGGTTTTCAATCTCCATAAACACTAGAAAAAACACCATGTTTTTATTCACCACCAAACAGTTATTATAGTAGCTACAGACTCATACAAGAAGTCCTGCTGACATATGATGCGAGAACTGAAGGTATCTAGAATCTGGACAAATCATGTCACATTCGCGCTTCTAGGGTATTCTAGGCATAATTCATGATTTCTGTAGTCGCAACTATTTTAAATTATAGTTACAATATAAAATCTACCTGTGTCTTCAGAAGTTATTCGGGTAGCTGAAGTAACTTGCTTCAAAGCTTTTTCAATGTCCAACCTTAAAACAGCATTCAAAAAATAATAAACATTGTAAAATATGCTGCTGAAAGTTACTCGATCAAGTGAACTCGATGCCTCAATACTCACCAGTTATTCTTCAAAGCCTGTATTTGCTTAGACGGGACACTGTCTAAAAACTTATGTATCAGTTCTATTACAGCAATTTCAGCATTCCAAGACTTCTGTTGAAGCTCCAAAGCTATAAAAAGAACAGAAATCTCACGATATGCCAACTGAGTTTCTAGCTTTACAAGCTTCACTACCCTTAACGATTGCCAAATAACAGCACAACATCCACAAGATAACGTGCTTTCCGGAACATAAAAAACTCGTTGTGACATACATGGCCAAAGGTACATAAATTGCACGACCCGCGTCAACCGTACAGCCGCTGCTTAGCTATGGGCTCCTCAAATATAACAAAAAACAGATACCTATTTCATCGCGTCTCTGGAGATTTTCCTCATAAAAGTGTGCAGGGTCCACAGCCTCTTCAGGCAAATAAACCAGCAATGTTTTGGTTATTGATGCCAAAATCGCATCTATGCGGGCTTCCTTCATGTCTACCACCTATGTATGAATAGTTACATTCATCTTAAAATTATCTTATCTTTAAAATTATGCCAACTATCATCATTGTCTACAGGAAGCTACTTTTGGAATGGGCAACTAGAATCAAACTTCGCTATGCTTTTGACCTTCATAAGTGCTTGTAAAGGCCTAAATGAAATAAATGATTCGACTTTGACTTTATCATCATTAGCTTTTTTATTGTACCATTGCTGGGTACAAGCCACTTTTCACGAGTAGAAGGACATGCTCGCTCAAGGCGGATTGCCGATTTCATACTTTTTTTTTAAGTACTCATATAATCGGAATATTTTCTTTCACCCTATACTTAGTCATTGATGATTCCAACTATATCAACATCATTTATCTAACAGAAAGTCTTACCTCCTTAACAAACAAGTCTACTTCTGTTAGAACTTTCTCAATATTCTCGCAATAAGAGGGTATTTCTAGAGATGTCCATGTTATTGTGGAAAAGCCTGGCTGGAATGCATTCTCGAGTTTTATTAGTTGTGCACGTAATAACGGTTGGTAGAGCTTCGGCATGCTCCTGTAGCAAAAAAAATATTTTTTTAACAAATTACCCATCCATGACCATTAACATTCTATTTATTCACAAAATATTTACATTAATTGAAAAAAAAAATAAACCTATATATACAACTTAAAACTAATACAGTGCATCAAAAAATTGTTCCTCATCGCTGTCACTGGGTAATGTACCCAAAAGGTTGGCAGCATTGCCACGTTGGATGGCAATGCTCAACCTCTGTGCGAAATAAAAGCCAGCCTTTGGGTCCCGGGAAGTGTCAACCAGGCGCTGGGAAATATCATTATACATATTATACATACATATGACATACCTAGTTATTATTAAGTAAATGCTGTGGTTTCCCGTATTTGGGGGAACACAGCAATCAGCTCCTATGTATTTGTAATTAATGTAAGTGATCTGTGTATCCTCTGTTGGAAATCCAATGAATAAATAAATAAAATACATCTTTTTTAACCCCAGATGCAAAAATGGTGTAACGTAAGTTTAAAACCCGTTAACCCGTAAACCCGTTTTAATGCGGTTTTTTTAGTTGAAAGATGGTCCTTTCGTATAGATAGATAAAAAGTAACAATCTTACATTCGAATTTGGTTGTTTCTGTCCACCAAATATTTGATCCTCTCATAGTTGCCAAGGATTTTATCCTTACAAAATGCAATGATTTGAGCTCCGTCAGGGACACCTAGAATATGGTTTAACAAAATTAATATTTTCTTTGTGTTTTTTTTATTTGCTAGCTTGAACGCGCTTAATACAGAACTGCAGTCGGTCGATTCGGTCCAGAACTGCTGGACCGAATTAATAATGTCAGGACACCTTTCCACACACGGTTGGTTAGCCCCATGCTAAGTTATTAATTAACTTGTGTTATGGGCGCTAACACAACTGATAAACTACATATAGCTACACATATACATATTTATAAATACATATTGTAACACCCAGACCACGGCCAACAACCATGCTCATCACACAAATGTCGACCGAACCGGGAATCGAACCCGGGACCTCAGGTTCGGCAGTCCGGCATGGTGACCATTGCGCCATCAAGGTCGTCGAATTAAAAAACATTCTTTCAAAATTTATCAAATCGCCCATGTATCGAATGGCACCATATTTTTCTGGAGTGCTGCTGGCCAAAGCTAGAAGGTATATAGATATTAATGTGTTTTTCCTTACGTAGTCCTAACTGCCACATGTACTCGACTTCCCGAATGCACTCCGGAATGTAAATACTGAAGTTTATGATATACATATTTGTTGCCGGATTCCGAAGCAGCAGTGGAGCAATCAGACCTAATCGAACCTGAAAGTAACATTATCCATTTTAATTTTTTTGTTCAGAAAGTTATAATTTAAAGTAGGTACTGAAAATATCATCATCAATATCTGCCTAGGCTTTTCCCAAGTATGTTGTAATCTGCCTCCAGTCTAACGGAAGCTTAGTACCAATCTTTTACATGGAGCAACTGCTTATCTGACTTCCTCAACCCAGTTACTCGGGCACACGATACCCCTTCTTAAAAAACTTCAGTTGCTTAAATTTTTGATCATCATCATCATCATCAGCCTATCGCAGACCACTGCTGGACATAGGCCTCTCCAAGTGCACGCCACTGAGATCGATTTTCGGCTTCTCGCATCCAATTTTTGATCGATCGTCATTTATTCATAAATTAAGTACCTGTCCAACATTTTCGGCCCAGGCGTAATGATAAATCAATTCAAATTCGGTGAAGACAATCGTTAGGACATTGTATAATTTGATACAGCGTTGGGTATTCTGAAAGGAGACAGAATTAAATAAGATTAAATTAGGAGAGTGATGAAGAGTACTTATTCTCAAGTCTTCTTCTAAACTAAGGGTTCTATAAGGGTGAATAATTAAAAATCCCGTGTCTTTGAGCGCCTTTGTTCTAAACTAAAATTTGTGTCTACTCCTGGCACTTGTAGTTTCGGTGCTAGTCTATTGTTCGGGGCAAGGGGAATGCTCGACAGCTTTACTGTGGTCCTGGTACATAACGGGCTCCAGAAGGAACGAAGGAAGGAAGGAATGGTGGATTTTAGTCAGTAAGAGCGTAGCGGGAAAGACCATTTGATTATCGCCCGCGACAATCAAATGATCTAAAATTTTATGATGGATCCTCTTTATCTTGTTTTTTGTTACATTTTACTTTTGTTTTCGCTAAAAATAGTGTCAAAGGATGGTAGCTGATGTTTTTTACATACCATATGTGTTATAACTTCATGATGCTTCTTAAAAACATCCATGGGCATGTTAATGTTCTTATCATAGAACCTTATCCACATAACTCGGCCGGCGACTGGTGGCATATTTCTTGGCAATTCGGGTTGCTCCTTTTCTTCATTATATCTAAAGTTATTTATCATAGTATTTGGTTTCTAAAGTATATTTATTTAAATAATAATATATCCTTTTATATTAAGTATGTAGGAATTTCATCTTTATATTTTTATGGGAAAATAGACCTCAATTGCTTCAATAGCCAGTGATATTAGGTATGCGGTACAGAACCCCTAAAATAAATGGAATGGAAAATACCTGTCACGTAAAGCTTCTATTTCAGCCGTGTAAGTACTGATCAAATCATAATACTGATCTTCTAAGTACAAACAGTCTAATTTTAATTTCTCAAATCGTGTTAGAAGATGCAACGCAATTTCTGTTGTTGGGCATTTGTTGACGCTCTGAGGAAAAATATATGGAATTGTAGAACCAAAAACATGACTTACGGTTTAACCAATAATATTACAAACAATGCTTACATTTATCATAAAGTTTTCAAGCAATAATTCTTGATTTGCCACATGGTCTTTGTATATTTTGTAATCCTTATCAAAATCTGGACGCCTGCATAAAAAACGTAAGTTATTGAATTATTTACTGAAATTCAAGAAAGTGCTTTGGTGGCATTAATTGGCCCAAGCTCTCTGACAATTTAAACGTAATTTTTTTTGAATGTTTTCAATATGTTTTATAGAGCTTTCCGCTCGCGGTTTCACCCGCGTCCCGAGATAACTGCTTCCCGTAGCCGGATGGTGTCAAAAACTCCTATGTCCTTTTCCCGGATCTAAGCTATCCCCCCCCTCTAATTTTCAGGTTTAACGATTCAGCCACTCGTTGTGTTATAAAATGTGTAACTAGCACGACTTTCTTTCATATAAATTAACTTATAGATTTTTAAAGTAAACAATTGCTTAACAAAAACATACGTTTACGCTGTCGGGTGTTATTTTTTGATTCCACAAAGAGCTTGGTTAACTTTAAAACAAACCTGTGATCCAAAGCGTCATAGGTTTTAGTAGAAATCGTCTTGAACAATTTATTAAAATTGGTGGCAAATTCCTCAATGCCTTCCAAAGTAGTTTTATTTAACACATAATACGTTATGTATGTGTGGAATAAATCTATTATCTGACAAGAGAAAAATACCATGATTGATTTTAATATGAAACAAGATACAATACTTATTCAGAAATACGCGTAAATTCAAGTTCAAGAATTTAACAATGTTTTTAAATTCTACGTCGCATACAATTCTACTTTCTGATCCGATCGGATATACAATAAGATATTTTAAGTAACTATATATTACAGAAAACATACTTTTTGTAGTCGTTTCCTGAAAGTTTCAAACTTTCCGAAGATATACATTTCGGAACAGTCAAAAGGTCGTTCGTCGGCTGCCTCCATCATTTCTTTCTGTGTCTCATTGTAGCACTCTCGATAGAAGTAATATAAACTTAAGCACAGCTGAAACATAAGTTCATTCATTTTTACGTAAAATCCAACTTTCATAAGAATAAAAAATGGCAATATATTATCTACTAGACTTCGTCCGCGACTTCGTTCGCGTCCTGAGAGAAACTCAGGGCTCGTACAGAAAACAAAGTACCCAACCTACATCTTCAGAGCATCATTTATTCTCATACCAAATTGCACCACTCACAATCAGATCAGCCATTTTAGCATGAAAGCGTACGAAAAAGCTCACGAAATTATAATATTAGTAAATAAGAACTTTAGCTCACTTTAGCTTTGTACATAAAATTGATCTTATCCTGGTTCCAAATGTTCTTCTTCCCATTATTCGTAAGATAATCCATACACATGTTGAGAATTTGATTGGTGATTTTGACCAACAACGTAGATATTTGTTTTGTAGTGTTATAGTATCGAGATGTGGCAAATATCATACGAATTGTGTATAATAAGCCAGGAATGTACTGTTGGGTGGTTGAAGGATCACATCTGGAAACCATATAAAATTTCATATTGAGATTGTAGATTACTAAGTCATTTTTTTGTGCAAACACACAGACATGTGTCGGTGGCGAGTTTGTTGCGCCACTCTTCCCGGTAATAACACATAGGAAGTGGTGAAGGGTGGACGTTTTAGGGGCTGTCTTATATAATTCTGAAGTTCGAAAATGCTGTTTTTCAGCTTGCTTGGATAAACGATTTTTGATTTTGAATAGTAAGTAAATATCGTAATATGACAGAACGTTAGTACCTATATTTTGTTTTAAAGTAAACCGAACAAAAGTCAAGCCAAACCCTGAGAATCAAATACTTAACTGTTTTTTTTTACAATAACTAATAATGGTAGAAAAATAAGCGCTCACCATAATTGAAAGCAGTACTTTATCTACAAAGGTTTATATTATTGTTATATCGTATTTACCTGTACAACGGTTCACAATACTTCTCTAAAGCATATAAATATTTCACATTATCAAAAGCTTCATTATAATAGTCAGTGACTAGATTATCCAACTGGCGCCATTTCTAAAATGAAAATAAATCGCGTTTTCATTCCTAGAAGTTTTCAACAATTTCCAGTAAGTAGACAAGGACTGAACTACTGATATAAATAAGGATCTCTGTCCATTTAGACCAAAGGGACGGAGAAATAAGGTCCAGACTCCAACAAAGCGAAGTGATGAAGTTTTTAAACATCCAATAGAATTCCTCCACTCAGGGACACTAGGGTGGGCGGAGACAAGACAATTTAATGAAAAAAAACTATTGAATTTATGAAAACTGTCGGGTCTGCGCCTTAAGCATTCTTTCTTAATTTTGAGGAGTTACTATATAGATAGAATAAGGAAAGGATGCTCTGCATCTCTTTTATTTAGAGATGATTCGATATGGAATATCATAGGATTCGTTCGTTATTTGTACTTCTTAATATACTTCTTTACGCACTACCCTATAAGTTTTATAAGGGACTACCCTTATGAAAGTTTCACTTAAAAATCCTTGTCTCTAATTTTTCAATAACTCATCAGAGAGCATCAGTTGGGAGACACAAGATAGAACAGAATCTTAAAACATAGCCAAAATGCTTAGCTGAATCGATAAATTAGTTCCGGATCAATTATATTATTCCAAGTTATATTGTGGGTTTCTACAGCATCTACCTTCAAAAGTTTCGACTTAGCCCGTATCAGCGTGTGTATGTACATCATAGTGGGTTCGCTCTTGATGTGCTCTATGATAGACGTGAAGGTGGTAAGCTGTCTCCTCCAGTGGTCCAGCTCAGCTAACGGACCTATGTTGGAGGGCTCCCGACGTAGCTGTTGACTCTGTACTAGAACCTGAACATAAACAAACATGTGCCGGCGATAAATAATCGATATAAATTCAGGTGGTCGTAGTCAGGTACGGGAGGCGCAAATAAATGATTTGAGGATTTTTTCATTTACGGAATATCTGATAACCTGGAAAAACGGACCTACAATTTGTGCGAGTCTTTGCATGCATGCTATTTAACGTTAATTTTTTTAAAAAAGAACTCTCAACCCAGTTACCTGAGCTAGGCAACATAATACTCCTTGTAAAGTCTGGTTACAGAGGGACACCACAATCTACCGTGTCTTTTAAAATACCACATAGGTATCAATTGGTCATATTTTATCTGCCAAGTCTCTATGTTGAACAACAAACGTAAATAGGTATGTTTAAAAAGTTAAATAATAAAAAAAAAAGTTATATGTTTACCATAGTAATCTGCCTGATCCATTGCTTAACATAGGAGCATATCTCTTCGAGCACAGCAGTTTTAGTTATAGCAGCTTTCATTTTCTCTTCATCCTTTAATTCATCCTCATACAATGCAAGATTAATTTTAAATCTTGTACAGCAGTCCAGATCTACTTTTGTTTCTGAAATTGTTATTGGATCACGTTTTTTGGATTGTTTGAGTAAATATAGAAGAGGAATCATTTTTTCTTTGTTTGTTCCCCAATGTCTCCGAAAGTACTGAACCGATTTGAAAAATTCTTTCACTGTTGAAAAGCTAGGCTATCCCCGAGTAACATAGACTATATTTTGTTCGGTAAGGGAAGAAGTTCACCGGGACGCGGGAGGAACCGCGGGTACAAGTACTAAACCTTATTATAGGCACAACAACATGTTGCTCATGCCCTGTAGAGTTTTGTGATTCGGAAAAGCAGAGGCATTTGAAGACAGTTCTACAGTTGTAAGAAAAATAAAGTAAAATGAACTAACTTGCAAGATAGTCATTGAACAGCATGATCTTCGAAATATAAGTCTTTATTATATCCTTGCTGTTAGGATTGGGTGGGTTGATGTCGCCCCATCCTTGGCACGAATTGAGAGCTGGCATATAAACACGAGTCATGGTGTTGTATATGCCTGATACAACATTCGCGCTTTCTGGATTTATATCGAATACCACGAAGTAATAATCCTGAAAAGTTCAACAGTGGGCACAACCACTTTTTTTTACTATTCTTAATACCTACGCACCCGGAAACGAAAGATTTCCGTACGTTGACCTTATATCTCACGCTTGCGCAGAAACCAACATGCGAACGTGACAGCAATGCAAATACGCGGGTTAAACAAAGACAGAATTACATAGGTCAACGTACGAAGTTATTTTGTTTCCGAGCGCGTGGTTTAGGCTACGTCTACAAATTTTATTTGCAAATATGATCGTGCATTCTTTTCGATTGATAGTCAAGGCTACATTGCCAAAGTTGAGGAAAAGTAAACTATTCATACTTGCAAATCTCATGAAGACTGATGTACCTGTTTAGGTTTAGGTCTCGCGATTGCGAATATTTCTATGCGAAAACCTAACCCTGGTGTCCATAGGTTTTTCTAATGATGTTCTATTATGTACAATATAAGGAGGCAAATTAATTAAACAATAATTACATCGCCAATATTCCTTGCATCAATAGCTTTGGTTTTGAACCTGTACATGGCAACACACTTTCCCTCAGTGCCAATAGTGGACGCATCGGATAAATACGTCCTTTCCATTTTACCCTTCTGATTGGGAACAAAGCGACCGGATTCTGGAATGTTGAATAAACATTTGATTATTGCAACTACATATATTGTATTTACTCCTTTTCTTCTTTCGGTTAGTTAATGAAGAAGTATTTTTTTTTTTTTAACGACGTCAAAAATCATCAAATGACCCCTCCCGCTGTGGGTTAGCAGCGGTGAGGGAGTGTCAGACTCTTACTGACTAAAAACCGTCGTGTTCCGTCATAGACCTTTTATGTACCAGGGCCGCGGTATCTCTTTCGAACAACCCGCAGCAATGAAGAAGTACTTGATTAGATAACCAATATTGCAATCAACTGATGTCAATCTATACTAATATTATAAAGCTAAAGAGTTTGTTTGTTTGTTTGTTTGATTGTTTGTTTGTTTGTTTGAACGCGCTAATCTCAGGAACTACTGGTCCGATTTAAAAAATTCTTTCAGTGTTAGATAGCCCATTTATCGAGGAAGGCTATAGGCTACTTTTTATCCCGGTACGGGAAGTAGTTCCCACGGGATGCGGGTGAAACCGCTGGCAGAAGCTAGTATTCTATAACGTTAAACTTGAGTTTCTAAAAAAATATTTTAATTAAAATCTTCGTTGAAAAGAAAAACCGCTGTACCTTTTTTTTTTTTTTTTTTTTTTCCGACGTCAAAAATCATCAAATGACCCCTCCCGCAGTGGGTTAGCAGCGGTGAGGGAGTGTCAGACTCTTACTGACTAAAAACCGTCGTGTTCCGTCATAGGCCTTTTATGTACCAGGGCCGCGGTATCTCTTTCGAACAACCCGCAGCCCCGGCAGGCCTTGGCCCTGCTGGGCCCCGCTGGGGTTGCTGACAACGCGCGCCGTCGACACGGGTCTGTCGTCTAAGCAGACAGAGGGACGATGAGCCACCCGAACTCACCGCCCACAGACCCACGCCTACGGTGGCCGGGAGTCATCTCGCGACACCCGGCGCCCATGGTGTCTACCTGGTCCAGCGCGGCGGCCGGGATGAGAGGTGCGAACTCTCTGGCGTTCCGCCTCCTCCTTCTCGAGCATGACCGCTTCGCAGAAGGAGGCGACGGCATCCCATTCCCTCTCGCCCCGGACCATGGCCTGAACCAGGGCCGGACGCGAGAGGTCGCCGCCGCCCAAAGCCTCGACGAGGACCCGGCGGTGCCCTTCCCATGCGGGGCACACCTGGACTGTGTGGTCCACCGTGTCCTCGGGGCTGTCCGCACAGTGGTGACACCCGGGCGCCTCCTCACGACCGATGCGGTGCAGGTACCTCCCGAAACACCCGTGTCCGGTGAGGACCTGCGTCATGCGGTACGTGAGGGCGCCGTGACTCCTCCCGAGCCACTCCTCAAAGAGGGGACTTACCGCCACGATGGTGGCGTGCCCTGCACTGGGTTGCGACAGTCGCTCCCTCCAGGCCACCATGAGATCGCGCCGGAGCTCCGCCCGCTGCGCGACAACTTGCCGCGGCAACGGGGTTTCTCCCCGGCGCTGAGCCTCCTCGCGCCAGTCGTACAGGCGCAAGAAGACCCTCGCCTCCAGATCCCACGGTGGCAGTCCAGCAAGTAGGCCAGCTGCTTCGCGGGAGATCGTGCGGTACCCCCGGATTAGCCTAATGGCTATCACCCTTTGGGGCACGTTCAGGTAGTGTTGGGCGTAAATCCAACAAATAAATAGTAAAAACTCGTATGGTAGAAATATGGTATATTGGTTGTTAAAATGGTAATGGTTAATGGTATGAGTAAACGCGGCTTGGTTGGTGACCGATCGTTAACTAACTTTATAATAATTTTAATATTATAACTAAATATTTGGGTCAGCGTGGAACTGCTGACTGCGCGCGCGATTGTCATCAATAAACTGTACTTTGTACATATTCCCGGGGGACTGGATGATGAGGGTGCATGGTGATACAAGATGATAAAACAATAATATGGTGCAATAAACAAGATGATAGTAACATAAAACTCTTAAATATTCAATTTATTACAGTCTCTATTCCACTACGCTAAAACTGAATGAATTTGGGAATTTCACTTTATTCACTCGGGCATATAAATGGTCCGTCGCACTCGTACTAGGATGGTTATTCATTCTAATGTATTCATCACTAACACTAAAACACGGGTTATTTTGACTATGGCACTGGTGTCAGCTATATGGCGGGTTCTCGGTTGCGGTTGGGGCGGTGGCAGCGTTCGGGACGTTGGCGTCGCTTCCGCGCGCCTCTGTACTCGCGCGCGGATCCTCCGCACTCCGTACGCCAAGCATGTTAATAGAATAGCTCCAGCAAGTATATAAATCGCGATGTAGTGGTGAACATCATGGTAGTTGAAAGATGTATCGTCTTCTAGCTCCTTTTTGGTGTTATTTTTTACTTGATCGATTTTATCACCGATCGTTTTTAATTCCCAGCGAATGTCTGTGTGGTTAGTGTCGATTTCATAAACATGTAAGGGCAAGGTCACATTTACAATATTGTTAATGGTAGGTATATCAATGTTTATGATATCTGGTTTCAACTTTAATTCATTGCTCGACTGTCTGCGCGACAGTAATGTGATTCCGTCGTCTTTGATGACGCATCCACTTGCTAATGCTAGTATCCCGACCTTGTCCAATCGCTCCATGGTAATTTGATCGTCACATATGACTTGTATGGAGCATTGGCCGCAACAAGAATACAAGTAATTGTTTACCTTGTGTAATTGTACCCAGGTATTCTTGCACTTTCTACTTTCCGTCTTACAACTTAAGGACTCAATTTCTGTAGCACAGTAATTTGGTTCTGTTTTGGTTATTGAAATAGGTATTTGATGGGCACAGAGCAAGATGTCTAAATCGTAATGAACGCATTGTTGTAGTTGTAGACTAGATAGTGGTATTTGTAAGTCCTTTTGGTAGTTGATTGCCAATAGATCAGATGCAATAATTATTTGTCGCATTTTGTCGCCGATTGCTATTGGAATTGGTGTCAATTTGTATACTTCAAACGTGTCTCTGCCTACTAACGGTAATTTTATTTCGAATATCAAATTGTCCCCTGTAACTCTTGTTTTAACAGTTAATAAATGGTAAAGTTTGGTTAAATCAGCCTGAATGTTAACAATAATTCCTTAGACATGTGGGCTGAGATGATATGAAGTTCTTTGGTTAATTGTTCTGGTTGTAGTAGATGTATGTTGAATGTACCATGGAATATGTCAGTGATTGTGTTCAATAACATTTGTTGTATATCCTTCAGGTTCATAAGTATACCGTTGGCTGATATTGAAGACAAAGTAAATTCATTGGTATAAGCGTTTTCCGATATTTGTTTCTGCATACTATTAGTTAAACTATCTATTTTATTAAGGTGCTGGTTAAAATTCTTATGCTGTTGTCTTACGGTTTTTTCCATTCTCTTTATAACATTAAACTCTGATTCAATTATCGATGTTTGATTTTGCAGTAATTGGTTAAAATATTTCTGGTTGCCCCGAAGCTTAATCAAATCTTGTTGGTATTGTTGTGCGAAGTCATCGTCGAGTACTCCAAACAAACTGTGAGCTATAGACCCCACAGCATTCACTAAGCCACGGCGACGAAGATGGTGCCGTTCTGGTAACTGTCCATGGTTGGTTAGAATTTCATTATAATGGGCTAATTCATCTTGACAATGTCGCAGATGTAACAGAACTAGTTGACAGTGAGATATGGTTTGTATTTTTTGACAACAATTATCTAAATGGTCTATATACTTTGTGGCTAATGATACGCCTTCCCAATAAGCAGTCATATCATAAAATACTACCAGTTTCCATTCGTCTCTAACCAATCTCATGTTACTGATTTTATCGAAGTAAATGGTTTGGTTATCTGGCAGCTTTTTTTTATGGAGAGTACAATGAGATGGCGACACCAACAGCATAAGCACCATAAGTGCCATGGTTAAAATGCTACATTTCGTCGACTTGCTCGTTCTTCGACGTGGTGGTGACTCATCGCCTTTTCCAGGGTCCACTTCAATTGTCGTTCTTTGTTGATTTATATCGGTTGGTACATTTGGTTGGTTCTCTTCTTGGTGGATTGGAAGGATTGACAGTTTGGTGATTGGTCTTTTTATTATGCCTCCTTTGGTTTTGAGCGTGACTACTCTAACAAGACCGTCATCGCCGGGATGAATTTCTAATATTCTTCCGAGGGCCCACCTCCCTGGAGCCACGTGTACGTCTTGAATAATCACTATGTCATTAACTTTAACATTTTTATGAGAATGGTGCCACTTGGATCGCATATTTAATTGGGTTAAATACTCAGATTGCCAACGTTTCCAAATATCTTGGTTAATTTTCTGGACGAGTTGCCATCTGGTACGTTCGTCTTTCTCTGACTCTATTATGGTTAATACTGGTCCACTGGCCAGAAAATGCGACGGTGTCAAAAAATTTAAATCTTCTGGATCTTCCGAAATGGCACACAGTGGTCGTGAATTCAAGCAGCCCTCTAACTGTGTCAATAGTGTCGAGAATTCTTCGTAGGTTAGCTTTTGGCTACCTAGCACTCGACGTAGATGGTATTTAAGGCTCTTGACGGCGGCCTCCCACAGACCTCCTGCGCTTGGCCATGAAGGCGCATTGAAATGCCACTCTATTTGCATTTCTGCCAGATATTGGTGAGCAATTTGGTCTATGGTTTGAGTCAAATTGCAATACTCCCTTTGTATGGTGTTGTTAGCTCCAACAAAGTTGGTTCCGTTGTCGCTATATATGTGCCGAGGCGCTCCTCTTCGAGCTGACATTCTTCGAAGTGCAGCTATAAATGTTGATGACGTGAGGTCCGACACAAGCTCAAGATGAACTGCTTTGGTGGCCAAGCATACAAAAACAGCTATGTAACCTTTACTGCATTTTATGCCGCGGCCCTTGTTACTTTTTACTTCTACATAGCCGGTAAAATCAACACCCGTATGGAAGAAGGGTCGTGTCTGATTTATCCGGGGAGCTGGTAAGTCGGCCATTAACTGGTTTTGGTTTTCAAATTTAGCTCGTCGGCATATGACACAGTTACGTAAACGCTTCTTTACGGCATTATTTCCTCCTATAATCCAGAATTTCCTCCTCAACCAAGCTAACGTAAGGCGAGGTCCTCCATGGAAGGTCATTTTGTGTGCGTGGTCAATAAGCATGTCAGTAAACTGATTATTGTGTGGTAATATCATCGGATGCTTCATGTCTTCACTGAGATTGGCATGTTTTATTCTCCCGCCAACTCGTAAAACATCTTCAGAGTCAATGTAAGGGTGTAATGGTAATAAACGACTTTTTGAACTCAACTTAGTCTGGTTTTTAAGATTGGTAATTTCTTCATAAAATTCTGTTCTTTGTACGTGCATCACTAATTGGTTAGCGGCTCTATTCAATTCTCCAATGGTTAGGTATGTTGGTTTGTTATTGTTATTTGAGAACGCACGTAATATCCACGCGAGTACTCGACACGTTCGTAAAAAGGTACTGTTGCTGGTTATCAAGTTACTTATGACGTCATTTTCATATGGTTTGGTGATAACATTGGTTTGGTATTGTTTTCTAGTTTCTTCTTGCGTGTAGTATTTTGGTTTCTTGGAATGAGGATTTGGTTTCAACGTTAGGAGCCAGTTAGGACCACTCCACCAAATGGGATGTTTTAACAATTGCGCAGCGGTTATCCCTCGGCTTGCACAATCGGCAGGATTTTCGTCAGATTTAACGTAACTCCAACGTTCAGGTGGTATACATTTGACGATTTGGTCAACTCTATTAGCTACGAACGGTTTCCAACGGTTCGGGTTACCGTTAATCCACCCTAGTACCGCTGTGGAGTCTGACCATCCGAATGTTTTAATATGGTGCTCTGTGAGACACGATTGCACTTTGTTCATTAATTTCGTCATTAATTGTGCAGCACATAATTCCAATCTTGGTAACGTCACATCTTTGGTCAAAGGTACTAGACGTGACTTTGCAGCAACCAGTACCACTGAGTTGTGCGTCTTACAGTAGATAACACAGGCGTAGGCCTTGGTTGAAGCGTCGCAAAATCCATGCAGCTCGATGTTATCGTTTTCATGGCATTGCAACCATCTTGGTATTCGTATGTCATTTAGCTGTTGTAGGTCTAGTTTATTTTGGTTCCAATCATTGTGAATATTTTCTGGTAAACTATCATTCCAGTTGAGGTTTAGTTGCCAAATTGACTGAAATAGGAGTTTCAATTTTGTGGTTACAGGGGAGAGCCATCCCAGGGGGTCAAATACTTTCGATATCTCTGAGAGAAGCTCTCTTTTGGTGATGCGTTCATCATACACAAATGGTAACATTTTTAATTCAAAACTAAATTGGTCAGTGGATGGTGTCCATTTCAATCCTAGAGTCTTAGTTGGTTCCTCCTGTTTGAACTGAAATGAGTTTTCATTATCGTTTGGAATGGTTTCTAGTAATTCTGTTTCATTTGATTTCCATTTACGCAGATTAAACCCACCGGCCTTAAATAATTCGATTAATTGACCCTTAATCCTTTTGGCAGAGTCGAGATTGTGCTGCCCATGTAGGACGTCGTCCATGTACAGATTATTTTCCAGGACCTTCGCTGCTTCTGGATATTTGTGGGCTTCATCTTTAGCTAACTGCTTCATAGTCATGAGCGCTAGAAATGGTGCCGCTTTGGTTCCATAAGTAACAGTTGTTAATTGGTATTGGCTCAATGGCTTGTTCGGAGAGTCTCTCCATATGATTTTCTGGTACTGCTGGTCATCTTCATTTATGATTATCTGGCGAAACATCTTCTCAGCATCTGCTACATAACCTACTTTGTACTGTCTCCATTTTATAATTACAGATAATAGGTCAAGTTGCAAGTTGGGTCCGCTGTACATGAGGTCATTCACACTATATCCAGTAGATGTTTTCGCTGACCCGTTGAATACAACTCGTATTGCAGACGTTGTTGATTCGCTGCGTATTACACAGTGGTGTGGTAAAAAGTACTCTATGGTTTGGTCATTACGACTTATTTTCATGTGACCAAGGTTAAAATATTCGTTCATAAATTGTTTGTAACCAGCTGCTATTTGGTTATTTTTTCTAAATTTTCTTTCTAATTGGTGAAATTGAGCTATGGCCTTTGACTTAGACTCTCCCAATACTTCCTTTACTTCCGGTTTCATTGGCAATCTTACAACATAACGGCCATCTGGTTGACGTTTAGTTTCAGATTGATACTGTTGTATGCAGTATAAATCTTCTCTAGATTGGTTATCCGGTTGGTCTGTCAAATCTTCTATTTCCCAAAACTTTTTTATATCGTCACAGTTGTTCAACACCACGTTACAGTAGTACGATCTCACGTTACCACATAAGATCCAGCCTAGTTGCGTCTGTTGTGCGATGGGTTGTGATTGATCTTCCTTTATAATGCCGTGTAGGATAATTTCAGAATACACCTCTGCACCTAGTAATAGGTCGACAGGGCGGCTTTGGTTGAATTCAGGGTCTGCGAGTTGTATATTTTTGAGGAACTGCCAGGATGGTTTGGTGAAAGATTGGTTTGGTAGCTTTTTGATTAAGTTTTTCATTATTAATACATCAATATTCGTGGTAAACTCGTTATGTTTTGATGCTGTACAGCCCGCGGCCGTACCGAACGTGCCCATACCGGGGCCCCGTAAAGGGCCATGGACCGCATGACCCCCGCGTAGAGTTTGCGGCAGGGGGCGTTTGGGCCGCCCAGGTTGGGCAGGAGCCGCTTGAATGCAGCACCTGCCTTCTCCAGTTTGGGGCCCAAACGTCGGAAATGCTCGACGAAGTTCCACCGGCCGTCGAGGACGAGTCCCAGGTATTTCATCGCCCTCTCGACGCCGATGGTAACCCCCCCCACCGTGACTTGGGAGCCTGAAGGTGGCGCGTTCCGAAGCCCATGAAAGCACATGGCCTCGGATTTGTGCAAGGCCACCTCCAGGCCCAGCAGCTGGATCCTCTCGATGACTGTCGCAACCCCGCGCGTCATTATGTCGGCCGCCTCCTGGTGCGACCTCCCTTGTGCCAGAACCAGCGTGTCGTCAGCGTAGCAGACCACGCTGACGCCGCTAGGGAGGTCGGCGCGCAGCACCCAGTCGTAGCCGATGTTCCACAAGAGCGGCCCCAGTACCCAGTGGCGGGGCAAGACCTAAATTTGATGTGGGCAAGACAGATTTCGCGAGGCCCTAGACAAAGCAAAAATTACGTAAAACGTAGCCCAATCGTACATAAGTTATTGCTGGTTGGTTGGTGAAGGCAAAAATGCGGGAACATTGCTTCTGATAACGCGAGCGAAGCGAGCGCGAAATTTTTTGTAATATTTTAGAACTCAAAGCAAAAATTACGTAAAATGTAGCCCAATCGTACATAAGTTATTGCTGGTTGGTGAAGGCAAAAATACGGGAACATAGATTCTGATAACGCGAATGAAGCGAGCGCGAAATTTTTTGTAATATTTTAGAACTCAAAACAAAAATTACTTAAAATGTAGCCCAAACGTACGTAACTCTTTGTTGACGCCTATGTACTAAAATTTTGCTAGGGTAGACTAAAAAATGTTGACACTGACAATGAAAACTACTGTAAAGTGAAGCAAGCCCGAAAATTTTTGAGTTTTGGATCACTGAAAGTCCTAAACATAGTAAACATTTATAATAAAAGGCAACTGTGAAGTGAAGAAGCCGCGAGCGAAGGGAACGCGAATTTTTGTGAGTATTAGGACATTAAAAGTAGCTACATGTGATAAAAAAAGTGTAAAGTAAAGAAACCGCGAGCGAAGCGAGCGCGAAAATTTTTGAGTTTTGGGACGTAAAAGTAGTGTTTGTTCGAGAATTTCTCAAATTTAACGCGGAATTAAAAACAAATTAAAAGAAACCGTGACTGGATCGACAGTCAGCTGTGTTTCTTCGGTGCTCCAACTTTTTGTTAAATTGAGAACTCTAAAAGTAAATGTAGAATAAATCTATACTAATATTATAAAGCTAAAGAGTTTGTTTGTTTGTTTGATTGTTTGTTTGTTTGTTTGTTTGAACGCGCTAATCTCAGGAACTACTGGTCCGATTTGAAAATTTCTTTCAGTGTTAGATAGCCCATTTATCGAGGAAGGCTATAGGCTACTTTTTATCCCGGTACGGGAAGTAGTTCCCACGGGATGCGGGTGAAACCGCTGGCAGAAGCTAGTTAGAAATAAAAAAGAAACCGCGAGCGAAGTGAGCGCTTTTTTTTTCTTCGACGTCTGCAGCAAAGTTGCTTGTCCCTAAAACCGCTACTCTATTGTTATGCGCCTAGCGACTGCGTTGCGTACTTTGATTTGATTGCTTGGCTTCCTAGTAAAGAAAGTAAACAAATAGAACCAGGGATACCCCGCACTCTGGTCGGTGGCAAATGTTGCCAGACTAAGAAAACATGTTTCACAACAAAATTGATTTATATCTTTTATTTTATTCTCGCTTTAAAAATTTTTGAGGCGCGAGGCCCCTTGTACCGCGAGGCCGTAGGCGGTGGCCCACGTCGCCCACGCCTAACGCCGCCTCTGCCAGTACCGACCCCTGCGGAACACCGCACGACATTTCTCGCCGGTTCCATTCCCCGTTGTGACCAGGGTAAATGATGGACCTATCCGACAGATAGGCCTCGACCACGCGACGAAGGTAGGTCGGCACCCGGTGATACCGGAGTGCCTCCCTGATGCAACTCCAGGGAAGGATGTTGAAGGCGTTGGCGATGTCAAGAGACACCGCCAAGACGACCCCCCCCCGGGACACAGCATCCCCCGTCGTGAGAGCTCTCACGCGCATGATGGCGTCCACCGTTGAGCGCCCCTTGCGGAAACCGAACTGGTGGTCCGCAAGGTCCGGCCCTATCCCCCCAAGGTGCGCGACGAGGCGGTGTGCGACAACTCGCTCAAAGAGCTTGCCCACCTCGTCGAGCAACACGAAGGGCCGGTATGCGGACGGAGAGTCCGCAGGGCGCCCCGGCTTCCGAATGAGGACCAGTTTCCCTGTCTTCCAACGAAGTGGGAAAACCGCTGTACCTACAGTTTACCAAACAATATAATATGATATGACAGCAATGGTTGGCGTTCGTTGGGGAAGGCTTTCGGAAAGAAAACCGCGCTTCTAAAGAAAATTTATTGTGTACCTACCTAGTTATTCTAATTAATAAAACTTATGAAGTCTTCATTGCATTTCTTACCCATTTTTACAGGGGGCAGCATGGCATCACACAAAACCACACAATGTCTTCCACCTTCTGCGATCGCGCTGTCTAAAAGCTCTATGTGTACATCTGAATCATAGACACCTTCCTGCAACGGGATAAATAACCTACAATAGTACCTATATTAGGCCGTACACTTCATCATCAGCCTTTTTAACAGAGAAGAGCGTTAATCGCCATGTTTTGGCGATTTCAGACTTTCAGGTCTAATAGAGATATTTTCTTTCAGCTTTACTCAGTCGTTATTGACCAAAATACCTACAAAAAATTAGAAAGTACCTACCTACTTACCAACACATCGAATGTGCCTGGAATCTAAACCACACTCGTAAGTATTTAGGAGACAACTTAAACTTACCAAGACATATTCTTGCGGTTTATTTAATATCGCAGCAGCATTCTCTAGTAAATATCTGTGTTGTTGTTTGAGACCACCGATACGATTATTCCGTGCATCTTTAGCTTTGGCCTAAAAGCAAAATAGATAATTCTCGTATTTACGACTAGGTATAAAGTTAATAGTTAGTTAGATATATGTATAGAAATACAGGTATGGTAAGATATGTAGGTATAGGTGCAAAAATATAAATGAAATACCGAGCATGAATGTGAATGTGTAAAGTCCGTAAAGAAAGAGGGGACGACCAAAACATCGATGAGTGAATCTTGTGAATAATAAAATGGCTGAAAAGAATGTTAGTTAAGTACCAACAGGTAAATGATTACGATAAAATTAAAACTATTTACTTACTTGCTTGTCTTTATAAGACTCGTGACCCAACGCCAATGTGCTCATAGACAACCTGCTCCTCCTCTGAATTCCCGCTATTCGCGAACTGAGATCAAGTATGGCTTCCAGGGCAGCCTTATCAACTTCGACACGTTCGCCATCGGTAAGCGACATTTTTCGAATAGATGACGCCTTCTTGGCCAATTGTTTGGACACATCGTCGACCATAGCGGCATGGTCAGCAGCTTCGTCCTCAGTAATCTCGACAGACTTCCTCTGTCCATCAGGTGCTGTGCCTTCAAGCCCTTCTTCACCTCCTCCAGGCGGAGGTTCTGTTTCCTCGCCACCTTCCATGTTTTTCTAATACTATTTAAAATTATATCCAAATATAATTTTACAATTAATATTTATTTTTTATAATTAATTCGTTCAATATTGTACAAAATTAATATTCAAATGTACAAATAAACTTCAAAGTCATTGTCATTTTTAATTCTTAATTTGAAAACATAAAATAGACAATTGTACTGCCAGTAGAATCTGAATAGTATTCTCACAGCAAAAACCATTGTATGTACCCTCTTTTCTTACATTTCTTACAGGATCTTTGTACAAATACCTCCCTAAATGCCTGCAGTTGGGCCTACGAATATAATATATAACACTGGTGTAGTAGGTACCTACACCAGTACACAACTGGTAAAAACCTATGTATTCAGCCACATTAAAAAAAAAAACAACGCAAAAGACTAGACTCAATAGGGAATAATATGAAAACAATACGTTAGTTAATATCATCTGATGTCCTCCTAGCCGATTATCGGCTACGGTGGCTGTTCTCATGTAAGGAGATAAGCCAACTGCGCATGACATATTATAGTGCACAAGCATTTGCGCAGACACAGGTGCACTCCCTATTCCTTCACTCTCATAACCCGATGGGACGGCAATCCGACACGGCCGGAGAAAGATCAGGCGCAGGACCGACATTAACGTGCTCTCCGATGCACGGGTGAATCAATCACCAACTTCCAGACCACGGGCAGCTTTGTGAAAGTTTAAGAAAACCCACAAAGCAATTTCGGCCCGACCCGGGAATCGAACCCGAGACCTCGAGCACAGCAGCCGCGCTTGCGACCACTAGACCAACGAGGCAGTCTAATATCATCTATACCAATATTATAAAGAGGAAAACTTTGTTTGTTTGTTTGGTTGTAATGGATAAACCCAAAAACTACTGGACCGATTTAAAATATTCTTTCACCATTAGAAAGCTATATTATCTGCGAGTAACATAGGCTATATTTTATTCCGGTGCGGGCGAAACCGCGGGAAAACGGCTATTTACTTATAAAGGCTAAAAACTAAAAGCAGGAATGTTCGCTGAAACTTTAAATATGCATTCTACAAGTACGGTAGAAAGCGTCCTGATTGATGATCAAGTAATAAAAGAAGTACATACTTTTATTTCATTCATAAAATTAAATATATATTTTTTAATTATTTTCACAAGGAGAGCTAGATTATTGTAACAGCGTCATCTAGTAGCTCTATAAAACCCAACATCAGCAAAGCATAGACAATCAGCTCAGCAAAAAAGCAGCAGTATGTTCCTAAATAAATGATAGATGGCATTGTGAATGCCATTGACAATTTGACAGCAAACTAATTCGCTATCTGTGGTAACTTAAAAACGAGTTTCAGTGTTGCCAATTTAGCAAATTTTATGCTAGATTTGGCATATTTTTATGTCGTTTAGCATTTTTATAAGTTATTTAGCAAATAGCATATTTTTTGGCATATAAAATAATTATGAATAACAAGTTTACTTTCCTTTTTTAAGTCCAAATACTTCAAAAATATATACCTATATAAAATATACTGTAATCATCAGTAGAAGAAACTTTAAAAGCAGTCAAGCCTTCTCTAATCGATATTGCCCAAGAATTCCGAGTGGATGCAGCTACAATGGATAGGCTCATGTCTCAATGGAGAAACATAGTGCACATTAAATGGGAACGCACATCTTCCACTGTAGAATTCTGGAATGAAGTAATTGATTACAAAGATGCAGCTGGTAATAACCCCTTTGCAGATTTATCTCAGTTAGCAATATTATTATTATCACTACCTCATTCCAACGCAGAAATTGAACGCGTTTTCAGCCAAATGAATATAATCAAAACTAAACTTCGCAACCGTTTGTCGATAAAAACTTTAAATGCCATTCTATACGTCAGATTCGGCCTAAAGAGGGCAGGGAAATGCTGCTATTCTTACACAGTTCCGGATAACGTACTGCGCTCTATAGGTACCAAGGAGAGTTATATTCTTGAGAATAAGGCTTCCACGTCTACATGCACATCAGCTGCCGAGCCTGCCGATGAAGACGAAGATATTAACATTTTATTTAGTAACATAGTAGATTAAAACGTAGAATAAATCAAAATTTTGTTGATTAATAAACATTTAAAATTAAATAACGTTGTATTTGACATTGAAAAATGTTAGCTTATTTTCTGGCAATATTATAAAGCAATTAGCATAATTTTGGCAAAATTTTAACATCAGTTTAGCAAGTTTTAGATTCACCTTGTTGGCAACACTGACGAGTTTATTGTCTTCCGTTTTGTTCCCCAACGGCTCCGCCAGTGAATAAAATAAAATGAAACGTCAATCTCCAAACGGAGAGAATTGATTTGAATTAAATAGTATTCAAGCTGAACGCGTATTCGCGACCTTGTGTCGCCTTATCCAATCGCATTCTGATCTGTAGTTACGGCCGGTGCTTCTGTTTACATCCTATCAACCGATTATACAGTGAAAATTCAGTCGTAAGATTGCCGCGGTTGTCGGCGTATGCCTATTAGAACTACCAAAATAGAATGCAATCGTCGTGTTAGGATGTGAAGGCTCCGTGGATTCGGTGCGAGCTGAGCTGACCTTACATCTGAGTAAAGACATCGACCCACGCTGTTTAATAAAGTGACTCCTACGCGGCACAACCACTGAGGAACTGCGTCGTCTAAACATTACAATGAGCAAAATTATGAGAAATACCAACGTGTCGTGTCGTTAACTTATGCTGTGCTATTTTAAATCTAAGTAAAAGTGTTTATTTTGCTGAAATCTGTGCGTCCGTGTGTCTGAATGAGTCAGTCTGGAGGTGTTGTGTAGTGATTCTGTTTTGCTGGTCAAAACTACAGAATTCCGTCAACAATCAAGGCTACTTTGTTAAGAAACCTGATGTTCTTCAACTCTGCAAACTGGTGCGTAACACGTATTTATAATTATTTGTGTATCTCAATGTCATTTGGTATTTTGTAGATTTCTAGAGGTTACATTGATTTTATTTTTTTGTCGATCTCTTTTTAACGATAATGCAATAACAATTTTTTGCCAAATGATTCTATAATCTACTTATAACAGATTTGTTTGGCTGTATTGTCAAAACTAAAGCAATCATTTAACATGTGCTAAATTGTGTTTCATTAAAATTTGTACATGTGAATGTTTGAACACCTATTTCAATTTCTAAGTTGTTTAATATTGGAAAACTAAAGCCAATAAATTCTTATACTGTATATTTGAGTGCTAATCTTGACTTGAGTATCATTTTCCATCATTCACACTTTTTAAGCAAATTGTAACAAATCAATTTAATTTGACAAACCTTGGAACTCCTTGTTTATGCCTAATTAGTCTCTACTGTTGTTACCTTGGCTATAGATTCAAAATTTCTATTTTTAAATACTATTTTAATACGTAAACAACCATTAAATCTATTAAATGCATCATTTAATTTACTAATTAATCGTTATAGGTAATTGAAGTTAAGCCAATTTAATTTTAAAGCTATTAAAATGCTATTAACAAAACCTTATTCCAATAAGTATTTTTTACTTAAAACTAAATGGAAGATAAGGAAATGCTGTTTCTACCATTCAGACTGAATAAATTGATTAGTCCACACTAGCCACCATAATCAAAGATTTTTCATGTTACACAAATTATTTGCATTTAAAATTATAACAACTAAATGGAAACCCTAACTGTATCAACGAAGTCAGGAAACATTATACAACAAACAACCTCATTAGTAATTAACTGATTGGGCCACTTTCTAACTTATGGTCATTTATGGAAACTACACCGGTCTTTACCGATTGAGCTGTATTATACTTGGTTTTATTTTATCTATCCAACCAGGGAAAGTATATAAAGCACTGTTTTCTGCATATTTTGTTGGTTTTACACATGTTTGCAGGAGCTACAAATTTATGATTTTCATTATTTTTTTTATAACTGTTGTGAAAGCAATATAAATTTAAACAGTTTGATTTCACTGGTAAATTCTCTTGAAAATTCCAATATTTTTAGAATAAATAAGTATAGCTTCAACTGAATTGTACAATCACACAAACGCACTACTTAAAACCACATTGGTTTTCAAGCGTTCAACGAATGATGTATCTCATTAAAACCTCTTAAACACAGGTCTCTTTGCTGCTAAAAGATAATTCTAATACTTTATTGCTATTTAGCAATAACTCAGAACAGCGTACCATTGTGTAACATAGTAATAATTTTACAGTACGTAATTGCAGATGACTAAGTACATATGCAGTTCTTAGCTCAGCACTAAAATTAAAAAGCGTTCTTCATTTCTGAGAATATTCCTCTGATGGCATTGGAATTCAAATGTTTGCGTTGTTGTAATAAGTTGTTATTGTTTGGTATACTAAATTGCTGTATACGTACATATAAGTACAACAAATAAGTATGTCTAATCTACCTTGCTTAATAAATACATAATTTTTAGCATAAAAGGCTGTTATATTAAAGTGTAAGAATTCTTCATAGATAGGTATGATAAGTATCTTATTATTTCACTTCATTTTTGTGTCTGTCATGTGTTGATATAAGGATACGGTAGTAAATTTTGATACTTTTTGTGATCTAAAATCTGGGTCAAATGTATAGGTCATTCATGCAAATCGAATATAAGTTTTTGATTGAATAAGATGATAATACAACTTGTTAAACTATTCTATCAAATCATAACATAGGATTCAAATATTATGACTTAATAAACTTACCTACTCATAGAAAAATGCCAAACACAAATGTACCTTTTATTAATGTTGGGAAAAAGATGTAGTTAAGCTCTGTGCACTTTCTTTAGGTATGAATCTATGAGTTTCTGTGAAAAAGTTCTTGTTAATCAACTAAAGTTATCTAAAAAAAATGCTGTCTTCCAGCATTACTGCAGATGAAACCTGTATGCCTATGGAACCTGAGGATAGCTTCTCAATAGAAATAATTTTTCAAATTGATTAGTTTTAGTTCGGAGCCTTTAGGGTTGAAATCAAACAAACGAAACAAATATTCCTCTGTATGAAATATGTTAGTCTAGATGAGAGAGACCACAACACTACTGCATATTACAACAAAAACTAAAATATACTTATATTTTTGTTACAGTTACAAGAAACATACCAATATGGCAGGAAAAGCCATAAGATAGTCAAATAGTACAACTGAAATGAAAAGTTCCTGTTGAGTTAAGTGAAAATCATTCAAAATAAAAAAGTCTGCGGCTCTGCTGTGCTACAAAGTGAGGATGGATGAAAGCGATGTCATCATATCATCCACCGAGATCATTAAAGGTAGGTCAACATCATTATTGTGGGTCAAAAGTGTTTTTTTTTTCTATTTTTTGTACTGACATTGGGTCAGTTTTTATCTGCTGGAAGCACTGTGGATGAAGTGATAATGATTTTTATGTGACATTTGGCCACTGTATCAAACAATCAATTGATGACTAATCCCAAATTTATTAAAAATTGTTGTGAACTTAATAAAGGTTTTGTTAAAAACATAACAACTACTTTAAGTGTAGGCATGTAGTACACCTTAGCTATTGTCGGTTCTATCAAGTACTTTGATTGAACCAACTCTACTTTGATTTTGGGGTGCTAGATAAATTAAGTGTTAATTTATCTAGACTTTTAATCCAAAATCCTTTATTCTGATGTCCTCGTTTTATTTGTCAGAAAGTTCACGCTAACAAGAGATGTTAACAATGACTGAACAAAAGTTCGTTAATTAAAACCATTGTAGATTGCGCGAATTTTGTTCAGCTGGATTTAAGTATGAGAGGAACTCGCGAGCCGACTCCCACTTGACTGATTTAAATAACTGAATAATACATATGTATTTGATACCTTTCTGTTACCAAATACAGTGTGGCTGACCATCTGGTGTAACACGCTAGGTTCGAAATACTTACTGAGATTTTTATAGCACCTCAAGCGGTTTCTAAAGTCGCAAGTTTCTTCCTTGAAACTTTTGGCAAAACATTGTGACATAGTCCCCAGGCCGGCGAACAAATTTTTTTTTGATACATATACATTTAAGACTTTGTGAGTGCCTTCCTTACGATGAGTCCGACAAACTTTTCGAATGCGCAAATTTCGGTACCGCTGCGTTTTTTAATGCTTGACTCCTGAAATTGTCGATATGACGTCACTATGGCTCTTCGTACATACACGTTTCATCTTTTGAGATTCGTTTAATAAAGTTAACTAGAGAATGGTAGTCAACTTGTCCGATAAAGATCGTGCTGCGTTTGGAGTGTCCACCATCCTGAAAATGTCAGCTCTAAAAAGCTGGCAGTACAAAGTGGGCAAAAATTAAAAAAAAAAGCTCAAAATTTGTTGCTAATTTGTTGCTAATTAGTTGCCAAATAATCGATTTTTTTGCAACAAATTCATTTCCACGTTTTTCACCGGAAAAATCGACATTCAAGCCAGCATGGCCGGTTTGTTAGTCACCGAAGTTCAAGACACCCGATCATCGGGTGTCTATTTAGTTGCTGGTTCTCTGAGAGACATTAATCACCTCTGTGACGAGCAACAAATTCATTTCAACGTTTTTCACCGGAAAAATCGACATTCAAGCCAGCATGGCCGGTTTGTTAGTCACCGAAGTTCAAGACACCCGATCGTCGGGTGTCTATTTAGTTGCTGGTTCTCTGAGAGACATTAATCACCTCTGTGACGAGCAACAAATTCATTTCAACGTTTTTCACCGGAAAAATCGACATTCAAGCCAGCATGGCCAGTTTGTTAGTCACCGAAGTTCAAGACACCCGATCGTCGGGTGTCTATTTAGTTGCTGGTTCTCTAAGTGACAAGGAACAGTTCTGTGACGAGCAACAAATTTATTTCATATTTTTTTCATGAAACAATTGACATTCAAGCGCGCAAAGCAAATAAAAATTTTCTATTTGAAAAAAAAAAAAATTTTTGCACCTCAAATTTATTTTGGTTATACAGCAACAAATTAGCAACAAATTTGTAGTGATTTTGTTTATTTCACCTTTACTTTTATCTTATAATCCATGCCAGCTTATGGTGAAGCTAGCATTGTTGACGATTTCTCGAAATCGGCAAAAGCAAAAAAATCGATTATTTGGCAACTAATTAGCAACAAATTAGCAACAAATTTTGAGCTTTTTTTTTTTAATTTTTGCCCACTTTGTACTGCCAGCTTTTTAGAGCTGAAAATGTCGATATGACGTCACTATGACTCTTCGTACATACCTATTTCATTTTTTGAGATTCGTTTAATAAAGTTAACTAGAAAATGGTGGTCAACTTGTCCGATAAAGATCGTGCTGCGTTTGGAGTGTCCACCATCCTGAAAATGTCGGTATGACGTCACTACGACTCTTCGTACATACCTGTTTCATTTTTTGAGATTTGTTTAATAAAGTTAACTAGAAAATTGTGGTAAGCTTGTCCGACAAAGATCATGCTGCATATGGAGTGTCCACCGTCCGGAAAATATAGATATATTTTAAGATTTGGTATAAAGTACTGACAATTGGTGTGAAGTATGTTAATAGTAAATGTTGCATTTAGAAAGTCGTTTCGAATGATATATGTATCATTACTACAGGAGGGATTTATAAATTCGAAAACATCTATCGATAAAATAATCTTATATAAGCTCTAGCTTCTGAAATACTAACAATTCGCCGAAGTTTTTTTAATATGAAATGTTGCATTTAAAAACGTCTTTTGAATGATGTATAACTTATTACTAGAGATGGGATTTATTTAATTGAAAACATCTATCAATAATTATAATTTTAAATAAGCTCTAGCTTCTAAACTACTAACAATTTGTCGGAAGTATGTTAACACGAAATGTTTCATTTGGAAAGGTTTTTCAAATAATATATAATTTGTTACTAAAGAAGTAATGGACTAGCTTGACAGAACCTACCGATATAATATACTTAGAAAAGCTCTAGCTTTTAAAGTACTAACAATTTGTCGGAGTTATGCTAATACAACCTTGCGCTTAAAAAGATCTTTTGATTGAAATATGGCTCATAACTTCAAGTGTGATGTTATTCCTTAACACAATGTAAAGTATCAATAATATGCCTTAGGTCAGTTATGTCTTCCAAAATACTAAGAATCGGTAACTGGTATGTTAAGACGGAATATAGCGCTTAAAAAGATCTTTCGATTGACATATGGTTCATACCTAGAGGTGGGACATTATTCCCTAACATAGTAAAACCTATCGAAAATACGCCTTATTTGGGCTATATCTTCTAAAATACTAAGAATTGATAAGTGATATGTTGAGACAAAATGTTGCACTTAAAAAGACCTTTTGATTGATATATAGTCCATTAATAGATGTGGGATATTATTCCTTAACATAATATAAACTATCAACAATACGTCTTAGTCAGGCTACTTTTTCTAAAATAGTAATTAAAATTGGTAAGTAGTATGCCAATTTAATATACTTAAATAATGCACGTGAATATTTAAGTCAGAAATTGACAAAAAGGTAAACTTCTTCCAATTGTAATATTTTTTTCTCATTTTCTTGTCGAACTGCCTATTTGACTCACTACATTTGTCGGACAAGTCGATATTTGCAATAAGAATAGTATTATCGATCATTGTTGTATTTGTCCGACATGTATGTATGGGGAGACACAGTGACGTCATATCGACATGTTTCGGATGGTGGACACTCCAAACGCAGCATGATCTTTATCGGACAAGTTGACCACAATTTTCTAGTTAACTTTATTAAACAAACCTCAAAAAATGAAACGTGTATGTACGAAGAGTCGTAGTGACGTCATACCGACATTTTCAGGATGGTGGACACTCCAAACGCAGCACGATCTTTATCGGACAAGTTGACCACCATTCTCTAGTTAACTTTATTAAACGAATCTCAAAAAATGAAACGTGTATGTACGAAGAGCCATAGTGACGTCATATCGACAATTTCAGGAGTCAAGCATTAAAAAACGCAGCGGCACCAAAATTTGCGCATTCGAAAACTTTGTCGGACTCATCGTAAGGAAGGCACTCACAAAGTCTTAAATGTATATGTATCAAAAAAAAATTTGTTCGCCGGCCTGGGGACTAACAAATATACTTACAATTACCTACTTATATGTAGTTTATAGTAAACAAGAATTTCATATTTAATAATTGCGGAATGTTTACGCTTAAAACTGAGAAATATCGCGCTGAACGTACTTATAATCAACTTACCTAAATGTTTAAAAAAACTTCTCTATTACTAAAGTTTTCCCATCCCATCCATTACATCGGGTAGATAGCTACCTATCTTGTTTAGAAGATTAGCTATAATTACAGATTAGATATAAGAAGATAAGTATCGGCATTTAATCGTTAACTTTACACTGATAGCATTGTTTGTTAACATTTGTTTAGCCGACATGTCTTAAGGTAATCTATCTTGAACTTTGTATGGCTGGAATCACAAACAAATCAGGTCTGTCTAGGAAAGATTAAAAGCTTACCCAATCCAATAACTGCCACCATTTTTTGTTTTTATGAGAAATCATCAAATGACCCCTCCCGTGTGTGAGACATTTACTGAATAAAACCCACCATGTTCTTTCTCGAGCCATTTGTGTACCAGGGCCGCGGTAACTCTCTCGAACATTCCCGTAGCCCCGACAGGCTGTAACCTTAAGGGGCTCTGCTGACGAACCTACTGGTCTTAGATATTGTAACGAAACGGAAAATCTATTACAAAGTTCCTCCAAGAGGCACAGGTTTACACCATGAAGTGTATAGTGTATAGCCATCATACAAGTAGTTCAATTCAAAGTAGATTGAATCATAATACGACCGGAAAGTGATGTGTCGCTATAAAGCTAGACTTGAACTATCTACTATTGTCAAAAGAACAATATTATGTACTAAATATCACTGAAAAAACTTCAAACATCATGAAATTCAATTGCATAAGCGTTCCTCGATAAGAAAACTTTTATGTGCATCTTACAAACAAGTATTGGAGTTTCAACTTAAGCTTATTAAGTTATAAATAAGCAGTAAGTGCTAAGTGGGCGGTTCTATCAAGCATGACGTCGTTACAGTTGCACAAATGTTTATAAATACATATGTATGGCTCCATTGCGTCTGACCTTCTAAAAGATTGATAGGAAGGTATATTATTACGTATTATTTGCTAATTTATTTATACTATGTAAACAAACATTGAGTCAAATGTGTATTTCTGGATTGTGGGTGCAATGTGAATCATTGTGTACGTCATACAAAAGTATCGCAAAGAATAAGATAAGGATAGGCCGCTTATGGCACTTTAGAAAAGGTAATAACCGCCTTTTTAACACCCGACGGAAAAAGTAAAAAAATAATAAAAATCCGACACCAAACCCTTACTTCTTAAAGGGAATTCGGGTTTTTGTGCCGGGGGCTTTTGAAATTTTGAAATTTGCAATACCCCATATACGTATAACTCGATTTAAGTTCGAAGATTTTCGGCAGACCCCATGCATATTACCTACATACCTATAATTATTTTTTGACATTGAAAAAGAAAGGCAGTCTTACCCTTGAGATTAAAATTAAGAGTATTCTTAAAAAGCTTGCCTTATCTATACTAATATTATAAAGCTGAAGAGTTTGTTTGTTTGTTTGTTTGTTTGAACGCGCTAATCTCAGGAACTACTGGTCCGATTTGAAAATTTCTTTCAGTGTTAGATAGCCCATTTATCGAGGAAGGCTATAGGCTACTTTTTATCCCGGTACGGGAAGTAGTTCCCACGGGATGCGGGTGAAACCGCTGGCAGAAGCTAGTTAAAAATAAATATTGGCTTAACCTCGAGAAAAAAGAAATCTGAACTTGAAAGCATTTTGTACTATGTTATGAAATTTTTATCGGGTTTCGAGCCTTGAAAAGGGTAATATCAAAGTTATTTATGCCCTCCAAAATTGAAGGGCGGCTGTTTTGATTTAGTTCTTGATAACCATGAAAACCTAAAAGTTACGCACTAAACTAACTTACTATAATTCAATTATCATTAACAAGTCTTTTACTTGAATGTTTATTTTGCTTCCCGAATTTCATAATAGAAAACTAGTCCTTATCAGAATCCTTTATAGTGTAATGTCTACATATTATTGTCTATATAGAAAGGAAGTGTTAGTTACACCACAGATTACTATAATAGTTAGTTACACATTTTATAACTCAAAAATGGCGAACCATTTAAGCTGAAAATTACAGGGGAGATAGCTTAGACTTAGGGGAAGAATATAGGATTTTCGTCACCATCCGGGACGCAGGTGAAACCGCGGGCAGAAAGAAGCTAGTTATAAATACGATTGTGCCATTATTTGTTACGTTTACCTTAAAATATCTGACCGCCTTTAGATAAAATTTCGCTGTAGAAAGGTTAAAGGTTAGTGAAGATGTTTTTAAGACGCGAGTTCAACAACTAGTAAACATGAAAGACAGAAAGAACTAGGATCGAAAAGATAAGTATAGAATAGAAAAAATGCCCTTGTAGCATAAAAAAATGCTTCTTTACTGATTGCATAAAAGGAAAGATAAAATTGGTGCAGGAAACTTATTTTATCTGAAAGAAGTGATAAACTTTCTTGAGCTAGAACACAAAATCCAGCTGAGTCTACGCTAGTCCAATTATACTTTAATCTAGATGGGCATGGATGGGATGAAGGGCAATGTCCGCTGGCAACATTCGTTATAATGGAAACTGTCTAACAGTCTAACTTATCCAGACTAGGATAAAATGAATGTTAAAAATATTTAAAGGGCAAAAGCCGAACTTCTTGGTTCATAATTGTAGTAGAAAATACGACGATAATGGAATAAATATTTCTTGTTCATTTGAAATGTTATCAAACATTTTCTACCAGAACTAACTACATATTTATGATAGCTTATCAGTTCAAAATTAAATACCTGTGTAAGTAAAAGTCCGCGATGTTTTACAATTCTAATTCTATTGCGATCAAAATTCATTTCCGATTTCTCATTTTGCATTTATCAGGCGCCAACTACATCATTCAACTTAACCTTTCGATGAAAAGTAAACCTCTAACACTCCCAAAACTGGGTTATTTTCTCAATGCTGACTATTATTTAAACTCCAATTACTTTGTCATACTGCAATGATTTACTTAATACCTCATGGAATACTTGCACGGAAAACCTATTAAATTGGTTTTTTACGTGAGCTGCCTTTCTAGAGGCTATTTGTCCCTATTTACGCTGTTGTAACTATAAAATTGTTTATTTGAAGAAAGTCCTTTTGGAAGTCAATGGGCGAAGCCTGTGTTTAACCGTAGATATCCTATGGCAGAGATGAAGATGATCATTTTTGCATTAAGTCTATCATCGTTATCATAAGCTACCATCAGCACACAACCTAGACCTTTTTGGAGTCGGCGCAGCATGATTTCTTTTTCCATACTCTTCTACCTAACGTCATTCTCAATCTCAAGTAACATTATTTCTACCTACACCGACTTTTACACTTTCATAATTTAGACAAGACAATGAAAAGAACATTTTAGACAAGATATATCCTTTCTCTTGCCAAAACATCAACCTCAATGGAGGACATTAAACCTGACAAAGAAATAACATTAAAACACGTTTTACTAGAAGAAAAATGTAACTGCCATATTTAGTCGTGGGGGGGTTGTAACCACAGTGTCAGCTAGGGAAGTAAAGCATACCATTTCACATTATGCATGCATGCACACTTACGTCTTTAGTATTTTGCTAAGCTACATGTACTGAAGTTATTTTGCCATCACCATATTTTATGACATTTCCAAATCTACCTCAGGTGTTTCCCTGAAGTTTATGGTCATTGTCCTTTCCTGGTTAGGTCGTTAGTATATATTAGTACACTAGCTTCTGCCAGCGGTTTCACCCGCATCCCGTGGGAACTACTTCTCGTACTGGGATAAAAAGTAGCCTATAGCCTTCCTCGATAAATGGGCTATCTAACACTGAAAGAATTTTTCAAATCGGACCAGTAGTTCCTGAGATTAGCGCGTTCAAACAAACAAACAAACAAAACTCTTTAGCTTTATAATATTAGTATAGATTGGAGTTCTAAGCTTGTGAAAGCCGAATTTATTTGAGTTGCTCGTCTAAGTACCAATATGGGTGGTCTAGGTTTATTGTAGTGTTTGGATCTTAAACTGTACCTATGTAGGCGGTTTTCTCTTTCATCCTAAAGTTGAAGTCGTCTATTAGCTAATTCAACTCCGTATTAGGTAGAACAGGATAGCTCGATTGTAGAACACCACATTTTTGCGCTAGCAGTAAAAACTTGCCAGACGATTGGCATTACCCACATTACGCTTGATAATCGTTTTCCAATATCGCCTTTAGCCATTTAACAATCTCTTTGCGAATACAGAGCAGTAACTGAGATACTGTCTAGGTCTGGCATAAAAACTTAAATAACCCTTTTATGTCCTCTGTTTACATCTAACACTAGGATTTTATAGCCTTTACTTCAGATTCTGACTACCCCATCTTGGTGGGCGTTGCTCTTAAAAACCTGTCGTTAGATCTCTAAACCCATCTTCAACCATTACCGACAACACCCGTTGTCGTTCACAAAAACATGAACCGTAATCTGATTCCAATATCGAGACAAGATAATTATATTCAAATGTCGTTGTATTTACGTAATTCAAAGGTCTCTTGATTCGAAAGGTCAAGTAGGGTCGTTTCCAATTACCATCGGAATAACATTACTCTAAGTAAGTTATGTCTGGCCCAGACAGACGTCCCTTGAGATGAAATTTCGCAATAAGGGTCTCTTATTACAAAAGTCTGACGAAACTGAAAATGTTCCACGGGAAGCTTACCCAGTACTGGATTCACGCTATCATTCAATACGTTTTCTACGAAGTTACTAGGTACTACTCGCAGTACCAAAGTTTCAGTTAAAACACAAGCTCTGTCTACCACAAAGGTCGTGTTGAAAACTTTCACCAAAGTTCATGTCAATCATTTTGCCTCCATTAGGTTTTAGAACTTTGACCTTCCCTTTTTGCCCTCAAGTCAAGCCACTTATCTTGGCATAACCATAAACTGCAACTTTATTATCATACGAAATCATGTAAATGGTTCTGCTTGAAATAAACTTGCATTGATTACAAATATGTCTTGAGTGACCTTCGCGTTAGATCGTTATCAAAACTTTTTTCAGTCATACATAAACATAAATTTAAGCGCTGCTATACGATTCGCTGATTTATAGTTTCCCCTTTTAGAGCAAATGGAATAAGTTATGGTTTTGACGTTCTATATGGACAGATTGACAATAAAAATATACATTAGTAGTTGGACGCCCAATTGAACGTTGTCCAAAATTTTGGGGAAGCTAAAATAAATATATCTCATATTTACTTTTATGACAACACTAGAAATACGGATGTTCGCTGCATCTTGATCAATGAAGTAATAGATCGTCCAGTAGGTTTTTCACCGAAAACCTTATTGGCTTGTTGCGCCAGAGCCTATTAGTAAGGCTACTAGATCTAATGAAATTGATTACCGAGAGTGCTTTAATTATTATTTTTCCTAAGACGGCTTTGTACAACGTTAATAACCTAATTATTGTCGCACAAGGCGAGGATGCAGACTATCTTGATTGCAATCAATTTAGAAGTGTTTTATTTAAGTCAGTTATCTAGCGAAATTCATATACCAAGCGAAAAGACGTCAAAAGATTATTTTTCACTTTACAAATGGTATCCTCACCAAAAATCTATCAGTACGGGAAAGGTATCACATCAAAAATACACAAAGCAATATCGTAGCGTCCTTTCAGTGTAAAAATATTGTCACAGCCTAGTCGTATATGTTACATATATCAATCTGTAATGGTCCCTGTACATGAATGCGTTAGGCAAAATCTGCATATTTCAGCGTTTGCATGTATTGTAACGATGTTCTACACGCTTGCTGCTACACTAAGAATATTAATATGTGTTTAACGTGCATTTTCAACCCTCTGTAAGTGCTGTTCAGTTATTTATGTATTCGCTAGTCCATTGTTATGTGCTGCAGAGTTGGTTTATCATAATTTGCTTCCAACAGCAGTTTTAATAGTTCATGCTGAATTCAGCTTAATTTCATTATGAATTCTCTTTACTTTATCTACGAGTTTTTCTACGGGATGTTGTTACTTTGTAGTCTGCTTTGGCTTTCATAAATAACAGTAACGGATTACATTGAGTACACACAATGTTTTTTCAAATTCTCATGTAGCATTCTTATTTTGCACCTAATAAATACGTAACCTATTCATTCATCTGTCATGCTACTAATCGTAATTTTAAAACCATCGAAAGTAATTAAAAACTAATTCATAATTATTTAACTAAATTGGTATTAATGGTAGGTGCTAAAACAAGTCGTGAAGTTGTAACATGATAATTACCGCTCCCGTCTTCGCTATAAAATGGGACACTTCCTTGAAGGCCAATAAATTTCAGTCTACTTCAGTATTTTGTTACGGCTTTGTAGATTATTTTGGCCTTGCTTGTGAATTTAGATGGATAGTTTAATGTTTTGTAGTTGCTTTGAAGGCGAGAATCAAGGTGCGCTTTGTCCAGAGGTACTCCCATTGTGGAGAGTCCCACCTTTTCATCTTTAGCTTTATTAACATTAATTGGATTAGTACGGACAGCGACCTTACCGTAACTCCCAAGCTTCGTTTATCCCTTTTGGAGGCTTTAAGTTCTACATAGCGCGCTCTTTGTCTTTTTCAATTTAGGTAGCACTTAGGACGTAACGGGACTTACTTTATGAAAATGCCGCCTGAAATAACCTTCGTGATTAAACAAATAAATTGTCCCCTACTGTTACTGTTACTGTTACAGCCTTTTTATCGTCCCACTGCTGGGCACAGGCCTCCTCTCACACGGAGAAGGATTGAGCATTAATCACCACGCTTGCTCAATGCGGGTTGGTGATTTCAGACTATATATATAGTCCAGGTTTCCTCAAGATGTTTTCCTTCACCTTTTTATCAGCCATTGGTGTCTAAGATTACTTAGAAAGTACATACAAACTTAGAAAAGTTGCATTGGTACTTGCCTGACCTGGAATCGAACCCACACCCTCATACTCGAGAGGTTGGTTCTTTATCCACTAGGCCACCACGACTCAATACTAGGCCACCACGACTCAATAGGCCACCACGACTCAATTGTCCCCTAATCAGCGGCTAATCCTTGGAAGATACGCTAATGGTGTCGAGTTTCTAGACTTTTATACTAGTGTCTATTTTGAACTTATGGACATCATTGTTGACTAGATCAAATGCCTTTGTCAAAACCAATTTTTTTTCTTACCAATCTACACTCTACACAAGTATGGTTTTCACGATATTCGTAATAAAAACTTTGAAAAGGCCTATTACGATTTATTCCGTGTTTGAAAAACTCATTAAAACTCGCAACTTCCATTACTTTTTTGCTTGAACAAACCGTCAGTTTGACGCAACAGCACGGTGAAGTTCCAAGGTCGCTCATCGCTCAGTTTCAAGTGGGTAAGTACAAGCTAGGCTAGTCCACTGAAATAGCTGTAATTTCCTATTCGAGTGCTACACATGCAATAAAGGTGCGGCACGAGTGTCAGCCTGACCTTGGGTTACGTAAGTGTATGCAAACTTGGGGTGTGCCCCAAGGGCGAGCGCGCGCGATTCCTTTCATTAGCGCCGAAGTATTAATAGATTTTTTGTAGGCGTTCCTTTCTGAATGAATGATTTATATTGGTTTTGTTTCCGTTTGATTAAAGTTGAACTGCATTATGGTATTGCATCGATCCATTGACTATGTGGATATTTATTTATATAAAAAGCAAACCTGTTCTGCTAGCGGCGCGGTGTAACATTGTTGCTACTATTTTTTGTAGTTTGGTAATTGACATCACTCGTTTTATTAAAGTTTGGAGCAGTGCCTCTTCAATTTGTCAAATAATTCTCCGTCCTTCACAATCTTAGCGTATTTTTGGAAGCATCATCTTATTTACTTGTGAAGTAGCTTGTTTTCTTTCACACTTCTCTCATCATCGTTCCTTGCCCTTACTACAATTTCTTATTTAGGGCCAGACTTCTTCATTTAATGTGATATTTGAATGACATATGTAATTTAGTAAAAACCTTCTACATCCTTTACCTTTGATCGAAATAATATCATTATGCCAAGCTGACAAGGACCGGACCATGTCAACATTATGTAACCTTGGGCTGTGAACAATTTAACTACAAATTGATTGGACGATGACATCACAATCGCTTTTGACCTTACGTGTGGTCAGGGGCACGCATCATCATTTGGAATCATTGCATGGAACGTAATCGGAGTTGCAATTTCCTGGTTCTTGTGACTGGTACTGCAAAATGCACATAAGCTAAAAGTGCTATAGGATTTCACGTGACCAATTATTCATCATGTCAAATAATTTTATGGTGCTGCGGAATTAAATTGGCGCTTTTTTCTTAACTTGAAGGCTCGCTTGCCATTTCCTTAAAGTAATGTTTTAAAGCACTAAGGTCTGCTGTAAATTGCGAAAGATTAGACTGCTTTAATTTCACGACTCTTCCTACGTTTTAATGTCGAGTATTTTTATAACGTTCCTCGGCTTCCGTCTTTTCTGTTTCCGTTCTGTGTCCTTCGTTACGCCTACTGCATAAAATTAAAATACCTTAAAAAGCTTTTTTACTGTCGCGTCCGTTGTTTTTGTAGGCACTGATAAGGCTGCGTAAAAAGATCAAAGAAAGAGGTCCCTTTAGGTAGGTACTCCCGTTGTTTACAAAGCTACTGTCTGCCTACGCAGTGTCTGAGGAAACGTATGTATGTAAAGATATATAATATTTTTGTTATCTATAATGACGTTAATCCGTGTTCAAGGCAGCTACGGGGAATGGTCTATTTTAAGATGTTGAGATGAAGCCTATCCGTGATACTCATATCCGAAGATCACAAAGTTATTAGGTAGGTATATGATCCTAATTCCCGTCATATTCACTTTAACGGAAAAAATATTAGTTAGTTTGACTATCGGTCGTTGTTGTCTGTCAGACACACTGAAACAACATGAACGGTCAGCTATAAACCTAAGTATACATTTTTATAAGTAATTGTACCGACAGTAAAAAGAAGTTTAATAAATCAGAATCCTTGTTCCATTTTCTTGACAAAAGCTCACGAAAGCTTTACGACTTCAATGTAGCCCGCATCATGGAGAAAGATCTCCGGCTAGATTTATTTGTTCAATCAAACTTCCTCGGGTTCAACATCTCTTTCAACGAACTTATAAGTCTTAACTCGATGTTGTACTTCAAGATGATTTATTTTATCTTTGCCTACTTACTTACGATTTACTGTATTCATTTCAATTAATTAACATTTTCCTTGATTGTATTTTCTTTGCTCGTTGCTTTCATCATTGATTTCAACCTAGCTTATACTAAAAAAATGGATTCCTTAAATCTTCTTGTTTTCTGACGTTGATTTAAAGGTCAAGAGTTCTAACCTTTTTAACGTTCAGAAATAAGACCCGTAAAAGGGATAATTTACTCCGTTTCTCTATAAATGTTTGAGTAGAAAAACCATTAGGTGTATTTGAAAATAGGTTCTATTCGAAGAACTTTCATTTTTAGTTTAGCTAACAGATTTTGTAATTGTGGCAGTTGTTAGAAATGTGTCACACAATGATAGCAATTATAGTTGATAGCAATTGTAGTTTAGTACTGCCTCACTGGCAAGGGCTCAATCAGTTTGAAACGTCACCGCAACTTCTTAAAGACCCCTAAGTATTGTATGAAAATACGTTCCCAATAGGAAGTATTTCTCTGATATTTAGAAAACTACGGTACTGTCATGACTAAATTGCAAGCAAGAACCACACAAGAGAGCTTAATATCATGAATAATGATATAACAATAGTAGTTTATACTTCTTATATCTCTCTGAAGACAGACAAAGTTTCCTAATACATACTAACAGAGGACTGAGTGAACAAACATACTTAAATAACATTATTGTATTGTGTTAGTGAACTCTTGTAGTCTCGCGAGGACTTGGAGTATTCCTATCTAATAATGTTATTCTAACTTATATCTGAAAAGTATAGCTTTTATATTAATGTGAGTTTCTTGAGTTGCTGAGTTAGATTTTGGAGAGTCATGTCGTCTATACATATGGAGGTTTAAATATTTGAAGCCACATGACGTGATAAAATAATTGTTGCAATATTAAAATCATCACTTTTGTCTAAGGTAGGTCAAAGAAATCGTTATGTTTTTCAGAGGTCGTTTTATTTTAAAAATCCCCATGTCACTTGACCTCCACAATATCGCCTTTGGTCATAGACCTGTGCATATTTTACTAAATAGATCGTTCATATATCAAACATTCGTAAAAAGTTTTTAGCAAAATAGTTTAACACTGAAATTGATATTTTAGTTGGATGTTAAACCACGCTTGGCACTGCCGTTCGATAGGAATTACTGCTTGTTTCAACTGCTTTTAAACATGCAACTAAGTCCTTTGTCACCCTTGCTTGAACTAGGGTTTTCCCGGTTTTTTTAATGAAAGAAAAAACTCCCATGATCCTTCACCTTTATCGTGAAATATATCGTAATAATGTGTGGACTTTTTACTGCAATGGAAGGGTTGTAAATAAAAACAGGCCCTTGCACGTCAGTTTGTTCATAAGTCAAAACGATTGAAGCGATGATTTGAAGTTCTAAGGTGCGTGACGTCAAACAGTCATTAGGCAACCACCTATTTGCTATCATTAGATAATTAAGTCTATTTTACTGTCTCCTCGACAGACCACTATTTTATACATTGTACATACTTTTAAGTTTTTTACTTAATGTTTTCATTGCATAAAATTGTTATAAGACCTGTTCTATAGATATCGATAACCCAACTATTTCATGTTCTACTTAATAAAATAATAGTTCCGATTGAACAACAAAGTTTTCATAGTTTACCGAACAAGAAATTAGGTTTCCAATCACGCCAACACTATTTATTATGTCTTGCCAAAAAAAAACTGCATAGTAAAGTATGTATGTACAGTGCTTGAAATGAGACAAAATTTACTTTAGCTACTAACATAAAATATTTGTCTAGCCGTCGAGACTACTCAAACCTGCATATTTTGTATAAGAATAACTTTTAGGTATTATATTTTCCTGCAGAATTTTGACATTTATATCCATAAGATTCAGTTGATACAAACATTTACCTTACTTTTAGGATAGACTTGACGGCATGTCTATTTATAATTGCGCTTATTCCTCGATTCTAGATATAAGTTTTCTTAGCGCTTGTTTATACATAGCAACTTGACTTAACAAACTTAGTAACATCTAGTGACGAAGATGTACCATAATCATATTCTACTAGAGTCATAACAGCAAATTCAAGCATTACCAATACTTAAAAAAGCCAAACAGTAAGACAGCATGCAATACAGAAGTTAACCGGTTAATACCGCTTTCAACTAGACCATAAAATCCGACTTTTATAAACTAGAAGTAATTCTTCCAGACAGATTGTACTTCGCGACGCTGAAGACTGGTTACAAGCCCAAACCTACCAGAAACAGCAAATATTTCCACATAGAAGATGAGATTGTCTACGAGAACTTCTACTTCGACTTTGGGCCGTACCACCTCTGCCATCTGTACCAGTTCTGCAACAAGCTTAATGAAGAATTGGAGAAGAACCCGAAGAAGAAGATTGTTTTCTACACCAGCAATAATGAGACGCTACGGCTTAATGCGGCCTATCTTATTGGGAGTTATCAGGTAGCGTATGCTTTCAATTTCTTTTTTATCATCCATCTATTTGGATTGTCCTTTTTTTAGATATGGGTCTACTTGTAACGCGTGCCCTATCATTCAATCAACATCCATTCTTCCTTCAGTGTTTTCTTTCCTTTATTTGAGATTGCCCTTTGAAAAATTGTTCCTTGCCAATACTTAAGTTTATACCACAAAGTGTTAAGACCCCTATTTTTAGGTTTCATTCTACTTCAGACAGCTCTTGAATATTTAAAACAAATCCAAGTAGTGTTGAACTAAGTATCAGGTTTTGGGTGTTGACTTTTACCTTGCCTTGACATTTAACATCGATTAGTAAAATCCGTTTCGAGGTACATTCTGTGAAAAATTACAAATTATTTCATACTTTGCAGCACCCCAGACGATTTAAATAAATGTTGCTACAGACGTATTTTTCTGTTCATCCATGTGGAATGATTTAAACCCTAGGCTATATCGTCAGACATGAAATCATACGGTGTGTTTGGTTCCGATACGATTACCACGATCCGCGGAAAATATCTACATCCGTACCACAGTATCAGGAAGACTTAGAAAGTCAAGGTTCTCTTTCATACGTAGTCTGGTTAGAAATACACGTGTTTATACATAAGCTATAATAAGCACGTGGTATTGTCACTGTTATCCGTCTTATGGAAATTTTTACACTCTCAGATAAAAATTTAAAAAGGTTTTGATTTAAAAAAATGAAAAAAATATATCCACGTGTAATTGGGTTAAAGTTACTTTTTTGGAGCGAGGGAATTTTGAGACATTGGTCCCATTTCTATATAATAAACAGGAAACATTTTTTTTGTACACTAAAAGGCTCTGAAAGAACTGTACGGATTCGAAAAATTCTTTCACTGTTGGAAAACTAAGTATACGTTTCCCGAGTAACGTCCCATGGAACGCCAGCTAATGATATAGTAGCAGAACACCTTATAAGTAGACCAAGAGTAATTTTCAGACCTCTTATAGGATTATATTTCAAGAATTACGTGTTTACGTCATACCTCCTCCCACGCTGCATAACGAAGTACTCGAAGTTAAAAATACATCTTAATCCTTAGGAAATATAACCTGGTCAGTAATCAGGGGTAAATGGTCAGTTCCCACGCGTTCTCCATTATCCAATGATACGTGGTGTCTGGTGGAAACATGGAGAACAAAATGACTAGCGGAGGTGCCATAACGGAAAATCGCCTATGAAAGTAACGAGCCTAAATGCGGGGGATGAGGAACGCGCCAAAATGCGGGTGAGCGGAGGACGAGGAACGTTACTGTATTCGCCCTTATACGCACCGACCATTTTTTGTATTATCAAAAATCATTAACAGGTATCTCAAAGAACACGAAGGCCTCGTTAGTTCGCTCGTAACAGTCGTAACTGATCGTTTTGGTCAAGCACACCGTACGAATTTGACATAGAAGAAGGCGCCTGACCTACCTGCCTTATAGCATCTCCGCTCATCTTTCCTTACTCCGTGGGTGGAAATTACCACCAAGCTACGTTATAATGTCTGGTGGAAATTACCACCGGAATATACGACGGGGCCATTCTCACGGAGTTACGGATTTAGATGATTGTGCCCGGATTTAGTTGAGGATCTAGTTCATCCGTCTGTGGATTAAGTACTGGTGTAGTTGCTCGTGTAATAGCTAAATTGTCGCAGCGTATGGTTAAGTCCTCATCTTGTGCAAATGAGAAGCTTCATTTGGTTTTGAGTATAGAGATAGTATTATGCATGATCTAGTTATGGCTGTAACTAAAGCACGCATAAAATTTAGAAAACTCAGAAAGAAAAATGTTATGGGACTGTCTTTTTTTCGATTTACAACCTGTCACATACCTTTAAGCGTGTATGTACCCAAAGCCTAAAACAGACTTGCCTAAAGTAGCTGGTATGGGTGCAATTGCTTTAAGAAAACACATTCTATATCATGAGACAAAAATACTGTGTTTACTCAATGTAGTTGCAGATAACAATGCTAACACCTATACATGTAAATCAGCAGGTATTTACCACCTGTCATTCTATGCTCAAAGAACGCTAACCGCATGAATGCTCCCATATTCATACACGAGTGAACATGTTAGCTTATCCCGGTCTATATAAACTTTACCAAGGTTATTTCCTCTCTCTGCCATTGGACATGACATACATACGTACGGTAAACTGCCTCGTTGCTCTAGCTGTCGCAAGCGCGGCTGCTGAGCACGAGGTCTCGGGTTCGATTCCGGGGTCATGCCGAAATCGCTTTGTGGGTTTTAGAAACTCACAAAAGCAGCCCGGAGCCTGGAAGTTGGTCAGTTGATTAATACACCCGTCCATCGGAGAGCACGTAAATGGCGGTCCTGCGCCTGATCTCTCTCCGGTCGTGTCGGTTTACCGTCCCTTCGGACTATGAGAGTGAAGGAATAAGGAGTGCACCTGTATCTGCGCAAATGCTTGTGCACTTAGTGCACTATAATATGTCCTGCGTAGCTGGCTGATCTACTTATATGAGAACTGCCGCCGTTGCTGATAATCGGCTAGGAGGATATCAACATATTTAGATCAGCCTTTTTATCGTCCCACTGCTGGGCACAGGCCTCCTCTCACATGGAGTAGAATAGAGCGTAGATCACCACGCTTGTTCAATGCGGGTTGGTGATTTCAGACTTGACATGACAGCACAGCCGTAAAAATGATTGAAGGTCTCGTAATGTTACCAAAACTGAAGTGATTCGCTTGTCATTTGTATAAAATCTATTAATCATATCTGTGTCTTCGCTTTGATGGCATAAAGGGGTGTTTTGCAAACTACAGGTGGGACACCCATTTATGTTTTTGATAGCTTCTTTATGAGTATTCGGGAAAGTTTTTTCATTAAGTTTGTTCATATAAATATAATGTTAAAGTTAGTGGCTTGTTTAAATGCGTTAATCTCGTGAACTACTAGACCGATTTGGAAAATATGACGTATTAGATAGCATATATTGAGAAAGGCTTTAGGCTATTTATTCGGGTAGATGGACCAGTTCTCAAGGGGTGCTACTCTATATTATGGAAGGAATATTGCCTAGTACAGATTTTGTGCTTAGTTCGGGGAAGGTAAACAATATCAGTTTCCGACTAAAACTGCGATATTTTGTTCAAAAGATCGATTTCAGTAGAATTTTCAAAGAAGAAGAGCACAATAGATTTCAGTTTCCTTTATAATGGCAACGCCAAGCTATACTGTCATTTATAGTTCGGTTACTTCTTTTCCAAAAATCATGCTGTTTTTTTGCTATGCAAAATATCCTCATCTCAAAGATCTTTTTTTCCTCTTCCAGATAATTTACCTAGACACAAGTCCAGCTGCAGTCTACAAGCAGCTGACGGACGGCTCCGACTGGTCCCTGCTGAACTTCCGCGACGCCTCCGGTGGTCCCCCACTCTTCGATATATCCCTTTTGGACGTGTTACACGGCGTGAAGGTAGCCCATGATGCGAGGTTCTTCGACTTCGATAACTTCGATGCTGAACAGTATTTGTTTTATGAGGTGAGTGGGATATTGTATTATTAACGGACTTCTTAAAAAGAGAGGTTCTTAATTCGGATGTCATGTTTTGTTTTATGTACCGAAATCTATATTTTATGGTAGATACTACAAGTAGGTACTAGGGCATGCAATACCGGTTTACCGGTTTCGGTTTTACCGGTAAAACCGACCATTTTCGCGATTTTTAATTTACCGGTAAAAATAATATGTAACCGGTAATTTACCGGTTTTTACGTTTTTGTGATAATATATAGCAATTGTTCATTTAACGTCAAATCTTCATTATGTAGCCTGAACATAATGTAATATTGCATACGTTACATATTGTAAGAGTGTTAAAGTTGCTGTTTTTTAGGAAAGTAAACTTATGTGGCTCCTTAACTATCTCTAAGTTAGATACAAATCTTCATTCTCATCTTAATTTATAATATTATCTAAACAAATTTTATTCATTTGGTTATTCTGAATTTCCTCATAGCTGTCAGTTCCTATTAGGTAAAAATGTAGCTTATGCTTATTTTACCTACTCTATGACCTTATTGAGCAAGGGCTTTTACTTCACTACCATGCGGACAGCACTGAGGACACGGTGGAGCACACAGTCTAGGTGTGCACTGCCTGGGAAGGGTACCGCCGTAACGTCGTCGAGCCAATAGGCAGCGGCGACCTCTCGCGTCCGGCCCTAGTTCAAGCCATGGTCCGGACCGAGAGGGAATCGGAAGGCGTCGCCTCCTTCTGCGAAGTACTCATGATCGAGAAGGAGACGGTGGAGCGCCTGCGAGTTCGCACCTCTCATCCCAGCCGCTGTAGTGGACCAGGAAGACACCACGGGCGCCGAGTGTCGAGAGACGACTCCCGGCCACCGCAGGCGTCGGTCTGTGGAGTGTGGACGGTGAGTTCGGGTGGCTCATCGTTCCTCCGTCTGCATAGACAACAGACCCGTGTCGGCGGCCCGAGTTGTTCCACGCGCAGGGCCAAGGCCTGCCGGGGCTGCGGGATTGTTCGAAAGAGTTACCGCGACCCTGGTCCATAAAATGCCTACGATTTACCATAAAAAAGGGCTTTCACTTCAATGAAAAAAATGTTTTTTTTTTTTCACTGTAATTCTTAGCGTTTATCCCGTCTTGTGACGGGGTCCGCTTTCCGTATCTTCTTCTTTCACTTCAATCTATCCAGGACATCTTCCTCTTCGAGTTCGTAGATTTTCATGTCATTCATTAGGACACTCAACCACCACCGTTTCGGCCTGCCTCTGCGCCTTTGACCGGGTATACCTATTGAGATTGAGTACACAACATTGGCGATGTATTCAGGTGGTCTCCTTTTTACATGGCCCAATCATCGCAGCCGTTTCTCTTGCATTTTGTCGACGACATCGCGTACGGATAGTACCATCCGTACGCGATGTCGTCGTTGTGTTGTTTTTTTGTTACGGCCCACGTAACAAAAAATGTTTACCACCTTATACCTTGTATTTTTAATTATTTTTTGCTTTTAGACTACCCAATCTTATTGACATAATATCACATTTTTTTTAATACAAAAATTACCGTTTTACCGGTTTACCGGTAAAAATATTTTATTTACCGAATTTTTACCGGTAATTTTTATTTTACCGAAATTGCATGCCCTAGTAGGTACTGCTGAAAAAGATGAATTATTGATAGTGGGATTTCATGACTAGTTCATCACCTCGAAAGAAAATCATTTCTAATCATCATCACCATCCAAATGATAATTCAATTAAAAGCTTATTTTGTAGGCCAGACCATGCGAGGATCAATTGAAGTAGTCTCTTATTTCTATTTAATGCTTGTACACAAAAGGCATTTCTACAAAAGTGTCCCCCTGCGTACGTACTTATTGCTCATTTTTTTAAAAACCTTAAGGTTTCAAAGAACATTTTTTTGCACTTACAATGAACCTTGGAACAAATAATTGAATAGTTTACAAGAATGTCGTCGACCTTTCACGCAAAGTGTGGGTAGCGTATCCGCGACACAATTCGGACATCCTACACGACTAATAAAAATTATATTTATTGGCGTAGGTTCTGTTAAATTGCTGTGAGTACTATAAAAAAAAGGTCTTGTAAACGTTTAATGACAAACCGTAACGCATTGCTTTGTTAGGAGATTAAAATAATTTATTAAAAATGTTTACCTATTATATTTCTCCTACATGTAGAGAAGTTCCCGCTAGAGAACATACTCTAAGCTACCTGGCAGCTTCTTCTATTCTATTCTGCTTTATGGTAAATTTTGTTGATGCCGATTTTGATGATGCTGCCACTGATAGCTGCATCGTCAAGTTATTTCAATAGTAATAGTAATGTAATTATCATCGGAACTGAATATCGATGCTAATGTTCAATCCAGAAGAATTAGTCCCCCCACCAACTAGGCACCAACTAACAAATTGTAGGACAAATAAAATTGCAAAGATATAGCACAAAAACTAACCACACCATTCAACTCTTCCAGAAAGTGGAAAACGGCGACCTAAACTGGATAATACCGGGTAAAATGCTGGCCTTCTCCGGGCCCCACCACCGCTCCCGCCTCGACCGGGGATACCCCCTCCACAGCCCGGAGCACTACCACGATTATTTCCGTAAGCACCACGTGACGACCATCGTGCGACTCAACAAGAAGTCGTACGACGCCCGGCAGTTCACCGCACACGGTTTCGAACATAGAGAGTTGTTCTTCGTTGATGGGTCCGTGCCGTCGGATCTGATTGTGAATCGTTTTATAAGGATTACGGAGATGGCTAAAGGTGCTGTTGCTGTACATTGTAAAGGTGAGTTTTGGGCTGATGAATTGACATGTATCGTTAAAGTAGTTTATGTTAGTGAATATTGGTTATATCTTCTTTTCTTTTTACACAGTCTATCTGTATCTCTTATATTCTAATTCTCCCATAACGGGCCCGCTGGACGAGATTTCTTATGAAATAAGCTTGCCTTGAGAAGGTACTATTTGTTCTATTTTTTTGTTGGCTATGTTTTGTGTGTAACTGTATACATAAAGTATTAAGTGAGGTCAAAGTTATATTGAAAGTATTATTTATAAGCAAATTAAATAACGTAACAGCTTGTAAAAACACCAAACTATAGCGCTCTCTCACAAAAGCGGATTTAAAGAACTAAACTTTTCAGGGCGTTTTGCAGTTTTGTCTCTATTTTAGTTGTTTAATAACCAAATATAACATTTTGTTGTACATTTCGCAGCGGGCCTCGGTCGTACCGGCACCCTGATAGCGTGCTACCTGATGAAGCATCACGCGTTCACTGCGCGCGAGTCTATCGCGTGGCTGCGCATCTGCCGTCCTGGATCCGTTATAGGGCATCAGCAGTGGTTCCTTGAGAAGTAAGTGGAAATAGTGACTTATTTGGCTACTGTTTACATAATTATATACAGGTTATCAACAGGTTAAAAGATTTTTTTTTGTGAACTTCGCATCATAGTAAAATGTCGGGTCTTCTTGGTTTGACTGCTTGTAAGACTTGTTGGTTTCCAACATAAGAAAAGGACTATAACAAAATAAATGACAGGCTGATCCAACTGCTGAACAAGCTCTCTGAGACATGGTGGAAATTGCTGTGATATAATAGATGTCCTATCTACGGACGTACCGCCCTACGTGGCTAAAGCGATCAGATAAGCTAAAATTGATAGGTGGATTGCTCAAACTAGACGCAAAGCCAAGCAACCAGGCTTCCTTTTATCCCTATTTTCTTTTTGGCTCCAAAATATCCCCGTAATAAATTTTCCTTCTCTTTTCAATCCATTCAAAGGTTGCCTGCAAGACTGCCTATTATGTCACCTATTTAATTATTTTTTTATATATTTCTTAAAATCAAAAATGTACAATTTTTCGTACCAAATTCTAACTACATTTAATCTATACTAATATTATAAAGCTGAAGAGTTTGTTTGTTTGAACGCGCTAATCTCAGGAACTACTGGTCCGATTTGAAAATTTCTTTCAGTGTTAGATAGCCCATTTATCGAGGAAGGCTATAGGCTACTTTTTATCCCGGTACAGGAAGTAGTTCCCACGGGATGCGGGTGAAACCGCTGGCAGAAGCTAGTTTAATAATAATTTTATTTACCTTTCCCCCCAGCGTCCAGCCCCGCATGCATGCAGAAGGCGAGTCGTACCGACGCCGACACAACATCACGACGCTGCCCGTGTTCCCGCGCGGCATCTACAGCGAGCCGCCCGCCGAGACGCTCGACAACAAGCCTGTGCTGCACACCAGCAAGCTCACTAACAAGGTAAATACTTGATGCCCTCCTAGCCGATTATCGGCCTTGGCGGCCGTTCTCATATAAGGAGATTAGCCAACTGCGCAGGTAATTTTAAAGTATACAAGCATTTGAACAGGCATATGAGCACTCACTATTTCATCACCCTCATAGGTAACTTACCGCACCCGGGTAAACAATAGCCTTGCTCGATAAACATGCTATCTCATCATCCTCCGAGCCTTTTTCCCAACTATGTTGGGGTCGGCTTCCAGTCTAACCGGATTCAGCTGAGTACCAGTGCTTTACAAGAAGCGACTGCCTATCTGACCTCCTCAACCCAGTTACCCGGGCAACCCGATACCCCTTGGTTAGACTGGTGTCAGACTTACTGGCTTCTGACTACCCGTAACGACTGCCAAGGATGTTCAATGACAGCCGGGACCTACAGTTTAACGTGCCATCCGAAACACAGTCAATGGTGTCTAAGATATACTTAGAAAGTACATACAAACTTAGAAAAGTTGCATTGGTACTTGCCCGACCTGGGATCGAACCCGCGCCCTCATACTTGAGAGGCTGGTCCTTTACCCACTAGGCCACCACGACTTTAAACATGCTATCTAACACTTGAAATAATTTTTCAAATCGGGCCAGGGTAGTTCTTGAGTGCTAACACATGATGTGAGGCTATATAAGTATGTTTGGCCATAGAAATGTGCACATGAGACTCCAGGTGACCTTTGTGAGGCTCAGTTGACAATCATGGCCCCCACCGCCCCGCATCCACTATGAGAGTGTCACATACTAGAGTAGTTCTTCGTCATTTCGAAAATAACCTGGCTCTAAGTAATAATTAAAATAACTAATTACAGTTGGACAACGCTAATGTGTTGAACGCGAACGAGACAGACTCCGAGAACAATGTGACGTCAGTGATCGGCAAGTACAAGACTACCCCCACTCCCATGCTACCCACTAAGACCGTATTCGCGCCAAAAATGAACTACATGATGCCAACCAACAACATACGCAACGCCAACAACACCAACTTAAAACAACCGCCGCGAATCATCAACAGTACCCTAAAATCTCACTATGCGTCCAAAACTTCCACCTTCCCCCCAACTAGAAGTGCCAATTCTCAAGCCAACAAACTTGCCGGTGGAGTGAAACCATTCACTGGTAAGAGTAGCTTCCACGGCCAGCGAGCCAACCTCGCCCGCCCTGCCCTAGGCTACACTCACGGCGCCAGCCCACTCAAAACATTCACCAGGAAAACTGTCAGCGTCAACAAAATCTCCAACAATGACAGCGCAGTAGTCACAACGCTAAACAACGTAACTTCAACCTTATCGGCGCTGACAGAAAACTGCCATTTGAATGGCAAGAATCGTCTCCCGTCTGAGCCAAACTTGAAATCAGTTGTCCAAAATAAACCTACTAACTCGAATTTAACTGCTCGCAAGAAATTGATAGTCAGGTCGAACTCCAGCTCCCGTAAGAAGGTACCGAAAAGTAATGTGCCTAAAAGCAGTCTTGAATCGACACAGGATTTGTCTTCCAGTGACACAAATGTCACGAACATATCTGCGGATTCTCTGGAAACTCCCTTCAGGTTCAGACGGAAAAGGGACAAGTCTAACAGTCCAGAACCTATGGACTGCATCACAAACTCTGTCATCACAGCTGACGTCACTCCCGATAACTTCGAAGAGACAAACAACTCGCAAGGAAATAAATTGTATAAAATCAAAGCGTTGAGGAAGAAATGCCCCGCGTTCGGCGTCAGTTTGCTGAAGAAGGACGGCGTTCAGACGCGGTCGAGTAGTTGCGCCAGTAGCTCGACCGTCAAGAAGAAATGATCTCTGTGAAAGCCCGACAGCTAGTAGTGTTCGTGTCTAGACGTATAGTGTAACGATGTGCATAGCACTCGACGGTGTTGTCGTTTATACTCTTGATGAATTTGTTTAGATGCTTCCTAACATTTTTTTAACAATCGACTGAACTTTTTTATTATTGAACTCATATCAAGTTAAAATCTGCTATAAATGACACTTAGTCTAAACAAATTCATCAATGTTTTTGATGTATAGTTGTTAACGCTACTTGACCCCGCGGAAAGCCTACTGTAATCTCATTAGTTACTACCGACGTGAAGTTAGCGAGTGGTCGTTTGATTGCCTGCGAGTGGATCATTATATGTTTTATATTTGTTGAAATACTTACGTTACAATATTTTGTGGCATTTTGTATCCGTAGTGATACAAACGCTCTGAACAGAGCATTGGAAAGTGTTCAGTGAAATATATACACATACATCAATAAAAATACATATTATATAATATCAACAGTTGAATATATTATAGTTGACTATAAATACTTTGAATATCGTGCCTCTGTTATGCGGTGCATTCACGTAGAATGTCATTGAAATAGAGATTTTATAATAAACTTGCTATACAATCAGTTGATCGGTAGTGTTGTAAGGAGAAATATTTTTGTAGTTAAAATGAATAAGTGATTACAAAATGCCATTTTCTTTAGCTTTTATTGAGCCTTTTGTTGTTTAGATTTATGAATCGGTTGAATATGTTACATTTTGTTGTCGTCTTGTGATCATTATCAGTTTTATATAATATAGTATATAGTAAGTATGTTTATTATCGCCATGCTCAGATATTTTATGAACTGCTATTATTTTTGTGATTGCTTGATGTACACTGAGACTTGGTTTGTGCAATATAAAGCGTATTTTATATAAACTAGTTGACATATGACCTGACATTGCCTTGGATATATTTACTACATATACCGCGATGAGTCTTAGGTATACACTTGATAGTTTTTATTGAAATAGTCTAATATAACAGTATATATACAATAGTATATAATTTTATACAGTATAGTACTTCTTAGTGTGCATTAATTTAAGACGGTTACGTTTGAAAGTTGTCACAAATGCTGTGTGAAGGTAGCTTAACATTATAATGTTAATGTTAGACGTAGACGTGTTAAGTGTTTATACGTTTTTAGGTGAAACTAATTATTATATTGTAGCATTGTTTAGTCACAAAATATTACAGTTGCGGTGGAAATATAACTCCTATCACCCGACTTTTGCTCTTGTAAACGTTATGGTAGATATCACAAAATTTATGTAATTGTTTTTTTATTATTTGTGTATAGATTTATTTACTTATATGCTTGTTATTGTCTGTTACTGTACTTTATAAGTATTTTATTTTTTTCGCAGTATTTTGTTTTGAGAAATTTTTAAAATGTATTTATTATATTTCGACCGCAACTGTATAAATGTTGAAGCCTATCTGAAGTTCCAAACTGTACGAATTTACAGTGTCATATCAATTTGTACACGCTTGTGTATCGCGTCCTGTCGCGGGCGACTCTATGCTTCTGAATTAACATTTTGGTGCCTACAAATACATAAATTACTTGTGGCTCGTTGGCTCGTGCTTTGCTACGTAAATAAATGAAGAACCGTTCGACCCATTTCGTACAAACTTCACATATACTATGTACTACATTTGATTACCTAAACATTTGGTTTGGACAGGTGAGCCTGTTCTTGAGTTATAAAATTACTAGCCGTTTTCCCGCGGTTTCACCCGCGTCCCGTGAGAGCTACTGCTCGCACCGGGATAAAATATAGCCTATGTTACTCGCAGATAATATAGCTTTCTAATGGTGAAAGAATATTTAAAATCGGTCCAGTAGTTTTTGAGTTTATTCATTACAACCAAACAAACAAAGTTTTCCTCTTTATAATATTAGTATAGACAACAAAAAGTGGCATTAATTTTTATTTATTTATTTATTTAAAATACTTCTTGCACAAATAGTACAATGGCGGACTTAACGCCTTAGGCGTTCTCTACCAGTCTACCTTTGGGTGGCGGAGAGAAAGCGTTGGTAGGTGCAAACAAATACGAAAAACTAGTGTGAAACATATACCTACATATATTACAATACACAAATAAATTAATAATAATATATATGTATATATATAACTATATAAATATGTACACTACAAACAATACTAATAACATATTAAGAAAGTTAATTTGAAACTGACTATTTATGTTTCTGCCAATTTCCCAAGATAGTGGTTATCTATCTGTTGTTTCGCTTACTAAAGAAAGTACTATCAGATATGTAACTCAAGGGAAATCAGTGCCGTCTCTAGCTCATGTAGCGCCCGGGTGCAATCATTACCCAAGCGCCCCCTATGTATTGAAATGTTCTGAGTACATATGGACCGAACTCCTTAGAGATATTTTTGAGTCCTCAAATATCTTATTTTCTGTAGTATTAGTGGACATAACATAATATATATGGTAATTGTAGGCACTAAATGTTAAAGAACTATAAATAAATTCATTTCTATTGAATGTTGTGAAGACTGTTGTCTATGCCATTTATCGTAATAGTATTATTTAATTAATCTGTACTTACAGTTTGATTCCTAATTAAATTATAATTGTTTGTAGACACACATTTATTGATAACAATAAAATTACATAATTTACAGGAGTTGTTTTTGGTTGTCATTCTATTTTCTTTCTAATGTTTCTTTTAAAAAGTTGTTTCAACTCTTTATTGAAACTGATTTCGCGTGCCATTTCTTTAAATAAAAATAAATATATAAATTGAATTGTAAGTACAGTGAACAGTATAATAACGATACGCTTTAGAAGTGCGGCAGCTAAGGAAAGTGATTTGTTCTCTAGTAATCTGTTGTCGACAATTTTACTTAAATATCGATATATCAACCTATATCGATGTTTGTTTACCTTTCACTAATGTTCATAGTTTTGTATATAAGATATTGTTTTTTTTTTCTTTCTTTTTTAGTGATTTGATATTTGGGCGCTTTTTAACTTAAATGATTTTTAAAGGGATATCTTATCCCCTGTTAATTCAAAGATAGAACCACATCACAAAGTTTCTTTTGCAGAATCATGATTCAAAAGGTAATGTTGAAAGTTAAAATTATTTTCTTACACTTAATTTAGCTATCGTTAAAAAGGCGCTCGAATATAAATCACTATAATAATTATTATGATTTTCTAAAAATCTTCATTTCAATCATTTGTACAGTTCTATCAAAATGCAGTGTGATAAATCGCAATTTTTTTGTACTATGTATTTAAAATTTTATTTTTGATTAATTTTATGATTTGATTTTTTTGTGCCATAAGGTCCAAAATACTTTTATTTTTTTTTGTTCTCCGATTCGTTTTCCTTCTATTTTTATTCGTTTCCGTTTGTATAGTACGTATAATATGTATTATGGTGTTTTCATCTCCAAAACTTTGTGTTATTATGGGAGACTTTGGTTTTTTATTAAAGTTTTGCCAAAGTTATTATTTAAAAGCAATATTTGGGACCTTGTGGCTAAAAAACTGCAATGGTGCAAGACTGTTTGTTTTCCACTTTACTTTAGATCACAATTACACTAAACTTGGATTAATAGAGGCATAAATAAATATATATTTGTATATGTAGTATAATAAATAACGCTTACTTTAAGGACAATTGCTTTGTTAAATATTTTTGTTTTTATTTTTCTATTATTCTTAAATTGCAATCACAATACAGGCGTTTATTAGTCCAAGTTTACAATCAAATATGCGAAATATAATAATTTGTAAGAGTTGTATTTTTATTGAGGATATTTTTATAACAATAATATGTTGGTGCGCAGGAGTGGATGGAAAAGGGACCAGAGCGTTGTAGAGATACAGAATTTGTATTGTCATTGTTTTGCATCTGTTGTCTAGATATAGAAAATATGAATTATGTTGTGATCTTGAGATCTAATCAGTTACTAATGTAATGTGCACTTACCATAGGTATATATTTGTATATAACCGAGGTATCACCATCGTTTCGTGGTGTACAGAAATATGCTTGTGCTTAATAAAATTAAAAAGATATATTCCAATTTATTTTTGTTGTTTTATTTACATCGTCTAAAATAGAGAGAAAGGGTACAAATAAGCAAGGCGGAGTTTCTTAATTATTAGGTATTTAATACCAGACAATATATAAATATTAAGTAGTTACTACATATAACGTATAACAAGAAAGGTAACAAAAAGTATGACTTACATTATTTTTATTACATGTTCGTTGCACAAATGCTCTAAGTTCGTGCAACCATGTTAAAAGTTTGATAACAAATAAGAATGAAACAGGCAGTAGATAGAAGTCTTCGTTGCTAAACAAGCGATATATTTACTCAAGTAAACATTAATCACTATCGTCAAAGGCCTGTTCACCGACAACATAAACTTTAATTTTTATAAACAACTGTTTAAGGAAAAAGTCGTGGTGGCCTAGCGGGTAAAGGACCAACCTCTCAAGTATGAGGGCGCAGGTTCGATCCCAGGTCAGGCAAGTACCAATGCAACTTTTCTAAGTTTGTATGTACTTTCTAAGTATATCTTAGACACCCATGACTGTGTTTCGGATGGCACGTTAAACTGTAGGTCCCGGCTGTCATTGAACATCCTTGGCAGTCGTTACGGGTAGTCAGAAGCCAGTAAGTCTGACACCAGTCTAACCAAGGGGTATCGGGTTGCCCGAGTAACTGGGTTGAGGAGGTCAGATAGGCAGTCGCTTCTTGTAAAGCACTGGTACTCAGCTGAATCCGGTGAGACTGGAAGCCGACCCCAACATAGTTGGGAAAAAGGCTCGGAGGATGATGATGTGGAAAATTCTATGTCAAAAGAATTTTTACATAGAATTTTCAAAGTCAACAGTCATGTTAAGAAAAACTACTGTTAATATTGTCGGTGAAAATGGTCTTTAGTCCTATATGTGTCTTTGGGAGCTGGTCGGGATAGTAGAACCCTTTATTGTCCAAATTCCAAACCACTTACCGAATTATTTTTTACAAACAATCTTAGCTGATGATAAGCGACGTAGAAAACTACTCACTTTCGACTTGATTTCTACTTCTTGACCGATTCTGACTTGACTTCTTGATTCTATTTTCCCTCTTCATACTCCTAACAACCATCAAATCTAAACATCATAAATAGGATTATACTATCCACGACTGTCATCATTCCTTGTACTTTAAAACCTGACTCCCTAGTACTCATACTGCGACACAATGACGACAAGCCTGGCGACTGCCGACCCTGCGAACATAGTGTGCTGGTACAGCGACATGGTGAGCTCCAGCTCCACTACCTGAGGACCTTGGAGCGAGCACAGGAGGGAGATCACGCAGGTGTTGCCTGATGGCCGCATGCTGAGGATGGAAATAGGTTTTTATATAGTCCACCAGATATGTACCTAATTAAGTACGTTCTACTTAATAGGTTAGAACTTAGCTATATAATTATACTAGCCGTTTTCCCGCGGTTTCACCCGCGTCCCGTGGAAGCTACTGCCCGCACCGGGATAAAATATAGCCTGTGTTACTCGCAGATAATATAGCTTTCTAATGGCGAAAGAATATTTAAAATCGGTCCAGTAGTTTTTGAGTTTATCCATTAAAACCAAACAAACAAAGTTTTCCTCTTTATAATATTAGTATAGATAGAGATAGTTATAATTAAATATATAACAGATAGTTATAATTCTCGCCAAACACAATGGCGGTTTGCAACTAAATTCAGTGCCCAATTTACGCGCTTGTAGCTCATACCAGCTGGATTCCGTCACCTACTGTTTTTTTAAACCATCATTTACAAGAGCGCCTGCTTCTGCAGATGTTTTATTGAATTCAGGATTTTTGTGTCTTTGGTTTCTCACGTCTAGGGAACGTCATATTAGTCAAACACCTGGTTGAGTAGTTGTATCAAAGTTTAGACCTAGTCTGCTTCTTGGCTCATTAAAAAAAACATGAAAAAGAAAGACCTGAAAAAGCCAGAAACTTCAACATGGTTAAGTATTTTGAAGTAAAACTTACTCAAAGCAACTGAGGCCAGCAGGGTTGACTCCCGGTGATGCTTCCACAGATATCATTCGCATCTCGAAGCTCACGACTGACTCCCGCCACGCCGGGCCGTGCATCGTGAACAAGTCCACCTGGAAGTGACAAATGAGTGAACAGGATTGGTTGGCAATTAGTGCCCCCTTAAAATCATAAAAGATGTCCTGGGTAAGCTGCTTAGTCTTCTTAAAGTAGACTAAAAATAAAAAGTTGCACGTCTAAGGTACCTCCATCTTAATGTTTGTTTACCTACCCTAGTTTAAAGTCTATTTTTTTCTTCGAATTCCCCTGAAGAAGACTATGGGATCGGTCTTTTTTTTAAGGTAGGTAGATCCTACTCATTAATTTATTTTTCGATTACAAATATTACAATAAGTATATAGATACTAACGCTTCCTGAAGGCAGGTAGATGTTGGCGACGAAGGTGATGAAGTTGTAGCTGTAGGTGCTGGGCCGCTGCAGACACGTCCAGTCGCCCACCTGGCACGAGCGCTGCACGCGGACGCAGCGGCTGGAAGGTAATGAACAACTTGTATTTCGATTGGAAAAAGGATTTATTTGGAGGTATATGGGGCTTTTGTGTGACATTCATGTGTAAACGAACTTGCGAGAGGTCGTTTTTGTATAATGAAAACTTGAACACAACTATTAAGAGGTAATTCGTGTCTCATTAACAATTGATTTAAATTTTTTAGTCTACTCATGCTAAGTTATGAAGACCTATACAAATAAATCTTCTCAAGTAAGTTTTCGGCTGTGACACAAACAACATCAAATCTGGCTCCGCAAAGATGAAGCCATGGTCTTTGCACACAAAAAAATCTGGTATAGCGAATGGAAGTATAATAACAGTGAATTGATCAGTGGACTTAAAACACATTATGAACCCTGATGGTTATAGCAAGCAGTACTTAGACGAAAGCGTGATAGATAGATTGCTGAACTCCATTTATGCTATAGACTTATTCCCCAGTGGGGCCCACCGGAGCCAAAGCCTTCTGGGACTTCGGGATAGTTCGCGCGAGTTACCGCGGCCCTGGTACATAAAGGGTTTCAGAAGGAACATGATGGGTTTTAGCTATAGACTAACTGCTTATCCTCGAGCCGGTAGCCGGTGGGACAGTCGATGTGGTGGCAGTGGTAGCTGCCGCGCGTGTTCTGGCACACGTAGCCCGCCTCCGCGCTGTGCGCGCAGCGAGCCTCGCCCGTCTCGCACTCGTCTATGTCTGAAGGGAGAACATGCCATATCAGATAGATTCCCTTAATAGAAAGTGTAACCCGTTTTCATTAGTAGCCCCTAAACAGTCATCTAAGTAAGGTTCTCTTATCTTAAGGGAAGCCCGTAAATCATTCTGTTTCACCATTCTGAGCAACACACTTTTAATACACCCTAACATTATGACATTATGACCGCAACAAGTCACTGTTATATTAGTTGTAAGATTATATATTGTAACTGTTTGCTGTTCCTTATAATAGAAAATAAAATAAAAATAAAACATGACTAATTAAGGGTTAAACTTGACAGATTTTTATCATATTTGGGTCCTAGATTTGGGGTAAATGAATTTGCAACAAACATAATTGACACTAACCAATAGAAGGGGAAAAATACAATCGGAAGCAAACGAAACCAAAATCATGGCTATACCAGCAACTGGCTACGAGAAACCTTGACTGAGATTAGAGCTAGTCCCATTCTTTTTTATCCAACAGCCAATAAAGATGTTTTTTGCTAGGTCCTTACCCACGCAGCTCCTGCTATCCTCAGAGAGGCGGTAACCAGCAGGACAGGAACAGCGGTAGCTGCCGGGCTCGTTGATGCACTCGCCGCCGCATAGCTTGCCGCGGATGCGAACCGAAGAGTACTCCTCGCATTCGTTCACGTCCACGCATTGTCTGAGAGGAGAATAAGCAGATGTTTACAGTTTAGTAGTCAAACAGTTCTTACATAGATGGAACACATAACCATAAATAGACTAATTTACAGGGACTCTGCAGAATATTAAGTATCAAATCTTGCGCTTTCCAAAAGTTTGATAGGATTTAGCCGTTTCAACCGAATGAAAGTAGTCCGGTCAAATTATATAATTAAATACAGGGTGTTAGTGTGAACACCGTTATCCTTGAAACCAGAGGTTTGGTTTCACTTATAGAACGTAAATTAACTTAAATTAAGGCAAAAAAAATAACTTATACGAGTATTTTCACTCGTCAAGCTACAGTAGTAGGTATTTTTGCCTGTCCTAAGCCAGAAAAAGTATGAAGGGAAGTTACATCACAGGTTATTTGTATCCATAAATTTACGGACGGTGTCGGAAAGAAACTTATTAAAAATTTTAAATGAAAGAAACGTTAATTTATTTTTAAATTTAGATAAATAAAATTATAATCAAGTCAACTACCTATGGTTTCAAGGATAACGGTTTCACACTAACACCCTGTATGTTCGAACTGTTTAAACCTGAACATAAAAAAATAGTTTTAAAAACTAAAAAAACACGCTGGTCATGTATTGTCATCAGAACTCAGAGCAAAATTCCATCCCATCCCGGGAAGTGGGTCAAATTAAGATTCCAAGATTTTCTTACATACATAGTTAGTTACAAGTGAAGCTAATATAAGCGTGTTAAAAATAAATCCAGCTGAAAAAATTAAAACTTTTGCTTTAAGGCATACAAATCAATCAGACCAATACGGTTAATATTTGGCAATTCATCATCTTTTTTCAGGTTAAACTTACTTGGTCTCCTCATCCAAACGGTACCCCCTTTTACAGTAACACCGGTAGCTCCCCCAGGTGTTGGAGCAGCCCTGGCTGCAAACCCCGGGGGTCTCGGAGCACTCGTCCACGTCCACACACACCTTGTCGTTGGAGGGGGCGTTACGGAACCCTTCGCGGCACGCACAGCGGTATGAACCGTATGTGTTGAGACAGTCGGCGTTGTAAGCGCATGGCTGGAGGTGTGAAGTGGGGATCATTTTATGGGTGTTTTGAATATGTGGTTAGTAACTTAAATGTAAAGAACTTAAGACAAGAGCCTCTCTTTTATGTTAGAGATTGGAGGTGATAGGGCACTTGAATTCAGCTTAGAAAACAATAGAGTCTAGGCATTTTGTGCAGTAGCCATAATCCGGTAATCAAAGATCAATCAATCATTATTTATTTTTCGTCATTTTTTTTTTCAAACAATTAATGTTTTTTATTTAATCTATTTTTAACCACATTTACATTATTTTCATAATCAAGTACATAAATTTGAAACATAGAGACTGGTGTGGTTAATCCTGTAGGATTAACCTACATCAGTCTTTACAGAACACCCTCCGCCGAAATAAAAATCTTAAAACGATTCTTGTCATCTACCTAAAACTTCGTTGATCGAGAACCCGAACACATGTGACACTTTAAAGTATATATAGAATAGATTTATAACAATGTAATGCATCATCACTATTCTACCGAAGTTATGAACAAGACTCACGTTGCCATGCATGCACTCGTTGATATCCTCGCACTGGTTCTGCCCGACGAGCCTGTGACCAGCGGGGCACTGGCAGGAGTAGCCTCCGTAGAAGTTCTCGCAGCGCTGCTGAGGACCGCACTCCGAGACATTGCGGGCACATTCGTCAATATCTAAGTGGGTTAGAAAGATGATTATAATTAGGTACATATTTTGGTAAAAAATTAAGCATTGGCATCCAACTGGGCAATGCTGCCACTGCTTCTGGGGTACTGCCGGTGGGCAGCGACGAGAAGATTTTTGATGCATTTTTTTAATTTATATTAATTATAAGTTTATGTTAAAGTATTATGTAAATATATTGATTAAAATATAAAGAAAAAGAACAATATCGTATACAACTTTCTGCACATAAAAATAAAATCAAATTACATAGAGTTTGAAAAACCAATCTGCCATAATTATAAGAAAAACAATAATGTTTGTTCTACAGTTACAAAGACCTCAACAATTTTAAAGACGTTAGTAGCTTGATAGTTTCAGATGACTTTAGTACCTACCTAATAGGTAGGTAGCAGTAATGACTTTAGAAGTAGGGATTTAACCCTCAAGATTTAAAGAATTAATTTACTGATCTCATTTCAGTTGTCCCAACCTCGTTTGACAGATGCTGTACTTAGATTATTTTGATCGCCTTCAAGTGGTCTACTAATTCATTTAAAAAGTACTCATGGAAACAACCCAAGCAGCAAATGGACGTGCTATAACGGTTGAGCACGTTCTTGAAGTTCTATAAAAATTCCCCACTCACCGTAACACCTCTTGTCAGGCGTAAGCTTGTACCCCCAGGGACACGAGGCCACCATGGCGCCGGAGTCGGGCAGGCGCGAGTAGGCGGGGCGCGGCGAGTAGGGCCCGCGCTGTCCGTACTGCGCGCCCACTGTGATCACGTTGCGGCCCTCGGTTGATGCAGGGGATGGGGACCGGGGTGTTGATGATGATGCTGGTGGAGCTGTGAATTGGAAACACAATGTTAGAATGTGTTTTTCCCATACGGATTCGTGTGCGTTACCCTGGCCAGATGTTGTCGAAAATGGTCATTTTAATCTTATAGATAATTAGTTGTGCGGCTTCTGTAATTGTTGCGCACATTTTTAAATTTGTTGCGCTTATAGTTTTTTAATTATTTCACAAAAACATTTCCTGCTGGAGTAACGTTACCCCAGCCAGACCTTTTTCTTTCTGATGGGAATATTTAAATAAATATTACCTATAAAATTAGTTGTAAATGTTGTGCCATATTTTGTATTTGTTCTTTCTTCGGTTGCGAAGTTATTCGAGATTTTGCTGGGGTAACGTTTTCGGTTTTGCTAGATCTTTGAAATGGTTAAGCGGATTCTTATCAAATTTTGTACATGACTTCCTAGGAATTAGTTTAAATTTGTTCGGCAATAATAAAACCAAAATAATGCATATCTTAAAGGTTATTTCATTAAATGGAAAAACGTTTCAATTGGTCCCAGCACCCTCAATAAGAAGTCTAAAGACTTACTTTAAACGTCATTTTAAAGCTTGTAACTGCCTTCAAATGTATATGAAGTTTTATTAGCATCCTGTAAGTATTTAACAAGTTATGATGATATTCAGTTTTTCACGAGCACGGTCTTGATGCGCGCGGTGTTATTTGGCCACAGGATTGGATATATGAATTGAATGTTATCTCAATAATTAGTTATAGATCAGGTGTATGTCAGTAAAATTTCAGCTCAGTACATTGGATAATTAATGAGATAATACGATTAAAGTCATTAGGAAGTGAATGACCGTGGTAACCCGACCAAGTTTAGGTGGTTACAAATTCTTTTGTGTTCTTCTAAAATATGTAGTATAGTGTTACAAATTTAGTACAGACGTGTACAAAAGTAAAAAAAAAAACTACATGATTTTTAAAGATTTTTTATTGGCAGGTAAAATAATCATTTCAATTGAACTTTTAAAGTATACTTATACTTAAAAACAATCACAGATAGTAATTTTGCTTTTTTAAATTTTCTATTATTTTTTACTTAAATTATAGATTTCAGTATATACACTTACAGTTTTTATTTAACTTACACATATTGGAATGTGTAATTATCACAGACAATCCTAACTAATATTATAAATGTGAAAGTAACTCTGTCTGTCTGTCTTTCTGTCCGTCCGTCTGTCCGTCTGTCTATCTTTTCTTCACGCCTAAACTACTGAACCGATTTGTGTGAAATTTGGTACAGACATAGTATGGAACTTGAGAAAGGATATAGGATAGTTTTTATTACAAAAAATATAAAAATAATAAAATTTAATCCGGACATATAGCGCCATCTATTGGTCAAACTAAAAATCTGCCGGAAGTCACTATTCCACGCGAACGAAGTCGCGGGCAAAAGCTAGTAAATAATATACAATGTTTTTTTTTCAGTTAACACTAAACTTACGTATGTCTACTAGGTACCTACTATGTAGTAAGTAAAGGATAAATATGTCGTTATCATTGTTGAGAATTCCAGTCTAAGTAATAATTGAGTACGAAAAAAACAGAAAATAATAAGAACTTAAGTTCCTTCATTCAATATTTAAGCCTTAAAAATACAGTTTTAGATAAGTACCTGGGTGTTATTCATAATAATTGTACGTAACGGATATGAAAAGAAATTTAATGTAACAGAAAAGATAACAAATAGGAATTGTAAGGACTAGTGCATAATACGCATAAAATAAACATTATTTAATGGATCTTCTGGTCATTACTTTTATCCAACATACTAATAAAACGCTATTATTTTAATTTACTTTTCTTCATTCCATTTAACAGGATTATTCTGCTTTGATAGTTCTCTATTTTTTTTTTGTCGTTCCGCTGATGTTAATGGCATTTTACCTAAAACAAAAATAATTTACGTTACTTACCTGTATATTTACACAAAAATAGGTATTCTGGTGTTAAAATTAATAAATCATGGTAAAATAAAGATAAAAAGAGAAAAAATCGTTTATTCAAAGTAGGCTGAAAATCAGCACTTTTTGAAGGTCAATTTTACAAAAGACAGCTCCCAAAAGGCCCGCCCATGCCAATTCCTGTGTTTTTGCTGGGAAGAAGAAGTAGCCAACAAACTCCACCAGCAACAATATTTTTAGCAATATTTGTTTTTGATTATAATTTACTAAATAAGTACTTATTAAGTATACTAAATGACTCCTTAAATTCTTGAAGTTAACTTTAGTATAAAACCTTATAAACTCAGCTTTACCTTTCATATCTGTTGCGTAACAGATAAATGTAACGGAGAAGTAACATATATGAATATTTTGGCACGTGTCTAACCTACAAAATAAAGTTTATACCCGTCATCGATTAGTTTTAACTAATTCATTCTACCAATTTCACTTTTGTTACCAAGATTCTTTTCTCATAATAGTATAAAACCTGAAAAGTACTTACCGTATTCAAATAAACCACAAAAACAATTGAAACAAATAAATGTCGAATTCTACCGACGTGCACTAAACTGGATCGTACTGAGTGAAAGAACAAAATGGGCGAATCTACAGTCACGCCATCTGTTAACTGTTTGTGGTGTAATGTTGCCAGTAGATAATTTTATTTCCAAGTTGGAAATAAAGTTATAAAACACCGTTACCGAGATGAAAAACGGATATGAGTAGATTATTGGACTTCCAATTAAATATGTAAATGAAATGTTTTTAGTACTGTTTGTTTAATTTATTTTAAAGAAAAATCTTTTTCAATGGATAAATATCCTATAGGAATATTAAGTTTTGTTCTAAAACAATTAGTTTTTTTTATATATTTTTTTAAAGTTAATTAAAGTAAAAATGGACAATAGTCCTCTCTATGAAATTACTGTGGACACAATTTTAAAATTTGATAAACTAGAATGTTTTGTTCTGTCTACAAGTTTACTGAGTATTATAAATTTTAGTTCTATACTTTAAGTATTAGGTTGAATAAAATTTAGCTAACATTTTATTACCAAATTAAAAATAATCGAGCTGGACGCGGAGAGGGAAGCAAATGTACAATTTTTGTGAATAATACCCACCTAACGACAAGTACATATTAATAATAATTTTGCTAATATTTCTATAGTTATATTAAGCCGGCTTACCTTGTTCGTGAATTCATCAAGCAGCCCGCACCATAATTATGATCTTCAATACAAGCACTCCACATTAGCAGTAATTCGCCACACTTGTATTATCCAATAACTCTCACGCACTTGATAAATATTTGCAAAAACAGGAAATGGAACTGCCGAAGCGCACGCGCACTCTACAAGATGAATTTTAATATGTTTATGGAGCAGGTTTAGTGCGTTATGCAAACAATGTATCCCCCTAGTTTAACTACCCCTTCACCCCACCCCTCCTGCGTCCCACCGAACGGCACGCTCTAGCGGTGATGTATTTAACAACAGTGTACGCGTCCGTACCGAAATTGTAAGGTGTATTATACTAAACATTTGAAAATATAGTATAATGTTCTGCGTTTTCGCTTTTTCGTAACCACCTAAACTTGGTCGGGTTACCACGGTCATTCACTTCCTAATGACTTTAATCGTATTATCTCATTAATTATCCAATGTACTGAGCTGAAATTTTACTGACATACACCTGATCTATATAACTAATTATTGAGATAACATTCAGTTCATATATCCAATCCTGTGGCCAAATAACACCGCGCGCATCAAGACCGTGCTTGTGAAAAACTGAATATCATCATAACTTGTTAAATACTTACAGGATGCTAATAAAACTTCATATACATTTGAAGGCAGTTACAAGCTTTAAAATGACGTTTAAAGTAAGTCTTTAGACTTCTTATTGAGGGTGCTGGGACCAATTGAAACGTTTTTCCATTTAATGAAATAACCTTTAAGATATGCATTATTTTGCTTTTATTATTGCCGAACAAAGAAGACGGATCACAATCCATACAAAATTACCCCACGTCCTATAACAATGTGACGTATCTAAAAAAAAAGATAAAAATGTTTTAAAAAATATGGTATACTCTCTAATTCTTTTTTTTTACACCTTCATACGAAAAAAATGCTTTAAAAATTATTCAGGCGTTGTTATGGAAACATCGTTCAGAGGACTATTTATGGACTATTTTATTAAATTATTTTTTTGTTTGATAGGGTATACCTCACAGGTGGTCCCATAACCATCAGGTCAGGATCTGATGATGGAAACCCTGAGAAATTCAGGGCAACTTTTGAAAGTTGTAGGCATGCGCAGAATAAAAACTTGACTATAAGGTGTATGTCTTATAACACTATGCAACAGTGAAGATTTTGAGCTGACCTGATGATGGAGACGAAAGAAGGTCGAGGGAACTCAACAACTGAATGTGTAAACGACCTCGTGTTTGGGCTTATATTTTTTGTATTGAATAGACCTTTGCAACAGTGAAGGTTTGGAGCTGACCCGATGATGGAGACCAGAGAAGGTTGTGGGAACTCGACAACAAAATATGTAAACTACCTCAGAAGTCGGTGTCTAATGGATGTACCTAAGTTTATTTCCCCACCGACTTCTAGGCCGATGCTCCTAAGAATAGTTTTTTTTTTTTTGCTTTTCAGTGTTTTTGGGAAACGGTTTTATTTTATTGTAAAAAGTTTTTTTTATTCTTGGCTTTTCAGTGACAAGCACAGTTGTCACTATCCGCATAAGTGGAAAGTTCTCATCAATACGAATAATATAAGCCCAAACACGAGGTAGTTTACATATTTAGTTGTCGAGTTCCCTCGGCCTTGTCTGGTCTCCATCATCAAGTCAGCTTCAAACCTTCACTGTTGCAAAGGTCTATTCAATACAAATAATATAAGCCCAAACACGAGGTGGTTTACATATTCGGTTGTCGAGTTCCCTCAACCTTCTTTCGTCTCCATCATCAGGTCAGCTCCAAACCTTCACTGTTGCATATTGTTTTAAGACATACAACTTATAGTCAAGTTTTTATCCTGCGCATGCCTACAACTTTCAAAAGTTGCCCTGGATTTCTCAGGGTTTCCATCATCAGATCCTGACCTGATGATTATAGGACCACCTGTGAGGTATACCCTATCGAACAAAAAAATAATTTAATAAAATAGTTCTATGAACGATGTTTTCATAACAGCGCCTGAACAATTTTTAAAGCATTTTTTTCGTATGAAGGTGTAAAAAATATGAATTAGAGAGTATGCCATATTTTTTTTTACATTTTTATCTTTTTTTTGAGATACCTCACATTGTTATAGGACGTGGGGCAATTTTGATCCATCTTCTTTAAACTAATTCCTAGGAAGTCATGTACAAAATTTGATAAGAATCCGCTTAACCATTTCAAAGATCTAGCAAAACCGAAAACGTTACCCCAGCAAAATCTCGAATAACTTCGCAACCGAAGAAAGAACAAATACAAAATATGGCACAACATTTACAACTAATTTACAACTAATTTTATAGGTAATATTTATTTAAATATTTCCATCAGAAAGAAAAAGGTCTGGCTGGGGTAACGTTACTCCAGCAGGAAATGTTTTTGTGAAATAATTAAAAAACTATAAGCACAACAAATTTAAAAATGTGCGCAACAATTACAGAAACCGCACAACTAATTATCTATAAGATTAAAATGACCATTTTCGACAACATCTGGCCAGGGTAACGCACACTACGGATTCCGCTAGAACTCATGGTTACTGATGACCAAAAATATGTGGGACGATTACCTACAAGATGTTTAAAATTTTTGGGTATTTTCTGTCTTGTAACGCTACCGCTTTGAGAATTATATGACGTAAACTTTACTTGCAGTTTTACTAGGACTTTAAATTACACTTAACTTTTTTTAGGTTTTAGAAATCCGGACCATCCTGTATGTATGTAATTAATTTATTTGTCGTTTTAACTTACAGTAAGTAGGCCTATCAACCTCGCCGCGACATCTCCTGCCGCACTCGCAGCGGTATCCTCCTTCTACATTGATGCAGTCTTCCCGAGGTGAACACGTCGCTTTGTTAGTTGCACATTCGTCTATGTCTGGAATTATTATTAAAATATTTATTGAGCTTGAAGCTACATACGTAACAGTCACTTCAGTGGATTGTGGTCGACCTAACAGACCGAGAGATCATCCAATTTCAACCGAGTACTCAAATCGCCTCTTCATCATTCAAGGACAACTTTGGATCCCGAACTCATAAGTTCGGATGATTTTAATAAGATTTGGTAATACCAACCGCCTGATAATCTATTGTGGGAACATAATACTCATAACAATCGTATATCTTACCAACACATCTGCCCTCACTGGTGTCGTAGGTATAGCCCAGCTCACAGGGTGCTGGTGGATACCTTCGCCCAGGCCTAGCGGGGGTGTAGCCCCATTCCGGAGAGCTTACTGCAATGAAATTGTCCTCATTAATAGAAGAAGGAGTTGTTATTTGAGTACATAATTAGATAGAAATTAAACTGCAATAGGTGCGGCGTCGTCGATGAATGTATCTCTCCAATAAATACGAGTTTAAGTCGCGTAGTGTCTAAGTTACTCTAAAATTGCAAAGGACGTCACTGTAGCTGTGGTCCTAGCTAATTCTTAAAAATAGATGTGGTTTGTTGTGATGGAAGACAAGATTGGCTGAACTTACGGACTCGGAGAGGAATCTATCGATTCAAGGTGTTTCTTTGTAAACGCACCGCAGTACAGGATTTATATTTGAGTAATGTTAAAAATAAACTCACTTGCAGTCCTCTCGGTGGTGGTACTAGTGGTAGTGGTAGTGGTACTGGTAGTGATCACCACGCAGTACCCGCCGGGCTCCCTGCGGAAGCCGGCCATGCACTCGCAGATGTAGCCGCCCGGCTTGTTCACGCACACCTCCGTGTTCTTACACGAGTGCTGTCCGAGGGAACACTCGTCTGTGTCTGGAAGTTAACGTGAAATATTATTTCAAATAGGCCTTTTGTTTATGACATAAAACCTCATTTACAGGATTGTGAGAGGAACTAAAAATTTTAATTTTGAAAATGTCAAGGAAAACAAAATCACTCTTATAACCTGTGTGTTTTAATTTTTAATTATTACTTTTAAATAAATGTATTTATTTCATTGTATGCCTGGAAAGCCTTTCTTCTATGTTCCCAAGTATCCACGACCTGCCCTATTGAAGTTACTGTTATTCGTGTGGAACACCTTTGCAGGGTCTTATCAGGCACTAGTTGCACGGCTGTAAAAAGTTGAATATTACAACACTCAAGACATGGTAACTTTATTTAAAGCACAGATAGCTCTATTTGAAACGTGTGCTATTCTATGATTATGAATTTTGACATTCTCCAAGCTCCTTCATCTGGTTTCCAAAAATTGAGTGCTAATTGGGAGTAAGTGCTAAGGAGTAACTCCTTGTTTTTGCAACTAATAATTGAGAAATTATTATTTTTTTAAATTACTATTGACTTACCGACACAGTTGCCTTCAGCATCTTTCTCGTAGCCATCCAAACAATGCAGATCATTAATGTCGAACCCTGGCTCCGGTTCACCAGGTTTGTCTCCACCTATTTCATTCGTTCTCCTATCCTCTGGTGTTTCAGGAGTCGGTTCAACTGGAGTTTCAGGTCTTGGCGGTAGTTCTGGAATCGGCGGTGGTTGTGGCCTGGGTTCAGGAGTCGTGTGGACATCAGGTCTGTAACGAGGATCTGATCCTGGTCTTCTAGGGTAGTCAGGGCCAGGATAGTATTCTGGTCTGCGATAATCTGGTCTCCTATTGTATGGGTAGTCAGGCCTTCTTGGTGTAACTGGTTTAACTGTGGTACTCGTTGTGGGTCTTCTGGGGTAATAGTAGGGAGGGTACCTGGGTCTGACAGTAGTGGTGGAAGAAGTACTGGTGGGTTTAGGAGTGGTGGTGGTAGTAGTAGTGGTGGTAGTGGATGTGGTGGTGGGTTTGGGGGTGGTAGTAGTAGTGGTCGTTGTGGTGCTAGACGTTGTGGGGATGGTTGCTACTGTTGGAACTGTTTCTGGATATCCGCTGTCGGTTGTTGAGTTCTCCTCGCTGTAAAACAACATTGTAGTCTTAAATAAAATATATTCTTCATTTACTTCACCACCTCTCAATACGGTCCATTGCAATTGACACCTCCATATTGTGTATTTTTTTTGCAGCTTTTACATAATATTACCTCTATATGTTAAGTGCACCAACCTCCTAAATCCTGAGGCAATATATTCATATTTCTATTTTATCTCAATACTTACTCGGAGTCATAATACTCGTACTCATACATGGGTGGGTTGGTGGTGGATGTGGTACTGCTGGTGACAGGCTTTCTGGTGCACGTGAAGGTACCCAACAGGTTCAAGCAGTGCTGCCCGTTGTCGCAGTTGTCCAGCTTAAGAGAGCATTCGTCGATGTCTGCAAGGAGGTTTGTAATAAAGTAATCAACGAAGAAATTGGATAATGCAACGATGAAAATGAAGGACTGTAGCGTAGAGATAGGTCTTTTGACAAGTAAATAAACTAAAAAACTTTTTTCTAACCATCAAGATAACTCAAAGATTATCTTTTTAAACCTGAGCTTCCTGTTCTTAAGCAGATTAACTTTAATTTTGCATATCATCTCATTTTATCCAAACATTAATCTTCGTCCCATTACGATTTTTATATAGATTATTTTAGTGTACTGACCAACACAAGAACCAGATGTGGAATCTAGCTCGAACCCATTTTTGCAGCGACATTCGTGTCCTCCGAACGTATTGATACAGTTCTGGAACTGGTCACAAAGATGCGTGCCCTCTCTGCACTCGTCAATATCTGAAATATAGAGGAACACGTTATTTACCAATGCCTTCTAATGCAATGAAAATATGACTATTGGGTGGGCGTACCCACCCAATTGTCATATTTTTAATACCCACCCAATAGTAATATTGATCTCAGACTCACCTTCACATATTGATCCACCTGGACGAGCCCTTGTTCCTTCTTGACACGTCTTAGTGGCTAGCCTAGAAAAGACCGTCATGAAGTTATCAAAGTTAGAACAGAAGATATTATGTATGCCGTTTATGTATGCTGTTTGTGGAGATGAGTAGGATATACAGCTGGAACTCACTTGGGTAAAGTGCTAATTTTGGACTTGCAGTTATAAGCTCCGGGTAAATTGATGCACACTTCAGTCCGCTGGCACACTTCAGAACTTTCCTCACACTCGTCAATGTCTGTAATAAATCATTTTAGGATTTTTAACTCAGCTAACATATCTTCTTCTCCGACCCAAAGAATATTGAGCCTCCAAACATACGGCAGAAAACTTACACTCGTCAAATCCTGATGCCCTTACCTTACTTTATATATTTACATTATGTTATTTAATTGTGTTAGTAGTCAGTAAGCTTACTTAAAATTAAATAAATATGATACCTTCGCATATCCCAGTGGCGCTGTTGACCTTGAAGCCGGGAGCGCAGCGCTTGGACACGTGATCCTGACAGAAGAAGCTCCCGTGTGTGTTGATGCAGTGCTGTGATAGATGCTGGCAGTCGTCTAGACTCTCACCGCACTCGTCGATATCTGAGAAAATAACGAAATAATTAAGTATTTTGAACAAAAGACGTTAACCGATGATAACAAGACATTAATTGTGGATAACAGCATAAAACAAAGATTGCTTCTATGATTCTGTAAGTATAAAAAATATGCTCTTTCATAAGTCACAATTCCTAAGTAAAAACATACGAAAGGCCAGTCCCAAATCAGCAGATCTAAGATACCTACAGAAAACAAGTGACAAAACAGAATTCTTAGCTCCCCAAAGTATAAAATGCGCTATACTCCTTTAGACTACCAATTACTCTGCAAGCAAAACTGGAAGCAAAACCCAATATTCCATCATACTAACCAACGCACTCATCATCAGGTCCCGCTCTGAAGCCAGGTGGGCAGATATCATTCTTGGGGGAAGTAGAACTGACGGTAGGTTCTGTGACAACTCCTGGTAAGGCCTCTGTGAATGGCTTGCCCGTCTTCCCGGCGCACTTGTACCCGCCTATCGTGTTCTCGCACAGGTATTTCGGACAAGGTGGCCGGGGTAGCTGGCATTCGTTAATATCTGTAATTATGTACAAGTTTCTAAAAATATTGCTATATTTTCTTTGCCTAATCAGAACAATGAAGTGTGTATTATTCAGAAGATTACATTAACATCGCATTGCTTCTTTTGGGCTGTTAGCGGAATTACATTAAAAAGTTAAAACACCGGCTGACAAGCTTAGGATGATAATTCAAGAAGATTTTGTATAGTTAGAGTTTATTTGTTACATCGATTATAACTAGAGTCAGTGGAGATGAGTCACCGATTTAGTGGTTTATGATTAAATATAGCTTAGCTATGATTTTTCACACAAAATTTAAAAAACAAAGCAACCGGTTGTTTTTTAAAAAACGAACGTTCATTTTGTCGGTAAAAATAGGCCTTATCTTGTACTCACCATCGCACACCTGGTTGATGATATTCCTCTTGAAGCCAGGAGGGCAGCTGAGGCCCACATCTCTCTTCTTGATGGGGACACACTTGAACGCTCCCGGAGTGTTGTGACACACCGTGTCTTCCGCTGTACACAAATCATCCGTAGCTTCTGCACACTCATTTATATCTATGTGTGCAATGAATAAATACATACTTATAGAAAAGAAGCAGAAAATGAAAAATAAAAAGAATCCATATGGATAAGAAGCAGAAGATGGAAGATAAAAAGAAACATAGTATAAAGGTAATGATGTTAATTATTTCAGTCATTAAAAGAGATGATATTACAATTTAGATGGTTTGGTAATGAAATAGATAGCTGCAATTTTCTATGGCATAGATATTTATAGATCAAGCTTTTATGACTACATATAATTTCAAAATCATGATGCATTACAAAAACGTAAGAAACCCATACCTTTACATGATTTCTTATCAGGTTGAAGCCTAAATCCTTCCCGACAGGAGCATCGTATGACTCCGTCGTCATCATTACACTCATGTTCACAAGAGTCTTTGTTACACTTCTTCTTCTCCACTTTCTTCTCAGTAGTAGTCTCTACCTTCTTCTCCGTCGTAGTCTCGGGTTTCTTTTCTGTAGTCGTTTCTGGAGTTTCTGCTGCTTCCTAAAACATTAAAAAATCATCATAAGTTGGTTGTGTGGTTTCAGTTTCAGAGACTGTGCCATATTTGAGTTGCCGTTTCTCGTTTCATAAGCTTTTCAGTTCATATTTATCAAAGCGCACATAATTCGATTCAATTATTGATCCCTATTAATGTTCTACATGGAACTCCACATTTCGATATGGTGATGGACAATCTTCAAAACAAATCTTTCACAAGACCACTCTCAATACTTTATTTTAGGCAGTTCAATATGATTTGTATGCTAAGATCCAATTCATGCTCATTTGGATCCTTTATCAACAAGTGTGACAGCAGCCAGAAGGTCGTTGAGCCTTAAATTTTTCAAGTAGCCCGGATTTAGTTTACTACCTTAGTTTAGTTTTAAAACGATAAAAATCTATAGGTATTTACCAAACAACAGGCATGGAAAGCTCCCTTCCTCAGTGCAGTAGACGGACTGACACCTTCAGGAGATGGTGCAGCTCCACACGCCGCCTTGCCTTGAGACTCTCCTGTCCATCTTCCAAACGAACACTCCTCACAACACGTCTAGAAATAAACTTAGTTTAGGACAAAACTTACAAATAACTAAACTAAATATAAATATTAGGTATAAAGCTAAAGATATTGTATGCTAGAACTAGCTGATCTCCGGAATTACTAGTTAGTCCTAGTTTTAAAATACTTTTAGAGGTAGATAAGCCGATAATTGATGAAGGCTAAACTTTGTATTAGGAGAGCTCCCACGAAAATCTACATAAAAATAATTAATCTAATAGAAGTTAAAGATGTTCCCAATACCGTTCCGATCTCCGAATCTGCAGTACTACATCGCTTTGAAGCAGCTAGTTTCATTCCAGCCGAACATGATTCCTTGAATCTGGAAATCAAATCAATTATTAAATAGGAAGTAGTTTTCTTTATCCATTTATTATTCAATCTCCGATACAGTGTTTTAATTATGGAAGTTATCTGTGCATTATTTTAAAGAAACCTTCATCTATATTTACGTAAAAAATAAAAGGGCGTCTTCCAGTATTGGAGACCCCGTGATGCTAGGAACACTTTTAATCTAATTCCTTACAAGAACTGCTGTTCACAACAACTGGCCACCGCAGCGAGACACACAGTCATCTGCTCCGGTTCTATATCTTCAGGGGGGGCGATGCTTGCGCATGATGCTACTGTCATGGCCGCGCTCTCGCCGTGTGCGCAGCATGTGTCTGTCACTTCTAACTCCTCTGATGATGATAAGGCTGTGGAAGATGGGAAAATTGGTATTAAGACATGCTTTTTGGTCGTTTGCGTGATGAGCCATTGATTGGAATGCTTGAAGAGGCCTAAAGGACGATGTATTGAGATTCGATTAAGTTTTAAAAATTTTCTTGAGGAATTTTATTGTAATATAAAAGGCAGGCTAAAAAAGGCGACCGTTATAAAAAAAATGGGCTAGGTTGGCAAGTTGCGTTATTTGTATCATCGCTATATATTTTATTTAAATACGAGATGGAGTTTCCAACGGACGAGGTTGAAACCACCAGTTTGTTCACAAATAACTGAACTCCTACGGCCTACTACTATTAAGTATCCTGTCTTTAACTGAAGCAAGACATTGTCAGTTAACTAGTAAAATACGAATCGCTATTTAAGTGCAAATCGCAGTTTGTGTTCTGCAGTAAGCTGCATTATCCAATTCAAAGGAATCAGGTTGAAGAGTCGCGGGCGGACCTTATCGACAATATGCATCAGAACATGCGTAGGATTCACCTCATCTAGAGGTACCTACAATGTGTAGTGTCTTGATATAAGATTGCTATGTCACAAGATCCTATTTCAGTCTTGGCATAGCTTTTCCCGGTTCTGAGCATGTCGTGTTTACCCATGGGAGTCGAATGCAGCTTTATCCGGGTTGATATGCACTTATTTTAATTTAACTTGATCTACAAATAAGAACTTACATTTTAAAGTTAATTCAAAATAAAGCTACCAATTAGGTACTAAATTATCCTTAAAACAACACGATTACATAACGAAATGCTTATTTTAATTTTATTAGGGTACCAGAGGGTAAAACGGGAGACTAATACTAAGACTCTGCTGTACGTCCGTTACTAGGCTGTATCTCAAAAACGTGGTAGTTAACCATATAAAAGTTTCACACTTACGTGATAATAACAACAAATACTGAAAACTAGAATAGAATAATACTATTTTAGGAGGCTCATAACAGATATAATTTTAAGTCGTTTTATACTTAGATTGATACATAACGGAACCCTTCGTAGGCGAACCGGACTCACACTTGACCAGTTTATTACTTGTCTAGCATTAATCCAAGCTCGTGTGTGTCTTACTAATTGTCTGATTAGGATAAAGTCAAGAACACAAAATGTTGGTAGTTGTCACATAAATTGTCGTGAGATGGGATCATCTGGCTGGCACACAGTTGCATTGCTTAATAAGGCTCCGTGGTTGCACACGATCTTGATTTTCATGTATTTTGGGAAAAGATAGATGAACGAGATTTTGTTTAAATTATATGGAGGTATTCCCAATATCATTCTCCTTATTTCCTACTAAGAAATTAACATTCTCTAAGCAAAATCTTGCATTTATAATCAGCCTTTTTATTGTCCTCTTGCCGGATGCAACGCAAGCTCATTTCCGGTTGAAAAATAATAGACATAAATATTTCTAATTAATTCACTGATTATTATTAAGCATGACTAAGAAAAGCGACATTATTGAAATCAATCCACTATCTACTATGCTTCAATGTTTATAATTAACGCTTGATAATCCCGATGACCTAATGTTCAAAGATGCAGGGCCGATGTGTACCTACTGACTACTGACTGACTGACTGACCATAAAACGTGCTGTGTACAAGCAAACGATGATTTTATTACACCTGCCCTGAATTAATGAGGCAACTGATTACATTATTACTTGTCGGTAATGATTAGTATAGTTATCGGCACGGATATTGAGCCCTGACCTTCACCTGCGCAGAAGCGATTTATTGGTTTATTGCCTTATGTGTACAGTGCGCAAAGCGATCCTCACTCTTCCGCCGAGAGCTCAATATCCGTGCCGATAACTATACTTAGCTGGCTTTTAATTAAAACATATCCATACTAATATAAAGCTGAACAGTTTGTATGTTCTCAGGGACTACCGGACCTTTTCAAGTTCTTCACTACATAGAATAAAATAAAGTCGCTTTTTCTGTCCCTATATGTCCCTTTATACGCTTAAATCTTTAAAACTACGTAACGGATGGTATTTGAAGAGGAAGGTTCATAATTTCATATGTATAGTAACATCCATTAAATAGTGGGGAAATACTTACTGTTACCCCGTGCGATGCCGCGCCGGGGCGGGTCGCTAGTTCATTGTTAAATAGCCGATTTATTATTTAGAATGCTTTAACATCTGATTGACATGTGTTTATTTCAATTAAAATCTGGGTTAATCTGAATGGGTTTCGACTATTATAAAGTTGAAGCGTTGTTAAAAAGGAACATAAGCACAATTTTTAATTCGCCCAACTTAATGAATCTAACACCAAGGGCGGATCCAGGGGGTAGGTCACAAGGTCATGACCCCCCCCTGGGCCAGGTCCAGGACCTAGGTGGACCACTAATTGAAATGGTTAAACACGATGTTTTATGTTTTTGTTCCATCAGGTATACATTTAGCAAGCATAAGATAATTTTTATTCCGAGTGAATAGGTAGATAGATACATAGATAGAGGTAGAGTAGTTTTGCTGAAGAATTCGTGCTCGCAGCGCTCGCTCTCTATTCTTTATTTACTCTTTATCCGTACCCAAAAGGAGGAAACGAGACCCTGTTACTAAGAATCCGCTTCCGCTGTCCGGGTTGTCTACATGCTGTATCTCATGAACCCTTACCTATAGTAAGACAATTTAAATGTTTACAGAAAATGTTTTACCTACTGTGACCGCAATAAAAGAAACACAAATTACGCGCCCTTTTCTGCGTACACAATACTTTTCAAAAGTTTAGTCTTCAACCTGAAGAAATTCCCGCGCTTGTTTCGATCGCGCTTTCTTGTATTTGTGCTGTATACTTGTTATATAGCAAGAAAGCGCTTTCATCTACTTTTAGTCCTCGAACTGGATAAAAATTTTCACGCTCGCTTCGCTCGCGCTTTTTTTAATTTCGCAGCTACAGTTGTCCAAGAAATTGCGTTCCCTCAGCTCGGGCCATTTTCTACATAAAAACACTTATTTTTACCTTAGACCTTGACCTGAATAAAAATTTTCGCGCTCGCTTCGCTCGCGCCGTTTTGTTTTTCACGCGTATCATAAATACAAGAAATTGCGCTCACTCTGCTCGGGCCATTACCTACTTGCAAACACTTTTCTTAACTTTCATAAAAATTACTAAACTTTCTTAAGAATATAGTCTGTCTGCTTTTTACATCATAAGAAGTATACGCTATAATATAATATTATTTGTATATAAAACCAAATGTCGGCAACTTTTGCTCTTTAATTAATAAATCAATAATTATTTTTTGTGACTTGATCACGACTGTGTGACCCCCCCCCTGGCGTCGAAGCTGGATCCGCCCTTGTCTAACACCAATAGAAACCAAGTCAATAGTATGTCTTATTCGACAAGGAAGAATGACTCAACCTAATCAATTAACATGAGATAATGACAAGACATATCCTCACGTGATGATCATACTACGGACAGCGAGGGTAGCGTGACACATTTCTCTTTCATCATTACGTGACCACTTAGGACTTAGATAAACAGATTATGAGACAATTTCTATGAAATATTCTTCGCGGAACTGATGTCACTCATTTGACTGTTGTCGAGATGGTTTTTGACAATGCAGTGGTCAAGAATGTATCGACAAAATCCGTAATCCGCTTCCCTGAATCATCAAAAATAATCATAACATCAATACATAGTATAAAACAAAGTCGCTTTCGCTGTATGTCCGTATGTATGCTTAGATCTTTAAAACTACGCAACGGATTTTGATGCGGTTTTTTTTAATAGATAGAGTGATTCTTAAGGAAGGTTTGTATGTATAATAACATACATTAAATAGTGGGGAAATACTGTTATCCCGTGCGAAGCCGGGGCGGGTCACTAGTATACTATAAATATAAAAAAAAGCAACAAAACATTCTGCGCATTTTTGGGGCTCCAAACGGCTTGATTACCTACCTACTTCAGAAGTGCAAAGTTGTAAGCTGTAAGTAGGGTTTAATTGATACTTATAGGTAATTTGTGTTTTAATTTTATTGCATAAGAAGATTATTTATATAAGTAATCTCCAAGTTACACTGTTTTTGAAAACGTACAGAGTTTATTTAGTTTCTCCACAAAGTCCATGTCCAATATCACTACATAGTATAAAACAAAGTCGCTTTTTCTGTCCCTATGTCCCTTTGTACACTTAATCTTCAAAACTACGCAACCGATTTTCATGCAGTTTTTTTTTTATCAGATAGAGTGTTTCAAGAGGAAGGTTTATATGTATAATAACATACATTAAATAGTGGGGAAATACTGTTATCCCGTGCGAAGCCAGGGCGGGTCGCTAGTATAATACATAGGGTTTCAATGAAATCTAAAATGAATCTGAAAAATTTATCTGACCTCCAGCTAAAGCTTTTAAAAATGCTGCGGTCACATAAATAAAGAAGTGCTTGTTGACAAAGAAAGTTCTTTAATCAACTCGCTTCAATTAATTCTTTGTGGAAAGCTGACAAACGTCACCTAGAGGAAAAGGGCCAATTACTTGACTCTACATCAAAACGGCAAAAATATAGACCAGAAAATATTGGAGTAAATTCATGATTTTTTACAAAAAACCCTAAACAAATTCCTATTCGTTTGTTTACAATTATTAAAACTTAAAGAGCGGGTGATTTTCAGAAAACAATACCCTGTGACGCACAGAAAATATTTTTTTTTTATTTCGTGAATTCTATTATATTTACTCTAATATTAAAGAATATATTATTACCTAGCTAAATCTGCATTTTAAATTAAAATTATAATATGATTTTAAGAAATATTAAAGTTTTTCTGTCAGTGTATGATGCATAGTATTCCTGAACGTCACAAAATATAATTAATTAGAAATAAAACAAACAAGTATTAAAACAAAATCAACTTATGGTGGCATAAAGATATACTTAAAATCTTTTAAAAACAAACAAAATGATAGCATAATTCTATAAGATTTTTAAATAATCAGCTAAATAATTTCACTTTCGTCACTTCTTGGACACATCTCACTAGAAAAGTTGTCATTACTAATGATACCCGCTACAATTTCCAAAATCAAGCCTAGTGAGAAATTTTAGATACTAAAAAAAAACTATGATACCAAAATAAACGCTATAAAATGAAAAATATATATTTTAAAACCATTTTTGTAACATCCAGAATATGGGACAGTGACTATTATGAAAATTTCGTGATGGATAAGAATAATTTGAGCAATGTCCACACTGCCGATTTCAAAACACAATTACAAAGAATAAAGTATTAACTTACTAAATTTTTAGATATAAACCTTTACACACACATATATAAACAAAACTGATTATATGTAAGCCTTTTCGTTTGATACCTACCACACGCGCGGACAGGACGCTCCCATAAATTATTTAATTGTACACTAAGCTTTACAATTCAAGATCGTTACGATTTTGTTCCGGTAGTATGTAACGTGACGCACAGGAGGTGACGTTTTCATCTCACGAGACTTTTAAAATTGAAAATAACTTATATTTATTTAAACTACCTTGTTTTTAGCCTTACTAATCTAATAATGATGAGTTGTTTATGTTATATACAGTGTTATAGAGTTAAGAAAACAATTTATTAACCTTTTAAATACTGCCACTATTCGGAACAAAAATTTTGCGCGCCGATGACACCAACATTGTCGTCACAGTTTTAGCCTAAACTGACTTTAAAACGGCAATGGCGGAATCCTAATACGAACATAAAGTTGCCAAGAAGGTAGAAAAAACATAAATTAGTAGATTTTGTCTTGAGTACGATATCAAATTCACCGTGACGAAACCGGATTTTCCGGAACAATGATTTTCGTAGGACAACATTAAAATAATGATATTTCTTAAAATAACAATAAATTTATGGCATAAAAATTAAAAATACGTTTTTAGAAATACAGAGACTAAGTTCAAACACTTAAACATACCTAAAAACGAATATTTTAGAAGTAAGATGTATTTGAAATCTCCAAGAGCGCCATGGGACACACAATATTTATACGTCCTCTTTAGGTTTATTTTAAATATAAAAATAACTATCCACTTTTTATGCTACATATTGATTTAATTGTACATTAAAATATATACTTAAATTAATCAAAAACTCACTTTCACACGTGCCATATAAAAAAAACACAATAAAAATGTTTGAAGGTGTGGGACAGGCCGATTTTGCTAGGGTCAAGTTTTCTGAAAAACACCCAAGCATTAAGGTTGCTTTTTAAAGGGCTCACAAGATAATTTGGCTCGCAAACTTTATACAAACGTAGTTATAAAAATCTTATTAATATAGAGCACGTTGGTTAACGTTAGATATCCCATCTCGCTGTGAATCGCGCCACGGCGTTTAATGAAATATTTAATAATTCCCAACTTGCTCAGACCACGTAGTGTAACAGTACCCACAGACTGCAGACTTTTAGTCGGCCGATACTTTGTTTGGGCTCATTAAACAGTGCGGTAATTCTTACATAACAGCGATCAGGTATTGGGCCGTTATCAGACTAACTGATACCGACTGGAATTTTCATAAAAAATATTTTTTGGACAACCATTGGGTCAACTGTCGGCTGATGTTTGGTCTTCAGTGTGTGGTTACTCTAAAGTTAAGCAATTCTGTCAAGCCGTTTAGTTAACGTTAAAATGGCGTAATTTTCTAGCTTTACTTGAAGTTTTTGAAGTTTAATGTTAATCTTTTCGTCTTTTTATAAGATTATTTAATGAAGTTTTGGGCTAATTTAGCATTAATAATTAACTATTATACTACATAATAAACACACAATACACATTATAAATTGGCTCTTGAGGTTATGCCAGTTTAGTAAGTAACCTAATTGTTTTAACTTTAACCTATGAAGCTGTAATTATGTATTTTCAAGGATTAGATAACTCCGGGGCTGCGGGTTGTTCGAAAGAGATACCGCGGCCCTGGTACATAAAAGGCCTATGACGGAACACGACGGTTTTTAGTCAGTAAGAGTCTGACACTCTCCGCTCTCACTCACCGCTGCTAACCCACAGCGGGAGAGGTCATTTGATGATTTTTGACGTCGGAAAAAAAAAAAAGCGTTACATAAATAGATACCTATACAGGTTTGTCAGAACTTACATAAATCAAGTAAAGAAGAACTGCGGTAAGTAGGTATATCGTGCTCAAACCTAAAACTTGTGTTGGTACTTGGTAGTAAAGTTTTCCTAGGTCACCACTTAGGATATTGCTTCATCAATCATCGTCAAAAAATCACAGCAACATCAACCCAATTCCTGGACAACTTATGAAGATCTCTTAGAATTATTTCCATAGAGTCCCTAATAGACTGTTTGGCATTACCTTAATTAAGTATTAAGGTAATGATAATTGTAAGCAGTATTTTGATTAAATTCAGCTGTTAGTGTGTTTTTATGTAGTTAACTTTTAACTATTCCCGTGGAAGATAGGTAGATCTTTAGTATGGGACGCGACCTGTGTCGATACTCTTGCACCATCTCACCTTCCTAGCTCGGCGCGATGTGCTGGTTCCGCTGCTGCGGCTGCAAAGAACCTCAAACGGTGCAAATATAGTACCCTGGTGGGTAACTATACCTTTGAGCCGTTTGGGGTTGAAACCCTCTGGCCGTGGGGTCTAAGTGCTCATCTACTATATAAGGATATTGCTAAGCGACTTGCTGACACTTCAGGTGACCCAGGGCTGGTTTTTATTTTGGCCAAAAAGTAAGCATTGCCATCCAACGTGGCAATGCTGCCAGCCTCTTGGGTACACTCCCGGTGGGCAGCGATGTGGAGGAGTTTTTTGATGGAATTTTTTAAACATTTCTATTTATAGTAAGTGTATATATTAGGTAATAAGTTAGTTGTAAGTTGTATATATATTCATTATTAAGATATTGTAAAAAGTTATTTGTAAATAAATTACCTAACGTTAACTTTTAATAACCATCCAGCTTTACAGAAGTTTAAGACCTTTCTTTAGGTATCTTCACAGGTATTATATATAGGTAAAGCTGAAAACTTTGTTTGCTTATATACGCGCTAATCTACTGCTACACTAAACTACTTTAGACCCGCTTTGAAAAACTCCGTATTTGATAGCTTATTCAATTCAGGCGACAAACACTACATTTTGCTCAAGTGCATAAGTATTTAAAACTGAAGAAATGTAGTGTAGGTAACCTGTTACAATTAATCTAAACCGATTTTAGCTACTTACGCGAAATTAATCGAACAGTCAGCGACAGTTAAAATATATTGGATTACCCAACGATTATCATTATTGCCCGATTAAGTACAGTTTAGTTAATAATTAGGGCACTTTAGAATTGGGTTAATGCTTAGTCACTAAATAGGTGTACTTAGGCGTGCTTAGGTATACCACAGTCAGCTCTTTAGTTACCTAATTACATATTAATAAATTATCACCAGTTTTACATAGTATTATGTGTTTAAAATATGTATGATTTAACTTAACCGTCTTAATTTTAAATGAAAAATACAGTTTCTACACTTTTTTTGCAGCGGAAAATCCTCCTAAAGATTTTAGGAAAAAAGAAAAGATTTTAGGTAGGTACTAATATTTTATTCACAAAGGAATTGTAAAAATTTGAATATAAATTTAAAGGAATAATGGGCTGTGGGCTGCTTAATGTAAACTATAAGCCGCTACCATTGGCGCAAAGACAGTCCCGTCTTTTTCATTTCAACGCTGAAACCGGAATTCAACTTAACAAAAACACTTAAATATCAAACCAAAACGCTAGTCGTGTAATCAGTCGTGTAATAAACTTACGAAACTTTATCTGATGACGTCATAGGTGGATAACCCGGCCACATGAACCCATAGTAACTCTGGATCGTGTCACATTTCCACTAATCTGCCAGTTAGCTTAAACAGCAAACTATTTATCTCTAACTGTAAGTTATATGTTTCTTAGAAATCGCGGTGGTCTTGTTTTTTAGTGTTTTTGAGAAAATGTTAAGTTATTGCCTACTTTTATCGATGTTTGTTTGTTCTTGACATGATTTTGTGGCATACTTATTTATCGTTTTAATGTACTGACTAACTTATTTACTCGATTGCATTTCCCTGCATTTTTGTCACTTTTCGCAAAGCCTAGGTGCTATACTCGGGATCTCGGGATTTTTTTCACAACTTAGGCACGTAGGTAGTTCAAGAATTTCTGTGAATTTTAAAGTTACATTTTAAGTATTTCCTTTTTCCAAAAATATTGATATTCATATCGTTTATCGCATTTTATAATGAACAGTATGTGGTCCAAATATGAAATATGTAGTAGTAACAATTATGAACCCTGATTTGTGTAGCTAAGTTATTTATAAGTTAATACTAAGTAGGTACATTTTGATATGGAATTCAGACTTAACCAATGTAAAATTGATGTTGTTAACAGCGGTACTGGATCTCCTAACAAGTTCAAGTTAAGTTTAAGTCGGCAGAACTCCTGACCGAAGTTATGCATAAGTTATCGACAGGCATCAAAGTTTGCCGAATCGAATCGACTGGGAAGCTTCTATAGCAAGAACCACTTAGTAATCAATTTAGTACTGTTTATTGATCCTAAGACGATTATTAAGTTGAGTTTAAGCATTTGGAATTTGATATTGATTCTAAGTATGAAGTAAAATAGTTAATTGCCCTTTTTTTTAAATAGCGTTAAATGTTTCAAAAGATTAATTGGGTCAATAACTAATGTTTATTTAAAAAAATATTTTAATATTCTGTTCTTTAGGAAAGTAAAGTAATTTTTACTTTAAAAGTTGATATTTTTTTTTCTAGATCTTAATAGTCATTTTCACCACCAGGCAATGCACATTATAGTTATACCTAAAATAAAACTATATTTAAACAATTGTTTTCCAACAAAGAAATTACTCACCGCGCACAAAACTCGCCGAAAAACACAACACTAAATTGAACACGAATAAAGTCTTCATTTTCAAAAAAAAATACAAAAAATCACACACTTAAACTAAACGGAGAGCGTTTTCACTGTGTTATATTTAATGTTTTTAGTAACCATAGTTTGGTTTAGTTATTTAGTAGTTTATTCTGTGTTGAACCGAGATTCCGCGCGTCTTTGGAACAGTCGCGGCCAGTAATGATAGGGCGCGCGGGTCATACTGTGATAAGATTTCTGCGCATGACACCCGCGCAGACGGGGAATAGTTCAGCGGGAAAACTTTTTGAAAACAACGTGTCATTTTTTCTAAACATGTAGGTTGGTTTTTAAAAGGGCAGTCCTGTTTCAATTAGTTTATGGTATCCATAGCCAAAATAAACATATTTGAAACTTTGGAAGATAATTAATTATGTTACGTCAAATAATATGTTAGGACTTATAAAAAAGGTATATATTAAGTTATTACTTACCTGCAAAAAATCTTTGTCGACTGGGAGCATGCCCAAGAAGCACTTATTTAAGTTGGTAATTCATATTTATCCAGGTCTTAAAAAATGTGTAATCTCCTTCGGGACATTTGGTTACTTATTTCAATATTTTGTTGTAATTTTCCCCGTTAACAAGTGGCGCAACAAAATCGAGCTTCGAGGAGAGAGTGTGAACAATGTGTGTACTTAGTAAGTTGCTAATTAATACGAGATTGTGTGTACTTTTGTCTGTACAAGCACACTTTTGTATGCACATTGTTATAGTACGGGAGCGAAAGGGAACGTGCAATCTGCACTAATTACTATCAACGAGTTTACACCAAATTAAGGGAGGGCTGTTGTTTTAAATTACTTATTTGTTTTGGCTACGGTATTTGCAAAGGTTGGTTTGTTGTAAGAGTGTTTCCTTGAGCAAGCTGGAAGGACACACTTGATAAAAAAACAGCCATCCTCCTTCCCATCCTAATTTTATTTGGGGTCGGGACAGCATGTTTTCCCCTCAAATACCTGATAAAAAAGTAGGTATAAGAATATTTAAGAAATCAAACTGTTTCTAGTCGGTAAAATTGTTTCGGTCTTACGGTAAACTTTTTGTTTAGAAATTAATAATCTTTCTTCGAGGAAAACGTTGGGTTTTTCAGCAGGGATAGATATATCATTAATAGACCATGACCTGTGACACATTCCGCGATACTAAGGCTGGTTCTATGTATATATCTAAGTAATCTTGACTTAACCAACGAGGCTGGTAATAAAACATTTTCTTCAATTAGGTATTATTTAACTACCTACATATTTAACTCTTAGTTTTATACTTCTTAATCTTTAGTTTCTTTACAAGTTATCACCTGCTTATGAAGCGAATTTCGTAATATGTAGTGAATATATAGTTACTTAATAACATTATGTTCATTAACCTTAATGTTATCAAGCGTCAACACATTTGGTATTAGCCAATTCGTTTATTTCGAGATAAAACTAATTGAGTACTTATTTGATTCTAATTGCACCGAAAGTTCGTTAATTTAGACCCTTTGTTCTGTTAATATAAAGCCTTAAATATACTACATTCTTCAACACAACATATTAAAAAGATGCCCAATAAAAATGCTTTAAATGTACAAAAATTGCACTAAGAATACCTAACTAAAAAAAAATCTAAAAGTCGAAAGCCTTACATAACCGTGAATTATGAAAACAATCAAAGATCGTGCTGTTAGTGAAATGTACACAAATATGTGGTACGTGCGCGCACGCATTGCTTTGCGTGGAAATTGGGCACGGCCAATGGGTCAAGTGCGAGCGATAACGACATTAAATATATCTGTCTGTACTGACTTGAGATAAACGTTTTGCTCTAAGAAAAACGAGAAATTATTATTTAACGAATCCAATATATGTACCTATCTAAGATACACCTCGCGGATTCAGTCACGGTTATCCGCCCGGCCAGACGAAAACCGCGTGGAAAACCACTTCACGCGTTGGTGTACGGTTTAAATCAGACATTCCTGTATATGGAACTCTACATGCGACAAACCGTGTGGTTGGGCGACACACGAGCACCTAAGAACCGCGTTCTTTAACGCCCAACCACTCGGTGGAGCGCTTTTTGAGTGACAGGTTAGAGCGGATTTCGTTCGCAGAACCTATTTTCCTATATCAACATGAGCTCCGCTTCGCCACCAACCGAGGCGGAGCCGCGTACCACCTGTGAATCACAATATCGTGTTACCTAACTAACCAAATTCGTAAATCTTTCTTCTAAGTACTTAGTCATGGAACCTTGTATGTAAGACTTTCGTGTAGTCATACTTCAACCAAAAATATTGCAAATTCAAGGATATTATGCGTCATTTTGACCGAAATGTACCTATGTTGACCTTAACGCACCGGAAATCCTCAGTGTAATGTTGTCCGAAGAACTCTTCAGAATCGAAGAGACTCGTTTTGCGCGATTTCGTCTCAAATTGAATATAGTCATTGTAGTTAATATTTAGAAAGGTCAGAGTAGCAGTCGCTCCTCGTAAAACACTCAGCTGCATCCAGATTGGAAGCCAACCCCAACATAATTGTAGACACCTAGTCGGGAAAAGGCTCGGGAGATGATGAGTTAATATTGAGAAAGAAATAAAATACCATGAAACTAGCAGTATACCTACTTAGTATTTCTACAATAAATAAACCAGAAAAACCAGAACATTCTTGTCATTTTTGCAGACACCTAATAATCGTATCACGATGCCTATTTGCTGAATGTCAATGTAGGCAGAGGAAATGTCAAACGCATCATTTGGCGGGAACATGAACATTGCGTTCGAGTCTATGGTACGTGTAGGTAATATTGTATATATTCTACGTTTAGCAAGACCTATTTGCGTGCAAGTTAATCTTTAAAACAAAGTGCTGAGCCGATTAAATTATGGTTTCTTTTCTCACTACTTGAACGCATTTAAGTGTAAGTATACCTAGGATTTGTTAGTTATTGTTACTGTTTTTACATATTGGCAATATTTTTTGGTCGTAGGTTAAAATAGAAATTACATTGTCCCGTTTTGATGCAGAAAACAATATTTTCTTTCATAAGGTCTTGTATCTTTGGTCTAGTGGTGCCGCGCGCAACTACATCGCACGGCATTTTAGATTCAATTCCCGAATTAATCGAGCCGAAATTGCTTGGTGGGGTTTTATGTTTTTAAATAAAAAGTAGCTTTTAGTTATATAAAATATATTATTATTGAACTACTAACTAGCTAGTATCAATTTTATTATAACGCCTATATTTACCTTCTTATCTAAATACAAATACATCTTCACTTCCTAACTTTCCTATTGACCTTCCCGTAGATTTCGGGGAAGGCCTCCTTGCAATATGGAAGTCTATCCCTCACTTTATCATAGAGGGTGTGGTCGAACATTGCACGAAACTCGTCGCGGGTGGTGAATGTGTCTGCGTAGAGCATCTGGAAGCCGTCGTGTTGGGAAACGAAGGCTTCTATGCTGCGGGTTGATCGCACCTGAAACATACAAACAATATACATAGATAGGTATGTTTATATTTTTAGTTTATATATTTTTAGTTATTAAAAAAAATAGGTCAACAGATTACTGCAGTGTTCCTTTTGCCTCCAACTTCTAGAGCCGTCTCACAAGGTTTATTTTTCTTTAACTGTTTGAGTTAGTTTTAGTTTAGTTCTGGGGCCCGATTCTCCTAAGTTAATAATGTCAAAATTGAATAGAAATCGAATCGCAATATGATCGGAATAGCAGTTTTAACCATATCGGGCATTCTGCTACTAATACAAGACCAATCGTATTCCAACGACATTCGATTGGTTTGCGATTGGTCTGCTATTTTGGTGATTTTGGTCTATACGGTAGTTTGCTGTATAATCATATTGCAATTGTAAATCATTTGCAGACAAAATGATTCATTATTGAATGACAGAAAAGGATTAAAACTTTTATTTCAAAGAAAAAATAACGGAATGCCACATACGCTTCAATCGTAATCGAGTCGTGATTGGATCGCAGTCGAATGTGAATCGTATGTTGCTTAAGTAAAATTAGGAGAATCGGGCCCGTGAGCGTCTGGGTCTTAAACTATAATTTCATACCCGAAACCGCAGTCATAAAATATCCCAGGATGGTGTAAAGTTCGCATCAGTATAAAAAAATGAGGCCAAACTCAAGGTAAGTTCTATCAACCAATGAGGTGTTCCCTAAACTATGTTTTGCCTAAATTAACAAGTACTCATTAATGCAAATTTCCAGATCTTGAAAATGCATATGTAAAAGTGGAGGCTTTAATATTTTGTTAAAAGCTTCCATGCTAGTTGTGGTTCACACACCAAAATGATCATAATGACTCCTCTAAAGCTAAGTTAATTTAAACTTTATGACAAATAGACTTACAGTTTCATATCCCTTAGCTTTAGGCACTCCATACACTCCGATATCTACAAACATCTGAGAGTCTGCTTTCGTCTTGATCTTCAGCTGTCCTGGATCGTTGAACACTTTGAAAGGACACAGCCAGATTGGGTACACCTGAGCAAAAAAAGAAATATATTAATTACTGATCAGCAGACTGAAAACCGCTTTTTTCAATCCTATATGTACTTATCATACTTTTTATGCTGACTAATAATAACTATTAAGAAAAGAAAAATATCGTGTGTGTACAACAACAAGGTTTCGTTGAAAAGGACAATGCCAGGGTCTGGGCTCAAAGTTTGTCCAGCAGTGGGAGTAGTTCCAGCTGGTTCCATAGTGCACTCTGAACACGAAATCCAAATATTTTTGAAATCGGTCCCAGAGGTCCCGAAAAAAACCGGTTCAAATGTTCTCCATAGATAGTCACTTAACAAAGCCTGAGCCATTTGCCCAGTTGTGAAAGTGGTCGAAATAGGTTCTTTACTGCACTGTTAACACGAAATCCAAATATTTTGGAAATCGGTCCCAGAGGTCCCGAGAAAAACTGGTTCTAATGTTAAACTTGAACAGTCACTTTATAAAGCCCAAGCCATTTGCCCAGTTGTGGGAATGGTTAAAATAGGTTCTTTACTTCACTCTTAAGACAGAATCCAAATATTTTTGAAATCGGTCCCAGAGGTCCCGAGAAAAACCGGTTCTAATGTTAGCCAGCCATTGTTAGCTAGCCATTTTAAGCAGCCACAAACCTAACAACCTCTTTTCTTGAAATAACATTCAGATAGTTAGTGATTTCACTGTTAATAGGATAAAAAAACAGGAATAGACGTTTAAAGGAAATTGTTGTTTCTCTTGCTTTTCAGTCTCTATCTACCACAATCAGTCCTAAGTTCGTGTAGCGTCATGCAATTAATATCCGTAATGGCAATGGAAAAATCTTATCAAGACGAATAAAATAAGCTCGAACACGAGGTAGTAAATAGATACCGTTGAGGAGTTCCCTCGTCTCACTGTCGTCTCCATCGTCAGGTCAGGTTTTAACCTCCACTGTTTTGTGGTGTCGGAGACATATACCCGAATGACAAGTTTTTATTCGATATGTGCTTACAATTTCCGAGAGTTCCCTATGCCCTATTGGACCGAATAACAAAGGAACCATTTGGAAAGTAAATCCTTTCAAACAATAAAATGATTGTGTAAATCGGTTGGTAAACGACGGAGTTATGCACGTACAAACGTAAAAAGAATACAAAGTAACTGAGAAACTCCTCCATTTTTTGAAGTCGGTAAAAAAAATTCTCGTTCAATACCTCGTATTTGTCGATTAATATTATAATGCATTTCAACTAAGGTAATAAAAGTGGAATAGTTAAGAGTTCGTAAGCATATTTTTCGTAATATTGAATAAGAGTCAAACCAGTTTTTCTCAGGACCCCTGGGATAGATTTCGAAATATTTCGGTCTGGGACCTATTATAAGCCTATGGAACATAATACACTATGCAGTTACCGTGGACAACCCTTGAGCCCAACTTCCATACAAAGAATAGCATTGTCCTTTGACTTCTAAATCTGATCATATGATCTGCAGGTTTACTAGCGATGACCAATCCGCTTTGAACAAGCCTGATGATTGACGCTCAATCCTCCATGTGAAAACAGAAAAAGGCCTGAGCTCAGCAGTCGATAACGCTAAAGGCCCCAGTACACGTTGGCCCAAGTGCGGCCAATACACGCCATCACCAATGTGTACACGGGGTATTGGTGCAGGTTGGCGGACATTTGTCAAGGTTGGCGCGCATTCGGCGAGTTGTCGGTTTTTTGGGCACACATCAAAGGAATCGTGGCCCAGCTTGGCGTGTGGTGTTTACACATTCGGCCAATGTTTAGTTCGTCACCGGCCGCTGAGGATAGTACACTTTTGTGTTGCGTATAACAATAAAAAAAGTAGTAAATATAGTAGTGTAGTATAATATAAATGTAGTAGTGCAGTATAATATAAATATAGTAGTGTAGTATACAAATAAACAGCCGCAGCCGTAATTACCTCGACGTCCATCGCAAGTGGTTTGCCAGGCAGCAATGAGCCATGCGCCAATGTGTAAACACCATTTGATCGTGGCCGATCGTGATTTGTTTGTGCATTGTAAAGCTTGGCCCAACACAGGCCAACGTGTTCTGGGGGCTTAATGATGAAGTTCTAGTATTCATAGTTTCTCAGATGCAAAGAAGAAAGGGACTACAGATTAACATCCCCTGGGATGCACCTGTGCAAGTATAATTCGGTAGATAATGAGAACGCATTTTCGAAAATATTTCGTTTTTACTAGCGAGGGCTTAATTCTTAAAAAAATATGTTAAAATGTTATCCCACTTACCTCAATCTCCTTATGGAAGACATCGATAGCTTTCACCAAGTGTTCGACAGGAACCAACATGTCCTGTATGACATGGGCCTTGTCATACAGCTTGGTGACGGCTTCTGGCTGCGTCAGCTTCAGCAGAGAGACTTCGGGAGGCATCAGCCAGCCCAACAAGTAGCGGAATATCCAATGGTTGCCGAAGGGGATTATGTCCTGAAAGAGAAAATTAACTTTTATGATTTTTTTCAGCCTTGAAACACTTACGGATATAGTTCACGCCAAACTTTAAGGCGGCTGCTTCGCTGTGCAGACCTTTTTAACGATCAAATAGCGATTCGAGGGAGTTACGCGAAAGGTCTTAAGCGCATACCTGTGCTGGAAGATGCCATTTAGGAAGATGTAGTTTGGCGATAAACTATACCAGTAACTGTTATCAAGTCCTTTAAAAGAGACCAGAACACAGCAAAGTATAATGCCTAGAGAAAGTAACGATCAAACAAGACACTGACTGCTTTATATGCTGCTCAGCAGTTCGCCTAGGGTTTCTTTCTCTCAGATAATCTTTGTTTGTCTGTCAGGAAAAATGACGATTTTTGTTAACTACAAACACTTTCCCGCTTTGCTTAAACGAACTCGCCTGCAATTCCCAGAAGAAGCTCCTGGTATGTCTATGGTAGTAGTCCCGGAGTGGGATGTAGTCTACAGCGGTTCGGTTGTTCGTGAGGTGACGTTCTACTTGCTTGAAGAACCACTCCGCGTACCAGTTGCCGATTGGGTTGTACTGTAATACATAAAAATGCAGCTGAATATGAATGCTCTTGGAGCGACTGCTCATTTGACCTCTATACATCAATCATATCAGGGAACATGAAACTCCTTGGTAAGAAACTATTAATAGTCAACTGGAAGACTTCTGACTTCTGACTACCCGTAACGGCCGTCAAAAATTAACAAAAGGCAACCAGGTGAAAGATGAGCTCATCCACTTTTCAAATAACGTTATTTATGTCCACACTTTTTCTATTCATCATTTAGATAAGAAAAGGCCTTCTGATCAACACACCTTAAACTTATTACCCTACTAAACCATTTTCTGTATGTAAATTTTCTGTGGTGTTTATGGCAATGTAGTATTTATTCATCATCCATCATGCTCCGAGCCTTTTCCCAACTATGTTGGGGTCGGCTTCCAGTCTAACCGGATTCAGCTGAGTACCAGTGCCTTACAAGAAGCGACTGCCTATAGTATTTATTAATTAATTCAAATATTCTCCGGACTTTCATCACTACATGTACTATTATTAAACAGGATAAAAATACCTTTCCATCATCTCCGATCTCATCAACCATGTCTCCCGTCATGAGGACTCCTGACTCCTTGGTATACAGCAGAGCTTCTATGAACTGATGCGGCTTAGCCTTCATCGACTCCTCGATGAAGTGGTGTGATAGCTCCGACAGCTTGTTGTATGGACGATATTCGAGACGGATGTATCTGGTGGGAGAGAATGGGGTTTATTGAAGAAATGTGTAATAATCTCAGGGACACTGGTCGGATTCGAAAAAATATTTTAGTGTTAGATAGCCCATTTATTGAAGAAGGCTACACAGGCTACTTTTATGCGGCTTCGCAAAGTAGTTCCCACGGGACGTGGGTGAAATCGATGGCGAAAGATATTTTTAAAAACTTTATATATAATGCCTTTAGAGAAAACCAATGAACTGGGTTGATTTTGAACTTGCAAAGATACATAGATGACTGACGACAATAAATTTGATTCTATACAAATAGGTACATCACAAGGATAGCTTGGGTTTGAGCTAAAATTAAATAAGAAGTTGAGTTACTTTTTAGCCGGAACAATTTTGATGGTAGCTGATGTCAAGAAACCAAGCGTGCCATACGACCAGGGCACTGCGTAGAATAGGTCAGGGTTCTCATCCTGCAAATAATCATTTATTAACAATTAGAGCCAATTGAAAACCGGCTGCTTACATGTAGCAAGGTAGTTTAAATTTCTACAAAATGAATCATGATATGATCGAATCTAATTAAGTTGTTTTTGAACAAGCAGTAGTCCAAGAATAGATCTTCCACCGATTCAGATGGTATTTCTTGACAGGACACTGCAGCTAAATTTCTTCTTCTATTACTTCCTGTGCATTAGTTTTAAGTTGTTTACTAAATATGTATTAGTATATGATTTAACGTTATGATAAAATAATTTCCATCAGCCTTAGAAACCTGATTTAAATAAATAAATAAAATATTAAGAACCGAGTAAAGAAGTGGTCTCTCCAACAAAAACCTGCTTGTAACCTACTACTGCGAAATTTCAGGAACAGTTTTAAATCTGTTGCTCTTACTAAGCTTTAGAGTACCAGCTGCTTACCTTACTGCAAGTGACCACAGATCCATCAGCGAGCACCAGCTCATACTTGGTACAGAAGTGCTGGAACAGCCCGTAGATGTGGGAAGACGACTCGACTCCCGTGCCCATCACCAGGCCGCCTACTGTCAGCTGGTCTAACTCTGGTACTACGGCTAGAGCTAAGCCGAGAGGTTCTAGAGTACGGGACAGCTGGCCCATTGTAACTAGGGGCTCGCATCGGACTGTCTGAAATTAGAGGATATTTGCTTGTATTTACACTAAAAGCTACATGTTTTGTAGGATCAGAGTTATTACATTTAAGATGATTTTACTGAATAGAAACTGTTTCAAAAATACAGTTAATGATCCCCTACTAGCAACAACAAAATCATCATATGCCTAATGCCATGATGGTTTAAAAGTCACCCTGGAAAAAGACACAAAATAAATGGTGATTTTATTCTACATTCAGGCAAACAATTTGAATCGACGCGACGCAAACGCCTTTGATTTTTTTATTTTATAACTGTAGGTAAACTGTTTGGACTGTTTTGAATTTCAAATTTTCGTATACTGGCTGAAAGAAGAGTTTTAATGCAAACTTGGTTATCCTATGCTGGGATACTGGCCATGTTTCGAGGTAGGTATCTTTAATGCTGAAAAACTTTTTCGTAAACGCGCTTATGTACGAAACTGCTGGTCCGATTTTTAAATTTCTTCCAGATTTAGATCGACCAAGGGAGTTAAGGGTAAGTACAAAGATAGCAGGAGAGAGTACATACCATATTCTCAGTATCAACTTCCAGCACATCGACGAGGTTGACTTTAATATTGGTGAAGGTTTTCTTGTACATGCCCTGGCGAAACGACATGGCCTGCCAAGCCGGTCGCGCCGTGCACAGCTGCGTGCTGCGGTCTCCTGACAGCCAGGCTTTTACCTACAACCGATTGGTGGAAATAATAATAATAAACTCCATGATCCAAAGTACTAAGTACACTGTAAACTGTAACTACACTCTACGGAAGACATTTTTATCAGTTCTGTGGTTCCCAAACTAGGCGCTGTCCGTATCTTGGGGTCTGAAAGAAAAAGGTCTTCAAGTAGTAGTACAAGCTTGGAAGAAAAGTTTGCATGAATATCCTGGACATGAATTGACTAGCTAATTAATTATGAGGATAAAGGTATCATAATTTTTTATGGGAAATCATCAAATGATCGTTGTGGGTGCAGCGTGAGGGAGTGTCAGACTTTTATTGACTAAAACCCGTCATGTTCCTTCAGTCCTTTATGTACCAGGGCCGCGATACAGTTTCGAAATCGCCCTCCGTGATGACACCGACTTAAAATGAGTATTGCCGACAATCATCCCTAGCAATCTTGGTGAATATAGGTACCTACCTTACTTATGCTTTCTTTGATGAGATATAACTCCGCCTATAGTTATCGTTGTAATTTGTCATTGCTGGGTGTAGTTACCGCGATTAGTCGCTTCAATGTGACTTTGCTTTGTTGTGACTTTGTTATATTATCTCAGTTCAATGACGTACCTACCTACTTTCTTTCTTGTAGACGTAAGGCTTCGTTCAAACCAAACTGACTGTCTAATGTCAGCGTCTATGCATATTACGCACTAGCTTCTGTCAGCGGTTTCACCCGCATCCCGTAGGAACCACGGCACGAACCCGGATAAAAAGTTCCTCGATAAATGGGCTATCTAACACTGAAAGAATTTTTCAAATCGGTCCAGTAGTTCTTGAGATTAGCGCGTTCAAACAAACAAACTCTTCAGCTTTATAATCTATACTAATATTACCTATAAAGCTGAAGAGTTTGTTTGTTTGTTTGTTTGTATCCCACGGGATGCGGGTGAAACCGCTGGCAGAAGCTAATATTAGTATAGATTACGTATCGTCGGTTAGATGTGAACGAAAAAGTAAATATGTATGGAAATACAATAAACTGCGAAACGATTGCTCACATTCGGCGGCTGACAGTCAGTCTGGTTTGAAGAGAGCCTAAGGGTTGTGTTCTTTTCTTCTCATTTTTTTTAAACATGTATATTTTAATAAGATAAACCCCAAACTCACCTGTCTCTGCACATCCTTAACTTTCTTGTCATGGAACTTCGGTGCGCTGTTCAGCTTGAAGACCACATAGTTCCTGAAGGTAGACCAGACCTTCCAGAGCATGGAGATGGGCAGCAACGCCACCAGCACCACGATCCAGCGGTGTTCCACCAGGATGTACTCCGCTAAAGTCTCCGTTTGAATCGTCGTCATTGTGAGGAGTTATGCCTGAATAATTTATTTTTTTTAAGCATAAAAAGGGGAAAATTAAAGGCCCCTGTGGGGATAAGCTCCATAGGATAAATAGTTTAAAAGTAAAGCATTGAACGGATTAATTTCCTTTTTATACCTATATGTTTTGCCTTTTCTAACATTTGTCTTTATTGGGACCGATATAACGATGGAACCTATTATACATACAAATGGTTTTGTGAATAGCATTTCGGACAATCCGATTATTTTCGAAAAAAAGGGCTAAGTCATTGTAGATACGTTACTTTGTAAGGCCATAATTTGGAATGACATCAATGACCTGATATCATATTAAATTAGACGTTTTAGATTAAAAATTCGATAACATTCCTATCAATGTTGCAGGTGTTTCATACGTTATCAAATTAGGAATTAACGAATTAGTATTTAATTACGTATGCTACATCTAACGGATGCATGACCATTTTTTTTTTTAACTAACTGCAAACAATAAAATTAGGCTTTTTTAAGTATCTAATCGTTATCTAAAGTTAATTATAGTCGTATAAACAGTTTAACCGAATTGCAATCATTTCTTCGTGGCTTGTCTGTCACTATAGAAAACCTAGTACCTAGCCTTTTATTTGTGGCTTGTCTGTCTGTTACAGCCTTTTTTTTATCGTCCCACTGCTGGGCACAGGCCTCCTCTCACACGGAGAAGGCGTGGCTTAAGCTTACCTATTTTTAACAAATATTAATAATTTTTATTTGAAATGGTTCTGTTACGCTACGCGGTAATTTCCTTACATAATATACCTACCTACTAAGTATGTGTGTTTGTTAAAAAGATAAGATGAAGGCATATTTTAAGGCTACGTAGCTTAAAAAACTACCAATATACTAACTAAACGTTGACCGTAGACCACTACCAATTAACCGTTACCATTAACGAATTAAGATGAATCAAATAGGTAATAACAATAGGATAGGATCGCATATTCTTTAGGCATTTCTTATGTAGCACTGTGGGTTATCATATAAACTACAGGGTACCTCAGTCCTAGCCCAGGTTCCCAAAACGTCATACATGGTTTTTGATTTCCTGTGGTCTACTCACTGGCCCGGGCATCCATGCACTACGTTTCTTTCAGTAGTGCTTCAAAGAAAGTCCCAAAATTCTTATCATATTGAATTCAATTTAATATATTTATTTGTGAGCATAGTTGTAGGTACAGAAAGGTCTTAGAATTAAACATGTCAGAGCTCTATGTTCTATCAAATGGAATTGGTGTACAAATAATTTTAATCCTATTGACTTTATACACTAGAGTTTGATTTGTGTAATATTGGCGTATTTCGATTGAGAAATTGAATGTAAACAAAAAAAGAGAGATAACAATAGTTCTCATTGTGTATGCATTCAAGACAATCAAGTACGTCGCTATACCCCAATGAACTATTACTACTATATATCCAACTAGAACTACATATATGTCCAGAATTGCAAACTTGTCTCAAAATTTAAGGTTTTCATTTTTATATGTCTTTTTTTGTCAATATTACGAGTTATTAATAAAATTCTACTAATAATAGCGACGACAAAACGAGTTCTTACAAAGTAAGGACAGTATAAAAATCTTTTTAATAAGGCCCAAGCTCACAGACAATATGAAAGTAAGTTTTCCTAAAATAGCAGTTAATTTATTATGAATTTTCCAAGAAAACAGTTGTTTTAAAACGTACCTATATTTTGTCGGACAACCTGGGCCTAAAAAGCACTTAATTTTAATTTATACTTTTGTTAGAAAGACTGCATGTGATATTACACGAAACGTTAATAATTGAAGCTCATTAAGAGGAATGGCGAGGTTGAGTTAAATAAACACAACAAACAATAGTCAATACACTATTGAGACACATTAAATTCTTTTTTTTGTTCTCGTACACTATTTATACAACAAACATATGCCGGTCTATTGGTATGATTGCCTACCCATTGGTAAACACACCACCATCTCATTTAATCAATATTTTTGTACAAACCTGAGAGGCATTACCTCTTTTCCCTAACACTGATTTATAAAAATCTCGCAGCTAAGAAAATAACAAAGTAAATTAGCCTTTTTGTTATATAAAAATAGCTTTTCTCACACACCTTAAATTAATTATTTTTTAAATATCACAGCGCGGAGTCCGCATCACCTGAGAACCGGCGGCAAACTGAATTTCAAGGGCAAAAATATTACATTGGGCCATCGAACTGGCTACGAAAAAACGAAAATAAACCTTATGCCCTTGAAACAGAATCTATATTTACTTACATAGAAAATAACACATGTTTTTTTGATTATTGTTCTGAGTATATATTTGAATTAGGTAGCTAAATCAAATGTTATCAACTTAAAGATTGTTGTTATCTGCGTTTAGGTAATCCGGAATGCGTAATGATTTTGGTTGCTAAGCCTCTTAATAGTAAAAAAGATAATAACTCATTAGCAATCCAATAACGTCATTGTTTTTACGCAATGACGGTGACAGATAGTGCAAATGTGCGGGAAGCGACTGCATTGCACGGGGTTCTAGTTTTGATTCCTGGATTGGGAAGGGATCGCTGTGTTTTATTTTTCCTAGGGGTTTTACCACATTTGTGTGTACCAAAGCAAACATCTAACTTTAAAGGACCTATTTTGTTTGATTGTATTTAGTTCAAAGAAAATTCAATTTTTATGTAATTTGGTATAAGTGAAGGTCCTAACACTCCTAACACGTTTTAAAATTCCTGTATAGACCACAGAATACATGTAATACCCTTAATTAAGACTAAAGCACGGGCTCTCTAATCATCTTTCTATCTGTGACACTTTTTTTTTCTTGGCAAAGACAATTCAGAGGAGATAGGTAATAATCTTATCCCAAATCTCAATCCCGCATTTTCATAATAATCTAAGATATAGTTTTTTTTTTCAAGTGTCATGACAGATAAGCATTTTCTAGAAATAAAACAGATTACATATTGGCAGTAAATTTTAATATCACAAAATTCTTATAAATATAGCATATTATAACTTGGTTTACTTAGGTAGGTACAATATCACTCTTTTAACCGTAACCAACAGAAAAAAATACAATGTTGATTATGAAATACCTATAATACAGGAAAAGATCAATTCACCATGTTTGTTTTTAAATTGATCACAATTTACTTTTGGTAGATCCTTCGTGTTTGACGGCTATCACAGTATCTTTCTTGACCACTGGTACTCTAGGAACAGAAATGATAAGCAAGCCATCAGCTGTCAACCTAGACTGAACTCCCTCAATCCGACATCCCTCAGGCACTTGGAACCTCCTCATAAACTGCCGAGCAATATAACCATAATTGTCTTGCTTTTCCTCATGTTTCCCCTCAACGACTACGAACCCGTCAGCTGTTTTCACCGATATTTCCTCGGGGGCATAGTCCTTCACCTGTATAACTAATTCGTACTTATCATCCTCCTTTTTGACGACGTTCTCTTGCTTCCAAGGGAAGCCGCCCAACCAATCGATTGAGCGGAGCAGTGTGTCGTCCCCAAACATGGGAGGTGTTTGTATCGTCGGCAATTGAAGCATTACGACTGTTTATTCTAGAAATGTCATCAATTAACTCTACGTTCACTACGCAGTTGCCACTACGGCTAACGCGCGCGTTGACCCACTTTCCGTGTATAACTAAACCTGTTTTGTTAGTTAGTTCGTTAAAGTTAAGTATAGATGGCGCTGTTTTGTTTATCTTCAAATTAGTTTTCTGTGGTCAAAATTAAGTTGCGTGGCGGCAAAAGTTCAAGTCTCCATATCGTAAACTTACTTTTTAGATATTGTTTGTACTATCATTACATTATTTATAGTAAATAAACTAAGTTAACGTAAATCTAATACTTACAATATTTTGTGTTTAGTTTTAATAGTAAACATCTTAACGTGTGTAGGCACAGATAATTAATTTGACAACTTTTTAATCATGACATAGCCAAGGTCGACCTAAGATTTGATTAAATTCTAGTCTGTATTTGGATATATTTATAACACAGTAAACTTGTTTGTGACGAAATAGGTAAGCAACCTATACTGAAGCAACATACCTAAGCGTATTTCTGATCTTTTTCAGGATGACATTAATTTTGGTCAAAGGTTACAAAGATCGATGTTAGATTTGAGTAAACATTTTAACGTAATGTTTATCTTTTTATTACTTAATTGTGTGATTTATAATTTGATATACGATTTGTAAATAATTATAAAACGTATAATAACTGCAATCTAATAATTATTGCATATTTTGTTATCAACAGTACTTGTTCATTTCGATGTATGAAAATAATATTTATAAGTAAACGTACCTTAGTTAACTGCGGTTTCCAGCTTATTGTAAGGTTATTTGTCTTTTAGGTATATAGACTTATATATATATTTCTATCTACAATTTTAATATAGTAATAATGTTGTTTAGTTAAGTTTCAATATATTGTGTAAAGTCATATCTATCAGTAATGCAAACATTTTCAGCAGTTTAAACACAGCATCTACTGTTAAGAATAAGATAACTAAGTACATAAGTTGTTCCTTGAACTTATTTTTTATTAAATGTCACAGCTGATAACCAGATAAGTACCTATTTACTATGACGAGCATATTTTCATTTCAGATACTATCAAAATGTCATCAAATAAAGTAGCTATAGTTACGGGATCCAATAAAGGTCTCGGATTCTCAATCGTTAAACAACTTTGTGAAAACTATATAGGAAAAGTTTATTTAACATCGCGGGACGAAAACAGGGGAATAAAGGCGTGTGAAGACATAAGAAAATTTATCTTGAATCCTATTTCATTAAGTTTTCATCAACTAGACGTTACAAATAAAGAAAGTGTGAAAAACTTTGTGAAAACTATCCGTGATAATAATGAAGAAGTCGAAATACTGGTAAACAACGCTGGCATTCTATTTTTAAAAGACGCGCCAGAATCTAACATCGTTCAAGCGGAACAGACTATTGCCGTCAACTTCACCGCATTGGTAGATTTCACTGAGGAAATTCTACCATTTATGAAAAGTGGCGGGAAAATTGTAAACATTACGAGTTCTTCCGCGCATTTGTCGAGGATACCTTCTAAAGAGTTGAGAAAAAGGTTTCTTTCGGAAACTTTGACATTAGATGAGTTAAGGAATTTGGCTAACAGTTATGTTCAGGATGTGAAGGAAGGTCGAGATATAAGTAACGGATGGGGGGAGTCACCATACGTTGTGTCGAAAGCTGCAGTCAATGCCTACACGTTTTTATTACATCGTCGATTACAGGAGAAAGGTACCTTATTTTAATTTATAACTCCATATGATACTATTGTTAAGATTAGCCGCTATTTTACCTAAGTATAGTGTATAATACATAAATGCACATTATAGTGTGTATTTTTACAATTCTGTATAGCTTGCACACATCGAAAATGTTTGTTCCTATCACAGTTTGGAATCGAATTTTGGAACTGTTATATCCTTGGAACTAGGCCTGGGTGAAGCATGTTTCTAATTATACCTGTTTGCGCCCACTATTTTAGTATTAAAACCTACTCAATTCTTTTATTTCAGGAATAAAAGTTAACTGCGTACACCCTGGCTACGTAATGTCTGACATGACTCGAGGCGCCGGGACGATTTCTCCGGATGATGCGGCGGCTTTGCCGGTCAAACTAGGCCTGAATCCGTGGGGCGCAGGCCTATACGTGTGGCATAATGGTAGCGAAGTGCCCTGGGATGGGCCAGATCCTCGAGTTTATATTGATGGGAGAAAAGCATAGAACACTTACCAAAGAAAATCAGGTCAGATAGAACTATTCGTTACACAATAAAACTTAGTTGTAATTAAATATTGTTGTAGGCTGAATTTTGTTCTACATCCTTAAAATATACCTGTTGATCTACTAACATGTTGAATATTATTTTCCATAGATATAAAATCTCATGTTTTGTATTGTGTTAATAATAAGGTATGTCATTAAAAGAGTGAATGTATAATTTGTTGCTTTAATTTTAATGATCTTTCTCATGGTTAATGGCTCAATAAGGTACAAATGGAACAGCGATTTATTGGCATCTCATTTTAATATAGAAAATATAATCTGTCATAACAGGGATATGATTCTAGTAAATATATAATATATAACGAATATACATATATTACGCTCAGCGAAACGCAGTAAAGAACGAAAAAGAATTCACTCTAAGAAATATGATAAATCATGACAGGGGAGCGAACCGAGACCGAACGAAAATAAATAAATCAAACTTTTTTAAATAAAACAAATAGGTTAATTTATTTTACAAATTCCTTTGTTATCATATTTCTCTCGTTAAAATATGCTCTTTCTTAATACAAAGATTTTTCGATCACATCACCAACGGAAAGAAACAATAATATTACTGAATAGAAAATATAATATCCGCCGTGGGGAGGGGTGGAATTGCACGTGGTCTACTTGGCGTCGATGCACTCGGCGGGGTGCTGCGGCGGCTTGGCGGGCGCGAAGCCGGGCGGCAGCGGGATGCCGGCCAGCCCCACGCCCCAGCCCAGCTTCTGCCCCCAGCCCAGCCCCGCGGCCTGCAGCTTCACGCCGTTGGGCTGCACGGACAGCTGGTTGAACCGCGCGAACAGCTCCTGCTGCTGCTGGCTCAGCTGGCCGCCGCTCGAGTTCGCGCTGCCCACGTTCTTGCCGAAGTTCACCGACGTCGACATTATCGCGGGGTCCATCTGAGTCCAGTCTGAGAACATGGTGCTATTTGAGTTATAACCTGAAAAGGAATTCACATTGCGACGTAAGGACAACTGTTTCTTTTGAGGAATAACAGAAATGTCCTGATCTACTTTCGAGTAAGTCTTCGAGCCTTGAAGCTCGGTAAGTATATTGTAGAGTGAACCCTTTTTAATGGCGCATAAATATCACATACATAACAGCTGATAGAAACAGTTGAGAAAACAAATGATCCTTTTCCAAACATTTGAAAACAAAGTCATCAGGCAGGGAATACTTAAATTAAAACAGCAATTACAATAATACCTTCTCAATATTAAATCTTATGTATAAAAGTATATAAAATAGTAATAAAAGTCAATTACTTTGGTGGTGTGTCTGTTGTGGGCGAGGCTGTGGTAGTCCGAACGCGGTCATATGACTGAACCCGGGCGGTGCGAGGCGGGAACGGCGGACACGGTCTATATTGTCACTGGAATTTAGAAAAACACAGAAATTTTAATAAAAGAGCATAATTTTAGCAAGATTTTGATAAATGTATACTTCGTAAAATGTTTTCCATATATAAGTGTATTTCACCTCTGTTTAGCAATTACCTAAATAACTTTGTGCATACTATCTGGCCCATAATCGGAGCAGTAAAAGTACACCATAGCAAATAACATGAATATTCCTGTCTACCAGTCTACAGTTTTCACTACCAAGCTTATAATATAATAGGGAAGGCTTACCCGCTAGAAACTGTGTTTTGCATCATTTCTGTCTCCATGAGTTCTGCAAACGCCTTCTGTGTTTCCTTGAAGGGGTCGAAATCTAGGTCGTCGTCACCGTCGCCGGCGGCACGGCCGCCATTGTTTTCGTTACCGCGTATATTGTTCATTCTGAAACAGTAAAGTCATAGTTATAAAAAGATCAAGCAATTTACAAAAATTACATTTGCATGTCCTGTAGAAATCGACACAATATTCGTTGTCATGCGATTGTTTATGGTAAATTTGAAAATATATTTGAAGGCCTTTAAGTGATATATCAGTTGGTCTAATAAGTCTTCCAGGGGTACTCGCTAAGTCAGGAACACGGTCACCCCTCCATGAGTCGACCTTGGGCAGCAGCCGCATCTGCTGAGCCTGGTGGGAGTGGTACCTCTGCTTGTGCTCCATTTCCAGGCGCTCGGCGCTGAGCATGTTGTGCGGGTAGCGAGCATGCTCCACGTAGCGCCGCTCGTCCGGCCGAGCCAGCCCCAGCCGCATCTGCTGAGCCTTGTGGAAGTCCGTGAAGAACTTGTCCATGTTCTCTGCCAGGTACCGAACTTCGTTCTGTTGATGAAACACATTAAGTAAATTAGGAAAACCATAGTGTACACAAACATGTAATCGTTTTCCATTTTGTATAGTTCGTGCCAAACTCAAGAGGTAGCTCGGACCACCGCGGAGGACTATTTTTAAGGTGCGGAAAAATCACCCATAAGACAAGAAAAAAGAATTATCTACTAGGTACAATTCTGTGTGTAAAATCGACACGTGCAAAACAAGAACATGTCTATGTCTGTGCAGTACTGTACCACACATACTTCATTATTTTGTTGAGGGTATCTAAGATTTTTGAACATGAGGCAAATAGTTTGAAAAAATACAAGTCTATTGAAGAAATATGGTCTGATAAACCGAATCTAAGACTTGCTTTGAAAAGCATGTTAAGTAAAGCAAAGGTACTCACTGCCGACTGTGGTGCATCGAATCCATTGACAAGGCCAGTCTGTTGCATTTGTTGCTGGTTCTGTTGCAGTAACTGTTGATTGTGCATCATGAAGCCGCCGCCCATTGTGTTGCCGACCATAGAGTTGCCAACCATAGAACTGCCGCCCATTGAGTTGCCGACCATAGAGTTTCCAACCATAGAATTGCCCATTGTATTATTGACCATAGAGTTGTTGACCATGGAGTTGCTACCCATTGTGTTGCCCATTGTGTTTGCCATAGAGTTGCCTCCCATTGTGTTCGCCATAGAGTTGCCTCCCATTGTGTTTGCCATAGAGTTACCACCCATTGTGTTTGCCATAGAGTTACCACCCATTGTGTTTGCCATAGAGTTGCCTCCCATTGTGTTCGCCATCGTATTGCCACCCAAATTATTTGCCATCGAGTTGCCACCCATTGTATTTGCCATCGAGTTGCCACCCATTGTGTTTGCCATCGAATTGCCGGCCAGTGAACTCGCAGACAGCGAGCTACCGCCCATGGAATTGTCTACGCGCATACCGAACGGTGGAAGCATATTGGGATTTTGATGAAAATTAGCACCTGCACAAAAATCCCAACTATTAACCCTGCCAGTGATAAATTAATAACACATGTCATATACAGCGCGTACCATACACTTAGAGAATGGACTGTACATTATCACTTCGGTTCTATTAATAGAAAGTTGAAATCTCAGCCCACAGCTTTGTAAGCTTAAAAAAAATGGATTAAACTAGAACAAGCAACTTCTGGTCGCTGCATTTCTGTAAGCATGTCCATTCTCTAAGCATAGCACAAAAAAAATGTAATTTACCTAATAATTCACTAGCGTTATCGAGTCCTATACTGTTGGACTGCATATAGTGTTTGGGGTCAAGCAGTCCGTGACGGAGGGGGTCTGACTGCCGCACGAGCATTTCGCTGTGTGACCTCTCGCGCAACAACAAACCACGGTCACCTAAGAAGGCTGGTGGCCTCTCTAGCAGGAACCCTTCGTGTAGACGCGGAGCTAATAATGACTGCGATTCCAGAGCTTCCAGTAGACCATGTCTTTCCGTCTCCAATTCTTCAAGCTCCCCACATAAGAATGCGTCCCCGTCGAAATTCTGCGTCTGATTACTGAACGGTTTACTATCTAATTCGACGTCGTTACTATCATTATTAATACTATTGCTAGACTTCTGTTTGGATTTGTCAGTTTTACTTTTCTTGCTAGTTTGTCCGTTTGTGCTAGTTTCCTTGGTTCTGTTCGTTTTGCTGTCTGTGTGTGTTTCTTTACTTTGTTTCGTTTGAGCCTGTTGCTGTATCTGTTGTGTGGGACTGGAAGATTCTGATGTGCCGTTTTCTTGTGACTTAACTGGAAACATAATTGGATGTAAATTTACTTTGTTTTAAGTCAAAACTTCGTCGAAAATACAGTGCTATATTAAACTTTTACCATACGGCCTAGCAACCTTGTCGAAAACACTAATGTAGTAATTACGGTATCACTTAAATACATTTGATATTTTATACAACAGAGAAAAAACAGGCATTTGAAGAAGCCAGAGCTTGGAAGATTATTCTTTGTTATTTGGAGAAAACATTTCTGTTTCTTAGCTCTCGGCTAGTTTTTTACTACATTTACGGGCTAATGCCAAGTAAACGTAGGATGTGGTCTTTTTAAGGTGTGTGATGTGGAGCTATCATTATTTCCTACTAATATAATATCATTGTGTACATACCCTGTGAGTGTAGTGGCTTGGGACTGGGCTGCTTGCGGGCGGGGCTGTCGGCGGGCGGCGAGGCGCCGAGGCTGGGCCAGGCCTCCTTGCCGCCGCCGCTGCTGGACGCGCTGCTCGAACCACTGTTGCCGTTTACACACTCTTTTTTATTAGATCTGCAAATGATATGCATTTAGTCAACTTTTGTTGACAAGGTATAGGTAACTGATACAACTGATTTTGTATGCAGTGGCTGGTGTATTGATAAGAAAAATGTGTTGGTCAAAGTTATAAAAAGTTTGACATACAGGATGATATTTTTTGAGCCACCATCGTATTCTTTTATTCACTGTCTAAGGGTAAATCGTCATTTAACTATAACGAGAACCAAACCATAACCAGCCTTGAAATTGACACAATTATTGGTAAAATCAGCGATTTGACAGCTGAAAATGGTTCATGTTCAATACTGCTACTCAACGTCAGAGTTATAAAATACGATTGAAGTTATTCAGCCACTACATACAAATGAATCAAGCCCAAAGGACGAATACAGCTAGTGTCTATGTTTACAATTAAAATGTTGTGAGAACTGTGCGTGAAACATGATTTAAACATAATGACAATCTTAAAACAATCGTTGTAAATACTTATAATACTAGTGTCCTCAGCTGTATACGCCCGTAAATCATTGTTTGCAAACGGTACTCACTTAGAAGAATTGACTACGTTTATATGAGAAGATGTGACCACTGTGGTTGGTATAAAGTTCGATTGATTACCTGAAATTTTCAAAAGAACATTTTAGAATGATCTAGAACATTGTAGAGTTTATTCGAGTGAAGAGAAATAATGATACGTACCATCTTTTGAACTGCTTTTTTCTGCATTCGTACTAGAATTACCTGTAATGTAAATAACGTTCAATGTTTAGCAAATATTTATTTTGATTCATGAACATTTTAAAGCATAATGAAAAAAGAAAACTTGGTACATTTAAACCCGTAATGTCATGAAGTAAGTGGGATATGAAAAGCAATAGGTACAGTAAAATAACCCTTATTTCACAGAAAAAGTACATGATTTGACAAGTAAAACTGGTTATTATCAGGCTAAAGATAATGTACGCTACAATACAGTTACAAATGTTTATTCAGTACTATCGAGGTTTGATGTTATTTATTAGTTCGCCCACGCCTTTCAAGACGAAATAACTTGGCACGTGTGTGCGAAATCTTTATTATGGTATCTTGTTTCGATATTGATAAATAAACGTTTAAATTCTGATCTAAAATTGTTGTTATATTTTTTATCTAATAAGCGAGCAAACTTTTGCGCACTAAGCAAACTTTAGCTTAGTGGACTTAAGTGGGTCCTACATTTTTTTATTAACTGTGTCAAGACCTCCTTATTATTTAAGCAAATCGCATTGAAGATGACAAAGTGTTTTTATTTTGACAAATAAGTAGATTATTATTTTCTATACACGTATGAGCCTAAGTAAACTGTAGATTGTGTTTTTTTTTTTTAAGATACACAGTACATCTGCCAGCGCTTATATCGACGCTGGCCCATTCTGGTAATAATTACATTTCCTTCACATTGCCTTTATTTTACTGTACTATTCTATTCGTGATTAAATTCGAAAATAGTTTTGGAGTTTCAATTATATTCGATTTATTTTATGATTTTTGATTACCAGAATGAGTCAGCGAACAAAAGAGCTGGTAGATTGCCGGCTACCCACTTTCAGCAACTAGGCAAAGCTATTGCTATTGTACCTGAAGTATTATTGTGTTTGTCATCGGGTTTGTCCCGCTGCGCCTGCAGCAGCTGGTTGTGCAGCTTGCGCTCGTACACCTGGTGCAAGCCCGCGTGCATCTCTTCCTTCGTGAACGACGCTTTCGGATCACCTGCGAAAGACGGTGCCATATCGTCATTATTTACATAGCAGGTTTAGGATTAATCCTTACATACTTTAATATCATTAATACTAAAGTAACTACGTCTGTGGCGTTTTTACTTCGAAATTATCGAAAAAAAATTAAATGAAATTGGAGCGATGAATGAAATTAGCATAGAGCCTAAGAAAGGCGACTTTTTATGTGGGTTCCGGGAATTAGTGGCCTCAGGACGCTGTTGAAACTGCGGAGCTTTTAGCCTTCCTCAATTGCTGAAAAACTGGGAAGTTAAAGCGTCACGTCTTCTTAGCAAAGACATAGGAAGTGGTGATCGGGTGTTTTGGGGGCTGTCTTTTGTAAATTTTGACGTCCAAAAACTGCTGTTTAGCAACCAAATTTTAATAAATAACTTTGTATTGGAGAGCTGCATTATAAGTAGTCTTGGCACATGTCAGGACAGCCTAATTTTTTATCATTGAAAAGGTTCCAAATGTTTGATGTAGGTTTTGGTATTATAGGTACCAAGTACCAAAAGGTAGGGGAAAAGCTATCGAAGTAGCGGGTTACCTAGCTCGTGCAGATACATGCAGTCGGGCTTGGGGCAGGGCTGGTTCTTCATGAAGTTGGCGCAGTACTTGGTGGTGCCGAGCGAGCCCTTGAGCACGCGGCCGTCGAGCGCCACGTTGTTGACGCCCTGGATGGCGCGCAGCGCGTCCGCCGGCGACACGTACGTCACGTACGCCGACGCTGACGGACCCTGACAACGACAACAACTTATATGTATGTAATCCTGCACTTGTATAACAATTCATTATAGGTTAACGCCGCTTGTACAAAAATTGTAGTAAATATACAATATTAATAATTGATTACATGATAATTACAATGGATTACAATTACATAATTACAAAATAAAATTACAACAATAATAATTAGAATTACATCACTTATAAGTATTATTGTCTTTTTTTATGAGAAATTATCAAATTACCACTCCCACTGTCGGTGCAGCGTGACAATGACAGACTCTTACTGACTAAAACCCATCATGTTTCTTTTTAAGCCCTTTATGTACCAGGGTCCGCGGTAACTCTTTCGTGCAATCCAGCAGCCCCGGCAAGTATTATTGTCTAAAGACACTTTTGTTGTCGTCTTTTGGTAAGATGTCTTTATACTTATTACATCAATTTATATAAACTTTGTATCCTTTATACTTACAGTCAAGCCAGAAGTAGTATTAGAGTTCAAAATATAAAGAATAATATCTTACCTGTGACCCCGCATACGTGGTACTCTGGTTTATAACTACTTTGTGAATTTTGCCATATTTGCCAAAGTACTCTTGCCGTTTGAGGATCTGCAACAGCGAACACGTAAAACTATATTCCTTTTTATAGAAATCAATGGTCAAAGTCTTAAATATAAGGCACTAGTGGTACTGATGAGCTTAGAGGTTTATAAAAATAAATAAATTAAAATTGTCATTATACCACAGATTATATAATAGTTACTACGTAACAGATAAATCACTCCATACAAAAAAGTCCATACCTACTGTTATAAGCACCTACAAGTTCCCCAACTACCTACAAATTCCTAGCTGCGTTATAAAATGAACCTTAAAAGCTCGAGCGCTTGATTGTTATTCCAATGCGATAGCGCACAGTTCAGTGACCGCAACCGTGCCGTGGCCGTGCTTAGGGTTGCTTCTTACAATTTATTAATATTTAAGTAGGAAAACAAAGTTACGCTTATTTTAAGATAGCCTTTTTTCAAACTGAGTTTTTAAATAAAAAGTAATATCAAGAATATTTTTCTTTAGTTAACTATTGTATTGCCTACTAAAATGGAGTATGGGTACATATTACTAAATATTAACAAATACGTAAGCATAGGTAAGTACTTAAGTAAAGCTTTCGTCAAAATCAAAGGCGGTTTCCAACTATTTTTCGAGCACAAGTGCCATACCCGTACAACTCCGTCGAGTGTTGATACATACGTAAAATTGGTTTCTGCGTAGCGAACACGCGTAATGTTCCGAGTCGTCATTAAGTTGGACCAGAACTATACCTACTTACACTCGAGATATGTTTTGTTTGAGCTACAAAACTCACAATACAGTTCATATAACTAAGTAGGTATCTAAAGTAAAATAAGTACCTAATGATCTCTGTTGTTAAAATCATAAAGTAGATAAGTATTAATTTATTAAAAAAAAATAGAATTACTAGATAAGTTCATGAATATAAAATGTTTCTAAATCTTACAATAGTCGCATATAAACCAACACAACTCAAAATAATCCATCAGTTTGTTAGGTAGCTTAAAAAACTAATAAAAACCAACAGCATAACATGCCACGAAATAAAAATAATAATATTGGAACGCGCGCGGCGCGTGATACTATTGAAAGCCCTGAGCCGCGTGGGGTTACCGGTAACCCAGCGAGCGGTAGGCATTTATCGCGCGCAAGTACGTCGAGTGACAGAGGCCTGATTATACACTATACAGGATGGTTTTAGACGTGGGTGGAAAACTGTCTATGCAAAAGACATCTTCATAGGACATTACAAAAACCTCCCCATCTTTACAGACAAAATTTTCAGGCTGAGTTTATACATAAACATAAAAAGGTGTTCTTTGACATTGCCCAAATTCGGGAATGGCGAATTCAGCAAAATATTGGCTCGATGTTTATTTAGTTTTTTCTATCATTAATTATTTATCTTAGAGTGTTATGTCACCTCTGGGTCGGCGAGGCGCACGGGCAGGCCGACCACGAACACGAGGTTGTTCTGCACGACGCGAACGTTCGCGAGCGCTCGCCGCGACTCCAGCGTCTTGTTGCGCCGCTTCTGCTCGCGAGCCTTCTTCTCCGTCTTTATTGCTGCCACCTGGGAAACATCATGGTGTTATATATGTAGGCATATACCGTCGAGCTGAAAGGTGGTTTAATGATCCCCCATTTATAATTTTGAAACCCACAACGAATTATAAAGCCAGTATAAAATAAAAACTAAGTTATAACACTAAATGCGCAATAAAAAGTCAGTGTCCGATATTTCTTGTTGTCTGAAAGATGTAGTGCGCAGTCAGTGTGTGGGATCCTAAGTCTGACACCAGGACCACCTTAAACGAACATTTACATTGATGATTGAGAAACAAAAAGTTCAAATCACTCATTCGAATTCACTTTTACTCAAGAAAAAAACATTCATACCTTTTTTCACATCTACGAATACATAATTAATTAATGATTAATCACGAATAGATGAATATTTACCTGCTCTTGACTGAGCGGAGTGAAGTCTGCCGGGTTCTCCGGATAGGCCTTCCGACATGCCGGACATAGGCCGTTCTCGCCTTCCCGGATTCGATTCCAGCAAAACCGGCATATCTGTCGAGTTACACAAGCACTTTAGAACGACGTAGAAGGAGATTCTATTTGTTTAAGTTTATTTTGTACTTGAAGGTGCTATAACTGATACATATTGTGTAAATAATCTATATATATAAAAATGAAACCCGCTTTCCGTTGTCACGTCATAACATGAAAACGGCTTGACCGATTTGGCTGAAAATTAGAGGGGAGGGAGGTAACTTAGACCCGGGAGAAGGTTTTAGGATAGTTTTTGTCACCATCCGGCTACGGGACGCGGGTGAAACCGCGGGCGAAAGCTAGTATAAAATAAAAAGTTAAGATTAAATATCAGATAGACTCCAACACGCCGAGAAAATGTAAAATATTTAAATAACCAAAAGCTCTTACTTTTGTTTGAAGTAAATATAGCCATTATTACATATATTTCAAAAAACAGCTGTAGGTATCAAAATATAAGTAATATTTATAATCTATCCTTAAAACACATTATCCTCGAATTGTTTATTTACAATTTCTTTATCTAATAGATAGCAAGCCACTTTATTTTAATCAACTTTTCAATGACAAAAGCTACAAAATGTAGATAGATATCGATGATACCCAATCAAAGAGAGAGTACGTTATTTTTGAAAAGGAACAGTAATCAATAAATTGTTTTTGTAAACAACAATTATACGGTTATTCTGGGGTTTCCCCACTGTTTCATCTTCTAGAAAATTATTCTCGATAGCAAACTCTTGTATGTATCAATCCTTCTAGAACGTTTTGTGTGACGTAGTAGGTACTAATCATTTCATATTTATATTGTAGGCTTTGTTTATATTAAAAATGCTTTGTATTACAATGTTGGGGCAGGTCGGAATTAGTTCCATATAGCAAGGTTTGCAATATTTTATGAGTGCATGTTGCAACTTAATATAGCGATGACGGCATACCTATTTGATTGTAAAATATTCAGACTCAGTTCAATCAAAGGTTGTTATTTTTTTTTTAGTAACTTGTAAGAAGTTTTTATTTAGATAATTTTATTAATAACTGGCTTCTTCATAATGGTTAATTTTAAATTTTATACAAAATCCAATATTACACTAATTACAAAACCTGTTTTGATTTTGTTTATTTTAAAATTCCTGTTGCGTGACGACCAGTGGTAGTCCTATTACAAATGTTACAGCTTATTTACTTTTTGTTAAGAAAATAATAGAGATAGATACATACTTGGTATCCACATGTGCACGGGTAGAAGTGGAGATCGTCCACCTCCAAGGGTTCCATACACAGGGGACATTCCACCTGAAACATTTAACATTAAGCATTAAAAAATATTCAAACTGCCTTTAAAATGGCTCAACTATCAATGGTATTCTATAACCGATTAGAGATTGAATTTTGACTTGAGGTCCATACAAAATAATGACAACAATATCTGATCGCAAAACAACTGATATATATATGGATTATAGAAATTCGCACTATGATATAAATAATTCAAAACTGCATGGAGTAAACTAGCCTGAAAGTTCACAGGTAATTTTCAGTGATGTTATAATAAAGTATTATCATTTCCCATTTCGTATGTTATTCCGATTTAATATACAACGAACATCTAAAACTCGATGACCTTAATTTTTTTTTCTCAAAAAATTACAAAATAAATAAATAATCGGCATGCAATTGATATGACAGTTTTAATATAGAACGGCTGTTTGGTGATACGTGAATATCTAAAATTAGACATGAGTGATACGTAGGTGGAAGTCTGAAAATGGCTCCAATGACTGAGAAGTTATATGGAAATTCTCTGTCATGGTATAGGCATGAAATATGGGGGTAGAGAAGATACGAGAATGACGGAGTAGAGGTGGAGAAATGAGATTGAATAAAGATATATGAATTTATCGAAGTATTGATTAAAAGATTATGGTATACACTAGAGGATGTGTCGGAGAAAATAGTTAAAATTAAAATAGACTTATTATGATAAAGGATGTTATCGTTTTTCATTTGGGTGGTAAATAAATACATAATTAATAAAATTATCTCTACACTAACTACATTCAAATAATGCAAAGTGCAATGGTCATACACATTATATTGCCATTATGAAAACTGGTTTGCTTTATTTTATCTTAAAATAGATAAAAAAATATAAGAAAAAAATTTTATCATACAAAACTAGTTTTCCGAAGGAAAAGTAAAGTTTTTTACATTTCGAAACCATAATGTCAAGTGGTCAAAGTCACAGTCCAAAAGGGTCAAAAACCTTCAACTTAAAAAGTTCGCTTTAACAAGTGTTTGTTTATAGTACAGTAGGAACATTGAGGTCTTGTTTTTGTTTTTATTTAAAAGTAATTTTTATGAGTGCACACAATTACCGACCCCAAAACGACTATCGGACATTTGTGTAGGCATCTGTATACTCATGATCTCCCGAGCCTTTTCCCTAAAAATGTATGTTGGGATCGGCTTCCAGTCTAACCGGATGCAGTTGAGTACCAGTGTTTTACAAGGAGACTGCTTATCTGACCTCCTCAGCCTCAAAAATCTTAAAAATAATAATATAAAAAAAGATGAACCTGCTCTTCTCCACTCTGGTTCAGCACTGACATCCTAGCCCCAAGAGCCAATGGTTCTGTACCCTCCTGTAAATGGCAGGCGATCTTCAGTGTACACTAGAAAATTCTACTGCCACCTGAAAACCAAAACAATTGTGTGAAAAATGAGTTATTTATAGTTGTATATAGTTATTTATGTAAACACACTCAACTTAAAAGATTTTGGTAACGTTATTATTTATATTTATTTATAGGTGGTTATTAGCAAAGTCTTTATGTATTTTTTTACATAAAAAAACTAACCATTTTTTTTTATGTGACTTGAATAAAATAGACTTAATTAAACAGATGATTTTGCAGGAGAAATTCTTTTTTAAATCTCTCTGAACAGCTGATTTAAGATTTCGCTTCATTAATAGATTTCTGATTTAAAAAATAAATAAAGACGAAGCCATATTATACAAATTATTATTAAAATAACACAGTTCAGTTCAAGTAACACCCAAATTGTAAGAACGTTAAAAAAGAGAAAGTTTCTCGATTTATTCAAATTAGCAAATGTTTTCGTAAAATATCCTTATTCATACATTAGGTGTTTTTCGAAAGTATCGTGATCGATTTTGATGAAAACGAACAACCCAGGAATGACAAAACAGTAGTTATTATCATACTAAGGAAGTTTATAATCAAATAGCATATAAATTGAATACTAAAAACAATTTTCCGTTATCAATTTAGAAGTTTAATTTTTCATATTATATTCATTATCCATTTTTGTGTTTAAAATTTTTGTTCAACGAAACTAACTAGGTGGGTGCTGATATCAAATTTAAATAAACATGAGTAGTTTTGTATTTACATGCTAATGATAATAAGCGTGTAAACGTAACAAGACGTTATAGCCACGGTTTTAATCCTAACAGCTGATTAATATAGGGTCATTTCGCCTGTTCGCGACCATTTAGTGCAGTTGGCAAGTTTGACGGCGATAATAAAAATGCTCCAGCACTCATTTCTATGTCAAATTTGTGTAATGTATTCCTTATATACTCTATTTTAAGACTAACTTTCAGTTGTATTAGAAATATCTTTCGTTTTCTATTTAAATCGATAAACCTCAGAATTAGGCGTTTTACCCAGTTTGCGTCCACAAAATCCAATTCGCGTCCACCCATGGTCCAGTTCGCGTCCAGCAGCATAGAAAAGGAATATATGGGTGAAATTTTTAAGAATTAATAAAGAAAGATTGTATTTGAACCATTTATTTATTTAACAATAAACTTAATTATTAAAAATCAACATTATCATCATTTAAAATTCACTTTAAAAATAAAAATAATTCTGCTCAACATTGGTTTAAGTAACTTAAAATAAGATTAAACAGTACATTTTTTTATTAAGATATATACGTGGTTGTAATTAAATTATAATTTAATTTTAATTATAATTTAAATATAATTTAGTTTTAATTATAATTTAAATATAATTTAATTAAATATATAATTTAAATATTTAATTATAACCACGTATATATCTTAATAAAAAAATATAATTTAATTATAACCACATATATATCTTAATAAAAAAATGTACTGTTTAATCTTAATATATTAAGTAATTTCATTTAAGGTAAGTTCTTCGGATACAGGAAAAAAGAAGGAAAAGACAACATACACAGAAGAAGATTTAAAGAAAGCATTACCTAAATGATATTCGAGAGAAGAATAAATCGATAAAAAAAATATGCAAAGAATATGCTACCTTGTCTGATAATTTATTGACTCAACAATTCTTTTAGTTGTATGTTGACACAAAATCGTTATATTGTTTTGTTAATTTAATATGGCCAAAAACTTACTATAATCAACGCGGGTCTTTCCCTGTGATTTTAGGGTAAAATTAACAGAACTGATTACTGTTTATTTTTCAAGTTGCAAAATTAATTGCCTAATTTTAAGTTACTTAAACCAATGTTGAGAAGAATTATTTTTATTTTTTATAGTGAATTTTAAATGATGATAATGTTGATTTTTAATTTAAAATAATAAAAAAATATACTGTTTAATCTTAATATATTAAACAGTACCTATGTTTTAGTTATTTTTTATAAGCAAGTATTTAACGAAAACAGTGGACGCAATTTGGTTTATTATTATAGAGGATAGTTTTAGTTCGCGTCCATTGTGGACGCAAAGTGGAAGTTTTGTAAAATTCGATGTAGTAATTCGCGTCCACCTTATTTTATTCGTTAAAAATAAAAAAACATTACCAAATTCATAAAAAACATTATACCTTTATTCATCATTAAACCGTAGAGATAGCTATCTATCCTAAAATTCACATAAAACAATATAAAACTTACCATCAAACACGCCGCTGCACACTAATTTTTATCTAAAATTCAGCGTGTTTGCGCTTTCTTGTTGAAGAGCCTAGACTAATTATTTTTTCTAAAAGGATTGGTTGGACGCACAGAACTTTTGTCTATCTGTACGTGCCTCTTATACATTAACGTATTAGCGGTAATGATCTTTCGTTTGATTGGTGTGTTAATTATCTTGTTTTCGAAGTTTTTTAAAAGGAGATCGGCAAAATGGACGCGAACTGGGCGATGGTCGCGAACAGGCGAAATGACCCTAAATGTACAAAAGTTGCATTACAAGATAAGAGAGTACAAGAATCTTTGAAGAATATGGAAAAAGTCATTTAACCGAAGAAAAAGAGAAAAATCGACATAAAATTAAAACATTTCTCTGAAGTCACAGATAAAAAATACATTTTTTTCTTTCAATAGAACAAAAACTATCACCGAGATACGTCATGTGAAGCTAAACCTAAAAAAAAAAAAAAACAAAAAAACAAGTTTAGTTAGTAAATAGATAAAAACATGTGTGAACGTCAGGAATGCATAATGGCTCATTAAAACAACGCGGCTGATAACAGGCTGCCGGAGCCGCGGCAAGCAATGATCGGCCGTTGCTGATGAGCATTATGCAAGCTCGGTTAGAAAGGCAGGATTACACTGTGAGGTCAATACATTTCATATAGAATTATTTACCTCATTTTATAGCATTGTATCAAAAACTGAATATAAGTACATTCTATTAACAAAGTTTTTTTTTTAGAATTATTGTGAATGTAGCTTTAGGATTCCGAAATTAACGTTACTAAATGCATATTTGTATTCAATTTCCACCGGAATTTGAAAATGATTTGCATGTGTTTTCGCGCTCCTTGATTCAAGCACGCTTTGATAGTGGCTATGCGTATGCGCCAGCGCACTTGAGACGCGCACCTAGTTCACACTTTATAGATTACAAAACTGATTTAGTGAAAGGTTAAACGCCCCTCTTTTTATGACCACCATAGATTCCCACAGCGGACTCTCACACAGTTGCGTAAGAAGTAATTTATTAGTTTAGCTCAAAAATATAATCTCCTGCATTTTTAATGTTTCAAAATATGACCGTAGACGAACCGAGCTATATCTAAACATAATAATATAGCGTCAAATGAATCACAATACCACGTAATTGAGTAATAATTTCTTCCTCGCAAAATGGGTAATTAATCATCAACTGAAAAATACAGTCCGAATAAACAACTAAATGAAAACTATATTAAACTAATTTTTTAGAATGTTAAAATAACGCATGTAAATTGTAAACAATAGCAGATAATTTTACTACCTAGACTTTATTAATAAAAATCATTTTAAAGATAATGAAATCGTTGCTGTAGTGGAATTACCGTGCATAAAGATAGTGTAACTTTACTCAGAAAAAATCATAAGTAAATATTTTTTAAAAATCTATTCAGACAGACAGATAAACATACCTAAAAAACGGAAGCAATTAGCGAGTCCACATGGTTTTTAAAAATCATTTATCAAGTGTTTATAAAAAATCATAAACATCTCCCTTATTATGCAAACACAGTTTATCGCGAATCGTCACTGATATGAATAAGATATCGATAGCGTGCGCCCGAATTAAGAAACGATAAAATTATGTTTTATACATATATGTAAATATTGAAGACTAATGTTATAAGTGTAAAAGTATCTCTGTCTATCTGTCGCGACTTCACGCCAAAACTACTGAACTGATTACAATATTGGTCAAAGATACCCTGAGAAAGGACTAGGCTAAGCTACTTTTACCCAGCTGCAGGAAGTAGTTTCTTCATAACTGCGCGAAACAGCTATCTTATATAAAATTTTAATTTGAACACTACTGCTTTATCTGTGAGGTTGATAGCTCTGCACTTAATTAATTATAACAGCCTGTGTTTATCAATATTTTTAAACGAAATTATATGAGCATTATTTGCGTAAGATATAGGTTAAGAAACATTTCTAGTAACGAGTTATTTCTACGTACACAATGTGTAAGAGGTATAATTAGTCGTGTAATTATTTCTTATACATATAGTCTTTTATATGTCATTCTCTGGGTTTTAAAAAAGTCCGAAACCCAATACATCAATATGTATTTTGCTATAAAAATAAAACAATCAAGGGAAGAAACATAAATAAGCCTATGTCATTAAGATTTTTTCCTAATGATGGTCATTTGATGTGACCTGCAAGCCAACGTGTCAAAGTCATAACGTACGTGAAGTATAAAACCAATATCAAATTGCATTTAAACAGCTGGGTAAATAAACAGAGAATGCAAGACTTAAATGCTTACAGAGTTAGATAAAATCAATGAATGTTTTTATTTTAAAAATAAAAGACACTGTCTACTTATATGTATCTATACACACTTAGGTTTACTTAGTCACACTACTATTTGTGGTTTAATTGACTTAACTGGTGTTAATCCAATAAGTGTGTGAAATTAACAATGAACTTAATATTTTTGTTTGACATGGCATTGTGAATTTTTCTAGAATACTAGAAATATTGTTGATAAACATGACATCCTGTAATACATATTTATCATCTGTGCTAATACAATAAAAAGGAAACATTTTGTTTGTTTGTTTGTGTTTACCCTAAAGGCTACCAAATCGATTTGTAAAATTATTTTACTGGAAGCTACATTTTCCCAGAGGAAATATTTTATCCTGGTATGGTCCGTAGGTACCACGGGACACAGGTGAAACTGGGCAATCTGCCATTATAAATATATGTATTTCAAACTGACACCACAAATTATGCTCTATTTAGACATTAAAACCCATGCTCCATGACAGACCTATTTTACACTACGTTAACTACAAAGTACTCAGGTAAAATTAATATCGCACAAAGATATTTCCTCAAAAGGACTACATAATACATGAACGTCAATAATTCATTTGTTTTCCTGTTTGATTACTGTACATATCTATGTACGATTGTAGTTGGAAATATAACTCATAAAATTATGGTAAACCTGTAAATTTTACCTGAGGAAAACGAGAACTTTAAAGTATAAACAGTGTTATGTGTGATCTCGTATTATTTGTATGCTTTTGTTAAACTCTTAGAAATATAAAAGGCATTAATATATGTACACATTTTGTAATTTCACAATAGATTAATAAGTAATTATTGCAATTAATAGCTTGATAAGTTATTGCTTGAAATACTTAAGTGTTACTTAACATTAAGTTCTACTTAAAAGTGTTTCAGTCACCGGTATTTACATGAGTGTGACAGAGACTGAATGATATCCAAGCAGCCCTTAAGTTGATTGGCATTTCAGTGTTCAGCTGATTGAGTCATAATATGTTCTAGTTCTGCCTGTGTGTGTAGTTTCTTTGTTTATGATTACATTTACTACTTTAACAGATTTTATATTTCTAAAATATTATATTCATTTTAAGAGTTAGCAGGCTATTTGAATTGAGTAAATTTTTGGAAGTGCATTTAGAATAGTTTACTTATTTGAATGTTTCAATTTTAGGACCAGTAAGGCAGAATTGTCTAAAAAGTACTTTGAATAAGTATTTATAATTTTGAATTTGAAAACAAAGAATTTCTGTGATGTCTTTACTTACTTTTTGGTTTAATTGAAAAGAAAGCTATTGTTCTATTGTTTGTGACAAAACACACTATTTCAATAGATTTTGGTATGTGTAATCCAAGAATTTGATCACTTTATTGATTGTTAGATTACCCTCAATAATAAAAAAATAAACTTTTTTTTACTTACAGACCTGCGGTAAAAAGAGTTATTTTGTGGTTGATTCAGACATGTCAAGAGATTAATAATGAAAATCATGATACTTCACCCCCTGTTTAGGATGATTTTTTTGAAAAAACACAGTTGAGTTGTATTGATCCTGATTGCTTCACAAAACTTTTAAATTCAACGATTCACTTAAACTTAATGGCCATATTGATCAGATATCCAGATATCTTTGAGCAAAACATGTAAAAAATTCACATTAATTACATTGTTCACTTGTGACCTATTTAGTAAAGTTGTGTAAGTGGGTATTGCATTTTATTAAACCCAATTAGACCTTTATCATCTACAGAAAGACAGTACTTAAAAATAAAAGAAAGATAACTTGTAGATACCAAGAAATTCTACACTAAAGACATGTTTTGTATGTGACAAAAAGAATTAATTATTATAAAGGCTTTTGTTTCTAACAATATGAATCATATATTAAGGAGATGGACAAAAGACTTGATCATTCCAACAAATTATAGGAAAAAAGCCATATCCAGGCAAAAACTAAATGAAAACAACTGAATGATCAGCGCAAAAATTGTTATCTGCAATCAGCTAAGATTCTATAAATAATGTTTTATTCAGGTAAACAGTGCAAATAGGTTTTCAACAATAAGTTGGGCGATAAATGGATCGCAACAATGACTCAACCCTGCTTTGACAAGTTCACAATTTGACATTTTATCTAAGAAAAAACAATTCAGTCTACTGCTTTCGTAAGCAACTTGTAACCACTTTAAACACCCAATCATCAACATATTTTTGAAAATAATACGTTTACAATCTCACAACACAGTTTACGTAGCATATTATGTACCTACAGTCGTAACTAGATGTACGTCGGTCAGCTGCCATTCAAAAGAATATGTGGCAAAAGTCAAACTTTCATTTCGTACAAGGATACACTAAAAATACATTAAAAACACTCAATATACAACTAGTTGCGTGTAGGAATATGCAATCTTTGCTTTCATCACACGATTCCATTTTAGGAGAAAAAAATTAAAATCGATGTTTACCTTACGTCTCCTCTCAATGCAAATCTTTTCTATTGCAGAACCGAGACTGCTAACCCTTCCGCTAGAGTCGACGATGAATCCTTTCCAATGGACCTACAATGCGGTTCACGAATCAATTTAAAATAAAATGCAAAGCTGAAATAAATACAACTGTCCCGAAGATATTTTCTGCGAGTTACTATACATTTGTTTTATGAAATGGCCTAATCTTTTACAAGATTCCGTTCTGTATTTCCATAGACAAATTCATATACTTTTTAATTTCGAATAATGAATGAGTAATTTTCCACTTTTGTCAAGGATGCTACTTTCTCTCATAATTAATTATTTTTCATAACGCATTTTTATTACCATTAATAAAAGAAACTTGTAAAAAATATGTCTCTAATATCAAACTAAGATACAAAAAATATAATTTAATGTAACAAAGCGACGTTTCGTAGTGATACAAGAGGCAGAAATCTGTTGCGTAACCTCTAATTGGTTGATATTAAGAACCAGAGACAAACGTACAATTTTGAACCAATCACAAATTGAAAGAGCTTTGTTGACGTCGCTATCGCGTCACATTCTTCTACAATTTTCAAGATCACATAAACAAATAGAAGATTTTTTTATTTCATCATAATATAATTTATTGCTCAAAGTAACTTTGAAAAAAAAATATGAATCTTATATTAGTTGTATTGTGTTAAAACTATTAATTAATCAGTTAATATACTACTCTATCGATGGGAGTATAGCCTGTGCAAAAAAATATTTTTAACTTCCTTCCGTTTTCCAAATAGCGGTAAATTCAAACTAGCACGTAAAACATTTTTTTTCGCGTGGTTGAATTATAAACTAGATATCTACGACCTGAATAGATATAAAGCAAGTTAAATAGGTAAGATAAATACCAACATTTCTATAGTGTTCTATAGTTGCTTATGTGTAGCTAGGTTAATTCCATAAATTAATTGGCAAACATTTGGCAGAGTTTCGTGTCTCCTGGGACCCGGGACCCTCATTGTGTATCCAGGCTATAAACTAGCCTTATAGCCTTCTTTGTTAAATAGGTTATTTAGCACTGAAATAACTTCAAATCGTACCAGCAGCTCCTGAGATTAGCGCTTTCATTCCAAGTATGTGTTGGTAACAAATGTTTGATGAACTTGGATGAAATGAATGTTGGGTTGCATGTTTGTTTACCACATAACCCGCAATTCCCTGAACAATTAAGGGTCAATTCCCACTGAAAGAGCAGCGGCCGGCAGCGGCCGTAAGAGCACGGACAATGTAAGAGGGCGGCGCGGCGCGGCGCCGGCGCCGCGCGGCCCGCCGCGCTCGCGCTCAATCACTTGCATTTACGGCCGCTGCCGGCCGCTGCTCTTTCAGTGGGAATTGACCCTAACTCATACGTAGTACTTAATGTATTTGAGATGAAAGTGTATGAAGGTAAAATAAAACATGAGTTACAAGCATATTATATATTTTTTTATAATAATTAAGAATAAATTCTTACATCACGAGTTATAAAATAAATACATTTATTGCCTTAAATTAAGTCCAAAAGTACTCTGTACAATTATTGTTAGCGATGTACAAACGAGAACGACAAGTAAAAAATATCCAAAAACAAAAAAAAATTAAATTAAAAAGGGCCTTATCGTGAATCAGTAAAGTTTCCACAATTCTCCGTGTGACAAATCTACGAACAACTTAACAAATTGTGTCAGAATCACAACCAATAGTTTGCATCTTAATTTCATCTCTTATCAATATTACACAAACTATTTTTATATCATTGCTCTTCGCTTATTACTAAAACAAGAACCATTCTTTACCTTATATTATAATTACAATTAAATTAAGACTATCTAATTGCTAGCGGGTGTTTCTTACTGGACTGTTGTGTTGTTTCTCACATTACTCCATGCCCTTTGTAATCTCGAGATCTAGAGCTGAGTGCAGACTGTGCTACATTGAGCTTACACCGCGGCTTATAAATCTTTATAATAATTTCGTTGGAACGCGCTTCGTGTGTCCGAGACTATTTATTCGACGTGTTACGTCACCCAACGATACTTGGCAATTGGCACAAAGCAGTAAATGAGATCACGGGAGTACTGGACTAGTATCGTTATGATGCTCAAATTTAGCTTAGACCTTACGTTGGACACATTCGCCAGGTACCAAATGTAACTCATTCATTATTCCCCGAGTGACTGTAACAACATTAAAAACCGATCAAAATATCGCCGGCATAGATAATTTGACACAGTTCTAGACCTATTCAAATAAAATGGAGATCATAATTTGCGCGATTTTGTCAACACTACGATGTATTTCGATGCCGATATTATTTATAACACGTCTTTTTTAACTGTTTGATACTATTTTAAACGTGAAGCTAATTTGGGTGATCGTTTGTGCTACACAAATTAGCTGGCCACGTTTAGAAATATGTAAGATGTGAGTTGGGGATTTAGTTTATTAGAGTGAGAGTGCATAATTTAGTATTAGTGTAGAGTAGTGCAGTCTGCACGCAGATCCGCTGTGTGATCGCTCATCGCTCCGCATCCGCCGGGGTTCATTGCTTTATAAACAAGGCATTACTTAACCAAGGCCACTGTGTCAACCACAATGTGCGACTACTAGCCTAGCATATTAATATGCCCTATGTACTATGATTAAAACAAAAACTGTTGCGATCAGATAATCTTGGCATTGTTCATACAGAATTACAGACGATAATAAATTAAATAAGACGGTTAAAAATATCACGAAATTAAATTCATGTGGCAAATAATATGGCATCAGATTTTAAGTACTTTTAATTATTAAAAGTAAAGACTACTAGCACTTGTTTTTTGCAAGTTTTATCTTTAAGTAGAGTATAAAACGATAATGATATACTCGACACAAGCGGTATTGTTATATTAAGAGCCTAGTAAAGGTATTGGAAGACAGAAAAAACATTGCTATTCAGATCAAAATTAAATGAAACAGTTAAAAAACTGATTAATTTTCAATTTCTACTGACCGTTAAGCCAAATAATTATAATAAACCAATTTCACTAATTAGATTAATTAATATAAAACTAAAATGGACAAAACATATAAAATTATGTACTTCTGTGTTATTAAAGTAACCAAAGTGCGGATTCAATAGTTTTAAGATTACATTTTAACACAGGGTCGGGCTCCATTAATTTCAAAATTGACTAGATATCTGTGTGCATAGGAATCATATATAAAAAATAGCTAAGTAAAGGAACCGATACACTGAAATTCTGGCATGTCTGTGTAAAAAACCATCTAAAACTAATTTATTGCCATAAGCAAAAAATTACGTCTAAAACTGTACTTTAAATTATGTAGAGTACACAATAACACGTCTAAATTTTGTACAATTTGTACAAACGCATCTGCATTCACTAACATAAAATTCATGCTCAGTCAAGAAACCTAGAATAATGACCTAAAACGAAACCGATACGCTACAATAAACATAATAAAATTAGTTAGAAAAACTTCACAACATCGAAAAATCTCACAATAATACGCGGACTAACGAAAATCACTAACAAAATATTTGATCTCTCATTTCACTGGTGTACAATTTATTAAGTACGGTCGCGTCGCTCGCCGCCGCCGAACACAAACTACCACCGATCAGTCTGCAATACAAAAGAACGACAGTTGCGGGGCATCACTTGGACGGCTGGTAGGGCGGGTAGGCCTGGTGCGGCTGCGCGGCGCGGGACCCCGTCGCGTACAGCTGCTGCTGGAAGTTGTGGAACTGCGCCGCGTACGTGGGGTCCGCCGTCGACGGCACCGCGAAGCCCTGCCCCTTGAAGCCCGGCCCCGGGCCGCCCATGGAGGGCGGCAGCGGCTGCGCCGAGCCCATGCGCACGTTGCCGGGGCCCATGCCGCCCTTGACGCCGCGGAAGCCGGGCCCGCACATGGGGTTGGGCGGCGGCGCGCCGAAGGGGTCGGGCAGCTTGGGCGGCGAGTTGAAGCCGGCGGGGTAGTGGTGCGGCATGCGCAGCATGGCGGGCGCCCGCATGACGCCGCGCATGCCGCCCTCCATGTCCATGCCGCGCGGGAAGTACGCCACGCCGCCCTTGCCCTCCATCTGCATCTGCGGGTTGGTGACGCGCTGCAGGAAGTCCAGGCTGGGCGGGCCGCGCGGGCCCGAGTTGCAGGCCATCTGCGGCCGCGTGGGCAGGTACTGGATCGTGTTCGGCGCGCTCGCCTTCACCTGCACGTTGGCGCCGTTGAACGGCGGCATCTTGCCGGCGCCGCCCATCCGCGGCCCCATCATACCGGCGTCGGGGCCCATCGGTCCCATAGGTCCGCCCATGGGGCCACCACCCATTTTCGGACTAAGATTCATGTCTGGTGGGAAGTCACCCCCACCCATCATTCCCTCCATGGGTCCTCCCATTCCTGGTCCTCCCATGTTGTCCATATGGCATCCTGTGGGAAGGGAATTAGTTGTTTTATCATCATGTACGTACATCATGAAGTAGGTACTCGCTTTTGCTTGCAAATAAATAGACTTACCTAAATCATTCATCATCATATGTGGATGTCCGTGCGGATGCATTGAGTGATGGTGCTGCATGTGGTGTGGGCCAGAGCCGAAGGGGCCCATGTTGCCGCCATTGGGACCCATGGGCCCACCGGGCCCCGGGCCGCCGCCGCCCACCGTGTTTGTGAGCTGCTGCGACATCTGCGCGAGTGAGGAGATGGGGTCGAAGGAAGACGTGGATGTCATGGGCCCGTTGGGGCCCTGGTTGGGGTTAATGGGAATGTTGTCTGGCCTGTTCATACTGCACGGACCGGGGAAGGGTCCGGGAAGACTCGTGCTATTTGGCCCACCAGATAGTGTCGTCTGTCAAGAAGAAAATGTCATTGTTTAGAAAATGAAGTTGCTTCAAAAAGTAACAAAATCTTATGGTCTCTGCACACAGCGGGCGCGGCGTGGCGGGACGGGACGGCGACGCGACGCAATGTACTAGATCGTCGCGTCGCGTCGCGCCGAGCGGGACGGCTCTGTGTGATGTCGTCCGTAATATCTAGTACATTACAACTGCTCAGCGTCGCGTCGCCGTCCCGTCCCGTCGCGCCGCGCCTGCTGTGTGCAGCGACCATTAAAAAAATAAAACCAATTATTCAAGTGTATTTTGGTCTTAACCTACAGCATATATTTCAAATCAAAATGTGTCCAGTATTACGCATAAGCCACCTAAATTCCGCAGCACTACGTAGCCACCCATATCTTGCTCCAACCAACAACTGACCTCATTATTCCCAGCCATGGAGTCGTCCATGGTCTGGCTGGGCGTGGTGGGCGGTGCACTAGACGCGACGCTGCAGCTGCTCTTACTGCCACATGATGACGCTGACGATGCTGGTGCGTAAGGACCTTGACTCAAGCTCGAAGAGTCCCGTTGGGGGGTTTTTGACGCGCTGTCCTGACTTGATCTGTTCGATTGGGGTGATGGCCGGGATTTCTCGTCTGGAAATTGATTTGTGGATTAGTTTATACAGGTTTTAGATTTGACAAGATTTTTTTGTAATAAATTCGCATGCATGCATGTGCCGATGTCTATTGCTAATGCGGGAAAGTTCATTTGGAATGAAAGGCAAAGGTCTTTTCTTATGCACAAGTTTCAAAGACGTTACATTACATAAGACATGCTCCATAAAATTTTCACGTTATTGTTTCACCCATATTTCGGAATAACTTCTTCCCGTAACCGTATAAAATATATCCATGTTCATCGGGGATAATGTACCTTCCCAACAGTGAAAAGATTTTTCAAAACGCTTCTGTAGTTTCGGAGCCTTTACAAAAAAACATTTTTTTTCCAGTATATAATACTAGCTTCCGCCCGCGGTTTCACATGCGTCCCGAGATAACTGTTTCCCGCAGCCGGATGGTGGCAAAAAATATCCTATGTCCTTCTCCCGGGTCTAAGCTATCTCCCTACTTTATATACATTAGTGTAGATAAGCTTGGGTAGTACTTACCCTGACACTTGGTGTTGGCAGCCGAGGTGGGTGTCTGCGGGTTGTTGAAGCCGGGGCTCTGCTCCAGCGAGAAGCGGCCGGCGCGGGCCTCCGACAGCGACCCGTGCGGCTCCGGGGTGCCCGGCATCATACTGTGTGATGGTGACATGTTTGTTATTATTTTTGACATTATTTTGTGTATTTAAAGACTTTTGAATTTTCTGGCAAATGGTCTGACAACCAGTCTACCAGTTAAGGAGTATCGCTAACCCAGCTCACTGGGTCCAGGAGGTCAGATAGTCAGTCGCTCCATGTAAAACACTGGTACTCAGCCGTATCCAGTTAGACTGGAAGCCGAGCCGAACATATTTGGGTTGATGAGTTGATTGTCATTCCATAATACAGATGTTGACGCGAAAACTAAATAAACTATCTGGCCTAATATACGGCTGAGCCATATAAAAATTGTATTATGGAAAATATTAGGCCAGATAGTTTATTTAGTTTTCGCGTCAACATCTGACTAGAATATTCTTTAAAATAAATAGTAGTACATACCCGGCAGGTGATTTCTGATTAGAATTAGATTGAGGCGTCTGCCCTCCACTGTTTGACGGCGGCCCGTTGTCTTTTAACGATGTGTTTGGCTGTTTCTGTATCGTTAACTCTTGACCTGGCATAGACAACCAAACATTATACTACAGCAACAAACATACAAACAGATGTACCGGACGAACAATGTAGAATGAAAGATCAAATTAGCCATAGAGTATGAAAGTACGTTATGTTAGCACCAGGGGTGACAATCTTAATAGTGGCAAACGAGAAAACGTATCATTATAGGTCTGCAAAATGAAGTGAGACAGTAAATACATTGAGGTCCTTACATGGAAGTGTCATTTTAATTTGGTAGTATTATAATGTAAGATATTAAAGAAACTGAAATATAGATGGCGTTATTTGTAATGACGATGATGCGCGATTGCGTAGTAGTTATGCTTAGGTGTGTAAGAGGGCGCTATCACATCTTTTATTGGTTCTACTCTTACCCTATCTTTTTTTTCAGCTAAAATAAAAAAATAAATAATAAAAATTTTGAGTTGCATATTGAAGCAATTACTAAAATTTAATGTTTATTATCAATTAGCCAGAAATAAAATAAAATTCAAGAATTTATTTTCTACTGGCAACATTAAATCCATTTTCTACATGCAACATTATGCAAAAATTGTCAATCAAACAAATTTGGCTGCCGGTTTGCGCTGAAGTGCTTTTCGGTGTCTTGTTTGTTTTTCCAGATTTTTATCCCTATTAGTGCTTTATCCACCTAAGTCCGTTAAGTTGAGCCTCTGCTCCTTCGGCCGTGTCGATTTTGTGCTTGAGGTGATCGAAATCTTGTGAATTTTGTGCTTGAGATAGGACTCGTTGACCCGTTTTGTGATAATTAATATTTATCATGTCTAATAGAAAGTGTTGTGTTCCCGGATGTACAAATGGCTTAGGTAAGCATTTATCAACATCCTTAAAACAAATAGTCGTCATTTTGTCACGACTCCACTGAATTCTAACTTGTTACCCTTTTTTTCAGACACTACGGGGTATTTACATAAATTCCCTAATCCAGATAAGGATAGGCAGCTATTTAATACATGGGTCTTTCATATTGGTGGTGACATTTTGCAACTTGAAAATAACCATATTTTCAAATACCGCCGCGTCTGTAATGATCATTTCGAACCAAAATATTGGTGCCGGAATAACCGACTTGCCAAAGGAGCTGTACCTACAAAAAACATGCCAGGTTAGTTTTAGTAAAATACCCAAATTAAGGTACCTGTTTACCTTAAAGAGTACCTAAGTCTCAAATTTCTAGAGTTGATGTTAGAAAGAAATAAACAGTCATGTTATTTGAGTTTAAAGTAAACTTTCCAAATCACAAAATGAAAAGCTGCAGTAAGTCTAAAACATCTGAATAGAGATTTCTTTGGAGCCACAATTTCTGTATGTACGCAGTATGTCATACAAGAGTTTCTATATTACATTTCAAAATTTACTATATTTATAATTCATATTATTTTATCGTTGTTTACAGGATTATCTTGCTCGAAATTCAGCATTGAAAAAAGAGCACTAAGACCTCTTCAGATTTCAGGACCGTCTACATCAAAAGGTATATTTTATCATATACATATAAACAAGCAATTCATTTTTATACATACATACATACATTTACATTACGTATGTACTAGCTTCCACTTGCGGCTTCGTCCGCATGGTGTATTGATAAAAAGTGGCCTATGTCTTAATCCAGGGTATCACCTATCTACATACCAAATTTCAACCAAATCGGTCCAGCCATTTTTGAGTGAAGTTATTTCAAAGATCATTTATTCCTACAAATTAGGCTGAAATTGAGTAACTTGAATGTCACATTTACCAAAAATCCTTTGCTATTTTTAATTTGTTGTAATACTTAAATAGCACTGCATTACACAATTTTGGTACCCTCTTGACTGAATGAATAGGTAATGAATCATAGATCAAATGTTCCAAACATAATATGTGGTATCCATAACGTCTAGTTTTCAAGGTACATGTCAATTATGATTTCTACTACTCTCACTTAGGCATACAAAAAACCATTACCATGTCTGAAATAATTTACTTTTGTATTACTTTGTTTTGTTTAATACTTGTTTCTTTTCAATAATGTCAACATATTTGTGCATAATATGCGGCACCCATGCGGACAGCATATAGTGTAATTGATAGATAGACACTAGCAATAAATGATGTAATAATAACATATACTAATCACTGAATATTATTATTTACAGAACCTGCGCATCTACATATACACTCACAAGGTTCAATTGAAGATGTACAAATGAAAGAGAATCTTGGTGAGTGATCCTACATACAAGCATTTAATCAGCAATTATTTTACACATATTCTGTCCTGGAACTCCTTCATGCGCCCGGATAAAATGTAGCCTCTCTCGATAAATGTGCTAATTTACCTTAAAATCATCTTAAATTGAATTATTTTTGTTGTTCCTGAGTTATAATTTTGCAAACAATTAAAGTAAACTAGCCTCTCTATAAACCTATCCCTTAAGACAAGAGTGATTGATGAAATACAGTTTGTTAAATTACATTTATATGTCATATGCATAAGTCCTAAAATGTTAACATCCTTATCACTACATAGTATAAAACAAAGTCGCTTTTTCTGTCATGTGTCATGTTGTATGTCCCTATGAACGCTCAAATCTTTAAAACTACGCAACGGATTTTGATGCGGTTTTTTGTAATAGGTAGAGTGATTCAAGAGGAAGGTTTTTATGTATAATAACATACATTAAATACTGGGGAAATACTGTTATCCCGTGCGAAGCCGGGGCGGGTCGCTAGTTGATATTATAAACTATATAAAAGAAAAAGTAACTTTGTCTAGTAGTGGGCTGGCTTTAATTAATTCAATATGATTCAAATAATGGTTACTCAATATGAACTGCTACATTCATGATGATGGTAATGATCATCAGCTTAATTGGTTTGTATATAATAGGCACACATTTCTTACCAAATATGTTAATGACCTTTCAGATCCTGTCACTTCAGAATCTCAGTCTGTACACAGTGATAGACAGCCTCATAGTGAAGAAGAAAATGTTGAGGTGGTGAAAGATCTTGGTAAGCAACACAATTGTAATCAAACTTAATAACTTCAAAGCTGAGTTTGCTTGTTACACTCACTATCATGGTTTATTAACTAGGTACTGATTTATAGATTTAATACATATTTCAATCATGGGATACTTTCACACACAACTAGCTTTGATGCTATCTCACTCATATGTACTCTTAAATTCTGCAATTTTTATTCATATGATTCTTATTATTTTTTCAGTGCATCGCAAAGTTAAATGTGTTAGTAAGAAGGCGGTAAAACAGGTTGCTGTTACGAAAACTGAGCGTGCTCTGTATCAGAAAATGCTGCAAGTTGGTGTGAAACTCAGCAAATGCCGTAGCAAGGTTAAAAAGCAGGCAATCAAGATCAAGGCCCTGCAAAATATTACTACAAACCCTCAATTTTTAGAAACTCTAGACAAAATGTCTAGCACATCAAAAATTTTAACTTTGCTGCAGTTCAGGGAGCACAAAAAGGAAAAAAAAGGCCGGCGTTTCACATTAGAGGAAAAAATTGTAGCTTTGACTATCCTCAAGCAAAGCCCAAAAGGATACAGATTCCTGAGGAAAATCTTTATCCTGCCATCACGCCAAATTTTAATAAAATTAATTAATATGGCAGATATAAATGCTGGTATCAATAAAAATTTGATGGCACAAATAAAAAAAGCCACACTTAAAATGAAACCAGAGCACAAATTATGTGTGGTTCTTTTTGACGAAATGTCACTAAAACCGAATGTGGCATACAATGAAAGGAAGGACAGAGTGAGTGGGTTTGTAACCAATGGGCAAGAGACACTGCCTGAGTATGCAGATCATGCGCAGGTATTTATGATAAGAGGACTTATAAAAAATTATAAGCAACCCGTTGCATACACATTTTCTCAGTCTGCCACAAAGGGACCAGAACTGGCAAAACAATTAAAGGCTGTCATCACAGAACTACAAAATGCTGGTCTTAATGTGGTAGCAACAGTGTGCGACCAAGGAACAAATAATGTTAACTGCATTAAATTCTTGTTACAAGAAACAAGAGGTATTCTGTTAAGAAAATCAGAAGAACCTGAGGGAAATATTATTTTAATAAATAAACAGGAAATCATTCCCTTGTATGACCCACCTCACTTAATGAAATGTATAAGAAATAATTTAATAACGAAAAATCTACTATATAAAAAAGACAACAAAATGCTAATGGCAAAGTGGGAACACATAACTGCACTGCACCAAGAAAACCCAGGCTACAAAGGCATAAGACTGGTGCCAAAATTAACAGACTCCCACTGCATTCCCAGTAAAATTCCACGGATGAAAGTTAAATTTGCTACGCAACTATTCAGCCAAACTGTAGCATCAAATATGGGCTACCTAGCAGGTAAATAAACTTTATTACATAATGTTTTCACATTGCATTATTTTATCGATACTTATATATTATAAAGCTGAAGATTTTTTTGTTTGTATGTTTTCTTAACCATGCTAATCTGAAGAACCAATCCAATCACCAAGGTCGATCAGGTCTAATTTGAAATAATCTTTCACCGTTAGATAGCTCATTTATTGAGGAAGACTAAAAGTGACTTTTAATCTGGGTGCGCGAAGTAGCTTTCACGGGATGCGGTAGAACCGCGGGCGGAAGATTGTATAGTAAAAGTTTTCACAAATTAAAAACTGCTCCCAGTTCAGATTTAATAATAACAAGTTTCTTATTGATGACTAGATGCCATAGTAGCCAGTGTATCTGCCTGCCACAGGAGGTCGCGGGTTCGATTCCCGCATAAGTCAAACATTTATGTGTGTGGGTGTTTCTACATATGTACACTATGTTATGTTATTTATAAAATATTTATATTTATATAAGTTCATTTATTGGTTGTCTGCTGTACCCAAATTACAAGCAAGCAATGCTTTGTTTGGGACTAGATTGCGTTGTAAGAACGTGTGAGGAATATTTATTAATATTTTTTTTCTTATTTTTTTGCAGAAAAAGGAATAATCTCTCAAGATGCGCAAAATACAGCGGACGTCATCTTGTTTTTTGACAAACTTTTTGACTCCATTAACGGAAGCTTCGGGAAAAGGAAGCACAGTAAACCACTGCTGGGACCTGCGACGCCGAACTCAATACATCACAAAACATGGATGGAGGCAAAAATATTTTTAAAAAATATGAAATTTGTGAATGTAAAAACCTCGAATGTGGAGTATGTTCCCACCTTAAGTAACTGGGTATGGACACTAGAAGGAATAGAACTGCTTTTAAAAAAAATTGCTGCGAAGTACGGAGTGACATCGGTTTGGTTGCGGCATCTGAATCAGGATCCAATAGAAAATTTTTTTGGATCGATAAGGAGTCAAGGATGCCGCAACGTAAACCCTACTCCAGATGGATTTGAAGCAGCATTTAGCAGCCTTTTAATAAACAGCCTATCTAGTGTCCATGCCCCAGGGACAAATTGTGAGGCAGATAATTGCCACGCTTTGCATGAAGTTCTCATCACAAGCGGGGCCTGCAAAGAACAAATAAATTGTGAGCTCTCTGAGATTCCGGACATTGAATTTACAGCCCTTGAAGACAAAAGCGACCCCCGTATAATTGGGGGGCTACAATATGTTAGCGGTTATTTTATTAAAACCGCTAAGAAGAAAGTCTTCAAGGGTTGTAGTGAATGTAAAAAAAATTTAATGTCCGATCAGGAACACGATTATTTAAAATATAGAGAGTATGCTAATAAAAAATGGCTTTGCAGTCCCAGCGACTCTCTCTTAAATTGTGTTTCGAATCTGCAGGATATAAATTACACAATAATTAAAAAATGTTTGGAAAAAAAATATTTAAAAGATTTCATCAAAACATTAATATTTATACATTTGAAATTCGATTTCATAAAATGTGAAATTCATAAAGAAAAATTAATAGACTTTTTAATCAATATATCCTGCAGATTCTTTATTTACAATTACTGTAAAGATATTAATAAAATATTAATAAATAGGAGAGAGTGTGATGATGATACGGATTCCTATAAGCTAAAAGCGAAAAAATTATACATGAAATGTTTTAAAAGAAAAAAATAAATTATATTAAAGGTTATCAGTGTTTTATTTATTGAAAAACATCTTATAAATATTAAACAAAAAGAAACAAAAATCTACCTAGACCCAGTAACCACTGCTTTATGTAGCTATATGTATATATATTGACAAATAGTTTCTTAAACCTGCGTTCAGAAGGCGCCACTTGTCTTACTTAGTTTGGTAGTCGAGTTGGACCTCTATTTCATAATATAAAAAGTACTCTGTGGTTAGCACATTTTCACCAACCACCACCAAAATGAATACAATATATAAATTATAGGAAACACACACACAAATACTACTATGAAACACATGATACGATCAAAAAACATTCATAAGGCAGTTACATGATTTATATAAATTTTTATTTCTTTACTTAAGCTGTATAAAAAAAATGGAGAGTAATTTTGGTCCCCATTCACATAAATTATGTAACTACCTTTATAATAATGAAATGAAACAAAACTTGTACGATGACCAAGCTTCCTAGTTATCAAAGGAGTTTGGTTATCATCCAGCGTATATGGAGAAAACATTTAAAAGCAAAATAAAATGCAGCCTTAATTAGATTTAAACAGAAATAATTTGACTCAAGTTATTGAATTAACCTGGGGTTACACTCAAAAAAATTGGTTATACTTACTTAGGTCACTACAAATATTACATAGGGTGTTTGAGATTTGAATTAGTTCTTGCAACATATAGTCAAGTGTGACCCCAAGTTTTAAGCATTCGATTATTTCTGTGGTCATCCAATCAAGTTACCTTCGAACTGGTTGAGATACGATATTTGCTGTGGAGACGGCACGGGCATCAAACTCGGTTCCTTGCCGTGCGAGTTACCCTGTTGGTTCTTCTGCTGTTGCGCCGCCAAACATTGGAGAGTACGCACAAACACCCCTTCGTCTAGCTTCTCTAGTATTTCTTATGTGGCCAATGTTTGTTCCAACATTTTGGTCCAATTTTCGATTAAGAGCCACGCACGTAAGGATGTCAGAGGTGTATTCCGGATTTTTGAACGTTTTTTTATGTTATTTCGTTGTTATTTCATCACACGGTGGGATTTCAAGCGTCAAGCGTTTTGCGGGGGAGGGGAGGGAAAACAAAAAATACGCATTACAACTACAGAAAAACAAAAAAAAAAAAGAAAAAATACGTGTCACGCCTGTGTCGGGTGAACGTGGCAAAAATAAAATCTGTCGTGGTTGGGAAAATGTCTAACACAGATAAAAAATGTGAGCATGCTTCTACTACTTCTATGGCTTGATATCATGTAGGTATATTTACTTTTTCATGCGACATTTGAGACTTACCATTGACTATGAACTCAAAGGACAATATTTGACTTTTAAAACCCCTTTCAAAAACAAAACTTCTGTGCACATTATCCTTTGAATTCATTTTGCTAACAATTAAAGTTGTAAGTATAAAGTGAGTTATTCGGTACCGACCTGGGGCGTCGTTCTTAGGCCCGGGCTTGCAATGCGCGGGACTGTTGAGGCCTGAGCCCGCGCGTGAGGCCTCGGCCGACATTGGCATCTGTACGGAACCGTGGCCCGGGGACTGCGTGGCTGCTGACCGGGAGTAACGGTCATCTAGACAACACATGACAGTTTTACGTACATATTTTATAATGTAGGTATACATATAGTGATATTACGAAGTTGAAAAGTTTTTTGTTTGTTTGAACGCACTAAATGGAACTATTGGACCAATTTGAAAAAATATTTCAGTGAGTAGTTCCCACGTAACGAGGATAGAATCTCAGCGAATAGTATAACATAAACTGTGTTTTAGATAAAACTTGTCATTGATCGGCCAACACCAACACATAGTAGGTACAGGGTGCTATCTTAAAAAATGTGACAAACTTTCTACTAAGGAAATGGAGTAACCGTTATAAAACTCTGTAACTAAATATTATGCTAAGTAAAATAACATACCTATAGGCACAGAGGCGGAACGGTGTAAGGGCGAAGTCCCGTAAGGCGGAGGTGGGAGGCACCCGCCCCTCTCGGAACACGGTGACTTTACTTGTGTGCCTGCAAATATTCAAACAATTAATGGGTAAGAATTAATTGTATTGTATTTATAAATAACGCATTTAATTTACGGAGCCTTTTCCCAACAATATTGAGCTCGGTTTCTAGTGGAAGAGAGCGCAGCTGCTGCTGAGTACCGGTGTTTTACATACAGATACTTCCTCAACCCAGTTCCTAGACAGGTTACCTCTTGCTAAGCCCATCATAACCCATGACAACTGATAAAATTGTCAGCCGGAACTATAACGGGCCTTCCGAATCTGGGCAACTCAATACCTCTTAGTAAGATCAGTAATCAGATTTTGCTGGCTTCTAACAACCTAAAGAGACTATCGAAGATGTTCAGATGTCAGCCGAGACTTGAACATTTCTTTCGAAACACGGAATAGTTGTATATGTATAACAAAAAATTGAGGTAAAAAAATCTTTAAAAACAAGCTTTTATTTAAATGCGCTAAAAAGAAAAAAATAAACTTTTACTGTAACTTTACTGTCAACTTATAACGACATTTCAAATTTAACATATTTCACACAATTTATATGTTTTAAAAGCTTGTCGCGAGATTAACTACTCGTATTTACTTTCTTAGTAAAATCGCGACAAGCTTGTTTTTAAAGATTTTTTTACCTCAATTTATTTTATACTTTTTAGTTTTCACCTGGTAAGTTCCTAAGTCTTAATTCTGTAGCGGCGGTCATCTTAGATTTTGATTTGGTAAAGTGCACTTTATTCTACTTGTCAAACCCTGTCATTGGATACCCATATGGATGGGATTGAAAAAAATAGGTTATTCACCATTTTGTAGCGGCGGCCATCTTGGATTTTTATTTCGTAAAGTGCAATGTGTTCTACTTGTCAATCCCTTTCATTTGATACCCATATTGTATAGGTACCTTAAAAATAACTAGTCCGCCATCTTGTATATTTAGCCATGTTGGATTTAGGATGACGTCACATAGCTTAACATGCATTGTCATCCAAACTAAACATGTATGCAAAATTTCAGCTCAATCGGTTGAGGGCAAGTGCCTTAAAATTGAGTTGTAATATTTCACCCGAACACACATAGTTACATACATACATACATACATACATTGCAAGTTAAATAAAAGCTTGTAAAAAAACATACTCATATCATTATCCATAGACTTGGGGTCGTCGAAGAACTGATGGTGTATCTTCTGCCAGTCGATGTCCGCTGAGGCGGGGCTCTTGGGACTGCGCAGCCCCGCCTTGTGCACCCCCGGGCCCAACCCGCCGGGGTCGCCTGGGCCCATCTGTGTGGATGTAAGCATTTATGTTTATGTGATCCACTATTAAAAGGAGCTCAAAAATGTGTAATGACTGGGGTATAAAGGAGATCGTTAAATTAAAATCCATAAATTGATATTTATTCTTGTTTTGCTTTTGTTAGAAATTAAAACCAAAACTAATCAATGGATTCGAATTACACAATTTGTGAAGACTATATTCTTCATTGAAGGTCGGCTGAAATGTGGAATAAAAGTATCTAGCAAACTTGTGTTTTTAACATCACTCTTACAGTCTTTGATATAGGATGTATTAAAAAATATATATAACAAAAATGAAACTCACGTTTCTCCCACGTCCATACTCGTCGCACATGGGTCCATTGACGGGCATCCCATGGTGTTCCGGTCCGCAGTCCCCATGGACCATCCCTCCCATCATACCGCCGTCCATCATGATACCACCTGCAAGTCGCGGCACTTTGTACCATCCAATATGTTGTAGAGACTGGTCGGGTATTGTGGTGGCATGCGAGTTTTGTTACTTATATTATAAAGAGGTAAAGTGTGTGAGTTTGTGATGTTGAAAATCTTTTGAACAGTATATCTCTGGATGTACAGAATTGATTTTGAAAATTCTTTTGTCAAGAGAAAGCCAAGTTATGACTGTCAAACTAATATTTGGACCATTCCTCCCATCATACCGCCGTCCATCATGATACCACCTGTAAGTCGCGGCACTTTGTACCATACGATATGTTGTAGAAACTGGTAGGGTATTGTGGTGGCATGCGAGTTTTGTTATAGTTATATTATAAAGGCAAAGTGCATGTATGTGATGTTGTAGATGGGTTGAACTGGTACTGTCTGAATGTAATGAGCCGATTTTATCACTAAACTAGCTTCTGCCAGCGGTTTCACCCGCATCCCATGGGAACTACTTCCCGTATCGAGATAAAAAGTAGCCTATAGCCTTCCTCGATAAATGGGCTATCTAACTGAAAGAAATTTTCAAATCGGACCAGTAGTTCCTGAGATTAGCGCGTTCAAACAAACAAACAAACTCTTCAGCTTTATAATATTAGTATAGATACTTATTTTTATGTGTCAAACAAATTGTGATGTTGTAGATCTATTAAACTGGTAATCTCTGGATGTACTAAATTGATTTTGAATATGTGTTTACCAATAGAAAGTCAAGTTTGTGGGGGTAATCTCTGGATCTACTGAACCAGTTTTGTTTTCTGTTAAAAGGAAAGTTATTTGTAAGTTTGGTAGTTCTCTTGGGACAAGAGTGAAAACGCGGGAGGAAGCTAGTGTAGGTATGTTTTTTTAAGACAAATTTTAAATGGCATGCATAAACGGATTGTATTCCACCTCCACCACCGTTACACCAGTTTTTGATAAAAGATCACACTAAAGAATTTTTCTTACCGTTCATCGCGTTGAGATTAGGTCCCGGCATCATTCTAGGTCCCATGTGTGGTCCTCCCATCATACACGGTTTAGGCCCTCCCATACCGCCCATGGGGTTTGGCATTCGCTAAAATATAAAGAAAAAAAAATATAAGAATAATGAATTTAAACATTTAAGTATGTGAAATATACACTAAGAATATTGTTTCAACTTACCCCCATCGGTCCACCACAACCCCTTCCCATATGCATATCTGTACACATCCCAGTTTTCATATCTGGACCACCACAGGGACCTCTGATACCTTTCATTCCGCAGGGGCCCATAGGACCCATCGGCCCATTAGGTCCCATACCCGACATCATCGGCCCATTTGGGCCCATCATACCGTTAGGGCCCATAGACCCGTGCCCACCCATTCCCATACCACCCGGGCCACCCATACCTCCCATCGGTCCACCCATAGGCCCATTGGGACCCATAGGGCCTCCTGGGCCCATCGGACCGCCCATAGGACCGTTGGGTCCCATCGGCCCGGACATTGTGCAACTTGGACCTGAGTTCATGCTGTTTGACATTGAAACCATGGGACCATTGGGGCCAGATCCCATGGGGCCGTTTGGACCCATGGACATAGGGGGGAATGGTGACATGTTCATGTTTGCACTAGAGTTGGGTGGGTTGATGTCGTTGGGGGCCTGGGAACCATCGCCGGGGCCCTGGTTGGGGTTGTTGCCCCCACTTTCAGGGAATAACATTTGTTGCATCTTGCGTATTGTGGCTAGTTGCTCCTCGCGATGAGCTCGCTGTTGCGGAGTTAAGTTCTCATCTGGTATTTTCACTCCTGCGTGAAGGTATTTACATTATAATTCTCGCAGATAAAGGGTTTTGCGTCATAATATACGTACGTCAGAAAAATGACGCGAACATATAAATTTTGCATAAAAGATTCATGACTAACATTGTAGTAATAAAAACTGCATAAAATCAAAGATGCGATAAGATATTAGCAATGCAATATACGCAAGTTGATGCAATTTAATTTTGTTCTAGGTAAAATAATATATTGAAATTGAAGTCAAGAACGTAATAACAGAAATTCTTTATCAATATGACCTTACAGAATAAAATGATTTCAGGTTTATAAGGCTTAGTTGCCTAGCAAAACAACCAATCCACTCTGAATATAACTGTTGCTTTTAGCCGGGTATTAGTAACTATTTAAATAAATGTAAAACTGTCCTGAAAACTATCTTTTAACAAATGTATTTGAGAAGCTATATGTGTATGTCATGTTATATGCGTCCTATGCACAATAAAACGTATTTTTTTTTTCTATGTCAACTATATATTGCCATAATATTCAAGTTTACTATTAATATTTCTCATCCCCTTTTTGTTAGTCTAATTTTAGTTTGAATAGTCAATTACTAATAGAATGAGTATTACCTTTAGGCCCAGTCTGGCAGGGTTGATCAGGCCCAGAGTCGGATGAGGCCTGACTCGTGGGCGCGTCTTGGGGCGTGGGCCCCGCTTCTGAACAAGCGGGCAACGAACCCGGACCATTCGCCATACCATTAGACATTACAGAGGGGTTTTTCTGCAAATATGAAAACACAATATTAGAAGACCATAGCTTCATTTGTGAACAATATGCAGTTTTTAATATGGGGGAAATACACTTACGGTGTCCCAGGGCATTTCACCATCAGCACCGAGGCCGTCCATGACACCACAGGACGGGGTGCCCCCTGGAAACCCATCCATCGGTCCCATGCCTGGTCCCATTTGACCCATCTGTCCCGGTCCACCTTTCATCATCATCATTTGACCGCCCGGCCCACCCATCCTATTGGGGCCCATCATATTAGGCCCCATGTGTCCCATACCGCCGTGTCCCATCGGACCCATGTTGGGACCCATGGGCCCGCCCATCATGTGTCCCATTTGATTAGGCCCTCCCATCATATTAGGCCCGCCTCGCATGCCTCCCCTTGTTTTGGCCATCGCGAGATTGTTGAGCCACTGTGCAGGACTTTGTTTGTTGAACTGGCCCATTTTCAGGGGGTGTTTCTGTAGAGAAAATAGTTAACTTCTTAGTATATTATTCAGAATTACAGTAAATATGTTTTTGATGATTGAAATTACCTCAAGATATTTCTTAGTGCCTGGTTGCGCGCAATGATACGCTATGATGGAGTGATGCTGTCCTGATATCACGGATTCCGCGCCTTTGTTAGCCAATAGCGTCGAGAACACGAAGATTTGACTTTGCTGCTGGGAAAACATCCAGTATTTAATATAACTTCAGTTTCAAAAGAAGGAATAATAGGAAAAATACTCAGATTTATGTCAGCAAAAATTGTCGAGAAGTGTTCTCTTTTGGAATGTCTTTACTGTATTATTGACTATTTTACTAAGCTATGTAGTTACCTCCATACTGCCAGCTTGCTTGCTGATAACATTAGAGGGTAGTGTCTGCGCCTCGCTTGCAGACATGGAGCCCATCGGGCCACCGGGGCCCATAGGTCCCCCGCCACCTCCCATACGACATGACCCCATATTCTCTGGACCGCCGTTAGGGTTGCGACAATTTTGATTCTGATCCTGTAGATGAGACAAATAAAGATTTTAGACGTTGAATATATCACCAGAATATAAAAAATATTCAATCCTCCTTTTCATTTTTAACTAGGTCATAATGGTTTCTTCTTACCTGAAGATTACTTGTTGGGCCCCTTAAACCTGTTTGTGGATCCAATATATCATTTGAGTCTGAAGAAAGTCGCTCCGATTTTAACGATCCCGGGCCGCCCAATTCACAGGAAGGCGATTTTGTGGGGTCACCTGTAATAAAACTTTTATCTCAGCATACTTTCAAGGTGACATTCATCTTTTTATAATGTTTGTAACACATTTTTCAATTAAGCTTCTTAAAGAATACAATTTGCGATTCTAAAGAGAAAAACTGGCAAAATCTCCATAAAACTGACAGTTTTGTTTACACAAATAGACTGACTTAAATAAGGCCGATAGAGAAGGTCTCACCGTCACTGTCCATAAGGCCGTCGATCTCTGTCTTGATGCCGTCGACGCCGAGGTCGGCTGTGGAGTCTTCGCCCCCGGACTGACTGTGGGGCTCCAACTTGACCCGGTGCGGGGGCTCGTCGGGCTCCTTTTTCAACGCCGCTGGAGTAGGCAGCGACGCTGACGGCGGGCGGGACCCATGTCCTAATTACACATAAAGATACGACTCAGGTTTTATGGTCACTAAACTACTGCAGCATACAAATATTTTGATATTCTGAAGTATTCAAACAATTCACAGAGTCCAACAACCAATTATTACAACGGAATTCTTTGTAAGTTAGTTTTATTATTATCAATAAACAGTTTCAATTAATTTAACGTCCTTTCCTCAAAAAAGTCGAAGATTAACTTAGTTCTAAACATTAGTCTCCAGCCAGTTTCATTCATTGAATACTAATTGTGTTGGAACACAATAAAAATCATTAAACTATGTTAAATTATTGAATGAATTTGTAAAAATTACGAGTTATCTACGACAAACGCGATGCCGCGAGCTAATGAATGCGTTATATCTGTGAAAAGCAACGATTTACGATTTTATAGTATATCTAGATTGCTAATGATGTGAGATAAACAATGACTCGAGCGGGTAATAAATGAGATGAATCAATTACATGCATAGTTGTGCATAAGCTTTCACCATGCTTTAATTATTTTCGTAAAAGTCGTAAATATTTCTTTGTAAATAGTTCTTATGCTGAACAAAATAAGACATAGATTCAAGATTTAATAATTTAGCAAAATGTTTATGTTATTGAATTCTAGTAAATTGCTGAAAATAAAAGTTATGTAGCTTTTATTATTTTAGTTTGTTTGCATGGTTGCATTTAAGGAAGTAGAATTAATTAAATACAGAATTTAATGCAAATATAATAGGAAGTGCATTATTATTTATTTTATTATATTTCTACTTGTTGAGATAATGATAGAGATGTGATTTCCCTCTAAACACTTCACATTTATTTTATGAATATTGTAACATGGAAAAATTATCCTAACTAATATTATAAATGTGAAAGTAACTCTGTCTGTCTGTCTTTCTGTCTGTCTGTCTGTCTGTCTGTCTATTCTTCACGCCTAAACTACTGAACCGATTTATGTGAAATTTGGTACAGACATAGTTTGGAACTTGAGAAAGGACATAGGATAGTTTTGATTACAAAAAATATAAAAACAAAAAATTATTCCGGACATATAGCGCCATCTATTGGTCAAAGCAAAAATCTGCCGAAGTCCCTATTCCACGCGAACGAAGTCGCGGGCAAAAGCTAGTAATTTAATATAATAAAATATCACATTCTTACTGTGTTAATATAATACTTGCAAGTCTTGTAACTACAGCAATATTGATGAGCATAGCTAATTAGATGTATGGAATAGGCTTTGATTTGATTCTCTGCCAACAATAACACAAATTATGGTGTTCTATCCGTACCAACCCAATTATGTGCTTATATTAATATTCATTCTTAGCTATCTTTGATTTAAAAGTATTGTGATGATGATTCTATATTTTTACTAAGTAAAACAAATATATTTAATGTTGTATTCAATTAAATATATTTTATTATGTGCATGAAGTATTTCCCTTGTTGTATGAGTTTAATGGATGAAAGCAATATATCCTAACTTTATATTAATTATTTGTTTATTTATTCATTGTACTTGAATGATTCCAGATGACAATTCAACCATAGAAGACATTGGTATAAATTTCATTCAGGTGCCTTGATGAAGCAGTGATGCTTATGGGAATAACTTAAACTCTAGTGACTTACCGGGCTCAGCTGGATCGCTGGGCTCGTCCTTGAGGCGGGCGCCTCCGCCCTTCTCCTTCTCCTTGATCATACCCCTGCGTGCCTTCGCCAACTTGACTGCGCACACAACATTACCGGCTTTATACACAGGTTATTTTTTATTCGATAATTATGGCATTTACCTTATATGACTAGAGAAGTTTTAAAATGAAATAGTCTAGATGCGATTGCTGGATCTATTAGTACCTTGTTGCTTTAACATTATTTTTTAAATGAAGAATAATTTGCGATAAATCTATTTTTGGAGCATATTTGATTAGATCAGCATAAGTGAAATTGCTTTGTATTGATTTTGAGACACTTATTGGAAGTTATGAATTTAATTTATGAAACCTTTCTAATATCATCCTACCTTCCTATGATATCATTCAAGATTAGTTGATAAAATTGTTTATTATTTCATTTAAACCAAAAACATTAGATGAAAGAATGGATAGTAAATAAACTAAATTCCTGTTTATGATCCAGACCTTTACTGATATAGTATTACATGTTTAAGCACAGATTCTGCTCCTATCCTAGCAGTGTTGCAAAAGAAAACAGGATTATTCATTTTAAATGTTTTCTAATAATAGGTAAAAATAGAATCAATATCATGAATTTGTTTACTTTTAGAAGTTAATGATGTCTTACATTTTGACATTGGCTAATTAAACTACTGTCTGATGTGAGTTTAAGAGCTACTATTTAATATTGTAATATACATAACATAGTGATTAATATAATAGTATGTTACAAGACCTTGATGCTACATACTAGACACAATACCTGTCATGAATAAATTATTAGAATTTAGATAATTTTATGCAATATCATTTTTAATAACAACTTTAAAAATTATGACAAAACCTTTTAGTGCATGTTGTTTTGATTGTAAATAAATAAAAAATCTTTCAATGTACCTGTTTGTCCACTACTGTGATAAATAACACATCTACAGAAGATTTACGTATTTATACACAGTTAAAGTGTTTAGACTGTGCATGGCCAAGGGACAACAGTATTATAAAATTTCATGTGATCCCATGTAAGTGAAATAGTAATGTTGTGCATTTGTATACATACAAAACTAATCCGCGCCGCGTTTCGTCACGGGCACAATAATTGGCACATGTCCCACAAATCCACAGAACGGCACTTCATTACAAGAATGTCATTATGCTGCACCAAATGATCGAGAGATTATTATAAATAGAGATCACGAAAAACCTTGGCGGTCGGGGGGACGCCGATGGCGCGGACCGACCCCACCGTCACTACCAGGCGCCGAGAAACCCTGATCGTTTCCAGATATTCAATTAAATCGAGAATACACCGCGAATCCCCATAAAAATTCCTGGCTTATTCTCCATACATAAACAATGAGATAGGTCGGGTGTAGACGGGCGCGAGCACACGAAACGCACGTTTACTATGGCCGATTCATTGCCTCGGGAACGCTCTTCGAACGAGATGATACCACGGGAGAAAGCGTCTAACATTATTTTATATCATTCGTGTGATCTAATTAAGGTATAACGATGGGTATGCAGCAAGAAACAAAAAATCGGGATCGCTGACATTTTTGTTTATGGTACATCGACGAGATCCAGAATCCACAAATAGCGAAAGAACGTACACGATTACCGCCTCCCGACGGATTCACTATCACTTGATAACACAAAACACTGTGTTTCTTCACATTTATGTAAGTTTCATCGTCAAAATATACCTGATTTTATTTAATTTCTTTCTATCAGCATTAACACAAATCACCACGCACACACAACACAACATACATATATGTGCACAACACTAGAGCACTGAGCCGATTATCATAATTTATTATCGATTCTGTTTAGTCGAACTCATTCTTAGTAGATGTCGATGTTTTTTGAATAATCGCCGATTATGGTTTTAGTTAATTTGATGATTTCATTTATCTTATCGTTTCACAAGGTAGCAGTAAAAAAGATAAATTCAATTCAGACTTCTGTTCAATATTGAAAATATTATCGTTAATTTCTAAAAACATTTTTAGAGTCAGTAATATTGGAGAGAATTCTAAAATTAAGGAAACATTGGTTTTCTTTTTTGTTTGTTGAAATTAAATTAGACATTTATAGAAACATATTATGTACCTGCAAGAAGGAGTTTATATTTGATAATTTTATATCTAAAGTAATTGCAGGAGCAATCGATTTTTCGTGTTAAATCTAGTTGATTTACTATTTTGGTAACGCTGGACTTCACTAGTAAGTACAAATAAAAAAAAATCGGATACATGTACCAAAGGTAATTCACAGATAATTTATTGCTTTGCTATTTCTCTCCTTATTCTATCCAGTGGCCCAGAAAAGGATGACAATACTTAATTGCTTTTAAAGGGAAGACATTCTTCTACTTTATTTAATTAATCAGTAATATTGCTATGAAAGACAATTTCTAGTTGTACGAGAAATCAATATTAACGAATTATTACTATGTTCTCAGGATTGTGTTCTGTATTCATTGGGAAGTGAAAATATTCCTAAATGTTTATTATGTTTTTACAAAAAATATGAACGGAATGTTATTTTAATTGATGTCTATCAAGACCCTAGATTTCTTTGTTTGAATTAATGTTTTTATTTATTCTTTCTAGGCTGAATCAACTTGTCTGAGCCAGCCTAAAGTCAACCCTGTAAAAAACTAAACGGAGTTGTCTATGATTCATTTACGGTGAAGGGAGGAGGGACGATTTCGCTTCGTTGTCGCCCAAATTATAATTTCATGGTGATTTGTGATAAAATCTTCGTATGTGGATTGAAATAAGTGACGTTATTTGGTGCTTTATTTGTGTGTAAGTGTGAATTTTACACTTATTCGTATAGTCGTTGGTCGGAAAAGATTACATTCTGACCGCTCCCTAGGCGTAGAATAGTACGTCAGTCGCCAAGTATTTTTCATGCCTGTTTGTACTACTTGCTTTAGTAGGGGGCCGTAATAGTAAAAGCTGTTGGAAAGTGCAATCGTACGGGAAACTGATGGTGTAAAAAACTATCTCACGTTCCATTTACGAAGCGTTTGCCGTGTTGGTGCATTTGTAAAGTTTGTAGCCATTTTCGGTGAGTCTTCATACATTTCGCTATTTACGTGTCGATGCCGACGATAATGTGTTTTACGCGATGATTGACCGCCAATTCCGTGATTGGTGAGGTTTGATAACAGTGGCACACAGATTTATGTCATTATTTCCCAGATAACTTGAGATTCTTATAAGCTTTATACATGGATGTAGCTTGGAGTGAAATTTTATCATGTTTTCTCATATATTGTTGTGGAGGTCGTGAATTTTATGAAAAGTGTGTCAAGTTTTCGAAGAAATTGTGCAAGTTTTGTGTGTTAGGACATCTTACCATTACAATTTACATAGAAGATTCTGTAAGTAGGTAAATTGAATGCTTATGTATGTTTCTCTTTGCCCTACATTAGTCAGTTTGTGATAACTAGCAGTATACACTTTAATGACTATTGGAATATAAGTAGTCTTGTGAGGAAATGAGAGGAAAGCTGTGTCTGCTGATTAAATAATTGTGCCACAATTTCTTTGACTACCAGACTTGTAGCATTTTAAAAACTAAATTAATTTAGGTTGCATCTACTGCCTAAAAATCTAACAATCGTCATAGATAATATCATCATACATTGACATAAAAACGAATTTAATACAAATCTAATTAATTATTACATTATTAATCTTTGAAGGAAGATGTAAAAAAATAGTAAAACTAGCTTCAGTCTGCCTCAATAATCTTTATTATGTTCATTCATATGATGTTCGAAGATTTAGAAACAATATTTTGTTTTTCACCAATCTACTTATTTCATTAAATTCCCACAACATCAAAGCAAAAACGATAAAAGATTTAATATAAAAATAAAAATCGCTTTTAAATTGTGTGTAAAATTCACACTCAATTTACTTGACTTTGACTAATAATGAAAATTAATGCGTGTACCTAGACGACTGATCTTGAAATTCGATTATCTTCAAACGGGTTAACTTTTGCTCAGTGTATCCCAGGGTCAAATTTGTCCGTATTGACCTATACTATCACCTCATGAAAGGATGCGGTCTACTTACCAGTAACCCTGTATATTATATACTGTATACTATACATGTATGTATGTATGTAAATCCATTGTGATTGCTTGTTAGTGTGTCTAATCAATTTGTGAGCGGACAATAAAATGGTTGGATCACCTAGCCTAGCCTTATTTTGTATGCACTGTAATGTGACAAATTGTTTCATTCATAATGGTTAGTGCAAAGGTGAAAAGTGATAAGGATGTGAGTAATTGAGGTGAAAAACAATTGTTGTCATTATTTAAAAAAATAATAATTGTGTCACCACTTCATTAAAGTTGTCTCAAAAGGGCTTCAGCGTGTTGGCTTCGGCCCCACGTTCATCTCCCAAATATCCGGGACTCTATAGTCCTGTCTACAGTAGTAGACATACAAATTAAGTATATTCTATGCTAATATTATGGAGCCGAAGTGGTTGTTCGAATGTGTTAAAATATTTTACTGTTGGATACCCAGTTAAGTAGGAAAACATCTTGAGGAAACCTGGACTATATATATAGTCTGAAATCACCAACCCGCATTGAGCAAGCGTGGTGATTAATGCTCAATCCTTCTCCGTGTGAGAGGAGGCCTGTGCCCAGCAGTGGGACGATAAAAAGGCTGTAACAGTAACAGTAACAGTAACCCAGTTATTGGTGAGGAAGGCTACAGGCAACTTTTTATACAGGTGCTCGAAGATCTCACAAGGCACCTCCCAAAGCCTGTGAAACCGATGGTGGATTCTAGTTCATTTATTTTTTTACCATCCCTATAAAAAAATATTAAATGCAGTACATTTAATTAGTTAGACAAATATCACTAGCATCAGGAAGTAATGTTACTTTTTTGTTTCTGTGATGTGATTAATCAGTTTTTGTGACAAGATGAGTACACAAATACTAATCAATTGTCATTTCTCTTCCCTATTATTTCACATTAGTTTGTTAGACAATACATTGATCCATGAAACATGTATAAGTTGTTGCTTTATTTGTGGAAAAGTGAAATTTAAAATGAAATGCAATGCAGTAGAATCCTACTAAAATAAATGCAAAAGTTGAATGTATGTGTGTATGTTTATTACTAACATAAAAACTATAGAATGGATTTTGATGAAACTTATGCAGTTCAGGTATACCTCAGTATAAAGTGGGGTACTTTTTATCCATATGCGGAAAGTAGTTCCCTCGGAATGCAGGAGTAACTGCATTGAACATCTATTGTACTCTGAAACTCAGCTGGATTCACCCAAGTGACCCCTAACATGCTTTCATGACATTTAAGTATAAAAAAATCTCATACACCAGTTATATTTTTGTAGAGGTATAATCCATTAACATCTATTCATCTTTGCAAAATAAATTCACATTCACATACAAATCCATTGTTAAATACTTTCACTGGAAAGTTTGAACATTTTACACAAATGTTTAGTCATCCTACACATGTTGTAGAAAGTGATACAATGTAAACATATTTTTGTATGTACAAATATGTATTTGCTCATACAAATGAGTATGCAAACAAGAAAATGTGTCTATGTTTGTTTGGGAGTTTCTGTAAAAAATTATATAGAGTACTTAGAAATTTGTAATAATAATTACTCTTAAAGATTAAGCTTCAGGTTCTCTGAGATCCTTAGATTTTGTTGATTAGTTATATGGTAAGCACTATAAGAGTAAAAGTGCACAAAGAGAAGGATCATGGCAAAATGCTAATATAATATCTCTTATTAATGGTTACATAAAAGTGCTTATAAGGCCTGCCAAAATAAATCCATGTCAACATTTATTAGGCCTTTCATTTAGTACATTAAGTAGTGTACCTAATTCTAAATGGATCAATTTCTTGTCCAATGAAAGTAATGAATTTGTAATTCTTTCCAAATTACGTCTATAATTCTTTTAGAATGGAATCTGGTAAAATGGTTCAGTAAATCTTGAATAATTGGCTTATTTCATTATCGTCAAAGGATAATATTTTAAGTAGAAACATTATGTTTATTTCAAAGCCCCAGTGGTTTTTATATTTTTTTGAGTTGGAAAAAATGTTGGTAATATTCAAAGCAGAAACATTTGCCGTCGTTATATTCCGCGCTGCATCGGAAGTCCTATCATAAATATTTTGAGCTGCCTCCGTACTCCTCAGGCTAATTGCCTCGGCAATTAACCCCGTTATGAGCAAATGTACTGCGAATGTACCAAACGGCGACTGTGTCTTCACCAGATTAACAATGGGCTATAGAGCTTTCTTTTATTACCACTGTATACTTATATTTCTTTGATAAATTGAAGTTAATTCATTCTTTGTGCCGCACTTTTTGTTTGGGTGTCTCACGAAAGTACTTATTGTTAATTAAAGATGTAATAAAAAACAATAATATGCTGTACCTACTTTAAAAGTCGTAATAAAACATAGTATGCCTTCTACCACAATAAGGTTAAGAAACCCTCACTTGACCCCATGATGAGATTAAAACAATATATTATTACAATTTGGGTTATTGAATCTAATCATGCATAAAATAAAGCGTCAGTATGAAAAATGATAATAGTATCTACGCAATCACACTTTTTTACTTGTTTGACTTATATTAACAGTCTTTGCACAATGTTTCTGTTTTTGGGAGTTGCGGCCAAAAATATAATTAGATACCTACGTACTCGTAAAGTTTTAATGATTTGTTTGAATGCACGTGCCATTCTCGGTCAAGTTTTCAGATATTGTCGACAGTACTCCATATTATTAAATTGTTACAGTCGCATTTTATTAACGCATGTGTTTACGTATTTTTTTATTGATTAAATAACTAACACGTTTAATACTGCAAAATTCATGACTTCTGGTTATGAAAAATTACGTAGGTATGTTAATTTAAATCAGAACAGTCTCATCAAGATTGCGCTGATTACAATTTAGATTATTTTCTTTCTTGCTAACCTAAATGTCACTGACCAATTAATACATGTTTGCGTAATCATCAGTCATCAATATTGTATTAATTTCATCAAGGAGATGTTCATCAATCTAGACTAATTGGTTTATAGAATTCTGTAATTGATATGGATTAATAATTGAGTCTTAGGTAACCTTTAAACATTACACCTGAGCGTGGTTTAGCGTATGTAAAAGTTTTGCAAACCTACTCAGCTTCTCAAAATAAAAAGGTACAATCTATCTTATAAATACTTAAAAGAAACTTCATAATGAGGGTTATGCTTGTGACTGTCAAAATTAATGAACTTTGCCCTTTTTCTAGCGTACTCTGGCCCTTGCCCTCTGGGCACTGAGATCAGTGAGACGAATGCCCACAGAATATTTATTTTATTATAATCTAGACAAGTCGTGTAGCGTGCGACAGGACCGTAAAAGATGTCTGTCACTTTCGTATCGCTGTCAGATTTATCAATTGAGGCACTTATAAAAAGAATATAATACAGCTTAAGAATAAGCGAAGTTTTACGTAACTTAAAAAAGTTGTAGCCCAGCAGGCTGCGATTAAATAACTATCACTTTTTGCTGCCAATGAAAGTTCCCCCGATTTGCAATGGTAATCTCGAGATAATTTTATTCTGCATACAAAGAAAGGCATATCGTATGGAAGTAATTTTCGCCTTTACCGTCTCCTCCATTATTCCTCATAATAAATGAGGGACAAGAGGTCACTATTTTGGGTAATTTTCGTTGATCTTTTGATAGCCTGAGTAAAACAAGGACTTCGTTTCACGGACATTTTGTGTATGAATCAGTATTTGTTACATTCCGAAGATAAAGAAAAGTATTCGGCATTGTCCCTATTTATCTTACTTTGTAAATAATTTATGTGCCTTCAAGAACAGTACATTGTTTATTGTAAGAATATTAATGACAAATTATTAGCGTGGTATCACTTGTTGAATACACATTAGTTTTATCGGGCCATTGTTTATAAAATGATACAATACTTACTTACATGAGTAATACTTGTAGCAGTCCTTAACCGCAAACAAGTATGCATTCAATGTGCATTGAACAGATTATTTATTGTGATTCTATTTGATCAAGGTTTTAAATCTATACGAAAATATCATTGAAAATGATAACACCTAACATCTTTCAATATAAATTCTTTGATGTGAAATACAATTTAGACATTTTGTGATATCTGAATCGCTACAAACATTAAGCCCACTTATGGTTAAACATTACCCTCGTTACGTCGCCGCCATTTAAAAAAGTTGGAAAGTACAACAAGTAGCTTTCCGACGAGATATTCAAAGCGTGTGACATTTCGGAGCTCCATATTTAATCATTACCAAAAAAATATCTCCTCATACCACAAAGTTTCCCCCGTACACTCCGACAAAGTTTATTAAAGTTATTTGCATTTTTATTCGTGCAAATGGGCGTGCTAAGTGCCGGGGCCTAGTTTCCACTTTGTTTTTGATATAACGTTGTTTGTTACAGGTGAATTGAATCAACATCAGTATTATAAAGAGCAGCTCATAATGACATTACGTTGTAATACATTAAGAAGCCATTAGGGTATCAGCGGTCGAGTTTAGAAATGATAAGAAGACCACAGCAGACATGGACGGCGTGAAGAAAATACATTCTGGAACACTGTATCGGTGAGTTGAAGATATTTCCTTACATTTATTTATAGTCCCCAGGCCGGCGAACAAATTTTTTTTTGATACATATACATTTAAGACTTTGTGAGTGCCTTCCTTACGATGAGTCCGACAAACTTTTCGAATGCGCAAATTTTGGTGCCGCTGCGTTTTTTAATGCTTGATTCCTGAAATTGTCGATATGACGTCACTATGGCTCTTCGTACATACACGTTTCATCTTTTGAGATTCGTTTAATAAAGTTAACTAGAGAATGGTGGTCAACTTGTCCGATAAAGATCGTGCTGCGTTTGGAGTGTCCACCATCCTGAAAATGTCGGTATGACGTCACTACGACTCTTCGTACATACACGTTTCATTTTTTGAGGTTTGTTTAATAAAGTTAACTAGAATATTGTGGTCAACTTGTCCGATAAAGATCATGCTGCGTTTGGAGTGTCCACCATCCGAAACATGTCGATATGACGTCACTGTGTCTCCCCATACATACATGTCGGACAAACACAACAATGATAGATAATACTATTCTTATTGCAAATATCCACTTGTCCGACAAATGTAGTGAGTCAAATAGTCAGTTCGACAAGAAAATGAGAAAAAAATATTACAATTGGAAGAAGTTTATTCTTTTTGTCAATTTCTGACTTAAATATTCACGTGCATTATTTAAGTATATTAAATTGGCATACTACTTACCAATTTTAATTACTATTTTAGAAAAAGTAGCCTGACTAAGACGTATTGTTGATAGTTTATATTATGTTAAGGAATAATATCCCACATCTATTAATGGACTATATATCAATCAAAAGGTCTTTTTAAGTGCAACATTTTGTCTCAACATACCACTTATCAATTCTTAGTATTTTAGAAGATATAGCCCAAATAAGGCGTATTATCGATAGGTTTTACTATGTTAGGGAATAATGTCCCACCTCTAGGTATGAACCATATGTCAATCGAAAGATCTTTTTAAGCGCTATATTCCGTCTTAACATACCACTTACCGATTCTTAGTATTTTGGAAGACATAACTGACCTAAGGCATATTATTGATACTTTACATTGTGTTAAGGAATAACATCTCACTTGAAGTTATGAGCCATATTTCAATCAAAAGATCTTTTTAAGCGCAAGGTTGTATTAGCATAACTCCGACAAATTGTTAGTACTTTAAAAGCTAGAGCTTTTCTAAGAATATATTATCGGTAGGTTCTGTCAAGCTAATCCATTACTTCTTTAGTAACAAATTATATATTATTTGAAAAACCTTTCCAAATGAAACATTTCGTGTTAACATACTTCCGACAAATTGTTAGTAGTTTAGAAGCTAGAGCTTATTTAAAATTATAATTATTGATAGATGTTTTCAATTAACTAAATCCCATCTCTAGTAATGAGTTATACATCATTCAAAAGACGTTTTTAAATGCAACATTTCATATTAAAAAAACTTCGGCGAATTGTTAGTATTTCAGAAGCTAGATCTTATATAAGACTAGCTGTTGCCCGCAACTTCGTCTGCGTGGGCAATATAGAATAGTCAATTGTTACGTATGGTGCGTAAGTAATTTTCACAGGAAATAGCTATAATCAATGTCTATATGCTTTGAGTCTGACAAAGCTGTCATTTGTACATTTTCTGCAACTGCTGCGACTAAGCAGAAGCCAGAAAGTCTGTCAGTCTTACCATGGATATCGACTTGTGTAGTTGACTGGATTGAAGATAGATAGATAGGTAGTCGCTCCAAGTAAAATATTGGTACTCAAACAGATTCGGTGACTGGAAGCCCAACACCAACATAGTTGGGGAATAGCTGGATGGATGATAAAATGAGTCATCATCATCAGCAGGCGCATAGGGTAGGATAGTTTCACTACTGGGGAGAAACACTTGTATGACTTGTATGAATTGGGGATTTTCTGTGCACTTACTTACTATGGTAAGGCTGACCCCACATTAGGCGTGCGCGATCCTCGGGCGTGTGAGTAGCGCGGGCGTCGCGAGCGCGCTGCGTGAAAGTCGCGTTTTGCTGCCCTGCGGCATGTGTGAAGAGTGCAAGCGACGCGCTCGCGGCGAGCACGCGGCGCTCGAGTTGCGTTCTTACCCCTACGCCCGCTATCCCCGCCGCCCGCTAAACGCCTTAGCAGTTAAACGTCAAGTCGAGCGCGCTGCAAATGCCGCAGGGCAGCAAAACGCGACGCTCACGCAGCGTGCTCGCGACGCACGCGCTACTCACACGCCCGAGGATCGCGCACGCCTAATGTGGGGTTAGGTCTAAACCGGGAGGGACTCCACAGAAATGTTTGCATTAGTTCACGAATAGGCAAAATGTACGTATCTGTGAGAGTCCACTTCATGTGTTCGTACTTGAAACCTGCAGTTTTGCCAAGATTTTCAAAATGTACGCTCGCAATTTGTCATTTCTTGGTGGAGCCAGCAAATCAAAAGAAACAGAAGTGTTGTATACTGTGCGTCACTACCGCTCACCGGGAAAATTTCGCTCTTGCGGAGGACGTTTATATACCATATTTTGTGTCACACGTAAACAGGACGACAGTAAGTATCCACCGAAACACTTTCAAAGATCTGATGAACGAACAAATCAGACCTGAGTTGGTCACCTGGGGCCAATCAGAGCTCTATGAAGCGATCATACGGTTTGGCTCCTACTGTTATTGTGGTTTCTGAAAATGTATTCACCTCATTCAACGATGAATGTAATTCTGATGGTACTATTAAGAACACTTGCTTAGCGCAAAAGCTGACGTTGGCAGGCCGACTCTTTTGACTTCTCTAATAGGATACCATTGGTTTTTGTGCAATGCACACCTGCAATGCATGCTGGATTAGGATAGGATGTAGGTGGATAGGATTTGCAGCAGAGAACAATTCTGTCTTTGTAATTGAATGACATCAAACGTAGTTTTATATAAAAGGTGTTTTTTTAGACTTGGCTCGGGTCTTACTGAGACTGTTCGTAATCGTGAACAGTGTATTTGCGATCAGAAGTTGAAAGTAAGCATGTCTCTGGTATGTGATGCGTAATTTGTACGTTTCCAGACGCATAAAGCATTTTACGTGTGTATGGTATTAAATCGAGAAAGCTCCCATTTCTTATCTGCACTTTGTATCTGGGCTTGTTTTTAAAGCTACAGAAGCCTACATTCAGGCCCGCCGCTAGCTGTTTGTTCCCCCGCGTGCAAAACTGATTATGCCGCCCTACGACTACATATTATACTGGGTTTTGTCAAAAAATATATAAGGGGGGAGGGAGGGTCCAGGGACGCCGGACCCCCTAAGCAAACTAAGCAACTGCTTAGGGCATCAATGCAGTCTAATCATTACCCAAGTGGCCCCTATATATTGAAAGATTGTGATTAATAGGTAGGTACCAACATATGTATATCAAAGTGCTTAGAACAGATTATGGGTAACTTAAACTAACGATCTTAAATATCTATAACAATGTTTATATTCAGTAAAATATGTTATTTATGGTTTTTGGTGGGTTTCCCGTTGAAAAAATTAAACGCATGAGACACATTTTACATGTAAGCAAGCGCGAGCGAAGCGAGCTCGAAAATTTTTTAGTCTAAGGACACAAAACAAACAAAAACCACTGTAAATTAACAAAGCAAAGTCAAAAAGTAAGATATGCACAGAAACGAAGTACAAATGTATATGAAGCCGCGAGCGAAGCGAGCGCGTTTTTTTCCTTAGAGTTTTCATGAAGTAAACATATCATAAAAAGCCAAAGTGAACAAAAAACTATAACGGACGTGCGCGAAAAATGTTTTTTTGGAATTGAATGTCTCAACAATTACCACAGATGGAGCTACTTTAACCTTGGCTAAACAAAATTTTCATATTTTTTTTGTCTTTCGAAGTTACTTATAAAGGTGTGATTTTCTGTGTAAAGATTAATAATAGGCCGAACAACTAATATGTATAAGTACAACATTCAAATGTACAGTTTTGACAAACAGATTGCGTGTCGTAATATTTTACATCTTGAATTCACAAAATTAATCATATCTTTTGATAGAGTGAATCGATTTCGATGAAACAAAAACTAAGTAATACCCCAAGTTACGTAGAATTTTTGTATATAAGCATTGTCTGCATTGAATTCGTAGATTTTACGTGAATCCCGAACAAACAAACAGATAAACAGACAAACAGACAAACAGACAAAAATGACAAAAATGATGGAAATGGGTTCTGTTAGTTATCCTTTAACATGCCGGCTATTTTTTTTGTCAATTTCTTCAATGTACAAAAATTACTTTTCTACAGATTTATTATATGTATAGATTATTTCATCGATAGGTGTTTTCAAGTTAATAAATCCCTCCTGTAGTAATGATACATATATCATTCGAAACGACTTTCTAAATGCAACATTTACTATTAACATACTTCACACCAATTGTCAGTACTTTATACCAAATCTTAAAATATATCTATATTTTCCGGACGGTGGACACTCCATATGCAGTATGATCTTTGTCGGACAAGCTTACCACAATTTTCTAGTTAACTTTATTAAACAAATCTCAAAAAATGAAACAGGTATGTACGAAGAGTCGTAGTGACGTCATACCGACATTTTCAGGATGGTGGACACTCCAAACGCAGCACGATCTTTATCGGACAAGTTGACCACCATTTTCTAGTTAACTTTATTAAACGAATCTCAAAAAATGAAACAGGTATGTACGAAGAGTCATAGTGACGTCATATCGACATTTTCAGGATGGTGGACACTCCAAACGCAGCACGATCTTTATCGGACAAGTTGACCACCATTCTCTACTTAACTTTATTAAACGAATCTCAAAAGATGAAACGTGTATGTACGAAGAGCCATAGTGACGTCATATCGACAATTTCAGGAGTCAAGCATTAAAAAACGCAGCGGCACCAAAATGTGCGCATTCGAAAAGTTTGTCGGACTCATCGTAAGGAAGGCACTCACAAAGTCTTAAATGTATATGTATCAAAAAAAAATTTGTTCGCCGGCCTGGGGACTATTAGGTCATCAGTCTTGGTTTGATTTATTTGTTTGGAAGTATGAATTACCCAGGATGGAATAGAAGTCTCACACACCAGTCCATTATAACTTATTTTATGCGTTCCTTCGTCAGGTGGCCCCTTAATTTTATAATTAACATGATTACTTATACAAGTAAATTAGCCTTAAGTTCCACAAAAACGCGTGAGGAACAGAATATGGTAGGATTTTATCGCAAATGAAATCTTGTAAGCGGATCCCTGGTGACCGAATCTGAAATTCATGCTCTAATAATGGTCTTTTGTGATTTTAAGTGCTTTTTCGAATTCGGCAAACATAAAAATTACGAGACACAAATTCTCCATTACACATATTTACGACGCATATCTACCAAATGTCGACTATTTATTCTAGTGATAGGTGTGGGAAAGTATAAAGTAGATGCTTATTTACGTGTGAATAAGTAGACGTTAACGTAAAAAAAAATCCACATAGTCCTACCAAGGCAGGTAAGAAATTGTGGATCTAGAAATATTTAGAAGTCGATATCACCCCTAGTCCGACGACGCAGACATATTGTGCTTATTTTCATTTAAATAAATTCTTTTCCTCAGCCTTCAACCTTTTCTCAATATGATAATACTTCAAGATCGCGCTAAACGCCAAAACATATCGAGTTCCCATTTCTGCTGAAAAGGATCGTAACCTGAGATACTATCTTTCCTTATGAGTTTGCCATTGAATGGCGAAATAAGTTTTTCGGTTAGCCATTTTAGCTAGGCTTAAAATCTTTGTAGGGCTTCTGCAGTGACATTTAAACTTGAGAATCAAAGGGCTATTGTCCTTGTGATCCCTCATAGGACATAAAATGTAAATAGAAGATAAAGTATAAAATGACATGTGCCTAAAAGCGATTGGTGTGACACCGAAACCTTTGATTTACACGCTTGAGTGCTATAAAAATGGAATAAACTTAGGTACTTCTAAGATACGAAGATACAGGCTTATAAGGTCAATACGGCGATAGACTAAATGCGTTAGCGCTTGTGAAAAGAGCTTAGCTCCTTGCCTTTTTCTCAGCTTAGGTAACCAGAATATTAACGAAAACCTTGGACACGATCCGTGTTTTATCTAGTCTTTTACGAGTTTGAAATAGCACTTTCAGTAAGTTCCTGAGGCGCCTAGATATTTTCTGCGGACATTATCTTTAATATAATCCTATCTCATCCTCGCTTTGTCTGCACGGTAGTGTAACATTGTCAGGATTCCATCAGGCTGGTATCTGGCTCCGTATCAACGCAAATACATATTAATGCCATAACTGGGAACTATACAGTTGTACCTGAATTATACAGCAACCGCTGAACGCTGGCGCGCGTTTCAATGGGCTTTGTACCTACCCCAGCTTTGTCACAGGCTCTGCATGTCTCGCCCGCAGCCAAACATTGCTTGTTAATACACTAGTTTCTACGATAACTTAATAATTACTGTTTATGTACGTAAGCGTCTAGTTTTAATTAGACGCTAACTTTTGACGCTGGAAGAGCGGAATTTTGGGGAGCTGAATCCACTGCGCCGAATGTAGTAGTTATTTTAACGTCGTCGTTGTGTTTTACAGCTAGGGTATCTTAAGAATTCACTCAGGGCCCCCTTCATTTTAAAGTCATCATCATTCTCAAGAATTTGCCAACAAGTTTACAAGTTATTGCGCTTGCAGAATTTTGCTCCTAATCTCATTTTGTTTCGCAACCCGCCATACAATCGACTCGTTTTCGATCCCGATTGAACTAACGAAATTGATACAAAGCACAATCTGATAACCGTAGCTTATATTGCGAAATAGGTATGTAGATTTGGTTATTGCGATTTTCCGGTCTCGATAACTTGGTGACACAGAATCGATTACTCGCCGCAAGCCACTCGATATGTTCACCGTATAAGGAAAAACGACATGCCTAGACCTTCTTTACCTAAAGCATGACGCAATGAAGTTTTCTTTAAACTATTATAACGAACAATTTTAAAGTATCCACGATCTCCCCACTGTCAGACACAATGATAGTTAGTTATTGGAAATCTGATCCGAAATCGTTACCTGTCTTTTTTTATTGACGTCTCAATGGTCTAGCGGATTTGCGAAACTCCTGATTTGATTCGAACTTCAGCTGAGGTTTTCGATGCATTTTAAATTACAACTACATGAATTTCAGCTTTTGAACGTTTCCCGTAAGTCACTTGAGGAATCACGTAAAGGTTGCCTGACATTTATAAACGGTCATTCAATTAGATATTCATTCCCAGTAGAGCCTTGGGTATTCTGTTTGTCTGAATGATTCTCAGAAATAGATCTAAACACTCCAACAATAATTTCGACCCGAAAATCCTCGAGCCCATGGGACAAAACCCCTATTCACTGAAGTGATCCATTACGTATTTTCACTGGTTATTAAAAAATAGACGTTGGCATTGATTCACGGGACAAACCACAATAGTCTATTGTGTAACGAATATATTGTTTGCTGTGTGTATGTAAAAACAATAACTGACCGCACTGATAGGCGGTGTTCCATTTCCATCCCATCTCGTGTAGTGAGATCACTTCATAAACAACACGAGTCCATTTAGGCCGACTCTTGTATTGGCTCACTGTACTAGCCCGCTGTACTGGTAACACAATACCATGTGCACGTGACACAACAATTTGTACTCGTAATTATGGTAGATTACTTTTCCTGAGTAATCCACATTTCCCTTTGTAAATGTTACATTTAGTACAGTTTTTTCGATGTCTATTTAGTATTCTTACTACCTTTGTGCTTGGGAGAACGTAATTCGAGGAGTTGGCTTCGGAATGGGCTTTGTCGACCAATTTTCTGAATCTTCACCGTTTCTCGACGCCTTACTTTTTATTTTCAAGCTAAGTAATTGATATGTCTCAGGGGTACAAAAAACGAACATGTCTACAATAAGTAACAGAATCGCGTTTGTTTTCGTATTGTATCATTTCCACAACCAGTACAAGGTTAACCACTCCAAAATCGTCCCGTCAGGGATTTATTTCATAAAAATGGAGGATGTTACGATTTTATGTGAGTTTGTTATCGTACTATCACGTTAAATATTCTGATTTCATATTTTGATTGATCTGCAGAATTTTTCGTTGCCCTTTATTGACCGAAATGAGTTTTGAAAAAAAAGTTGATGTTAGAGAAACAATAAATCCGTCTTTGAAGGGGTTTGGATCAGTTCGCGATAAAGCTGTACGCGGCCGAATGAAGAAATCAAGAAGATTAAAAATAACCCGGTTGTATACAGATGGAACCCCCAGTAGCGGCCGCGGCACACCTAACGTGCGAAATGTGCCTATTTCTGCCTTTTTTATTTTACCTTTGTCGGTCGTGTGGCTGCCAGTGTGACTGACTTATTCCATTCCTCGGCATCTGCAGTCCCACAACTATCTTTCAGCGTAAACTTTAAAGTTTGTATTTCTTCAAGTCGTAGGTATAGAGATGTCGATTGGGATCCTGGCTTTAGAAAAAACAATAGTAACACGAATACAATTAAATTAATAACGAGTGTTTATGGACCAAGTTTGTGCCTTTGCAGACAGTTGCCCCATTTGTGGTTGTTATGTAATCAAATCCCGTTCCCAAAGTTTTGGCTTGAAACCGTTCCGAAATAATATCGGAAACGTAAAAACGGGGGGTTGACGCTAAAGTTTGATCACGGAAGTTTCTCATTACTTTCGTATTCTGTCGGGTTTGTTGTTGATTTCGCTAATTTTATTGGCGATGATAGCAGGTACCTATAAATTGTGAGTAAGAATTAAAACTTAGATGGTGTTTATTTATTTCTATGTAAAATTGAAGCCCTTGACAACAATACTTGGGTAGGTAAGTATGAATATTTCGTGTATTATTTTGGACAGAGGCAGCTTTGTTAAATAAAATAATGGATGCCTTGCGAAAACCATCGGAATTCTAATAAAGCGCCGGGAAGTTGTATACTACATTTACCGATTTCCACTTCGAATCAGGATTCATAAAACGAGATACTAATTTCAATAGATTAGACCTAGAATATTAAATAGGGATCGGGTTTAGGCAACAATTTATTCAGCAGCTGGTCACTGTTCTAGTGCAAAATAGGTACAGTTCAAATTTCAAGCATTATCTTTCCGGATATCAAGTTATACTCGAAGAAATATTCCGTCGCCGTCTAAGACCTAAAAACTAAGCTTTTGTATGCTTCCGTCTCGACTGTCAAGGTCTCTGCGGTACACAAGAAAAGAGGGATTAAAGAAAAGCCACGGGACCAGTGTGTTTGTTTTCAACGTCTCACAGGCAAGGCAAGTCATGTATGTTTGTATGTATGGCCCTCTTTAATTTCACAAGCGATATTTCTATTTTCGCTCACGGGCGTGACCCTTTACTTAAGGTTGTTTACCAAGGGCGTCACATAAATCTCCTTTTCTTATGCTTCTAATAGAATACCGTATTGATGTGTATTCAAGATTTGCGTATCTATTTATTCTGAGAATTTACAGTATGTGGAACTATACATTAAAGAGTGGAGTGTTTTGTCATGTCTTTTTAGATGCCAGAAAAACTGTGGTTGCAGAATTTTCTTGGAATTATAAGGTCTGCCAAAGTACCTGCCTTAGTCGGGTCAACAAAAATAAAATTCGACCCGCTGACATCAAGCAAACTTTGCGATTTTACAAATCTTATCGGAGACCACTCTTACCTTCAATGTTTAGATTCTAGGTATTCATTGCAGATGAACGGTTATTTGTAATATAGTCGAGTCGAAAATGCCACCCATAAAATAAATAGTTTTGAACAAAATACCATAGTAACGATTACAAGATAAGCACACTATACGCTAGGAGTAGTCTGCTTTTCTAGCTTAAATAATAATCAATACAACTTCTTAGACTATTGTATTCCTGAAAAGAATCAGAAACACAAAGATCAGGCAAGCTACTCAGCATTAATACCCCTTGTTCGTAATCCATTTTCATTTCATTGAGTCTGAAATGGAGATACACTAAGTTTCACGCTAAACGGATTACCGATCGAGTTAAGGTGTAAATCAGTATGTATATGGGAATCTCTGTACGGGAGCTGCATTGGCAATTGGCAGGAGCGAATGCAATCAATACTTCTCTACTATTTCTTGCTACCATATGGTAAATTAATTAGTGGTTCGTTCGTTGCTTTATTTAATGGCTGTTACGTTAACTGCATTTCAGGTTATATAACGTTAAACTTGTACGATATCGTCATTGCCGTCGAACGATAAAGGTGATATTGCATTGATATTTTTATGACCCGATAAGATAGAAGGCCGGTCTTACACCTTGATATTGACAGTTTTATTGCAGAATTTCTAAATCATTAAATAACAATGTCTGAAAAGTTTTTTTTGTTTCATTCGTCTGTCTGGGTGTTCGGAATTTCGATTGTTGGATTTGTGCTCGATTTCGTCAGACATTTTTATTAGAGTTTGTGGACTATTTATGTCCGTCATAAGTATTTGAATGGTCTCTCGTTAAGCAGGTGTTCCGTCTTTATAGTCGGCGTGTTACCCGTCTGGCGTTAGATGCACAAAGCAAGGGTTTCTGTCAGTTGCAGCGCTTCCCCAATTCCTGCTTTGTTCTAACATTTGTAACTAATTATGTCTTCCTTTGTTTATGTTCCTCTAACGACTTCAATATTAGAAAGCTTGGCTTGTATTTCATGTAGCTATGACAGAGGTTTAGATATTTCCGTACATTTTCTGAGCATCCAAGATTTTTTTCTAATTAGAACCTAATGAGAAAACTACTTATGGAAAATAATTTCTTATTCTATTCCAGCTTTTTAAATTCACTAATGGAAAATTCAGGGAAGCAAAATCAAAGTTACATTTGGCCAGTATTACCATGCTAGACAAATACGTAATTACCACAGAGCCAGCCACAAATCTTAGCTCATACAATATTCCACATGGCTCCGCATACGAACGTAATAAAAACATACTTATACAAAACTGTTTTCTCAAATAACCTGCGTATTCAAATTCCTTTGCTGACTACAAGTACAAGAAACTAAACTCAATATTTAAATTAAAGCGCGGGTTATCTACATCTCAGTATAATAGCCAATATGAGGCTCCTGCTATCGTACTTACATACATTTATTAATTACATGAATTTGGTGCGAGGACCCTCTGTTCTGCGAAGTAAGGGAATCTTCATTATATTTTTTTTTCTTATATTAATTGAAGACCTGAAACTAATTCTGGAATGATATAAGAAACAATCGGTTAAAGTTATCTTCATTGCTGCGGCTTAATCAAAATGTCCAATGGTCATTCGGTCGTCTATTGCCTTTTCCTTTCATTCTGTCTTCTGTGTTCTGAGTCTCAAAATAGTTGCTTGTAAATTAATGTTTCAGTAGAGGTATAGTCCAATATCGAAGTCTTGTAGGTATATGTTGTTGTAACAGCAAGGAAGACTTCTAGAAAATATTTAACAATCGATAGAATAAAATGAGTCCCTCCGGTGCACCCGGCGACCAATCTTTATATACACTGTTTACGGTTTTTCAACACAGTGCATCACAGTGAATTGTGAGATTAGGAAAAAATGCATTTACTAGCGATTGAAAGTCCTATTATAGGCTGAAAGAGACCTTTATAGAATAGGTACAATTTAGAGTAAAGTTCACTGTTTTCATAGCCCTATTGGTTGTTTCATTCGGGCCTAAAGAATTGCCGAAAGAACCGTAGGACGAAGCGTCTAACACTCTCAGTTCAAAGGATTCCATTAATAATTCAACTTTTACTTCGTGTAATAATACTCTGAATATAGCTTCCATTTATAAAGTATTCTGAGGTAAAATAAATTGTAGAATTTAAAGAAAACTAGCGAAATTTCTTTCGTTTTGAAAAGGCTGTATAGGTCGTTGACTCCGAATGGCAGGGCTGTCCTCCCTGGCGTGAGCGGAGTTTAATTAGGAGATGGTACTTGTACGATCTTTTCAATTTCGGGAGAACACGAGACATTAAATGTTTGCCCGGTATAAAGATTTTGCCATTGATACGGTAGACACTTATGTGAATATCCCCTAAACATTTTACTAGAGGTAGATGTTTGTAAAGTAGCGCAGATTTGAACGCCATGTCAGGTTGGCAACCCAGGTCCTATCTACTAGTTCAATAACCGTTTCCTTCGTTCAACTTTTACGACTTTCGCAAGATGATAACAAGTAACATTTACACATTATAGTTCTCTTTTGCCACCAGACCTGAAATATATTATTTTCTTTTTTTATACTCAGATATGTTAAGTTGAACTCTAGGGCATAGACATAAAAATTGTCTCATTTCAAATGCAAATGTGAGTACAATACACAAGTTGGAATGGTTTTTAAAGTGTCCTGTGGGGTTGGAGAATCCAAAATTAGATTTTGCAATCTGAGTGGAGGTGTCTGAAGTTGGCCGCTTGATCCCCATCGATCGGGGTGAAGGGAGTGAATATTTGCTCGATTTTTTACTACAGTGATTACGACTGGCCGTCCATAATGAGAAAACGAGCACAAAGCCTTACAAACTTCGCTAAAACCTTTTTGGTAGCCAAGAAAAAATTAACAACTTTTTGGGGAAAATCGAAAGGGTTTAACAAAGTGGGCCGAAGCCCGATATTTACGCGTACATTAACTGTAATAAAGGTAATTATTTTTTACGTAATATTATTTTCTCGTTGTTTCGTATGTTCGTTGGACCGAGTCGGTGTAAAGGTCTTACATTACATTTATTGTTTGAATAATTAAACAGTTTGCGCGAATTAAACAGTTATTTGTTCTCGCTGTTATAATATCCATGTTTATGGTTTGTGATGTCAAGCATTACTTCCGTGCCCTTAGGCCCATAGCACACGGCGTTTTTTAAACGCGCTGATAACGCGCGTTTCAGGAACGCGCTTCTTCGGCGCTGTAAACGCTAATTGTTGCGTTTGCATTGATAATAGAAACGCGCGCATGAAGCGCGTATACGCGCATTTGAAGCGGTACAAACGCGCGTACAAAGGAGTATGATAATGATTTTAAAAGTTGTATGATAATGACCACTCAATCTTTTTTCACTCGTAAATGGATCTATCCAATAAATTCGCTTTTTTTTACGTTTTTTACTTTTTAAAAGAAGTACTAAAGCCAAAGTAAGCAGTGTTGTCTCAACCGACGCCATTGTACAACTGAAGAAGAGGAGTCTCTGATCAAAACGCAAAAGGTACGAGCGACTACAGCGCGTCTTACCGCTGTACCTGCGCGTATACGCGCAGAAGAGGCAGGTTTTATAATCGCCCCGTGTGCTTAAGTTACAAGGTTGCGATCCAATCTCGTTTGAATCGTGTATACGCGCGTTCTCTGCGCGTCGTCAGCGCGTTTAAAAAACGCCGTGTGCTATGGGCCTTAAAGTTTATAAAGGATTTCATTATTTCACGTCACCGTGCCTTTCAAAGGGATTAGATAGACATTTGAGTTTGAGGTGGATTTAATGTACTACAGCTTTTTGTTTCGGATGCCATACTGCTTATATTGTATGAAGATATCCATTATTTTCCACATGGTACCAGGTGATTCGTTGGCTAGTTACTTACGTGTATTGGTCAATGAATATTTGCCGATATCGTAGGACCCAAATACTGACCTTCAGTGCTGGTCTTATTGACAGCAGTACTTTATAAGTATTTCGATATGTTAGCAGCTGAATGGTGGTCTTGTTGCCTTGTTTATCTTAATCATTATCACTGTATCAATATGCCGGGTGATATCGATGTCATAAGCTCATATCAATGCAATCCCGATACTAATTTATGTGGTGTTTGTTTAATACAAACATGATTGACTGTGTTTATTCAACTAGTTAGGTATTCCGTGTATATTGCTATTTCGATATTGGAGTCACAAACACGTATTTGTATTAACTACCGGCTTCGGTAAATAAACGAATTTATCCTGAAGATTAAAGTCCAACTGTGTTTGGATTTGAAAAAAAAAAAAAAAACATCTTAATATAGGTCTGCTTAGGTGTTCAGAAATAACTTCTGCATGATTAATTTTATATCTTTGTTGTATTATTAAATTAACAACGGACACACCAATAAAAAACAATTAAAACAAAAGCATCGCGCGGTCGATGCGCTTGATGACGTCATAAGTTAGGAATTCCTCCGCAGATTGCAACGCTGTGCCGGGGTCTCATGACGTCACATGTCATATTGTCCTTTTTTCAAGCCCTAACGGAAATTGTTATAATTGTTAGCAGCGTCTTCCAATTGGTCCATTTTACGGTTCATAAATCTTTACCTGTTCCGGCTTACTATAATCTGTTTAGAGTAGCTTTGGATAGATTTATCAATGAACCAAGTATTGTGTGCTTTACGTACTTCTGCATCTGTAATTAGAATCTATTTATTATATTGATCATTGTATTGTGATGTGATGTCGTCTGTAGGGCGTAAGACTTGTCCAGCCAGATTCAGAATTCTCGGATTATCTTAGCCAAACAGAAGATCCAGAATTCTTTACAAAATGTACAGCGATAATTGAATAAAATGAGGTCTACATAAAACAAGAGAATGTCTATCATAAAGCTTGTAGTAGATGGACACAAATTAATTATACCCCGCCTACTGGCAAAGCGGGAGGGTGTGAGGGAAGGGTGGCTTCCTTGGTCACGATTAAAGTGGAATTGTCAAAGAAATAAATTCAAGATATTGAAATTAATGGAACCCAAATAAACGAAACGATTGATTGATATTAAAACAGTAAACAAATTGTATAAAGTTCACCTGAAATACAAAAGTAGGTAAGTACTTGGAATTTTCCGTTGTTTTAAGAAGTTTATTTGATCTTAGAAAAATACGGTATATAAATGGCACTCATTATTTCTAAATGTGGTTTTTAAAAGGTTGTTACCATGAAAGCCTTTTTTACTCCATCTTGATGTCGCACAATAATTCTATTCAATTAAGTGTAAAAGAACTTTATTGATTCTATTCTTGTCGTAAAACCTGAGTCTATTTAGCAGCCAAGTATATCAATAATCACTTTAAACCGTGGCTTAGAACATAGCGGGATCCTGTTACATACAGAACCTAAAATTATCGCGCAAGTCACAATTAGGCACGTCGGGCATGCAAGACGGGTAATATACGTATATGGACGTGATAAGTGCAGTAACTGTGATGTGATTAGCCAAGCCTGCAAAAGAGGGGCACCTCTAGTATGACTAACTAGATTTCAAAGAAGTGCCTTGAGGTATTCCTCTAATATTTCTCTAGAAAAGCAGCTTTATCTAAATAGTCTATTATGTCTGATCCAGTCGTGGGCAAGTTTTAAATAGCTTCCTGATTTGCAAAAGTGCTGAAGAAAATTTCTGCTTTTATCGCAGGCCGTTCTTCAACACCTGACGATTTGAATTGGTTTGGTGTGAAGAGGTTGCAAAAACTTAAAGAATAATAGATCAGTAATAAAATAACTGTCCCCTCCCCCTTCCATTAAAAGTTAGTCGATCTGGATTTCATAGATTGCCGACACGTCTCGAACTGTTCGCTAGAGATGGCTTCTGGATGTAAAATTTTTGACATGCGACATGCGACGCTTATAATTGAAATCAACTATAGTGTTGTTACTATCCAGCTGAATGTTAGTTATTTATTTAATTGGTTAACGTTTTCCACTTCTAGTCTAGCGGATGTGAGTAAATGTTTCTATTTTACGCAGATTGTGACTCAACGAACATAGTTTCAGAGTAGCATAGTCCGCTATCAAAATGAAACGCGTTGTCGTATAATTTTGTAATGCTTTAAATTAGACTGAATGTTTGGTTGTCTTGGTATGTACAGCGGAACTACATAATGCTTCAATATTTAGGAAATTTCTCGTGCTAGATTTTGGTTTATAAAAAATTTATCTTCGACAGAGCGAAATCCGGTCGGAACTTTGGTCAATAGTGTTAAAATTCTAGCCCCATTTAAATGTTCTACGAAATTATCAATTTAGAACATAGTTAGTATGTTATTAACAGTCCACATAATTACAGCGGTCGTGACGTATAATTGTAATTAAAATTGTTCACTTGCATCGTGTAATTTGAGGCTCAAGAGCTCTCCATAATTGTTTGCTAGAGCCAAAAGCGAACGATTGCACTGATCCCACGGCAGGCCGGATGTTCTGAATGTTCTGATTCAATTACTTCGACCCAAATTTCTCTCGTATCCCATGCAAAACATTCGTATTTCTTCTAGAATTTCTCATTTTAGCAAAATCAATCATTTGATTCTACTTTAGCGCTGTTATAGGGATTCACATTAATTACGCAAACAGCCGCTCGTGGCGTTTTAATCGAGCTTCGTTCGAGTGTAAACTGTCGCCAACCGTTCGCTCTAAACTCAATCATAGTAATGCATTGAACTACGTAACCACGTTAGTTGTTGGAGGAAGTAGGAACAAACTGTGCATTGGTCTCATTTGTGCCAGGACAATATGCACGGCGCCGATCAATACACGATACATTTGATATCGTACGTTAAGCCACTTAAATTGTTTACGAAATACGGATTATCAGGGTTATTTGTTGCCGCTTCGTGGCTCCGCCGGGTCGACCTTAGCCCTAAGGATTCCTTAGGTTAAAGCAAACATTTGTGACTGTGTTTCTTAAATGTTAATGCTGAATGAATCTTCTGCTAGGATTTAGTGATTCGAAAAGATTTTTGGGTTAGTTATCAAAATTTTGGTATGTTCAAAGCTTATTTAAATCAAGGGAAAATAAGTTCGGCTCTGCTAAGGTTCTATTATTCAGGTAGGTAGCAGATAGCAAGCGGAATTCGTTAAGCCTTCGATATATTCTTACGTAATTTCCTTGGACATTTCTATAGACGTCTTCGCTGTGAGATCTTCAAAGGGGACGATTTCAAGGAGAATGTAAATGTTGATTTCTGGCTCAATTTCTTTGAGTGGGAGACTGAATTCATGCCCTCAGATTGTTGGTAGGATTGTTATTATAAAAAATATAATTAGAAATACGTATATAATAATGAATGCTAGTTCAAAGTTTCAAAATGTGTAAATTGTTTTTTTTTGTTTCGAACATGTTTTATACAAACATTTTTGACGTATCATTAGATGACTCTATTCTACTCTGTTATGTTTTATCGCAGATGGAAGCTGATTTTCGTTTGATTTTCATTGCACATTCCACATTATTCCAAAGAATTGCAGACTCTACCAGAATAATGTAAAATCTTTCAGAGCAGCATCCCTCACATCTCGTACAACGCTATCTGTAAATCCTAAGTCCTAAAGCGCTATCACAGTTTCTCTCATCTAATCGTCTATCACAATTCCTGCCACAATCTTAATTAAATCAGCGCAGCCAACATACAGGGTGCTGCACTATTTTATACGCGTTCAAATTCAATTTACTCTCAGTTCAACGACCTCAAACAACGTCTGGTAACGATGTGCTTATTGATTGATTTATTTTTATTTTTAAACCACAATAAGTATGCACTTTTATGAAGAGAATTTTGTAACATGACATGTGACGTCACGGGTTTGAAATGGCAATATTTAGGGCCATTAGTAAGGCAAATTGACATCAATTTTGTATGGCGTTCTATTAATTTGATACAGCGTTACATGGAGCGAGCGCTCGTGCTAATTAATTGTGTTATTTTAAATTAAAGAATTTATATTATGACGGAAATTAGTGATTGCTATTGTAATTTATAGGACTTGTAATAGACTTAGTAATGTTGTAAATGTACCTACTTCTATTTAACTCATTGTCTTTCAAAATTTAAACCTTATTAATTGTTTCTGCTTAAATCCCTGTTTATTTAACTAGATTTGTAAAAATATTAAACAAGTATTCTTTTACCAGTAAACTAAAAGCTTTCCCCACAAACTCTTTGCAAGACAAAAATAATGATAGCTAACCTCGTACATACACCTTAATCCTACTAACATAGCACATAGATCCCTTTTGATGTTTTCCTCTATGCCGTCTTATCTGTCTATCTCGTTTAATTCTCAAGGTTTACTCACTACACATATTTTAACAAGATTAATGAGTACACAACTTATTGTTTTAAAAGGTTGTGTCACCAAAGGTCGGACAATTATCTGACTAAGCTCGGAACTGGTAATATTTAACAATAGATTTGTAAGATATACTTGGTTCAGTTTATTGATTTATTGTATAACTAGGTCTTATATAAACTTGTATTAGGAAATGGACAATGGTTTACGAAATCTTGAAGGCTTATTCTTGACAAAAGTCCAGGGAAACGTTGAAAGGATTGTGTGAAAGATGATATAGCTGCAAAGAGTGTTATTTGTGAGATGACGTGAGAGGAAAGTATGGAAGAGGACATGCTGTGCCAACCCTAAATAATAAATTGGGATAAGGACAAGAGAATGATGATGATCTTGATAAAATACATTTTGGTGAATCTTTTTTCGACAGTCTTGCTAGATGATTATCTGGAGTTTCACGAAGAAAGTCCAACAGTTTTGATCCTATGTGAAGAAACCTAATGCTGCAGGTATCGGCTGGGTATAGATTTCAGCGAGAGGGAGGTGGAAGTGAATCATATTGATTTCTTGAGTTTTTTTTTGCAATAGAGTTGAAATAGGGATATCTTCTGTCCGAAATAAATGACTTTGGATTTTGCAATATTCTTTGGAAGAGCCTACCATAGTGGTTGGTTTTAAACACATGCAGATAAAAATGTAACCTCAATGGTTTCAATATTATTTTAATAAAAACTTTCTTCTTTATCGAATTCAAGGAAATATAAAGGTAGTTCCTTGTATTCATTCATACTTCTTTGAAATATAACTGTGACTTGAAGCATGAATGGAGACGTGTTCTATCATCTCACGTAGGTTTTAATTATTAAATGAAGATAAGTTATCAATTAATTTTTGTTCTTAGTTTTTGTTCTCGGTTTTGGAGAGTCCGTTCTTAGTATTGATAAGAATTAGTGTCCGACCGAAACTGGTTTTCCGGCCGAAACCGAAACCGAAACCGAATGTTCGGCCGTGGCTTCAGTTTCGGCCGAAACCGAAACCGAAACTCACATGGTCAAGTATAAAATTTCTTAAAATACTGAAATTTGGTGTTTTTTACCATTATTTTGCATTTATTAGGGCATGAAGTGGAAACACAGTATATTAATTCAGTTTGTTGTATTGTAATAATTTATTTAATGCAATATTAAAAAATCTTAATAACATTTTTAATACTTTTTCAAAGTAAGTTCTCATAGCAAAATGTTTTTCAGTTGACAATATAATCAAATTTTGATGTATCACTGATACTTTTATCAAAGTACTGCCAAATCGGATTTTTTTCTCGTTGTAACAATAACAATCGGACATCGGAATGAAAAACAAATCTCGAATAAGATTACCTATAAAACGTAATTTATGAAATTAAACACATTTTTTATTTACTTACAATTTCTTTTTTACATGTGACTTCATTTGTTAATAACAACAAAACAGTTATTGACTCAATATTTAATTAACTATATAAATCATTCAAGTACAGAAACAAAACAAAAACTTACATGTTATCAGTTCCATCAAAACATAACCTCCAAATAATGTTTCCGTCGGACGCACACGCACTGACTAAGTTTTATTGCATTACTACGGAGCTATCCGAACGGCACACGATGATTCCCGAACAGAGCCGACGGCTTACGACACAGCTTTGCCGCGGAAATCGAAGTTAGGCGAACGTGCGTGACCTTGCGAGATAAGTTTCGGTTTCGGCAAAAGTTTCGGCCGATTTTGGCCGAAAACGAAACTGCAGCCGAAACTTGATTTTTGGCCGAAACTCGGCCGAAACCGAAACCGAAACCGAAAGTTCGGTCGGACATTAATAAGAATGTATGTTGTGAATATTCTAACAAAGATTTTTTATTAAGTTGGTGAAAACCCACATGTCCGCGAAATACCCTATATTTCACAGATAAATGAGAAACTGTACGTTTCAGAACTGTCATGTTATCTAAACTTATTTTGGCTTCTACAATTATTCCTATTGTTCCGTTGAACTGTCTCAGTGTTGCATGATTAATTATATCAGCACTGAAATTCATAACCCGGTTAATCAAACCCGAGATTTTAGCATAAACAACCATTTTTAGTTAGTGCTGTAGACTTTTTTATCGATGTCATCTTCTGATGATTGAATTATTTAATTATGTAATAGTTCTCAGATAAAGTATATTACAGTAACATTTCTATCGCAAAATATTTCTCAACCTTATCGATATTTACGTTAACACGTCTTGAAGTAGCTTTGAAATAATTGTGCGTAACGATGCATATAAATGTCGGTATCATTGCTAGAGCGAACTGTATTGATATCTATTAAGACCTGTTGTACAATATTGGTTGTCAATGCCTAGATCTTTGGAACTATGACTTTGTAATAGATGTGTTTTGGTATTGTGAAGTGTGTGACGTTATTTTTTGTGGCGTTAAAAGCGTTAAAGGCGTTCTGTGTCCCAATGTTGGTTATCGGGTGTAGCCATGTTCCGCCAATTCGGCAGTATGATAGGAGACGGTTTTGCATTTATTGGCCTTCCAACACAAGAACATACAGGTTAGATGTTATTTCCTAAAGATTCTCCAATAATGTGTAATTGTTTCATTTCGATTTAAGTACCAGAAGGGGTGATCATGGCACCAAAGTACGCGTGTTTATTTCGGTCTAGAACTATTTCTGGGAGAGCTAACTTTCGATATCTGCGAGACGACAATCAGAATAAAACAGCTTTATGTTCTGTATATTTTATAGCAGTATTTAGAAAGCTCTTGGTAATTTCAAAACCTTGTGGTTCCAAGAAAAGTAATGAGTAGGCTAGATTAGTAATGAAGGTTGTGACTTATTGTTTTTTTTATTATCCTTGAATTGAATTTGGAGTTAAGAATGATAACTGGCGGAAACATACAGATACAATTTGACTGTAGTCAAATAGGACAACCTCTTTTTTCGAGCTTCCCAATCATCAAATAACTAATCCCGCTTTGGTTGGAGCGAGTGTCAAATTCTTCTACTCCTTCATGGATTTCTATCATGATATTCTTTATGTTCCAGTTATCATAATCGTCGTTGAGGTGATAACGCTCATTCCTACTTTGAATAAAGAGGCATGAGTGCCTTATAGTGGGACTGTCAGAATGCTTATGATGATGTTACAATTGCACAGCAATTCTTACAAACCCTTCTCAGTCTCTTGGGTGTTGATCACCCTTGAAAAAGTATGCATGTATTTATCTGCAAATTCTAAAGTTACATGTATCGTTACAGCAACGGCCCCGTGGAGGGCGCGTACGGTCCGCAACACAGTCCGGTGTCGCGGTCTGACGCCTCCACTGAGGACGCGGAACTGTCAGCGGCGCTCGCCCACCAGCATCACCTAGCTATGCAGGTCAGTTATATGGTACGGCTATCCTTTTTTTATTTATTATTTACTTTATAGCCTCCTTTTTGCTGTCCTTTTTTGAAGTGCCAAGGTTCAACTGGTACGCTGAATACCGCGAAGTGAACTGTTAGAAGTTTGGTATTTCATGTTTCCGACATCAAGATTTTTTTTTAAGTCAAAGTCAAATGTTTTTATTTCAAATAGGCCTTTGCAGGCTCTTATGAAACGTCACACTGTCACATGAGTTGCACGGTTCTAAAAAGTGGATCTCATCGAGAAGAGCCGGCAAGAAACTCCATAAATACCTGCATTATGAGTAGAGTAGGTATACGCCAAAGAAGTTGTTTTGATACAATGCTTTTTGAGCACCACTTAAATTGAGTGATGTTTCAGTATTCGGATGTTATTCAACTTAGGTAAATAAGGAGGACACACACAATGAAATTGTGAAAACTGTCACAGCAAGCAGTTATTACTGTCCTTAAGATATAAAAGCTTAACTTGTGGTGTATAGTAAGATATTCTTTATCAAGGACGTTTCATTTATATGTCAGTAAACATGATCGAAAATAACTGGAAGTCCTATCAATACTGATATAAAAAAAAACAATAAGAGCTGCGCCCGAGTTTCTTGGAAGCAACCGTCGCGTTGACCTTTGATCTTAGCAGATTCGTTTCATTATAATGAGATCATCATCAAGATAATAAGATTAGAACATAATTGCTGTCAATTTTAGCTGGTATCATGTTATTTGCTGTTTAAGCAAAAAAACATGAAGTTTTGATAGTATTGTCATGTTCGTCTAGTCTCCAAAAATGAAAAGTAGTGCACATGATTTATTGCCCAAAATCTGAAATTAAAAAAGATTCCGTCTTTTATTGGATTTGTTTCTTTGATTATCGCCGTGGACGCAAAGTTTTCTGCTGTATAAAGGGAGATGACTAGCGTGCAACTAGTGTGACGTTTCATAAGAGCCTGCAAAAGCCGATTTGCCGAAAAGCCTGTAGTTTTCAATTTGCGTCTTTATGAATTTGATGTTATAATAATATCTTCTAGGTGATAAATCAAAGTACATATTTGCTTCCAGGCTGGTGAATACCCATTTCTGTTTTTTCGAATTTTTGACATAATATATCTAGGTGATAAAACAATGCATTTGCTTCCAGGCTGGTGAATACCCGGTAGTGGGGGCGGGCGTGGAGCCCGACTACGGACAGTACGTGTCGTCGCCGGCGGCGCACTACAATCACATGGGACACCTCACCATGGCGCCTTCGCAGAAATATCCTCATGTAAGTATATAACACAATATTTAAGTTAATTTTTGGAAGCATATGACATGGTCTTGAATATTTTACCCTCACTTAAATACTTACATATCAACAATATAGCATTTTTTTTGTAGGATGAGAGATCTTGAATATTTTGTCGACGAATCGTTGGTTGGAAAATTTTAGTCCTTCTGCTTGGCACCTCTTAGTTCAATATTGTAAAATCGAAGTGGTTTGCTAAGGTGATTGAGTGATTGCGGTGGACTCAGACCCAGTAGCCAAAGCAATTTCTTTCGCCTGTCGAGGTTGAAGCGACCTCTCGCATCGTTTCGGTTGTTCAATCCATAACATTTAGGAGAGCACGGGTAGCAGTCATAAGGACTGCTTAGCAGTTTACAGATAGACTAGCGAAAAGAAGGAGAGGAGCGAGATAAACTTCGAAATAAATATACATTACTACCTCCGACGTACAGACGTAGATAACTTTCAGAAAACCTTTAGTTATTTCAAACAAAACCCTTCAAGGATTCCATCCTGCATTTGTTTCACTCTACACTTCTCATATTCTCCAGGTAATGGACTCAGTATCGGTGAGCGGGGGAGGCAGCTACGCGGGCGCTGGTGGCGCCGGCCACTACGGCACGTACGGCCACTACGGCACGGCGGCATACCAGCCTCAGACGGCATACATGGTGGACACGGCGCAGGTGCCGCAGTATATGGGACAGGTTTGTGTTTTAGTTTTAGGGGAATAGAGTTGATAATTGCAGTAATAAATTGGTGGATTCTAGCTACCATTGGAACATATTTGGTAGTTTGTATGGGTAATCAGAAGCCAGAAAGGCTGACGCCAGTCTAACCAAGGAGTATCGGGTTGCCCGGGTAACTGGGTTGAGGAGGTCAGATAGGCAGTCGCTGCTTGTAAAACACTGGTACTCAGCTGAATCCGGTTAGACTGGAAGCCGACCCCAACATGGTTGAGAAGTAGATGAGAGTTGATAATGTTGTCACACATCATGACAACTGTCTATACCTCAAAAACGGTTTATACCAACGGACCATTATTATATTCTTTAGTTAGAGTTCAAAATGTACCTCATATATGAATACATAAGGATCAGAATTCCTCACGAAACTGGTTATAGGTTACTTGTTTCAGTTTCCACTATAAAAGGATTGTTTGTTTGTCAGGAATACGTGGAAGGTGGGGGCAGCGCTTCGCCCCGGAGTGCGTCCCCGGGTGCTCTGCCACAACACAATCTACATTTACAACAAAGGTAAGTAAGAGTTATTTGTTATACGAGATTATTATGTAAATAAGTGCTATTGCGTCGTTCAATCAACAATTGAACAATTGAACACGATTGAATCTAGGTTGCTTACACAGGACTATGAAAAATCCAAGCTTTATGACCCATAAATATATACCTTAAAGACTAACATACATTACATACAAGAATAACATACATTATATTATACAAAATTGTTATATGTAAAAACTTAAATCTATGTTAGCAACACTTCACTATGCTCTATGACACTGTGTATGCACTATGTATAATTATAAACACACTCACTACTTGTCTAGAAAGAATTTCTAATATAAACGCAGTTATGTAATCGTAATGCTGATCTCGTTACGTTTAAACTGCAATATTGATATTACTGACAATGGATGCGTCACAAATCTCGATCAATGATCGATCAATGATGTAAGAGGACAATAACCATTCATGATATAACTGGTTCAATACTGTAATGTGGTTCTCTTTCATTCAGTTGGTCCGCGACTTTACAGTAGTGAAGTTCTATACTACTAAAGTGGTGATTTTATCGATATTTAAATTGGAGATTGGATCACTGTTTTTTGGTTTGTGTGTGTCTTAGTTAGTCAGTGTTTGATAGTTAAAACTCTAATAAAATAGTTATGTGACCAAAATAATATAAGAAAAACGTGTTACGGAAAACATAAACTGGATCTTGTAAGGTCGACACCACTTACAACTTTGCAGTCTTCAAACTTTGTTTCAAAGATTTTACTTGAGTAGTACCTACCGTAGTAAATAGTTAAAATAATTATATTTGCTACGGAATATCCCGACCTTATATTTTACCATTTTAAAACGAAATTAAACCATCGATATTTGTAGGTACGATTCAGCGTCACTGGAGCAACTGGGTCGGCACTACTGCGTGACGTCACCGCGCGGGGAGTACGCGCCCGACGCGTACGGCTACCAGCACTACCCCACCGCGTACGAGCCGCCGCATCAACCGCCGCCTTTTAAGGTATATCGTCTTTAATAATACAGGAATGAATTTTAAGCAGTGCGCAAAAAAAAAACTGGAGGTCCAGAATCATTAAGAGAACATATCGGCATCATCAATAAAAAAAAAATTTCATTATTTTGTCCGCCCTAAAATCAGCAAAATATGGACACCAACTATTCTTACGCGCTTGGAGCAGCGCTCGCGTCAGTAAACCGGTTTCGCGTTGCCGCCGTGCCTACTATGACGACTGTGACCGTGCAATCGGTTACAAAATAAACATCTTTCGATATCAATAACTTTTCTTTTTTGTACTAAAACACGACAAAATAAAAATATACGTATCTATAAAACTTATTTAACTATAAGTTGACAAAGTTTGCGCACTGGATAAAATTCATTCCTGTATGTACAGAGAAAATATTTGATAGTTTATTTGAATCGAATAGGCACCGGACTATTGAACCGATTAGAATAATTATTTTACTGTTAGTAAGCGACACTATCTGCGCTGAACACTGAACATGGGCTAAATTCCATCCGGCTACGGGAAGCAGTTTCCTCGAGAGGCGTGTGAAACCGCGTTGGACAGCTAGTAATTTTACACAAAAAAAATCATATCTCAACCTTGAGTAATTAAGATATTCATGAGATAGAATTTTCAAGAATATTTCAAAACACTTATCACATACTAGCTTCTGCCAGCGGTTTCACCCGCATCCCGTGGGAACCTCGGCACGGACCCGGATAAAAAGTAGCCTATAGCCTTCCTCGATAAATGGGCTATCTAACACTGAAAGAATTTTTCAAATCGGACCAGTAGTTCCTGAGATTAGCGCGTTCAAACAAACAAACAAACTCTTTAGCTTTATAATATTAGTATAGATTCGATTTAGGTACCCAAAATGTATTCTACATTTTTCTACTACATACATATGTTTGTATTTGAACAAATCTCTCGATTTAGAAAATTGCAGGAAATGTTCCTTATTCCAGAACATCATTATCTTGTGTCGAAGTGAAAGATACAGAAATATCGATAAAAACTTATGACAAAAAGCCAATCGATCTATTTATCAAAATTGCAATGTATACAATGCAATGTATATTAGACGGTACTTTTTATTTCTCTCGAGTATGAGGGCGCGGGTTCGATTCCAGGTCAGGCAAGTACCAATGCAACTTTTCTAAGTTTGTATGTACTTTCTAAGTATATCTTAGACACCAGTGACTGTGTATCGGATGGCACGTTAAACTGTAGGTCCCGGCTGTCATTGAACATCTTTGGCAGTCGTTACGGGTAGTCAGAAGCCAGTAAGTCTGACACCAGTCTAACCAAAGGGTATCGGGTTGCCCGGGTAACTGGGTTGAGGAGGTCAGATAGGCAGTCGCTTCTTGTAAAGCACTGGTACTCAGCTGAATCCGGTTAGACTGGAAGCCGACCCCAACATAGTTTGGGAAAAAGGCTCGGAGGATGACTTTTTATTTACGCGAGTCCACTTCTCCCTGTAAACAGATATTTTGAGCCTTAAAATTTAAACACCTTGTTTTAACAATATTTTTCCTTTCCCTACAGGACTCACAAAATGGCCTTAGCCTAGGCAGCGCCGGCGGCCAGTCGATGTACGGCGACGAGGAGGAACTACAGAAACAGATGGCCAACATGGCTCTAGGTGAGATAGGTACTTACTTGCACATTCGTAAATAAACTGTACTGCTTATTTCACTTCACTAAACTGTAACATGAAAAACAGATAATATGTAACTGACGTTTGACATGTCTTTAAAAAAATTGTATTGGATTTCTTAAACGCGTGTCATACGTTTGTTAAACTTTATGTCGTATTACCATTCATTATTATTTATCGGCATCGGTCATTAGTTATCGGCACGGATATTGAGCTCTCGGCGGAAGAGTGGGGATCGCTTTGCGCACTGTACACTTAATTCAATAAACCAATAAATCACTTCTGCGCAGGTGAAGGTCAGGGCTCAATATCCTTGCCGATGATTGTACAAGACACCGTGCACAGCTAGAAGTCACAATAAATAACTTTATGGTTTTCGATGTTGATGTAAAATTTAAAAATGTCTTTTAGTTTTATGACAAAATGAAATGGTGGACCAAAGCATAATTATCATTTTGTTGTAACTTTTTGACGCCACTGGAGAGTGAAGTCCCATTATTATGAATTCGATATTTTATATATTTCATTATTTACGTCACCATTGAGCGCGTTGGGTAGGATCATAAGATAAAACTCATCGTTCTATATCATGTCTTCTTTCCACTGCATTTTCTTCTTCCACAAAACCTCGACAGACAAACATAATTAAAATAACCTATTTCCCCAGTGCACGGCAGCGTCGGCGGCCGCGAAGAGACCGGAGGCCTACAATGGAGGGATCCCAACCTTCCTGAAGTCATAGGGTTCCTCAACTCCCCGTCAGACGTCGTGAAGGCGAACGCGGCGGCTTATCTACAGCACCTCACCTACATGGACGATCCTAACAAGCAGAAGACTAGGAGTTTAGGTAATTTGAACTTTAAGATACAGGCTATATGGATTAAAGTCGTGTTATATTCAAGTGTAATAGTAAAGAGTCCTTGGCAGAAAGGATACTATTTCGGAATATATTTTTACTTATGTATTTTTATCTTCTCCCAGGCGGCATCCCCCCGCTAGTCCGGCTTGTATCGCACGAGAACCCAGAAGTATGCCGCAACGCTTGTGGCGCACTACGCAACTTGTCCTACGGGCGACAAAACGACGAGAACAAACGCGCCATACGCGACGCCGCCGGCATCCCCGCGCTCATGGCGCTGCTGTGCCGCGCCACTGATATGGAGGTATGTCGTACTGTCGCCAGCACATAGAGAACAAACGCGCCATACGCGACGAATAGTTTTATCCTTGGGATAACGTTGAAAATGTAAAATGTGTCTCCGTAAATATACCACTTTCACCCACATTAAAACCATTTAGCCTTAACATTTATTTATTTTACCCAACTAACCAAACTTTTTACCCCCAGGTAAAAGAGCTAGTAACTGGCGTGATCTGGAACATGTCTTCATGCGAGGATCTGAAGCAGTCCATCATTGATGATGCAGCGCAAGTTATCGTCAACAAAGTCATTATACCGCACTCTGGGTGGCATCCGACCAACCCTGGTGATACCTACTGGTCTACTGGTGAGTTTTTACTCAATTCCTTATTAGCGTGTCTCAAACTCAAACTTATTTATTTTTTTGAATATGGGAACATGTGGATCTTATATTATTTAGCATTCCATATATTTTACAGGTGGTACATGATATAAGGTCAACGCAATATGAACCCGGTAGGGCACAGCTTAAAGATAATGGATTGTCGTGTGTATGATTTCCAAAAATTTTTTTTTACATTAAAAGAGGTAAATACTACCGTATAGTTTCGTTGTCCGAATGTACCATAAAGTATGTATCGAGTAGGGAGATTCAGACAGGACTGCTCTCCTCGAGTAAAAAAAATGATGAAAGAAAATCGATGTCAGTAAATTTTAAGGCAGTCAAAATCAAAATCAAAATCAAATTGTTTTTATTTCAAATAGGCCTTTGCAGGCTCTTATGAAACGTCAAATTAATTGCACGGTTCCAAAAAGTTGGTCTCATGGAGAAGAGCCGGCAAGAAACTCCATAGACACTCTTTTAAAAAGTAATATTTTCACAAACATTCTATTACATAACAATAGTAAGCTGATAAAATTATACAATGCAACTGAAAGGTAAACAGTAAATCAATACAATCCAAAGAGAAAAGAAAAAGACGTTTAATTGCCAGGGAAGCCACACATGGAGAGATAAGTTATCGCCATATAATATCTTTATCATCTACGAAGTCTTGAATTTTATAATAAGCTTTTTTAATGAGGGTGGATTTTACAGTGTTCTTAAATTTTATATCCGTGAGATCGGTTACACACTTAGGCAGCTTGTTGTAAAAACAGACGCAGTTCCCTAAAAACGATTTATTCGATTTCGTTAATCTGAATCTCGGAACTACTAGTTTGTGCTTGTTTCTTGTATTAATCGAATGTATATCACTTTTAACAATAAATTGATTTAAGTTTTTGCGTACGAACATTATATTTTCTAGAATATAAAGAGAAGGAAGTGTAAGTATTTCAATTTCTTTAAATAATTCTCTCAGTGACTCGCGAGGGCCGAGGCCATAAATTGCACGAACTGCCCTTTTCTGGAGTACAAATATTGAATTTACATCCGCCGCTGCCCCCCACAATAAAATACCGTAGGACATAATACAATGGAAGTAAGCAAAATACACGAGCCTAGCAGTAGCAACGTCAGTAATCTGTCTTATTTTTCTGACTGCATAAGCTGCGGAACTCAGCCTTTTTGACATTGCTGAGATGTGGGCACCCCATTGCAATTTAGAGTCTATGGTGATGCCCAGGAAGACGGTTTGACTAATAACATCTAACTTATTATCGTCCAGAACGATATTGAGCCCTACTGGTGTTACATTAGGTAAAGAGAATTTAATACATTTCGTTTTGGAAGAATTAAGAAGCAAGTTATTCGCGGCAAACCACTTGTTCAGAATAACCAAGCTATCGTTTACGTTTATGGGACTAGATTCCTTTCTGTTAATTTTGAAGACAAGGGAAGTGTCATCAGCAAATAAAATAATATCAGAGATCTCAGACATCATATACGGGAGATCATTTATATAAGCTAAGAATAAAAAAGGACCTAAAATTGAGCCCTGCGGCACGCCCGTTTTTACTAATGACCCAGATGAAGTTGAGCCACTTATGTCCACTACTTGCTGTCTATTTGATAGATAAGAAAGGACGAGCGCGAGAGCTTTACCACGAATTCCGTAGTGGTTCAGCTTACAAATGAGAGTGTCGTGGTCAACGCAATCGAACGCCTTAGAAAGGTCGCAGAAGATGCCCACAGCATCCCGCGAATCTTCCCAGGCGGTTAAGATTTGGGTGATCAATCTTGCACTTGCGTCAGTGGTAGACCTACCCTTTGTGAAGCCGTACTGACGGTCATGAAATATGGTGTTTAAATTAAAATGTCTTAACATCTGATCTAACATGATCCTTTCGAAGATTTTACTAAAGGCTGGAAGGATTGAAATAGGTCTGTAGTTGGAAGGGTTTTTCTTACAGCCTGATTTAAAGATAGGAATAATTGTGCTGAGTTTCATCAAGTCAGGGAAGATACCGTTGTCGATGCAGAGGTTAAAAATTTCACTAAGTATTGGGGCAACACTCTCAATAATGGAATTAATGACTGTGACAGAAAAGCCCCATAAGTCCTCAGTCTTTTTTAGATTTAAAGACTTGAATGCTCTTTTAATCGTGTAATCAGAAACATATTGAAATTTAAAGCTAGGTACATTTCTACTGAAGTTTTGTCGAAGTAACGACTCGGCTAATATCGAAGATGAATTAAGGGACTTGGTAACCTCTACGGGAATGTTTGAAAAAAAGGTGTCAAAAGCATTGGCAACCTCTACCTTATCTGAGATAACAGCATTATCAATAACTAACCGCGGGTCAGCATCCCGCATTTTGGTTTGGCCAGTTTCAACGTTTATAATATTCCAGACCGTTTTTATTTTATTGTCTGATTTGGCTATTTTATTACTAATTGATTTCGATTTAGCAAGAATACATACCCTTTTAAATATCTTCGAGTAGATTCTTACATAATCGTGAAAGGATGGATCAGAAGTCAATGACCTTTCGTGGTACAAGTTATACAAGACATCCCTACTTATCCTAATCCCTTTAGTTGACCATTCACTGAATTTAAATTTGTGAGTGATTTCAATAGTTTTTTTCGGACATGACTTATTAAGTTCCAGACAGAGTGTATTAAATAAATGTTTAAATAGTTTATTTGGTTTTTTACAGTCAATGTTAATACTATTTAATTTTTCCGAAGTATTATCTTTAAATTTTTGCAAAGTTTTTTTGTTCAATGGTCTAAAGGTAATTTTCTTATTTAATGAATTTATTTTATTCGCTTTAAAACTAACAAGCTGACCTTTGTGGTCCGACCGTACACCAGATATTAAGCAAGAATGTTCGATATTATTATTATTAGTAAAAATATTATCAATACAGGTACTGGAAGTAGCCGTAATTCTAGTAGGATCATTAAACAAATAATTTAGATTAAATGAATTAAATAACGCTAAAAGGTTACATTTATCAGATGATTCAGAGAGAAGATCTATGTTAAAATCACCACAAATATAGACTAATTTATTACTTTTAAAAACTTTTGAGAGAATATCTTCCATATGAATGAGGAATAAAGAAAAATTTGATGCTGGTGGTCTATATACGCATAATATTATATGGCTTTCTATCTCTGCACATGCTACCTCGCAGACGCGATCAACAGAGCCAGAGCTAATGTCTAATCTATTTTTAAATTTTAAATTACTTTTAGATAAGATTATTGTACCTCCACCCTCAGCTGAAACTCTGTTAAACACACTGGCAACCACAAAATTATTTACATTAAATGACATTTTATCAGGCTTTAACCATGTCTCGCAAAGACATATTATATCAATAGAATATTTATCAATTAATAATTCAATATCTAAAATTTTGCCAGAAAAGCGGTTTATGTTCTGATGAAAGAGAATAAGGTTACTACAATGCTTTTCTATTGTCTCAGGAGCTAGTTTAAATATTCAATCACCGTATTGTTAGGTAAACTAGACAATACTGATTCGTCGCATAACCTAGGTTTTGTCATATTGTTATCTATGACACTGTTAATATTATATGCTAACAAAGAAGCAATCACATCTTTATATTTATTAGGAAAATACATACATTCCCTTGTTAAATAAAAATCACTAACAAACTTGTTAGTGTCAAAAAACAATAATTTGTCGCTATGACAACATGTCAGAGTGTACAAGAAATTGTTCAAACTATGAACATACTTATTTTGTTTGTCTGAAGAGCAATCTGAATATGGTAATGCACAAAGTATAATATTTTTCAGATCGAGTTTTATTAAGGCATTGATACCATTTGCAATGTCACTTTTCGTTAAATCAAGACTATCACCTATTAAAAGAATTAATGTGGAGTCAGCATCGAACTGAGTATTAATTATGTTTTTTACTAGCTTTTGCCCGCGACTTCGTTCGCGTGGAATAGTGACTTCCGGCAGATTTTTGGTTTTACCCACATAGTTCCCGATCTCGCGGGATTTTTGAGACGTTCCCGCTCCCGCAGGATTTTTGGGATAAAAACTATCCTATGTCCTTTCTAGAGTTCCAATCTATGTCTGTACCAAATCGACAAATACAACGGAATCAAATTAGAATTTACGAAACAGGACCAATCCACATAAACGACCATACAACCGACAATACAATTTTTCCACGACGGTACCGAAGCGCTCGGCCGATACCCAACCAAATGCGTGTAACGAAACCATAGCGCGATCTATTTCGATCCCAACGCCATCTATCGAGCATAGTGACAACTCGGATTATTTATCTATACTCCGTTCGGGCATTTTCTTTGTACTAAAAGTAGTATTATATTGTTATTATTTTTTTCATACCTTTTTACTATTTATTTACTTTTTTCCGATGAATTAAAACAACATGAACCGAACTCGTGTAACGATCGACACAATTGCGCGTAGTACTAATAGAATTATCTATACTCCGTTAGAGCATTTTCTTTGTAGTAAAACTTTTATTATATTAATATTAATTTTTTTACACCTTTTTACTGTTTATTTACATTTTTCTGATGGATTTTCCGATGAATTAAAACAATAACATGAACCGAACACGTGTAATGACACCATTGCGCGATTAACGCCATCTATCTACGGAGCATAGGAACAGCATTTCGACATTTGACCAATAGATGGCACTGTATGTCCGTAATAAATTTTATTTTTTATTTTTATTTTTTGTAATAAAAACTATCCTATGTCCTTTCTCAAGTTTCAAACTATGTCTGTACCAAATTTCACACAAATCGGTTCAGTAGTTTAGGCGTGAAGAAAAGACAGACAGACAGACAGAAAGACAGACAGACAGACAGACAGACAGACAGACAGAGTTACTTTCGCATTTATAATATTAGTTTGGATTATATAATTGAAATGTAAATCAGGGTAGCAGTGACTAGTTACAATGTGTGATTTAGAGAGTGAGTGTTGAATGTAGGAGCCTATACCTTTACCAAACCTGTCTGTAAATAAAATTGAATTAAATTGCTTGATGTTCGAGGAGCCCTCAACGGACTGAGGGGGTTCTGGCAGATTAGCTGCAAGCCGGGGTTCAGGCAGTGTGTCAGGTTGTGTACAGTTGGAGGAGAGATTGTTGACCAATGCCTCATACTTCTCTGCACTATATTTCACCAGGTCCACTAGCTCACCGGCCTGTTGCAAGCGGGCACTTAGTTCCTTTTGACAATCCTCATATTTACTGAAGATGTATGAAAGCAATTTTTCTTTGACGGTTAGCTGGTCGTGTAACTGCTGTATGTCCAGGTCATAGGTAGCTCTGCACTGTTCAAGTTCCAGGGAACAAGTATTTAACTGCTGTGCTAGATTCACACGTTCTCTCCTAAGGTGCATACAGTTGTTCACCTTATTCTGTTTCCTTACTGTACGGTACTTTCTGATAATTTTTTTACATTTAATGTATTTCTTAAGTTTATTTTTACTTAAAACCAATGGACATTGCATTATGGTAACATCCCCAGTCAAATCTATAATTTCAGCCGAGCTGCACGCTGCTGTGGAGCTTCCTACCAACTCAGTGAACAGGTTGAGGGTCTTGGATGTCTGATCCCTGGCTTTGGCAGACTCGTACAAAGATATAGTCTTGTAGGCCTCACATAACTCGAGCTCTAGATCAGTTATACGCTTCAATGTAAGATGGTGCGTTTCACTGCATTCATGTAATGATAACACCGTTTGCTGAAGGTGGTTATGTTGGTCGAGGAGGTCCATGTGCTGGATATGCAGCTCAGCCAGGTAATTCTTCAAAACAGTGTTTTTGTCAACAACGTTCTTAACTTCCACCTCGCTGTCTTCCCTCTCCTGCAGCAGCTGGTTGCAAAGTTTTTTGGAGGACTCCAGATCCTTCAGGGTGGCTCTCAGCTTGTCTTCTAAGTCTTTGATAGCTGTGGCTCTGCGGGTCGTCATTTTGTTGATACTTTCTCAATTTAGTCTGAAATGTGAAAGTATACAGCTAAGTGGCTGAAAACTATGTCTTTTAGGACAAAATCAGGGGGTGATCATAAGTACCTATAACTGCAATGAAGATTAGAAATGAGTAAAACGAAAAAGATTAATAATTAAAACAAACAGAAGGAAAAATATAAAATAAACAGGGTAGGGTGATTTAAAAACAAATAAAAAGTTTAACAGATTATTGAGAAATATAAATATGTATCACTATAAGTACTACTATGATTAAAGATAATAAGTTACTTACAAAACAATATGGAAAAACTAACTAGGAAATTTAGTTGTAAGAATGAATTTGCAGGGACAGAAATGTAAACAATAGATTACATATATTTGATTTGAGTTTGAAATTAGGTTAATATGAAAAGGATGTTATAAAGTAGCTTTGTGTAGTAGATTTTGTAGTGAATGTGTGTCTGGGGCGAACGTTAACGTCGTCGATTCTGCTTCCACAATATTGTCAAGCAGAAGGAGACAGTAACTGAGCCGATATGTGTGTATGGACGTTGCTCATAACAATGAGCAGTGTATTATGTATTGTTTAGTGTACAAACACAGAGACACAGTAATATAATACAAGTAAAACACAATACTCCCCAGTTTATTTGATGATTTCAAATCCGTCCGTTTGACAGCTGGTTCACCGAGTAATGTTTTCTTCGTATTTTCAAAATTTACGACAAAAACACATGAACTACACTATAAGCAACACTTGTTTATGTTATCTCACAATAATAAATGAATTTTAGGCTAGATTTTCACACTAATGTGGGATTGAATGTTTCTGAACGATTGAGATGTGTGTAAGATGATGGACGTTTCTAAACGAATGAGTGGGAGTAAGAGAGAATGAATGAATGAGAGTGAGGGATTGGTGGGAGAATTAATATTTCAAGATGGACGAACTAGCAGATGAGACGATGTAACGATTTTCAGTAAAAATAGTAATAAATAGTTTATATTGAAATTCAACGGTTATTATTGAATTGAGCAAGTATTCCACGAACCCTGATCCCCACAGTTTTGGGGGCTCGTCCGGGATCAGTGCTGTGGATCCGATTCGTACCGACGAACAAAGACGCCACGTGGAACGCCATTACGCCTCTGCACGCCGCACCGGTTTCCTCCGAATATTACGACGACTACGACGACGACTAACGAAAACTACGACGCTACGACTACGACGATTTCAAGAGGATGTCGAAGGATACTGATGCCGGTGGTTCACCAGACCACGAGCAGCTCTGGTACACCAAGGACGCCGTTCCATCGTTTAGCGGGCAGGACAAGACGTACCCCGTCTCGAAATGGATTCAAGATATCGAGGATAATAAAGACATATTCCAGTGGTCACCAATACAACAGCTCATCGTCGCCAGGCGCTCGCTTACTGGTACAGCCGCGCTCTGGTTCCGAGCCGAAAAAACCTTCAAGACATGGGACGAGTTGAAAACGGCTATCTCAAAGGAATTTCCTGACACGTTGGATCAAAAAACAGTACATGAATTAATGAGTGCGCGTAGAAAAAAACCCAGTGAGTCCCTATTAGAGTACCTATATACGATGAAGGAATTAGGAAAACGTGGTAAAATGCCGGACTATATCGCCATCCGCTACATTGTAGACGGGATACCTGACCTAGAGAGTAACAAGATCATGCTTTACGGTGTTACAACATATCCAGACCTAAAAGAAAAGTTTAAAATTTATGAGATGGTGAAAGAAAAAATGAAGGCGAGAACATTGAGTGTGCGCAGTAAGCCTCAAGCGGTGAGTCACAATGATTATCATAAGCCATTTCAACCAAGATGTTACAGCTGCGGCGATCGAAGCCACATGTCAGACCAGTGCCCGAATAGCAGTAAAGGCAAGAAATGTTTTCATTGTAATGATTTTGGGCATATTTCGGTAGAATGTCCGAATAAGAAGCATGCAACGCCTTCAAAAACATTCATGCAATCAAGAAAAGATGGCGGCGCCGAACGAACAATCCGAACAACTGAACGGCACGAATATCCACGGAGCCGCCCGACACCGGACGCAGCTACGCGACTTCCGCCGAAGCAGACCTACTTCACGAGTGAGATTGAGAACGAGAGCGATCGCGATGTGATTGACGACGTCTTGCACGATGTTCATCTTGTCAGCACGGGTATGAAGTGCGCCACGATTCATGATGAACGAAACGCAACGTATGACAGTGACAGCTCATCAAGTGACGTTATCGATCAAGATCAAGATGTCAATAACAACAACAACATAGCACTGTTTACATCGAAATCGCGCCAGAAACCGCTGAAAACGGTGGAAATATGCGGTAAAACAACAGATGCTCTGGTGGATTCGGGCAGCGATATCAATCTTATTACGGATGAGTGTCGTCGTCAACTAGGAATGAGTGTTATCGGTGATAGTGTTTCGGTCAGTGGTTTAGGTTTATCAGTGATAAAAACAAGTGGTTCGTGTACAGTGGACATTGTTATAGACAATAAGAAATACGAAAACGTTAAGTTCTATGTTATTTCGAAACGTGAAATGCCTTTTTGTATCATATTAGGCAATGATTTTTTACAAAGAGTGACAATGTGTATGAGTGGTAATTCTGTGTGGTTTGGTAGTAAAGATGACGAGTGGTTGAGCTGCATGTTGAGTGAGGCTTATGTGTGCTCTGATTTTCCTTCCACAGATCATATTAAAGATAAAAAGGTGCGAAACAAAGTTCAACAGTTAGTTCAAAGCTACAAACCTCAGCAAAGTAAAGAATCTCCCATACAAATGAAGATTATTGTCAAGGATGATGTCCCTGTAGCCCAACGTCCCCGAAGGATTTCATTGAAAGAACAACAAGAGGTAGAAATACAAGTTAAAGAATGGTTAGATAAAGGCATCGTTCGGGTAAGTCACTCTGAATATGCTAGTCCCTTAGTACTTGTTCGGAAAAAGGATGGATCCGTGAGAATATGTGTTGATTATAGAAAATTGAACCAGAAGATTTTAAAAGATGAATTTCCTCTTCCCTTAATTGACGACTGCATCGATAAACTATCTGGTGGTAGATATTTTAGTGTGATTGATTTAAAAAATGGATTTTTCCATTTACCTGTAAGTGAGGAGTCCATAAAGTACACTGCTTTTGTAACGCATCACGGCCAATTTGAATTTTTAAGGGCCCCATTTGGACTATCTATTTGTCCAAATTATTTCATGAGGTTTGTGTCTATAGTTTTCAGAGACCTGATATCTTCAGGTAAAGTTATAATATTTATTGATGACATAATAATTCCAGCGGCAAATGAACAAATGGCAGTAACAAGATTGATGGAAGTTCTGGAAGTTGCCGCAGAATATGGACTGCAGATTAATTGGAAGAAAGCTAGCCTGATTACCCCAAAAATTACCTTTCTTGGACATATAATTGAAAACGGAGAAGTACGACCATCATTAGAGAAAACTGAAGCAATCATGAAATTTCCTGAACCACAAACAACAAAACAGGTACATAGTTTTGTTGGATTAGCCTCATATTTTAGAAAGTACATATTTAATTTTGCAATGATAGCAAGTCCATTGACTGACTTATTGAAGAAGGATACCCAATTTGTTTTTGGTGAACGAGAAAGAGAGGCTTTTAATATTTTAAAACAAAAGTTGGCAAGCGGTCCAGTTTTAAAGATTTTCAATTCCAGATTACCCACAGAATTGCATACTGATGCGTCAAGCTTGGCCTATGCAGCTATTCTTATGCAGAGAGATGAAGATGGTAACCTGCATCCAGTTTACTACATGAGTAGAAAGACCAATGAATTCGAGAAGAAGTATTCGAGCTACGAGCTTGAGGCATTAGCTATCATAGAGGGTGTGAAGAAATTTCGACATTATCTATATGGTATAACATTCAAAATAGTTACGGATTGTCAAGCCTTCCAATTAACACTCAGAAAGAAAGACTTAACCACCAGAGTAGCAAGATGGGCACTACTACTTCAGGAATTTGACTTTGTTGTTGAGCATCGCTCAGGAAGCAGAATGCAACATGTGGACGCACTAAGTCGTAATCCATATGTTGGTGTAGTCACGAGAATACAAGATAGTTTGAGGAAAGCACAAGAGCTTGATGACGGTCTCAAAGCCATCTCAATGGTTTTGAAAGATAAATCATATGAAGATTACTTTTTGCAGAACGGCCTCTTGTATAAAGGTGCAGACAAACTTTTAGTAGTACCTAAAAGTATGGAGCTTGCAGTTATCGAAAAGGCTCACTCAAATGGACATTTCTCATCAAAAAGGACGATTGATCTTATAAGCAAAGATTACTACATAAAGGATTTAGAAAGAAAAGTTAAAGATTACATTGTAACTTGTATACCATGCCTGTTGGCCACAACAAAAACAAGGAAAGAAGGATTTCTACATCCCATTGATAAGGGAGATAGACCATTGCATACAGTGCATCTAGATCACATTGGTCCTATGTGTGAAACCAAGAAACAATACAATTATATACTTACGGTTATTGACGCTTTTACCAAATTTGTTTGGCTATTTCCAACGAAGACTGTATCAGCTAATGAAACTATAAACAAGTTATTGATTTATCAGCAGGCATTTGGAAATCCTGTGCGCTTCATCACAGATCGCGGAACAGCTTTTACCAGCAATGAGTTTGCCGAATTCTGTAATGCTGAAGGCATTGAACATGTGAAGATTACCACAGGAGTACCTCGTGGAAATGGACAGGTGGAGCGAGTTCACAGGACAATAATATCAGTACTCACGAAGTTATGTATTGAGAAGCCATCCCTATGGTATAAACACGTCAGCCAGGTTCAGAGAGCTATCAACAGCACGTTTCATAGGAGTATAAACACAACGCCATTTGAGTTATTAACAGGAGTCAAAATGAAGACAGGTAAAGATGCAGAAATATACAATTTAATACAACAGGAAGAAATTGATGAGTTTGCTGACAGTAGAGAACAACTTAGGTTAAAGGCTAAAGAACAGATCCTTAAAATACAAGAAGAGAATAAAAGAAACTACAACAGAAGCAGGAAGGAATGTACTAAATACGATGTTGGAGAATTAGTAGCTATTAAACGCACTCAGTTTGGAGGTGGACTCAAATTGAAGCCAAAGTTCCTAGGTCCCTACAGAATTACAAGAATTAAAGGGAAAGACCGTTATGATGTAGAAAAAGTATACAATGGAGAAGGAGACGGACCTAATAGAACTTCTACCTCTGTAGACAATATGAAGAAATGGCCGATTACAGGAGAATAAAGGTAAATTCTATGTAACAAACTTCATTTTATTTTCTAGTAAAAAAGAGACGTATGCCAGTTATTTTAGTTTAAGTATTGTTTAAAAATAAGTTTAACTGTTTGTCATTGAAGTTGTTAAGTCATGTGTAATACCTAAGATATTTTGTTATATTCTAAGAAGATCCTTTGTTTAGTTTTAAAAAGATTTTTTGTTTAACTTAAGACTTATGTAAACTCAAAATGTTATGTTTATTTTGTAAAGTGTCTGAGGACAGACACTCCGTCAGGATGACCGAATGTGGGATTGAATGTTTCTGAACGATTGAGATGTGTGTAAGATGATGGACGTTTCTAAACGAATGAGTGGGAGTAAGAGAGAATGAATGAATGAGAGTGAGGGATTGGTGGGAGAATTAATATTTCAAGATGGACGAACTAGCAGATGAGACGATGTAACGATTTTCAGTAAAAATAGTAATAAATAGTTTATATTGAAATTCAACGGTTATTATTGAATTGAGCAAGTATTCCACGAACCCTGATCCCCACACTAATATATATTTTTAGAAATAATATTACGGCGAGCCGTTTTTTCACGACTTATCACCGGTGTTGCCCTCCCAAACCCGGTCAAAAAATACTCCATAAAAATCTTCTACATCAATCTCAAATCAACAATACAATAATCAAAATCAGTGAAATACGACAAGAAAAATAACTGTGCTGTTTTTTATCGATTTTAAAGTAACCAAATGCTGTATAAGCTAGGCATTGCAAGCATTTGCACAGGCACACACTATTCCTTCACTTTCATAGCCCGATGTCGACAATCCGACACTACCGGAGATAGATCAAGCGCAGGACCGACATTAGCATGAAAGAGACATTGTTTCGCAGAATTAACGCTGTATATTTTTTCCTATTTTTATTTTTGTCAAACTTTAAAAAACCCGCCATATGACCAACAATTCCCGTTGCCCTTAGTGTTCCGCAACGCATCAGGCGTCCTACGCAACGCGTCATCAGCGGGCGAGTACGCGCGGCGACGCCTGCGCTGCCTGGCCGGCCTCACCGAGGCGCTGCTGCATGCCGTCCGCGCCGCCCTGCAGGCCAACGCCATCGGCACCAAGATCGTCGAGAACTGCGTCTGCGTGCTCCGGAACCTCTCCTACAGGTAACCATGACGACGGGACTCCTCCACAACAACAGTCGCCACCCACCAGACATTAACAATGAATTACCCACCAGTCGGAGGATGGAAAGATAGCGAAGATGCCATGAGGAAGGTAGGTCAGGCGCCTTCTTGTAGGTCAATGTAAAGTACGGTACGCTAATTTTAATTCTTGTATACAGGGTTACTTGTAAGTAGACCGCATCCTTTCATGAGGTAAAAAACACACAAAAATCCACAAAAACGAGACTTTTGACTAATAATAAAAATTTATACGTGTACCTAGACGACTGATCTTGAAATTCGCTTATCTTGAAACGGGTCAACTTTTGCCCAGTGTATCCCAGGGTCAAATTTGTCCGTATTGACCTATACTATCATCTCATGAAAGGATGCGGTCTACTTACCAGTAACCCTGTATAATAAAGAATATATTAACTCTATATCTATCTATAACAACTGTCTGGTCGGAGGATCTTCCCTTTGCTTTGGGTATGAAAAGCTTTTAGGTACCCTGTTCTTCATATCATCTGGTTGGAGATCCTCGTGCAGTTGTCAGGAGTTACACCGGGATGGTTTAAGCCAGAAGATTTCACGTCTATTATATATTATTCTGCATTTTTTCACGTGAAAGTTTCACATGTAAAAACGCAGAATATAAGTAAGCAAAGGAAATATAAAATAAACCTGAATTAAAACCGATTAAAATTTTGCTTTCATGAAAAAAAATTGAAATTCCTTTTTTTGCTTTTATGAAAGTTAATTTGTTTCCGCAGATGTCAAGAGATCGAAGACCCGCTATACGACACACGAGCGCCTCCCACACAGTCATCCGGACAGGCGAGGATACAAGCCAGTGCTTCTAAAGGTAACAATACATTTCAGCTATATTTAATTTCTCCTACTACTCTTAGGTCATATAGTTGTCACACAAGGAAAGTTCACAATAATTGTTGTAATAACACTATATCTTAACCTTTCCAATCTTTAGACATAGTCTAGTTAAGAACACATTACACAATGTTTTTAACCCCCTTATTTACTCCTAAATTTTTTAGGCGAGAATCTGGGCTGCTTTGGCGGCAGTAAAAAGAAGAAGGAAGGTTCATCATCATCGAACTCGACGAGCCCGCTCGGCAAGAGCGAGCCTGACACGCAGCCGCTCGGCGACACCAACACCACACAGCTCGGCTACTCCGTACCTAAAGGCACTGAGATGCTCTGGTCTCCTGAGGTGAGGATATTGAAGGAATCTGGTCAGCCCTCAGGCTTCGCACTTTCATGGTGTAGGTAGGAGGTGTCTAAGCCCATGAGTCAATCGTACTTCAATATAAAAATAATGTCTACAGCACTGTTCATCAGCGAATAGCGGACTCTGCAAGATTCAAACATTTATGTGGTTATCAGACTTGATACTAACTCCTAGATACTAAGGAAAATCACACTTAAAAGTTTTTATTTCCAACTAGCTGATCCCGCGAACTTCGTATCGTTCAAACCTTCCCTGGACCTCTACAAACATTTTAAAACCAAAATCAGCTCAATCGGCCCAGCCGTTCTCGAGTTTTAATCAGACTAACGAACAACAATTTATTTTTATTAATAAAGAAGATAAGCCTATGCAGACTCACAAAATGGAGTTCTTCGTAGTAGAACTGGCAAGAAATTCCTAGGTCAATCTTACAGTTCCCCTTTATCATATACATCAATCTATCCTTATTAATTTTCACAGGTTTGGTTATATTTTTAACTTTTTGTTACACCGTATATGTTCTCCACAGGTGGTACCCCTATACATGGCTTTACTGCAGACCTGTTCCAACCCTGAAACGTTGGAGGCGGCAGCAGGAGCCCTGCAGAACCTCGCCGCTTGCTACTGGCAGCCCTCCATCGATATACGTGCCGCCGTCAGGAAAGAGAAAGGTTTGTAGACCTTATTTATATGCTAATAGGGTTCAAAGTCTATTGAGTCCTTGCAAAACAAAGAAGTACTAAGTTCTATTTTGTTAGGAAATACATGCATGCTGAATTATATGTAAGTATAGATAGTTCAACTCAGATTTGCGCGCGGACCTATGTGTGCGTCGGCTTGTAAATATACAACTTTCATTCGTGTGACTGACGTCGTCCGAGCATGACGTATCCTTATCGCTTTTTCTTATGGGTACAGTCGTTTACGAAAATACTAGTTATTCAAGGAGAAATTATTAAGGAGTCAGGTAAAGCGTTTCAAAATATGAAACAACATTCAAAGCTTTTTATTATTAAATATAGTTTTTCATTATTTTCTCATACGTCTTTTCAAATTGACATTGACAGTATCTAAGAAATAAATAAGATGAAATATCTAAGATGAATTAAATAATCCTTACATATTTTCTAGCTCGGGGTACGCGGACAATAAATAAAAGTGTGGACTAAGTATGTAAAAAGAGGTATAATCTAGTATAATAATGTAAACAAAATGTGTGCGGAATTTAAAAAAAATATATTGCTTCGCATAATGTCGACCAAAATAAGACGGAAATAATTAAACTCATAAATGAACGTTTAAGACAAATTGATGAAGGGATGTGGGGTAATACTTGTAGACATTAGAAAATAAAAAAAAGCTTGTAAAAAGAAGAATACTCTATTTTCACATGAAGTCAGAATTTATAATTCACCTTGGAGAGTAGCGAATCCGAAAATTAATCATTTGATTTTTCAAGTAGCGATTCATAATCATTATAAATAAATAAACATTAAATTACGTAATAACTGTTTTTCTTTAAACACCCGTATACAACCCCTAAATAACTGTATTGTACCCGACTGTACCTCTTGTCACGCACACAAAGTCACTGTATATGTACAAGGGTTACCCACACATAAGGCCGCGCGCACGACTGAGTTGAACTTACTATACCTTGTTGGTTGGATGTTAGAGTCCAAAGTATATTGTTATGTATTTAATATTCATTTATTTACTAGCATATAAATAACATTATTAAATAATTATAAATTACATTAAAAATAATAAAAAAACTGGTGATCGCCAAAACAGGGTCCAAGCTACCGGTGGTTAGTCTCAGAGACAGAAATCTTCAAAGTTACGGTTGGGTCGTATTTTTTTTATTTTTGTAATGGGTGGTGATAAGATTTTTTATGACATGTGCTAAATTTGTACCTTATTTACAACACGCTTAGATCCAATTTTAGTTTGATTTTTTTTGTGTTACGTGGTCTTTACATTCATAAACTCATAAACACAACTGTTCTTCTGCTTAACATACCAAAAAATCTTCGCTTACTCTAACTAAACTTTCCGTAGTTGCGATAGTTACCCCAAACCGTCCACCAGACAGTGAACACCGGTAACATACCCAGAATTTCCAGGTTTACCCATCCTGGTGGAACTTCTGCGAATGGAGGTGGATCGCGTGGTGTGTGCCGTGGCCACTGCCTTGAGGAATCTGGCCATTGACCAGAGGAATAAGGAGCTGATTGGAAAGTATGCCATGAGGGATCTGGTGCAGAAGCTGCCCAGTGGAAACCATCAGCATGACCAGGTTGGTGCTAAGGTATGGTGGTAGAAATTGATATAATAGCATAGTTGATCAGATTCATTTGGTGTCTGGTCTTTGGTGTTTTTATAGAGCAGATTTGTTTTTAAATTGACGAGAGATACGATAAAAGCTCATTTATTATTGGCCGTCTTACACCAGGCTTTATCTTATGAATCGTTATTGGAAGACAGTTGATATTCTGTCAGATGATGTATTATTGTTGCTGCTACAAGGTTCTCTTACAACAATCTCGATTTTTTTAGTGTTTCATAAATAATTTGGAACCTTCGGTACTCCACTCCGACTCTCATTTGGCTAATATTTATTTAATTAAATATTCAACCTATTAATTGATTATCCAGGGCACATCAGACGACACAATAGCAGCAGTGCTGGCGACGTTGAACGAGGTGATCAAGAAGAGCGGCGAGTTCTCCCGCTCGTTGCTGGAGGCGGGCGGCGTGGAGCGTCTGCTCAACCTCACCAAGCAGCGCCATCGACACACGCCCAGGGTGCTCAAGTTTGCAGGTCTGTCTTACACCACCAGCACCTATGTCTTCTAAAACTTGACGTGCAGACCTTGAGCTATTACACACTTAAAACATATGACATAAAGGGACAAAATATGCGTCACAATCACGCAAAATAGCCCTCGGCCGCGGTCAGCGTAACGACTCTATACGAAACAGTGCAGGAAAGTAAAGGTCTGCCCATCCTCTCTTCACCGATTCTTAAATTTTTTTCCCATCAATTTGATAATAAATCAAAGTGATATGATTTGATCAGTGTTTGCGATATGTGTGTTTACACGTTCAGGGCAGGCCGCCATTTCTTTCGGGGTTTAACGTTTGCGTAGCTTACTAATGATATTATATAACAATATCTGATCCTGATCATAAAAGACCGTCTCATAGTTTCATGAAAAAATCGTTAAGTGTTCTAACAAGCAATATAAGGTATAGTCAAAATCAAAATCAAATTGTTTTTATTTCAATTAGGCCTTTGCAGGCTCTTATGAAACGTCAAATTAATTGTATTGTAGTATCTAGATACATCATACCTACCTCAAACGTACCGTATCTTCATCACCAAAATCCCCACTGTGCAGGTCAAGTGCTGATGACGATGTGGTCCCACGCGGAGCTGCGCGAGGTGTACCGCAAGCACGGCTGGCGCGAGGCCGACTTCCTGACGCCCGCCCGCGCCGCCCAGCCCCGACAGCCTTCTACTGCTAGCGGTATGTAGATATAGATATCACTGGTTTAGGTGGAAAAATGGAGTAGTCATATTTTACTCCATTTGAGTTGGCACTTACAAGAAATAAGAGATTTTAATTTTTGGTAAGTGTCAAATGGAGTGTGGTTTCTTATCGTCCTTAAGAAATCCAGAAATAAAGACAAGTATAACTTAAAAAAATCATAACCGCTTGTCTTCACTTGACATTGCTCAGTAATACATGGACCGTCACGAAAGCAAAAAAAAACTTGACATGCTAATTGCTAGTATCAATGAATACACAATTTGGAAAAGTCCATTTATTTAGAAAATAAAATGGATAAAAGAAAACAGTTCGGATGATCGAATCTATTACCCTTACAAGCCACACTAAGTTGGTCTTACTTTGTAAAAATCTGAAATAGATTTCTTCTTGATGCTGCAGTGTACTATTTGTTTCTAGTGCAAAAAAAACATATAATTTAAACAAACATTAAGTAAATGTAAATGTGTACAAAATTATCGGTCTCTCCAAATTAAATTGTAAATACTGAAATTGTTTATTTGTCTATATGTGTATCATTCTCACTCATAACGCTATGTGAATCTCACGCTAACATTGCTTAGGCTACACTATGGGGCTTTCTAAACCGGGTTTAGTATAAAAAATAGGAAACTTGTATATATGCTTTCAAATAAGCTTGAATATATGGATGACTTTTGCTCCAAGAACAAAAAAATATTTTGAATATATGTAATGAAAAAGTACATCTAAATTCTGGCCTTTCTTATGGTTATGGTAAGCTAGAAATATGGATATAATATTCCTATCCTCGTTAAGGCTTACTAAAATCGCCTATCGATTTAAAAAAATATTTGCAACTTTCAAGAAAGCCCTATAGTTTAGTCTAAATAATAAAATCTAATAGCCACAACTAATAGTGAACTAATAGTCACGTACTAAATGTTATACATACTCGTTTCATGTGTTCACGCTTCAATAACTAGCAAAATAGGTGTAATTATGTCGCGTTGTTGCGGTACATATTTAGTAATTTTAGTAATAGCGTGACGTGGACTGCAATTTTTTACATCTGTACAAATTGTTTAATAAATTAGCCAATAAAAATAAAATTAATTTAAATGTTAAGAATGTAATAAACCCTTAAAATTAAATTCAAAGAATTATAAAGTGTAAAATCCTCGGTGATAGTCCCTAGTTAATTAAATCAATTATTTATACAAGGTGTTGATTTGCATTTGTGCCATACTTCAGGAGGAGGACATAAAATACGTAAATAATCGATTGGAATTACAGTAGACGGGAAATAGCTAATATGCACTGCTTTTTTTGTCATTGTAAAGTCGTAGTATTTCAGAAGTAATCCAATTTTATGAATGAAATTTATGAATAATCATTGCGTATGCTTTGTGTTTGCGTTTGTGTGAGGGCGCAGCACGGTTTTAAGGCAAGTAACAAACGCGCCAAGTTTAAATACGGCTAGGTGACATTGACGGAATTCCGAAAAAAAAAAAAAAAAAATTACGTACCAATTTTTTTGTTGATTTGGGTCGAGAATCATTAGCATAATTACGTCCTTGAATATGGCACGGATGCAAATCAACAGCTTGTATTTTATGAAGTTTGAAATAAATAGATGAAAAATTAAATCGCACATCGGACTTAATTCAATATAGACAATCCGATTAAAAAAAAATATTTTAAAAAACTTATATTTCTTCGCGTTTTTTCTGTTGAAAACAAAGGTAAAATCTGCCTATACACATATAAAAAAAAATACAAATAAATAGTTTAAATAAAAAAATTATAAAATGAAATTAAATGAATGATACTTTCTAAAACTAGCTAAAGTAGTAACTCCTCGCAAAAATAACCATTGTTATGATTTCAAAAATGAATTTTGAAATATATAAAACAAAACCAATATAAAACAAAACCAATGTTAGCGTCGATTCACACTGTAAAGTCGTATGATACGGGCGCGTAGGTCAGGGCACGCCGAGCGCGGGCGCGGGGGCTCCGCACTCGCCCAGCAACGCCAACAGCACGCTCAGCCGCCCCATGGCCAGCACCGGCGGCACGCGCTACGAGGACCGCACCATTCGCAGGCATCGGGAGGTAAACGCTTACGATCATTTTATACTAGCGCAGAATCCAAACGCATCGGAGCGTCGTTCCAAAACTGAACATAACAAATTCAACCTTAACTCCTCAGCGTAATGCACATATTTATTCTGAGATTTTAAAAGTCGCGCGTATTCCTCGTAATTTGCTCGTCTGCGCGTCAACAACGATGATTGGTGCGCCCGCATTCGTGTGGCTTCGCTTTAATCGTAAAGAATTCGACACTTCGATGCGCTTCGATTCTGCTCTAGTAGAGATTGACCCTTACATATTGCACTTTATTTTATAATTACAGCCTCGTTATACAGTGAAAACCTCGGGCAATTTGATCTAAGTTTTATTGCATTTCTATACTCCATTTGAGTAGGCTCTTAGGGTGCGTCTACACGGTGCATGTGCATATTGAGCCACATGCGAGCACACTCGAGCATGTACCAAAGCAAAATACCCACCCGCGTGCTCTGTTACGTGCGCGCGGGTCACTTAACGCGCGTGTTAACTCGCTCCAGCTACATGCACCGTGTAGACGCACCCTTAACTAAAGCTTAACAACCTTATCACTTACGAGGTTTTCACTCAACGGCATCGATATGGCTTTGCTTGTAGACCTGTTCATTATTTTTTTGGAGACTGATCTTGGTTATGACATAAAAAGAACCTACGATATAAAAAAAAGTTTAATTGTTAATGCCCTAAAATCATGTTTTAATTTTTATTCTATTCAACAAGTCTTGAGCCCAAAAACACATCTGTGCGCTGTACTTATTGTAAGTTGAAAACTTGAAAGGTGTGTTTGATGAACTATCATGCTATTGAAATAGAAAATACAGAATGTATATTTGAGCATAACAATGATGTGTACACCACTTAAATATTTTGCACATACCACTGCTTTTTATACACTGTTGATATAAGCACTATGCTTTATTTTCAGGCACTGAATTTACACTACAAATTATACTGTGTGTTTCATACACTGGTTTGTGTTTTCATGTCTGTTGCACAGAATTTAATTAATACAAGCTTTATAGCACTGACAAAATTAATATCATGTAACTATCATCACCTCAAAATCTTTACAATAGGTTTGCTAATGTAAAAATATTCTTAGGTTTGTCCCACGACACAAAAGCTTTTTGTGTGTTTATTTTCAAAGTGTCAATATTAACTTGACATTGACATAAAATTATTATCAGTGTGTTACTGATTGCAATTTAGGTGTACTATATCAAAATTAACGCCATAAATTACTTGTGACATATCAATATTCCCAACAATTTCGTATTTCTGTCTCCTTTCACTGACGGAGTTCAGTTTCGTCCCTTTTCTTCAAGTTTAACTACAAAGAAAGGGATAACCAATTACTATAATAGTGACATTTTCTCTAAATAATTATAAATGTATATTTCTGATTATTATTATTGTTGCTTCTTTATTTAAATTTCTTATAAATGTCCACAGAACGATGATATACCAGCGATGGAGGTGAACAACTACCACGACGGTCTCGGCATGGGCAACCCGAACGGGAGGCCGATGAACCTCCAAGGTGTGCAAGCGCAAATGCCCATGCCGCCCAGCAGTCGTTAGCGAGACGGTGTGATCACGCCACGGTGAATTGTAACGTAGTACTGGTGGTATGCTGCCCTTTTTTATCGTAACTTTACTATATAAAAAAATTAAAGTGATAACTTCTTTTTTTTTTGGAAGTCGGTTAGAATGATTTGATTGCAGAGACGAAATTGGTACGTCATAATTTTAAAAACCTTTGATTGATAGTCATATTGTGATCAAGAACTTACAAAATGGGATTAAAAAGTGGTTGATTACAATATTATAAGCCAAAAAGTGTGATAGAAAAGGACAGCAGTACAAAACCAGTATTACATTAATTTAAATCGCCAAGAGAAAATCAACTTGATAGAAAAGTTTCAATCAATGAAATCAAGGATCAAGATTGTCTGTGCTGCGTTCACACTTGAAAATGACGAAAGGATATTATGAGAATACCTTGAAGATATGTACTTGTGTACTAAAACGAGCGTGAACACAGCACAATGTCTTATACATAATGATTTTGTATATCTTATCTGTCTACCGTGCTTAGGTAGATTGACGTCGTGAGAATTTTCACATGGCAATATTATTTAATATTTTTTTATGCTGGCAAGTTTTGGTTGTGTAACGTTTTTGTATTTAAGGAATAAAAAACAGTATTATCGTTGTTGTGACAAGAAAGTTGTTTTTTATAATATCCGATTTTTTTTCGGTGAAATTCTCACGGTGTCAATAGAGTACTGAAATTTTTGTATTTATTATGGTATGAGAGGTAACATGCACAAGCATTTATGTTAAATAATCATTTAAATGTAGTGGTCGCTCGTTTGATGTGGTATACGCTGTTTCAACGTTCATTTTGTACAGTCATCGACAAAGTCAAGTCTATCAAACATTATTACGATTATGTTTTCAGCATTTTTTATTTAATTTTTCAGACTTGACAGAGTAAATGGCATATAGATCCATCTTCTACTTGAAATTTGTATGAAAAAAGTTGTCTTTATACACTCTACTGCCTGTAAATCGACTGCCAAGTACATGTAAGAAGAAAACTGTAATACCAAGTTGATTATTGTAAAGCATATTACAGTTGTCTTTTTTCGGTTCTTCCTCCTCTAAACTTTTTGTGATTGACTGTACATCAAACATTAATTAGCCTCGAGGCCTAAAGTTTAATCATCGCATTCGGATGTACGTTTTATACAATTATATTATTGCCATTATGATTTGTAAAGATATCATGTCAATTCCCTATGTAAATAGTTGTGCCATTTCTGTATTTATAATAATATAAATCTTAAAAGGGTTTTTCTGTAGGTGTGTTGTGTATTTTCTATTTAAAAGTTGAGGCTCACCGTCATTGGAATCGATTTGTTTTGTTGAACAATACATTTAGTGTTTTTGTAGAATATTCCGGAATTATTATATTGACCGAGTTACACTCTCCTATTAGAAAAAAACTAGGAAATGTAGTTTTACTGATAGGAAAAAATCAATCACTCGATTATTTTCCTCGGTTTTAAAATCGATTGTGGCAGCTTACAACTGAGTATTCTAAACATGAAATTGAACAACAAAACAAATCCAACATGATCTATACTAATATAACCATTTATACCTAAAGACGTCAACAACGTTTTACATTGATAAAAATACATTTCAAATATTCGGGATTTGAACATAATTGTTATTATTTATGATGATTAGTTTAGATACGCTCGGAATCGGTAATTTTTCTAATTAAAGGTTTCGCAGTAAGGTCTTATAGTATTTAATGGTAATTATAGAAGTTTTGTAATATTTTGTATCCATTCCAAACCTACGGTAATGTAATATAGACGTCTATTGTCCTCTATGGTAAGTAATATCCGTCTTATATAATAGCGTTAAGATGCGTATTCTTGGGGCGTTCGCGTTTTATTTGTATATGTTTTTTTTATTATTGTGCAATGGGCTAAAAGTGACATCTTTGTTATTGACATATTGGCGAAAATATTGACAGTTCTGTGGTTCATTTAAATCGAAATGAAAAGTAGTGTTGTGAAAGGATTTATCGATGACTTTTGTCTGCTGTTGTAAATGTTTCTATTGCAGTCTAGACCGATAGGTACTAATATGTATCTGGCAACACAGTAAATTTAATCGATATCGATAAATCGCCACTACTTTTCAGAGGTGATTTCACTTACTTCGTTATAATATAGGCTCGAAGTGTCTTCATAGATGTCGCTCTCAGTTCACAAGTATACAACAGTTTTACTGATTACAAAGTTACAATCATTTGTAGATAATAATTACGTTGCATTCCTTTAAGCATGACAGTTATACAAAGGGGACCGCTATTAAATACCCTCGTAATTTGCAAACCAATACCAAGAAAATATTTATGTAATTATAGACTTTATTCCTAAAGTACTTATGGCAGTTATCGCGTGACAGCTCACGGTCTAAGCGAATATACCCATGACCACGAAAATTGTGAACGACGACAGCTTTAAAACATTAATATTTCGGTTCGTTTCCCTCCGTTTTTTATTTTAATTGTTAGTGTAACTATTTATTTTACATTACTTTGTAAGATTATATATTTTGTAGGTATAATAAATAAGGGTTTTGTGAGAAAGCTAAATGTTTTTTTGGGAATATATTTTATGCACAATAATGCATTTTGATACGTCCGCAGCAGGATAATGTTGACTGACTAACCTGGTACAAAAGTAACCTCACCCAGTGCATTAGAATGTTTTAAGTACCCACTTTACGTATGTAAGTTTTTGTATGATATTTTTTATTATAAAATGTAAGCAAATGTACAAGAATGTTTTCATTACAATATGCTTGCCACGGCGTCGTCGCTTCTATGAAGCGAACATCTTTAATATAATTTCCGCATAAAAAGCTTACTTTGATTGTGTTCGAGTTTGACTAGATGTAAGTATATTATTTACGCAACATTTTATAATTTTATTTATCGTGTCTTTAGACGGCAAATTAGTAAATTGTAGGCATTATTAGATATATTGTTTATATTATATATCTATTAATATTAATGTCTATATTAAATTTTACAGGAATCATCCTTAATTAGTCTTTGTATAGTTGTATGAATTTTACTGTATGAGCTGTCTTGTATCGTTTATGTACTTCCACTTCACAGAAAAAGATCTCTAGATGTTTCCAAATTTTATTTTTAAGACGTATAGTTTCACCATTATGTCGAGCGTCTTAGCGCTTATGTTTACTGAGCGCGTGACGTCAGCAACGCATCAGTACAGCCTTGAACAGTGACGTCACTTAAATACAGATTATAAAATCAGAACTGATGAGTTGATGACGTAACGAGTCAGCAAACGGCGAGTCTTAGTGTTAAACCACAAGTAAAGTATATTAACGTCTATGGCCAACCATAGTTTATAGTTGTTGGAACAGTAATACTCGATTATTTATATTTTATTTAAAATTTTATATTGAGAAAAATAATTAATATTTAACGAGATCGTCTGCGTTTGTCGTTGCGACAGTTTAGTAGTTAAATATAATGATAGTTTGTCTTATGTCCGTTGTATGTAGATTAATAGAACATTATTGTCTTACATAAAGATACCTTATCATTAAACAAATTATATTATCAAAGAGAATTAAATGAATGATTTTTTTTATTTTTTTGGTTTTCTTTTTTTTTTCCTTATTTTCCTTTATTTTTATTTTTGTAGTTATTCAAATGTTATGGCCTATGGAGTGCGTCAGATTGCTTTGCACATCATATTGTTACAAGTAGACTCTGTTTATTAAGATGGACTTTATTGCTAAGCGCGTAGAGTATGGATTTGTGTATCACTGTACGAGACTTTGTAACGGAATTAAAACATTTTGTAAACATTTACAACAGGATTTACAGCTGTTAGCGTATAGTTTTCAGCCATGGCTTCCATCTTTGTTTTGTTATCACTGTAGTTAACTCACAATTTTCTAGTTAAATTAGAATATTTTTACCGAGTGAAGATAACTGGGTAACTAGGTCAGTTAGCAAATAAATGTAGTAAAAATATTTTTTTCAACTGTTACTTTTAATGATTCTGTCGAAATATATTTTGTTTGAAACCGACGAATTACAGTTACGAAGTGGATTAAAAAAAAGTTAAACTTCGTCTGGTTGGTCCTTCAAGACTAAAGCGGGCTGTTCACGAATCGTAATTTTAGTTCTAAAATCCATGAATAGCAAATTCCTATTGTCTATGGACGGCCAGACAGAAAGTGAAGGCTTTTGATATTGTTAAGAGAAGTCTCCTACCTGTATGAATGCTCACGTTTTATATTTATCAGTAGTAACATTAACGTATTGAAAAAAAAACAGTTATTGAATTGAATTTATAGGTGTGATAGACGCATAAACGAAATTGTAATGAATTATCGTAAGTTGCATTTTAGGTGCGTGCACGGTTATCGGTGATAAAGTAATAAAAAATGTCTTTTTTTACTTAATGTATTTAATAAACACTAATTGTTAATAATGTGGGTGTTCTGCGGAGATCGCGGTGTCACGGTATTCCACAACAGTATTATTCAATAATCTCATGTACCAATGTTGCTAATACACTTACATACATTTAAATAATTGTACGAGTTTTATTTCTATACCTGACAACACCATAACAATAAAATATATTTATATTTTTTATTATGCGGAGGTAACCCTCTGTAGGTAGGTTGCATAGACTTACTAAAAGTGGATGATACAATGACTTGCGGGAAATTCGATTTCTTTATAGAAGAATTTATCAGTTGGTAAAATAAGCATTTGACCGATTTATAGTTATCGGCACGGATATTGAGCTCTCGGCGGAAGAGTGGGGATCGCTTTGCGCACTGTACACATAAGGCAATAAACCAATAAATCGCTTCTGCGCAGGTGAAGGTCAGGGCTCAATATCTGTGCCGATAACTATAACTGTTACTGTTACAGCCTTTTTTATCGTCCCACTGCTGGGCACAGGCCTCCTCTCACACGGATAACTATATTAAGTTTATTTGTTTCATCTGAATCATTGTGTTTTTAAGTGACCACTAGTCAGTGCGACTAGTGGTCACTCACTACCGAAGGCAAGGGCCATTTGGATCAGTCTGTTTTCAAAGGCTCGCGCCGTGCGGAAAAAACACTGCGGTGGTAAAAGTCAGGCCCGCATTTTACCACACTCAGGCGGTGAATCTTCAAGTTCTCTATGCTTGAATGGGCATCATTTATTTCAGTGGTTACCACTTTCTACATGCCACGGAAGAACTCAAACTTTATAATAGGAACAGTAACAGTAAGTATTTAAGTTATGTTAATTAACATTTTATGGAGACTAGGTACTGAAATAATCACACGGCTACTGTTTTTCCACTCCTGCTATTACAACAAACGCCGCCTAAAACTCAGCGGTTTCCAAACAGCTAATTTAAAACAATTTTCATTAATAAATAACTTTAATTAACTTAAAGGTTAGAAGCATAAAATTAATCATACAATCCACTCTATTATACCTGTTCTTAGATTAATGAGATACAAATCATTCACGTGATTGGTTTTCAAGATATTGCGGAATGAGAGATAGCAACTTATAATTTACCGTGTTATTAATGAAGTAAGCAATAATTCTGAATTGCGATTAAGTACGCGTACAAAATGTTTAGATTTATATGCGAGTAATTACGTTACTCAGTTAGTAACTACTTATATGATTTTCGCGAGTTTAGATAATCTATCGTAGGTACCAGGATGAACCGAAGATACTTAGGTATTAAAATAAGGTCTATGTACGGTTAGGTACAATTTGCTAATTGTAGAATGGTTGATGGTTGCAGCGAAGTTGGTTGAGTGCAAAGAGAAGAAATCACTGAAGTTAGTTTATTACGTAAATATAAAAATACAAAGTTTATAGTTGGCGACTCCTTACTCTGTCGTTGCTAAAATTGCACTAATTTATGTTTAATAAACAGTTATAATTATTGTTATGAAATAAAAGAACGTGACGCATTTGCTGCATCAGCAAACGCATGACGTGCATGTAGGTACAGTTGAAGACTGTACAGTCTAGTCATATAATGAGTAAAATGGGATAACGAAGTGGTTCTTAGTTATTGTTCAAAGAAAAAAATATTTACATCCCACTTATGCGAGGATTCGACATAAATCCCATAACGTGATCAAGCAAGCTCGTAAACAGTGATCTAAGCATATTTAACTTTCGATTAAAATATAAACACTTTTAATTTATCGCTAATGAATTAATTCTTCGGCTCGACTCGTATCACGACTATAATTTACCTATTGCTTTAAAAACATGTAAACAAAATACTGCCTAATAATATTGGTAATCCTGCGTATTACCACCATGTTCTCGAGCTGTTTTTACCTATTAACCTCGCAATTTTCAGTAAACAAACAATGAACATATCTTGGAGTAAACAACTGAAGCACGTAGGATGAAGTAAAGCCGAATTTACATTATGACACTACTGTCATGCATGTTGAAATAAATTTCACGAAACTACCTCGTGTTCATAAGTTTTGAGACAAACTTTTTACTTATAAAAATAAAATAAAAATTACTGGCTGCTGTATATTTCTTTTTTCTAATTTTGAATTTGGAATGTTAACTTTTAATATCTATGATTTCGGATTATTTTATTTAAATTTTCTCGTAATGGAGGGAACAAAAGAATTACGTGCGACCGTCATTTCACTATTTAAGGTGGGAAGAAAACCTATGGACATTTTCCGAGAACTGAAAAGTTTTGGTGTGAGCCGTAACTTCGTGTATTACACTATTAAACGATACAAGGAGACAAGTTCTTTACAAGATCGGCAAAGAAGTGGTCGTCCACGCTCTGTGAGGACGCCTGCGAACATTAAAATCATCCGAGAGCGACTTCGCCGAAATCCATGTCGCACTCAGAAGAAACTCGCTCTGCAGACCAATATTTCGCGCGTTTCAGTCAACAGAATACTGAAATATGATCTCAAGGTTAAGGCGTATAGCCGTAGGAAAGTACACTTTTTAAACGATCGCCTTCGTCAATTGCGACGCGAACGTTGTCCAATACTGCTTAGGAGACACGATGCGAGGAAGATACTCTTCACCGACGAGAAAATCTTTACTGTCGAAGAAAAGTTCAACCGACGAAACAATAAAGTGTATGCCAAAAGTAGCAAGGATGTCCCAGCTTCAGCACGGAATGTCTCGCGTACTCATCATCCGGCTAGTGTCATGGTATGGTGGGGAGTTTCGTACGAAGGTGTGACTTTTTTTTTTTTTTTTTTTTTCCGACGTTAAAAACCATCAAATGACCCCTCCCGCTGTGGGTTAGCAGCGGTGAGGGAGTGTCAGACTCTTACTGACTAAAAACCGTCGTGTTCCGTCATAGGCCTTTTATGTACCGGGGCCGCGGTATCTCTTTCGAACAACCCGCAGCCCACGAAGGTGTGACTCAGCTTCATTTCTGCCAACAAGGCGTCAAGGTGAAAGCCAAAAATTATCAAAGTGACATTCTAGAGACTGTTGTGAAACCCCTGTCTAATACCCTATTCCATAACAAGTATTGGGTTTTCCAGCAAGACTCGGCGCCATCCCATAAGGCTAAAACCACTCAAGCTTGGCTGAAGGAAAATGTGCCGGCCTTCATTGCGGCAAATGAATGGCCCTCCTCCAGCCCCGACCTCAACCCGCTGGATTATTCTCTATGGACCGAATTAGAGCTCAGAGCCTGCCGAAAGTCCCACCCAAACTTGGAGTCACTTAAGCGAGCTCTTGTCCGAGAAGCGAAGCGAATTCCTCTGGAAAAGATTCGTGCCGCCATTGATGACTGGCCAAATCGTCTAAGGGCATGTATTAAAAACAGGGGTGGTCATTTTGAATAATAATTATATTTAATTTTTACTTACTATTTACTCAATGTTTACTATTGTTTTTATAAATATAAGTTTATTATTTAAAAAGATATGCAACTTTTATTTTGTCTCAAAACTTATGAACACACGAGGTAGTTGCAGTACTCGTGAAATTAGTTTTGTGAAAATAATAGTGTCGTAAAATCAACAGTATCACCACAGATTATATAATCTAACGCCATGGCTCTGTCACCATCGAACCTTCAGTTTGCGATGCAAAACGTTGTGGTGCAGATGTTAATATATAAAATTAAGAAAAGGTTATCTCGAAAGAAAAGACGTTGGTGGATTCGAGGATGGATAGGAAGGAAGCATTTGGGTGCAACGCATTTAATTTCTGAATTAGCAGATGAAGATGCCGTCTGCCCTGTGTAGATGCTTTCGCGACACTAGTTTCGTGTCGCGTTTTCATTGTGAAATCAGTTGCACGACATTAGTTTTACAAAAAATATGCGCATGGCACGAAATTAATATAGTGTCGCGAAATAAATGCATGCATTATGAAACTTCAAATTTACACGTGAAATTATTGATAAAATTAATGTCATAAAACTAATTTCGTGCCACTACTTTCGTAATGTAAATTCGGCTTTAAGGTCACTCACGGGTCAAATGAACCTTTTTTCGTAACATATTCAGGTAATGAAGCAATTTTTTATGATTTACAATTCAAATAAAAATTAATATGTAGCTACAAATTTGCTTCAAGAGGACAAAATCGCAACCAATATCATGTAAGTAAGTATTTAATCTATTTATTAGCGTAAATATATTTGTAACTAAAGCAACGACAGCATACATTAACATATTCAACCGGTATTAACCCCTCACGGGTTGTGACGGCTAATTTATACGTAAACACATTACTTTACCCTTAAATCACTTCAATACATGAGATTACCGTTCTAAATACTAGTTAAGTTCATTAAAACGAATTAACGATCAGTATAGTTTCTAAACGTACACATTTAACATGGTAAACGTGTTGTTGAATCGTGCGTCGGTCGGGAATAATTTTATAATCATATGCCTTAGATTCTAAAGGGCCCTGTTTATATCTAGTATTGAAAGTTAGCTAAGGTACTCTGCACGTTGAGATTGCCCTATTTCTGAATCAGCATTAAAGCTTTCGGTTTTTAAACGCACTTTCCCGCGTTGAAGTTAATATTAAATTATTTGTTTGTGTATTTACAAATTTTAATGATACATCTATCTATGGGATGGAATAAGCGGCTATTGTCTGTTAGAAAGACGATTTCCATCTTGTCGGTTTCAGGAGTTTTAATTAAAGGTTTACTGTTATCTACTTACTCTTAGTACATTATAATTTTGACCGCTGCCTGTGTCTGTCTGTGGCACCATAGCTCAATAGACGAACCGATTTGGATGCAATTTTTTTTAAGTTGAAACGTGACTTGTGAACGTTGTTTTTTACCTGTACCATGTTATAGGAGCTTAAATTGGTTGTCTAACAACTATATTGAGAGCTTAAGTTATGAATGTTATGATTGTATATAAGTATCAGGTATTAAGTTTATAGTGTACCTACCTACCTAATCTAGATTGTGAAATACTCGACTAGCGGAATATTTGGCCTGTAATGTTAGGTGTGATTTATTTTAATGTGCCGTTTACTTGCAGTTATAAATTATTCTCACTACATACCCATTTGATCTTTGGATAACTCCTTACTTAGATATGTAGATATACTGGATTAAGTTAACCCTAATGAATAAATAAACGAATTAGGTATAAGGTATCGGTTTATAGGTACTCATCAATTGGTGTTGGCATGAAACGTTTAACCGAGTAGAATTTCTGTTACTTAGTTACTTTCCATTGACTGAGTTTTTATTGAAAACTTGCGTACCTACTCTGTTTCTTCTATATTTTTGTTTCCTTGGATTTTACAAGCACGCACCAAACAATCACACATTTATTATTTTATTTAAAAAACATACTTACTTATTGAACGAGAACTCCATGGTGGCAACTCCTTTCCACGAATTTTAAGTTAGACAAATTTAATGTCCGGCAATAGATTTGATTATTTCGCTCAAATATTCTAGACATACCTACACTAACCTTATCATCCACACAGTAGGTACTACAGTATAGTCATACCCGGTATTTACGTTACACAGTTATTTCGCCAGGCTGGATCAAGATCTGCGGGTCACTGCGCCATTATTAGTAATAGAGGCCTTGTCGGCTATTAGACACGTTAAAATTACACCTCTACTGTAACTGCAGTGTATTGCCCTTTTATACGCTGCGATACGACTACGATACGGAGTGTATAACTGAATGATATATAACTGGTTGCCATCGAGCACTAAATACTTATCCTTATTAATATTATAAATGCGAAAGTAACTTTGTCCGCCGCGGTTTCACGCATAAACTGCTGAACTGATTCGGTAGGTATACAGATAGTCAAGATAGAGCCTGAGAAAGGACTACTTTATACTTATGAGAAATGGGTGAAAACAAGGGTTTCTATTGTTATAGTTTTTAGTTCGTTTTTTCAGCTCAGTGTGTTCCAGAGTATGAATCTCGTTTATATCATGAATACTCCCCGTTCGAGTTACAGGGCCAAGACTAGTTTCTTCAATGATAGGGAGGACTAAAAACCGAAACGGACGAAGTTTTCATATATGACAAAATATATCTCAGGACTTGAAATCATTGTAGCTATTAGCCCTGTAAGCGTGATATGTAAAAGCCTATATTAAGAAGGGATTTAACCAGCCTTGTAGGCGTTAGATAATTTTGCCATAACTTTAGCGCGATTGCGATGATTAACCCGATATGTAGAACGAGTTACGACATAAATAGTTTGTAAGCACTATAAATAAGTTTTAAATATGCCTTTGCCAATAAATTGATTAAAATCATACTAATTGATTCATACTTTAGTGATAAGTATTAATTGTTTAGCGTCAATAATCGACCAAAATATGAAAAGTAGCCGTGTTATATCTATTCATTTCATTTGCTTTGTATCGTAAAGGTTTTTACCTGCATCAAACGATTTATTTACAAAGTTGTGTGTTCATCAAATGTATAGTTGTCGTCTATTAATTCTTCTTCTCAGCGTTTATCCCGTCTTGTGACGGGGTCCACTTTCCGTATCTTCTTCTACCACTTCGCTCTATCCAGGACATCTTCCTCTTCGAGCTCGCAGATTGTCATCTATTAATTAAATTATTAAATAAAAATCATTGTCGTCTACTAATTAAATAACAATCCCGTACAGTGTAAACGAAGTATTTTACAGGCGATTGAACTACAAAATGATTTATTGATGCATTATGTGACGCCGACCGACGTCTTAATTTAGTGCACGTTACCAGTTTCATGAAAGAAAAATGAAATCACCTTTCACTAGGTAATTTTCTGTAAGGAAACTTAATGGCTTTGTTTGAAATTAACTTTAGTTAAATTTATTTTTCCCATTTACGTTTATGATGTTATTATGTTTTAGGTTTCGAGGAGTTATTACGGAAAAGTTTGGGTAAAGGCCGCTTGATTTGGTCAATCAAAAGTTGTTGAAAGACAGTGGTGGAAAGAATCCAAAATGTACATTTGTTGAAGAGAATATGACGTATATACAACACAAATGTAGTATAGGAACATGCAAAAAAAAAATAAGAATAAATAAAAGACAGACAATAATTAGACATACTTAAGAGAAGAAGAATGGCCTGCTATTCATTTTCCAGCCAAGGTTTAGTCAAGACAAAAAATGTAAGCAAGCGATGACAGAGTTTTGAAGGTTTCATAATTCTAACACAAATAAGTACCTGAATTATAGCTCTAGGCTTACGTACTCTCACCGAGGTGTAACTTTATAAGTATTCAGGTTTACAAGCTTTTTAAAACTGCTCGTTCTTAAGATATTAAGAAGTTTATTTCTGTGAATAGACGTATACTACTTGTTTACGATTCAGGTACTTACTTAAGTTGTAGATTTTATGTAAGACAGACAAGTACCTAATCTTGCTTACCATATCTGCAATACATTTATTTTAAAATGCATGTGAACATACAGTCATCATCATTTACTATGAAATGCCATAAGTTTTGATCTTTCACAAATCTTTTGATCCTGAAAAATTGCTTAATCTATCTGGTAGCGCCATCTATATTTTCTATGACGGTCTGCTAAGTTCACGTATCAATAACTAGTTCCGCATTTGACAACATTCAAAACGAGCGATGCTACCTCCGACTACCCTCTTTTTTTCGCACGCCCGGCGAGTGACGGACGCGCGCACGCACCGTTGCAAAACCGCTACAAATAAAGGTATCGCCAAGGAGAAGTGCTCGTGCTTCTCCCGTGCCGCGTCGTATCGTTATATTTCCTTTATTTCCAAATCTCTATCGATGTACTAATATTGATCAACCCTGTGCTTAGTCGTTTAAGTGGGTAGACGGAGACATACCTACGTACCAGCAGAACTACATACTTTCACATAAACATTAGTAGGCAAAGAAGAAATCATAAGGACAGTAGTGTTAAACAGAAGATCGGTTTCATACCCGCTTTAGATGGCGCAGGCAAAGACTTTTAATTTTTTTATGTAGGTAGTTACTTCTTTCTTTTTCTAAGTACTTACTTACGTCAAATAAGCAGTTTAACATTATGCTAGAGCTCCAAAGACCTTGGCAGCTATTAAGATGAACTTTCTATATGACCTAGTGAAGGGAAAATTAAATGGAAAACTATACGCAATTTTACTGAGTACAACTACTAAGTATAATAACAGTTATGAAAATGGGGGTTCCGTAATAAATCATTTTTTGTAAGCCACCCTCGTCATACGAATAACTTTCATAATATCTTAACGGGCCTTTGTTTTGACCTAGTGTACATACTTCTTAATGCTTTTTATTAGCATTTTTAGATAACTTGGAAAAAGCGACGAACTAATTACGGTCGCGAAATCAACCGTCCAATCGAATACCATCACATTTTTTTCTAGATAAATCTCAACTTGATACCTATTATAAATGCGAAAGTTAGGAAGGTACTGTCCATTTGTCTCTCACATCGCGCTTCTAGTAAAAGCGCGATGTGATAAAGCCTGATAAAAGAATTAGACAGCTTTACTACCGTACCGAACCGTAGTTCCTACATGAATAATACGCGAACGCGAATAATCGTTTTGATTTGATTTGATTTGAATAAATACTACAAAAAAACCAAGTCTTTCCTTCAATAATAAACCAATTTACCCAGCAAAAACAAAACTTAATCATCTTTGTAACATTATATAAAATAACCGCTTTGTATTGCGCACCTGATTGCAATCACAGCTATGTAGTACGAAAATAATATTGTAGTTCGCAGCAATGGCCATAATATTCAAGTAAATGGAAGCATTTGCAAAGGTAACGGGCCTCGAATGGCCGCTCGGACGTATAAGGGACCTCTGTGGACCTCCGAAGTACTGTAGGGTGACTGTGAGCTTTGGAATGTTGGGATTTGTTACAGGAATTATCTATACAGGTTTTGTTGAGCAAAAATAGCAAATAAAATAAGCTGTGCCTTTCTACTATTTGTTCTAATTTTCTTATTGTCTGCTTTCTGTGTGTAACTGTGTACATACAATTTTGAATAAATAAATAAGTATATCGTTTTTTTTAACGGTCTAAATTAGGAACTGATTTGAAAAAAAAACAGTGTAAAGTAGCCCATTCATGAAGAAAGGATATAGGTTATTTAAAAAAATCTGCGCAGCAACTAGCGCTATGTTTCGTCAAAAAGTTTGGCTAGAACTCCATTTACCTCTCAAACATGATGTTTTTTAGTTCTTTGATGAATGTTTCTCACAATCCTATCGTATGGTTCCCCTACTCGTAATATTAGTAACTGTAGGTTTTATTATTAGAAGAATATGGTAAATTAAATTATGTGTTGTCCGTCCGTCCGGTTGTGTTGGTCTGTGTTATCTGCGAACATTTTTAGGCCTTCGCCCCCTAGTGGGGTCTAGAATAATTTCGATATGAGTTTTTTACTCTTTTTTTGCCGACTGCCACTATGGGTCATGTTTTTTGCCCTTCATTTTTATCAAAGTGTACTGAGAAACTTACTACATAGAATCCATATGATATACCTACATACTTGAATGTATTATGCATAATGTGTTCGCTATTGAAAACTGGAACACGTAGGTACCTACATTTTACTTAATCAGCTAATGTTTATTATGATATTACAAAATATTTAATTTACTCTTCCTCTTCTACCGCGTCCCATGGACATCCTTTCCGCGTCTGGATAGCCTTTCTCAGGCTCCAGACTATAAGGAAAACATTTTTAAGTAACATTTAAGAAGTATTTCGTAACTCAGTCAATAAACCTTAATAGTTAATCGATTAACATAATCACAGGTTTATTACAAGCAATCAATCATAATCTTACGAAGCGTCGTGGGTGTCATTATTATTGTAAAAGTATCCGCACACTGCGAACTTTTAGTCGGCCGATACTTGGTTCGAGCTCATTAATCAGTATGAAAATGAATGGTATCACGTACATTATAAAGATCAGGTATTTGATCAGTATCCAAACGACTAAAGGCTTTGATTAAATTCCCGATTTTGAAAGAATGAAAGAAACATTTATTTGCATAGAACATACTTAGGTGGTACAGTCAACTTCAGGTCAGTGGTAACAGTTTTATAGAAAAATTGTACTTATTACTATTGAGTTAAGGTGCGGTCTACCGTACCAGTTTTTACAAAGGTTAAAAGTTCTAGCTATAAGTATTCTGCCTAACTTGGCATGCAAAAGATGTTTTCTTTTAAAGAATTTTTTGTCCATTCATCGGGCCAATTGTCGGCCGACTGTTTCGTCTTCAGTGTGCAACCCGCACAACACTCTTAAACGTGTAAATTACCGACGGCTTAAGACGCGAAAATTGCGAATTATCTGTATTATGTGAATTATCTGTATTATATAATTTTAATGAGGCAAACGCCATAATCCGTGTCAGATAGCGCCTTTTGAGGATTAACTTTATGTTTTAATTTGTTTGTTTTGCTTAATCTGTGCGATTTATTATGAGACTCTACAGTTAGGTATTAAATAATGATATTAAATTACTGATAAGAAAAGAACTCGTGAATGTCGTAAAACTCGCGAGATGTTAGCAAATCCGTTATTTTTACTAACATAATAAAAAGCTCCGAAACTGCTAAACAGATTTGAAAAATTCTTTCACTTTAAGCTACTTATACTATTCTCAAACAACATACATAGGCTATATTTTGTTCGGGCATTGGAAAATTTTAAGTACCTAGGACGCTAGTATTTGACATTAATTTAGCGATGCTTTTTGGTTTGATGTTTTAATGTGCCAACTTAGTACACATAAGGCTGTTTAAATGTACTTACCTAATTCCTAAAATATTTACATAGGTTAGATCCTTTCACTCAAGTGGCTGGATGCCATTTGAATACGTTTGTTCGTACATTTGATGCGGTAAAACAGATAATTAGCTTAGTGTTTCATGTCAAACAACAATTAGGTACTGTCTAGCCGCCAAAGTGCTCTCCAAAATCATTAGATTTCAGATTCTCTCGAACTTTCCACTTGCCCGTGGTACACCCAGTTTAAGGTGTGTTTTAGAAGCGAGCTGCTGACTGCAACTGACAACCGCATGGTATGCAGGGACCAGTACAAAAATAGTGGTAAATATGTACGTATGAACATAAATATTTACATGAAATCATTTTGGATCTAAGCGGCAGCAATATATGCAGTCGCCCACGCTTAGTGACCGATATCATGCAATCGCTGCAAGTGCGGTCGGCAGTTGCAGTCACCAGCTCGCATCCAAAACGTACCTATACGCTCAAAAGTATATTCTTATTAGATTTTAGTATAACAAGTTCCTGAGGAATTGAGGCATTTTAACGACATTACTATCATAAAAACACAATTGAAGTTTTCTACCTGAATGTAACAAGTTTCTGAGGCTACATTTCAACCTGGAATTGGGACTTACAAAATAAATTGCTTTCGTGCATACAAAGTACCGGTAATGAATTTTCTCGATGAAAATTTTAATGTTTTAACTATTTAAACAGAAAACATAATTAATTTTGAGGCCCTGGATTCGATTCAAGGAACGGTAAAATTGTGTCGAGTTTTATATTACCTATCACAGAAAATCATCAGAATGTTATCAATCATCTGTCTTACTTTTCCCAAAAACGTCGGGGTGGACTTTTTCAGCATAATCCACATGGAATCTGCTAATCTCTTCTATTCATCTACATTTAACTATAATCTTCTTAAAATGTTTCAGAAAAAAATTACGTAACAACTAAATTGTCGTACGTAATACAATTTCACAACCATAGAGAATTTGTGACAATCAAGCTTATGCAACTATCTTCCCGCGAAAATTCAAATTTCGAACACAAGATGTTCGTATTCGAGTCGGCGGGGGTCGGTGGAAACTTTAAATTTGAATGTGGAACGCTCAACTTTAGAAATGGCGCCCGACTGGGACCAATGCTTTTGAATTGATGTGGCTTTTGTAACATCCTAGTTACTCTAGTTAGATCTTGCTAATGACACAAATTATGAACAAAATGTTTAAAATGCAAAAGAATAATATATACTCTATAGTGCCATACCAAGATATATAAAGTAAATAAGATATAATTACTACATTATTTCTTTTTTCATTGCTTTTAATGTTTAACTTTTTAATTATATTTTTGACAATAGATGATGTAAAATTAAACTAAATGATGTATGTAGCTGTAAGTTTCCTTAAAATTAATAAAATAAAATAAAATAGTCTAAAAACATAGTCAAAACTCACCTTGAGTTCCTATAGGTACTTCCTACCTTTAATTTAAGAGAACAAACTATCTGTTGTTTCTCATATATTTATATTGTCTGTATGTATCTTATTTGGTAAACCTTAATCCTTACTATATATATATATAATATTATAAATGCGAAAGTAACTCTGTCTGTCTGTCTGTCTGTCTGTCTGTCTTTTCTTCACGCCTAAACTACTGAACCGATTTGTGTGAAATTTGGTACAGACATAGTTTGAAACTTGAGAAAGGACATAGGATAGTTTTTATTACAAAAAAAAAAAAAAAAAAATATTCCGGACATATAGCGCCATCTATTGGTCAAATCAAAAATCTGCTGGTAGTCACTATTCCACGCGAACGAAGTTGCGGGCAAAAGCTAGTAAATTAATAAATAAGTATCAATAAGAGGAAACTTATATAATTACGAATACTTTGATACCTATGTAAATCCCATAAAACTCTACTCATGTTACAATCAACGTAGGCATGTGCCAACCTATCTACCAATAAACAGATAGGTAAATATAAAGAAATCAGCAGCTAAAACAATGAACATTTCGAGATAGGCCACGCAAAGCAACCAGAAGCCCGGTTGGTGGTTGAAATCACAAACTGCAACCGGAAAACGTTTCGTAGTTTCGCGGCGACAATTTAACGGGAATTTAGGGAAGTGGGTCAACAACATAGAGGATTGAGTCAATGGAGTGCGAATGTTAAGCAAACAAAACAAGACGGTACCAAACGCTCTTCGTGAGCTAGAGTAAGCGCCACGACTGAGGACGGAAAATTGTGGAACTAGGTTTTATTTTTGTAAAAAGTTATTTAGCAATTTCGTGACGTGGAGTCTACGCTCTTTACATAACTTTTTTTTTAATGGACACAACATCTTGAAAAGTGTTAGTGCATAAGTTGCAAAGGGTATTTAATCGATTTAAGTAGCGTCATTTTCTTATATTCTATTGACGCTTGAGCATTGACGCATAATTTTTCAGACGTTCATAATCATATGATCATAGCTACAAGTAATAAAATAAAACATGTAAAGGGTTCTGTAAAATCCATGCTTCCAAACAGTATTCCCTGCAAAACAACGCCAAAGTAGACACTCCATGAACGCGATGCTCCATGGTATTCACATTGGACTCGCAACCAGAGACAAACCCTTCAAGTTTTATTGTGACGCGAGATGAGCCATAAAATGTAATGCCCTTATTCATAAAGTATAAGTCCTAGAAATAAAAACTGTGCTACAGTTCTTCCGTTTTATTGAAGGGACGACAAACATAAAGTTTATTTGAATTAAGATTTTTTTGAGTACCTACATTATAAAATATTTTTTTGCAAAGTAAATAAATAACTTGGCACATAAATATAGCCTTTTTAATAAAAAGGTATGTTGCCTCTGCCAAGATACGTTTTTGTTCAAGAAAAGAAAATGATCTTAGCAGAAAACTATTTATTAAGTGGTTAAATTAAAGTCAGTGTCATTGTAACTTAAAGATTGTGTTGTTTAAAAAAGTATAGTTTCTCGCACTTATTATAAGTATCTAATTATTTAATAGCTGAAGTAACATTGAATTCATCTTATGGGAGTTAGCCATAGCGATAAAATGTCTGATTATACAAACTGTTTGGTATAGTTATGTATATTGCAAGCTTCGACAGTCAGGCTACCATAAAACATTTCTTCCTACCCCTGAAAACCAAAAACATCCATGAAAACTTTTCAAAAATTAAACCAAGCATTTCGAGCACCGCCACAGAATCTTCTTAGCACAAAATCTGTTGTTATTGACAGGTGTTTATGCATATAGCACTTTGTACCGGGTTGTGAACGCAGGCGGAGTCGGGGCGCGGTACACAGCGAGCGAGTTGGCGGTTGCAAATCGACCATTGCACGGAGTAACTGCTTCGACAACCGCCGTGGTGGGGTGACTAGGCTTGGAGAGTTTGTGGGAAAGTATCCTAACTATTGGCTATGCATAATATGTAAAAAATATTATTAAAAGATTTTACATACCTACACATAAAAAAAATCTCCTTTTCGAAGATTCGTGACACATTCGGCACAAGTTTTAACCTTTATAGTTTTTTTGTTGCTTAATGCTGTATATGTATATGTAGTATATAGGTACATATAATTGATATTCCTGTATTCTTTTGTAAAAATAAATAAATAAAAAAGTTATGATTCAAAAGCACTACGCTGCCCCTCTATTACGATTCTAATTGATTTTTACTGCAAACAATACCGTTCTGACGTTTTGAACATTAGATTTGAAAAATTACTTTTAGGCGACGTTGTGTATTCTCAGAATATTTATAAAAAATTGGTTGCATTACAGTGTATACAGGAAGAATTACTAAAAGTGACTTATATTTTTGAGAGTATTGAGAGCCAATCAGGGCTAAATATAACCTTGATAATACGCAGTTTTTGCATAGGTATGTAGGCTGTATTATGAAATAGTACTAGTAAGTAATTAATAACTAACGTAATTTTCTTTATATTTCGTAGCAGGAAAGTCTCAAAACCCCCAAAAAGTGTAGCCACCTATGGCGAGTAGTAACAAAAGCTATTACCTGTCCGGGGCGCGAGTCGCTAACTTGTGCGGAACGACGCCTTACCCGGAATTATCCCGCATCGCGCCCCAAGTATGCTCGCACGAGTTCGTGAACAGTTCGTGAATATGGCTTCCTTTTAAACCTGTAAGCAGCTTTTCAGCACAGATTACTTAATAGTGACTGTTTTCAGTCTATGTAAAAAAATATTCAATACAAAAATGATTGTTGAATTTGGCATGAAACAATACTTAGCTTTACCGTAATCCGTAATGATGGATGGATTTGCGCACGATATAATACGTGGCCTATTAACGAAATCACTCGATATTTTACACCAGTTTTTTAACCATAGATAATATTATTTAATGCTCACAGATTATGTTAAATGTGTTCTTATAAAATTGGCATCTTTTGTAGTGCATGAAACCACATTTAGTACGTATCTATTTTTAGTGCACCTACTTATAAGTCCCTACTTGATTTAAAAGTTGACAAAACTGTGTCACTAATAAGCAAACTTCAATTAAGACATCCAAACAAATTCATAGATTTTATAAACTGAACGTTTTTTGGTACAGTTGACAGTTTCTGTCAGTCACTACATGGTCACTACAAACAACGGTATTTTCATGGTATTTTCCCTTGAAAACTGACAGCTGTCAACAACACAAAGCATTCGGTACCACAATAAATAAGTATAGTCTATGTAAGTTTATAATCATAGGTAGACTGACCTAAGACCTATTTTACACATTATCATAATTGGTTCTGCAAACAGTTTCAAAACATAATACAATAAATTTATTTATTTATTTATTTATTTATTTATAACACTTTTTGCACAAATAGTACAATGGCGGACTTAACGCCTTAGGCGTTTTCTCCCAGTCTACCTTTGGGTGGTGGGGAAATAGCAGTGGTAGGTGCAGTTTTTTTATATAATCTACATGCAAAGAAGAATAAATATATATATATATATATATATAGAATATATGGACAATAATACATAAACATAACACATATACATACATACATACATACATACATATTACATTTGCCACGAGAGACAAAGGAATAAAAATAATAATAAAAAAAAAAGTATAGAAAACAAGCTATGGTAGCGATTCTGCCAATTTCTTGTGAATGTGGTCACGTAGTTTCTTTTTAAAGGAATATCTACTGTTAACCATCCTGATTTCCAGAGGAAGCTCATTCCAGAGAAGAATGGATTTAACGAAAAAGGAAGAGTGAATTATATCTGAACGGTGAGTAGGGCAGTGCAGAAGACGATTATTTGAAGAGCGAAGATTCTTGGAATGTTGAGAACAAATATATCGGAAGTGAGGAGTTAAATAAGAAGGTGAAGTGGGAGAATGTAGAATAGAGAAAAGAGTAGTTAATGCCCTCATCACACGTCGTTGTCTTATCGGTAGCCAATTAAGTTGCGCTCGATACGCTGACACGTGATCGTACTTGCGGAGATTAAAAACGAATCGAATGCAATTGTTGAGAAGCCGGTCGAGTTTGTTGAGCAGATCTGCATTCAGGTCATAGTAGCAAACATCACCATAGTCGATTATTGGAAAGATTAAGGTTTGCATAAGCGTCTCCTTAACCTTGAACGGGAGAAAATTTTTCAAGCGATGGAGGAACCGTAGCGTGCAAGTAACTTTCTGACTGACAGCTGCAACCTGTGATTGCCAGTTTAGCGTAGAGTCAATGTGTAGGCCAAGATTTTTCACAGTGCAGCTGTACGGAATGAGGATACCGCTAAATTCTAACATGCTAGTTATTTATTACATCTATTAGTTACTACTGGATTTAAAGGTTACAGCAATTATTTACTAAAAGGGAGACAAACTCAAAATAATGAGCTTTATTCCGCCTGACCTTATGGAAAATGTTAGTCTAGCCTAAGTTTGTTGCTATCGTGCTATTCTAATAAACTATGCTTTTCCTCCCGCTCGTTTCAAGAAAGGCAATTATTATGGTAAGTTTTTTTGTTAGCAAGAAGTTCAAATATGGAGCAAAAATTTAACTCCAAAAAATGTTGAATGTTTTAGTTTTTGAACCGTTGTATCGTTTGGCAATTTCACATTTAGCTCTTATCAAAACCTGCGGGAAACATCCCCAAAATTTAAATCATCAAAATTGTTCTAAAACTGACCTTAATATGTTTTGCTGCCGTTTATTTAAATAAAAATCACTACAGACACTATTTTTTTATTTATACAAGTAACCAAAATTGTACGTATATAATATCACCAGCCATTGTTGAGAATAGCCACCACCCGTTGGATTAATGTCGCGAAAGATTACCGCGGTCGCACGCATGATTTATACAATTTAACAAACCGGCCGCGGATTACCGAATTTACCGTTGTATAGATAATGGACGACACTCATTTAATACTGGCAATGCGCGTATTGACCGGCCCAAGTTAAAGTGGTGGATATTGTTCGGGAAATATAGGAAGGTGTGTCAGTGTATGAATGGTTTTAATACAGAGTGTGTGAAGTGATTAAATAGTAGCACAAGGCTTTGCTATTGATATCATTTCAACATGAACATCAATATACATATATGATGCTTGCTGATATAAAAAGCCTGGGAATGCAGCCTTGATTAAAATTTTTCCATTAGAGCTTTTAGAAGATGCCTCTTTGTCTTTTTTTCTGAAACATTAATTATATCATTTAATTTTATTTACATTTTCGACTACATCGTCGTTTACCATCAGAAGAGATAGTGGTCAAACGCGAGCCTATAGACAGTAAAAAAAAAAAACTATATTTTCTCTCTTTCCCCATCTATTGCCTTGTTTTCTTTTAAGACCGCAAATTAACCATCGAGCTTAGAATCATAAGGAGACGCCGTGTTGTTATAGACGTATCTATAGTTATATAAATATGAAACAAACTATGCAACATAGTTCTGTCTCACTCTTTCTAAGCAGATAAGTGTATTTGAAAACAGGGACAACAATATTTTTGTGATTGCGTAAAATGGTGACATTTACTTTTGAAATCCTCCTGTTTGTAGGTGCGTGCCATATCTGGCCATATGTCATGGTAGTTGTGCTGTCAAATAGGTGCTCTTCGTGACTTATTTTTGCTATTTTATAGAAAATCACTCGTGTTTACTTTTAAGACTTTACTATTTCAATAGTGAAATAATCAACGAATATGCCTATGTGTTGTGTTGTGAAGTGTGGTGCTAGGAAGCACCGAAATCAAGCTGGATTGTCTTTACACAGGTTAGGAACCTATTTTTGCTAGAAACTACATAAAATAATTCACATTGGATAAAAAATATGTTACGGGAACATGAATTGATGGTGAAAGTACTTATATTTTGGTTTATTTCTGTATAAAAACCTATATCTATACTTATAATAAATCTGTAGAGAGGTCAATTCTGTACATTGAATATATTTCTAAAAAAGCTATTGGGGGGTGATTAGTGATCGATACTGATGCCAAAAATGCAATCAGAATTTTTTTTGTCTGTCTGTCTGTCTGTCTGTCTGTCTGTCTGTCTGTATGTTCGTTATGGAAACAAAAACTACTTGACGGATTTCAACGAAACTTGGTACAATAATTCTTCATACTCCTGGGCAGGTTATAGGATACTTTTCATCACGCTGCGATCAATAGGAGCAGAGCAGTGAAGGTAAATGTTGGGAAAACGGGAGAAGTTACTCCATTTTTTATGCTTCCGTCGCGTGTGCAGCGTTAATGGTTAAAGCTACACAGAAACTATGTATGACGGAAATGTACTCCTTAAAATTATGTAAAAAATATACTATGACAGTATATGTCTATCTTTTATGGTTGGCTCATAATAACACGTTTAACTCTCGATAGCTTAGAAGTTCGGAGCTTTCTAACTACCTCTACATTTGTCTACTATTACATTTATAACGCTCTTACTCACACTAATTAGAAAAAAAGTACACATTATTACCTATTCAATAAAAAAAGAATCATATAAATCGGTAAAGAAACACCAAAGTTATACATGAAATAAGGTAATAAGCCGTCGTGCGTAAATACTGAATCATGCCATAAGGATCATTTTTGTGCAACGTTCGCCGGGCTCGACGCGGCTCGCGGCGCGGTGGCTGCGCGAGCTTCATACAATACATATTTGGCTGTTGATGCGATTGATGGGAATAGACGTTCAGTGTTCAACCTTATTGACCGACAATAATTGATATTAACAAACCTTGCTTATCAGAGCGACTTTTAGGTTTTAAATAATTTATTTTTAACTTTCTTTTATTGATATTTTATAAAACAGGAAAGTACCTATTAGTTATTTTGGTAATGTTTAGGTAGATATTTGTTCAAATTATTAATAGTTTACATTTTATTTATTTTTAGGTAAAGTAGTAGTAGGTACGCATAGATTTAGATAATTGGATAAGCTGGTGTTTATTATTTCTTCCTCTCTTTGCACAAAGTCCGAATCTAACGCGGACGAAGTCGCTGGCAGAAGCTAGTTTAGAAATAAATGTTGTTTACAATAACATGTCATATTGGCATAGTGCTGTGCAGTTGTCATAATAGTGTCGATATAATATCCACTTAATAAGTCTGCTTTTACAAATTTTAACATCAGAACTTACTGTCCCTAAGACACTGAGCCCTCAGAGTTGTGTATTATTTTCAATAAAACATCTTTATTTTGTTCTTTAGTTAAATACTAGCTTTTCCTCGCGGTTTTAGTTGCGTTCCGAATATATGTGTATATTTTTAGGGAATAGTTTATGTTTTTATATATATATCCTTCATTTTACAGATAAAAAGTTTTAAAATGCAGTTAAAAACATTTTGATTAAAAAGGCGTATTATAAAATTCAGGATATTAAAGACATATTTTATTGAAAATAATATGTTTTGCCTTTTTATCTTCACATGATGCTTCTACGGCGACCACGGGCACGGCAGTGCTTCCGCACAGACGAGCAAATCGGAATGCAAGTTTCAATATTTGCTTCAGAACTTAGTTACCGAATATAGGTTTCGAATTGTATAAATATTTTTTTCTTAGCACTAAAATTGTTTTGTACAATCGATTAATACATAATTAGCTCCATTTGCATTATATAACTTTCTCATGAATAGCTTGAAAACGGTTTTAAATTATTGTATTTTTTTTAAGAGAGTATCTACTTATGGCGTTTCTTGCGGATTCTTGTCGTGCTTGTTTATGCTTCTTGCGGCCGTCGTTTGTCGTGAAAGAACTTTCATAGGGCTATTTGAAATAATAAATAATTACTACTGCCTGTGTTTTTTTTTTAAGGTATCACCCTACTGAAATGACTCCTCCCATTTGGTTGATGTTGTTGAGGTTATTAGTATCAGTGAAGTTAATGTGATAGTTAGTTCTATGACGAAGAAATTATTTATACTCGGTTATTTTTATGCACCCAGTAAGACTCGTACGTACTTCTAGCTAGAATACAATATCGATATTTGTTGAATCCGGTAGCGGTACAACCCTAGTAATGGCAGCCATTTTAGTTGCTGCAGGTATGCGCGTTTTTTTCATAGACATTTCCTGTCCCTATAGTTATATGTCAATGAAATTAACCTTTCCCTTGCAACTCTAAACAAATCGACATGAACGTCACAACTGTCAGTGTCAAAGCACTGACAATAGTATAATAGTGAGGTGCACAATGCCGCCAACTCTGTCGGTGACACGACCCGACTAGTGTGATGGTTGTACCAACAATAGACAACTTTGTTAGGAACCAATGAACGTTTTACATTTGGGAGGTGATTTAGCAACCGTTTGGGTATTCGTTTGCTTGTTTTTATTTTCGGAGGGCACGTTAAACTGTAGGTTCCGGCTTTCAATGAACATCTTTGCAGTCGTTACGAGTATTCAGAAGCAGATCCCATCATAGATGAGAATAGCCTAGGCAGATGAATCTTGCGGGAGGCTTATTTTCAGCAATTAACGTATTTCGGCTAAAACGAACGACGAAGAACGCGCGGAGGTTGCAAATATAGCTTCTATAAGCTTTAGAAGCTATAGAATATACTGCCACTTCTAAAGCTATGGATAGCTTTAGGAGTGGCTGAAACAGCTATTTCATCAAAAATAACTAAGAAAAGAAAAAAGCTTCCATCAAAAACTTGACATACCTACTCATGTATGGTAGGTACATAAGATTTGCCAAACATGCCTTGACACCACATCGTGACCATAAGGTCTACCTAATTCCCACAGGTTGCGTCGTCAGAATTGGGTGAAGGAACCCATTGCAGTCGTGGTGTGTCTGTCGAGCCATAGGTCACGATTGCGCATGAGTAATAAGCTGAACAGGTTTCTAGGCGAAAATGCTGTCAAATTTCAAGATTGGGAACAGAAAATTTTGGGTTTCGTTTGGATATTGACTAAGTTGGTTGATGTTAAATAAATGCCGAAATAAATTAATATCTGAATAAAAGCTTAAGCTTAAGTTTTAAATAGAGATATTGCGAAACCATGAAGGTACGTTTTTCATCGTAAATTTCTGCAAACTTACGAAATATACCGATTACAAGAACCATTTTACATGGCTTTAAATGCAATATTCCGTAATATGTAATCTCAGAATTAAAGCTAACTCATTATTTTACATAAACTCGCTTAAATAAAATTAAACTAATAAATCCAGGTGAATAAACAATCTAAATTACACAAACCTCAAATATATTATACACCTATTAACAATTAATAAAACTAAACGACTACCGGACACATCAATTTGTTACGATTTCTTACAAGTAAATATTTCAAGAAAATTAAATAACTTCGATAAATGACTGACAGTCAGCCAATAAGTAGTTAAAACTAATAAGTATAAATCGAGGTTAGGGCCTATTATGCTGTCAATTCGTCGGTAGCGACAATTTCTTAATGAGGAGTTAATTCCGAAGATAGAGGAATCCGGCCAGCGCTGCCCTTTTCGAGTGATTACTTGCAATGCTCAGGTATGGTAGAGAAATTATAGAGTGGTTTGTGAAATAGGGTACCTGCGTAATTTAGAAATAATGTTCGAATTGTTCGATCGTTTGAGTGTTATTACGAGAAATATAAATAGCCTATGGCTATAGATGACTTAATTTGGCAGATTTTTTTCTTCCTTGTTTATGGTCAGGAGATTTTATGAGTAAAATCCGTCAAATCCTTCATGGTCTCACCGTTTTTTGGCGCAGTTAACAATTCGGGTCAGTCAGTACAAAAAATAAATTGACAGCTGTCAACTGCACAACAAAATCGGTACCCCTTTACGTTAAGTACTTATAAATTGATCCCTTTTCTAGTTTTATTTACGAAATTAGTCCCTTTGTACCTTGGGCAAAATTTCCTATATCTTGTACATAATCTATAGCCGTGTTTAGTGTTCCAACTAATAAACCGCGGTGATGATTGACCGGAGATGACCGGCGCCATGTTGTGACGTCACGGCGATTCAATTCGCCCTAGTTTACATACGTGTGTGTGTGTCAACGTTGCAATTACAGATGACGCGGTGGAAATGACCAGTAGGTGGGAATTCCATAGTCATCTTAATGTGATTAACACGTTAGGAATTTAAGCAAGGTACGTAAGGTGGTTTTAAGGCTATTTTTTGTCATCAATTTGTTAAACTGGGTTATTGGGTTGAGGAGGTAGGCAGTCGCTCCACCTAAAACACTGGTACTCATCTGCACCCGGTGAGACTGCAGAAGGCTAGGCAAATTAATATATTACCTCACTTGTTTCAGGACTGCAGATTCCAATTACCTATCTACCTTATGTTTTACTTATCAGAGATGGATTTTTTGCATTTGCATAATACCTAAACATTCAATATGATTGATTATTGATTAGAGTTTGCAAGTGGCATTTTATTGTAATTTTTTTTTTTAGGAGCATTAAATTATAAATGCGCACGCAATTTGTTTTAGCTAGTAGACCAGAAGACAGATTTGTTTGCGTGCCGCAAACCGATGCATGGGATCTTGTTTTCACATGCCTTATGTCTCCCTGTCACCATTAGAACAATGATCACTAAAACCTGTCATGGTTACTGGTCCTGATAAAAGCTACTACATATATCCTTAATGTTAACTTAAGTGTAACATCGGTAGCTTATCGTCTGCCCACGCGCAGGTCGGTAATAACTGTCTTCAGGGAACTTGGTTACAGATTGTTTTGTTAGAGATCTGATAGACTAAGTTATTAACTTGAATACCTGTTGTTAAATACTAGTGTTTTGCCTGTGATTTTGTGTGAGTTTTTAGTCGAGGTACCATTCTACTAGTATGCCAACTCATTTAGCTTAACACTGTGTTTTTAATTGGGTTTTATTGCCATATGTGGTAAGAAAGTTAAGCTGTCTTATAAAGGCCAAAATCACCGACAATCGTTTATATAATCGATGAATATGGCGCAGTGCAGAGGATTTTTATAAGACCCAGGAAAATCGGTGTTAATATTATAAGTAGTAGTTCCTAAATTCCATTCAGCGGTTTTTAGGTAAAGAAGTAACAAAAGACCACACACACTTTCGAATTTTCTCCTTACTATATTGGTGCGATACCTTCCTCAGGCAAAAGAAATTGGTATCACTATTTTTCACAAGAAACACCACAAAATTTAATGAAAACAATCTACTTGTCTACAGTTCAGAAAGTGTGCAACACTGCACCTGCAATGAAGAGATAAATAAAATTAACTACGCAATGCATTCGATACGAACGCGCTCATGAAATGCACATTAATTGCAATGTCTAATTTCAAAAGTCAATCTAAATGTCAACAGTCTCCTTATTGGTGTAACAGCTATACACATTTTTTCTGCGGTTTCACTTACTTCCCAAGGTACCTAAACTATTTCACGTAGCTGCCTAAAAGTATCTAAAAGTATAGGATCTTTAACATCATCTCCCGAGCCTTTTCCCAACTATGTTGGGGTCGGCTTCCAGTCTAACCGGATTCGGCTGAGTATCAGGGCTTTACAAGAAGCGACTGCCTATCTGACCTCCTCAACCCAGTTACCCGGGCAACCCGATACCCCTTGGTTAGACTGGCGTCAGACTTACTGGCTTCTGACTACCCGTAACGACTGCCAAGGATGTTCAATGACAACCAATCTTTAAAGTTTAACAATTTTCATAAAAATAACTGCCGAGTTTGGCAAGGTCTTATACGGTGTCACTAGGTTCCAGGTTTGATTCCTGGGTCGGGTAAAAATAGCTTAGTGAGTTTACAGAAAATGAGAGTTTTTTAATAATGGAACATTGTGTAAATGAGCAGATTCGTCTCGAATTATTCATTGTAATAAATAATATTAAATGGAAATCTTTAATAGGATTCAAAAGTGACTGTACCTAGTTTACGTAATCTTAGGGCCCACTAAGTGTTGGTAAATCGGCGATATATTAACGTTAATTTATTGTTAATCTCCATTACAATTATGTGCGTGAGTAGGTATTTGCTTGTGTGTGTTTGGGCATAGGTTTTCGTTTAGGCAATCTATAGTGAGGTAAGTACCTAATGGTCCTTACTATTGACAATTTTCATAAAGAATTTCTTAGTAGTGCAATGCTTTTGGAAAAGCTTCAATCTGGCTTTTTCATATGATATTTTATATATTCAATAGTGTACGTAACTTATCTCTAAGTCTTACTTTTGGTTATTAAAAAAAACAGAAGTTTTCTTCCTGAAAAGTGATGAACTGAAAATTTTGAACTGTGTTTAGCTTACGGTAAGATTGTGTCAAAACGTTATTTCATAATTACTAGGTATATAATTTCAATGTAATAAATAAATCTAGCTAATTTTCGTAACAATAATTTTTGGTGAACGTTAACACCCAATGCACTGTAGAGGTATATTGTAATAGTAATTATTTAGTTCGAATCCCTTCAAATGTAGATATACCTAATTAGGTATTGTTGGAGGCTATGAGATTCGCGAGCGAGGGTAGTCATGTAAAGTTTAGTTAGGTACCTAGAGTGTCATTAAGTCATAACTTTATTGTATCTACTGGTACAATAAAGTATGAAACTGTGGTACTTAGGTAATGAAGGGGTTAAAAAAGACTGGTTTTCAGCTGTACCCGGTTAGACTGAAACAGAAACCAACTTCAAAATATTTGGGAAAATGCTAGATACATGATGACTTATATAAAAGACTAGATACATGATGACTTATATAAAAGGCTAGATACATGATGACTTATATAAAAGACTATATACATGATGACTTATATAAAAGGCTAGATACATGATGACTTATATAAAAGGCTAGATACATGATGACTTATATAAAAGGCTAGATACATGATGACTTATATAAAAGACTATATACATGATGACTTATATAAAATGCTAGATACATGATGACTTATATAAAAGGCTAGATACATGATGACTTATATAAAAGGCTAGATACATGATGACTTATATAAAAGGCTAGATACATGATGACTTATATAAAAGGCTAGATACATGATGACTTATATAAAAGACTATATACATGATGACTTATATAAAAGGCTAGATACATGATGACTTATATAAAAGGCTAGATAAATGATGACTTATATAAAAGACTATATACATGATGACTTATATAAAAGGCTAGATACATGATGACTTATATAAAAGGCTAGATACATGATGACTTATATAAAAGGCTAGATACATGATGACTTATATAAAAGGCTAGATACATGATGACTTATATAAAAGGCTAGATACATGATGACTTATATAAAAGGCTAGATACATGATGACTTATATAAAAGGCTAGATACATGATGACTTATATAAAAGGCTAGATACATGATGACTTATATAAAAGGCTAGATACATGATGACTTATATAAAAGACTATATACATGATGACTTATATAAAAGACTATATACATGATGACTTATATAAAAGGCTAGATACATGATGACTTATATAAAAGGCTAGATACATGATGACTTATATAAAAGGCTAGATACATGATGACTTATATAAAAGGCTAGATACATGATGACTTATATAAAAGGCTAGATACATGATGACTTATATAAAAGACTATATACATGATGACTTATATAAAAGGCTAGATACATGATGACTTATATAAAAGGCTAGATACATGATGACTTATATAAAAGGCTAGATACATGATGACTTATATAAAAGACTATATACATGATGACTTATATAAAAGGCTAGATACATGATGACTTATATAAAAGGCTAGATACATGATGACTTATATAAAAGGCTAGATACATGATGACTTATATAAAAGACTATATACATGATGACTTATATAAAAGGCTAGATACATGATGACTTATATAAAAGGCTAGATACATGATGACTTATATAAAAGGCTAGATACATGATGACTTATATAAAAGGCTAGATACATGATGACTTATATAAAAGGCTAGATACATGATGACTTATATAAAAAAGGCTCGTACAATTACAACAGGTATATCGCTCGTTTTACAGCCCCAAAAATTAAATTCGCAAAAGCCTACCGACCTTTTGTCTGGTTCCGCCTGCTTATTGAAATTATTGCCAAAGTTTTGTCCAACTAAACTGTACTAAAGTAATGAGTAGTAGGTGCAACGGCCACGGAGACTAGCGTTTGATTTGTGTCTGCGCTTGCGCACTATATGATAATTTTGCACATAAATTCGCTAAATCCATTTGTACACTATAATTTTTGGTCGTTAAGTGTTTAATTTTGTTATTTAGTGCTGTTATTTTGTTATGTTAAGCTGTTGTGTAAATTGGTGAGGAATGTCTGCCCAGGCGATCTTGTTACAGGAATAACTTTCAATTTCTTCATAAGCTTGAATCATGAGAATACGAGCATTCGATGTGATGGACGTTTAAAAAATTGTAAAGATTTTCTTAGGTCTCACCACATCTGGTTTTGAAGTTCCTAAACGCCATTTTAATCGATCGTTCTGTACAAATACTGAGGTACCTAAAAATATCTCTAAGCTCTAAGGAGGAAAGGCTGCGGGATTGTTCGAAAGAGTTACCGTGGCGCTGGTACATTAAGGGCTTAAGAAGGAACATGATGAGTTTTAATCAGTAAGAGTCTGACACTCCCTCACGCCGCTTACACCGCACGCAGCAGGAGGGGTCATTTAATGATTTCCCATGAAAAAAAGCTCTAAAGAACAAATGAATCCAAAAACACAGCAGTTTTGAACAATAACTCAACCACAGTGCCCCCAGATCAATCGTACTACAATGTAAGAAATAATACACGACTTCACTTCACGATACCACATCCCTTAACAATGATAATGATTACCCTCACTTAAATGGTTTAAACGCACCATATCTTGCCGTATCTTTAGCCGTAATGTTATGAAAGAAAATCCACACTAATATTATAAATACGAAAGTATGTGTCTGTCTGTGAGTATTGCTTTCACGCCCAATCTGAGTACTTACAACTGCTGCCACTATTCTATCTAAAGTTTTGCTTAGAAGAATTTGGTATTACTTGCATGGGTCTAATGTCAAAATTCTATCTTTAGTGAGTGAATCAAGAGATGGATAAAATATTGGTAACGAACGCTAACTGATTTATTAAATAAAATTGTGTGAGAACTGAGAAAGGATATAGACTACTTTTTAATCGTATGCTCGAAATAGTTCCCTCGGGACGTCGCACGGTGGATCGAAAATCGGCTGTAGAAGACATAGGATCTCGATGTCTTAAATGTTATTTTTTTTGCTGGAAATGACTTCTGTTGATCATTACTGTTCTATAAAATGTCATATGAAGTAATTGTGTGCACAAATGGAAGAGCTATAATTTTTATAAGAAAAAAATGTATGGAGCCGACATGAAAAATGAGGATATCTCTGGAATCGCAAGGTTGGCCGTTATATCCTTGCACACTGTTATAGTACTATTTATTTGTGAATTTTTGACATACTTAATCATTTAAGACATCGAGATCCTATGTCTTCTACAGCCGATTTTCGATCCACCGTGCATCGGTATAACTGCGGGGAACACCTATAGTACGCGCCAAATAAACTTGCAATAAAGGTCATTCAACCGCCCTGCCGTCAGGGGCGCATCACCTGTTCGCCATTTTGTAACAATGTCCTTCCGTCATTCCGAATTCGGAATGCGCTTGTCTGCCCATATTGGAACTAAAAACGACTGATCATAATTTTGACCAAAGGTTTGTAATCCTTTGCGACAAGGACGCCTCTTACCACGATACACTTATATTGATCGTGTTAGCGACACTGGCCATACATTTTTTTCGTATCGTTTTGTAATATTGGGATACATTTGTAGAAGGAGGTGAACAAACTTTATTGCACGCTTATTTGGCGCGTACTATAGTATTACATATTCCGTACTTAATGTTCCATCATTAGTCTAAAAGATGTAAAGATTACTTTAATTCGTTCTTCCAAGCGAGAGCCTACTATTAAGGGCTCACTGGCGGCAAACCGACAGATGTCAATCAGGAATATTTTAACCACATTTAGCTAACGACTGGTTTTGCATTACAATTGCACCGGTGTCGTACGTATCGCAAATGCGCATCGACTCCTGCGCAGGTTGCATTGCGGCAATGAGAAAACTTTATCTGCCGTCGCATTCTAACGCAGGGGAATACGGAATGCGTGAGCAAGATAGAGATGTTATTATTTTGCAATGTGCGGATAGACATCAAAATGTCAACACACGATACAGGGCGGGGTACGCATACACTTGCCGGCAAAATAACATACCCACATTGAAATTCTAAATTTTATTTAATTTATTCAAAAAAATAACCTCCTAAATTATATTAATAAGTAAAAATAGCTGGGAAGTTTGTTCTTCAAGGATTCTTCTTTCCGGCCATAACACTAGAAAGTGGTGAAAGGTGGGCGTTTTGGGGGTGCTGTCCTTTTGTAATATTGATGTTAAAAGTGCTAATCTAATTAGCTTACTTTAATAAATGTTAGCATTCTTTCATAAATGATTTTTGACTTTGACTTCGACTTTATTCGCAACGCAGGTTGTTTCCTGAAAAAAATATTTGTATATGTATTTACATAATACACAAAAAATATGCATAGAAAAGGTTCGCTTGAACATTGATGTCGTAGTAACTGTATTCCCCGCAAAGTTCCTACGCTCAGGTAACAGAATTTTCTATTATATTAACTAGCACTGAAATACAATTAGGTTAAAAGCATTTTACTTAGAATGCAGTGTTTTTCTCTCAAGTTTAATCTTAGCTTAGTATTTGCAGTGTATGTCACTGGCTTGGAGTATTTCCAGTTGGTTTCGAAGACTTCTCGCGTTAATTTAGACTTCAGACGACTTTGCCAAATGCTCAACACTACTTAGAACGTTATTTCTTAATAGAAGTCTTGTTAAACTAAAATAAATTGCATTATAAATGCGACATTTCATTTCCTTGATACCTTTACTTATTATTTACGTTGACATCGACAAAACGGCGATTCTCCGCATTGAATACAATTGACTATTCCCTTTATTTTACCAGGAAGTGTACAGTTTGATCGGAATTAGATTGCAGCGGGATTATTTCTATATTTGGCACGAAAAGGATTGTTAGCCAACACAAATCGTGGACAGAAATGTTATAATTAAGATATTGTTTTACATAATTAACTGTGGCACCGTTGATTTAGTGTTACTCGGTTATGGAGAGCGGTGTTCGCTTTCAAGTTAAGTAATTACCTTAGGTTAGTAATAAACTTTATCTGTTAAAGTATTTGTAAGACACAGTACCGAGTGTTGAGTGCAATACCGATGTGATAAGGAACTAGTATTGAATGCGTTTTGACATTTTCTAATTCCTTAACTAGATAGGTAAATTGGTTTATAGATGTAACGGTTTTGAACATGGCTTTTGTGCCGGCTGTGTGGTCTTTGTATTACACAACTTGTTGAACAAAGAGAACTTTGACCATTCGTACATACTAGCAGGGGCCCGATTCTCCTAATTTTACTTAAGCGACATACGATACATATTCGACTGAGATCCAATCCCGACTCAATTACGATTGAAGCGTATGTGGCATTCCGCTATTTGTACTTTTAAATAAACGTTTTTATCCTTTTCTGTCATTCAATAATGAATCACATTGTTTGCAAATTACTTACGATTGCAATATGATTGTAGAGCAAACTACCGTGTAGACCCAAATCATCAAAATAGCAGACCAATCGCAAACCAATCGAATGTCGTTGGAATACGATTGGTCATATATTAGTAGCAGAATGCCCGATATGGTTAAAATTGCTATTGTGATCATATTGCGATTAAATTTCTATTCGATTTTGACATTATTAACCTAGGAGAATCGGGCCCCTGTTCTCGCGGTTTCACCCGTGTCCCGAGGGGAAAAAGTAGCCTCGTATGTCCTTCCTCAGGCTCTAAGCTATCTGTGTACCTACTGAAAATAGATTAGTTAATAATTATTATTAAAATATTGTTTAGTTTGGTCAATGTCGTGGTGGCCTAGTGGGTAAAGGACCAACCTCTCAAGTATGAGAGCGCGGGTTCGATCCCAGGTCAGGCAAGTACCAATGCAACTTTTCTAAGTTTGTATGTACTTTCTAAGTATATCTTAGACACCATTGACTGTGTTTCGGATGGCACGTTAAACTGTAGGTCCCGGCTGTCATTGAACATCCTTGACAGTCGTTACGGGTAGTCAGAAGCCAGTAAGTCTGACACCAGTCTAACCAAGGGGTATCGGGTTGCCCGGGTAACTGGGTTGAGGAGGTCAGATAGGCAGTCGCTTCTTGTAAAGCACTGGTACTCAGCTGAATCCGGTTAGACTGGAAGCCGACCCCAACAGGATTGGGAAAAAGGCTCGGAGGATGATTGTTTAGTTTGGCCGTAAAAGCGCGTCAGGCAGACAGGTTTTGCATAACATTGAATAGATACTTATTGTTATCGACATGTGTCTATTATCTGTGGAGGCTTGTCATTAGCGATATGATTATTGTATACTAGCTTCTGCCCGCGGTTTCACCCGCGTCCCGGATGGTGACAAAAACTATCCTTTGTCCTTCTCCTGGCTCTAAACTACCTCCTTGCCAATTTTCAGCTAAATCGGTTCAGCCGTTCTTGAGTTCTAAGTGGAGTAACTAACACGACTTTCTTTTATATATATGTATGTGTATATTGTAAACTATTATTGTATTAGTCTGTAAGCCTTCTTAAATATAAATAAATAAACATAACATAAGGACTTACCTTTGATTGAAGCTTCAGTTTGGAAAGTGCATATTCCTACGATAAGGCTAAGATATAGGTTCTTAATTCTGGAATATGTACTCGCAAATAAAAAGCTGCATTATGTGTTTTACTCGCCAATATCACACACAACGCCTTTGGCGAAGCTAATTATGATTAATTCAAAAACAGTTCAATAAATCATATTACGTTTTGTACATAACACGCTTTTATATAACCAGTAACTAAGTAGTGATGTAAATTCACAAAATTAATAGTACAAATTCCAATAGATCCAACAGCAGTTCTCAGATAATATATTAGTTAAATATATTATAATGGTGTCCGTTATTAATAGACGCGTCCAGTTAAAGTTTAATTACTTGATCTGAGCTCCTCGGAGTTAGGTAACCTGTACAGTCCTGCAGTTAAATTTAAACCCTATAAGTGAAAGTTGATGGTTATAGTATTGGCTTTCAATTGCACCGGCTTGGTAATGTCTTGGATATAAACCTTTGGTTATTTGAATGGATAAGTATGGTTTGAATGAGGAATTGTGTAGTTCCTTCCTAGTTCAATATTAATTGACTTTAAAGTTTCACAAATCCTAACTAATATTATAAATGTGAAAGTAACTCTGTCTGTCTGTCTGTCTGTCTATTCTTCACGCCTAAACTACTGAACCGATTTGTGTGAAATTTGGTACAGACATAGTTTGGAACTTGATAAAGGACATAGGATAGTTTTTATTACAAAAAATATAAAAACAAAAATTTATTCCGGACATATAGCGCCATCTATTGGTCAAACCAAAAATCTGCCGGAAGTCACTATTCCACGCGAACGAAGTCGCGGGCAAAAGCTAGTAAAGTTTATAATTTAAATATAGACGTTTTATTTCATGTTGATGGGTGAAACGCGTTTTAGTGGGTGAAATTACTATTGACGGGTGAAGTTGCGTTTTCGAATGATTAGGTACTGCTAATTATTTTTTTGATGGTGTAGAATGAATGCGATGTGCAATGAATATAATAGATAACGACAGTGATGTGAAAAGGTTATTCATCTTGAAACTGACCATATTCTTCTCATCATCATCCTCCGAGCCTTTTTCCCAACTACGTTGGGGTCGGCTTCCAATCTAACCGGATTCAGCTGAGTACCAGTGCTTTACAAGAAGCGACTGCCTATCTGACCTCCTCAACCCAGTTACCCGGGCAACCCAATAAGTACCCCTTGGTTAGACTGGTGTCAGACTTACTGGCTTCTGACTACCCGTAACGACTGCCAAGGATGTTCAATGACAGCCGGAACCTACAGTTTAACGTGCCATCCGAAACACAGTCATTGGTGTCTAAGATATACTTAGAAAGTACATACAAACTTAGAAAAGTTGCATTGGTACTTGCCTGACCTGGAATCGAACCCGCGCCCTCATACTTGAGAGGTTGGTTCTTTGCCCACTAGGCCACCACGACAATATTTACCAGACCATATTCTTCTCATATGATACTGAATAAGTCTATTCGTTTGACAGCCACCATATACTCAATCTATGAACTCGTTATATCTATGGAGTCACTAATAGAGCCAAATTCAGACTCTTTTTTTTGGTCTACTCACGTAATTAAAGTATTTTCTTCCGTGACATTTATTTTAGGCCCATACAGGAATGAATTTTAAGCAGTGCGCAAAAAAAAACTGGTGGTCTAGAATCGTTAACAGAACATATCTGCATCATCAGTAAAAAAAAATTTTTCATTCTTTTGTCCGCCCTAAAATCAGCAAAATATGGATACCAAGTATTCTTACGAGAGCGCCGAGCGGAGCTCCGTCAGTAAACCGGTTTCGCGTTGCCGCCGTGCATACTATGACGACTGTGACCGTACTATCGGTTACAAAATAAACATCTTTCGTTAACAATAACTTTTCTTTTTTGTACTAAAACACTACAAAATAAAAATATACGTATCTATAAAACTTATTTAACTATAAGTTGACAAAGTTTGCGCACTGGATAAAATTCATTCCTGTATTTTACCCGCCAACACAAACGTAATTTTTTTTTTAATATTGAACGTACAAATTCGAAGTAGGTACTTAAATTATAATTGCAGTGAAGCTGTGCCTTAAAGATTCACCGAAAACAGAACACTTGTTAACCCAACAGTACCTACAATACAAGAATGTGCTAACATTTACACGAGGAGGTCAGGATGTCACAACAATATCATTAGAGCGCTCTGCAGATCGGCCGCCGATACTCCGTTGGCCAATCCGATCGGATGGGTGTCGCAATCGGAGGTAAAGTGTTCGTGATAACGGGAATTTGCATGTGTGTCACTTGTGGAATGTGGAGGTTTATACTTACCTACAATTCCTGAATTAGGTTGCGTAAAACGCGCTGATATCTGGAAAGAAGTACTGGTTCTATTTGAAAAAAATAATAAAGAATATTGCGACGATTTATTAGCTTGTGTTATGAGTGCTAATACAACTGATAAAGTACATATACTTTACATACCTACTTTTAAATATTACACAAATTTTGATGTCGATTCTAGCCCATTGATTGAAAAAGACTGTGTATGAGTTGTTTTTTGTCCGGGTGCGCGAGTAAAACAGCTGGTGGAAGGTAGTTTGATAACTAAAGTTGGAAGTGTTGATAAAATTGTGAAGTGTAAGATCAACCGCGTTTAAATCTCAAACCTCTATGTCTTTCTTTACATAACCTATTCACAGGGTGTTTTAGTAATTAGTACCTAAACACAGGATGTTGTTTCATTCATTTGGTGAAGCGTGACGCGGTTGAAAAGGTTCAATGAAAGTTTTTTATTTGCTTGTTTAAGGATATCATTAGGTGGGTTTGTAAATGTGGTTCAATGGTGTTGATGACCGATTTTAGAAATATTAGTGCGTGGTATCTCATCCAAGTTACTGTGTTACGGTTATAGCGACATTGTGGAGGCAACAGAGATTTAAGAGTTTCTTATATGAAGAAGTTTCTTTTAGAATTGGTCATTTTGTCTTTTGATACCTATAACAAGTACTTACATAGGTGCAATTATTTGAAAAAGTAAAAAAAATGAATGTAGACGTTCAACAGTAATAAAAAACATTGCATGGAGGACACAAGATTTATTTCATAGAATTCATGCAAAGTACCTACATATTTGCCAAATAAGCTCAGTTCAGTACAAATGTCAGACCGCACCTAACATCTGACTCTGATTGTACCAAAGCTATTTTGAGTCAGAAATAATCATACAGTTTAAAACCGACCAACAATAGTTTATTACACTGAATACTATCTCATGATTATTCATCTAACATTCTTAGAATGTCTGGTATGCAAAGGTTGCGAGATTTCACAAATGATTGTTTTAACTTCGCAATTCTGGAAAGATAATGAAATTAAAGCGATTCCGTAAACTGATTATTTATCTAAGCCTTCACTGTTTAGTCGCATAGTGCGACTGTTAAGCACTGGGTCGAATTATCTTTGTGGGTTTTAAGAATCAAATTTTCATAAATTAGCCCGGAGTCTGGAAGTTGGTGGTGATACACTCAAGCATCGGAAAGCACGATTCCGGTCCTTCGCCTATTTCTCTATGGTTGTGTTAGATTGCCGTTCCACCGGGCTATGAAAGTGTAGGAATAGTGAGTGCACCTGCGTCTGCTAAAATGCTGTCTTGAACTTTGTGTCTGAATTGTGTTAGTAAAATAATTTGACGCACTTTTATATAAATGGATGTATACCTATATTTATTTAACCTAACCTTTTTAAAGAAAATTGCACCACAGAGAGTTTGTAAGTTACGTACTACATGTCGTTATAAACAGCTAGGTCCAGAAATAAAAATCTCTGAAAATACCCCTAATTAGTTAATGATGTATTATCATCAGTACTGCGATTCTATAAAACTCGATCAACAACTCGCATTTCACTTCGATTCGTAATGTCATTTCATACTTTAGGGGAGGTAGGGGAGGGATGGGCACTTTTTCACAATTTATTGCATAACAAATCAGATTTTACAGATCATTATCAACTTTTATTGCCATTTCTTATATTCGGCTAGATATAATGAAAGAGCTTTCCTAAAAATTACAATCATTTTCAACATTACGAGATATTTAAACGGTTTTATTTAGCTCACCCCGTTTGTTTTATTATTTATTCTTGGATCAAATTTAGTAATTCAAATTTCACCCTCTTTCTGTCAACCGATTGGTCTGAAATTTTGTATACACCTTTAATTAAATCCAATATGGCCGCCGGCACAAAATGGCACAGCCCCCTCAATATGGGTATCAAATGAAAGGGCTACACAAGTAGAATACTGTCAGCAACCCCAGCGGGGCGCAACAGGGCCAAGGCCTGCCTGCACGTCGATTCCATAAAATTCGAACAACAACTCGCATTTCACTTCGCTATTCACTCTCACTTCGCATTCGATTCAGAACGACCTTGATTTTGCATTCTGTAAACATCACCTAATCACTTGCGAAGTGAAGTGAGCTCGACATCGACCAATGCTGTGCTAGTGACTTCCCCACTCGACAAAATGTCAACCGAGATTAATCAGTTTTTAATTTTATCAGTTTTGACACAGAATTTTAGCTAAATATGATGTTTTAGTTATAATTTGTTATTGTAAGGAATTTGAGGCAGCTTTTAAGTATAAAATAAACAGAAATCTCTAAATTCGTGCTGTGAATATAATCTATGCTTACCCTACGAAAAAAAATACTGACAGCGCCAATACCATTATTAATCTGTGGACAATATTTTATATATTCATATTAGACTAAAATAAAAACGTGGGGCCCATTAACTATTGCTGTAGTACTCTCTTCTAAAGGTATAATAGGTGTGGATTGCATCGACTTACTATAATTGTAACTGGAGATTTTGACAATCATTAAATAATAATAGAAAATACACATACCTTTCATTAGTTTTGTCTTTATAACGATCCGAAACCGCAACAAAATATTTAAGTACTTTTACGAGTGTTTGTTCTTGACAACTCACAGAAATGACAGATAGTCTATGGATGAACACCGTTACCAGTCGGTAACGTAAACTACCCAATAAAAAAAAAACAAAACTATGATCAGAAATCAGAATAAAAGGACCCCCCTTTTATTCTGATTTGATCATGTCTCCCAACTGCCCATCTCTCCCCTACCTCCCCTATAGATAGACAGATTTTGACAGATCTGTCAAAATCTCGACTTTAATTTAGTTCAACTTGTCAACACGCTCGATAGTGTAGCGCTAGTGTAGTTTGACAATGTCAATCACGAAACTTTAAGGTAGAATTCCGTGGGTCGCGATTGTCGCAGCCGCGCGCGACAAAAGTCAACCTATGAAAATGTATGGCACCGCTGCCGAGGGCCGCGACAGTCGCGCGCGGACGACGAATTTCGTGAGCCGCTCGCGGCCGTACGCTTCTCAACATGGTCTAGCGCTTAATAACATCTATAGAATTTTAGTAAAACCAGAATTAAATTGTTGACAATGCCGCGAGCAGCTTACGAAATTCGTCGGCCGCGCGCGACTGTCACGGGCCTCGGCAACGGTGCCATACATTTTCATAGGTTGACTATTGTCGCGTCCACGGAATTCTACCTTTAGATCGAAGTCGAAGTGAGAGTGATGTCGAAGTGAGTTGTGATATTTTATAGAATCGACATGCTGAACTTGGAGCGTGTGCAAAATCGAAGACCGGGAAGTGGGTCAAATTAAGATTCCAATATTTTCTTACATACATAGTTACAAGTGAAGCTTAATAAGCATGTTAAAAATTATAAAATCCCATCTTATTTACCCCCTAAATCTGGGGGAAAAGCCCTAAGTTGGCAACCGTACAGTGATCACTTCTATCAATGCTAGTACTTTTACGATATAAAGATTAACTATTATGGCTAACTCTGCAGTTCAGGCTTGTTGTTTAAATAGGCCTTTGAGAAAGCCGGGTTCGGATAAGCTGTGAAATTATTCTGCCGTGTTATGTAATTACGGCGGCTTTGAGATTTATTGGTAATAGATTCTGGTGTATCGAGGAGTTGGTGGCTAAGCAACTACCTCACGAGTCGATTGATCATAAGTTTAAGCTACGATTCGCGCAGTCGGTAGATGGGTCACCATCTTGTATGACTGGTCCTGTCTGTCATTTGGATATTTTTGACAGCCATTAAAAGCTTTCGGGTTGCCCAGTTTGAAAAGGTTTGATAGGCAGTCACTCCATGTGAAAGATTGGTGTGAGAATGCATCCAGTTATACTGGAAGCCGTCTCCAACATTTGGAAAAAGCTAGGCAGGTGATGGGGTAACTTACCTACTTATCTCATCATTGTGAATAATTTGATTTATTCATGTGCCAGATCCACCAAAGACACAAAAGTTAAGAGTTTTAAAGGTCAAAACTTTAGAGTTCATAACCATAAAGTAAATTGAATAGGTAGGTACAGAATGCACATTATGTCAACCCTCAAACTCGAACAAACACACCACAACTTTTATCAGCAACTAGATAACTATCTCATTGTTACCCATAGCAGGAACCTTAGCCTATCAGGCACTTAAAACAACATCAAAATCGGCTCAGCAGTATCTGACGTGGCATCTGCAATCGTGTGCGTAGTTCTCCATATAAAACTGCGTTTATGGTAACAGTCGGATTAGATTCCCTTAGCGGCGGCCATATTTAGACAACAGTAGCTGGTCGCCATATTGAAATATTTAAATAGTAGTTAATAATGTTGTGTAAATTGTTGCTCTGTGCGTTTCAATAAGGATAGTCGTGTATGTTTTTCAATTAGGCATGTTTTTTTTTCATGGATTTGTAAATAAGTTTGAATGTCAAAATATTTAAAACATGGTCACCTATCTATACTAATATTATAAAGCTGAAGAGTTTGTTTGTTTGAACGGGCTAATCTCAGGAACTACTGGTCCGATTTGAAAAATTCTTTCAGTGTTAGATAGCCCATTTATCGAGGAAGGCTATAGGCTACTTTTTATCCGGGTTCGTGCCGAGGTTCCCACGGGATGCGGATGAAACCGCTGGCAGAAGCTAGTGTACCATAAACTAATTTAACTATTATAAGTAAATGGTATATATACCTTATATCTAAACATTGTCGATTTAACAGGATTCTACTTTTTCAACCAATAGGTAAACGAATTGAGGTATGTAACTACGTTGAAGAGGTCAGATAGGCAGTAGTTCCATGTAAAACACTGGTACTAAGCTGCATCTAGATAGACTGAAAACTGACTCCATCATAGATATCATCATTAGATAGAATCTTTTCCCAATTGATCTCAACCAAAACACTTTCGGCACATTTTAAAACGTAGGTACATTTGATACCGACTTTCAATTTCACTCGATTACCGATCATTGACAGCCCTAATCTTATCGATACAATATAAATAATCGAGTAGGCATTAATTTCCTATAATTTAGCGATAAACTAAAGCTGTGTTATGAATAGGCTAGACTTGCGAGCGTGAACTTTGAACCTCGTCTGTGAAGAGCCTCGCATCGCGTTCTCTCTTGTACCAACTTCCGTACGCTTAACGTTTATTAGGAAAGCTTATTAGATAGTAAATGAAAGTTTTTTAAATAATGTTGGTTAAAAATATATGATTATGTCAAAGAGAGTAAGTGTTTCAGTAATTTGGTCAAAAGTAAACACTGTTTTACAGGGTCCCTTTTCAAACTTGGCAACCCGAAAGCTTTTAATGGCTGTCAAAAATATCCAAATGACAGCCAGGACCAGTCATAACAAGATGGTGACCTATCTACCGACTGCGCGAATCGTAGCTTAAACTTATAATCAATCGACTCGTGAAGTAGTTGCTTAGCCACCAACTCCTCGATAAACCAGAATCTATTACCAATAAATCTCAAAGCCGCCGTAATTACATAACACGGCAGAATAATTTCACAGCTTATCCGACCCCGGCTTTCTCAAAGGCCTATTTAAACAACAAGCCTGAACTGCAGAGTTAACCATAATAGTTAATCTTTATATCGTAAAAGTACTAGCATTGATAGAAGTGATCACTGCGCGGTTAAACGCGGTACGGTTGCCAACTTAGGGGTTTTCTCCCCAGATATAGGGGGTAAATAAGATGGGATTTTATAATTTTTAACATGCTTATTAAGCTTCACTTGTAACTATGTATGTAAGAAAATATTGGAATCTTAATTTGACCCACTTCCCGGTCTTCGATTTTGCACACGCTCCAAGTTCTGATGATAATACATCATTAACTAATTAGGGGTATTTTCAGAGATTTTTATTTCTGGACCTAGCTGTTTATAACGACATGTAGTACGTAACTTACAAACTCTCTGTGGTGACTGGCGGCAATTCTAGCGTCACTGGCGGCCACTTTATTGCCTGTGAAAAAAAAAAACGATTTCTAAAAACACTCTCATGCGAAAAATAAAATATTATGAGATGCATCGACTTACAATTCGGTGTCTTTTTCTAGGGGTACAACTCAAAAATTAAGGTTTTTAACACAAACTTTAGGGATATTTTTTTTGAGAGTTGGTAACACTGAAACACGGCGATAAATTACGTGGCCAGGTCAGCGCAGGCGCATGTACTATGGCTTCTAGTGAATGTTCGAACTCTATGGTAAGTCGTTTTGAAGAGCTAAATTGTTGTATGGAGATAAGTAATGGCGGTAGTGTGATTTAGTTCTGTTTATAGGATTTTTATGGCCGATGAGGTGTGAGTGAAAATGGGAATTGAGAATTGAATATTTATTGCAGGTTTTATAGATGTAGCTGTAGGTTTATGGTGCTGAAAAGAAAATAATAATTTCTTATATACTTTTCACTTCTTATATACTTGGCGTAATATGACTGCTATGCTTTTAGAACCTCCGAAAACTGCAGACTAAACTCAGCGGTAGTTGTACCGACAGTTATTTTGAAAGTAGTAGGTCTGATGCCAGTCAGATTCTTGCTGATTAAATCCTGTCTGTATTCTTACACTTGCCCTTTGCGTTACAGCTTCGGACATAAGCAACGCTTCTTGTACGAACTTAGATAGCGAGATAGCTTGTTTATGTGGACGCACCTTCCCTAAAGTACCTAATTATATCACGACTAGCTTCTGCCAGCGGTTTCACCCGCATCCCGTGGGAACTACTTCCCGTACCGGTATAAAAAGTAACCTATAGCCTTACTCGATAAATGGACTATCTAACACTGAAAGAAATTTTCAAATCGGAGCAGTAGTTCCTGAGATTAGCGCGTTCAAACAAACAAACAAACAAACTCTTCAGCTTTATAATATTAGTATAGATTGTAGATAGACTGCGTTTGAGATGGTAATAATGTCTGGATTTTAATGGATATGATGAAGGTATTATGATACATTCTTTAGAAGTGGAGTTTTTAATCAGTCATTGGTGATCTTATTTGCTTAAATAGTAGGCTTTTTATTTCGTGCTCATATAAATACGAAAAATAATATATAGTCCGCTGATAGGTTTAAGGCCCCAGTACACGTTGGCCCAAGTGCGGCCAATACACGCCATCACCAATGTGTACACGGGGTATTGGTGCAGGTTGGCGGACATTTGTCAAGGTTGGCGCGCATTCGGCGAGTTGTCGATTTTTTGGGCACACATCAAAGGAATCTTGGCCCAGCTTGGCGTGTGGTGTTTACACATTCGGCCAATGTTTAGTTCGTCACCGACCGCTGAGGGATAAAGTACCTACACTTTTGTGTTGCGTGTAAAAATAAATATAGTAGTAAATATAGTAGTGTAGTATAATATAAATATATATAGTAGTGTACAAATTAATAGCCGAAGCCTTAATTACTTCGACGTCCATCGCAAGTGGTTTGCCAGACAGGAATGAGCCATGCGCCACTGTGTAAACACCATTTGATCGTGGCCTACATTTGTGCATTGCACAGCTTGGCCCAACACAGGCCAACGTGTACTGGGGCCTTTAGCTTTTTACTGAGCTAATGATTTTTTTGTGCGTAGATACCTTCTATAAAGATTATTGTGTGTTTTGAGCTTCGTGTCTAAGATGGCTTCGTGTCTAAGATGGCTTCGCACTTGCTGTTTTAGATGGATGCAATAAAATATGACGTTGTTTCAAGCTCAACCTGCGGCTTTTATGTCTACATTAGTATAGACAAAAGCTTGTGTAAAAGGCAACTATTACCTGAATATTTTATAATCGTTTTACCAATACTAAGCTATTGTTACACAGATTATTGGAATCTCAGTTTCGTAAGGCGACTGCGGAAAACGTAAAGTGCCGTGCCCAGTAGCAAGAGCGATCGATAGTTGCGTATTATGCGATCTTTAGCCTAAGGTACGATGTATCCGTTATCGATAACCACTAGTGTTGGGATTAAAGATCAATTGGTTACTCAGCTGTTTAGAAGGTAAAGTATGCAATATTTGTAAGGCAGCTAGAATTATTCTTCAGTACCGTATCTGTTTTGAGGATAGATTTGGACATAAAACATTTATGGCCTTACTACAAAAACTTAACCACCTGTTTTACAATTGTCTAAAAAAATTGTGGCTGCAAAATGAACCATATGTCAACGTATCATAATTTGACATTTTTTTTGACAAGTCTTAAACTGACGTTTAAAAGTTTTTGTGGTAAGCATCGATATATATGTACTACGTACAGTCAACTTCAGGTCAGTGGTAACACTTTTATTGGAAAATCGTACTTATTACCATTGAGTTAAGGTGCATGACAGTTACCACTGATGTGCGGTCTACCGTACTAGATAGAACGTTCCGAACAAAAAGCTTACCACACTGAAATGCACTGCAGACTATGCATTGCCCAAAATGGCAAATCAGAGCGATTTTGACACCTGCGACAGACGGATGTCTATGAAACGACAATTCATCCTCCGAGCCTTTTTCCCAAACTATGTTAGGGTCGGCTTCCAGTCTAACCGGATGTAGCTGAGTACCAGTGCTTTACAAGGAGCGACTGCCCTATCTGACCCCCTCAACCCAGTTACCCGGGCAACCCAATACCCCTTGGTTAGACTGGTGTCAGACTTACTGGCTTCTGACTACCCGTAACGACTGCCAAGGATGTTCAATGACAGCCGGGACCTACAGTTTAACGTGCCATCCGAAAACACAGTCATTGGTGTCTAAGATATACTTAGAAAGTACATACAAACTTAGAAAAGTTGCATTGGTACTTGCCTGACCTGGAATCGAACCCGCGCCCTCATACTTGAGAGGTTGGTTCTTTGCCCACTAGGCCACCACGACTTTTATAAAATAGAAAATACATATCAAGGTATAAACTTACACATATAAACTATTCGAGAGTCAAGTTAGTAAAATTACACGCTGTTCATGCTATTACAACGCTTGTATATCATACTTTTCATTTATAATTCAATTTTACAAATATGCATTAATTTGTTCCCGCCCGCCATCTTAAATTATGGATTAAGAAAATCGTGCAGAAACAGATGTGCCATAAAACTGGCAGTAGGTAAAATATCAATGAAAACAGACTTCACTTTGTCATGGTATGTTCTTACTTTCAAGAAAAAATAATATGACCTCGTATGTATTTCGCTACTGTAAAAACACTACAACATATATCAGCGCGTTTAAAATCGCGAAAAGGGAAATGCCCATTCTTGGCCAAGTACTTGCCCATCTATGTGATAAATACAATAAAAATACTAAATAATTAATTTAAATATTGCGAGTATTTATCTGAAAAAAACCCCGGAAAAAAAAAGATGAAATTATTCAGAACTCAGTTGTTAAAATACTTCCGCTTCCGCTGTAACGATCATGACAGTCTTGTCAAAATAGAGAATTAGGGATTGAAACCCATATTGAAAAAGTCGATTTATTAAAAACCGGTTCTTGAAAATCGATTTTCTTTAAATATTTTCTAATAAACTAAAAAAAATATTTGTAAATATATATTCATTGTATTGTTATCATTAAACAAAATGTTTGGTGATTGATGTACCTTTAAACACGATTTTATGCGACTCCTTTCAAGGATTCCGTGTTTTCGGTTTATGACAAATATAGATTTTTCGATAAATTGATCCTACGTCCCATCCCTAATGCTCTTGTTTGTTGACGTTTATCGTTGACGTTTCGTATTTCACAATTTGGTTTGTGCTGTGCTCTTACGACTTGTATCTTTTCTTACTGCGTTTCTGATATTTCGACGAATGTTTACGATTATGGACCCCGTACCCGCCCCCGATGACGACCTTGGCTTTACATTGGATTCAGTACTGGATATTTTTTAAGTATTGGATTGAATAAAAACTTAAAAAATATATGTATGTATTTTTAGCATTATTTTCTGTTTACAGTTTGTGATGTTCCACCAAGTTCTATGTAAACATTTTTACCCGCCCCCGATGACGACCTTGGCTTTACATTGGATTCAGTACTGGATATTTTTTAAGTATTGGATTGAATAAAAACTTAAAAAATATATGTATGTATTTTTAGCATTATTTTCTGTTTACAGTTTGTGATGTTCCACCAAGTTCTATGTAAACATTTTTACCCGCCCCCGATGACGACCTTGGCTTTACATTGGATTCAGTACTGGATATTTTTTAAGTATTGGATTGAATAAAAACTTAAAAAATATATGTATGTATTTTTAGCATTATTTTCTGTTTACAGTTTGTGATGTTCCACCAAGTTCTATGTAAACATTTTTAGTTATTTCGTTATCTACGATGTCAACTCTAATGCCTACAACTTGTTTCTTTCTTGGGCATTACTTGGCCAAACCTTCTTTATCAAATGGGCATTTCCCTTTGTGAAAGCCCTCTTAAGAAAAAAAACATCGTAATTAATATTAAAAAACCCTAAAAATAAGTTCCTGGTTTTAATACATTACATGATTTTGCATTCACTTAGATATAAATAAACTTTTTGATATATTACATGATTTTGAATTCACTTAGATAAAAACTTTTTGAGTAATGAAAAATGTAGGCAAAATACGAGCGAACATATTATGTCACTTCTGCGATTAACATCAATGAGGATGACTAGATGTCACAATACGTCAACAAGATGTCAAAAGACGACATAAGCGGGTAAATTATTTGTATGGATGTTCTTGTCTATCGCTAGAATATATGTCAATGGTGGTAAGACGGTTAGTTTTCTGGTTTGCAATGGTGATAACGTTTGAACTATTGAGATTGAGGCTATAATGCATTTGGAATTATTAGGTTGTTTTTCTGAATTTTAGGTTGTTATAGTCTACATCTTATCTTATCTAAGAAGAATAGTTGAAAAGTTAAGGATTTCTGGAAAAGCAATAGTCACATAATGTAAGCTATCAATTGTAAGCTTTATGTATACCAAACTAGGACTAGCCAAATTACTAAATTGCAGCCTTTCGAGTATCATAAAACTGACACAAAACAATTGCTGGTTTTCGTTTCCCAACCACATCGTCGTCTTCCCGTCTATGATAAAAGATGGCGTAAACTGCACTTATGTTTAAGCATGCGGTACAAATGCAATGATGGCGTCCACGGCCGATTTCGGCCACGGCGGCAGTTCTCATTTAAGGAGATCATGAGATGGAGATCATATGGAGGCGAGATGGAGATGGGACGGTAATCCGACACGACCGGAAAGAGATCAGGCGCAGGACCGACATTTACGTGCTCTCCGATACACGGGTGAATCAACCGCCAACTTCCAACTTAGACTACGGGCTGCTTTGTGAAAATTTTTAGGAAAACCCACAAAGCGATTTCGGCCCCACCCGGGAATTGAACCCGAAACCTCGAGCACAGCAGCCGTGCTTGCGACCACTAGATCAACGAGGCAGTCAACACACAATCACAAATGTAATATAATTAAATTGACTGCACCATCAGAAATTCTATCAAGACAAGTGTGGGATTACGGGAAGTGCGAAACACATTTAAATAAACGTAAAATCCAAAGTGAATTACAGGCAGATTTCCGGCCATTTCCCATTAAATTCCTTAAACGGTTCCTTGTAATCATTATTTTAAATGTTAAATGCTTATCGTTTACATGGGTCCCTGTTTCCTCGTCGATTGGAAGTAGGCGTAGGTCCCGTGGTGACCCTACCCGTGACGTCACGATGTCCCATGTCCCTGATAAGAAGGTACATTTGCGTCGAAGCTGCGTGCGCGCAGTAACGCGGGGTGTTGTTAGTAAAATGTGGGCGTATAGGATTATTTATTGGTTTTGTGTTTCGTTGTTTTAGTGTGTTGCGTAACTGTTTTCTTGCTATCTACTGTAGCTTCTACAGTATATTTTGCCTTTCAGATTGAAGGACTGAAAATATTATTAATTTATTAGAATTCCTACCATTATTTACCTATTAGAATAAATCTATATCTATACATATAATAAATCTGTAGAAAAGTAATTTTTGTACATTGAAGAAATTGACAAAAAAAATAGCCGGCATGTTAAAGGATAACTAACAGAACCCATTTCCATCATTTTTGTCATTTTTGTCTGTTTGTCTGTTTGTCTGTTTATCTGTTTGTTTGTTCGGGATTCACGTAAAATCTACGAATTCAATGCAGACAATGCTTATATACAAAAATTCTACGTAACTTGGGGTATTACTTAGTTTTTGTTTCATCGAAATCGATTCACTCTATCAAAAGATATGATTAATTTTGTGAATTCAAGATGTAAAATATTACGACACGCAATCTGTTTGTCAAAACTGTACATTTGAATGTTGTAGTTATATTAGTTGTTCGGCCTATTATTAATCTTTACACAGAAAATCACACCTTTATAAGTAACTTCGGAAGAAAAAAAAATATGAAAATTTTGTTTAGCCAAGGTTAAAGTAGCTCCATCTGTGGTAAAAATACATCAAATTTGTCAAAAGAGCGAGGTGGTAAATGACAATTAATTACCATACATTCTTTACAGAGGATTATTATTTCAACAGATGGAGTTGTGTATTTTCCGTAATTCACCATATTTTAACACGTAGTGTAATTTTTCGATAGACATTTCAATAGTGTTTGTCAGTTTGCCGTACCACATCAAAATCCAACTATAATTATTACCTTGATGAAAGGAAAATTAATAGTTCTCAGCCAAATTTAAAACGGTGCCATCTAAATTATTTTTTGAACATTATGTCAAAAATGATGACTTTAGTGGAACAATTAATTATCATTTAAAGTTACAGATGGAGTTCATATCAGGATTTTTTCATAAACATAGTTTAGCTTATCTTCCACTAATGTGGTGGCCTTAAAACAAATAACTTTGAGTGAGTAGTATTAAGTAGACCTTAATTATTTTTTCTGATGCAAAATATGTAAACTTAATCCTAGAAGAAAGGAAGATCTATCTCTCGCAAGCGCTGCTAAGCGTGAGGTAGGTAATGTAGGCTTCTGTAGCTTTAAAACAAGCCCAGATACAAAGTGCAGATAAGAAATGGGAGCTTTCTCGATTTAATACCATACACACACGTAAAATGCTTTATGCGTCTGGAAACGTACAAATTACGCGTCGCATACCAGAGACATGCTTACTTTCAACTTCTGATCGCAAATACACTGTTCACGATTACGGACAGTCTCAGTAAGACCCGAGCCAAGTCTAAAAAAACACCTTTTATATAAAACTACGTTTGATGTCATTCAATTACAAAGACAGAATTGTTCTCTGCTGCAAATCCTATCCACCTATATCCTATCCTAATCCAGCATGCATTGCAGGTGTGCATTGTACAAAAACCAATGGTATCCTATTCGAGAAGTCAAAAGAGTCGGCCTGACAACGTCAGCTTTTGCGCTAAGCAAGTGTTCTTAATAGTACCATCAGAATTACATTCATCGTTGAATGAGGTGAATACATTTTCAGAAACCACAATAACAGTAGGAGCCAAAGCGTATGATCGCTTCATAGAGCTCTGATTGGCCCCAGGTGACCAACTCAGGTCTGATTTGTTCGTTCATCAGATCTTTGAAAGTGTTTCGGTGGATACTTACTGTCGTCCTGTTTACGTGTGACACAAAATATGGTATATAAACGTCCTCCGCAAGAGCGAAATTTTCCCGGTGAGCGGTAGTGACGCACAGTATACAACACTTCTGTTTCTTTTGATTTGCTGGCTCCACCAAGAAATGACAAATTGCGAGCGTACATTTTGAAAATCTTGGCAAAACTGCAGGTTTCAAGTACGAACACATGAAGTGGACTCTCACAGATACGTACATTTTGCCTATTCGTGAACTAATGCAAACATTTCGGTGGAGTCCCTCCCGGTTTAGACCTAACCCCACATTAGGCGTGCGCGATCCTCGGGCGTGTGAGTAGCGCGTGCGTCGCGAGCACGCTGCGTGAGCGTCGCGTTTTGCTGCCCGGCGGCATTTGCAGCGCGCTCGACTTGACGTTTAACTGCTAAGGCGTTTAGCGGGCGGCGGGGATAGCGGGCGTAGGGGTAAGATCGCAACTCGAGCGCCGCGTGCTCGCCGCGAGCGCGTCGCTTGCACTCTTCACATATGCCGCAGGGCAGCAAAACGCGACGTTCACGCAGCGCGCTCGCGACGCCCGCGGTACTCACACGCCCGAGGATCGCGCACGCCTAATGTGGGGTCAGCCTTACCATAGTGAGTAAGTGCACAGAAAATCCCCAATTCATACAAGTCATACAAGTGTTTCTCCCCAGTAGTGAAACTATCCTACTCTATGCGCCTGCTGATGATGATGACTCATTTTATCATCCATCCAGCTATTCCCCAACTATGTTGGTGTTGGGCTTCCAGTCACCAAATCTGTTTGAGTACCAATATTTTGCTTGGAGCGACTACCTATCTATCTATCTTCAATCCAGTCAACTACACAAGACGATATCCATGGTAAGACTGACAGACTTTCTGGCTTCTGATTAGTCGCAGCAGCTGCAGAAAATGTACAAATGACAGCTTTGTCAGACTCAAAGCATATAGACATAGATTATAGCTATTTCCTGTGAAAATTACTTACGCACCATACGTAATAATTGACTATTCTAGAGGTATATTGCCCACGCAGACGAAGTTGCGGGCAACAGCTAGTGATTAAATAAATCTGTATAAATAGAACATCAATACTGATTACATTACTAAGTACGAAATATTCCATTTGATGACTAAAAAATATTAACTATACTCCATAAGGAACATAACATTATTTTGTAACCGGTTTTTTAAACATTACGAAACCCGAGGTGATCTATAATTATTCATATCAGCAATTTCGTTATATAGGTACGTCGGTTCAGCAGCTGTGTATGAATAGCCACACTTCCATTGAGCAGTAGATACCTTAATATTTCAGACAGAGGTCTTTACTGCCGTGCGCACGTGCCAACAGTAAACAGTTGATAAGATGCTCCTGTCTATGCGTCTCGTTAACGTTATCGGTCGTCACGTGGTTGTCTCGTTGACGCGAGCGATACTGTCTAACTGTTGGAGGATGTTTCCTTACTATGCGCACACGCAACTTACTAGTAATGGGGCGTCGTTTATGTTTTTGAAGATTTTAAAGGAGTGTGTCGCTAAGTAATAGCCGGGTTGATCAACAATGACAACAAATGACAATCTTATAACATCTTTGGTAGCGCACAATTGAGTAGAAGTCAGAAAGTCTGACAAACAGTCTTATGATGTCGTACAGGCGGTTGACTCGTCTCATCATCATCATCAGCCTATCGCAGTCCACTGCTGGACATAGGCCTCTCCAAGTGCACGCCACTGAGATCTATTTTCGGCTTCTCGCATCCAGCTCCTGCCAGCCGTCTTGCGCAAGTCATCACTCCACCGTGCCTGAGGACGTCCTACACTACGTTTGCCGAGGCGTGGTCTCCACTCTAGAACTCGTTTACCCCAACGGTTATCGGTTCTTCGGCTAATATGGCCAGCCCACTGCCACTTCAGCTTGCTGATTCGGTAGGCTATGTCGATGACCTTGGTTCTCTGACGGATTACCTCATTTCTGATGCGATCCCTCAGAGAAACGCCGAGCATAGCTCTTTCCATAGCCCGCTGAGCGACTTTAAACTTGTGGACCAGCCGTACCGTCAGTGTCCACGTTTCGGCTCCGTAAGTCATGACAGGTAGGACGCACTGATTGAAGACTTTTGTCTTTAGGCACTGTGGGATCGACGATGTTAGGACTCGACGTAGCTTCCCAAATGCAGCCCAACCCAACTGAATTCTCCTATTCACCTCGTCCTCAAAGTTGTTTCTACCTAACTGCAATGTCTGCCCGAGGTATACATATTTCCGAACAACTTCGAGAACGGCGCCGTGTATCGCAATCGGTTCCGGTAGAACATGTTCATTGAACATGACCTTGGTTTTGTCCAAATTCATCCGTAGGCCGATGCGTAGAGAAGATTCAGCCAGGTCGTTCAGCATCTGTTGTAGGTCCTGCAGCGTTTCCGCCATGATGACGATATCGTCAGCAAATCTCAAGTGAGAGATGTGTTCGCCATTGATGTTGATGCCGCGTTCTTTCCAGTTCAGCGTCTTGAACATATCCTCCATTGCATTAGTGAACAGTTTCGGGGAAATAACATCCCCTTGTCTCACTCCTCGATGCAACGGTATGGGCCTTGTTTGCTGATTCTGTACTTGGACGGACATTGTAGCGGCTTCGTAGAGACATCTCATTACTTGGATGTATCGCCAATCTACTTGACAACGCTGCAGGGACTCCAGAACAGACCAGATTTCAACCGAGTCAAAGGCCTTCTCATAGTCCACAAATGCTAGACACAGGGGCTGATTATACTCTTCGGTCTTCTGTATAATCTGCCGCACTGTGTGGATGTGGTCTATGGTGCCGTATCCGCTCCGAAACCCAGCCTGCTCCGGTGGTTGGAATTCGTCGAGTCTTCGCGCAAGTCGGTTCGTGATCACTCTTGAGAACAGCTTATATACGTGGCTTAGGAGGGAAATGGGTCGATAGTTCTTCAACCGGGTTTTATCTCCCTTTTTGAAGAACAGGACGACAACACTCCTACTCCACGCCTCTGGAGTTCTCCCTTCAAACAGGACGGCATTAAAAAGCTTCTGGAGCTCCTCCAGTACGGGCTTACCTCCTGCTTTTAAAAGCTCTGTTGTAATGCCATCCTCGCCAGGGGCTTTTCCATTTTTGAGCTGTCTCAGAGCGATCTCGATTTCGCCACTGCTGACTTCTGGCAGGTCTTCGGTGAAATGGCGTGTTAATATGGCTCTAGAATCCTCATTTCCGGGATCAGGTCGAGATGCATGCGATGCGTATAACCGGCCATAGAAATTTTCCACTTCCGAAAGGACTGCCGGCACCGAAGAAACGACTTCTCCACTTGTTGTGGTCAGCTTCGTCAAGTGGCTTCTTCCAAGAGATTGTACGAACACCTTTGACCCCCGATTCAGCTCAATTGCTCTTTCAATGGCAAGAGTATTGGAGCACCGGAGGTCGCGTCGTACGTGCTTGTTGATCTCTTGGTTTAGAGCCCGCTTAGCTGACGAAGTGACAGGCGGGTTTTCACGTCGTTTCTTCATAAGCCCTAATGTCTCTTCCGAAAGCTTTGATTTCTTGCCCTTACGCTGCATTCGTTGACTCGTCTGCATCTGTTTAAAGTAGGGAGCCTGGGAGCCCCACTTTTTACCGAATTCCAACTTTCTTAAAGTCTCAAAGACAGTGAGACAACTCATCATCATCATCATATTAGCCCATTGTCATCCACTGCTGAACGTAGTTCTCTCCCAGTGTCCGCCAACCATCCCAGTCTTTGATGTTTTAGACATAGATATTTGTACTTATGTATTCGCGCTTACGATACATGGGTCAAATTACTGACATATAAAAAAAGCATACCTCACAGCCTGGGAATCGAACTTCACACGGCTCATTACCAAAGGTGCCACATAAAACAAAATGGCGGACGACATCAAAACGGTATGGACGACCTACAGCACAATCTTACGACCTTTCCGTCTTGAGCACTAGCATTTACGACGCTTAACCCTAAAACGACCATATTTAGACGATAATGTGGTCTTTATAACAAAGTTAGTGTAACTTTTAGGTTGTTCGCAACAGTTATGTCGATATTTATTACATTTTAAATAATTCGAGTCTTGTTTTGGTTGTGTTTGAAAAATGCCGTTACATTTTTGCATGGTTCAAAACTTGAATAGTTTAGATACCTATAGTTACTATAGGTATCTAATACTATAGATATGATAGTATAGTATAGTTCCCGGCACGTAACTTGGCAAGAATCGTGAGATGAAAACAGGTCCTATTTTTTTCAAGCATACATAATCGCCAATAAATTATGTCAATAACCATAGAATAATGCACAAGCAATAACAGGGACCACTTTTTTGTATAATTTAGTGCACTATGAGCGAGCTCACACTTATTAAAGGTCCCAAATCCTTGCCAAGTTATATGCCGGCTACTATATTTAAAGTAAGTTTGCTTTGTGTTTAGCATGGATCATAGAAATGTAACTAATTTATCTATGGTATGGACGGTCGTGTAACGTGATGGAAAATGGCCTGATGCTTGCTTATGATATGTGGTAGTCCGATTCTTGTGTGTGAATGACGGGTTTATCGTACACACATACTTTTGTGTGTGTGTGTGTGTGTGTATGTGTGTAATCTAAAGCCTTTTACGTTTTATTTTTATTTTAGAGAAACATACTTACTTTATAGAGAAAAACAAATTCCTAGAAAACATGCAAACGCAGGAAAAAACGGTAACAATTTTATCAAAAGCCTTACATATACATTTAATTTACCATAAACATTTCTACATATGCTAGATACAGATATGTCACAGAGATGAAAATATAGGTACACATACATTGTAAACAGTAGACAGCTTTTTCTGGGAACTCGTAAATACTAGCTTCCCAGTTTAGCTTTCATCGCATTTATTGGAAAACCGTTTTCTATGTTGCCGATGATAAAATGTCAATAAAATTAGAGATTTTCTTAACATTGTATAGTTATGTTTTATTGGTTGAATGGTTATTTAATGTTGCGTGATGTTATAGAAATGTTTTTATGGTCTGGTTGGTTTTGTTGCTAAGTTTACATACAAGTTTTCTTCACAGATATTTCTTTTTCGGTTCGGTCTCTGTAGCAGGTTTTGTTACAATTCCACATCAAATGCCGTCAAGGCCGTCAAGTGTATTTGAGAAAACTCTCACACCAAGCCCTGTTAGGTGATTAAAACCTGCAGCTTTCTCGTTTAGTTCTACGTGATGAGAAACAAGAATATACCTTAACAATTGCGATTACAATAATAAAATGTAAGTACGAATTTATAATTAAGAATGAAAACTCATGAGTACCTATGTAAAGATATCCTATAGGAGGAACGGAGTGTAGGAGATGCACCTAGCTTAAATATGCCAGAGTGAAAAGAAAATTATGTTACATTGTATCAGCCGGAGAATGCCGTAAACTCCAATAAATAAAAATTATGCGCCAACTGAAATATTAAGCTCTCAATCCCTTTTATTACGATTTTACAACGGTACCAAGTGGATCCGATCTATATTAACATAAACTATAAAGTTATATTATTTATTGCTCAATCTTATTAAATAATTAAGATCTTGCATTCCTGTATTATTTGTTTTAGTTTATACTGCCACTAGTTGTGCTTAGCGGCTGCACACGTGTCATAGGTTTTTTTAGACAAACATGGTAAATGGTACAACAGTGTAACCCACCCGGGTTACACCATTTACCATTTATTTATTCTGTTACTGTTACAGCCTTTTTATCGTCCCACTGCTGGGCTCAGGCCTCCTCTCACACGGAGAAGGATTGAGCATTTATTTATTCACCTTTTTTATTTTATTTTTATTTGTAAAACAAACAGAAGACAGACCTTGTTTCAATCACGCGATTTGACAACTGAAAATGGTTCGATTTGACCAATGGGTGACAAGTTCACGGTTGGTTGTGGCTTGATTATCGTTATAGTTAAATGGTACCATTCAATCTAAGTCACATGGGGTTATATTGGAAGTTAGTCAAACACTTTATTTTACTTTCGGTTTCTCGGTATGTTTATAGTTTTCGAGTATAACAAACACACACAGACCTCATCATCCTCCGAGCCTTTTTCCCAAACTATGTAGGGGTCGGCTTCCAGTCTAACCGGATGTAGCTGAGTACCAGTGCTTTACAAGGAGCGACTGCCCTATCTGACCTCCTCAACCCAGTTACCCGGGCAACCCAATACCCCTTGGTTAGACTGGTGTCAGACTTACAGTTACTGGCTTCTGACTACCAGTGACGATTGCCAAGGATGTTCAATGACAGCCGGGACCTACAGTTTAACGTGCCATCCGAAACACAGTCATTGGTGTCTAAGATATACTTAACTTATAATTAAGATAACACACACAGACCTATCTATAATTAAAACTGATAGAGATTAAACATAGACATTTGTGATTTTATTGTCATTAATAAATACCTCTAAATTGGCAATATTAGCTCTAAATAACATGTTTATGTGTTATTGCAAATTGAAATAAAGTAAATGAGATACTTTACTTAGTTTATTTGTCAATTTGCTTTGAATACGTTTACTTTAATATGTAGTTAATAATATCTCAATTACTCGACGTCGCTTTTTGGATTAGAAATATTGTTGATCAATTTTGTCTAATAATCTATACTAATATTATAAAGCTGAAGAGTTTGTTTGTTTGTTTGAACGCGCTAATCTCAGGAACTACTGGTCCGATTTGAAAATTTCTTTCAGTCTTATATAGCCCATTTATCGAGGAAGACTATAGGCTACTTTTATCCCGGTACGGAAAGTAGTTCCCACGGGATGCGAGTGAAACCGCTGGCAGAAGCTAGTTTAATAATATTAGTTAATATTTTCTTCTATATTTGTACCCCAATAGAAATGACAAATAGTTATAGGTAGTTCTTTATGTTATTTATTTTGAATAGGCTTTCATGTAAATACATTTTTTTTTCAAGACGTCGCAAGATAGTTGCACCAGTTATATTTTTAACAATAATTATTCTACCCACTTAGTTTCTCAATTAACTATTGACATGGCACTTACGTTACAAACCGGTTAGGTCAGTGAGCTCAAAGCGAATTTAACCAACAGTCATAAACTACAATAAACGTTTGTTGAGTGCATTATTTATATTCATTACTTTTATTTTAGCCTCGGGGATGAACTAATAAACTTTTGCAAGGCTTGACAACCGTTTTCTAATTAAAATTACTAGTTCTTAACTCTGGTTTTGGTTAGACCCTGAGGGATTTTTTTGTATACAGATATCAATGATAGTCCTTCAGATTTTAAGCTAACTTCATAATGAATTTGAGATTATATCGGTTATGCTTTTTTTTATTAAAGAGACAATATTCTATTCCCATTCATCTTTATGATAACTTAGTTTTGCCCACGGTTCACCCGGAAATACTAAGGAAACTACTTCCCGCACCCGAATACAAAAATACCTATGTCCTTTAAGAACTCTAGACTACCCCAACACATGTCTTTACACTTTTTTTAGATGGGAAATCATCAAATGATCCTGCAAGTTGTGGGTGCAGCTTGAGGGAGTATCAGACTTTTACTAATTAAAACCCATTATGTTCTCTTAAGCCCTTTATGTACCAGGGCCGTTTTAACTCTTTCGAACAACTCTGCAGCCTCGGCAGGCATATCTATAGACTTGTCAGGTTATTAGACAGATATTTGACAAGACTCCATCTTACCCCAAATACCCTTTCAAAAATGTCAACTATTTCATCAACCACAACTTTCTCAAGCCAGAAACAGTTTTCAATAGTTTACACAATTGCATCCAAACCCTGTAAATGCGTAGATAAGTATCTGTTATCTACCATCTAGTACATTTAGGTGGGTAACGGTTCGTACTCGTTTCTTGCGAATTATACCCCATGTAGCGGGTTCGATGCCGTGTAGGACATTCTTTACTGTTACTTTATAGCACGAGGAGTGGAAATAGGGTTAAAGTTGTTGGTAATAATTGTTTTAGTGTGGTAATTAGCGGATTATTGCGTTAGAATGCCTGTTGTCTTAGAAATCTACTGTAGATGGTCTGTAGATTAATGGAGATTTTTATGATTCTAATAGAAATATGTAGGTAGGTAGGTACCTGTATTATAAGTTAAAACAAAAATACTTATAGGTTGTATGAACAAGTTTTTTTAAGTCTTTGATATTTTTTCCGTCGTTGTCTTATTTGCTTGCTTGTTTTAGTACTTGCGTATGAATACCAAAGAACTTTTTATAAATCAGATAGGCACAAATACCAATGCACTTAACACTTTACCAATACCAATACAAAAATGACTGCAAAAAATGTTCCTCCCACTTTATATTCGTTCACAAGCACTCAACACTTATCTCGATACAAAAGTCATGTGCGAAACGCAGTAATAATTCTACGATCCCTTTTAGCGTTAACTACGACCACTAACCAATAGTTAAAGTTAGCAAGTTTAGAAAACAGATTCTACCTAAACGGCTAACGTACTTTTGCAAAACGCCCTATCTTGAAACATTGTATGTATTTACAACACCCTGTGAAGAGGCGTTATTAGAATCTGCAATTTTGAACCTTACCTTGTAGCCCATAGAGTTGAATTTCGTTTGAGATATACAAAAAGTTATAAGACCTTTCAGAATAGACTTTATCATTGTAAAAACGACTTTGTAGTGTGAACTTTAAGGTATATTTTTGTGTGTTTTCAATAAGTTTAAAGTCTAGTATACAATAGTGATCTTCTATAAAGTGGTGTTTAGTCTTAAACCAGTCTTATCGAAACAATAAGATTTCTGCAATCAGGAGTCAAAGAGCACGTAAGTCGGCATTTGTAGGCCTTTCTTAAATTAATGTTGTTGTAATTAATTAGAATGAAGTATTTTATTGGTGGACATGAAGTTTGGTGGGGAGTCAGTTTGTCGATGGGTTGTGGATTAGTGCCATGCGTGAAATTAAATTTCTATGAGATGGCTGTTGTAAACTAATTATGAGAAAGTAATGAGCAATGACATTATTTATTTACATGGTGATAATTCGCCTTGAGTTTTGGCCAATGCCTGGTCTTTCATGACTGTTATTAAGCTAAGTTTTCATGAAGGTTGATGAACATTAAAAAACTAATCGTATTTATGTTATTGTAATTGTTATTCGAGTGGTTTTTTGTGTAGGTGCTGCAATAACGTTTGTCCCTTTAATTTATATTTCTTGTTATTACTTATTTTTTATTGCTTTAAAGGCTATTACATAATTAATTTAATATATCTATTTTAATAAACAAAAACTTTCAGACTTGTTTGGCCAATTTTATGAAAATCCCATAAGTAGGTACCTACTTAGTAAAAAACAAAGACATTTACAAATAAGTAAGACATATGTAAGCACTTAAACACCATTATTCGGCATCAAGAACACAGGTAATTAGAATGTCTGTGCCATAAGTTATTTCGCAATAAACAGCATTAGATTGAGCTAATGTTGGCTACAACAAATCAAACGCGCCGCACTATGTTATCTACCGGACAATATTGCTTTACCATAAGGATGGCTGTTCAACGGGGGAATATTGTCCATAGATTTTAATATGGACGTTAAACTGATGAATTAGTCGCTAAATACTTCGATTCTTCGTCGGCAATTGATTGATAAGCTTATGATTTTGACATATTATTATTTGATTACACATACTTACAGATTATGATTACAGATTAGGTATATATGATTTTAAACCAATAATTAATAATGGAAGCCGAATTACGGAGCCGAAACGTGGACACTGTCGGTACGGCTGGTTCACAAGTTTAAAGTCGCTCAGCGGGCTATGGAAAGGGCTATGCTCGGCATGTCTCTGAGGGATCGCATCAGAAATGAGGTAATCCGTCAGAGAACCAAGGTCATCGACATCAGCAAGCTGAAGTGGCAGTGGGCTGGCCATATTAGCCGAAGAACCGATAACCGTTGGGGTAAACGAGTTCTAGAGTGGAGACCACGCCTCGGCAAACGTAGTGTAGGACGTCCTCAGGCACGGTGGAGTGATGACTTGCGCAAGACGACTGGCAGGAGCTGGATGCGAGTAGCCGAAAATCGATATCAGTGGCGTGCACTTGGAGAGGCCTATGTCCAGCAGTGGACTGCGATAGGCTGATGATGATGATGATGATGATGAATAATGGAAGGTGTAATTTATTTTGTTAGTCAATCTTCAGATGGAAATATATCCGGTCAATCAATGTGCAATCTTTACTAAGTTTCTTAAACATATTTGATGCGATTAGTGATACCTGCAAACTTCGTCTATATACATAGATGCGTGATAGTGTAAGTAGTGTTAACTCCTAAAAAAGCAGCTTGCACATTTGTGAAAGTATCAATATTAAACTAGCTTCCATCCGCGGTTTCACCCGCTTCCCGATATGACTGTTTCCCTTAGCCGGAAGGTGACAAAAACTACCCTATGTCCTTTTCCCTCCCTTGTCTAAGCTATCTCCCCTTTAATTTTCAACTCAGGTACAGGGTATTTATTTACAGGTACAGGGTACCCAGTTGAGAAGGTCAGATAGGACAGTCGCTCCTTGTAAAACACTGGTACTCAGCTACCTCCGGTTAGACTGGAAGCCGATCCCGACATAGTTGGGGAAAAGGCTGGGATGATGCAGATGATGATAGTAGGTATACAGGAAAAATAATAAGAATATCTTCAGCTACTCATCGGTCTTGCTGCTAGGATATCGGTCACAGTTACACGATTTTTAGCAACCACAAACCAATTCAAACTTATAACCTCAGCAAAAAAAAGGGGGAACCTACTAATTCGCTGTAAGTTTGTCGATAAATTGCCGGTCTATGATTCATACGGGGTAATTTTTCGAGGAACCAAACCTTACCGACCCGAGTTCAGAGCATGAAATTAGAAATATTACTAACTAGGTAAATTCTATTTATAGGTCTTAGCCGAAACCTTAATTTATACCTGAGGGAATCTAAGGGTATTTATGTGGTTGCGGCGGTTGTAAGAAATAGTCTCTAGAGTCCTAAAATTCAAAGGGCAAATTATAGAATTTATTGATTCAGTAGAAAAGTTTAATACTCTCTATTTCTCCTCTCTTTTAAGTTCTCTCTTTTTCTTGGTTCAGTGATATCATAGCGAATGGGAATTACCTACCTACACAATAAGCATATAAACACATACTCTTACTTATAACCAACTTAGAATTAACATAAAATTAATAATTTTAGTAACGCAAGGTAATAAATTAATTTCTTAATTACACACACAATAGAGAAGAAAATTATACCTTTTCTCCATTAAATATGAGTTCATTACAATAGCAAAACTCAAATAATCATAATAATATGAATTCTGAACTAAGTTTTATTAAACATGTAGTTACAATTACATGAAAGAAAGCAATTTCGTTTTCAAACAATAAATTATAATACCTTCTTTGTAATATAAGATGAAATTGCGGCCATTGTTATTTGAATAAAGTATTAAAATGGTTATCAAAATGTTCATTTGTTTTAGACAGATTTACATGTGAAATGAGCACGGAGAAAGAAAGATAACGGAGATGCCGTGAGGAAGGTAGGTCATGCGCCTTCTTGTAGGTGAAGCAACGTACAGTAGACGTGATCAGTCACTAAAACTAACTAAACGTTTGGATTCCTTGTCAAATCACGATCATTGTAAATGATTATCTTGATTGATTGGTGATTTTATTCTGCAAATAATAAGTGGGTTAAATAGAAGGCATGCAAAGGCGGCGCTAGTACGTTCCTCGACCTCCGAACACCCGCATTTTGGCGCGCAACGTTCTTAGGAGATTTTGCACTATGACATCTCTGATAATAATTTTGTTTTCCGTGAAAATGAGCGTGGTTTAAAGAAATTGTTGATAGGTGTCGTAGTGTTGTGTCGCGTTGTGAATGGGCATGGCGAGGTCCGCGGGAGAAGGTGCGATGCATTCCCGTACATTGGAATAGGAGTCAATGGAGACGCTTTTATTCTTGTAGTAGATAGATTAGAAAAACATGTTGATTTTAGAAATTAGAATTAATGGGATTCTTAGGTAGTTATGGTTTTTGATGGACATACAAACATGTGGATTTTGGGATGGTTATTTTAATGCCGAATAGTGAGAAACTTTTGATGTAACTTTTAAAGTAGCTACGTACTTATAATTTTCTTTAAGTATTCACAATATGTTTTATCTTTTATAACCCAGAAGAGTTAGGTCACTATGTATGAAAGTTTAACTTAAAGAAAATGTAGAAAAAGTAAATCTGTATTACTCTTTTCTTGGCTGTTTTGCCAACAGCACCCTTTCTAGGTCATGAATCTTTGTCAATCTCAAGATTTCAGTAAACAGAGAATTTTCCCAGCTATTTCATGATATCATTCAAGTTTTGCATTTTACTAGAATATTCTAATTTTATTCATCGTTGCTACGAAAATATATATATAGTTTGTTTGACCGGGAGTTTATATGCATGGATGATATGGTAAGAGAATATACATACTTATTTGATATGTATTTTTCGGTTTTTTGAATGTCTTGAAATCACTAGTAAGAAGAGATTCTTACTAAGATTTAAGTATAGTTAAGTTTTAACAGTTCAGATAGGCTACCAAACCACCAAGGTAGACCAAAATTATAACAAAAGCCATAAAATTAACCATGTTAATATTATACCGACGTAAAAAAGAAATAATTTCGATGCCCTCTCTGTCTTTTTCTAAAATAACTACAAACTAAGTATCTGCAATTTGTAACGCCAAGATGAAATATCCAATAATATTTTACAACACAAACTGCAAAATGTTTTTACAAGGAATATTATAAAAAATGATTGCTTATACTTATTATTACTTATTTATTTTCATAGACAAGACAATTAGCTATACAAGATAAATAAACGATGTACTTAATTACATATTCGCTGATTCTAATAATCACTACATAGTATAAAACAAAGTCGCTTTTTCTGGCCATATGTCCCTTTGTACGCTCAAATCTTCAAAACTACGCAACCGATTTTCATGCGGTTTTTTTAATAGATAGAGTGATTGAAAAGGAAAGTTTATATGTATAATAACATCGATATAATTGTGGGGAAATACTGTTATCCCGTGCAAAGCCGGGGCGGGTCGCTAGTGACTTTATATTTCAAAGTTTTTAATTTATTTTAGGGAACTTAAACTACATAAGTACATAGGTATATTTATAACAAGGTGTTGATTTGCATTTGTGCCATACTTCAGGAGGCAGACATAAAATACGTAAATAATATATTGGAATTACAGTAGACGGGAAATAGCTGATATGCACTGCTTTTTTTGTCATTGTAATGTCATAGTATTTCAGAAGTAATCCAATTTTATGAATGAAACTAGCTTCTGCCAGCGGTTTCACCCGCATCCCGTGGGAACTACTTCCCGTACCGGATAAAAAGTAGCCTATAGCCTTCCTCGATAAATGAGCTATCTAACACTGAAAGAATTTTTCAAATCGGACCCGTAGTTCCTGAGATTAGCGCGTTCAAACAAACAAACAAACTCTTCAGCTTTATAATATTAGTATAGATTTATGAATAATCGTTGCGTATGCTTTGTGTTTGCGTTTGTGTGAGGGCGGAGCACGGTTTTAAGGCCAGTAACACACGCGCCAAGTTTAAATACGGCTAGATGATATAGACGGATTTCCGAAAAAAAATTAAAATCAAAAATTTTTGTACCAATTTTTTTGTTGATTTGGGTTGAGAATCATTAGTATAATTACGTCCTTGACTATGGCACGGATGCAAATCAACAGCTTGTATATGTACTTAGTAATTTCTGTTTCCCGGGATTTCACCCACGTCCTGGAAAAAACATATCTCATAAAAAGTAGCCTATGTCTATGTGAGGGGCTATGAGAGGGGCTCAGGCTCTAAACTATCTGTCTACCAAATATTTTATTCGTTTCAGTAGTTTTGTGAAATCCTAACAGACGGACTGATTTTGATTTGTACCTACAGATTATGAATTACACAGGTGCGGTTCCAAACTTGATTCTTGAGGATATTCAGTTATCATCTAAGCCTCAACCATTTTTCGTATCAATCATGCATCATATAATAGTCCAGTCCATATTAAAAGAAGATGGAATTTCAGACCTTCGCCATACTTAAAGCCAGCTTTAACGAGCTTCTATAAAGTAAATGTTTCAGCCTGAATTTTAAGACCCGCTTAAATTATAGTTATCTAGATTTTTTACGATATCTTCCTTCGCGTAATTAAGATACCTACTTTCTTAAGAGACGCTATTTAAACTTTATATCCGGTTGTTTTACATTTCATCCGGTTTTTGCTTTCTTTTGGAAATGGAGTTTTCGCGAATTTACGTACGCAAACGATATGTTAGGTAGGTATACAGTTTAGGAAAATAAACACGTGTGTTCCACTGCATCAGGTTTCATTGGAAGCCAACATAATTCTGAAAACGCTAAGCAGATAATACGAGATAGGCACACGTTTCATTTTTATTTATTCCAGACTTTAATACCTATTAATACAAAGAATTGTGATAATGAATAATCCTTTGTTTTCATTATCTCTAACAAGTTTATGCAACATAAATATATCGTCAAACGGCTCCTCACTTTCCTGTGAGCATCTACAAAACTTATTTATATAATATTCATTACTATAACTCTAAATCGACGCGCGGTAAACCATGGAACGTGACTAGGTTATCTCCCTCGCACACTGTTGGCATCTCACTCATGCATGCTAATCTTGTGATAGATGCGATTGCGCACATTTTGGGTTTGTTTCGAGAAAGAAATTTGATATTTTTACGTTGGATTATTGATTTATTTTGATAGGATTGTTCTTATTTATATGGAATCCTGTTTTTAATGCAATATATTGTGTAACATGACAAATATTTGGTCTGGTTGACATTTTTTGGCCAATAGGTGGCCCAATGGTTACTTAATACATAATTTTTGTATAGTGTGAATGTAATCGTGAAACCAATCTAGCTTTTAGTTGGTCTGAATACGGGAGGACACCTGATCATTGCAATGTGCGCAAATTCACCTCTAGTTGACCTGCTAAAGTCCCTAACAGTGACCTTCGAAGGTTCAATGGCAACCTTTAGCGGTAACAGGGGTTTGAGTTCAGTCAATGTAGTCACCGCCCATGGACTTTAGTTCTCACTGAAGCTCATGATATAGGATCCATGGATCCCGATTTCTTTATGTCATTCCCTTGTTCAACCATAGATTGTTATTAAGTGTGCAATTTTTGAAAACCATGTTATTGGTTTCTAGTTCCGGGATTCCCAATTCCAATGGATTTTTTTGCGAATATTCATTTAATCAAAGCTAGAGCTTGAGAAAATTATCGAACTTTTGAGTCCAATTTACTTTAGCATAACAAAGCCATATTCGCTTTTTATATGGATGACCTAAATGACCGATATAGTCGAGTGTTGGTATGCAGGAGTCAATAATCGTATTTATTTCATTCTTCGTGAAAATACACAGTCGAAATGACGACCTATTAGAAACTAAATATAGCTACATTGTAGGCTCGCGTCCCATCCTCTTTAAACCCGGAAGTGAAGACTAGAAACTCCCACTCAAACAAAATCTATAAAAACACACACACACGCGGAAGCCTTCAAACATAACGAACAACAATAATAAAACTTTATTATAAATACACACGCCTCCGCCATATTTTATCAACTGTCACCATTTCAAAATAACTGTTCTCCGACGTCAAAATGACGTCACCGTTCCCGCCAATAAAATGTGTTCGGATACATACCATAAATTGGCGTATCGAGGAGCCTCGAAAGAGTCCGAACGTCGCTTTTAAACCGAGACGAAGAGATATAAGATATATGAAATTAATATCTGAACCCTCCAGATCTGAGATATATCTTTTTATGTGTTGAGAGGAGGATTTATCGGAGTTTATTTAAATATTACTTTGTGATCGTAAACGTTCGGTATTCCGTACTGAATGAATTATGGCCGATGTATTTAGGGTTGCAAGGTACACGTATTTCAGTTACGGGACAATTCGACGATTACGAACAAAAAATGAATGTCTTATTTACTCTCTTATATACTCCTCTTATGTACTCCGCTTATGAACTCTCTTATGTACTCCTCTTGTATTCTCCTCTTATGTACTCTCTTATGAATTCTTTTATGTACTCCTCTTATTTTCTTCTCTTATGTACTCCTCTTATTTTTTTTTTAATATCCCGGATTTTCCGGCCATCTGGCAACCCTAGGTGTATTGGATGTCATACTATTACATTGAATGTTCTATAGTTTTTGTTGAATCTTTCCGAAATTTTGGAGACGTTTTTTGTGTTGGATTTTTGGGAGAATTACATCATTCAAAGCTTTTATTTAACTTGAAATGTACTCATGGGTGTAAAATGTGCTGGTGAAATCTGGCAAGTCAATTTTGGAAAAGGTCAAGACATTGGTTCCTTCTTTAGTTCTTCATGATTCTTTGTGTTTGACCCAAATGGGGGTCAAGGTTCAGGAAGTTAGGCATTTACTAACACTTTTAGAGGAAGAATGAAAGCAGTTTCTCGAGTTCTGGAGAAGCTTTATAACGGATCTCTATAATTATGCTAGGTTCACAAAAACAAGAGGAATTTGATATTTTTTAGGGTTCCGTACCCAAACGGGTAAAACGAGTAAAACGGGACCCAATTGTTTTCGCTCCTCTGTCCGTCCGTCTGTCTGTCACCAGGCTGTATCTCATGAACCGTGATAGTTAGAGAGTTGAAATTTTCACAGATGATGTAATTCTGTTGCCGCTATAACAACAAATACTGAAAATTAGAATTAAATAAATATTTTGGGGGGCTCCTATATAACAAACACAACAGAATCCTTTGTCCATTTTATAGATATACGGAACCTTTCGTTCGCGAGTCCGACTCGCACTTGGCCGGTTTTTAGTAGTTCATTGAGTAGTTCCCTCAGGACACTTGTAATTGCTAAGTAGTTTTAAATATAGCTTGGTAATTTGTCAGTCATTAGGAATGTTTTACGATGACATTTAATCAAACAGTCATTATGATTAATTTTACATTTGATACGGTCGGCTGATGGTATCGGCGTTTTAGTGATTATGGTCGAAGACCTTTCTTATCTTTCGATATCGATTTGATTCGAAAAAGTTTTTCGTGCTAATATATCGTTGTGTTGAGTTGTGGTGGCCTAGTGGGCAAAGAACCAACCTCTCGAGTATGAGGGCGCGAGTTCGATTCCAGGTCAGGCAAGTACCAATGCAACTTTTCTAAGTCTGTATGTACTTTCTAAGTATATCTTAGACACCAATGATTGTGTTTCGGATGGCACGTTAAACTGTAGGTCCCGGCTGTCATTGAACATCCTTGGCAGTCGTTACGGGTAGTCAGAAGCCAGTAAGTCTGACACCAGTCTAACCGAGGGGTATCGGGTTGCCCAGGTAACTGGGTTGAGGAGGTCAGATAGGCAGTCGCTTCTTGTAAAGCACTGGTACTCAGCTGAATCCGGTTAGACTGGAAGCCGACCCCAACATAGTTTGGGAAAAGGCTCTGAGGATGATGATATCGGTTCATATTGTTTAAGAGGTTGATGGATTTGTCGACATGTTTAAATCTTTTATTTTAGAATTTTATTTGAAGAACAGGCCAAACGATTTATGGATACAACTAAAATTTGCGCACCTGAAAGTTTTTAAAAAGCTTGGTAATTCATTGATTCAACAATAAAACAAACAAAAAATCAGGTCATTATTATTCTTGTATTTTCTTTATTTGGTTAACTCTCGATATAATTACATCGATACTACGTCATTCACAATCCGACATTCGATTGATAAAAACTGTATTACAGTTATTTAAAAGTGTTCAAGTAACACGCTTAACTTTCATTCATATCAAGCACATCACTAAAGTCTGCATATCGACTATCGATGTTTTACATCGACTCGTGGGACCCCCGGGTAGCACCTTTAAATAATTAATTTTAATCGTTTTGTGTTCAACAACAGTTATTACTTTTGTAATGTTAAGTTTTTAATACTTAATTGAGACATTATAAGAAAGTGTATAATGATCAGTGGTCGGAATAGGTAGAGCTATTTTGGCTACTTGCGACATGAGGACATAACATGGATATGCCAAATATTTCCCGGAATCCCGGGAATTCTTGGAATTAAAAAAACATTGTTCAAGTAGTTTTTATAGGAATAAGTAGAAGTATTTTTGTTATTTGCTACATGCGGACATAACATAGATATGCCAAATATTTCCAAAAATTCCGGGAATTATCGAAATTAAAAAAAAAACAACTAAGTACTTTCTTTTGTCAGTGCTTAATTAGAACATTATATTTAAATGGATAATCCACTTTTATTAGTTTACTATAGTAAATAGGAGACATGGAATATAAATAAAATGCGATGATCGAGTTAGATATATTATTTAATTTTCAAAACAGTTGACATTACTGGTTGGTCTGTCTACAACGATATATAAATATACTTAACTAAAGTAGTAAGCCCGCCGATCCCGCGCCCCTCCCGCTGCCCGCGTAAACCCGGCGCTAGCACTCCCCTCGCGCTCCCCCTCAGCCGTCGCGTACCTCCAGCCGGTGGCAGCGATATTATCTTTTTCTATTCTGTATTGTGTAGGCATTTAATATTTCCTTGTGCAGTAAAGTATATTTAGTATCGTTTCTAACAGTTTTACTTAATTAATTCATATTTCACGAAGCTACCTCTAACAACGTTCCAGGATCCCTGTGTGTGTTTATAAGTAAGTATATACTGTTTGGGTGCTCACCTACTACCTGCTCATAACTGCCCACTTACCCATATTAACTCACTTAAATCAATCGACAATTTCAAAATCCCGGGATTTCAGAGGCATGTCCATGTTAATATCAATGTTTGCGGTCATTCACCCCAAATAGCTCTACCTATTCCGACCACTGATAATGATACTAAAAATCGTTAATTTTGTAATACATGTTTATTGCAATGACTAATTATAAAAATAATGTATGTTTGTTAAATATAATAGTTATATCATATTGATAAGGTTTATAGGTAATATTGTAGTGTAAAATTCAAAAAACTCTGATAATTATCGATAATTAATTAAGATACCATTCTTTACATATCAGCGGTATCACAAACGAAATGATTAAAAAAATAATATTGTATTTTCATGTGACATTTTAAACCACGTTAATAAAAATATAATAAATCCTAGAACACTATATTATAGTACTTCTAATACAGTTTCATTACATTTACGATGGACTTGAGAAGTTAATTATTTAGACTTAAAAGGAAACTTACTAGATAGACGGGAAACTAGCCGTTCTTATGACAGCATGACATGTGACGTCACTTATAATAGTAATTGCCTTCAAACTCGTATACAGGGTGGTCAGTTGGCGGTTTTAAAGTAAAATGTCGAGAATAAATGGTGTTACATATTTTTGGTGTCTTTAAAAGGTATTTGTAATATTTAATTCTGTTAATTTATTCTTCTTTTGAAGTTGTTTCTTTCATAAAAATTACGATAATGGTTTCCGACTCCGAATTTGGTCACTTTTCGTGAAAATCCTATTGAAAAGTTCTACAAAAAGGCAGTGCACTTAATTGCTCATTTACAAAAAAAAAACTGACAAAAGTTTTTTTTTTCTTTAAATAATATCGATTCGCTAGGCCTGAATTCCAATACAGACATAAGCTATAAGCATCAGTATTATGATTTCGTTTTCACCCAAAGAGATTTCTATTGAGCAAGAGGCCATACAATTCCATAAATCAGGCTTAGGCCTTTTTTTGTGGACATAAATCAACATGGACGCTGATCGCAGTACATTTTAATCAAATTTTAATATTTATACGTTTAGTAGCGGCCGCCCAAGTGCTTATGTGGATTTATTATTTTTTAATCTGTGCTAGATCCGCGATTTGGAGGAATTTGATCGGATCGCTTTTTGGGGAATTAATTTTAAATGTAGTTATGTTATAGGGTTAGGGATATTTACATCATACTTGGTCTAAAAAGAGGTAGATTTATGCAAATGCTTGTTTTATGTTTCTATACATACTCCGCTCTAAATTACCACAAAACCAAGAAACCTTTTGCGAACACCAGTTAAAATAAATAACAAAAACAAGAAATCTAACAGCAAAACAAAGAAAATACCAATTTACTAAACGGCTAACTATAGACAGTTTTACGAACGATACAACCACTCAATCACTAAAGTAACTTAAATAACACAACCCTAGTTTACTCGATATCGATAAATAAACTAAAAACACTCGATAAACATCACTAATACATTTTATTGTCTCTGCCAGATGTCGCCAATTATGTCGATCGATATGTATTGCTACACGATTAATACAATATATCGATTTAGTGATGTTTTTGCTTGTAAAGTCCAATTAGGCGATTTCTCAGTCTCTACTGATATGAATATGAATAAAAGATGGCGTCTGATGAGACAATAAATCTTTGACGAGTGACAGTCAAGTAGAGCTCGTTACTAATGCGTGTGATGGGACATCTGTCTTTATCGATAGTTTTATTATTTAAATTGTCATGTCATAGATGTAGATTGGTTTAAATAAAAGCTTTGTGGATATCTTCATCCAGACATTAAAAGAAATTGCATTTACACAGTTTTCTATTCGTTTTTAGCTGTATATTTAAAGTTTTTTGAATCTAGAATTTGTCGAAATTATAAGTATACTTTGTACATTACTTACAGCCGCCATAAAGTAGGTTCAAGAGTGAAGATAGTCTAGGAAATGCGCATGGGAATATCGTAAATGAGGTCGCTCCTTTGAGCTTTCTTTTCTCGGATCATAACTTGACTGTATATGAGTAGTGATGAGCCGTTTTTCTTTAGCTAAAGTAAAGATAAAATAATCTCATGTGATATGAATTGTATGTACACATAGATACCTACATAATTTTAAGATCATTTGTACCCAAATTACGAGAGTAAAATGTCAATGAAGATATTTCACTGTTACAAGAAGTAACAGCCTTTTCTTTTCACGGTTCTATGCAATTATCAAGGTAAATCTATGCTTGCGGATTTTTGTTTTGCTGTTTATTTAGGTCAAAAAGAGACTTCTGTATGTTCCTCTGAATTTCTTTTGAATTTACAGCTTTAACTTGCTTTATCGATATGAAAATAATGTATGTGTGGCCCATCACTAGCTACTGCAGGTCCTGTCTAGTGTTCATATTATGTAGATGAATCTGTACAGACGTGGGGAGGATTAATATCCAACTACCCGTTTTATTGCGTTACGATACAAGTTAATTAGGCATATATCTTCGAGTACATTAATTTTAATATTTTAAATCTAATAAATATTTGATAAACCTCGTGCATATAGCAAATTAATTGAGCTCTCTTTTGATCCTTGAAAACTTCATACTTTAGAGAATTTAATAGTTTTGGCGCTGAATAATCGGTTTATTTGGACATCTCTTATCTTATGTTTCATCTATATGTGCTAATAGGATTGCCTAGGGTTCATGATAAACCATGTAAACAGTTAGTAATTATTAACGTTATATAATAAACTAGCTTCTGCCAGCGGTTTCACCCGCATCCCGTGGGAACCTCGGCACGGACCCCGATAAAAAGTAGCCTATAGCCTTCCTCGATAAATGGGCTATCTAACACTGAAATAAATTTTCAAATCGGACCAGTAGTTCCTGAGATTAGCGCGTTCAAACAAACAAACAAACAAACAAACAAACTCTACAGGTTTATAATATTAGTATAGATAGATAAATCCTCTTCCTAAAGGCACGTAGATATTTTATGAAAAAAATTACAACATCGTGTAAAAATTAATTAAAAACGTTCAGTCCATGAATTTTTAGGGTTCGGCTGCAAAGTTGATTGCGTTAGTCTAATTTTTGTTACAAAAGTAAAGTTTGTTCACGCTTGTCCCTAGCGGGGTAAGTGCAAATGGTATAAAATGTCAATTATCTCGATCTTTATGCTAATCATGTTAATTGAATTGAGGTTTGTTTTGGAATGAGTAATTTTAAGCGCAATGACTGTAGTCTAGCTTGAGTTGCTTGAGTCAAGATGATGTATTGTCATTTTTTTTACTTAAGTTTCGACTCTACATATTTATTTATGCATTTAAAATTACTTCACGTAACAATGTCTACTCAAACAAAAAAACAACATCTTCTCCAAACATTTCTGGACAAAGAACTCTTCTTATGCAGTAGGGTTGCAGGCAGCTTTTCCACGCACCTAATTTCTAGTTTCCAATCTAAGGCATCCAGTTTTGACCATTTTAATCCTGGTCACCCAAACCACGAAAATGTTGTAGTCTTTAATTATTCCAAAATTCCTCTAACAATAGCAAATAATTTTTATTATTTTTTAAATCATCATAGTCCTAAAACCCAAGAAATCTATAGTTTCACACCCAAAATATTCGTTTTAATACGCAAACATTTTTTACAAATGGCGTCGCCGGTATCTTCCCGCCATTTCATAAGTGTACGTGGGTGGACAAATTTATTGCACGTGGATAAGCATCGCCAACAAAATGGTTGTAATTTTAGTAATTTTTCTTTTTAAGAGGCCCTTGTTTGTTTTGTGAATTGGCCTCGTATTGTTGAATAAATAAACACTTATATCACATAGTATGGCGAGGATTTGAAGCATTTTCTTTTATTACGTTGGTATGTGCGATAATTTGTGTAATTGTGGTTGTTTACGTATTTTATTATTTTGGATTAAGTGTTTTAAGTTTTTGTTGTGTTTTGTTATAATCCCTTGTGATTAAAGACAATAATCCTTACTTGTATTATAGATGCGAAAATCATTCTATCTGTTCTTTGCACCAAAACTAATTATAGAGTAGGTACACAGATAACCAAGAAGAGCCTGAGAAAGGACACTAACTAAGTAAATTTTTGTCCGGCTGCGGGAAGTAGTTACCGCATTAGTTTGGGAGTTTCGGAGGACAAAGGAAAACAACCACTTCAATATATCGAAAAGCCATCACCAAAATAATTTTCCTAACACAAAATAATAACGATAGTCACAAGAAAATCCTTCACTAGTACCTAGGTAATAATAATGGCGTCCACGGCCGATTTCGGCCACGGTGGCTGTTCTCATTTAAGGAGATCAGCCAGCTGCGCAGGACATATTATAGTGCACGAGCATTTGCGCAGACACCGGTGCACTCACTATTCCTTCACTCTCATAACCCGATGGGACGGCAATCCGACACGACCGGAAAGAGATCAGGCGCAGGACCGACATTTACGTGCTTTCCGATGCACGAGTGAATCAATCACCAACTTCCAGACTACGGGCTGCTTTGTGAAAGTTTAAGAAAACCCACATAGCGATTTCGGCCCGACCCGGGAATCGAACCCGGGAATCGAGCACAGCAGCCGCGCTTGCGACCACTAGACCAACGAGGCAGTCAACCTAGGTAATACTTACCTACATAATATAATAGTATTTACCGACATTTCTAACACAACTACGTACAAAGGTGAACTTTAGCAACAGTCCGAAGCACTAATTGGTTCAAATGAGACGTTGCCGCCATTTTGATACGAACGCAGCCATAGAGGATTAGTAACGGAGTCGCATTCTTGAACGCAGCCATAATTGTGATTGCTATCAATGAGTAAGTACTCCTTTGTTTCGATGTGTGCTGGTTATTGCAGTTTCTAAGGTGTTATGCTACTGGGTTAAATGGGACAACAGGATTTAAGTTGTAGTTAAGTTTTAGGGTTTGCACTTTCAGCACATAGGTTTTTATTACTATGTAGATAACTTGGCCATAGTGGTAGTCGTTCGTGACGGGTGAGATAAACGATTGTTATAAGGGCTAAATAGAGAAAAATATTTTTGATTTATTGAGAGAAAAACCAAATCCAAAGTATATAAAGGTATCATTCATAAAGTCACGAAAAGTCGTAATCAAACACTATCTTTAACATTAATGTGACCTATTCTGAACGTTTAAAATATTCTAGATAGCTTCCGCCAGCGGCTTCGCCTGCGTGGTGTGTTGATAAAAAGTAGCCTATATGTTAATCCAGGGTATCACCTATTTACACACCTACCAAATTTCAATCAAATCGGTTTAACCGTTTTTGCGTGATTGAATAACAAACATACATCCATACATTCTCACAAACTTTCACATTTATATAATATAATATTAAAGTAGGATTTAAAAGAAACAATGTTTGCGCCACAGACGAAAAGAATCATATCATCGACGAGCATTCGACATTCAAACGCAATAACTTCAAACGAATGATTCAAAAACAGAACTCCCGAACGCTCCCGATCCGCAAACGAACGCAAATAAAAATTCTGAAGTCGTAACAAATGTCGTCCAATCAAAATTTCACGACTCACATCGTTGGAAACCATAATTAAATTATACATTCATGCATAAAATAGCCGTTACTGTGTTATGGAGGGCCGTATGTGCGATTAACAGATTACACGATCCCATCCCGCCTAAATCTGAGTAGTATTCTGCAATTTAAATGTATTCTTTGCATTAAAACGATGGCAACTTCCATCTGTTAAAATCTCTGCAATCATTTCTTATTTTAAATGATGGCGAAGTTACATTTGTTATAAAGAAGATGGCTACTAATGGCCGTTATTATTTTTGGTTGATTTTGTGTGTATGCACTTTATTATATGCTTGAGACCTTTAATATTTTAAGCATTTTTGGATATCGTAACCTTTGCTTTCCTTGAGAAAACATCAGATAAGTCGGATACAGAATAAGGTGATGATCTGATGAACATAATGTGTAATCGCAAGACAATAATTTTGCTACAATGTTATGTAAATGTTCAAGAGTGAAGATGATTAATCAATAATTATGTGCAGAGCCTCATAAAGAGAACATTATGATGCTCCATAAACTATAACAAAGATGTTCCGAGTGTGTCGAATATTTTATTTTTGATCCAATCTATTAATAATCAGTTCGATGTTCAAAAGGCGGTGCTTGACCTATGGCCGAATCTGCCACAGATAACGCAAGATTAATGACCGACACATGAACGAATTGAACGAATGTTTTATAAGTACAAAACTTTATTGCATTTCCTTTCTCGGGCGGGGCGTGTAACAAAATTACAATTAACATGATTTACAAACTGCATAAATAACACTTCAAATTATTAAATACGACGCCCCGAGACATAACACCAGTTTTACCGTTCGTCTCAGTGTTGCCAGCTCGCGATTCGAGGATTCCCAGATTTTTTGTTTTGATATCTTGTCGTTGGCGATTTTACACATCGATGGGTTTGATCGATATGGATGTTTTATGTATCGTATTAATTACTTCGGTTTTTGTTCTTTGTTTCTTTGGGTCAGAACAGGCATTCGTGATTGATTCTTGCAAATAAAATGTCTCCGGACCGTCTTCAGTTCTCCCATACTTGGAGGAAAACGTCGTATTAACTTGGGTCTCCATTAAGCTGTCGCTAAACAGTGTAATTTATATTTTTGCAATATCACATGGCGTGAGTGGGAGTAGGACGTTTTGCGTTGTCCCTCTCTCAAAGTTATTGGTTTGTTAAAGATTATCTCAACAGTGAAGAGTGCATTCGATATTGCTTGTTTTACATCGAATATTAATTCTCTGGGAGTGTAAGAAACCTTGTAAAGCACTACACTACATTATGGCAAAAGAGAAAAAACAGTCACTTAATGATCACGAACCTGACTACTTTAGACTGTAGTGAGGAATCGGTATAGCCGTCGGTATATCGGTATAGTAAGCACACGTTTTCAGAATTAAGTATCGGTACTCATGAATTTTATCGTTTGTTGTCCATTTATTTATTGAACACTCATTTAGGATAAGCCTTTAACATGAAGGTAAATAAATAAATTATTAAAACACACTAACTTAGCCATTTTCATGTTGTATTTTTTTATTGTCTCTAGAGCCAGGTGAAATAACAACTTTATTAGGCCAGCCATCACAAGTACTTTCCTTGTAATAATCTGTACGTTCTCGATTAATTTTGCATTTTAAAACATAATCGGTATCGCGTACGTTGAATCATTATTCGCCCACAGTTTATCGACGGCGCGAAAATGTACACAAATCACACCTCTCGAACGTTTCTTTTTTTTACTTTTTTTTATGTGAACCCGACGCACTGAGAACGCGTTCTTCCAGCCAAGGTTTTTTACTTTTTCGCGGCTTTTAATGCTTTTTTTTTCCTGTAGACGAAGTTAATGCCGTTTAGGATGTGAGCGAAGGTAAAATGTCTTAAGCGCAGTGTTATGTTTTCAGGTATTTTGTGTTATCTGTGATTACATATCTATATGTAAGTATCAAATATTGATTATATTTAAAATACATTTTAGACATGTTTTATAGATAATTTTAAAGCTAACTTAACATAATACATTTTTAAGAAGGTGACAAGTAAGTATTATTACCTATATCCCCCATATTCACTAAATTAATAGCCGATACACACATAAAGTTGATTCAATTTTCAGTCTGCATACATTGAAAGTTTTTGAACTTAGCGCAAAAATTACAAGTGTCCCCTAGGCGCAAGGTTTTAAAGAAACAAAAGATGTAACGTTCAGGAGCTGAAAGTCGGCAAACTAGTTTGCATTTTCAATTTTAAGACGGCTTAAGTTTTAAGTTCAGTTTAAGTCGTTGAAGATTCCATTCGGAAAGGATTTATCTTTAAATGGTTCTTTTGTGGGACATTTTGGGAAATAAATGCTGTGATTTTTAAGGTAGTGTTTAATTGATTTTATCAGTTAATAATGATTTTATAATCTATACTTTGAGCTACCTATCTCTTGTTTTTAGCACATCTTTCTTTATCAGAAGCCTGGTTCAGAAGCTAGAAGAAGAGAAAATATGCTGTGAACCCGGTTGCAATTTTTTTGTCTTACCATCGCAAAGCTGGTTGATTATAATTATAATTACATTATAATTCTGCCTGAATTATAACTAAAACTAAATCTTCGAGACCGAATGATGTCTCTTAATCTATTATTTGAAATATGCATGTATTATTAATCTTAGTTACTTAAAACTTCTATAAACGTAGTCTTACAACAAACAAACATTCCATCCCACCCAATCAGTGTAGGCGCAATCATAAATCTTTAATACTTTAGCGAACCCTATCGAGGGTAGTTTAACACAAAACTGCAGTGTGACATGCAAGATGCGAGTGTCGAGGTGTCAGGAATGTCGTACACTTGCCAATTAGGTGTCTGAATGGACCGGTCCACCGGCTCATGTACCCGAACCACGGAGTAAGGAAAGATGAGAGATGCCATAACGCAGTTAGGTCAGGCGCCTTCTACTAGGTCAAATACAGACGGTGGGCATGATTAAAACAGTTACGAGTGAACTAACGAAGCTTTCGGGTGCTTTGAGACAATCTGTCAACGATTTTTGGTATTCATTGTCTAAAAAATTGTCGGGTCCAAAGAAGGCGTATAAGGGCGGAGACAGTAACGTTCCTCGTCCCCCGCACGCTCGCCTTTTGGCGCGCTTTCAGCTCCGCTAGTCATTTGTTCTCCATGACCCGAATGCTCTGTGATGGACCGAAGATCGAGAGATAAGGCCTTTTAAAGATTTTGAAGTCTGTATGGGATTTCTTGGGAGACTAACTTAGCATGTATCGATACCTAGTATAAAGTTGAAGAGTTTGTAGGTATGTTTATTTGTTTGAACGCGCTAATCGTAAGACTACTGGACGATTTAAACATAACATTAAAATTGATTTCATAAGTAGGCCTATTAAATCTTTTCGATACTTCAAGTTGCAGAAATGCTTTCAGAGTTAGATAAGTCCATTTCTCGAGGAAGAATACTTTTTACTCGGGCTTCGCGGGATGCGGGTGGACCCATTGGCGGAAGCTAGTTTGCAAAAATTGCGATGACAATGTTGAACTGTATTATGTTTATTTGAAACCGATTAAGAAAAATAAAAGAGTTTAATTGCATTAGTTACGCAGAAGTTGCTAAAACATTTTATTTGTCCTCTGTGAGATATAACTAAGCCAACTGAGCCACTGCGCTAACCAAACCATCCCATAAAGTATATTAAATAAGAACACAAAAAGCATTTTAATTTTAATTACAATCTAATTTATTCCTCAACACTTCTAATAAATAAAATTGCCATCCATAGTTTAATAACAAAAAAGATTAAAAACTCCTTTAAGCCGATGCACCATAGAGTTTTTATGTCAACTAGAAACAGGTTACATTTCCAGTACAACAAGGTTCGGACTTGTCCTTTAATTTCATGTTTAAATAATGAGCGCCTTTTTACTTCATTCAGTAAATTATAACAATTAGGTAGCCTACAGTGATTCGAAAACGCTAAATAAGTAAAAATACGATTTAAACTAGTCTTTTAGATGTTTTAGTTGGATAAAAGACGAAAACTGTCACATTAGGCCTAATGATATTAAGTTGATGTAGAAAACGTGTTTTGGGAGTTAGTTTTAACTAGCTTTCCGCCCGCGGTTTCACCCGCGTCCCGAGATAACTGCTTCTCGTAGCCGATGGTGACAAAAACTATCCTATGTCCTTCTCCTGGCTCTAAACTACCTCCCTGCCAAATTTTCAGCTAAATCGGTTCAGCCGTTCTTGAGTTATAAGTGGAGTAACTAACACGACTTTCTTTTATATATATAGATATAGAGATCGGCACCTTTGCGCCAAAAAAAGTCTAGATTGGAACATACATAGGTAATTCAAAAATGGAATTCTGTCCTCTTTCAAAAATCAGTCTTTTATTAACATAAACATTAACTAAATTGTTGTTTTGCTTGTAGATAGGAATTCGACATTACTTGTATCGGACTGATGTCAAAATTACAGCTCTCAACAGTTAGATAGAATACTGGAAACGACCGTTAATTAAATAAACAAATGCCACACCGCTTCGGCACAGTTTCGGTTCCCGGGATCAATTTTAGGTCTTAGGTAATAAATATAGGTAGGTACGCTTTCGCCAAAACATGACATGTATTCTGCTTTTATTCTGAGCAACAAAGTCTGTCTATCAAACTTATTTAATTCCAAACAATCAAAGAATTTGCGGCTTCACGACATTTTAATTTCCCGCGCATTCGACAGCTGTCAAATCTTGATTGACGTTCTAGAAATAACTTTTGCAGGCAAAGGAAAATAATTATAATGCCTAGGCTAGCTTTGATAAAATGTTACATCAAAGAGTATGATGTAAATCGATACAATGGAATCATCTTTAGAATGAGTAATCATTGCATGATGTAGAACTTTCTATTTCATTTGTCTAACATTTTATTGTTGGCACGAAGTTACTGCGGGTCGATTTTGTAGCTCGATCATTGTGTGCTTCATCACTGTGTCTTTAAGGTTCAAAATGTGTTTGTATCTTTAATGTAAGTGTTGATTAAAAAAGTTTACATGACATTAAGTACTCTCTTGTCAAAATTGTTCTTTCCGTTGTAACAAGTGGTGTTGCGAAATATGCTTTATTAAAAAATGGTTGCAACGACTTTATTAAATTTGTTTTCTCCTGTATGAGTGGGTACATTTTTTGTGCTGGCAACAATGTTTAATAATTGCTGGTAATGTTTTAGTTTCACTTTTTAAAACAATTTGAATATTAGTGTTGTTATTATTTCGTATTACAAAGATGTTTGGAGATGATTATCTTGCATTTAATACAACTTTAGACTTATTATTTAATTTCGTTTAGAGAAAGTAGTTGACGAGTAAACGTTTCTGTTTAAAATTAATAGCTAGTATTATTAAAGCTTCGTGGAATAGCTTGTCCGAGGAAGTTTTGCCACCCATGACGCTTTTAGATATAACTGGAAATCTGCAAATAACGTACTATCGAGAAATATAGTTTGTAGAATATATTGGTGGTGGTGTAATATAGGAACATGAGATATTTCACCGCTCTCCATTGGCGAACTTAGGTACATATCTACGGTGTCTTTTTTATATAGGTACACTAATATACCAATCTTTGACAGACTAGCAGAATAGTTTTGGAACCCAAACGCCTAATTAGTTTTAGTAACTAACCAAGCCTATCATACGTTGCTTGACCTACAAGAAGGCGCCTGACCTAGCTTCCTTATGGCATCTCCGCTATTTTTCCTTCCTCCTTCCTTCGTGGTCCTACCTAGCATATCTTGGGGGCGGAGTTATTAAAAACAATGAAATTCTCTTTGGCTTCTGCATGTTTACACTGGCAATTGTTTTTCAGTGGTTTAATTACAATATTTAAATAATTATGATACAGGTAAATGACGTAATGAATATGTACCGTGATATTCAATTGTAGTGAAAGTAAACAGTTGCGGCGTAGAACCGATTTAACTTTTAATTAATATCAATACGTTCAATATGCGGTTTTAAATTATTATCGTTATCTGAATTATTTTAGGCTCAGGTTGTATCGTTCATGTAACTTTGTTTATCTTCAAAATATAGGTAAAAAATAAACGGTTTCAGTTGCGACTTGACATGGAGTCTTTATAATGTTCTCAACAAAAATTCATGACATATTTACTTCTATGTAAATTATATTAAAAAAAATATATATCCTAATCGAAGACCGGGAAGTGGATCAAATAAAGATTCCAAAATGTTCTTACATATGTACATGTGATGCTAATATAAGCGAGTTAAAAATATTCCTTTCTAAGAAAAGCTAAATTACTCCACCCAATTTTACTTCGAAAATCGTTCAATTTATTACACGGCTCAAGTTTACAAAAACATTTAAGTAAATGCCAAAATGACCACCCATCCTAATCCCGACCTCAATTGCCGCCTCTTTTGTCAACCGCATGTAAAAGTAATAAATATTACAACGTATTTGATTACAGAACGCGGTGTCATCAATTTTAAATTTCGAATGCAACAAAACGAATTTAAATTTCGATTCGTTGAATAAAGTGCTGGCTTGAATGAGTGTTGCTGTGGATGAATTAGTTCCGCGATTTAGGGGTAATATTGTAAACTCCCGTATAGATCGAAGAGGCAAATTTCGAGATTCCGTGATACAGTCATTTAATTAGTATGTAATGAGATATTCTACTTTTAAAAATGTGCATGTTTGAAAAGATTTTACGACATTTTACGAAACCGTAATCCGTATAACGTAAATAACCGTAAAATTAATACGTAAGCAAACTTACATTACAAGCATAAATACAAGTTACGATAAAAAACAAGTTAAACTGTTAAATCAAAGTTATTTCACTTACCTACATGAATGAAACCGTTCGAATTCCAGAAAATATATAATTTGCGGAAGTTTTCTTATAGTGGAATTTAAAATTGAATTCTGGCAACACAGAACAAAATGGATGGCCAAGATGACAGCGAATAAATAAATAAATAATAAATACTTTTATTTCGGATAAAAAATAATCCATAATCCAGAATAAAGTGTCGCCAACATCGTTTGTTTAGTATTTGCATATTTTTGCACGGTCCCCTGTTATTCGATACTCAAAATATTCCTTGTAAAACATTATTCTCGTTTTCATGTCGATAAATTTTATATTTCGAAAGTGATTTTGATTTGTGGTTATTTTGTATGAAAGTTTGGTCACGGGACTTCTTAAAATGTTGTTATTGAACGTAGTAGTAGTCTTTTAAGCATTTTATTAGTTTAGCAACTTTTTTTTGAGTTTATTTTTTCGGCTACCTTGCTTTAGCGGATAATTGATTCGGAGAAAAAAGGTTTTGATATTGTGCTTATCATAATAGCTCCTGTTTTTTCCAATCGTTGCTTTATTTTGTTAGGTATTGGAAGTTTGAAAAAGGCCATGTTAAAAGTTTTGAAATCTGTTTCTATTTTTGCTAATCTGTTTTTAGGGTTCCGTACCCAAAGGGTAAAACTAAAGGGGACCCTATTGTTTTCGCTCCTCTGTCTGTCCGTCCGTCCGTCTGTCACCAGGCTGTATCTCATGAACCGCGATAGCTAGAGAGTTGAAATTTTCATAGGTGATGTATTTCTGTTGCCACTATAACAACAAATACTGAAAACTAGAATAAAATAAATATTTTGGGGGGTTCCCATACAACAAACGTGATTTTTATGCTCATTTTTTAAATAATGGTATGGAACCCTTCCTGCGTATTTCCGACTCGCACCTGGCCGGTGTTTTGAACTACGTATTCTATGACACAACCAATACCAATAAGCCATAACCAGCCGTCTTATCATAAACATTTAGTTATTCCAATGCTGTGACAGCGTAAACTACTGAATACAACCAAAAGTCAGAAGGTTTAAAAAAGGGTAGTCAGAAGCCAGTAAGTCTGACACCAGTCTAACCAAGGGGTATTGGGTTGCCCGAGTAACTGGTTTGAGGGGGTCAGATAGGGCAGTCGTTCCTTGTAAAGCACTGGTACTCAGCTACATCCGGTTAGACTGGAAGCCGATCCCAACATAGTTGGGAAAAAGGCTCGGAGGATGATGATGGGATGACAACCAAAAATTATACTATAGGTATTAATTATGTTACACTCTTATGTTAGCTCGAATCGTTCTATAAATACGTACTTATGCATATCATGAAATGAGACACCACCGTGAACTTTTTAACTACTCATAAAAACGCGATATTTTTCATACTCCAATAAGCGATGAATGTTATCCAATCTTTATGTTTGTAATCGCTGTTGCATACTCAAAAACATGATCAGAGACCAAGTATAAGTTACATTTTAATGTATTCCGTTCAGATAATGTAAATCAATTATAAATCGTTCTTGAATGCAAATGATCGAGTGAACGAGTGAACTTATCTTAGTAACGTTGTTTTTTTTTGGGTTTCCTTGGAATGGGATGAAACCACTTTCAAAATTATTAATGTTGTCACAAAAAACAAATTCAATATTGCATCAAATTTTTCAATTCTAAGAAAGGAAGCAGGTGGAAATAAAACGATATTAAATAAGGTAAAAGAGTTATCATTAATTTACTAGCTATTTTCCCGCGGTTTCACTGGCGTCCCGTGGGAACTACTGCCTGCACCTCGAAAAATATGTAAGTAGCCTTACTCAGGAAGAGCGTAGCTTTTCAACGCTTGTTTGGCGAGAACTACAAAACCTACCTAGACCTCAACAAAAACAGCCATTTTACGTACAAAACTATATACGGAACTCCTTCAAAAACGCTCAAATCAAACCATCCCACGGATTACTTACCATATCTGGTCCCGAATTCTTATCTAAGTCACTTTATTCAACAGCCTGCAGAAGTTCGATGTCGAACTCATGTTATACGCCAATAGTGATTATTTTGATACTTTAGTGACGTTTTAGTCAGTAAATTATTTGTTAATAAGGCTCTTTACCTTTTATTGAGAAGCGAGAGTGATTGAAATTTTTTAAGTAGCATGTAGGTTTGTATGTTTTTAATTTGAATGAGGTTTAGTTAATTTCTTTGGAAGAAAGGCGCATTTATTTTGTAGATATCTATTTAGTAAGCAACCTATTTCTAAGGGTAGGTAGTAACTAATTCTACTCATCTGTACTTATAGGTACATAAAAGAAAGTCCACTGCTTATAACTCAAGAATGGCTGAACCGAGATATTATAGATCCGGGATATAGACAGTTTTTGTCACCAATCGGCTACGGGATGCAGTGATCTTGGGACACGGGTAAAACCGTGGGCGGAAGCTATAAGTAGTTTCCATCAGACGAAACCGCGGGTGAGAGCTAGTTAGTATTGTGTAAGCAAATTAATTCATCGTATGCTGTTATAAAGAACTACTATTCGATGGCGGAACATGTGTTTTCCTAAATTTTATAGGCAAATAATTATAATAATCTATACATATAATAAATCTGTAGAAAAGTAATTTTTGTACATTGAAGAAATTGACAAAAAAAATAGCCAGCATGTTAAAGGATAACTAACAGAACCCATTTCCATCATTTTTGTCATTTTTGTCTGTTTGTCTGTTTGTCTGTTTGTCTGTTTGTCTGTTTGTCTGTTTGTCTGTTTGTCTGTTTCTCTGTTTGTTTGTTCGAGATTCACGTAAAAACTACGAATTAAATGCAGACAATGCTTATATACAAAAATTCTACGTAACTTGGGGTATTACTTAGTTTTTGTTTCATCGAAATCGATTCACTCTATCAAAAGATATGATTAATTTTGTGAATTCAAGATGTAAAATATTACGACACGCAATCTATTTGTCAAAACTGTACATTTGAATATTGTACTTATATTAGTTGATCGGCCTATTATTAATCTTTACACAGAAAATCACACCTTTATAAGTAACTTCGGAAGAAAAAAAAATGTAAATTTTGTTTAGCCAAGGTTAAAGTAGCTCCATCTGTGGTAAATAAAATACATCCAATTTGTCAAAGGAGCGAGGTGGTAAATGACAATACTACCATACATTCTTTATAGAGGATTATTATTTCAACAGATGGAGTTGTGTATTTTCCGTAATTCACCATATTTTAACACGTAGTGTAATTTTTCGATAGACATTTCAATAGTGTTTGTCAGTTTGCCGTGCCACATCAAAATCCAACTATAATTATTACCTTGATAAAAAGAAAATTAATAGTTCTCAGCCAAATTTAAAACGGTGCCATCTAAATTATTTTTTGAACATTATGTCAAAAATGATGACTTTAGTGGAACAATTAATTATCATTTAAAGTTACAGATGGAGTTCATATCAGGATTTTTTCATAAACATAGTTTAGCTTATCTTCCACTAATGTGGTGGCCTTAAAACAAATTACTTTGAGTGAGAAGTATTAAGTAGAACTTAATTATTTTTTTTGATGCAAAATATGTAAACTTAATCCTATAAGAAATGAGGATCTATCTCTCGCAAGCGCTGCTAAGCGTGAGGTAGGTAATGTAGGATTCTGTAGCTTTAAAAACAAGCCCAGGTACAAAGTGCAGATAAGAAATGGGAGCTTTCTCGATTTAATACCATACACACGTAAAATGCTTTATGCGTCTGAAAACGTACAAATTACGCGCCGCATACCAGAGACATGCTTACCATGCTTATCCAGAATGCATTGCACAAAAACCAATGGTATCCTATTCGAGAAGTCAAAAGACTTGACCTGCCAACGTCAGCTTCTGCGCTAAGCAAGTGTTCTTAATAGTACCATCAGAATTACATTCATCGTTGAATGAGGTGAATACATTTTCAGAAACCACAATAACAGTAGGAGCCAAAGCGTATGATCGCTTCATAGAGCTCTGATTGGCCCCAGGTGACCAACTCAGGTCTGATTTGTTCGTTCATCAGATCTTTGAAAGTGTTTCGGTGGATATTTACTGTCGTCCTGTTTACGTGTGACACAAAATATGGTATATAAACGTCCTCCGTAAGAGCGAAATTTTCCCGGTGTGCGGTAGTGACGCACAGTATACAACACTTCTGTTTCTTTTGATTTGCTGGCTCCACCAAGAAATGACAAATTGCGAGCGTACTTTTTGAAAATCTTGGCAAAACTGCAGGTTTCAAGTACGAACACATGAAGTGGACTCTCACAGATACGTACATTTTGCCTATTCGTGAACTAATGCAAACATTTCGGTGGAGTCCCTCCCGGTTTAGACCTAACCCCACATTAGGCGTGCGCGATCCTCGGGCGTGTGAGTAGCGCGTGCGTCGCGAGCACGCTGCGTGAGCGTCGCGTTTTGCTGCCCTGCGGCATTTGCAGCGCGCTCGACTTGACGTTTAACTGCTAAGGCGTTTAGCGGGCGAAGGGGTAAGAACGCAACTCGAGCGCCGCGTGCTCGCCGCGAGCGCGTCGCTTGCACTCTTCACACATGCCGCAGGGCAGCAAAACGCGACTTTCACGCAGAGCGCTCGCGACGCCCGCGCTACTCACACGCCCGAGGATCGCGCACGCCTAATGTGGGGTCAGCCTTACCATAGTGAGTAAGTGCACAGAAAATCCCCAATTCATACAAGTCATACAAGTGTTTCTCCCCAGTAGTGAAACTATCCTACCCTATGCGCCTGCTGATGATGATGACTCATTTTATCATCCATCCAGCTATTCCCCAACTATGTTGGTGTTGGGCTTCCAGTCACCGAATCTATTTGAGTACCAATATTTTGCTTGGAGCGACTACCTATCTACCTATCTTCAATCCAGTCAACTACACAAGACGATGTCCATGGTAAGACTGAGAGACTTTCTGGCTTCTGATTAGTCGCAGCAGCTGCAGAAAATGTACAAATGACAGCTTTGTCAGACTCAAAGCATATAGACATAGATTATAGCTATTTCCTGTGAAAATTACTTACGCACCATACGTAATAATTTTCCAAATTGGCTGACTAGATCCAGAGATTTCCACAACGTCACAAACTTTACTTCTTTTGTTTAGATAAATGGTCACATCCACAACACAACCTTGATCATTGAATCTATGCGACTGCGAAGTGGTAATCCTAATTATACTGTCACGTGAAAGAATGCACCTACGGGATAAGTAGTATTTTGACTATTCTATATTGCCCACGCAGACGAAGTTGCGGGCAACAGCTAGTTAATTATTAATTAATAGATAGATACTAAATAATCCTGAACAACTTATAAATATTCAATTCTTACAAATAAGTATTGTTATTTATTTAATTGGTTTGTATAAAAACATACATTTTTTTTTCATTAGCATAAATAACACTTATTACTGAAATCTATATTTTCATATACCTACTAATACGGGATGTAAGTAATAACGAGAGAATATAATAATTTTTAACCTAAATAACTCTTTTATTTCGGTTCGGATATTATCGCAAAGATAAGATAATGCTTTTATATATAAAAAAACCGAGTGTATTTGATTAATAAATATACTCTACATACATATTAGGACCTTCCCCTTTCACTCAAACGAAAGTTAGTCGACATGTGTATCTTGCCCGTCCTAACCTATGGTGCGCAAACCTGGTCCCTCACCGAGTGTCAGAAGTCCAGGCTCAAGGTTTGCCAAAGAGCGATGGAACGTAGCCTTTTAGGCATTAGACGAACTGATCGTGTACGAAATACCGACATACGTTCCAAAACGGGAGTCGCTGATGTAGGCCAAAAGTCGGCAATATTAAAGTGGAACTGGGCCGGACACGTTAGCCGTATGCATCCGGAAAGATGGGCCACTATCGTCGCTCAGTGGACACCTCAGGATGGACACCGCAGGCGGGGTAGGCCCCGGAAGAGATGGCGTGACGACCTTGACGCCTATTGTCGAGATTGGTGGGCTCGGTCGAAAGATCGAGAAGTGTGGAAACAAGATGGGGAGGCCTTTGCCCAGCAGTGGGGCAGTATGGGCTAAAAATAATAATAATAATAACATATTAGTACGAGCTGTTAAATGCTGTAAAATGTATCCTACGTTGCTCGGCAAAAATATTTTTTCAAATCGGTTCAGTAGTTTCGGAATCATTGATTACAAACAAACAAACCAAAATAAAAGTTTCCTCTTTAGTAATATTCTTATATCTCACGCAAAAGAATCGCCTAATGTTTTATTTTTAAAATATGAGGTGCAAATTTATTTACCTACCACAATAAAATCGATACCATAGATAAAATATTTTTCAATTCGACATCAAACATCCTTTTTTATGATAAATTAATGTACAAAATGGATTAAGTGACTTTTTTATACATAATTAATTCCACTTTTAAACATAAAAAGTTCGCTAAAAAGGCCCGTAGGCCATAAAATTTTATGTATTCTAGATTTGCAAAAACTATCGTAAAACATATGTTTCCATTAGTGAAATAGATAAAAATACAATTTGGTGTTGGGATTACACGCCATTAAAATATTATCGTGTTATACGTACGTTTATTGTCTAATTGAAAAACTTGTTTTATGACTGAGAAACGGACTATTTTTGGATATTAAGTAATGGCGTCCACGGCCGATTTCGGCCACGGCGGCTGCTCTCATTTAAGGAGATCTGCCAGCTGCGCAGGACAAATTATAGTGCACGAGCATTTGCGCAGACACAGGTGCACTCCCTATTCCTTCACTCTCATAACCCGATGGGACGGCAATCCGACACGACCGGAAAGAGATCAGGCGCAGGACCGACATTTACGTGCTCTCCGATGCACGGGTGAATCAATCACCAACTTCCAGACTACGGGCTGCTTTGTGAAAGTTCAAGAAAACCCACAAAGCGATTTCGGCCCGACCCGGGTATCGAACCCGAGACCTCGAGAACAGCAGCCGCGCTTGCGACCACTAGACCAACGAGGCAGTCAACGAGGATATTAAGTAATCATCATAGGCCTAGCAAAATCACACTATATCTTCTGTCACGCTAAATGTTACGAAAGAATATTGATGTAACTTTACAGTAATACAACTTATCAAGCAAAGAGATATACCTTCTTAACTAGGTGCGGGAAGTAGTTATCTAAGGACTCAGATAAACCTTAGGTAAAATCTATGCAATGTACTGCAGGTCGCCTCCAACAGGTATCTGTGGAGATCTAAGGGGGAGGCCTATTTTCAGCAGTGGACGTCTTATGGCTGAGATGATGATGATGATTATGATGAATGTAATAGTTTAGGAGCAAACTTATGTAAGAGCGCTGGTAGCCGTAACACATAAGTACCAGACTTCACGTCAACACTGTATTTAACTAAGCGATGAAAAATGTTGTAAAAGTCTTATATTATAGTGTATGTAATTTTTTTTGTGAAATAAACAAAATTTATTTTATTTATTTATTTAATCTAAGGAGCTAGTTAATTTGCTTGAGCTAGCCAATCCGGAAGTATTGGACCAATTTGAAAATTCCGTGTGAGTCTCATTTATCGAGGGCTGCGGGATTGTTCGAAAGAGTTACCGCGGCCCTGGTACCTAAAAGGCCTACGACGGAACACGACGGTTTTTAGTCAGTAAGAGTGACACTCCCTCACCGCTCTGCTAACCCGCAGCGGGTTATTTTTGCCATTGATAAAGAAGTCTTATTTATCGAGGTAAGCGGTTTTTCTGGGTGCGTAGAGATTTTCCCACAGGACATGGGTAAAACCGCTGGCGAAAGCTAGTTAACTACAAAGTATTGCAGCATAAACTATGTAAATTGCCACAGTCTAACCTTTGCCTTAGGGAAATATTAAGCGGTCTATATTCTCGTAAACAAAGCAACAGGTAGAATTGTTATTCTATATTCTTTGCTTAGTTTCCTCTTTGGAGATTCATATTTTATCTTATTTCGTACTTTTCTTTAGTAGTTTTATTGTATACCTAACCTAGAGTTCTAAGAAATTCAGGAACAGAAGAATGGAATATACATATTTTCTTTATAAAATTCCAAATGATTTGTAACTTGAATGGATTGAACGGTCATAGGTATATTAAAATAGTCTTCTTCTTGCTTCGTTTAAGCACAATAAGTTTTAAGTTCCTAAATCTTTGACAGTCTTTATAATATAGTAGGTCCTAGTAGTAATAACTGGAAGATTCCAGTGCAAGTAATATCCATATTTGAGTATTAGGTAATAATTACCGATTCTTGGACTTTCAATGGTATCACATTGAGACATGACATGGCTTTAGCTTTTAACTAGAAGAGACCTATTAGAACTTTTTTTTTTAATATTTATTTAAAAATTGACCGAGGTTTGCCTTTAAACATTCTCCTTTTTATTCGTTCAAATAGTGAGAAATAATATATTCATCTTTCCTGCGTCTACTATATAAAATGCTTCTAAAAGGTATTAGATACTGAAAACTCTATTTACTTACTAATGACGACATTTTCCTCTTTAAAAAAACTGTTTCCTTTGAAAATATTTGAATAAATAATAGTTGTGACATTTCAGCCTAAGAACACTTTTACAGGCGTCCTATAAACTTTTTAAGACTAGGAATTTTACCAAGGGGTATTGGGTTGTCCGGGTAACTGGGTTGAGGAGGTCAGATAGGTCATCATCCTCCGAGCCTTTTTCCCAAGCATGTTGGGGTCGGCTTCCAGTCTAACCAGATTCAGCTGAGTACCAGTGCTTTACAAGAAGCGACTGCCTATCTGACCTCCTCAACCCAGTTACCCGGGCAACCCGATACCCCTTGGTTAGACTGGCGTCAGACTTACTGGCTTCTAACTACCCGTAACGACTGCCAAGGATGTTCAATGACAGCCGGGACCTACAGCTTAACGTGCCATCCGAAACACAGTCAATGGTGTCTAAGATATACTTAGAAAGTACATACAATCTTAGAAAAGTTGCATTGGTACTTGCCTGACCTGGGATCGAACCAGCGCCCTCATACTTGAGAGGTTATTAAAAACTGGTACTCAACTGCATCCGATTTGACTAGAAGCCGACCCCAATATTGTTGGGAAAAAGATGATGATCCAGTAACTTTATATCGATGTACACAAAATACTTTTAATGTTAAGTCTATGTTAAACTCCGGGGGTTCAAATAAATGGTCAATTCACTTAAACGAGTGGGTTCCGACATACACGTAAGTGCAGTTAAACCTATCAAATTATGTAAGAAACAGTTAAATTAATATTATTTTCCAATATAGAGTGTAGATTTAAATGATAATGGACCAATTTAAATTGCACTGCATTGTAAATATGCTTGTTTATCTCACTTGTACTGATTACAGTATTTAAAAAAAAATATATGTATATCGTGTGTGTGATACTTAAAATAAACACAAATATCGGAATTAAGAACCTTCTCCTTTTTGGGAAGTCGGTTAAAAACTGAGACGTTATGGGTTTACTTACCAGTAATTTTCAATGGTATCACCCGCTTCTGTTCTTCTGATTTTAAACTATAATAGTGACAAGTTTCATCAAAATCTATGCAGTAGTTTTTGCGTGAACGAGAAACAAACATACACACAAACTGTCGCATTTACAATATTAGGTACTAGGATTTCACGGATCATGTAAAGGCTTTGTGAAACTTTGAAAATATTCATCATAACTTAAATATTTCTTTCACATGATTCATCTTTATGAAAATGCTTCAAAACTGACAATCATCAAGTACCTACTCCAGGATCTTAATACGAATCTTTCTGAGTCACCCATTTAACAAAAACTTAAAATATTCACCTTACATTACGCATGGCGTGTTCTTCGACACTAGCAGCCCAAGAGCGCTAATCTGCTGCATGTGGTATGCAAGTTAAGGTTTAAAAAACTTAAACTATTGTGTGAACTTTAGACTTCATCTTCTAGGGGACATATTTATGTTTCAGTTTACAATTATGTATTTAGACAATGATGGTTAATGTGGCTTCGGAGCCTTCATTGAGCTGTTTTCCAAGGTCCCACCCGCGTCCCGAGAGCACTCTCTCCGCACTCGGATAAAAAGTAGCCTGTCTCCTTTCTCAAGGTCCAAAACTCTTGACAGAACGTATGTACCAATTTACAGGTTCCGAAACAAAAATGTTCAGTTTACATTACGCATAGCGTGTTCAGCGACACTTTAGCGGCCCAGGAGCGCTAATCTGCTGCATGTGGTATATCGTATTAACGCGTTTCCCTCATTTACTTCGGCAATTTGTAACTTGATAAGGTGCTGATATTTTTAGAACTTAGATTTAAGTTTATACGTAAGGTTAAACTATTGTGTAAAGTTTTGAGTTCATGTACTAGGGTATATTTTTGTGTTTCAGTTTACAATATTAATGTGGCTTCGAAGGTTAGGTGATTATTTATTACACTGTACATTATCCTGTTCTCCGCTGTTCCCGAGAACACTACTTCCCGCACCCGGTTAAAAAGTAGAATACGTCCTTTCTCAGGCCCGCGAACTATAGACATATAGACAGACTGGCGTGAAAAGCAGACAGATAGAAAGGGTCACTTTCGCACATTTATAATATTAGTACATAAGGAGAAACATACCTTTTCTTGGTTTTGAAATGTGCTGAGTTTAAATCAAAAGTCCAAAATCAAACCATAAAACGCATTTCAATCAGCTTACATTGGTGATCCTAGTTTCTCTCCCACCCTCAAACCTTTGGACCTAACCTTAGGTTCCAGTAATTAGACTTGTAAAGGCCTGTAATAGGTTCGAAGGTCAGAAGACGAGGTCAGGATCAGACCCCAGGATGTGCCAGAACGGAATTAGCAACGACGTCAATTTACTGTCCAGCGATTTTACTTCAGTTCTCAGAAAACTAGTTGTCGTTTGTAGTTAAAATTTGTCCGAAGTTCAAGGGTTCAAACTGAGCCTTTAAACGGCCAAATGCTGAAACACTATTCAATTGTAAAGGACGCGAAGGCAAATTGCATGGAAAGAAAGAATTTTAAGTAGATTTAGAGTTTTATTTATCGAAGCAATTACATTAATTAATACTAAAATAATAAAGGGGGAAATATTAAAACTAAGTATCAAAAAATTCATCCGCATCGCTGTCAGCGGGGATCGTGCCCAAAAGGCTGGCTGCGTTGCCACGCTGGATGGCAATGCATATCCCTTGGCCGAAGTATAGGCCAGCCCAGATTTAGAGTTAATATTTTGGTTTAAGTCCGAATCCTATAAAGGCTATTTATGATTAGTATTGCTATATATGATTCGTATTGCTTACGTTTTTTAAATTTTCGCCAGTCAAAAAAATACTGGGTAGTCCGTAGATTTTGTGCATTGAACACTATGAACACCATCATTATACACGTGACTCAGAAACTATGGAATCTATTTGAAAAAAAAAAATTAGTACTATAATATTTAAAACAGCTATCGCGATTAATAGCTAGCAAGTATTCCATTTCTAAACCTTTTGTAAAAAAAGCATTTTAATCAAAAACAATCGTTTCTTGTTTACACTAACCAGCCTTTAGTTAGCAAACACCGAAAATTCCGCCATCAACTAGACACAAATTTAAAGATAAAGATACTTTATTGTGTAAAACATGGTACAAAGCATAGGTGTTATAAATAGTATCAACTCATGTTTTGCCTTATGATGGCGTACAAAATTTCAAGTGGTTCTTAAGCTAGCTTAAGATATTAAAATTGACTCTATATAAAAAAAAAAACAATATTAAAATATGTAAGTAATTAAAGAAAAACGAGATCAAAATAAATACAATCACTAAAGAGAATTTAAAATATGTGTGTATCACTCACTTAAAAAATCTTGTATGCTATAGTAGCATTTATTTAGATTCCTGCTTTAGGAAAGTTCCAGAGGAAAAACGCTATAATTCCGTCCTCAAGGTTAGCTCGTATTAACTGGAAGTAACACGTGTGTGAAAATATCCATTCATCGAAATTACTGGAGTGGTTGAAACCGATCACATTGCCTCGCTTTCACGGCTGAGAAAGGAAATAAGTTTTATGACACAGCTGGTCCGTGTTCTTTATTGTGAAGACTTTGTTTTTATATAGGTAAATTGAATATTTTCTTACTTGATTTTTTTGCTTGGTAAGTCGACTTTATAAACTGAGGTATAGTTATCGACACGGATATTGGGCTCTCGGCGGAAGAGTGGGGATCGCTTTGCGCACTGTACACATAAGGCAATAAACCAATAAATCGCTGCTGCGCAGGTGAAGGTCAGGGCTCAATATCCGTGCCGATAACTATAATTTGGTTTTTTATGCTACAAAAAGGCGATGCTTAAAGCGAAATGCTAAAAAAAGGGGTTCAACTTTCGGATACTTAGGTAAATTTTATGCACAAGTTTCACCATATCATCTTATTAGAGTAGCTACCTAAATCTCTCGTCGTGTAAAAGATAACACAAAAAACACGGAAACAATATAAAAATCAATTTACACAAACATTCGCGCTACATCTACGAGATGAACAGATAACATAGGTTTAATTGCGGCCATAAAACAAGCGGGCTCTTGGGCAACGTCTTAAACGCTCATTAAGGGCCATTACGCGAGACTATGGCCCACGGAGCGATAAACTGTGGAGAAGTGGAGAAGACTGGGCAAGAATGGAGAAACTCGAGCGAACAATGGCGGAATGGCCATCGATTCGATTTTCGATTGCGTGATAAAGTGATCGTGTCTGCGCTGTGATTGGGTGAGACAGTTGTGAATGGTGGGCGAGAGAGGGAGGGAGGGGAGGGTGTAAGTGGTCAACTTATGGCTGTTTTTATTGATATTATTATTGATTTATGGTTTCAGAACGTCTCGCATTTGTCTCTGGCGCGGGATGTTTCAATTAATTTCAATTTAGATAAATCTCTTTACTTATTCGGTTCTATGGTAGTCAATTGTTTGTTTGACTCTTGATGAATTTCTTTCATCATTTGGTCTGAAGGAAAGTATAGATAATTACTAACTGTGCACAAGTTATTTTTTACAATAAAATGTATTTTAGAATTAATCCGGTGCAGCCTCCTAGAGTTGTCTTCAGATGTACTTGTTTTTTTAGAATAAAGGGGTCAATAATTTCGTTCTCAACAATTAGAAATCGTATAAAACTTCGAGATGGAAGGAAAAGAAGTACATACTTTGATATAAATAAAACATAATCTACAAACATGCAATAAACACGAAAAACACAATTTCTCATTTCAAGTCTCTTAAAATAAAACATCAAGTAAATAACATTTTACCATTTACCGAATCTTATCTCCGAGCCCAACTTTATGATAATTTGTCGCAGGATCTTTTTAATAATTAATTCCTGTCAGAATGGAAAGTTTATACGCCATTTTAAACGGTAGATTTTGAAGCGAGAAATAAGTTTGGCTGTCGCATTTTTGGTGAATAAATACAAATGTACTGTCGGGTGGTAAACAGATTGATTTATTTGGTGAAGCTAGTTTTCCTTTGGCTAAAAAATATTACTGGTTCTATACATTGTATTGGTTCTGTACATGTGTGTGACGACATAAGTTCCATTGATACCAAAGGTATGTCTACCTCTATGTTATTGTTTTACCCCATGTGTCAGAAAGAAACAACATAAACATTGACGTCCACAAGTGAAGTGTAACATATACTAAGTTTTATCTACTTAAATAATGTATAGAACATATCTACGTTAATTTAAGGTACCTACATATCTATGGACCATAATTGCCTGATAATAAATAAAAGGGCTCGTCTATCAAATTATCTTGCATACATTCATTTTTCCTAATTAGAAATATGCTTACCTACTCGACAACCACAAACCAATCAAAATAAAAATATGATTCCGAAAACAATAAACCAATATTTTTATCAAGGACCCTTTAAAACCACAACACTACCGACTACTATAAAATCCGACACCAACCGAGCCTCGAACTTAACAATAATTTGTCAGGTCCGCGTAAAATATTTGTGTAAAAATTAATCCCTGTCAGAACAATATTTATAAAGCCAACATAAAAACAGTAGTACCCCTTACAAAATATCAATTGGGGCCGTCTGTCGTTTTTTATAGCGAAGTCTGTAAAACATTGGTATAGCGTGTGTTAGGGCCTTATGCCCGCTTAACACGCGATCTACACTTGTAACAAAAAGTGATTTGGGTAATTTTTTCTGGCAGTTACCTATTAACTCGTAATATGTGCCATTTGCCACTAGCCCCAGTTTTATGTTTCCCTTTACATTTAATGTTATGTACTTAAATGGCGAAATGCTTGTTGTATTTTAGGCGACCCCGATATTGTGTTTTTTTTCTTTTTTTCAATTTTTTTTTTATGAAAATGTTTCCAGTGTTGGTCATATTTCGAGTATAATCATAAAATTTTATATATTTTCTCTCTGTTGGTCACCAGAAAATTGCGATAATGGTTTATGTTATGGACTAAAATTTTGAGGTCATGTGGAAACCTAATACTTGACATTAGAAGGTCAATGGATTTTTTACGGTTTAACAATAAAAATGAGTTCCCATTAGTTAGTGTCAAAAAACTTCTGTTAAAACCTAGAGTAATGTTCAGAAAATGAGACTGTAAAATATTGTAGGTAATGGAATCATGAGTTCAATGCAAAAAAATGTCTTAATTGCTTGGATTAAAGACAAGGTTTGAAGTGAAAGTTTTCTAAAGAAGGAAATAAATACCTTCGTGTTTTGCTGATACACATTTCATTTTTACAATACATAAAATAAAATTTCTTAAAAACAATTCAGAATTTTAACATTATTTCCCATTTTAAAACACTTAGGTAATTAACACGAACACTTGTCGCCCTGACAGTACGGGGTCTTTTATATTTTTTTAAAAGGCAACATTGTGCTCAACCGCAAATGATGGAACGGTCGACTGTTATACATTTAAATTTATCCTGATCAAGTGTAGTAATTTGTAAACTAGCATTTGTATGTTGAGTCGAATTAAAGAAGTAATTTTGTTATGTTTTCATGGTTTGTAGGTCAAATATGGGGTTAGTTTTTTTTAAGTTTTCGAGGCCGGGTGTTGCGTGACTGTGGTGCAGTGGAAAAGTTGCTTAAAATAGACTTTCCTGTCTTTTTATGGGTGTTGTATATATGTATAAAATAGTGTCATTAGGCAAGTGATGATAGTATTAAGAAACAAGAGTATATGCTTCATGTACTACCGAAGAATTCTGTAAACAAAACTGAAAAAATACTTTTTTTATTTGCTGACCAACCGCTGAAATATCGACAGCTATATAAAAAACTGTGTTGAAAATAAAAAGGATATGTGTTTTTGCAAATAAAACAACGCGTTTGTAGTCGATCGTGAAACAGATCGTACGAAATGGTGCTCTGTAGTCTGCACTAGTACCACGGAAAAAGTAAGTTTTTTCGAGAAAATAAAATTAAAACCTCCATGCATAAAAAGACAGTGTCTGATGTACTATAGTTTAACTCCTTAAGAGTGCCAATAAAGCACTTTTATACAAAAACAACGCAAGTACCTACGATCAAGCGTATAATTCCATTGGTTAATTACTTACAAATTTCTCTGAACCTCACATGCCAATGAGATATAAAAATTAAAAAGTGCAATTTAACACCGAACCAGTACCTATGTCGTGTTGTGCCAACATAACACGCATTGCAGCCTTTAAAACTAATTATTTTTATTTAATTTTATTTATTGAGAGATCCGACACGCGAGAATCGAACCCGCACGGCGGGAGTCGCCAAACCTGTTACGCGTAAAAGGCAAAAATTTTAATTTATACACACTGTACCCCTTCACCCCATCCAAGCAATTTCATACCTTATTACCGTCTACCTAAGTTCTAAAATCCTGTATACTTTCTTTGTGTAAGGTAACACATGTGAGCACGACCGTACCTCTATATGAATACACGTATCTAAGAAATGTATTCAGTTTTAATTACTATAGGTTTTTATTGTGAATAAATTTAGTCTTTATGTGTTCGTAGGAAAGTTAGTTATTTTTAGTATGAAATACTGTATTTTGCGATATTGAAATGTGGATTATGAATGGATATGGTTTATTCTAAGAACTTGATATCAATTCGTGGTATTTCATTGTGATTATGGATAAGAGTGCTAATCCAATATTGGAATAGCAAAGCCATAGCAAAGTTTATAAATAAACTAGCTGTTCTCTGTGATTCCTCATGTTTGCCGTAAGAAATACCTCTTTTCGCAAAAGGATAAAAAGGATAAAATTTCCTTTCTCAGGTGTCCTATCGGTGTCCCTAATTTCATTTAAATCGATTCTGTTATTTTGGCCTGAAATCGTAAAGGACAGAATTACTGTCGCAAATAATACCGTATATAGTTACGTATTCAGTATTGCCATGGATTCGTCTTATAATTGAATTTCTTAGCTGAAAGAAATGGCTAATTATTACGTATCTTTCATTACTGAATTCTATCTTCTTACGGGTAGTCAGATGCCAGTAAGTCTGACACCAGTCTAACCAAGGGGTATCGGGTTGCCCGGGTAACTGGGTTGAGGAGGTCAGATAGGCAGTCGCTCCTTGTAAAGCACTGGTACTCAGCTGAATCCGGTTAGACTGAAAGCCAACCCCAACATGATTGGGAAAAAGGCTCGGAAGATGATGATGATGATCTTTCACTACTAAGATTAAGAAATAATCGAAGATGCAGGTCAATAAACTGCATATTAGCAGTCCTTCGGAAACGGGTTTCTTAACACAATGCAATAGCCTTGATAATATTTCGATCAAAAAGTACTTGAGATAAATTTTCGGGTTCGGGATTTCAAATTCTTCCTTGTCACCTAGAAGGCCAGCTATTTTAGATTTTACCGGAGGAAAAATCCTAGGGAGCTGTATTTTTATATACATCTTTTATTGCGACGTGTTGTTGTGTAGAAGTCAACAATTGACATTGATATCGGGCCAGCTAAAAAAGTTACAAAGGTCAAAGTTCACGAAAAACAGCTTTCCGCAAATATCTGGAGTTCAATAGATAGAGGTTAATATAAATTGTTTGTTGTGAATTTATCATAACATTTTTCGGGGTAGAGCGCTCAGAAAGTGTCTAAGTATAATGTTTGTGAACTTACTTGAGCTTTCAAACTATCTGAATCAATTCAGCCGTCTTACTGTAAAATACTAGCAAATAAACATTCATATTAAATATTAGTTTCCACTCTAGATTATGGGAATAGCAGTCTTGCACATACACACATGCACACACACTTGCAAACAACTTTACATAGTACATAAAAGTAAGAATTCTGATACATTTATCTCCCCACGATCTATATTAGCGTTGTTCTTGGAACCTGGTGAGCGATACCCTCTTTATACATATACTAGCTTCCGCCCGCGCCTTCGCCCGCGTCGAGTTCGGTTATACCGCGTTTCCAAGAGAACTCTTCAAAAGTCCGAGTTAAAAACTATCCTATGTTCTTTCTCAAAGTCAACTCTATCTCTGTACCAAATTTTATTAAAATCAGTTCAGTGGTTTAGACGTGATAAGCGTAACAGATAGACAGAGTAACTTTCGCATTTATAATATGTAAGTAGGGATGTATAATATATATGTGGTTGTATGTATGTTTGTGTGTATGTAACGAATCGGAGCCGGCGGCGAGCGCAGTTGAAAAGCGGCTTCCTACAGACCGGGCACCAGTTGCAGAGAACGGTAGAGTTAGGAAGGAACGGAGGAGGCATTTGTGCTTTGAGCGATTTTGCAAGATATATAAAAGTGCGTGCAAACCAGCTAATTGTGCAGTTCTTTGATTTACTTTTAGCTTCAATTATCGTCCAAAGGCTTTCCCCTTGATATTGCTTCCGTGTTAGGCCTATCTTTATTGCTGTGTTTTCATTGAATACCCCTGTCATTCACTATCCTTGGCAGTCGTTACGGGAAGTCAGAAGTCAGTAAGTCTGATACCAGTCTCATTAAGAAGAATTGGGTTGCCCGGGTAACTGGGTTGAGGAGGTCAGATAGGCAGTCGCTCATTGTAAAACACTGGTACTCAGCTGCATAAAGTTAGACTAGAAGCCAACCGAAGCCTAAAGATAGTTTAAAACGCTTGGCAGATGATGATGTACAGTCGGGAAAACGGATAGGTATGCAGGCCACACACACAAACATGCAGTGTTAGTGTGCGTAAAGCAAAACGTGTTTTACTTCGCATATTTATAATATCAGGGGGCCGATTTTTCTAAGTTAATAATGTCAAAATTGAATAGAAATCGAATCGCAATATGATCGCAATAGGCCAATCGTATTCCAACGACATTCGACTGGTTTGCGATTGGTCTGCTATTTTGGTGATTTTGGTCTATACGGCAGTTTGCTCTACAATCATATTGCAATCGTAAATCATTTGCAGACAAAATGATTCATTATTGAATGACATAAAAACGTTTATTTCAAAGAAAAAATAGCGGAATGTCACATACGCTTCAATCGTAATCGAGTCGTGATTGGATCGCAGTCGAATGTGAATCGTATGTCGCTTAAGTAAAATTAGGAGAATCGGGTGCCAGTGGTGCTTCACAAACACAATCAACGGTCAACGACTGTGTGACCCTCCCCTTTCGCGAAGCTAGATCCGCTCTTTTTGTGTGGCCTGCATACCTATCCGTTTTGCCGACTGTACCTAGCTACCATTTTACCTATACTCACAGCTATACTTGCAAACTTTTGGTAGTTCTAAAAGCCTGAATGCATACCACATCCACTCTTCACACTCTTCGAACCAGCCACACATTAGCAATCGGCTACGCGCGACGCACCGCCAATAATAGCATTAAGCTAATTACGACAATGTCCTGCGAGTGTACGCTATCCCTGTGGGTAGCTGCACACCTTCAGGCGAGAGAGGCTCTTAGAATATAGTGCAATAACGGGTGAAATATTTGAAACTAGCTTTTGCCCGCGACTTCGTTCGCGTGGAATAGTGGCATCCGGCAGATTTTTGGTTTGAACAATAGATGGCGCTGTATGTCCGGAATAAATTGTATTTTTTATTTTTATTTTTTGTAATAAAAACTATCCTATGTCCTTCTCCTGGCTCTAAACTACCTCCCTGACAGTTTTCAGCTAAATTGGTTCAGCCGTTCTTGAGTTATAAGTGGAGTAACTAACACGACTTTCTTTTATATATATAGATATGCTCTTTTTTGTTGCAGGTAACATGCAGTTTTTTTAATGTTGATAAGGGCAGGATGAGAATGAGTATTGGTACGGTTGATGTTGTTTCAAAGATGATTTCAAAATAGGTAAAGCATATACATTTTGAAAAAATATTTATAGTTTGGGATGTAAATGTAATATATATTATAGCACAGGGTAAAATGTTATATGCCATATTTATATCCCATAGTGAAAAGCCGGCTTAAAACTGCAATTTGGAATAGAGATTTATTAGACCATAGAGATAGTTATTTATTTATTTATTGGTTTGTCTACAATTGTTACACATAAATTAACATTTGTCTTTATTAACTGTATTCTATCTGATGTAGTATAATTACTCACTCTAGAATCCTCGCAAACTGGGGGGAAGTATAGCCGTTTATTGTTTATTTTGTTTAATCACACTATTACACTACACCTACACCTATACATCCTAAAGGTCTCTGCACACAGCGGGCGCGGCGCGGCGGGACGGGACGGCGACGTGACACAATGTACTAGATCGTCGCGTCGCGTCGCGCCGAGCGGGACGGCTCTGTGTGATGTCGTCCGTGGGTGAATTTCCCGGGACCAAAAATTGCGTGGCATCGATGAAATCGGTACTAAAAATCATGGTTATAATATTCTAATATTTTTTTCTAAGTAGGTGAAATAGTAATCTATGTGTAGCACTAAATATTTTGTTAATAGGATTAATTGGTTCTCCAAAAAAAAAAAAAAAAAACCTCAAAATCTTTCATTGCCGTGTCTGTCCACACGTCACCTTGATGTGTACTAGACCTTATTGATAAAAATGTATTAGTTATATATGTTACCGGCCGAACCCGATTTTAGGACAAACCAGTTTTGCCTAGGCTCAACTAGTTCTTCCTATACGCGTTAGGATTAACTAGTATAGCCTAGTCCAAACTAATTTGTCCTAAGCCCGATAGGACGGACCAGTTTAGGCTAGGCAAAACTAGTTGATCCTGATATAAGTACGCACACTCTAGGATAAACTGGTATGGCCTAGTCAAAACATATACATATCTAAAAGTCTAAATAAATAGATGAACTAAATAAACTACTCCGTGTTTAGAAAAATAATCATCTTTATTAAACTATAATGATTCGTCGTTATGGATAAATTGATAATACGAACAATCATACCACATATATGTAGCAAACTAACAAATAATAGGTAAGTATTTTTTTTTAATAGAAGCAATAATCAAATCTCAAATTAAAATTGTTGTCGTTAAAAGTTATGGATAATAATTGGTAATACAAACAATCACACTATAACAAATAATACTGTTTTTTTTAAGAAGCGAGTATTATGTTAATTATTAAATTTGTTATTTATTTTTACACGGTTTGCTTTGGTGGCTCGATCAACTAGTTTTGCCTAGCCTAAACTGGTCCGTCCTATCGGGCTTAGGACAAATTAGTTTGGACTAGGCTATACTAGTTAATCCTAACGCGTATAGGAAGAACTAGTTGAGCCTAGGCAAAACTGGTTTGTCCTAAAATCGGGTTCGGCCGGTAACATATATATTAAAACCTACTTTTATTTGATTCGTGAATAGTTCAAGTATAGTTACGGACTACATTTGTTCAAATATTTAAACAATACAACAAATGGTAAATAAAAAATAGTTTGTCCCAGAACTACCATTCATCGCCATGTCTTAAACATATTTGAGAATATTGCTTTTTCTAACGTTTTGCGAACCTCCCGCTGTGCGCTAAATGTTGCATATTAGTGGACGTCAAGTGTTCAACGTGGAATCACGTGTGCAAGTGCCTGCGTTTTCGCGCCATAAATGTAAGTATTCAATTTTTTTACTACTGGACATTTTTTCTTTCATCGCCGTGGATAGGTCTAACTTCTGTTTGAATAAGTTTGTCCTCTTAATTGATCATTCGGTACAATGCCATTTATCTTATGTTTATTTGTGACGTGTTAATTACTGTGAATTATGAACAGATTTTTGGTATTTTTGATGTTTTAGCCTTGATATTCATCGCCGCGCTCTCATTTCCGTGGTTTCCGTGGTCAAAATTTGCTATGGCAATAAAAAAAAATACATGGAAATGAAAAAATTTTCATTGCCATGCCTTGTAAAACAATTTCGTTTCATTGCCGTGGCCACATGTTTCATTACCGTGACTTATGTTTTCATCGCCACGTCAACTACAAAAAGATATTTCCACGTTCACCTCACAAAATGATAAACTTACACACACACCACTCGACTTTCTCTGTCATTTAACACTCCATCACACGATAGACATTCAAACACGCACACAGCACCATCTCACACATGCACACGGACTCACACGAACACACACACGTACACACCTCCACATACACACGCACACACACTCACTCACTCACTCACATATACTACAGTCTAATTATAAACATAATAATGGATTGATTCTTTCTAGAAAGCCAAGATGCCTAAACCGAAACTATCGGAAGAAAGGAAAGAAAAAGATTGTCTGAAAAAAACCGACGTGAAAAGTTCTTTCATTGCCATGGACGCATGTTTCATTGCCGTGCATGCATGTTTCATCGACGTGGCATGAAAATTTTAATCTTGTATATCTCGTTAGTTTTTTAAGATATCTACTAGATATTTAGTAAGAATACATATCTTATCAAAAACTTCTAAAGTTGAAGAATAAAAAATCCACGGAAATTAAGATTTTATTGGACCTGTTGAAATTCACCCCCGTAATATCTAGTACATTACAACTGCTCAGCGTCGCGTCGCCGTCCCGTCCCGTCGCGCCGCGCCCGCTGTGTGCAGAGACCATTAAACTACTGATGTACTAAAAAAAACAATTATATACAGAAATAAAAACATGTACAGATGAAAGAATATTGGTTAGCGATTAAAAAGTTTAATTTCATATGAATTACCTTGAAACTAAACCTATCTAAACCATAAGTAAGACAGGTGGCCCATAGTTCAGTCTACGCAAGCTAAGACGCGGGCGAAACCACAGGAAACACCTAGTACATACAGACATATGGACTTGTCTTAGATCCCTACTAATATTATAAATGCGAAAGTCTGTATGTCTGTCTGTCTGTCTGTTACGCTTTCACGTCTAAACCACTGAACTGATTTTAATAAAATTTGGTACAGAGATAGAGTTGACCTGAAGAAAGAACATAGGATAGTTTTTATGCCGGACTTTTGAAGAGTTCTCTTGGAAACGCGATATAACTGAACTCCACGAGGGCAAAGCCGCGGGCGGAAGCTAGTATTTCTATATTATCAACTAGCTTCTGCCAGCGGTTTCACCCGCATCCCGTGGGAACTACTTCCCGTACCGGGATAAAAAGTAGCCTATAGCCTTCCTCGATAAATGGGCTATCTAACACTGAAAGAAATTTTCAAATCGGACCAGTAGTTCCTGAGATTAGCGCGTTCAAACAAACAAACAAACAAACAAACAAACAAACAAACTCTTTAGCTTTATAATATTAGTATAGATTCTCCGTCCGTCTGTCTGTTGCCGGACGCGGTCCATCAATACGGAGTGCATTATCTATCATTCACATAACGCATATTTACATAGATAATATCTTGAATAAATAGCTGGTGTTAAGATGTGTCTGTGTCTAAATGATGTGATGGTATATTTGATGTCTTTATTAAGGTACTAACAGTTTTACTGCAGTTTCACCCGCTTCCCGAAGGAAAATATAGCAGTGAAAGGATTTGACAAATCGATTTAGTAAATAGTTTCGGAGCCTTTAGGATACAAAGAAATAATATTTACTCTGTGGTATAAATAAGTGACTTACGGCACCGAAACGTGGTCTCTCACTATCGGCCTCATCTCAAAGCTCAAAGTCGCTCAACGAGCTATGGAGAGGGCTATGCTCGGTGTTTCTCTACGTGATCGAATCCGAAACGAGGAGATCCGTAGACGAACCAAAGTCACCGATATAGCCCACAGGATTAGCAAGTTGAAGTGGCAATGGGCAGGCCATATTGCTCGCAGAGCAGATGGCCGATGGGGCCGAAAAGTGCTGGAGTGGAGACCACGGACTAGCAAGCGCAGCGTAGGACGTCCACCAACAAGGTGGACAGACGACCTTATAAAGGTCGCCGGAAGACGCTGCATGCAGGTCGCCTCCAACAGGTATCTGTGGAGAATAAAGGGGGAGGCCTATGTTCAGCAGTGGACGTCCTATGGCTGAGATGATGATGATAAATAAGTGGTACTAAAACCATTTCATGAGTAGCCTTATTATTGTCCAACTGCTGAGCACTCTCCTCACATCTCTTCTTATAAAGAGTGACGTTTCATAGAAGCCTGCAAAGGCCTATTTGAAATAAAAACATTTTTTTTTTTGGAAGAGACTGAATGAATGTTACACACTACGCTTGCTCAATGTGATTTGTTGATTTCTGTCTTTTAAATCCAGGTCTCATCACGATGTTTTCTATCAGCCAATCCTTCAGCGTCAATATAATATTTCATTGCTCGGAGAAAGGCTATTTTTTATTCGGATGAGGGGTGTAAATCTGTAGGTAGATAGATAGACGAAGATACAAGTGATATCTAGTTTCATACGCCCTTGCCTGACTGGGGCACTGAACTTAGGACTAAAACATTTTGGGCTAACAACTAAACAATTTATTAAGATAAGTGTCTCCAGTGCTATCAGTGTTGGAACTACGGTTGTACACCATAAAACTCATGGTTTACACAATGGCTAGGCCACGGGTCAAGACGGAATGCCTAATTAATTGCTACCACGAACTAAACAATGGGACCCAAAGAAACGAAATGGTAGGGTTGACATTTTAAATATAAAATTACTAATAGAGATAATAAACATCGCCTAAAAGGGTACCTATATGTATGTATTTCCGGCCACGTAACTTTGCTATTCTGAAGTAAGCTGCTTGAATGTTTACGCGTTATTTTGTAGGATGTTGTCAAGATGCTTTGCTTATTCGAAATTAGCTAAAATGATACTAAAATTAAGTGAATTGCAGACAGACTCAGCTTTATATTTATGTAAGTAAGGATTTATTTTCCTTTTTGAAAATCCAACCTACCTAAACATCAAACTACTTTTCCGAATATCGCATCAAAATTGGTTCACCCAAACATGCACATATACATACCCAGGTCAAACTGAGAACCTCCGATTTTGAAGTCGATTAAAACCAAATTGCAAGTGTCAACCCTATAATAATTCACGAAGGGTGTATTGTAATGGGAATTCTATCAAAACTGAGGGTATTAAGTAAATATTTGTCGAACATTTCTGACTGGCTGGTGGAAGAATGCGAGACGCTACTGATTAGAATCGAAATGTTTTTGCCAACTAATTCGATTTGATGTGTTCTGCATGATAATTTTGTTTCAAGTTGATGAGATTTTTAAAAGGCTTTTAAATGTTTTGTCGATTGGTAGGTAGATAGTTTTGCGAATATTTTACATTTGTGAGGGAAGGTTTTTTATCGTTCAGTGTTCAAAACCTACATTTACTGCAAAAATTCCAATTTATTCGTCTATTCGGCTTCTATACTAATACATATAATGAAGATCATTATTTGTTTGTTTATATCTTTGTGCCTTAAAGGCTCCGAAAGTACGGAATCGATTTGAGAATTCTTACACTATTGGGCAGCTAGACTATTCCCGAGTAACGTTGGTCATGTTTTGTCCGGGCACGGGAAGAAGTTTCCCTGGGACGAGAGTAAAACTGCGGGGAAACAGCTGTAATGTTATGAATGTAGTAACTAAAAGCAGCTGACTGGATTATTTTAATTCTGTAATAACAATCTAGTTTCAAACAACCAATTAGTTCAAACAATTAATTACATACGATTACATCTATTGCCAAAATTACACTCGCTTGCAAATATATCGACCAGTTCCCAGTATTACCTAGTTTTGGACATTTGTTGCCTAGCCTCAAGAGCCTGACTGTGGTGCATCCATGGAAAATGAAATGACTAGCGGAGGTGCCATGACGGTAAAATGCGTGTGAGCGGGGGACGAGAAACGTTACTGTTTTCAACCTTATACGCCTTCTTTGGACCATAACATTTTTTATAATACCAAAAATCGTCGACAGATGTCTCAAAATATCCGAAAGTCTCATTAGTGCACTCGTAACTGATCATTTTGGTCGTGCCACCGTACGTATTTGACCTAGAAGAAGGCGCCTGACCTACCTGCATTATGGCATCTCCGCTCATCTTTCCTTACTCCGCGGGTCAATTCAACTGGAATGCAACTATGGATGTTCAAAGCTAACATTAATGGACAAAGACTTTGAGCTCCGTGTAGCTTTGATTTGGGAATCAAAGTCTAGGTGCTGTAGTTAATAACTTATTGACATTTGTTAACAGACATATATATGTTATGTGTAGGGTTTAGTTATTGAAATTAATTACACGAAGAGAATATTGCCTAATTGAAATTGAATTGAAACAGACTGACAGTTTGAATGTCATTACGGCGTCGATATTCGACCAAAATTATTCACGAATCACGCACGTTTGTTTGCGATCAAATGAATTAACCAAGAATAGAATAGAATAGAATAAAAGTACACTGCTAGCACGTGTTTGCGCACGAAAGTTGCAGTTTCTTGGAAATGTTCGCGAGCAATAGATCGAGCAGTAGAAACATTTGTGCTGCGTTTACATGGTATCTGTTTAATTTAACCCTTTAATAACATTCAGATAGATCAACTCATTTACACCTGCACATCACCATATTTATTTACAATCCATTTCTACTTTGACATACAAGACACTCGCCAATATCAATACAAACCAGTCAATGAAAGATGTATTTTAATTTTACCATAATATTCCGAAGTTTGAGTCCACCTTAAGGCGCCATTTGTGCTGTCAAAACTGTCAATTGTCCAGTTTATAGTGCAGTCCCATATTTTATCGACTACTAAGATGAACTGGGCAGCTCTAAAGTGATTTAAATAAATATCGATAATTATTTTTATCGATATTACTGTGACCATTTATGGATTGTATATATATTTGTTATAATTACGCAATTGGTAGTCGATTTTTGTTTGATTTTCTATGGTGATTTATTAGTAATTTAAAACATAATATTATTTAGACTCGGTCTTACTACAAAAACTTAAACACCAGTCGAACACTTGTCTAAAAAAGTGTGGCTGCAAAATGGACCTTATGTCAACGTCATTATCTGAAATTTTAAGTGTTAAACTGACGTTTAAAAGTTTTTATGGTACGACGATTGGTGGTGTTTCTGTTGATTATTTGCTTGACAACAAAACAATGTACAATTGATCCAGAAATCAATAGACTGTAATTTCTTAATCGATTATAAAATAACGATAAACAAAAAAAGTATTATCCTAAAAGTATCGATAAGTTATTAGATACAACCGCCACATCACTCGCTAACCCTTCAAGGACAGCAACAGGTGGTAAAATACACGTTTTAAGTTCTGCCATCCGAATGATGGATCTGCTATCCTGCCGATCAATCCTTCATAGTGAGCGATCTACGAGTGCTTGTATGTTTTACTTATCTGTAGTTCTATACTAATATTATAAAAGGGAAACATTTGTTTATTTGTCTGTATCCTATGGAATCCGTAACTATGCCACTACCGAAACGATGGGAAAAAATATTTCTTTATTGAGAAGCTGCATTATCCCTGAATGACATAGGTCATATTTTATACCGGTAAGGAAAGTGGCTCCCGCGGGACGCGAGTGAAATACAGTTTATGTTTACAAATATTTTAAATAGAAAGATTAATCTTTTTTTTTCTCGGATACTGAATATTGATTACTTCATAAAGTTTCACACACCTGAAAGAAAACAAAAAATAGTCTGCATGTAAAAAACCTGCAAAAATACTACCAGCCAGCTACATCATCTAGAGAAAATTAACGTTTTTAAATAAAATAAAAACTGTTTCAGTTAAGATATAACGTCATTGAGAAAAATGGATCACTGACCAATCTGAAGTGCATTTAATTAAATGACCTGACATTTTATGCATAAAAATGTGGGTTCGATATAAAATTCTTATTTATTAATGTTACAAGGCCAGCTGAGTATTTTCAGAATTATATTCTGACCGACCGACCGACCGAGATATCTCTTGTTATTAATATTCTATATTATTATAGCAAGTAACTCCGTATGTATGTGTGTCGCCGTTTCATGCAAAAACCACTTAACTGATTTTTTATATTCGACTGTTGGAAGTGGTAGAACCACTTCCAACAGTCGAATATAAAAAATAGTCTGCAAAGAAAAAGAAAGAAAACAAAAAATAGTCTGCATGTAAAAAACCTGCAAAAATACTACCAGCCAGCTACATCATCTAGAGAAAATTAACGTTTTTAAATAAAATAAAAACTGTTTCAGTTAAGATATAACGTCATTGAGAAAAATGGATCACTGACCAATCTGAAGTGCATTTAATTAAATGACCTGACATTTTATGCATAAAAATGTGGGTTCGATATAAAATTCTTATTTATTAATGTTACAAGGCCAGCTGAGTATTTTCAGAATTATATTCTGACCGACCGACCGACCGAGATATCTCTTGTTATTAATATTCTATATTATTATAGCAAGTAACTCCGTATGTATGTGTGTCGCCGTTTCATGCAAAAACCACTTAACTGATTTTTTATATTCGACTGTTGGAAGTGGTTCTACCAGGACGCGGGTGGATCTGTGAGGAGCTAGTAATAACTAAATCTAAAACCAATTGCTTATTCGATTCGAATTTAATTTGTGGTTAAAGCATGTAATCAAGCATGTTGTATATTGACTTATGTATTTACCACCTTACCTATAATGTTTTTGATGTTTTTTTTAACAATATTTCATTTCTAAAAATATATCAACAGCTTGATACTTCCGTCTCAAATACCAGTTATCGTGTGTAGCACTTTTTTTGCACTCAAGTGCATTTCACGCATAACTGTTCCCTTACAAATGAACGGCAGTGTACATAAGAGAGAACGGTCAACGCCTAATTAGTACTAAAAATAACTTTGGGATAACTTTGTCTTGTTTGACCGGCTATGGCATTTTTGCACGGTATTAATGACGTATTTTGTAAAGTGATGGATGTTTAATGGGTTTTTGTTTTGTGGTAATTTAAAAACCGACGAAGTGTGATTTTTGAGCGAAATTGAAGTAAACATAGGTACTTCTGAGGTGTTCTTCTAATAAATATAATTTTATTTAATAAGTATAAGTATCTTGAACACCAATGGCTGATAAAAAGGTAAAGGGAAACATCTTGAGAAAACCTAGACTATAAGGTGTGAAACCACTCAATTCTTTTCCGTGTGAGAAGGAGGCCTGAGCTCAGCAGTGGGACGATAAAAAGGCTGTAACAGTACAATACAGTATTTGAAGCCAGCCCGCTATATGTGTAGAAGATTTATCCCGCTATATGTTTATAACTATTATTGTAGACCAGACATTTAGAGACAAGGTATGTAGTTACCTTCATATTTTTTGTTATAATTACTGTCTTCAAACGTCATTTTATTTTATAAAAAAAGTTCTGGATAACATAAAATCGATAAAAATATTTATTTGAGAAATCAATTCAAAAATAAATACTTTGTTTGTACTGTTTGTTCTAATAATTAACTAAAAAAAAACGGTCAAGTGCGAGTAGGACTCGCGCACGAAGGGTTCCGTACCATTATTTAAAATCACGTTTTTTGCATGGGAGCCCCCCAAAATATTTATTTTATTCTAGTTTTCAGTTTTGTTGTTATAACAATTTAAAACTAAAAAAAATAAACGCAGCGACGATCTTATGTCTGATTTTGGACCCTCGCAGCATCTGTGCAGCTTGATTTCAAGTTAAGGGGTTTCATACGACAAATTCATATTAAAAGTACATTGCTCTCTATGAATTTTTGTTAAATAACTACATCAATAGGTACAACTAGGCTGAATAGTTTATTTGAACGCGTAGATCTCAGGAACTGTTGAACCGATTTGAAAAATCCTATAGGTGTTACATAGCCCGTTTATCGATGTAGGTTGGTTGTAAGTAAACCTGCCGAATACTGGGTTCAAAATGAATGTGTGTGAATAAAAATTAAATAAATAAAGAAGGCTGTAAGCTACTTACATCGAGTAACATGTACCCATTTCGGAAATATAGAAAAATCTATTTTCATAGACTGTGTGAACAAACAAAGCTCTTATATATCCAAAACCTTTTAGAATACAAAAATGTTAGCAAGTATAGAAGCGTATTCAGTGAAAATAGTTAAAAAAAACTTGTATAGTGCATGTTATTCATAGCCATACATTCCCTATAGTCTAAAAACATTTATAACCTATAGAGCAATAGTAAAAAAAATAATCCGCAAAAAAATAAACCAAAAATACACTTTTAGGAAACTCAACGCGAACAAGTGGGAAAAAATCAACAGTATTTTATTCCATTTAATACTTAAAAAAAACCGGTTGTATCCTGTTCGATAGTGAAATATACATATATGTATATATTTTTTTACACTGAAACATTTTACCTGGTTGCAAAGGAAAATAATGGTTTTATGGTATACACTCATATACGCGATAATTAATCAGTACAACGGTCGAATTTAATTAAAAACTGGCCCGAATTTGTGGTTTGCCTCATCCGAACTGCGGAAAAATTTCACAATGAACAACTTTTATATGCCTCACTTTATATATTTTATGTACAGTCGTGTCAAACATGGAACAACTACATCCATTGTGTTTTATTATTTAAAGTACACTCGCGTGCAATGGAAGTGGGGAACCAAAAACATAATCTATTTACACTATGAATGCTGCAACTGTGCTGATCGAAAATAATAAAAAATAGACATTCATTATAGGTACCTATATTTTTCTGTCATCGAACATACGCATCGGGTAGTCAGAAGCCAGTAAGTCTGACTGCTAGTCTTATCAACTGGATTGAGGAAGTCAGATAGGCAGTCGCTCCTTGTAAGACACTGGTACTCAGCTACATCCGCTTAGACTGGAAGCTGGCCCCAAAATAGTTTGGAAAGGGCTCGACAGATGATGAAGTAAATATTTTCTACTATAGTTTAACATTTACATTTGAAATGCTACATGACAAATGCGGATTACAGAAGGTGGGGGTAGGAGCCATGTCAAAATTGCCACAATTCTTCATAAATATATAAATAAACAGATTATTTATTTATTACATTTATTTTCAAACCTACGAAAACGCAGCTAACAAATCAGTCTGGAAGTGGCTTAAACACAGACGAAGCTAGGATCGATCAAATTGCACACTGTAACGTAAGCGAAGTCTCATATCATCTGTAGTTATCATACTACGCTCTGTACATAGCTTGATCTATGCATCTTGCAATTGTATTAAGATCTTATCTAGATATTTTTATATTTGTGTTTTTTTTTGTTCTTTCAGTAAATTAAAATTGTGTTCCAGACAGACGTTTGTCAGAAATGCGTCGCACTTTATGTGCGATAAGTTTAGTCTAAGAACTTCCATCTTATATGGGGAAACTATTGTAATATCTAGATTATTGCAACTTTTTATCTCTTTCCTTTGTCTATTCATTTAAGAAAAATAATATGATTTACCAATACATTGAATCATTTACCAATACCTACTTCTAGCATTCCAAATAAACTCTTTTGCAAAAAAAGCGGGCACCTATGCGAAATCTTGGTTTTAAGGACTTTACGTGCATTTGAAAGGGTTTTAATAACTGTAGGGTGTTACTAGCATCAAAAGGGTTATCCACGCATGCGTGAGAGTGTATTCTAAATTTGAATTTTGGAGAAATGCTAACAAACTGGTTAAACCTTGCTTGGGACTAATTCCTGGTAGAAAGTTTGTGGGCGTTTTGAAAAGATTTTGACGTAATTTTCAGAAAACTGGTAATGCAGTTTTAATTTATGATTAATGGAGCTTTCTTTTACATCAAAACGATTTTTAGCAACTATTCGTCTTTAATAAAATTGTCACCTGCTCTAAATGGTCTACAATGATGGTTAATGGCAATGTTACAAGTTTCGCTATTATTGTGTAAAGCGTTCTATCGTTTAGAAATTGAACCCACGCGGTTTAAAATATCCCTTTATCATAAATAAACGCAACTTAGAGGAGTCTCAGTACTTTGGGCTGCGACAAAACCAATTTAAAGTTAACAGTGCCGATCACAATTCATCTCCTATCAGACTTTGACTTTTTGAAAAATCTTGAAATTCTACAAAATACAGAAAATAATGGATAGACTGTAAGCATGAGATCTTAAGGTCTCGTAATCACTGATTTTTAAACCACCTCGCCTCTGGGGAAACCCCGTAGACCTCTGAAGATCTATGAGTCTGAGCGTTCAAATAACGTGTTTTCATCAAACGGACATTTTGTTAAATAAACTTGCCTGCGCCGAGGTTTTCGTGTGTCTACAGCACTTTCCTGCTTAAATCATTAACAATTATTGGCTACCTTCTCATTTCTTAAGAAACATACCTTCGGCCAATAATTTTGAATTCACGACACCCTTTCAACTAAAACATCGTTTAGTAACCCGACACCTATGGAGTTATCGAGAGCTTCAACGCGGCAATAATTTTACTTTTTGGATAGCTTTAACCCTCCTCAACATTTTTCATAGGGTTAATTTAACATTTATCACATAATTCGGTATTTTTTAAATGTCAAAGTCTGATAGGAGACGAGTTGTGAACGGCACTGCTGACTTTAAATTGGTTTTGTTGCAGCCCAAAGTACTGATACGCCTCTAAATAGTGTTTATTTATGAGAAAGGGATATTTTTAACCGCGTGAGAACAATATCTAAACAATAGAACGCTTTACACAAAAATACCGAAACTCTTAACATTGCCATCAACCATCACTATAGACCATTTAGAGCAGATGAAAATTTTATCAAAGACGCACAGTTTCTAAAAAAAATTTGATGTGAAAGAAAGGTCCATTAATCATTAATTAAAACTGCATTATCAGTTTTCTGTCAAAAACTTTTCAAAACGTCAAAAACATTTCAAAACGCCGACGAACTTTCTACCAGGAATTACTGCCAAGCATGGTTTAACCAGTTTCTTAGCATTTCTCCAAAATTCAAATTTAGAATACACTCTCACGCATGCTTGGCTAACCCTTTTGATGCTAGTAACATCCTACAGTTATTAAAACCCTTTCAAATGCAAGTAAAGTCCTTAAAACCAAGATTTCGCGTAGGTGCCCGCTTTTTTTGCAAAAGAGTGTATATTAATCATTACATAGGTACTTCAACAACCTAAATCCCAATCTACCAAAAGAATTGTCTCAAAAACTAATCTTGAAATTATCAAAAGCGAAGCCTACATTGTGAAGATTTCCAATTTAACCAAAAGTCCAATAATAATATGATCCATTAGTAATAACGTCATATTCTTAACTAAAAGCTGAGAGTCCATTGTCTGGCCGCGTTCACCCCAAAATGGTGCTTTTTGTAATCGCGAAAAGAAAAAGAAGACTTCCAAGTAAATGCTGAAAAATGTTTGGTTCTGTAGGTATTTATAATTCTGTAAAAAGGCCAACTTCAATAATGGACGTAAACCTTAAGTTTAAAAAATATATAACGTCAAATAAAGCACAACTATATTTACATACATACTTACTTCCATTTTGAAAGTCGGTAAAAAAATATATTTTAAGCCGAACTTTTAAAGTATTTTTTTATATAAAGTTAAGAAATAAAGGAACAAAAACAATAGTATAAAAGTATTTTGTGAAAGCAAACACCAAAATCGTTATGTTCCTGACGCACATATGAAAAATATTTTTATATAGGTTTTCGGATATGTAGCAATATTTGTAAACTAGCTTCTGCCCGCGACTTCGTGCGCGGATCCTGTCCCTTATGCCAGCGACTACGGGGTCAGCAAAATCAATGGTCTGAATCGTCTCATATTGAATTTTAAGGGCCCGTTGACGGGAAAAAAACGGAATACGCATAACCATTAGAAACCTTCCATATATTTAATTTTTTGTACGTCAACGGCAAAAGCACAGATTCTAATTAGTCTAAGTTGTGTGTGGCAAATATTGCACGTATTATTACGTAAAAAAACATTAAATATTACTAAGATAACAAAGTAGTGGTGACCTAGTGGAAGTCGTTTTGGTTTAATGGGTAGAGAACCGATCTCTCAAGTATGACTTTGATTCCAGGTCTGGCAAGTACCTGTCAATGCAACTTTCCTAAGTTCGTATGCGCTTTCTATGTATATTTTGAATACCAATAGGGGACGTTAAACTGTAGGTTCCGGCTGTCATTGAACATTCTTGGCAGTCGTTATGAGTAGTCAGAAGCCAGTAAGTCTGACCAGTTTTACCAAGGGGTGTTGGGTTGAGCGGGTAACCGGTTGTAAAACACTGGTACTCAGTTGCATCGTGACTGGAAGTCGATCCTAACATAATTGGGACAAAGGCTCTTGAGATAATAACGACAATAATAATGAGATATAAGCCCCGCAGGACATCTGAGGCTGATGACGGGGAGTAGCGACCCCGCGGAGCTATATATACCGAGTGCTCCAGGGAGAGTATACTGTCCCCCATCTCCGGCCGGCCGGAGTGAACCATGACGGGGTTAGGTCTCACGCCTCTGGCTTGCTTTCATTGGCCGTCCAGAGTGGAGTCGCTAGAGCAGGGTTAGTAGCCCTGCTCGGAGGGTAGGTGCCTCGTGGTAAGTGGCAAGTGGGCCGGTGATCTGCGTTTAAAGTCCACCGAGGTATCCTCACTTCAGCCGCTCATGTCCTTGTTGCCCTCTGGTTTCTATTCAGTGACTGATTCCCGGGGGCCCAGTAAGTGAGGTGGCGAGTCTCCACCTGCCATTTTTACATGTATAAATAATACATTGTCATCGGGAGGTGCCATAGTTCCCATAGTTTCCTATGTCCTAATCCACTAACATCCCATCACAATAGCCCAAGTAGTTTTCCTTCATAGTCAGCAATAGTTTATCACAGAACCGGGGACTGTCTTTTTATTTTAACGACGTCTACCGGGGATTGTCTTTGGGTTCATTTCTATAGTGTATAAAGGGATAATCGTCGGTTTTGTGTCACCATGTCATTAAAGTTGATTCAGCGTGTTGGCTTCGGCCCCACGTTTGCCTCCCAAAAATTCGGGACTCTGTAGTCCCGAGGTCTGGAAGAGACATACATACAAAATAAAAATGAGATGTAAAATTTATACTAATAAGTGACTTAACACAAAATTCAAGCGTGTTGTATCTACGTTATTATTTGTATGTGAGAGAAAGAAAAGAAAAAATACGTGTTCATTATTTTAGGGTTATCTATGTAAAAGGCGGACTAATTACTTTTTTTGATTCATCATACCTATTTTGTAACATTCATTTCTATACATTTAAAGTAGTGGAGCTCTTGAAGTTTCACATCAGGTGTTCCAGATCTTCGATTTTTATACGTCAATAGAGAGTGCTTATCAGATTGAACAACTTGTACTAAAACGTCATACCTTTATATGCTGTAGTCTAGCTGGTCTCCTGGAATTCCACATCAGGTGTTTTAGATCTTCAATTTTTATAAGGCAATAGAAAGTGCTTATCAGATTGAACAACTTTTACTAAAACGTCATACCTTTATATGCTACAGTCTAGCTGGGCTCCTGGAATTCCACATCAGGTGTTTTAGATCTTCAATTTTTATAAGTCAGCAGAAAGTGCTTATCAGATTGATCAACTTTTGCTAAAACGTCATACCTGTATATGGTACAGAGTAGCTGGGCTCTTGGGGTTCCACATAAGGTGTTCCAGATCTTCAAATTTATTATCTCAGCAGAAAATGCTCATAACATGAAACAATTTTTGCTATGGCACCATTTTTGTATCTCTTATAGTTTTGTTTGTCTGTTGGAGTTCTGCATCAGGTCTTCAAGTTTCGAAGATAAATTATAGCCTATATGTTGACCCGGCTTAATACCAATACAACAAAGAAAAAATCATTGAAATCCGTTCAGTAGTTCGGAAGATTAGCGTGTACAAACAAACAGACATACAGACATACAGACATACAGACATACAGACATACAGACAAACAGACAGATTTTTTTTTTTGGATTTGTGTTCCATTACTGTTTCTAAACCCCACCCAATTATTTTTTTTTTAATATATTCAATGTACAGACACAGTTTTTTTACAGATTTATTATATGTATAGATGTATAGATGAAAAGTCAAAATTTTATCTTTCAAAGAATTACGCATGCTGTGTGCAAGTGATGTGTTTGATAAAATGTTACTTTGTAGTACTGAAAAACTGAAATATAACGGGTATATTCAAAGGTATTTAAATATTTATTTTATCTTATACATTTATAATGTACCTATATATATTTTTAATATTTATTTTATAAGTACATAAGTGCAAGTTATACCTAAATTTCCACATAATTAGAGTAAATTCATGCGAATAATATATTTCAGTGGAAAAACCATAAAGCATTACCCTACAGATCCCTAAAAAGGGAACTTTTCTTTCTTTTACTTTTAAAAGGAATCCTATCGCGCACTTTCTCTTCATTCATTTTGTCAAAGCCAGCAATTTTGTCCAGGAGACAACGTTTTGACCCACTGTGCAATTACAGTTTGAATGGGGCGACGTAAATCAGCGTATGTGCAACCCTTCGGAGCGTTTATGAAGCTTTCTTGCTTTTGCCCACTGTGCAATGTAGATCCGTTGGATCGGTCTGATGCGACTGAAGTCATTTATTTGACAAAGTAAAATGTTTTTGTGAAATGCTGTGATTTTTCTTGTTTTAAAGGAACTGTTATCTCTATTGAAAATCGTAAAGAATTTATTCGTGTTGCTGATTTAGCTCTCATATAAACATATTAGTCTTTTGATAGTATGGTGGGGCTCATAAATCAGAAGGAGATGATTTATAGTGCACCCTTAACAACGATGAAGGTATTCAAGTCGGTAAAAGTTGAAACAGAAAAGACCAACCATCCGCCGACAGTTTAGTCTAGAAACAAAATTATACCCGAAATAGGTCTACACATTTCAATTAAACAAGAAATTCCTACCCAGAAAAACAAACCCAACACACAATAAGCATAAATAAAATAAAATCCTGAAACCCAAAACAATTGGGCTAATGAATTCACTTAAGGATTCATGACACTCATTACCGTACATCTGTAGCCGTCGAAGTGTGAAGTGACCCTTAGTAACCACGGAGTAAGGAAAGGTGATCAGAGATGCCATAAGGTAGGTAGGTCAGGCGCCTTATTGTAGGTCAAATAAGTACGGTGGGTGTGTCTAAAATGATCAGTTACGAGTGAACTAACGAATCGTTTGGGTTCTTTGAGACATCTATCAAAATTTTTGGGACTGCAAAAAATGTCGGGTCAAAAAAAAGAAAAAGAAGTCTTAGGGCAAAAACAGCAACGTTCCTCGTACCTCGGCGGTGAGCAAATCGATCAGTTACGAGTGAACAAACGAAGCGTTCGGATTCTCAACATCTGTCTTTGTCCAATTTTTGGTACTTATTGCAAAAATGAGCGTATCCCAAAGAAGGCGTATAAGAGCTGAGACTGTAACGTTTCTTGTCCCTAAAACACTCGCATTTTAGCAACCCTACTTTCTTATAAGATTTTCCATTATGACATCTCCGATTATTATGTTCTCCATGTCAGTGACCCTTACTATCGAACGTCTAAACACGTTCTTAAGCCATTTAGGCCGATTGATGACGTCACTATGTCCCTTTCATCGCCACATTTGGCCTACGTGGGATATCGGACTTATGTATTGGGGGGTACATAAATAGAGTACATATGTACACAACTGTGTATGTTTGGGAGAGGAATCTTTTGGTTTCAGATGCTGTTATCTGGGGCTGAAATCTTTTTGTTTTGTGGGTAAAATATAGTTAGGTAAAGGGTAATATGGTATGCTTGTTATAATTTCGTTTTAACATGGCTGCCCATGCAGTTACAGCGTTATGGTACAGGATTATTTATTAGCTTATGAAATGGCTGCCCAACCCATGATTGAAATTAGGTAAAAAGTGCTAAGTGATTTTTTCACATTGCGAAAAATAGCTTTTTCTGAAAATATATTTAGGTATCCAAGACCAGCCCAAAAAAAACCTATTTTATCACTAACAATTTACTATTATAAATTGTGATTTGAGCAAAATAGGCTAGGCAAACATTTTGCAGCTGAAATTACATCCATTCATCTTACTCCTAGAAAAGGCGAGATGGAAAAAAATATGTCTGAACTTAAACTGAGCACTATATAGCCAATATAAAGGTTTTTCTCAGAATTGCAGACTCTGAGACATACTCTATTAAATTACTCAAGAATTTATAGTAATTGAAGATGAATCGTGTTTTTTTACCCGACAACGGTAAATAGTGGTAATTAAATAGCTTATAGATAGCTAGTCAGGTGGTATATGATTTGAATTTATTGGAACAGTGTTTTCGTGTTTTTAAATACTGAGCTAAATGTAATGAGCTCTTTCGAAATTATTCTAAGTTACCGCGACCCTGGTACATAACGGGTCCCAGGATAACAAAGGTACTTTGAATTAGAATTAGAGAAGAAGTCAAGCTTCCACTGCACCCTAAGCAAAAGCTTAAATCTCCCATTTAATAATTATCTCACTACTGAAAACATCAGCTCACTTTCAAGCTTTCAAGTTTTTCTCGCACATAGAAATAAGAGCACTTCACGACAAACATATTACTTTGGAATACAAACCCAAAAACAATAGCATACCATAATTTCTGAAAATGAACATCATGCATTTTCTATCTTTCGAACTTCTCTAGTCTAAGATTTGAATGTGCAGGTCCTTAAACTTACAACTAATTTAACTCGAAAGCACCATCTAGATGTGGCTAACAAATCGGATGATGACACCGACATAATACTATACTATTGTCTGTATAAACAAGAACATTTGAGTTTAGGCCACAATACAGTAAATGTGCAGAAGTTTTATCTGAACAAAATAATGACCTAACCCTGTAATTTGAGATTTTGAATATCCTCTACATAAGAGCACTTTTATGTACATGAGAGTACCACACACTGCAGACTTTTTGGTTGGCCAATAGTTTGATAGGGAGCTTGATAAGTACACATAAGATACATTCGCACATTACGAAACCTACTTAAAAGTTTGATTGGAATCAAGATTCTTAATAAAAAACTTTTTTACAAAAAAATTAAACCGACTTCCAAAAACACTAAAAAGCAAAAAAAAAACTAATTTTAGGTGCATCGGCCTAGAAGTCGGTGTCTAATGGATGTTACTAAGTTAATTTTGCCACCGACTTGTAGGCCGATGCACCTAAAATTAGTTTTTTTTTTGCTTTTTAGTGTTTTTGGAAGTCGGTTTAATTTTTTTGTAAAAAAGTTTTTTATTTACTGCTTTTCAGTGATACGAATAGTTGTCACTATCCGTATAAGTGGAAAGTTCTCATCAATACAAAGAATATAAGCCCAAATACGAGGTATTTTACATATTCAGTTGTCGAGTCCCCTCGACCTTCTCTGGTCTCCATCATCAGGTCAGCTCCAAACCTTCACTGTTGCAAAGGTCTCGTCAATACAAATAATATAAGCCCAAACACGAGGTAGTTTACATATTCAGTTGTCGAGTTCCCTCGACCCTCTCTGGTCTCCATCATCAGGTCAGCTCGAAACCTTCACTGTTGCAAAGGTCTCGTCAATACAAATAATATAAGCCCAAACACGAGGTAGTTTACATATTCAGTTGTCGAGTTCCCTCGACCTTCTCTGGTCTCCATCATCAGGTCAGCTCCAAACCTTCACTGTTGAATAGTACTTTCAGGCATACACCTGAGTGTTAAGTTTTTACACTATGTATGCCTACAACTTTCGAAGGTTGCCCTCGATTTCTCAGGGTTTCCATCATCAGATCCTGACCTGATGACTATGGGACCATCTGGCAGCTATTTCGCGTCGAACAAAAAAAGAATCACGCAAATCTGTCTATAAACCTCGGAGTAATCGATGTACATACATAGAAAAAAAAAAAAAAAAAAAAAAAAAAAAAAAAAAAAAAAAACATACCGGCCGAATTGAGAACCTCCTCCTTTTTGGGAAGTCGGTTAAAAAGAAAAACATTACCAACTTGTTATCTGTCGGCCGACTGTTTAGTCTTCAGTGTGCAGGTGCTCTTATACGACTTTACTAGCTTCCACCCGCGGTTCCATGCTCATCTCAACGGAATAATTTCCCTCGCATGGATGAAAAGTAGCCTTTGTAAAGTAATTTCTGATATAATATAGAGGTAGTTCTGCCAAGTTTAATTATCTAATCCAATAATGTAATCATCAAAATGTATTCATTACATTTCCCGAGAATAAGCAACAAATCTTCTCTAAGTTTTTTTACTGCCTACCTTTTGCACAAACCTTCTTTGTGGCAATTTCTCACGGGGACAAAACGTTCTGTCGTCCAAAACAAACATCTTGCGACGCGTCTATCTTCTCAAAACGAGAAGGAGACACTTTCCCGATGGAATAGGTAAGCTTACAGAGAGACAAGACTGTCAAATTTATCCAGGAAGATATCCGCGTTTCTGTGAAATTATTCTAGAATATTCTATACCATATAATGGCTAAATGTATTCTAAATATTGGTACTGAGTACTAATATTGGTAAGAGCTTTGTTTTATTAATAAAACATTATGCTGTTCGATCTTACTGTACTTTTAAAAGAAGCGAAGGATCTCTGCTATTTTTTAACATTAGATACAGTGAAAATAATAATCAAATCTTCAAATAAATAAGTTGCAATTATTAACTATTATTTAATTTTCTTACCTAATTGTTAAATCAATTTACAACGATTAAAAATAAACCTGAATAAATTGTATTACCAAAGAAGTCCCAAACATTTTCAACCCTCAATTCACTTACCCACTTTTCCAAACCTAAATATGACATAAGCCCTTCCCATCTCCAAAATGGCCGCCACTCATTTCAAACGTGATTTTTCATCGATAGACTGACGGACACACAGACAGTTCACAGTTACCGGTAGTGACGTCATGGGTCTCAGTAATCAAGATGGACGTTATTCCCGTATGAATAGAGAATGGATACGGAGTAAGGAAAGATGAGCGGAGATGCCATAATGCAGGCGGGTCAGGCGCCTTATCTATACTAATATTATAAAGCTGAAGAGTTTGTTTGTTTGTTTGAACGCGCTAATCTCAGGAACTACTGGTCCGATTTGAGAATTTCTTTCAGTGTTAGATAGCCCATTTATCGAGGAAGGCTATAGGCTACTTTTTATCCCGGTACGGGAAGTAGTTCCCACGGGATGCGGGTGAAACCGCTGGCAGAAGCTAGTTCTAGATAAAAGTCGTGCGATGAGTATGATTTGAACGATCAGTTACGAGTGAAGTAACTAGGCGTTGGGTTTCTTTGGGACATCTGTCAACGATTTTTGGTAATAGAAAATGATGTCGGGTCCAAAGAAGGCATACCAGGGCGAAAAAAGTAACGTTCCTCGTCCCCCGCTCACCCGCATTTTGGCGCGCTACTTTCTTAGGAGATTTTCCGTTATGGCACCTCCGCTAGTCATTTTGTTCTCCATGAGAATGGTGCATCGTGAGGCACTTTGATTTCGGAATGACAGGCTACCTTTAAATCGCATTTATGATGGCTACGTATATTTTGGTGGTTATTTTGGAAATTGTGGGGGGTGAGAGTCTGTTTTGAAAATGATTTCTATTGTAACTGCTACTATTATTATCACGATTATCAGATCCAAAGAGCAAGGCAGAAATAGAATAGTGGTTCACACATTGTGAAAAACCAAACAAATCTTTTGTTGTTTCTACTTTCAATATTCATCAAGTTCGCTGTCCACGTTAAAGTAAGAAATTTACAAAATTTATAAAAAAAAAACAAAAATAATACGTTTATTGACTAAACAAGTCAAAATTCTAAAATAATTGTTTTTAGCATTATGTGAGAAACTATAGAGCCTCGTATTATTTTATCGGAAATTAAAAACAAACAGCTTTTGTTTAAGTACTAAAAACCTTTTATTTATTCAAAGTTCACAATACAGTTTTTCTATAAGTTTTATTTAACATTGTTTGCTTTCCCCGGGTATCAAATTGACTGCGTTATAGTTTAAAAGCTAGCAAATAAAATTGTTCCCACTAAGTGCTCTCATTTCCCTATCTCGGGGACTTTTAACATTGAATTTTCTGCGGAACCCGCTTGTCTAGTTTATTTTATTTATTTTCCCTTTAAAAATTTAGACGTCATTTGTTGTGGTTTTAGTCTGTTTTTAGTCCTTCTAAGTCTTTTATTTACTTTATTTGATTCATGCTAAAAACTGAATAAACTCTCATTTTGTGTGTGTTACATAAAATTAGAGGTAATGTTCTTTTCGTCATTTTATGTATTTTTTTTCACATATCGAGCAAATAGGATTTTATCTGAAAAATTTAAGAATATATTATTCAGAGTTTTGATAGTCCATCGGGATGTGAATCCAAAAGTTTTTGGGCATAAAAAGGTAATAGATAAAACCTGAGGTATCATTGAGCACTTGATTAGCAACAGTGACTGCCTCGTTGGTCTAGTGGTCGCAAGCACAGCTGCTGTTCTCGAGGTCTCGGGTTCGATTCCCGGGTCGGACCGAAATCGCTTTGTGGGTTTTCTTGAACTTTCACAAAGCAGCCCGTAGTCTGGAAGTTGGTGATTGATTCACCCGTGCATCGGAGAGCACGTAAATGTCGGTCCTGCGCCTGATCTCTTTCCGGTCGTGTCGGATTGCCGTCCAATCGGGTCATAAGAGTGAAGGAATAGGGAGTGCACCTGTGTCTGCGCAAATGCTCGTGCACTATAATATGTCCTGCGCAGCTGGCAGATCTCCTTAAATGAGAACAGCCGCCGTGGCCGAAATCGACCGTGGACGCCATTAGCAACAGTGTAACTAAGTATAACTTTTTCATAATTTTAATAATTTCAATTCATAATTCAAACTAGAATTTACATTGTATTCCACATCATATTGTGGCATATAACAAAACTTTACCCCTCATACCCACTCATATGCAATCTGCAGCATACACAACATTGCTGGAAAAACAACACACCATTTATATGATAAAATTCTCCTTCATATATTCTGGAAAACCAAGCTAAAGTTATGAAATAGTAGCTATTTCCCCGCGGTTTCACCCGCATCCCAGGAGAAGTTCTTCCCATCATTATCATCTACCGAGTCTTTCCCCAACTATGACGGGGTCGGCTTCCAGTCTAACCTGGTGCAGCTGAGTACCAGTGTTTTACAAGGAGCGACTGCCCTATCTGACCTCCTCAACCCAGTTATCCGGACAACCCAATACCCCTTCATAAAACTCGTGTCAGACATACTGGCTGTTTAAGTATCTGGACAATAAATATAGCCTATGTTACTCGGGAACAGTGTATCTTTACAACAGTGAAATAATAATTCAAATCGGTTCAGTAGTTTTGGAGCCTTTTAGGGTACAAACAAAGCCAAAATATTTATTCTTTATCATACTATAGACATATATGGCCTTACTACAAAAACTTAACCACCTGTTTTACACTTGTCTAAAAAAATTGTGGCTGCAAAATGAACCATATGTCAACGTCATAATTTGTCATTTTTTTAGACAAGTCTTAAACTGACGTTTAAAATGTTTTGTGGTAAGACGGATAAAGTCAAGATTTCAAAATAAAATTAAACAAAATTACTTTAAAAAGTGGCCTTCAACCATAGTTTCATTGTTTGATAGGCCGGGAGTCGGAAGTGGGTAATTCGTCAGTAAATTGTCAATATTTCTTCATGTAATTGAAGTGAAATTACCTTGTTTGGTATTAATAATAGGCCGGGGAGTCCCCCTTTTTATTGTAATGGTCGGTTAATAACGTGCGTTGTTTGTCGTCGTAATAATAATAATTTGGTAGTGAAGTTTTGAAATTGTTGACGTTCAAATGTTCGAATGTAGGTGCATCAAAACGTGAAGTGATGATCCACGGAACTTTAATACATCAAAACAGATCTATCTAAGTATATCTATCTAAGTATATCAATACTAATTCAATTGATGATTTTTATATAAAAAAAATATTCACATAATCTAAATACAAAATTTATTATATTATTTAAGGTTCTACTTAACATATTTACATGAAACTTAAAATAAACTTATTTACACGATATACAAATAAAAACAAAAATAATACAAAATAGTTACGCGACTGTCTACCCAGTTAAGCGGTTGTGACGTAGAACCTTTGAAGTTCGATAATAATTATTGTAATTTTCGAGTTTTTTTAATCATATAAATAAGTCATATAAAACCTAGGTTTAAACCAAGTTGTCCGTTTTATGGAGTACAGTTGGTGAGTTCAGGACCGCAGTCCTTAATTCTTCTGTTTTATCTAACTAAACAAAAGCAAAAGATTCCGTATCTACTGTTTAATTTCTTTAAGAGTATGAATATAGAACTAGAGCCATTACTGATTACTGGTATATCGTAAGTTAGTGAGGCTGTAATTTGGATGGGTAGGATCAAGGCTCAGTAGTTAAGGTAGTTTTTTGGATGACAGAGGCGAAAACAACAGTGGTCTAAATTGCAATTTTATGGAGCTAAGTAACAATTTGCATATGAATACAGTTCAAAGGGAACAACACTATCCTATGTCCATTCTAAGGCCTTGGACTGTTTATGTGCCAAATTTCATTTCCATCAGTTCAGTAGTTTTGTCTTGAAAGGGAGATAAACACACAGTTACTTTCGCATTTATGTATAAGTAGATAGACTTTTTTGTACTTTTATAGTTTTTCGCATCAATACTTAGTACAATTCATACTCCAACATCCACATTCCATTGTTTAGAAGACTATAAGTAATTGTTAAAATTTCACACCGTTAGTCCGCACTTAATTCAAAAAGGACTAAGTAACTAATTCTAAGTTACAACTTTATACGTAAATCTTTTGTTTTGTTCCACTCACTTGTTCGCTGACAGGCGAAACTTTGTATTTGTTTTAAAATTTATTCTCGAGAACAGTGGCATTCTGTTTCCTACAGTCGCTGTTTGAATTCTAAATGGGCAGAAGTTTTCTGTACGACTCCATCTTTTTTGGGCGACGAAAAAACTCCGCCGTAATGGTTTCGGAAATTAAATTTCTGGTGAATTGATATACATAATGAGTTTTTATGAAGAACTGTGTAATTTGGGCCTGAAATGGTTCTGGATTTTTTCGGAATATTTTGACAGGCGATTTGTGTTTCGGTGGCGATTTTTTTTTGCAGCTAATAATGAAATGTAGGACAGTTACATATTTTTGCTTTGGACTCTTCCATTAAAAGTGAGTAGCTGTGGTGAACATATTGTACTTTTTGATATATTTTACTTGCTTACCTACCTACACAAATATTATTACTATTATCAAGTTGTATATATGTTATGGACCATGTGATTAATTCGGGCATTATTTATAATGCCCGAGCATTATGAATAATGTCTAGCTTTATCGGGCCAAGTGATTAATAACTATCTTAACTTCATTATTTATCACATTGCACGGGCATTATTATATTGCTACATGACAGTTGGGCAATTTGATAATAAAGCTATATTTTATGCGGTGCGAGGGTGGCAGTTGTTCTAATAAATAAATTCTGTTACTTGCTACATATTTTATGATTATTGTTTCGAAAATTATATGTTCTTTTTTAATGGGAAATTTTAAGTCTAACCACAAAATTATTTATTGGACAATTGTCATCTAATTTACTTACTCGGCATCGTTTTTCTTGATCTCATTTTTCTTGGCTCGTTTTTTGTAGAATTTAATTTGGATTCAAAACATTGTATTAAAAATTGAAGTTAGTGACGAAAACGAATCGCTGCAAACCCGACTCCACGTAGTCTTGTCTGCTCTACCCCTAGAGTGCAATTCAAAACCGCGTAGGCGCGGAGGGTCAAGGCGGCCTGCGAGCTGCTGTGGTGAGCGTGAAAACCATCTGCGACGATAAGCTCGCATGGTACCGCCGGAGCCCCACAGCGCCGGAGCCGTGACAGAAACCATGCTTGCTGCATGTTGCATGCTATTAATATTTAGTTTAAGTTAAATGACAATAACAATAAAAAAATTAAATTAAATATGTTTATATTACTTTGCCCAAAAGGTCACGGGCAATATGTATAGTGCCCGGTCAATTTGATTATTTGAATAATTATTATCAAATTGCACTCTCATATTGGGCATTTTTCATAATGGCCGGGCATTATGTATAATGCCCAATTTATCACTTGGTCCATAACATATATATATTAGTTTTTTTTAACTTTTTAAAATTAATGTATATATTTTGTTTTAATAAATAGATTATTATTTTAAATATATTGTCATAAAAATATTTGATGCTCTTTATAAGTTTAAAGTGGATATTTTAGACTATCTATCTTTTACTAACACACATTAGCTGCTATTTCCACCACAAAAAAAAAACACTAACTAGCCCTACTATTTTCTCCTGCAGAAAGTATGAATTTTACTCTCCATATTTATAGAAAATATGAGAACTTGTACGATTAGCGAGTTGGTAAGAGTAAAGAGCATATTGGTGTAGCGTGTCACTCACAAACGTGGATGTGTATTTATTTCGGAAAATCGTAAATGTAGGTATTGTAAAAATACATATTATTGTTCTTAGGATTTTTATCGTTGTTATGTTTGAAATTGAATGTTGTGGCTTATACATCAGGATAAGATAGGAAACTATCTTATTCAGGTGTGGGAAGAACCTACTCTGGGTGAGTTGGGACATAGGTGGGGTGACTAGCTTCTGCCTGTGGTTTCACTCGCTTCTCAAGCACACTACTTCCTATACTTGGATATGAGGTAGCCTGTAGATATGTTTTTCTGATGCACAAGCCAAGTTTTATCAAAATCCATCCAGTAGATTTTCCGCGAGAGGATTAAGCATCCTTACATACAAACTTTCACACTTAAATATGTATTTGAATGACAAGATAAGACCCAGCGATTACACAAAGAAGTACCGCAGTATCTATTTCCCATTTTCATATTTTTAATCTCCCGCCTTACATTTCTTTTGATCAGCATCTGTCCATCTGCATAGACAGTCGGCCGCGACTACAGTTTAGCGGTAACCATTGTCGTGCGGTACAATCAACGGTTGCTTCATCATGAGAGTAGTTCTGTACTTAATAAGCATAAGCATATTTTATTCTGATGCACAAGCTATATAACTGTCAAGTTTCATCAACATCCATCCAGTAGTTTTTCCGTGAGAGGAACATACATCCTTACATACAAACCTTCGCATATATAATATTTGAAGGACAAGATATGGCCCAAAAATGAGACAGAAGAATACGAGTATCTATTTCCCATTTTCATATTTTTAATCTTCCGCCTCACATTTCTTTTGATCAGCATCTGTCCATCTGCATAGACAGTCGGCCGCGACTACAGTTTAGCGGTAACCATTGTCGTGCGGTACAATCAACGGTTGCTTCATCATGAGAGTAGTTCTGTGTTTACGGAGGGGTATTTTGACGAGCCGTTGGTGGTTGGTTTAAATTATAATATGACACTAATAAATGTAAGGAGAAATGATTCTGTGTGTGTATGCTACTTCTTTGTGTGCAAATGACTGAACGTATTTTATGCAGGTTGTTCTATAATGGTAAAACTGGTTTTAAATCAAAATTTAGTGGGGATAAATTTTTGTCATTTTGATAAAGAACTATAAATTTTTACCGCCCTTCCGATGTCAAAAGGGTGGGATGTTATAAGCTTCACCAATATAGTGTGCCTGTGGCAACGTAGTTTTTATTAGATAAACGTTGGTGTTCGAGCATTGATTCTTACACTATCATTGTATCATATTTTTTTTTTTTACCTGTCGAGAAAAAAAAGTGGTCCATTTATGACTAACTTGTAACACTAAGTACTTCACAATTACTTGAATAAGTTCGCTAAATATTTAAAGTCAAGTAAATAAATTACCTTGACAAGTAGGCGGGTAAACTAGACATAAGATATAGTGATATTGCACGTTAAACCCAAGCCGTGTGACCGCCAGTTCACTCTCGATTAAATGTTTATCCGAATTAGGTAAATCGTTGCTATTTATTACTTACTTAAATTATAAGGCAAAAGGACATGGTTACCTACTTAATGTAAGGGCAACGAAGTAGTTATAGTTATAAGTTCTAAAGCAAAATCACCTTTAAATATTTACTGTTACAGCCTTTTTATCGTCCCGCTGCTGGACTCTCACTCGGAGAAGGATTGAGCATTAATCATCTACTATTAATTAAACAGTCAAGACGCTGGGCTGATAAAACATATTACGGACTGATGCTAGGTAATCTTTATTTAATTTAAATATTTGCACTATTACATTAATTACACTTGTAAACGTATATATGTGAAATGTATTTGTAAATAAGTTGTTGGTGTGCCTAAATAAATAAATAAATAAATAAATTATTTTTACGTATTGGAAATAACACATGATAATGGATTGTCTTTGAGGGTGAAGTAGTTCTGAGATGGAGACCATGTCACTACGAACAGATTATCCAACGAGACTCGGAGGATCTCTCTATTTTATCTTATTTTATCAAACAGTCAGATTAAAGGCGTTCTGTCTGAACTTCTTCTAAATAAATACTTACAAACTATTCTTGTAACTATGATTTTTTAAAGTTACTTTTCTTCTAATTAGAACTTCTTCCCCAACAAAATAGTCCAGTTCTACGCAATATTGCTCCGTATTACCTGTCTCTCGAAGCCCTCATAACTTGGTATTGCGAGCGGAGTCGGGGCATACCTGCTAGCGCATTGTTACCGCGATGCCTTTTTTAAAAGCACAACAAAGCCACAAGGCATGCATCGCAGCCTATGCTGATAGACATGCGTTTTGATATGTACAGGGTGATGGCAATTGTTTTTTTTGTTAATTGCTGTTTTTTTTTTACTTTGAAAGGAAAAAAATAATTGCTGATTTTTACGGATTTAGTTATGAAACTGATTTGGGGAATATTTAGGTTCGTTGGATAATATGCTTACCTACGTTAAAGAAAAAAAAATATCTAGCAACTAGATAGCGGGATGTAGTGATGAAAGATATGAAGGCCTGCCAGGTGTCCGGGAGCGACTTCGAAAATAGAGCGAAGAGGAGAAGAAAAATTAGGAAAGCTAACTCCACCACCATGTGGGATACATAGCAAGAAGATAGAGATCAAAATGAAAATCTTGTCATTAAAATACTTATAAAAAGTTTTTTTCCTATTCTCTGTCACGTCATATTTCTATCGTCTTAATACATTTCGCTAACAAAAATAATATACTCAGTTTTACTTAGATAAAACGTTTTTTTCCTTGAAGGAAACAGCGTGAAAATTAGGCAATAGAGTTTCAAATGTTAGGCTACATCTCAGAGGCCTAAACGAGGCCGCAAAACTCACGGACGATGTGCGATCAATTTTGTTTGTAGTGTTTCATAGGAATTGTTTTGCTATTTTATAAAGGTTTTCAGAAAATTGAAGAGGATTATGGACAGTCATTTAATTCAATTTATTTTATTGACGACTTAGTTTATTTTGTCATAGTCGACAATATTCAAAATATATTTACTTTATTTTTAAATAATGTAGCTTTCTAATAGCGAAAGAATTTCGAAAATCGGTCCAATAGTTTTTGTGTTTATCCACTAGGTACAAATAAAAATACGATGTTTTCTATTCTATCTTATTAGTGTAGATGTCCTCTAAGCTCTCTAAACCACTAACTAGAGATAAGATTACATATTTTTTAACCTAACAACTTACGAATTACATCTTTTCCGCTTTTGAACATCCTGTATACAGCAATAAGGCAGAGTGCAGACAGCTTTGTGTCGCCATACCGATGCACGACGGAGTAGGGGGGGGGGGGGGCTGTTTACGTCATTTGAGTTTAATTATGAAGGGAGTGTAATGGCTACCGTCTATCATAATATTTCACTGATACCCTTTCTTGTACAAATTGATAATGATATTGTCGGTGTGCAATAATACAAGTGTGTTTGATTAGCTGTAAAGGTAAACCAATTTAGATATGAAATTTTGAGGAGATAAGGAGATTCTGAAGTCAGTTCTCGTCTGATTGTGTGTTTGATTCTCTTGATATTAAACCGTGTAGAGTATGAGATCTGGTCAGATCTCGTCCTGTCTTGGATTTGTGAAGCAGATTGTACGTTAATCGCAATAATCAGTAAAATCATTATGTAGGTACTGACTAACCTATGCTTATGACTGTATATTGTAAAAACATCGTCAAAATTTAAAGAAGTACAGAAATAGAGCTGCTCATAATAACATAATTACCTATTTTACTGAATATTGCGATTAACGTACAGGTAACTAATTACCGAGCAGCTCTATTTCTGTACTTATATATTACCTACCCAAGAATTGAATTAGGACTTCCAACTTCAAGCATTCCTTGCTTCAAGGGTATCTTCGAAATACCTATAGAAAGACCAATATTTTTAAGACTATCTCAAAATTAGTAAAACTGAAGATTAAACAAAAATAGACTACATACAACCGCAGTGTATAGTGCCATATTTAACACTCTTTTCAAGGTGACCCCATTAACTATGGAAACATTACAACCCCTTCACACTCACAGTTTACGACGCTCCGGCTGATACGCACCTGGTGCCTTTTATGTGGCTTAGAGCCCAATTACACTGGCAGTATAAACGGCCGTTTTCTTAAAACAACTGTTTATTACAATATACCAAATCAAAGAAGATGAATGGAGAGTATGATTCAGATGGATGGAGAGGTAGAGGAAAACTAAGAAAAGACATGAATAAGAAGGGACTGATTGTCAGTATGACGAGTGACAGGAAGGAATGGAAGCGGAAGACATATTGCACCGACCCCGATGAAAATTGAAATAGGGCAGAAAGAAGAAGAATGTACATCAGCTTTTCACCCAATCTTAGCTGGAGTCCCACAAGGATCAGTCCGCGGACCAGTGTTATATGAATTTTCACATTCAATTTCAAGGTAAACAGTTGTTTTAAGAAAACGGACGTTTATGTTTATTTATTTATTTATTTATACAGCATGGAGGACTTACAGCAAGATAAAACACATTGTAATTTTGAATGGTAATCGGATAGCCAATAACAAGTCCTCACGTTTAACGTTTATGTTGTCAGTGAAAATGGCCCTCATTGTGTGAGAGCAGATAAAGTGATGGTGTTCTAGCATACTAGTGGTTTTCAACGGCTTTATCTTATACACGGAATAGAATAGTTCTCGAGAAGCTCATGGCTAAGTAACAGTCACAATGTGGCCAAAAGTGTCAATAGACCTTAGGGTTAAGCAACGCTTGGCGTGGTCGGTCCGTAGATGGGTAACCTCCTGTGAAGAGGAGTTCCTCCGCGTTTTGGATGGTACGTTAAACTTGTGGGTCCCGGCTGTCATTTGGATGTTTTGGTCGTTACGTAGTTACGGGTAGTTAGAAACCAAAGTCTGACGACAACTCCATTGTTAATAGGATTGAGAAGGTCACTCTATTCATTGGTAAATAAAAGAGCACATTTTTTTACAAGCATATTTACTCTTCTAGAGACCGTCTATTCTCCACACACTTACAAGTATTTAAATCCCCAAATACTACACCTTGCTTCGATTAAATCGTTAAGCAAACAGAACAAAATCAAATATGCATTTAAAATCCTGGTAAAAGTGGCCCTTACACCTCCCGATGTTTGCGGATTTTACCCGGGTAACAATGGTTGCTCAATACCTAGGCTTTGTTTTCACTTATCCGGAATACCCGGGACGGTCGTTACTCAAATAGCCGGGTGACTGGGTATTGTAAAGTGTTAAATAGAATCGCGGTAAAAGATTATTATTTTTGTGTGTGATTATATTGTATTGTTAATGTGGAATTGTTGGGTTTAGGGTGCGTGATTTATAATTTATTTGGTCTGATTATGTACGATTTATATTATTGAAATTAATGAACAGTAATTAGTAAAATTAATTCTCTAATGTATGTGAATGTGGGAATCAGATTAGGCATGTGTAATATCATCTTCACCTCTTCCTGTTTTTGTTCTGATAAGGTAAATAATTAACTTAATATGCAGCAGCACATAACTGCTTAGATACCTGAAGAACATGGCTTTCTTGCTAGATTTTACATAGTATTTTAGTTTTATTTTATTATTATCACAAACACATTTTCTTACAATCTATACTATAAATCTATGCTCCACAAAACCGTTTACCTACACGGTTTGTCTGCGGAATACTATACTATTAACTTAAAAATATAATACTTTAATAGTGCGGACACTTAAATCTAATATACATATGTAACTATCTTTATAACTCGATACTTAACTGTACTAAAAACTAATAACCAACAAAAATAAAGATAGGAAAATAAAATATTTAAAATTGGGTCAAAAACTTTACACAGTGCTAAGGAGGAACTGCTTGAGTAATTTGGCAAATTTCCTCTTCCTTTTCTGATTTCTAATATGGTATCCTTTTATCAAGGGTACGATCACCAAAATAATTACTCACTCTAGCCTACCTACCGATACTGTCCTAGTTGCATATTAGTTTAGTAGTACATTTACCTAGATTGTAATTGCACCTTTATTATCTCAGTTTATACTCATAATTTTCTACCTAATCCAGTGTCTACAAAACAACAAAACTAAAACAAAAGAACAGCCGAAAAGTTACGCCACACCAATCAACTCCACAGGCAAACAATAAACTTTGCATGTAAAATATTATCGAAAAAATTGACAGTGACATTTAACGACCTGTCACCAGTTGATTGGACATGTTCGAACTAGCTGTACCATTGTCGTTCGCTGTTATACACGGAGTAAGGAAAAATGAACGGAGATGCCACAATGCAGGTAGGTCAGGCGCCTCCTTATGGGTCAAGTACGTACGTTGGGCGAACGATAATAAGTTACGAGTGAACCAAAGGACATCTGTTATCTATTTTTGGTATTACAAAAAAATGGTCGGGTCCAAGGAAGGCGTACAAGGGCGAAGACAGTGACGTTCCTCGTCCCCTGCTCACCCGCATTTTGGCGCCCTAATTTCTTAGGCGATTTTCCGTTATAGCACCTCCGCTAGTCATTTTATTCTCCATGGTCTTACAGCTCGTCGATAAATTTTACACAGCACTTTCACCGCCGTGTTGCCATGGGTGAATATATTAATAATGATTATGTCATTTTGTGTGCTCGCCACATTGTCGATGTGAATATGTTTTGAGGGGAAATGGCGATAGGTGTTGGTTGGAATCTTTGCTTGTAATATTGAATTATGTATTTTATAAGTATCCTTTATTTTTCAAAATAATGAATGTCTATAGGGCTTAGGCTTTTTAAACAGTCTTGCGATTGAATCAGCTTGAGTTAAGTAGGTTTGATTCTTACTTTTGACAATACATATACAATGTATGAGTGTGTTTGTGGAAATACCGAAGCCTGGTAATCATATATCATCTGGTATGCCATAATCATAACCATTTATTTCTGTGGTCTGCAGTAAATGTCTAATCAGTAACTTAGTTTTTTTCATCCAGAATGCTGAAATTATAGCCTTAAATGTACACATTTGTGTTTCAGACAATAGAGGACGGCCTAGGCTATCTTTTTATTCAATCTAATACTTCAACGTGGAATTTTAATTTTTTCTCCACAATTCGCCCACGGTTCACATTCCTATCGCATGTTTAACATAACCACAGTAAGTTTTAACTGTAATACGTCGACAGCTCGTCAATTTGTCGACGTTAGATCAGTTATTCGATAAACGTTTATATCGATTTTATTGTGGTATCTCGATCTTTATGAGTTTTGTAGTTTATACTGATAGGCTGATGTTTATAGATAAGAGCATCTGCTAGAAACTTGTTATGTTAAGTAGTAGAAGTAGTAAAATTGGTGTGATCATGACCTACTTTTGGGCTTAAATTGGGATATCATTACGATGTTCTCCTTAATCTTCACAGTTAATCAATGGGATCTAAATTCTAGGAAATGTGGCACATGTAATTCTATACGAGCCTATTTTTGTTATATGTACATATAGTGGTTTTTTTCTTTAATTTTTGCCACTTTTAAGTCAAATTATTTGACGCCTCTCGCGTTCGTAGGTTTGGTTTTTTTATTCATTTTTGACTACCGTAAAGTCTACCCAATTTCAGAATAGTAAAGCTATTTAACGACTTTTGTACAAAATATGATGATTTAGAACAAAAAATCTTACGATTTCGCAATACTTAACATATCATACTATACTGGGACCACACTTAAACTACAATATAGTAACACCACAAATATCCCATGATCCATTATGTATTACAAGGTCCAGGGCGGCACTTACCTCGCATTCTACAAGCCTCGTAAAAACAAATGAGCGTGAAGATAAGATAGGATCACAATAACAAAGATACAAGAAATGTAAAGGTGCGTCTACACGGTGCAAGTAGCTTGCGCATGTTGAGGCACGTGCGCAGGTCATCATCTCCCGAGCCTTTTCCCAACTATGTTGGGGTCGGCTTCCAGTCTAACCGGATTCAGCTGAGTACCAGTGCTTTACAATTAGCGACTGCCTATCTGACCTCCTCAACCCTGTTACCCGGGCAACCCAATAACCCTTGGTTAGACTGGCGTCATACTTACTGGCTTCTGACTACCCGTAACGACTGCCAAGGATGTTCAATGACAGCCTACAGTTTAACGTGCCATCCGAAACACAGTCACTGCTGTCCCAGATATACTTAGAAAGTACATACAAACTTAGAAAAGTTGCATTGGTACTTTCCTGACCTGGAATCAAACACACGACTTCTTCTCGCGCATGTACCAAAGCCAAACACCCACCCGCGTACTCTGCGTGCGCGCGGGACATTTGCGCATGTTAACTTGCTCCAGTTACATGCACCGTGTAGACGCACCCTAACGAAGATACAAGAAATGTTATGTTAGACATACAGATATTGAAATGTTAGTAGTTTATGTTATTTTTGTTTGAAGGTATGCAGGGATGGGTGAACTATTGTTATGGCTACGGTCCACCCTGGCTGTGCCTGAGGTACATATGTGTGCCTTGCCTAGATCTGCCTCATGAGTCACTATATCTATTGGTGGAAAAAGCATGAAAATAGTATAAATATCTTAAACTAGCCGTTTTCCCGCGGTTTCGCCCGCGTCCCGTGGGAGCCACTGCCCGCACCGGCATAAAATATAGCCTATGTTACTCGCAGATAATATAGCTTTCTAATGGTGAAAGAATATTTAAAATCGGTCCAGTAATTTTTGAGTTTATCCATTACAACCAAACAAACAAACAAACAAAGTTTTCCTCTTTATAATATTAGTATAGACAAGGTCGATTAGAGTCATGGTAAGCTATTTATTAGTTTGTGTTATGTATATAAACTTATACTTGCACCCTGACCACAGCCAATAAGCATGCTCATCACTCAAATGACCGTACCGGGAATCGAATCCAGGACCATCTGCAGACCAACATGGTGACCATTGCGCCAACGAGGTGGTTAAAAAATAGTGCAGAGTTTTTGGGTTTATCGCGAACAAACAGACGAGTAAAGGTCATTTTTGTAAAGTGTAATGATAAACACCCTCCCTTGGCGCAGTTGGCTAAAAATCCCCTACAAAATATTGGACTCGAAGATTAAACTATCGTGTAGAACAGTTATTTTCGTCATAAACATTTAACTATTTTAGTACCTAACAAAAGTATTTGTAACCGCCGTATTTTCAACCGACTTCAAAAAAGGAGGAGGTTCTCAATTCGGCTGTATTTTTTTTTTTTTTTTTATGTTTGTTACTCGATTTCTCAAAGACGCCTGGACCGATTTCAAAAATTATTTTTTTATTTGAAAGGGTATGCTTGTCATTTGGTCCCAACGTCATCAGATCAGGATCTGATGGTGGAAACCCTGAGAAATCGAGGGCATCTCTTGAAAATTGTAGGCGAGCATGGGGTAAAAACTTTATATTTATGTGTATATCTGATGAGACTACAATACTATGGAGGTTTAGGGCAGATCTGATGATGGAGACGACAGAGGATCGAGGGAACTCCTAAACGGCACATCTTAACTACCTCGCGTTTGTGCTTATATTATTTGTATTGACGATACCTTTGCAACAGTGAAGGTTTGGAGCTGACCTGATGATGGAGACCAGAGAGGGTCAAGGGAACTCGACAACTGCACATGTAAACTACCTCGTGTTTGAGCTTATATTATTTGTACTGACGAGACCTTTGCAACAGTGAAGGTTTGGAGCTGACCTGATGATGGCGACCAGAGAGGGTCGAGGGAACTCGACAACTGAATATGTAAACTACCTCGTGTTTAGTCTTATATTATTTGTATTGACAAGACCTTTGCAACAGTGAAGGTTTGGAGCTGACCTGATGATGGAGACCAGAGAGGGTCGAGGGAACTCGACAACTGAATATGCAAACTACCTCGTGTTTGGTCTTATATTATTTGTATTGACAAGACCTTTGCAATAGTGAAGGTTTGGAGCTGACCTGATGATGGAGACCAGAGAAGGTCGAGGGAACTCGACAACTGAATATGTAAACTACCTCGTGTTTGGTCTTATATTATTTGTATTGACAAGACCTTTGCAACAGTGAAGGTTTGGAGCTGACCTGATGATGGAGACCAGAGAAGGTCGAGGGAACTCGACAACTGAATATGTAAAATACCTCGTATTTGGGCTAATATTCTTTGTATTGATGAAAACTTTCCACTTATATGGATAGTGACAACTATTCGTATCACTGAAAAGCTGTAAATAAAAAACTTTTTACAAAAAAATTAAACCGACTTCCAAAAACACTAAAAAGCAAAAAAAAAAACAAATTTTAGTTGCATCGGCCTAGAAGTCGGTGGCAAAATTAACTTAATAACATCCATTAGACACCGACTTCTAGGCCGATGCAACTAAAATTTGTTTTTTTTTTTTGCTTTTTAGTGTTTTTGGAAGTCGGTTTAATTTTTTTGTAAAAAGTTTTTCAGTAAGTGAAGTCGTTATTATTTGACGCTGTAACACTTATAGCTACTGAATCTTCTTTGATATCGGACAGTGCGCCTTCCTCTGGTTGTTTACTACGGAAAAGGATCATTTTTATAAAGACCCTATAATTTTCTTCTTATCTATACTAATATTATAAAGCTGAAGAGTTTGTTTGTTTGTTTGAACGCGCTAATCTCAGGAACTACTGGTCCGATTTGAAAATTTCTTTCAGTGTTAGATAGCTCATTTATCGAGGAAGGCTATAAGCTACTTTTTATCCCGGTACGGGAAGTAGTTCCCACGGGAAGCGGGTGAAACCGCTGGCAGAAGCTAGTAAAAAATAAGTGTTAAGATTTCTGTATAAAACGACGCTAGTCTTGTTTTGTGCAGGTGTCCTGTGGAAACTTCTTCTCCACCCGGATACATGTGGCCTGAAGCGATAAGCGTTCCTCGATAAATGGATTTTCTTTCACTAAAAAAAAAAAAAAAATCGGACCAGTGGTTCCTTCGATTGAAATAAGCCTGCTCAACCAAAAAAATATGAGTTCAGCTTATAACATCAGTTTGTTTTACTTACGTTTATTGGGCAAGTATTACTTTACTTAAATTGTAACTTGTAAAATAACTTACACCACCAAATATAAGAACTTTTAATGTTACTAAATAGTTCTACCTTCACATAACTAAATGTTCTATGAAAAACAATCAGCATAATACAATAAACACTAATGATTAATTACTAATCGTATGGTTACTGCAATAATCTGATTGTTTTTAATTAAACAAATTACGGTCATGCAGCGTTTTAATTAAACTGTCGGCTTTAATTTCCATCATTGAGCGATCGCATCGGGTAATGGGGTAACATTTACACATTTCAGTTTCAAAAACATGATTTTATTTTGTAAATACTTTGGTTTATTTATTCTCTATAGAAAATTACGATATTTTGTTGTATTAAAGCCATGGATATGAAAGAAAACATTTGTATATTGACACATATAACCCATATAACACAATAGTTATTCCAAGATATTTTTTAATACGTTTCTTGCGTTCTCTGTCACACTTAATTCTGGTTCTAGTTTAGTCTAAAAAAACGTTTACACCAACTCTCCGCACACAATAAGAAGAGAGAATAGAAATACGCACTATTTTGGTAATATTATATTATACTAGCTTTCGCCCGTGGTTTCACCCGCGTCCCGTAGCCGGATGGTGACAAAAACTATCCTAAAACCTTCTCCCGGGTCTAAGTTACCTCCCCTCTAATTTTCAGCCAAATCGGTCCAGACGTTTTCATGTTATATGTCGTGACAACGGAAAGCGGGTTTCATTTATATATATGTTACCGGCCGAACCCGATTTTAGGACAAACCAGTTTTGCCTAGGCTCAACTAGTTCTTCCTATACGCGTTAGGATTAACTAGTATAGCCTAGTCCAAACTAATTTGTCCTAAGCCCGATAGGACGGACCAATTTAGGCTAGGCAAAACTAGTTGATCCTAATATCAATACGCACACTCTAGGATAAACTGGTATGGCCTAGTCTTCTAAACAATAAACAAATGTAGCGAGGTCGTAAAGTAACTGAACAAACATGTCAGGACATGTTCATGCGGGAATGCTCCGAACGTCCCACGCCGCTCGCTCCCCGTTCGTCATTTGTCGCGTGGTTTTAAACGCATTTAGCGTCTAGTTGCTAGCCGTGCATAACGTACACGCCCCGAGCGCCTCGCGCCTAATAACGTATTTAGTTAATTACTCTAGTTCTTTTACGGCCAGTTTCTTCATCAAAAGTTAAAGTTAAAGTAATGTCTAAAGTAAAAGTAACGGTCAAATTAGTTTTTTCAAGGCTAAACTGACAGCAAAATTCATAGAAAAATTTAATTTAACCGTTACTTTTACTTTAGACATTACTTTAGCCATAACTTTAACTTTAACTTTTGATGAAGAAACTGGCCGTTAGATATGTATATGTTTTGACTAGGCTATACCAGTTTATCCTAGAGTGTGCGTACTTATATCAGGATCAACTAGTTTTGCCTAGCCTAAACTGGTCCGTCCTATCGGGCTTAGGACAAATTAGTTTGGACTAGGCTATACTAGTTAATCCTAACGCGTATAGGAAGAACTAGTTGAGCCTAGGCAAAACTGGTTTGTCCTAAAATCGGGTTCGGCCGGTAACATTGTATATAGATTTCAAAAAACATTTAAAAATAAAATACACCAAAAAGAAAGTCCTCTCCGCAACAAGCCAACCCGTCCACCGGCGTAATTGAAATCGTCTGCCCAGGAAACGCAACGGAGCCATAGGTAGGTACAATAGATATTTTACAAATGGAAATATAAGACTGACTGCATCTCTAATTCCTACGTCCTCTGCTAATTCTCTGGCTAAATTGGTTTTTAAATAAAACTCGTGGCAAGGAAAAACGGGTAAAAAGGCCCGGTTTGTGTTTAGGTGGTAAAGTAATAGGTTTTCTCGTGAATTGTATCTAGTTGGTTTCGAGGTTTAGTTTGTTAGGAGAAGACTGGGAAATAGAAGGGTTGGATGACAGTTTGAAGTTTTTTAACTAGTGAATTGTTTTTATAGGATGTTTGATGCTGTGATTTTATCTGAGTATGGAATCTGGTCTAGACATGGGAAATCATCTGATGATCCTTCCCGCTAAGGTTCAGCTGACTGTCAGTATTTTAGTAAGTTCAACCCACTTTTGTTTCTTCTGGAAAACTGTACAAGGGTTTCTCTTCCGAACAAATCCGCAGCACCGACTTTTTACAAGATTTTACATTCACTATTAGGTAGGTACTATTTATTACTTAAATACGGTTACCGTAAAATCATTATGAAACACTACTTATATGTACAAAATATTTAAAAACTTATCTCATATTTTACAGTTGAATGAAACAGCCTGGTTTGGAATTTAAGATTTCAGAAAATTTCGAAATAGATCGTTTCCTTAAAACGCAGGCCTCAATGTTCCAGCACATTCGAAACCGAAGAATTTTAAGAATTCTCAGTATTTCAGTCCCACTGACCAAGGTCATGCTTTAATTTCCAAATATCTTGAAGATTGAGAGCTGACCATCACTGGGGAGAATAGGGAGGAATGTTCAAAGTCTCGTTTAAGGTCGTAGCACACATAACAACTTTGCGTTGCAGTATGAAGTGTCATATCTATACTAATATATAATATTATAAAGCTGAAGAGTTTGTTTGTTTGTTTGTTTGAACGCGCTAATCTCAGGAGCTACTGGTCCGATTTGAAAATTTATTTCAGTGTTAGATAGCCCATTTATCGAGGAAGGCTATAGGCTACTTTTTATCCCGGTACGGGAAGTAGTTCCCACGGGATGCGGGTGAAATCGCTGGCAGAAGCTAGTATGTAAATAATAGTGAAAGGCTCGATTGATACGACGACGATCCCTTTCCGAGTTGATATCTATGCTAAGTTTGTTGGATTCTAAGTCAAGAAAGTACCTAATAAAGTAGTATATGCAACTTTTCTAATTTTGTAACTGATTTCTGAGAAGCGTGCTCTGCTAAACACCAAGGGCTGAAAAGCGAAGGAAAGCATCTTGAGGAAATCTGGACTATAAAGTCTGAAAACAAGCCGCATTGAACAAGCGTGCTGATAACGCTCAATCCTTCTCCGTGTGAGAGAAGGCTTGTGCCCAGCAGTGGGACGATAAAAAGTCTGCTGATGATGATGTACGCTACGACCCTTATTCGCGTAAGATATCTCATTGAAGACATATTTGAAATGCCATCCTGTCACGTTTTGACCATCATTATGAGTTGTGAAAAATGTCATACCTACTACGTGTTTTGTATTGCATATTTTCAGCAGGTATTGTAAGGAAATGAATGCGGATGACGTTTAATGAGATTCGAGTAAGAATATTTGAGATTTTTTTCAGACTGAATATTCTTGTACTGAATTTTATGAAGAGATTTTATTTTATTTACCTATGTCCTAAAGCCTCCGAAACTACTAGACCGATATGAAAAATTATTCCACTGTTAGAAATCCCTAGCACACGAAAGTACACGTGGGGATGTGAATAGGACTATATTTTATCCTTCTACGGGAAATAATTAGCCTTTTATAGGTACCTGTTATAAACGATGATCTTTTCAGATGAACTCTTAATTGGAGGGAGACATTATATTATTATAGTATATTGTAGTATTATAGTATTTCTATGTAAAATTAATAATTCCTTGACATCCATTTAAACTGCAAAACCATCCCCATCCTCCGAGCCTTTTCCCAACTATGTTGGGGTCGGCTTCCAGTCTAACTGGATGTAGCTGAGTACCAATGCTTATAAGGAGCGACTGCCCTATCTGACCCGGGCAAAAAAAAAAAAAAAAAAATGCGGTGAAAAATAATCTACGTACTAAAATTGCGCTAAGTAAAAATATGTACTTAAAAGAAACAACTTGAAAGGCTAGTATTATGTATAATATACGTTAACATGTATATTTTTATTATACAAGTTTTATGCGGCGATGTAAATGTCGTAGTTACTGTAATCCCGCGGCTAAATTGTTGTTATTTATTACGATTTTACAAGGAAATTGCTTTTTACAAAGAAGAGAACCTTAAGGTGTTGGGCTAATAACTCAATTCAGATTCTAGTGTTGGGGTGTTATCGATAGTTTTATACCTAAATATTTTTTTTTGCACACCGTCGCTTAGCCAGGTAAGCAATTTTTTAGCTTGTGTTACAAGAGCAAAAGCTACTGATAAACTGCATATATACACTTATAAATACATATTAAGATACCCAGACTACAGGCAGCAAGCATGCTCATCACACAAATTACCGCACCGGGAATCGAGCCCGGGACCAACAGTAGTGCATATTAGGTTGGCCTAAGGGTCTTATCTTTACAAGCAAGTCCTTTGTTCTGTGTAAATTATATTAAATAAAGATTTTATATTTGTATTTTTGTATTAAATTCATGAATGAAGTTAAGGGTGGTGTGAAAGTCCAGTACGAATAAAAAAGGTTTTTTTAATTATTTTTAGACACAGGTAACAATACACAACAACATAATAAAAATTCTTAAAAGCTTTACTTGGCTTAAAACACTCTCAACCTAAAATTCACACCAGAAACGCTAATATCAACCAACACTTACTACCACTACGTCTTCATAAAGTTCTCATAACATCTCAAGCCTAGAAGACAAATACATACTTAATGAACACACACAGCCGTAAATTATATACGAAGCATGTATGTACATGTTCCTAGCTTCCATATTATGCTAGGTTACATGTTGGAACATCTCTGTGACCTATATCCTTTAGCGACGTCTAATAACTTTGGGGATGCTGCACTGTTGTAATTTTCTAGTCTTGGATGAGCTCAGACGGTTCTTTTTGAAATGAGGAATGGAAGTATGTGTTTGTGTACTTGAATTTTATTAAACTAAGTTTATACCTAGCAAGAAGTGACAATTTAAAATTGGAATTTATTTATTTTGTAAATTTTTGTAAGTTATCAGTTTATAAGAAAAAGTTATAGAACAATCAAGTACATATTAGTCATCTGTACAATACAATAAAATTAATTCAAAAAAATAATATGCAAATAATAATTTGTATAATATAGCTTTAAATAATGTCTCTTACTTAAAATAAACATTAGTGGCATAAGTGGTGACATTCAGCAAAACTAAACTTATTTCAATCGATACACCCAAATCATATCGATACCCTCTCATCTCATCACTATCCCGTAAAAATAAAGCTGTTAGTTTTAGGGCGGGGGCTATTTCGCAATCGTAAAGTGTCGAGTCGAACGCGTCGAAAGCTTAGCTCGGTCCTAATGAGCGACAACAATGTAGGTAACGAGCCACTGTTGAGAAATAGCTGTTCTCTCAAAAATCTGCAGTTTTTGCTCAACTGCCCTTTTTAGGTTACGCCTTATACAGTTTTTTTGAGTAAGGCAAATTTTTCTTGACGATGTAAGTATTAGTACCTATTTCTATTTTTAACCCCCGACGCAAAAACGACGGGGTGTTATAAGTTTGACGTGTCTGTGTGTGTGTGTGTATGTGTGTGTGTGTGTGTATGTGGCATCGTAGCTCCCAAACGGATGATCCGATTGTAATGCGGTTTTTTTTGTTTGAAAGGAATGTCATTCGGGAGTGTTCTTAGCTATGTTTGGTGGAAATCGGTTCAGGTCTTCAAGGTCATCAGCTCGTTTGTTAGGTGTGATAGGAATGTTACACGCTCAGTTTACTTGCAAGCATATGTGGGACCTGAAATTTGAAAAAATAATGTCTTCTGGAACCACTGAGCTGGTCTGCTGTTAGGACACGAAGATAGGAGACGTAACCCTGAACTGCCTTTTAGTAAACCCATCGAGTTTGGGCTCGTTGAATTTGTCTTGACTAGTTCTCTTCATGTTTCTTATTGACGAGAACCTGATGCTGGAAATGGCATGTGGCGGATGAAACCCTGGAATGATATATAACCCTGGATCACCAAAGGTTAATCTTTATTGTTTCTGAATCTGTGCAATTCTCCCAGAGCCAGTTTGTCATGAGGATTGTTAAACAGCTTCCTTTGGCCGAGATCGCATATAGCGACCTCATCATAAAAAGAAGGAAAATTTAAGGAGCTCCTTTAAAAACCATGAAATAAAATTAAATTATAAATTTAAAAAAACCCCCGACCCAAAAAAGTACGCAATTATTATGACAAAATGTTAAAAACGATAAACCCTATAAAAAAGGAAAAAATAACTTTTAACACTACGTAAGTACCTACCAACTAAAGCATGTCAGACTAAACTAAATTTTGACGTGTCGGGGGACCGCTTTTTACCTTCAAAAATAGTTACATAAATCAAATGATAACTAACTAATTACAACATTCGTATAAAAAAACACGTATCTAAACAAAATTATATAAAAAGTTATAAGTATATTGTAGTAGTATATAATTACTTCTAACGTTAGGCTAATAAATTAGAGCGGTCCCCCGACACGTCAAAATTTAGTTTAGTCTGACATGCTTTAGTTGGTAGGTACTTACGTAGTGTTAAAAGTTATTTTTTCCTTTTTTATAGGGTTTATCGTTTTTAACATTTTGTCATAATTATTGCGTACTTTTTTGGGTCGGGGGTTTTTTTAAATTTATAATTTAATTTTTTTAATGTAAACTAGCCGTTATCCCGCGGTTTCACCCGCGTCCCGTGGGAGCTACTGCCCGCACCGGGATAAAATATAGCCTATGTTACTCGCAGATAATATAGCTTTCTAATGGTGAAAGAATATTTAAAATCGGTCAAGTGGTTTTTGAGTTTATCCATTACATCCAAACAAACAAACAAACAAACTAAGTTTTCCTCTTTATAATATTAGTATAGATAATATCTAACGTGTTCCGTATTTTCGGCGTATGATGAAGCTGTTACAAGTGTAGGTACTTACTTACCTATAAGTGCCACTACATTAATTCACCAGACATGGTAACTCCCATGTTCCCAAGAGTTTTACTACGTGAAGTAATACTACTTGTAAGATGACGTCATCTAAGAAGGCATAGAAGAAGAAGACATGCTGTACCTACCCCAAATGATAAATTGGGATATGGGATAGCCAAATCAAGGGTATAAATAAAATAAAAAAAATACCAGGAGAGTGTACTTTGTTAGGTACCTATCGTTATGTAACTGAGTCTTTCACATACAACTTCCTGAAGAAAAGTGTCCATGGAGGTTCTTGCCGGTTCTCCATGGCACCAACTTTTTGGAATCTTGAAACTAGTGTGACGTGTCATAACATAACAGTCTGCTAAGACTTTTTTGAAATAAGAACATTTGACTTCGACTTTGATCAAACAGGTTTCATTATCCTTACACATTGTAGCTTATAAATTATTTGTAGCATTGTATCGCGTGTACAGATGTTACTTAGCCGTACATGAAGTGCAGAGCCCTAGTTAGAAGTTAGTATTAAAAATGTAATGTTTCAATCGTTGTTCTCGGAAACGAGTCTATTGGATCGACGGGGTGTCGGGCCCTACTATGGGTTACATACAAGAAAAAAAAATGCGTTTTTCAGCTACTTACATAAAATCGGCTTCATCATCATCAGCCTATCGCAGTCCACTGCTGGACATAGGCCTCTCCAAGTGCACGCCACTGAGATCGATTTTCGGCTTCTCGCATCCAGCTCCTCCGCAAAATCGGTTTTAGCATAGTCTAAATTACTACTAAGCCATGATATGTATTTTGTTTTCAATAGCTGTTCCCCGCGGTCCTACCCACGTACTAACGCAACTACTCCCGCATCCAGAAAGAATAGCCTGCTTCTTTTCTCAGGTTTTAGACTGTCTGTGTACTAAATCGGTTGAGTATTTTTGACGTGAAAACACACATAGTTACTTTCGCTTTTGTCGGTAATATTTGTAGGGTAGGTAGTATTATCTATGATTACTTTCTGCCTTTATTAACTTCATCCAATCTCACCGTATCAAATAGTAGCAGCCTTCATAGCGTGACTGAAGCTTACCGCCAGATGGCGTGACTGCACTTAATAGTTTGACACCGCTGCCTTATACAATTCTGATTGCATTCCCTAAACATGCACCTAATGCACTAATACTTGCATAGATCCGAATCTCCGCAAATAGCGGGCTGGATCAAATTGCTGGGAATTTCGAGTATGCTAATAAGGACGGAAATAATTCAGGTGATATTGCATTTTTGTAAGATTTGTAAGTTTTGTTAACTGAGCAATGATTGTTTGCTGTATTTTTTAGGGTTCCGTACCCAAAGGGTAAAACGGGACCCTATTGTTTTCGCTCCTCTGTCCGTCCGTCCGTCCGTCCGTCTGACACCAGGCTGTATCTCATGAACCGTGATAGTTAGAGAGTTGAAATTTTCACAGATGATGTATTTCTGTTGCCGCTAGAACAACAAATACTGAAAACTAGAATAAAATAAATATTTCGGGGGGCTCCCATACAACTAACGTGATTTTTTTGCTCAGTTTTGCTCGATATCCATAAATATATATATATATATATAAAATATTAGTTTGGATGGTACGGAACCCTACGTGCGCGAGTCCGACTCGCACTTGTCCGGTTTTTTTCTTTAGTTTGGAAGGTTTAAGGGGGAAGTAAGGGGTAAGTATCGGGCTACCTGGGGTTCAGGAGGCTAGTTGGACAGTCCCTATATGTAAATACTAAGTACCTAGTAATCAGCGGTATCTGGTTAGAGTGGAAACCGATCCTAACATAAAAGGCTGGGTAGATGATGATGATGATGAAGAGTGGGTTTTACGATCTCTTTTTAGATTGTCCTGTAAGTACTTTTTAGTAAAATACTCTTAGTAAATGATGAAAGTCTTTTCAGTACCTAGTTTATACATCGATCTTTACTTGGGAACTTTCAGAATTATTGGAAACAGTAATCTATACTAATATTATAAAGCTGAAGAGTTTGTTTGTTTGTTTGTTTGAACGCGCTAATCTCAGGAACTACTGGTCCGATTTGAAAAATTATTTCAGTGTTAGATAGCCCACTTATCGAGGAAGGCTATAGGTTACTTTTTATCCGGGTCCGTGCCGAGGTTTCCAAGGGATGCGGGTGAAACCGCTGGCAGAAGCTAGTATTGAAATAAGGATCTAGGAATATCTTCAATTCTAGGAATAAAATAAAGCCCTATTGAATGTCATTCCTTGAATCAGTTTTCACTTTAGTAAAATATGCTTTTAAAATACATAACGAAAATGGTACACTTTGCACAAAAGAACATAAGTTTTAACCTAACAATTCCTTGTAAAAATAAAAGCGAAGTTTCCAGAAAATCCATTTTCTATTTTACCGTCTTAATCCCCTACATAAATTATAACTTCGCTTGAAAAACCTACAAGTACAAATATTTTATTCCTTTACTACGAATCACTGCCATTAATATAAAATTAAATGAGAGCATAGTTCAAGAATTTTATATCCCACCCAAAACAAAAATGTGAAAGACTGCCAAGTTCGATAATATGGGAATGCTTCGCCTATAAAAGAAGTGAGATCTGAATAAGTACCAAGTTCCATACACATACTTCAGTTAAAAATAGTTACTTTTTAATGATGTCACTTGGCAAGTTTTCATACACCTTGTTATAAACCTACTAAACGCAATGAATGAAGTATTTAATTTTCTATTAAAACTTGCCAAGTAACATCATTAAAAAGTAACTATTTTTAACTGAAGTATGTGTATGGAACTTGGTACTTATTCAGATCTCACTTCTTTTATAGGCGAAGCATTCCCATATTATCGAACTTGGCAGTCTTTCACATTTTTGTTTTGGGTGGGATTTCATTTATTTTTGTAAGGTTGTTTATTTTTTTTTTCTTATGATGAAGTTAGTTAAAGAAATGTCTCATTTATACTATCTTTTAGATTTTTTAATATGCACTATGTTTCTTACAAAGAAATGAACTAGATTAACTAATCATCCTCCGAGCCTTTTTCCCAACAATGTTGGGGTCGGCTTCCAGTCTAACCGGATTCAGCTGAGTACCAGTGCTTTACAAGAAGCGACTGCCTATCTGACCTCCTCAACCCAGTTACCCGGGCAACCCGATACCCCTTGGTTAGACTGGTGTCAGACTTACTGGCTTCTAACTACCCGTAACGACTGCCAAGGATGTTCAATGCCAGCCGGGACCTACAGTTTAACGTGCCATCCGAAATACAGTCAATGGTGTCTAAGATATACTTAGAAAGTACATACAAACTTAGAAAAGTTGCATTAGTACTTGCCTGACCTGGGATCGAACCCGCGCCCTTGTACTTGAGAGGTTGGTCCTTTACCCAGTAGGCCACCATGACTTTTTTTTTTTTTACTAGATTAACTAAATGGACTAGATTTACCAACTGACTGACATGACATGTTATCATATATTATGTTCGTGGATCAAAGTTACACATTCGTTATTTTCGAAAGTGACACACTTGGCCGTTTTCAGATTTTTACTTTACTTTGACTAAATACAAACCTTTGTACCATTCGAAGATATATTATATAAATTTAGGTCGCTTTAGTTCCTTAGGGGTATAAATTTACACCTGGTATAAAACACCTTCATTATTTTGAAACCGACTCACACTTGGCCATTTTCAGATTTTTTCCTTTACCTTGACATAAAGACCTACCTCCATGCCAAATTTCAAGTCAATACGACCATTGGAAGTGGTCTAGGTTTTTGATGAGTGAGTCAGTGAATAAGTGAATCAGTGAATCAGTGAATCAGTGTATAGTAAAAATAGCGATTTTCTGACGTCAATATCTCAAGACCTACAATAGGTATTTTAATGAAATTTTGTATTTTAGATAAGTGAGGGGGTCTCAACAGATACTAGAAATTTGATATGCGTAAATAAAATAGATTTTGAGTTACAGGGGGGTCGAATTTGGCCCGAAATGGTTCGTGTAATATAACCCACGGCCGGTGTGTCGCTTTTTTTGCTCGAACTTGGCGGACACACTGCCGTGTGTCTAGAACCTTACAACTATGCAAAACTTTATAAAAATTACGCTTGTTCTTTGAAACATAGAACTTTATTTTTAAGGCTTCTACACGTGAAAAGAGATTATAATATGCATTTAATTAACTTTTCAATCATTTTGTTCCTTCTTGTTGACTATACTTTTAAATATGCATGACCATAAGAAATCCTTAATTCTTCGTAACTCTTCATTCCGACATGCTTCAAATTGGAATCCCCTCAAACCTCCGCGAAATATTTCACAATAAGCACTTGATTATTTTTATTGGCGAAATGTCTCATTGAGTCTCCATCGGACCTGGTGGTGACGCATGGTCTGCCAACATGCTGTGAGGTCGCTGCGGGTGGTCAGACCACCAGCACAACTTGACCTCCCGTGCCCTCCGTAACACACCAGACACGCGACGCATGAAACGCAAGACAACCATTATCCAGAGACCAACTTACACTGGTCACGCAAATCTTTTGTTCCTGGCCCATCGAGTGCCATCAGCGGTATTTCGGAAGCAAAACACCAAGCTAAACTCAACCTTAACTCTTTGTAATAAAGATGTTTAGTTCCCTTGCAGTTCTTGGAACGAATTTAGTTAATAATTATTGCATTTAGACCTGCTACTGTCTGTTGATGTGATTTACGAGGATAGTTGGTCCATTTGTCATATTTGGTCTCGCAAACAGGATGGCATTTGTTTTAGCAACTGATCTGATGGAATATACGAGTATTGTAGTTTCGAAAGATATTAAGAGATGGTTCTTGGGTACTTTTAGATATGTGATCTGGTATAAAATTGAGATGGCAGAAAAATATGTGTTAATGAAGGTACCAAATTAAAGTTGAAAACTTACCTTTGAAGTTATAGCGTTATACGAAGTAACCTGTGGTGATCTGGGGCTATTATTTTCTGATGAAAAAATCTTGCATCATTATTTAATGTCTAGGATTAAGAGGTAATTTAACTGTCCAAATATGGTTATATAAGAACATACAGAGTTACAATATCACTAGGTTCTTTATTTTGCATATTGACTCTGAAGGCATAAAAAGAAAAAAAAAAACTTTGAAAAAACTAAAATAGTTGTAATATTTGGTCTTCAAATTCTAAAATAAACCACAATGGACGACACAAAACCACCAAGTGGGTTACCCAATCGATATTGGAAGTTTATTCGACTGCATATCAAATTCTATGCCTACCTTACCATTACTAAGAACTAGTATCAAGTATTCCATCAAAATCGACGGCTTTTACAACTTACCAGTGAAATACAATACTTCGGACACTACTGAGGTGATTGAGACTGACAACCGTGAATTGGTAGATTAGCTAGGTTAAGCTGTTAGTCACCGTCAGTCAAATGATGGGTGACCATTCTTGACATACCCTCTTCGCATGCTCTAATATCTCTTTAAGAAATGTTTTTGCACAAATTAAGAAGGATTAAGGAATTTGATTTCTAAAATTAATAATTTTATGTTATCACTAGCCATTTTCCCGCGGTTTCACCCGCGTCCCGTGGGAGCTACTGCACGCACCGGGATAAAATATAGCCTATGTTACTCGCAGATAATATAGCTTTCTAATGGTGAAAGAATATTTAAAATTGGTCCAGTAGTTTTTGAGTTTATGCATTACAACCAAACAAACAAACAATGTTTTCCTCTTTATAATATTATATAGTATAGATTAGCCCCCAAACTAGACAAAGCCTGTATCTTGGGCGCTAATTTAGAGAGGGTTTACAAATAAAACCCATAATATGTTTTAAGAAATCTACATAGGTACATACATATCTTCATGCCAAATGTCATCTTGCTCAGCCATCTTATCAAGATAGACGAATAAAAATACTTTAGCATTTACCAAATTGTTTGCCAATATATTATATTTTTTAGACGGTCTTTGGTTTTAGTCCAGTCGTTTATTTTCTAAGAAACTATTTTATTGTCTGCGATACATTTACGTAATAGTGGTCGTTTGAAAACGTCGTTATTTATTCAGAGAGCTACTTTTCAGTGAAACGATGTGTTTAGAAGTGATATATGTAGGTATCTAGTTTTAGTTGGAATTATTTACATGTATTCTTGAATGTTAATCGATATCGGCGAATTCGGTGATTAAAGAAGAATTGAATTTAACTTTTGTTACAGCTATGGACATTGAACCAATCTACCAAACAGCACAATTTCCCTAAAACAAAACACAACCAAAACTAAAAATAAAACAAGTGAACAACATGCCAAAAGGGGTAACCATTGTCAGTAAGTACTCACGAGAAAAAAAGCGAAACTATTTGGGCAAAAACACTTTCAACAATAGACATTCTTTCTGGACATAACTAAGTCTTTCTGAAAGGTTTTCTCGAAGGCCATTACACAAAATTCCTCTGACCTTGAGCCAGGAGCGAGGCTTCGGACTGTGAATGATTTAGGGGAATTCGCCCGTTTTATTCCCGTATGAGGGGCTCAAGTTATTCGGGCGTATAGTGTTTATGGACTGACGAAAGTGATTGGGTTAGAAATTTCAGATTTCTGGATTAGGGCTGGTGGATATTTTTGCATGGTACCATCCACTATAGTTATGTAGTATACAGTACGTTTCTTGCATGTCTGTTTTACTGGACCACGAAATACAGTTTCTTTAACTACTAACGAAAAACATAGTTTTAATTGGGCCACTTCAGAAGAATTATGTTAAGATTGAAAGTTATAATAAAAAACCGGCCAAGTGCGAGTCGGGCTCGCGCACCGAGGGTTCCGTACAAATCCTGTATAGATAAAAAGTGACTCTCGCGCAAACCGTTCAGTTTAGAACAATCATAGTTGTGGTAATTTCGTGATAGTCAAAATAGTTAATATTTTTTATTTTATAATATAACTAAAATAGTAGGCCAGTACCTTGTAAAAGTTCTTCTATTAAAGTTATTTATTTACAACATTTTATAGTCATCATTCAGAAATCTGTTTGAAAATAACTAATTATGTCTTAAAGGTCATTGGGCAATGGGCATATCTGACCCGCTTTGCAAAAAGTGGCGGACACGAATGAAAGTAGTTTTAAATTATGGGGAAACAGTGAAGTTTTGGAGCTGATTTGATTATGGAGACCAAAGAGAATCGAGGGAACTCCTGAACAGTATGCTGCAACTACCACGTGTTTGGGCTTATTTTATTCGTATTGACGAGGACTTTGGATAGGTTTGATTGGCATTGCGGGATCTATTATAAGGATGAGATATAGTTCAGGGAACTCCTTTACTATTTATATCAATTACCTTGTGTTAGAGCTTATTTTATAGGAGGTGATGCGAATTCCCTTCTAACTTGGGTTATAGCAGCCATTGCGGGAATGAGATTTTTTCTTATTGAGTGGTTTAATCATCTCACAAGCCCTAATTTCAGGTTTTTTTCCACTCGCCAGTCGTATTAAGGTTTAGAGAGAATTGAGGTTTAGGAAGTTGTTTTTTTTTTGTTGTAAAAAGTCTTAATTTTTAACTTTCCAGTGAAAATTACTTGTCAATACGAATAATATAAGCCCAAACACGACGTAGCTAAAACATACCGTTGAGGAGTTCCCTCGACTTTATCTCATCTCCACCAGCAGGTCAGCTCTAAACCATCACTGTTTGACAGTGTAATCAGACATAAATCTGAGAATCAAGTTTTAACCCTTTGCGTGCCTACAATTTCAGAAAGTTGCCCTCGATTTCTCAAGGTTTCCATCATCAGATCCTGACCTGATGACACTGGGCATAAACGGCGAGTATACTCTTTTACCATAAAGAAATAATTACTCGAATCCATCCCATTTGGTCGTTTAAATTCACCATTGAAGTGGGGAAAATATTTGGTGTTTAAACCTGATTTTCTCTAGATTCCCATGGCTCACGTTGATGCGACTAACGCCATAGTAAATCAGAGCCTTATATCATTATACTATGCCATGTTTCGTTCGTGGGTATAGTTTCCATACTAAGGTGCCCAATGACCTTTGAATGATTTAAAATTTTTCACATTTTAGAGGCAATTAGATTTAAGAAGTGTTTGATATGAATTTCAACTTTAATATCTCTACGCGTTCATGTGAAAAAGGGTAGGAAGTAAGTTTATAATTATTAAAAAAATATTTTATGTCATGTAAGCAAAAATAATATTTTAATATTTTATGTAACTTCAAATTTATCATTTTCGCAATTTTTCCTTTATCTGTACTATATAACGTTGCTTCGTGCCGAAATTCAAGATTCTGAGTTCACGGGAAGTACCTTGTAGGTTTTGATTCCCTAGCGTGTGACGGAAATTCCACTAAGGTGTCGCTATAAACTGCTGTATCTTTTGATCGCGTTAACTTAGAAGTTTGATTTTTTCACTGCTTAAAGGGACAATAGACCTAGGTATTTGGTATAAATTTCAATTTGATACATTTATTCGTTCGTGAGAAATAAGGTAGTAAGTTTCATTTTATTAAAATATTTTTATTATAATATATAACTAAAAAAATGTGATTTTCGTAATTTTTCCTATATTTGCATTATATGACAATGCTTCATGCCAAATTTCAAGATTCTGAGTTTACGGGAAGTATCCGTTAGGTTTTGATTCCTTTTGCGAGTGTCGAAAATTGGTTGAAAATATCGACATAATCGGCTGTATCTTTTGATTGGCTTGGCTTAAAAGTTTGATATTTTCCCAGCTTAAAGGGACAATAGACCTGAGTATTTCGTGTGAATTTCAGCTTGATACGTCCACGCGTTCTTGAGATAAAGGGTCTTGACAGACAGACAGACAGACAGACGGACAACAAAGTGATCCTATAAGGGTTCCCTTTTTTTCCTTTTGAGGTACGGAACCCTAAAAAAAAGTTATTTCTAGTATCACCAGTTCTCTGTACCGTCCCACTGCTGGACATCATTACGCTGCATCTTATTCCATTGGCAAGCTAATCAGCAGGAACCTGTCAATATCTTTTCGCTACCTTTTCCTTGGTGTTCACTTCATGAAGTTGTAGAGCTTAGCCTGCGAATATAAACTACCTATTTATTTCTCCGTCGTCTGTATGTTAGTCTATAAATTCACATGCGAGCAAAAGTTCTACCCCTTCTGAAGACGATAAATACTTTGAAACTCAATTTCATAAGATTGTCCGACGACATGACAAAGTTTTACCACATACCATTACATACATCATCATTGTTACATAACAGTTCTTTTATGTAAACGACTTCTTCTACTAAAGATATTTTATCGCCCGAGTCTTTTCCCAATTACGTTGAGGTCGGTTTCCAGTCTAACCGGATGCAGCTGAGTACCAGTGTGCCATAAAGAGCGACTACCTATCTGACCTCCTTAACTTTCCCAGTTAGCCCGGGCAACCCAATACCCCTTGGTAAGACTGGTGTCAGACTTATCTTCTTCTGACTAAGCAAAACGACTGCCTAGGATGTTAAATGACAGCTAGGACCTGCAGCTTAACGTGCCCTCCGAAACACAGTAATTGGTGTCCAAGATATACTTAGAAAGTACATACAAACTTAGAAAAGTTGCATCGGTACTTGCCTAACCTGGAATCGGACCCAGATACTCATACTAAACTATTAAGGAGTTGGTTCTGTACCCACTAAGCCACCACGACTTTTTCTACAATCGACTTTTACTCCCCAAGATATTTTGACAATTTCAGCAACTATACCAAATACGATCTTAATATGTCTCTTAAACATTAGGCAGGTAAATAAATTCAATTTCATGTAATTCTCGACCCAATACAAGATATCAGTGGAGCGAAAAAAATGCCTACAACGGAGGGGCAAGCAAATAAATATAATAAACGTCCCATTCTTTACTTGGGGGCTGTAAAACTGTCTGGAACATTTGTGCCCTTGGATAGGAGTCGCCGATTGATGTCAGGCCCCGGGGGTAGTTTCACGGTTGATTTTTGAGGGAGATGACCGGGGACAAAGGTGTGTAGCGTTTTCTTTTTGTTAACACGTGGAAAGTATAGACACTTCTTGTATGATTAACAGCCAGTTTCTTCATCAAAAGTTAAAGCCAAAGTAAAAGTCAAAGTAATGTCTAAAGTAAAAGTAACGGTTAAATTCAAATTTTCTATGAATTTTGCTGTCACTTTAGCCTTGAAAAAACGAATTTGACCGTTACTTTAACTTTAGACATTACTTTAACTTTAACTTTTGACGAAGAAACTGGCCGTAAGAGTATGAGTTACGATGTTTTTTTACAAACTGAATAGGGTTGTTTCCTAGTATTCAGTCAATTAAAAATAGGTATATGCACCGAAAGTTCACAAAACTAGAAACACGATAAGCTATGTTATATTATTTATAACTGACCACATAATTTTTAAATAATTTATGAATTTTAAAGTTATCGTCTATTACGTCACGCCCTTGAAAACGGCGAATCGAGCCCGATGTCGTCACTTTACAAGTTTACATTGACAATGACAAGTATTTGACAGTGACAGTCTATGACAGGTATAACCTGAGAATTGATGTGTTGTTTTCTTCTGTTTTTATTTGTATTTGAGCGAAAAAAACGTTAGGAAATAATTATGGAGAAAGGATTTATGAAAGCTGATAGTTTTATTGTCGCTCAATTCTTTGCTAATAACCAAGATGACACAAACATAACCTCAATAACAAACACAAACTTTACGTTCCTTTGCACAGTATTATTTTACCGCGTACACAACTCAAAACATTACAGGTATTTTCTTTTGTGCCCAATGTTTAAAAATAATTTAAATGTTTTAAATATTTGGTTATATCTATATTATAAGAATACATTATTAAAATTAAAAAATCAATGAGTTCTTTCTAATTAGCCACTTCTCTTTAGATGTGCATTAAAGTGTAAAGGAACACATAGTACATGTTGACGTCACAGTCACGTGATCGAGCGTTTTCTGGGCAATGTTTTAAGAAAAATAGAAAAAAATCGAATACATAAAAAGTAAAGTGATTTAAGACGCAAAATTATAGGAGGGGTGATCTTTAAATTATTTAGAAGCTATTTAAATAGATTTTCGAAAATTGGAAACAACCCTATTGAACTTTGAAAAGGCAGTGTTCCTTTATAATCTTTGTATGTATTCTTTATATCTTTATCTTCAGGTTTTCATCCTTTTAGTAAATATAAAAAAAGTCGTGGTGGCCTAGTGGGCAAAGAACCAACCTCTCGAGTATGAGGGCGCGGGTTCGATTCCAGGTCAGGCAAGTACCAATGCAACTTTTCTAAGTTTGTACGTACTTTCTAAGTTAATCTTAGACATCAATGACTGTGTTTCGGATGGCACGTTAAACTGTAGGTCCCGGCTGTCATTGAACATCCTTGGCAGTCGTTACGGGTAGTCAGAAGCCAGTAAGTCTGACACCAGTCTAACCAAGGGGTATCGGGTTGCCCGGGTAACTGGGTTGAGGAGGTCAGATAGGCAGTCGCTTCTTGTAAAGCACTGGTACTCAGCTGAATCCGGTTAGACTGGAAGCCGACCCCAACATAATTGGGAAAAGGCTCGGAGGATGATGATCCTTTTAGTAAATATGAAAATTGGTAAGCGTTACCTATTTTTTTCTGACTTCAAATTGGCAATACAAACTCTTCAAAAAATCTTACGATTCTCAAAAAAACATCCGTCAACATACAAAAAGATTGACACAAAAGCGAAACGTTCCTTATAGAATCGACATGATCCGTCTTCCCCGGGGATTCGAACTTGGGAACTTTGACGCCTGACCTGCATGGTCGCGTGTCGGCGCTAAACGACTGACGAAACCAATCACTCAATTTGTTAAGATTAGCGATTTCTTGCTGTGAGTTTAATTTGTAAAAGTAATCTATGCTTAATATTAAAAAGAAGTATTTGTAAGTTTGTATGTAGGGGGTAATCTTTGGAACCGCTGGTTGGATTTACAAGATTCTTTTACTGATAGATGGCTACAATGTTCCTGAGTGCTACAGGCTATATGTTATCCCGGTACGGGCAGAAATTCTCACGGACGCGGGTAAAACCACTGGAAAACGGCTAGTGCAAATATAAAGTTGGAGAATAAATCGTATGTCTCCCATTCTTATACGAACATAGGCCAAAGCAACACAAAGCCTTTTAGGTAACAGTTGGTACGTAGATGGGAGTTGTATTTTGAAATTGTTTTTTTCAATGAGGCTTACGAATGGCTGCCATCTGATCACCTTAACCTGCTACTCAAGCGATCTGACACCCCTTGGCTTGACTGGTTGTCAGACTTCCTGGCTCCTGACTACTCGTTACGACTGCTAGAGATGTTCAATGAAAATTACAGATTTGGCCCACCAATTTAACGTGCCTTCCGAAGCACGCCAGCAGGTTTTGCTACTACGAGTACTCATTTCAATAACCTGTCTGTAGATTTGATTACTAGAGATAGAATTTAGAACATAAGCTACGTGTAAAACTTCTATATCTAGTGAGCAAATCAAAGCTCAAAGTCGCTCAACGAGCTATGGAGAGGGCTATGCTCGGTGTTTCTCTACGTGATCGAATCCGAAACGAGGAGATCCGTAGACGAACCAAATTCACCGATATAGCCCACAGGATAAGCAAGTTGAAGTGGCAATGGGCAGGCCATATTGCTCGCAGAGCAGATGGCCGATGGGGCCGAAAAGTGGTGGAGTGGAGACCACGGACTAGCAAGCGCAGCGTAGGACGTCTACCAACAAGGTGGACAGACGATCTTATAAAGGTCGCCGGAAGACGCTGGATGCAGGTCGCCTCCAACAGGTATCTGTGGAGATCTAAGGGGGAGGCCTATGTTCAGCAGTGGACGTCCTATGGCTGAGATGATGATGATGATGATGATGAGCAAACCAACAGATAGGTAGATACAATATTACTGAAGTATTTAATATTATAAGTAAACATAAAATTCATCATCATCATCATCAGCCTATCGCAGTCCACTGCTGGACATAGGCCTCTCTAAGTGCACGCCACTGAGAACGATTTTCGGCTTCTCGCATCCAAACATAAAATTACATGTCAGAAACTACGTAGTTTAACATAATGAAGCTTGAATTCATGATATATTTCAGTGCCACAGCCAGATCCAATGTTATAATAGAATTACCAGTGATGCGACAATTGGCTCGCGATCCCAATTTACATATTAATATCATATTATGTCCACCTTTCATTGGTAATTTATCGATATTAATAATATTATGTTCATATTGTAATGGAATTTCTTTAGTTATATTTTATGTAGTAGCTTTTCACTCGGTTTCACCCACATTCTGTTTTATAATCTTTTTTAAAAAAGTTTCCGATTTCCATTCATTATCATCTTACGGGTTTAATTTCAAGTCAGGCAATGACCGATCAGTGCAACTTTTTAAGTTCTAAGTTCTTTCATTTTAAGTTCCAGTCGCGCACGCGCACCTATATGTGACGGTTGCGTACGGTAGTGCTCAGTTACTGAGTAAAAATGACGAACTTTTTAAAGTGCGATAAATGTAACATTGTTATCGATGAGATGTTATCATACATTCAAAACAAAGTGTCGGTTATAGACGAAGAAACATTGGTGCGAATTTGTGTTTCATCTTTTGTGAGCGAAGAAATCAAAAAATCTAAGTCCCTTCTTTTTAATTCCGTTCCGTCAAATGTGCGTAAAATTATACGGAAAAACAAAGGGAAGGAAGAACGAGATCTAGGGGATATCATAAACCTATTCAAATCTGCTAATCCTGATGAAATTCCCGTGTTTGTGGCTCGACAGTTAGAAAAATTGCCTCCCATTACGTTTGACCACCTGGACTGTACAAAACTTCTGAAGGACCTTTTACGAATGCAGGCTACTATTGATGAGGTAAAGTCAACATATGCTACGTTAGAACAGTTTCAAGAACTAAAAACTGATTTTCTGCGAATCAAAAATGATTCTTTAGCACCAAAACCGGCCGTAATCGTGAATATGGAAAGAAGTGCCTGTTTAATGGATAATGGCCCGATGGGAATTACACATACAGATAATTCTTCACGAGACGAGGTTTGCAATAATAGCGAAAACGAATTAAATAACAAATCTCCACAAAACAGCGAAATGATGCGGGTAGAACAGATACAAAATGAATACGAAATATGTGCGCAACATTGTCTATCGACAACGACTTGCTCAGGCGCTGCTATGAGTCATGCTCAGGCGGCAAGTGCATGTCAAACCGGCACGATGTGTGCGGAGACGGGAACAATAACGATGCCGACCGTGCGCTCAAGACAGACAGAGACGGAAGCGCATCAGCTGATTAGTAATGTAGCGGTGGCTAGCGACACTAATGATGTTGTAGAACAACGAAATTTAACATATGAAAATGAAACGAGATCGAATGTAAACAATGAAGGGTGGCAAAAGGTATCATATCGTAAGAAGCAACCAAAATATCGTTACATGGGCATGACGGGAAAAGCGCGGGACATTGAGTGCCAATTCAAAGCGGCTGAAAGGAAAGTTCCCATATTTATTACCAACATTCACAGCGAAACTACTGCAAACGATATAATTACTTACATTCGCAGCAAGACAAACGAAACAGTGTATCTTGAAAAAATAATTATGAAGAAAGAAAGAAATCATACCGCTTACAAATTCCAAGTATCAGAATCTAAATTACCATTATACATGGACGAAAACTTATGGCCGCAAGGTATCATATTTCGACGTTTCATGAATTTTAAACATCGAATTTCGAACAGATTTTTATCTGATAACGGTGTAAACAACAGTAATAAGAATGGATAAATGCCCATATCGTTTCGCCAGCTTCAACTGTAAAAGCGTTAAGCGTTCAATAGACAGTGTAAGGGATTTATGCTGTACTTGTGATTTGGTAGCACTACAGGAAACATGGTTACTCCCTGAGGAAATATCATACTTAAGCACGATAGACAGTGGCTTTGGCTACACTGGAACCTCAGCCGTGGACACGTCAGCCGGCATACTACGCGGTAGACCTTACGGTGGGGTCGCTCTTTTGTGGAGAAACTGTGTGTTTCAGCAAGTTTCAGTTGTGCAGTGTGATAATCCTCGTGTATGTGCTATTAAGATAATGAGTGATCGTCCAGTGTTAGTGATTAGCATTTATATGCCTACAAACTCCGTGGAAAACCTGATGGACTTTACGGATTGTTTAAGTACGGTGAGTGCTATTGTAGATGAACTTGGAATTGAATCTGTATTCTTGTTAGGTGACTACAATGCCGATATTTATGAATTGTTCTTTAAAGAGCTTGTAAATTTTTGCAATGAACAATGCTGGTTATGTATTGATGTTAACTTTCTGGGTTTAAACTCGGGTACATATACCTTTATAAGCGATGCACACGGGTCTTGTGGCTGGTTGGATCACTGCGTGGTGAGTCAAGCAGCTAAGCAAACTGTTGTAAATATTTATGTAAAACATGACACTCTGTGGTCTGACCATTTTCCTCTCATCGTTGAATGTAACTTAGATCTTTTAACGCCAAAGTTGCCTCAAAAGCCAAACTATACAAGCAACAAGGATGTAGTATGGGGTGTGAGAGGGACGGAACAAGTGGCTCATTATACCAGCGAGTGTCATAAACGATTGGGGAGAATTGGTTTTCCTGCAGAGTATGAAAACTGTGCTGATTCCTACTGTAATAGTAATGTCCACGCGCGTGCTCTGGATAGGTTGTATTCGGACATTGTAGCTGCCTTGCGCGACGCATCTGTGGCCGGTCGAGAGTGCACGAGGGCGGGTCGGAGTGGGCCGCGCTTAGTGGGCTGGAATGCGCACGTCAGGGAGGCTCACCGGGCGGCCAGGATGAAGTTTATTGAATGGGTATCCTGTGGTAGGCCTAGAACTGGTTTAATGTACAATGAAATGTGTGAGAGTCGGAGACTATTTAAGTCAAAATTGAAATGTTGCCAAGACCATCAAGAGCAAATGAAAATGGACGCTCTTGCTCGGTTACATTCGCAGGGTGACTTTCATGCGTTTTGGAAGGCTACAAACAAAGTAAATGTAAAACCTGGTCTTCCGGTGAGCGTCGACGGGGTGAGTGACCATGGTGACATTGCAAATACCTTTAAAAATCATTTTTCTGTGCAATCACTACTAGGTCCGGCGTGTGGGGTGTCCCATGCTGAGACATCAAATAAGACGTTGGGAGTTCGTTTCACTGCTAATGAGGTCAGAAAAATTGTTAAAGATATGACAAGGGGCAAGTCACCAGGCCATGATGGTCTCAGCATCGAACACTTGCAGCACGCTGGGCCTCACATACCTAGAGTATTGGCAATGTTCTATTCGCTGTGCGTGAGCCACTCTTACCTGCCATCCGATTTAATGAGAACGGTTGTAGTGCCCATAGTGAAAAATAAAACCGGTGACCTTTCAGATAAAAGTAATTATAGGCCTATTTCACTAGCCACAATCATAGCAAAGGTGTTTGACGGTTTGCTTGATACACAGTTAAAGAAATTCGTAGCGCTTCATGATAATCAGTTTGGTTTCAGACCCCAATTGTCTACGGATAGTGCGATACTGAGTCTTAAGCATACCGTCAGATACTATGTTGATCGTAAAACACCGGTGTACTCGTGTTTCCTCGACCTGTCCAAGGCCTTCGATCTGGTCGCTTACGACGTTCTATGGAAAAAGCTTGAGGACATTAACTTACCACACGAACTTGTGTCGATTTTTAAGTATTGGTATACGAACCAGGTTAACAGTGTAAGATGGGTCGGGGCTATGTCTGAGTCATATAAGTTAGAGTGCGGTGTGAGGCAAGGTGGATTGTCATCACCGACCCTGTTCAACCTCTACATGGATGCGCTTATCGGTGCGCTCAGCGGCTCCCATATCGGCTGCCATATTGATGATATTTGCGTCAATAACCTTAGTTATGCTGACGATATGGTGCTGCTGAGCGCATCGGTTTGTGGCTTGAGAAAGCTAATACAGATCTGTGAGGAGTACGTGAGTGGACACGGCCTGAAATATAATGTAACCAAAAGCCAGTGCATGGTCTTTGAGTCGAGTAATGCAAAATGCCCGCATAGAATACCACCAGTTTTCCTTAATGGTGTTCCCCTAGACTGGGTGAAACAATTTAAGTACTTAGGGCATTTTGTCACGACAGACCTCAGGGACCATGCTGACATCGAACGGGAACGGAGGGCTTTGTCAAAAAGAGCGAATATGTTGGCACGCAGGTTTGCACGCTGTTCTGATCAAGTTAAGATCACACTTTTTAAAGCATATTGCACATCTTTATACACGTGCAGCCTGTGGGCTAGCTACACGCAGGCGAGTTACAATGCCCTCCGCGTCCAGTACAATAACGCATTCAGAGCGGTGTTGGGGCTGCCCCGCTACTGCAGTGCCTCGGGCATGTTTGCGGAAGCGCGCACCGACTGTTTTCACAGCACCATGCGCAAGCGGTGCGCGTCCTTGGTGCGCAGGGTGCGGGCAAGCTCCAACACTGTCCTGGCAATGATTGCAGGACGATTGGACTGTCCTTATATTAGAAAGTGTTGCAGTAGGCATTTAGTTGTAGCGTGTTAGCGACTTTGTCTTATTATGTTAATTATTTATTTATTACTTTATTATTTTTCAAAATTTAATTTTATTTGACATTGTATTTATTATTCAATTTTGTATTTAACTTGTATTTTTCATATTTTGTAATGTTGTTTCTGTATTTCGTGTTTTGTAATCTTATATGGGGAAACCTGAAATAAATGTATTTTATTTATTTATTTTATTATTTAAGTGTATCTTGGACACCGATGACTGAAGACAAGGTGAAATAAAAATATCTTAACGAAACCTAGACTTCCAGATGCTTATTACTTCTCTGTATGAGAAGAGAATCCCTACTAATATTATAAATGCGAAAGTAACTCTGTCTGTCTGTCTGTTACGCTTTTACGTCTAAACCACTGAACTGATTTTAATAAAATTTGGTACAGAGATAGAGTTGACCTTAAGAAAGAACAGAGGATAGTTTTTATTCCAACATATTATTAATCACTCCAACATAACTTATAACACAATATTCCATAAAGACGCGAAACACATTCACCGACATAACACAACACTAAGCAACAAGCTCATACTATCGCAAACTCAGTCTCATCAAACTCAAACTCGGCACACACACAACACATACTCGCACACTTATACACCCACACACACCAATTTACACACCTACATATATCACCACCTCACACACACCCACGCGATACAAATACACTCAACTCTTCTATTGATCACATACACCACCATCCACACACATTTTACTTTATTACTTTTGTCTATATATATCTAAAATCAACTTTAATTTCATTTAATTTAGTCCATCAAATATAAACTTTGTTTACTAAAACAATTCATATTAATGAACACCTATTTGTAATATCAGCCAACCAGCTCGTTTCATAGTAAGGATTTAATAGTGTCCAAGTGACAGTAGAACACTGGCTCCTAAGTCACAGGCATTCCTAGTTTAGGGGCCAGGGTCTCAACATTTGTATGCCTTCAATTAAATTGTGATCCTGCTAGATATTAAGCATTTTGTAAGGATTTGCATCAATAAAGCATTTATTTATTATTATTATTCCGGACTTTTGAAGAATTCTCTTGAAAATGCGATATAACCGAACTCTATGCGGGGGAAGTCGCGGGCGGAAGCTAGTATATAATAAAGAGGATGACGGTGATGACAAAACTTCTTGATTAAAATCAAAATCACTCTTCTCTTAAACACCATTAAAGTACAACAATTTAAAATCCTCAACACCCCTACTTATAAAAACGAATTTCAACCCGTCAAAACTCCATAGAAATTGTATTGTCAATCAAAATGTTTGTGAACTCTCGTATCACGCTTCGCCGACTACTGAAACCTTTTCAGGGTGTCTGTCAGCCGCCTGTGACGTCACAGTGTGCGTTTGACAGCTACGTAATTGCCACAAATGTTGCCCGTTGTAAAAATACAAAGGGTTGCAATGTGTGATTATGAAAGTGGGTAAGTGTTGCCAGTGTTTTGTTTTTGGGTCGAGCACGGGATTGTTTTAGGTTTGTGTTTGCAGATTTTTAGTTGCAATTCAGTTTAGGCTAAAATCACTGGTTTGTGGAAAGCCAGTAAAAAAATTAATACTATTGACGTTGATATTGAACGAATGATGGTCTCTGCACACAGAGGGCGCGGCGCGGCGGGATGGGACGGCGACGCGACGCTGAGCAGTTGTAATGTACTAGATATTACGGAGGCCGCCACACAGAGCCGTCCCGCTCGACGCGACGCGACGCGACGATCTAGTTCATTGTGTCGCGTCGCCGTCCCGTCCCGTCGCGCCGCGCCCGCTGTGTGCAGAGACCATATTCTTTCAATTTTAGAAAGCCCAATTTTTGAAGAAGGCTACTTTTTTTTTATTTTTTTTTTTTTTATTTATTCCTTTATTTCAGGCAACTAGGGCCCATAAAAATACAAATATATATATATCATTCTTAACAATACTTATAAACTAATACATAAAATTATCCATATCAATATATACAATACTATATCCTATAAAAACTTAAACATACTATAAATATATAACAAATATTCTTAAAAACTAATGCACACGATGTGTCGGCGTCGTGTTTCGCTGACTGGTGTCACGTAGCCGGCCACGAAACCGGCGGTACACAACACCTTTCGGCCAGAAATCTTCCTTGAGGACTTTCTCGAGACCTTGTGTCGGAACGCGCACCACGAACGATTTAAAATTCGTATTGTGACGCGGTTCCAACCTCTCGACCCTCAAGGTCCAGCTGGTCTTCACGCGCAGATATTCCACGACCTCCTCAACCTTCGTGGAATGGTGCAGCCTGGACACGTACAGCAGCGTCGTTGGAATGGATGGACGCAGCAACATATTGGGCCCCGCCAGCGCAGTACCGCACTGGTTCCGACAAGGAGGTTTCTTCTTCTTCCTCCTCTCGACCTTGATGAAACCATCCCTGTCGCACGTGTCTCCCTTTGGACCCTGCCGTCTCAAAACCTGGTTAGGTTTCGTCTTCTTGCCCCCTTTTGAGTTTCCCGCTTTTTTAACCTGTGAGTTTTGCGGCTCAACAGGTTTTTTAGCGGCTACAATTGCTGCGTAGGCTCGTTTGGGGGTCGCCGAACCTACGCTAGTCATCGTCTCTACCGGTGTCGAGGCAAGGACGGCGGCGGCACACGTTGCAACGCATGCATTCTCGGCAGCTGATGACGCATTCGAGCCCGCTGACTCGAAACTGCAGATGGAGGCATTTTGCGCCCCGCGACGCGTGTTCACGTTGTTGTTGTCGCTAGCGATAGGTGACCTACTTGCAGAAATTGCATTGCGCAATGATACTACTTCTGCCCGTAGATCACTGATGGTGTTGTTGGACACCTCCAGCTGATGCTGCATCTCGGCCTGGCTTTGCTTCAGGAGTGTGATGTCCTTCAGCAGCCTGGTGACGTCTACGTGGTCGAACGTGACGGGAGGGAGCTTGTGCAGATCCTTCGCCACGAATTCAGGCACGTCGTCCGGATCGGTCTCCTTCAACAGCGTGACGATGTCCTGGAGACTCTTCTCTGTGCCATCCCTTCGACGAGACGGCATCTGGCTAACTTTGCCAAGCGTCGTGAATAGCAGCAACTTGGCACTGCTAATCTCATCCTCCTTGAACGACGTCTTGCAGATCTGCAAGATGCTAATCTCGTCCATGTAGTCGATGGCATGTTTGATAAATGCCAACACTTCGTTGGCTATGAGCGTTTGTGCACTCATAGCGAAAACCGGGCAGCGGCTATAGCCGCGCAATTCGCGAATTTAAAATTCATACAGTGCAGCGCAAACGCGTCCGTACTCGACCGCGTATCGCACTGCACAGTAGGTAGTCTGCGCGGGACGCAGATCAAAACCTAAAAGATAGTTTTTCATAAAATTGTAACGAGCTTGACCTGTAGCCATAAGTACGGAAGTTCCTTTCTTATCCACAGAATTGCTACCTTTTGACACTTACCCCATGCTAAAACCAGACGAAAAGCAGGCCTTGAAATTGAATTAACAAAACAGAACTAAAAATTTGGTATCGCACCAATTAGAATTCCGGTAGAAAGCAGTATCTGGCTAGGTCAGTAGGCCGAGCACTATAAATAGTAATAAATCCCACCACTTGACTTTGACAAATGATGGTGAAACACCACCAGGCATGGCGGAAGCCGGAGCCAGTAACAATGGAAAATATAATGCTAACCCGACTCCGCTTGTGATTATGTTACATAAATAACTAAAAGCCTTGAAATATGGCCAAGTGGGTGAACTGAAGTGGTGCTGTTGGCCGTGGGATGGTGGGTTTGGGTTTTGGTTCAAACATAACCTTATATTATTGAAAAATATGGCGCGGATATAACGACTGTCAAGGAATTAAACATCCTTTTTTTCGGATATTGAATGATGATCAACTGGAAGACGCTTTGGGTGCAATGGGAAGGAGTGTGACACTAGAACCAACCTCTGCTCTGGTCCTGTATTTTTTGTATCATAGTCCCTTTATCGACGAAATCTAGAGGCTCCTTTTTTGTCTGGCTGGACGGAGTAGATCCCACGGGACGCATGCAAAACTGGGCGGAATCTAGTATTAATATAAAACGGCTTTGCCAGTAACTCTATGGATAGGTATATGTCCTTTAAGTTCCTCTAATATTTAAACAAATCATCGTGGATCTAGATACGCTCATGACTGTTATAGTAGTATACTAGCGACCCGCCCCAGCTTCGCACGGGATAACAGTATTTCCCCACTATTTCATGTATGTTATTATACATATAAACCTTCCTATTTAATCACTCTATCTATTGAAAAAAACCGCATCAAAATCCGTTGCGTAGTTTTGAAGATTTAAGCGTACAAAGGGACATAGGGACAGAAAAAGCGACTTTGGTTCATACTATGTAGTGATATGCTGGCCTCGATCACAAGAACCTGCAATCCCAAACACGACAACCAAACATCCAACCACTATGTCATTAGGACCATCAAATAAACTTTTAGCTAATCAGCTTTTGTTTTAATTGCTTTTATGAATACCGCGATTTGGGGGTCCGTGTGTAGCCACTCACACTCACACATTCATCACACACACACATAAAAATCCTTTTCACATAAAATATATATTTACAATATATATTACTTATATACACTACACTACACTAAAATTATATTTAAATACTATTTACAAGAATTATATACAACACCTACTATTCTGCCTATCTCCTTAAATCTATTTTATTTACTAATTACAATATCGTGCATTGGAAACAAACGGCTCAGTCGCGCGGTCGCCTGTCAAACAGGTTTTAGGAACTTGCCACGGCGTATGCGCCTGCGGCGCCGCGCCGTCCAACACTCCGCGCCAGTCGAGATTTCGTCATCGGCCGCGAAGCCCATGTCGCTTGCTTTACCGCTCGCAAAACTTTTGCTATCGCACGTACTCGCTATCTAGTTTAATATTTCCAATCCTGTACTTATTTCTACTCCTTCTATTCTGTGTGGTGTATTCTATAATCTGTTAACTGTCTATCTTCCGTGTGTGAACTATTGCCTGTGCTTACGCAATTACACGTGCTACACTACTGGACTTGGGACTTTTTCTTTACACCCTTAACACACGACGACCAACGGAGCAGGTAGTACCATACTACTCAATCACCTACAACTGGTGACCCCGATAAGGACACTACAGGTACTCTTAAAAACAATAAGTGACAATGAGTGATAGCAGTGATTCCGGTAATACCGTTAACTCGCGTGCTAGCGCGAACGTGGCCACGCGGCAAAAACCAAAACCGATGCGCGTTTCCACTGACCGCGGAAAATCGGATGCGGTAAAATCAAAAATCAAGGTTCCTGCATTCTCAGCCGAGGACCCCGAGCTTTGGTTCGCACTGATAGAAGGCCAATTTTCCATGCATGACGTGACGGACGACTTTGAAAAATTCACGCACGTCACCAACAACTTGGATCTGCAGTATGCGAAGGCCGTGAAAGATATTATCGTCCACCCGCCGCCTAAGCATCGTTACGAGAAACTGAAATCCGAGTTGGTCAAGCGACTTTCAGCATCTCACGAGAAGAAGGTGAGACAGTTGCTGACCCATGAGGAGCTCGGCGACAGGAAACCTTCACAGTTCCTGCGACACCTGCAAGATTTGGCCGGCCCTGCAGTGCCTGAAGATTTTATTAGGTCGATCTGGAGCAACCGTCTGCCACACAACATCCAGACCGTCTTGGCTTCGCAGCCTACTCACTCTCTGGAGCAGCATGCGGATCTGGCTGACCGCATTCAGGAGCTCACTGCACCCTGCACTGTCGCCGCTGCAACTTCTACCAGCGCTCAGAGAAACAGTGCTTCCGAGGAGATCGCGGAGCTGAAGAAAATGGTGCAGCAACTTACGCTGAAGCTGGATGAGCATACGCGCGCGTCATGCTGTTCTGCGGGGCGTCCTTCTAGAGCACAGGAACGACGCCGCTCATCGCCGCGACATCGAAGCCGATCGAGGTCCAGCTACCAGAAGTACCCAGTGTGCTGGTACCACGCGAAGTTTGGGCCTCAGGCGCACAAATGCGACAAACCCTGCGACTACCACAAGGCGGGAAACGCGACGGGCAGTCGCTAGTGGCGACAAACGATTGCCCTTCATCGACGGGTCGCCTGTTCGTCACTGACCGCAGCTCGAATACGCAGTTCCTGGTAGATACTGGCAGTGACCTTTGCGTCTACCCTCGTTCTGCACTTCGGGAGCGTCGAGCCAAGACAGATTACGAACTCAGCGCGGCTAACGGAAGCGTCATCGAGACTTACGGCTTTATAGACCTTACGCTAAACTTAGGACTGAGACGTAATTTTGCTTGGCGTTTTATAGTAGCAAACGTAACTAAGCCAATAATAGGCGTTGATTTTCTTAGCTTTTATAATTTAATTGTAGATTGTCGCAATCAACGCCTAATAGATAATACTACAACTTTGTCAGCTAGTGCTTCTGTTGCTAATTCGAATATATATTCTGTTAAGGTTTCTGCAGGCGACACGCGTTTCCACGCCATACTGAGTAAGTTTCCGGAGATCACACGCCCTTCAGGCACACCAGTCGTTCCAATGCACAGCACAGTACACCACATTAGGACCACACCCGGACCACCTATCTCATGTACCCCTCGTAGACTGGCACCGGACAAACTTAGAATTGCTAAGCGGGAGTTTGAGCTCATGCTTAACAATGGCACGGCGCGTCCTTCCGAGAGCCCCTGGGCTTCTCCCCTTCACCTTGCGCCTAAAAAAGATAACGGCTGGCGACCTTGCGGCGACTATCGCATGCTTAACACACGCACTATTCCAGACCGTTATCCTATTAGGCACATTCATGATTTCTCCCACTCTATTTCTGGTTGTACTATCTTTTCCACCATCGATTTAACGAAGGCGTATAATCAGATCCCAGTTTTTGAGGAGGACATACAGAAGACGGCTATTACCACACCGTTTGGCTTATACGAATTCCCCTTTATGACGTTCGGCCTGAGGAATGCAGGCCAAACATTCCAGAGATTTGTTGACGAGATGACGCGAGGCCTCGACTTTTGTTACGCATATCTTGACGATTTCCTAATTTTCTCCAAAGACGAGGCCGAGCACGAAACACACCTTCATCAACTTTTCACCCGTATGAAGGAGTACGGTGTACTTGTTAACACTTCTAAGTGTGTCTTCGGTGTTCCCGAAATAACATTTCTAGGTTACCGTATATCGGCATCCGGCACCAAACCTCTGGAATCTAAGGTTGAGGCCATCAATGACTTCCCTTTGCCTAAAACGGTTAGGCAACTCAGAAGATTTTTGGGGATGCTAAACTTTTACAGGCGGTTTCTACCCCATTCTGCCTCAATCCAAGCTCCGTTGAATGCCTTACTTTCAGGTAGCGTCAAAGCATCACAGCCAATAGACCTGACCGGCGACGCATTACTGGCATTCAACAAGTGCAAGGTAAGTCTAGCTAATGCTGCATTACTCGCACACCCAGACAGCGAGGCTGAACTCGCTCTGGTAACGGACGCGTCTGACCACGCAATGGGTGCAGTTTTGCAGCAGCTGAAGGACAATGCTTGGCAACCTCTAGCATTCTTCTCGCGGAGGCTGAGTCCCTCTCAGCAAAAGTACTCAACGTACGACCGCGAGCTGTTAGCCGTATACGAAAGTATAAGATATTTTCGTCATATGGTTGAGGCTAGGCACTTCGTGGTATATACCGACCACAAGCCGCTCACGCATGCTTTTGCTGAGAGGAAAGCAAATTGCTCACCTCGGCAATACCGACACCTAGACTACATCGCGCAGTTCACAACCGACATTAGACACATAGCGGGCAAAGACAATGTCGTCGCTGACCCTTTGTCACGTGTCGAAGAACTGCAGCTGCCTGTAGATCTAGATGTTCTGGCTTCGTCTCAAACTGCTGACGAGGAGCTGTCTCGGCTTCTGAGAGGAGAATCTTCACTCCGCCTGGAGAAGTTAAGGGTCCCCAACTGCCGAACAGAGCTCTATTGTGACGTCAGCACTCCTTCTCCGAGACCTTTTGTTCCCAAGTCATTGAGGAGACAAATTTTCGACAGCCTGCATAGCCTTAGCCACCCTGGCGCAAACGCTAGTACTAAGTTAGTTGCAGAGCGTTACGTCTGGCCCGGCGTACGCAAAGACTGTCGACAGTGGTCTCGTCAATGCTTGGCTTGTCAACGCGCCAAGGTTAACCGTCACGTGTCGTCTCCACTGGGCACGTTCGGTCTTCCTCGCGCCAGGTTCGCTTTTGTCCATGTGGACATTATAGGCCCCCTGCCTGTGTCACAGGGGTACCGCTACTGTTTTACTGCGGTGGACCGCTTCACACGCTGGCCAGAAGTCACGCCAATGGTGGACATGACAGCCGAAACAGTGGGTAAGGCATTGATATCGTGGATATCCAGATTTGGATGTCCAACTGATATTGTCACCGATCGCGGGCGACAGTTTGAATCTTGTCTTTTCCAGTACCTTGGAAAAGTTGTCGGATTCAAACATCGCAGAACAACCGCGTATCACCCAGCTTGCAACGGGCTGGTGGAACGGTTCCACCGTCAGTTGAAGGTGGCTATAATGTGCCATGCGGATAAAAATTGGGTGGACACTTTACCTTTAGTTCTCTTAGGTATAAGGAGCGCGTTAAAAGACGACCTTCAGACGTCATCCGCCGAGTTGGTGTACGGCGAGCCGTTGCGTTTGCCAGGAGATTTTTTCCAGCCCGCGGAAACCGGTTCGACTGACATTTCAGATTTTACGACACGTTTGCGCAAATTCGCATCTGAATTGCAACCGGCACCTGCTGCGCGTCACAACAGGGCCAAAATCTTTGTTTACAAGGATATAGCTTCTTCAACCCATGTCTTTCTAAGGGATGATACCTTGCGTGGTTCCTTGCAGCCCCCTTACACTGGTCCTTACCCTGTACTTGAGCGTAATGACAAGACTTTTAAAATACTGGTAAAGGGTAATAGCGTCACTGTATCCATAGACCGCCTAAAGCCGGCCTATATGCAGACTGACTTGTCTTCCAACCCCACCCCAACTCCTACCCCTTCCAATAATCCTATCCCCGGTCCCAGTCCTATCCCTGTAGGTCAAAGCGACCTTCCCCAGGATGGGCTCGGAAGAACGCGCTCGGGCCGTACAGTTCGTTTTCCCGATTTCTATCGCCCGTAGTGACGGTCTCCGGGGGGGAGTGATGTAGCCACTCACACTCACACATTCATCACACACACACATAAAAATCCTTTTCACATAAAATATATATTTACAATATATATTACTTATATACACTACACTACACTAAAATTATATTTAAATACTATTTACAAGAATTATATACAACACCTACTATTCTGCCTATCTCCTTAAATCTATTTTATTTACTAATTACAATATCGTGCATTGGAAACAAACGGCTCAGTCGCGCGGTCGCCTGTCAAACAGGTTTTAGGAACTTGCCACGGCGTATGCGCCTGCGGCGCCGCGCCGTCCAACACTCCGCGCCAGTCGAGATTTCGTCATCGGCCGCGAAGCCCATGTCGCTTGCTTTACCGCTCGCAAAACTTTTGCTATCGCACGTACTCGCTATCTAGTTTAATATTTCCAATCCTGTACTTATTTCTACTCCTTCTATTCTGTGTGGTGTATTCTATAATCTGTTAACTGTCTATCTTCCGTGTGTGAACTATTGCCTGTGCTTACGCAATTACACGTGCTACACTACTGGACTTGGGACTTTTTCTTCACACCCTTAACACACGACGACCAACGGAGCAGGTAGTACCATACTACTCAATCACCCACACGTGAATAAGGGACCATTAGGCCCATTTGTTATTCAGCCGTGCTGGTCGAATTTTAATTATTTCACACGTATAATAGCCGTGTTTTGGGGAAAAATGGGCCAATGGCGTTTCTGATGTTAGTAGCTACTGAAAGATAAGTAATTTAGAATGAATGGATTAGGCAATGCCCTGGTGAAATTGACAAGTAAAATATATGATATAGGTTAGCCTACAACCCTGATTGGTGGGAGGTCTCAAAAGATCGAGAGGTGTGGAGGCAAAATGGGGAGGCCTTTGCCCAGCAGTGGGACAGTGCGGGCTAAGAAAAAAAAAAAAAAAGGTTAGCTAGCATATATTTACGGTAAGTAAGGTAAATACGGTAGAGAACATATATTTTGTATTTAACAATAATCTTACTAATTAATAAATATTAATAATCAATCGTTAATACAATATGTTCAGGGAAGTAGACTACAGAGTCAGCCCTCATGAAAACATGGGACTCTCCATCCGAGTGTCCAAGGTAAACACCTTATTCTCCCAAAATACTCTCTTTTGTTTCCTGCTATACATATATCCCACATGGTGACGGAATCAGCTCTCTTTATAATTCTCCACTTCCCTGTATCCACGATATCTCTATCTGATACCTGAAAACCCAACATGCATTCTGTCACTAGGTACATCTCTCCATCTCGTATTAGGCCGTTCCCTAGATCTTCTACTGGGGATATAGAGATGCAGCGTCCAATATACTCTAATTTAAGTTCCATAGATGGCTGTTTTAATCCACTCTATTTCCCACAGACAAACATAAATATATTCCGAGTAGGTCTCACACACGTACGTAGGCGTTCGTCTTTGTTTAGTCTAGACAAAAGGGTCACATGTCTAAGTCGGAGGCATCCATGGAGAACAACATGACTAGCGGAGGTGCCATAACGGAAAATCTCCTAAGAAAGTAGCGCGCCCTAATGCGGGGGACGAGGAACGTTACTGTTTTCGCTGTTATACGCCTTCTCTGGATCCGACCATTTCTCGTAATACCAAAAATCATTGAAAAATGTCTCAAAGAACACAAACACCTCGTTAGTTCACTCGTAACTGATCATTTTGGTCATGCCCGCCGTACTTATTTGACCTAGAAGAAGGCGCCGGACCTACCTGCATTATGGCATCTCCGTTCATCTTTCCTTACTCCGTGTTCGGAGGCATCATACAATACCTTACAATTAAGGCGCACTAGATAACTAACGCTTTGACGCCTAAAGGTTGAAGGTTCAAATGCTGTTTTAGAATCTACCTCCAACTTGATGACTGGATTCCTTGAAAAGCCTGGCAGAGTTGTACCTACGTAAGACACCTGCCTATCAAGTTCGAGTGGTTTTGATTCCAGGTCAAGCAAGTACCAACTACCAATGCACCTTTTCTAAGTTACATGTATTTTCTAAGAGTGTATTGGACAGCAAATGACTGAGTAACGGTGAAGGAGAGCAGCTTAAGGAAACCTGGACTTTTAAATATGAAATTGCCAATCTGCTTTGAGCAAGTGTGGTGATTATCGCTCATTCCTTCTCTGTGCGAGAAGAGGCATATATATGCCTTACAGTGGGACAATAAAGAGGCTGATGATGAATAGAACTTCACAATTACATAATTATGATATTATCGATATTGACACTCAAACTGAAACTAGGTTCATAAACATATATATCACTGCAAAGTAAGCTATTCCTCTATTTATTTCTTTTCCGTAAACGAACGAGTATTTCAGCGTTCATTCCCATAGACTTTCAATTTACATCGCCTTCCAACACAAATGGATTCACCTGTGACCCGATTAGTGGAACGTAAAAAGCATTTGTTGATTTTGTCCGCACAAAGCTCCAAAACGAACTTAACTCGAAAACGTGTGTTTTAACTGTTAAATCAGTGAAAACAAAGCCTTGATTGGTTAAATAGTTTACTATTTACGAAAGTTTTAGTTTCATTTGCATGTGTTAAATGTTTGTTTGTACATTTTATTTAGTGCATACGGGATTGTTTTTTAACGAAGTAGTACGATTTTAGGGCATAATATAAAATAGATAAAACGAAAATTAGTCAACAGTGATTTTGAATGAAGAGAATTTGAACGATGATGATTTTTCTTCATCTTTCATGTAGATATATAGTAAAAAAAACAATTATTAGTACACAGGGAAAATTAATACAACTATTAATTAGAAAAAATAACTAATCATAAACTAGACGCATTTGTTTACTACCTACATAACGAATTTTAATGATTTGTTTACACAAACGAAATTCATTTCAACCTCTAAACAGAGCATTTACGTAAACGTTCCAAAAAATATCTTGAATACATAATATCTAATATTTATTCCATTAAACGTGGCTATAAAACTGTATAGAAATGGCGTTAAAATTTAACTTTTATTGCGTCAATAAAATATTTATTATGACTCACTTGGGTACTATGTTACGAGAATAGTCTAATCCTTTATTGCTTTATTAATGCTACTTTTTATTCTGGACTTTTCGTTATTTTTTTAGGGTCTGATTTCGCCTCTCATTGTGGGTTCAGCGGAGTGTCTGACGCCTGAAATCCACGTCTGTTCTTCTGGGGCTCTTGGCATACCATTGCCGCGGTAACTGTTTCGAAAAGTTCTGCATCTCTGACAAAACTGTGTTTTGGCTGGCTTTATCAATAGAATAGAATGTAATGACTGCGGTGTCCGAAGTCCAGGTTCGATTCCTGGATCGAGCTGATGTGCTTAGAGGGTTTTCTGAAATAGTCATCAAGCAGCCTGAAGCATGGTAGTGGAACACGTAGCAGTAAAAAATAAAAATTCCATCAAGACTATAAATTCAAATTTGAAGTGACGTTATTTTAAGATGCTTCACCAAATGATTAGGTAGGTACGATAAAGGATTTTACTTTTGACCAAATTCAACTACCCAATTATAAATGAACTAAAAACAATGTCAACTGTTACTCCTTTGAAACAATAGATGACGTTTCGAATGACATCCAAGTCTTGGAGTTTGTCAGGCTTGCTGATCAAAGGAGACATGTGACGTCTGTCAACATGTCAACTTGTATGAGACTGAATACTTTACTTTATAATAGAGGAGAGCTATTATATTATATTGTTTATTTGTCTCAGTTAATACCTATTACTCATAACTAAAGAGAAAAATAAAGGGAACTCAACCGATTTGAAAAAAGAACTTTCAGATGTTAGGAGGCTACACAACAAGTGACATAGGTTACTTGTCATCAGGATGGAGGAACTGGTTTCCAGGAGACGCGGGTGAAACCGCGAGAAACAGTTTGTAAATATTATCGTATGGCCGGTGTCACGTGTAAAAAATCCGCGCGGAAAATCTACTAGTGTGAAAGTGCTGTAAATAAAAAAAAATCTGGGATCCTTAAGTACTCATACAAAAGTATGTAATATTAAAACAGAGAGAGAGCAAAAAATTTAAAGAACGAGACAAGGTTACATAACACAATGCCCTTTGTAACTTATACAAGGTGTTGATTTGCATATGTGCCATATTTTGGAAGGTTGACAAAAAATACGTAAATAATCGATTGGAATTACAGTAAACGGGAAATAGTTAATATTCGATGCTTCTTTTGTCATTATAATGTCATAGTATTTCAGAAATAACCCAATTTTATGAATGAAATTTATGAGTGATCGTTGCTTATGCTTTGTGTTTACGTTAGTGTGCGAGCGCAGCACGGTTTTGAGGCCAGTAACACACGCGCCGAGTTTAAAAACGGGTAGGTGACATTGACGGATTTCAGAAAAAAAAAAAAAAAATTTCGTGCCAATTTTTTTGTTGATTTGGGTTGAGAATCATGAGTATAATTAGGTCCTTGACTATGGCACGGATGCAAATCAACAGCTTGTATAACGATATAACTCAAAAGCATAACTGCATTATGCATTTACGTTATTAAAATTAAACGCATCCTAACACCCAACGTCAAACCAAACTCAACCACATGATCTTCGTTAGCTCTTACAAATAAATCCTTTCCTTGCCAAGTTAAAGCACCTGAGTCCCGGTAATTCAGGTCACTTATTTTAAATATCCGTAAAAGGAGAGTTTGCGTATTTTTCAAAGCATTCCCTAACAATCTTTCTTTGTCTCCACTATCGGGGACGCGCTCTCGGAACTAAAAAGATATTCCAATAAGGTTGTGGATATATTGAAGATCCAATAGCGTTTAGCGATTATTAAAAAAATGTTGGGTCATGGTTGACATTTGAACGAATTTGGCAGTCTTTTGGGTACTTAGAAGGAAAGAAGAGAAGTGAAGCCTACATTGGATAATGAATTATCTAACACTCAAAAACTTTTTCATATCGGACCTAGTTTTCATGAGATTAGCGTGTTCAAGCAAAGAAAGAACAGAAACAAACTTATCAGCTTTATAATCACTAGAGGCATAGAGTATAAATTCTGTCTGTCTGTTCCCAACAAACTCAAAAATTATTGTTCGAACTTTCATGCGTTTTTCTCCTATACCTCTAAGTAGGTAGACAGAGGTACATGTAGCCCTTGCGGAGTTTGGACTTATCGCGAGTATTATATAAATTAATAACATAACCTGCTTATTTCAATAAGTTTAAGTTGTCAAAGCCAGACCAATGGTTTAACTGTGTTTATTCAAACATTTAACCTTCATTGTATTTACTAAGAAATCGTGGCTAAACGGCTTTAAAGATCAATCAGCTCATAACTTTGTATAGTGTTTGTGTTATTGAGAACTAAATCCACAGGTCTATTAGTATATAATATACATGTCACGATCATAAAGGATATATTACTTACTATAAATGAAGCGATTGATCTTTGATATTCATTCAAAATGTCTTATGAAATAACTAAAGACCTATATACAGCAATATGCCTCTTGCCTCGGAGCTATATTTTGCAGTTGTTACAGATGATCAGAAGCCAGGAACTCTGACTTCCATTCTTACCAACGGGTATTGGGTTGTCCGGGATAACTAGGTTGAGTCTGTCAGATAGGTAGTCGCTCTATGTACCTAAAACATCCATTCAGTTGCATCTGGTTAGCCTTGAAGCTGAAACTAACAGTTGGGAAAGGTTAGCCCGATGATGATAATGGTTTTCGAGCCAAAAAAAACTTTACTTTCATTTCACATAAAAACAGCCTGTATTTATATTATGATACTTATAAATACCTATACTTATAACAAAAAATACAATGCAAGAAGTAAACAATAAAATTATTTTTTAATAAAGCTCCGCTGCACTCTCTCTTCTACCTTACATGTCAGCTCGGAGATATCGCTGGAGGATATTTTATTTAGATTAAACTAAAGACGTTATCTTTGCCTGAAACACATAATTCATTTCACTAATTGGTAATAATGTATGTAGTGATAATACTTATAAAGAGTACTAGCTTTCGCCCGCGGTTTCACCCGCGTCCCATAGCCGGATGGTGACAAAAACTACCCTCTAATTTTCAGCCAAATCGGTCAAGCCGTTTTCATGTTATGTCGTGACAACGGAAAGCGGGTTTCATTTTTATATACATTTGATATATATATATATTTTATAGATTTGATACACAAAATCAGTATCAACTAAATTAATCATGATCATTAGCCTTTTTATTGCCCCACTGCAGGGCTGCGGCCTCTTCTGATACAAAGAAGGAACGAGCGTTAATCACCATAGTTTAAGGCCGATTGGCGATTTCACACTCAGGTTTCCTCAAGACGTTTTCATTGGTGCCCCAGATTTCTCGAAAGTAGGTTCCATATTATCTAAAGACAAAGTACTATAATGCTCTCGCTACTACAATCGATAAGACAACTAACTCAACCCTAAAACAGTTGGAAATATTTAGGCATAGTACCTTCCTACCAGATACTAAAATTAAGCGCTCAAACTAACCAGCTTAAAATCGATAAGTATGACCCTTTTACCAATGACCCGCTCACCCATGATTTGGCACCCCTGACATAGGTACCTATAACAATATTTGCCGCCAACCCCTGCGCTAATAAAGCGTGTAATTACACCAATAATTGTTCAGCCTACCAAGAAATAGGTCGGGCTCATTAATTTGCGTTTTTTTTTTGGATTTGCTAGCGGTTAATAAACTAGGAGGAGCTTGGGTTTTGCTTTGCATCGTCATAATAAAAGCTAAATGGACTTTTGAGTACATATATTATGCAGATTCAATTTGTGCCTAAATTATGTATGGTTATTAATTTTGTATTGTCAAGGACCATTTTTTTTTTTTTTTCCGACGTCAAAAATCATCAAATGACCCCTTCCGCTGTGGGTTAGCAGCGGTGAGGGAGTGTCAGACTCTTACTGACTAAAAACCGTCGTGTTCCGTCATAGGCCTTTTATGTACCAGGGCCGCGGTATCTCTTTCGAACAACCCGCAGCCCCGGCAGGCCTTGGCCCTGCTGGGCCCCGCTGGGGTTGCTGACATCTCTTTGAGGAGCGCGTGGAACAACGCGCGCCGTCGACACGGTTCTGTCGTCTAGAAAGACAGAGGGACGATGAGCCACCCGAACTCACCGCCCACAGACCCACGCCTACGGTGGCCGGGAGTCATCTCGCGACACCCGGCGCCCATGGTGTCTACCTGGTCCAGCGCGGCGGCCGGGATGAGAGGTGCGAACTCTCTGGCGTTCCGCCTCCTCCTTCTCGAGCATGACCGCTTCGCAGAAGGAGGCGACGGCATCCCATTCCCTCTCGCCCCGGACCATGGCCTGAACCAGGGCCGGAATTGTCAAGGACCAGTCATTCAACTTTAAAATCTGTTTAGCTAGAGTGCGAGGCAAAAATAATATTTAAGCTTTCTGTCTTCTCTTGTAGATGTTCCCTTATTAACAGATAAATAAATAAAAACGTGACATCACCCAAAAACAATCAATTTAAAACTAAATAACCGTTTGAAGGAGCTTCCCCGTCAATCCCAACTAACAAGAAACTCGCAAAATTAACTGAACGATGATAAAAAGTGACCAAATTGCAAACCCTTTTGCACAGAATTGCTTTTTGGACCATCTTCATTACGAAAAATGTCGACGTAAAAAGGATAAAATTTCAGTCCAGGAATGTACTGGAACCTCTAAAAATGGTCCCGTGATTGCGTTTTTAGTTTTAAGTATTAATCGCTTAGATTTTTCGGAGATTGTTCTTCGGAAAGGTTTAAACGCTTATAAGTGCTGTTTAGAAAGTGGTTTAGTTCGTAAAGGGCTTGGAGTTTTTCTTTTCTGAAGTTATACCACAAGTTATTTTCTTACTGGTTCATTGGGTAAGTACCTTCAAGCATTTTTGATAATCATAAGAACTGGATGAATGGAATTTTCTCAACTCCAGCGGTTTCCCGAGGGAACTACTTTCAGTACCATGATATAAAGTAGTTCTGTGTCTTTTCTCAAACTCAAGACTACTTATGTTACAAACATTTTAATCGGATCCGTAGAGTTTGTATAAAAACGACAAAAAGATAGAGTTAATATCGCATTTATATTAAGTGACGATTGATGACAATAGACTCCCTCAAACGTATCGTATCTGAGTACCTATAGCTTGAATTACAGCTACTCTTAAACAACCTTACTCCACAAATAAAACAAGCGAAAAGCTACATAATTAATCTCCATGGTGTTTTGAACAGTCAGCGAATCCTGCAACTAATTAACTAGCTAATCAAGTTCATTTGCTAAAGTAGGTAATCAGCGCTCCCATTGTTTTCGCTATCGTATTACTCATAATATTAATCTGTGAAGGAAAAAACTCGCTTTTATGCTATCGAATGATGGATGACTTTACGCGCGAAAAAAGCGTTAATCGTAGCAAAAAATAATATTACTGGCGCTTATGGTTTTAGCTTTATTATATTATAATGGCGTCCACGGCCGATTTCGGCCACGGCGGCTGTTCTCATTTAAGGAGATCAGCCAGCTGCGCAGGACATATTATAGTGCACAAGCATTTGCGCAGATACAGGTGCACTCCCTATTCCTTCACTCTCATAACCCGATGGAACGGCAATCCGACACGACCGGAAAGAGATCAGGTGCAGGACCGACATTTACGTGCTCTCCAATCCACGGTTGAATCAATCACCAACTTCCAGACTACGGGCTGCTTTGTGAAAGTTTAAGAAAACCCACAAAGCGATTTCGGCCCGACCAGGGAATCGAACCCGAGACCTTGAGCACATCAGCCGCGCTTGCGACCACTAGACCAACGAGGCAGTCAAAGGCGAGTTTATTATAGAGGTATTATAGTTAGAATGATTGTGTTTTATTTTGCCTGTGTTCTATTTTGGTATTGAATTTGTTTTGTTAGGTTTTAAGCTCTTTTTTTGTAACGTCAAAATGTTTTGTATTGGTGTATTTCACCCGCAACACGTGAACGCGGTGTGGGTGAAATCGGCTTTGTTTCTAAAAATACTTAGAATTCTATCACAGTTCATTGACCAAACTTTACACTTGTTATATTTAAATATAACATGGCCCCTTCCTTATTTTTTTAAACAAGTTTTTCACGATTTTGTAACTTGCAATAATAATTTAAAGCTTACAGTCCAAAATAACACATTAACTATTCTTTATCCTGACCCGGGAAATAGTAAGCAGGCCCAGGCAGCTCCCTTAGTAAGCAGGTGAAGCCGCTGGCAGAACCTGGTCATCAATAAAAATGAAGTGTCAATTTATTTATGAAACATCTCAAATAATTAACAATAATTACATTCGTACCCGAAATAAAAAAGGCAATAATTGAAATTGGAAAGAAGGGAGAAAAGTCTCACTTGAAATTTTCACAAGCAAAAATGTAATACGGTTTCTTAATAAAGTCTTATACATTTTGTACTTTCATTTCTGGACGATCTTTTTTATTACAATAGCCCCAGAGGGTAGGAGGGTAAAGAAGTGACCCTTCGTAATGAAGGTAGGTAAAAGATATTATCTCGTAAGTATCTTACTAACAATAAAAATCGCGTTTAAGTGTCGTTTTAGAAATTCCGAGGTATTTACGGTTGTAACTGTACAGGCTTAGATTGATATACTTTTTTGATAGCTCATGTATTTCTTGTTTTTAGGTTGTATTATCGTTGAAATATAATTAAAATCAAAATTTACAATTGCACATGAATTTTGTTTTACACACAACAGTAAACAGGATGCAATTTAAAATACTATTCTAAATACGAATATACATACATTTGTTTGTTTCGCTTTCGCAGAAAACAGTTAAATTATAAATTACATGGAGATAGCTTAAGAGAAAGGATAACTAAATAAATTGAATCCTGACATAAAACGAAGAAAAGACAACTGATGAGAAACCATAGAAACAACCCTATGATATTCTCACAGTCACTAGTATTAACAGACGAACTTGATTATAATCTTTAGAGCCCTGCCTCACTAAGACGCCATGGCGACGTCGCCGGCTACGTATCCAAGCAGTTAATATTGAAATGTATGGAACCTAACTCACATGGCGACGGCTTGGCAACGTCGACAAATTGGAAGCGTGGCCACGAGCTACAGTTTTCTACGTGGCTTCTGGATACTCTGGTAGCTTGGCGACGTTGCCACAGTTGCCACTATAATGTACACGATAACGTGCACCTCCCTCCTCAGTCGCCAATGTGGTCGCCAGTCTGCGTGCAATTTCTTCAGCGTCGACGTAAACAATTGACTATCGAGACGCCATGGCCACTCGACTTGGCGACATTTGGATGCCAGAAGTAGCCAGACCTGAGCCGCTGGCGACGTCATGGCGTCCTAATGAGGCAGAGCTCTTATATTAGAACACACTGCAAACTAAACAGTCGGCCGACAGTAGCCCGATGGTTAGCAACATTTTTTTAAAGAAAATCTTGATTCGAATCAAAGTCTTCAGTCGGTCTGATACCGGCTAAATACCTGACCTTTGTAATATGCGCCCTACCATTCATCTTCATACTGGTTTATGAGCCCAAAAAAACTATCGACCGACTAAAAGTCTGCAGTGAGCTATTCTTATAGTGTTTTTGTCACCGCAGCTTATACGTAATCAAGCCTGGCTATGAATCGTAAACATTTCTGCGAAGTAGGATCAGATCGCTAATCGAGCAAAAAGAGTAATTGGATTTTTCTCTTACGAAATTTTATAAGCCGAGGATCAATGTTTGTTGTTGAGATTTAAGTCTATATTTGTATGCTTTTTTTGGCTTTATAAATATAAAAAAATAAAATCCCTAAATAAAATATTTCAATCAATTATATTATATGAAGAAATTTAGTTTGACGCAAAAATAATGTTTACAAGGCTCCTTATTTCATTTAGAAACCTACTTAATTAATTGACATAAGTTTTCAGTGATGATAACAACGCGTGTTTCAATCCTTACCATCGGGTGTCCTATACCCGATGCTACGAACGATTTGATCAAAGATGGAGCATGTTAGCTTAGAGGTAACTTATTTACTCCTTGACTGCCATGGACTACCAGGTTGTAGTTATCAGGAAACAAAGATACGCATAATTAGACGAGTTCCTAAAATGCTTATAAGTTATGTCGATCGTGCGCCTGATCTCTCTCCGGCTATGTCGTGAGAGTGAGGAAATAGAGAGTGCACCTGTGTCCGCGCAAATGCTTCTGCACTATAACGTGTCCTGTGTAGCTGGCTGATCTCCTCAGAGGGAACAGCCGCTACGGCTGATAATCGACTGGACGCCATTGCTACCATTATATCCTACTTATATTATAGAGGTATAAATGCGAAAGTTTGTGAGAATGTATGGATGTATGTTTGTTATTCAATCACGCAAAAACGGCTGGAACGATTTGATTGAAATTTGGTATGTAGATAGGTAATAACCTGGATTAACACATAGGCTACTTTTTATCAACACTCCACGCGGGCGAAGCCGCTGGCGGAAGCTAGTCTATCATGAAACAGGCTAGCACTACCCAAAATAAAATATTTAACGTAGGTAAATATTATTGCAAATTTTCTGTTCGTCAGCGCGAAAATTGAATTGCAAGGGTTGGGAGTAGGGGTGGAAAACAGTCGAATCATTTCATACCAATATCTTGGCGGGATTTTGTTTAAATTTTTAATCCTACAAGGGGCTTGCCTACATTCATTTATATCAGTTTGAAAAGAATTACACTTGTAGGAAACTTTGAAGCATACAAAATTGCTATTTATTGTGGGAGTAATAAGATTGGATTTTGAGAATTTGTTAGAAGCTTACCTTATTTACATTGTACTTGGTAGATGTAATTATTTCTTTCGTTTTGTTTTATCATTGTATAAAACATTCACTACTCCAAAATAGACCGTATTTATTACTATAAGAAGAGGTTAACCAAATTATTCATTGTCACGCAAAATACGGATATTTAAAAAATAAATAAAAATATGTATATCATGGACTTAAGTACTATGTCTCCATTAGTCAATGTAACAAAGAAACTATTAAACGCAACTGCTATGAATGTGAATAGAAAATCTTTTACAATCATCGCTAACAATGGTCGTCTAATCTCATAAAAAGTCTCCCTTACCGTACATATGACTTTATTATTGAAATTACAACCAGTTGCTATCGTTATACTACAGAAAAAAATGAAATCAACAAAACATTTAATTTATAGAACACCAATAGAATAGAGGTACAACACAACACCAATACAACACCGGTACTTAAAGTCCTCCAGAAGCTCTTTAATTCCGTCCTGTCCGAGGGCAAAATGCCTGAAGCATGGAGCAGGGGTGGGGTGGTGTTGTTCTTCAAAAAAAGTGATAACAGCCTATTGAAGAACTACAGACCCATCACACTTCTAAGCCATGTTTATAAGCTGTTTTCAAGGGTTATCACGAACCGTCTCGAACACAGGCTTGATGACTTTCAGCCTCCCGAACAAGCCGGTTTCCGAAGAGGCTATAGTACCATAGACCACATCCACACGCTGCGGCAAGTTAAACAGAAGACCGAGGAGTATAACTTGCCATTATGCTTAGCGTTTGTGGACTATGAGAAAGCCTTCGATTCGGTGGAAACATGGGCGGTACTTGAGTCACTCCAACGATGCCATATTGACTCGGTACATCGAAGTGTTGAAGTGTTTGTATAATAACGCCACCATGTCAGTCCGAGTACAGGAGCATAGCACGAAGCCGATTCCATTGAGAAGAGGCGTAAGACAGGGGGACGTTATCTCCCCGAAACTGTTTACAGCCGCAATGGAAGACGCCTTTAAGCTCCTGGAATGGAAAGGACTTGGCATAAACATCAACGGCGAATACATCACTCACCTTCGGTTTGCCGATGACATCGTAGTCATGGCAAAGTCGATGGAGGAACTCAGTATGATGCTCGAGGGCCTCGACCGAGTTTCACAACGGGTGGGCCTGAAAATGAACATGGACAAGACGAAAATGATGTCAAATGTCCATGTTGAGCCCACCCCAGTCTCTGTTGGAAGCTCGGTACTCGAAGTTGTTGACTCATATATCTACCTAGGACAAGTAGTCCAATTAGGTAGGTCCAACTTCGAGAAAGAGGTCAACCGCCGAATCCAACTCGGCTGGGCAGCGTTCGGGAAACTACGCAATATCTTTTCGTCCGACATACCTCAGTGCCTCAAGACGAAAGTCTTCAATCAGTGTGTGTTACCAGTGATGACTTACGGCACCGAAACGTGGTCTCTCACTATCGGCCTCATCTCAAAGCTCAAAGTCGCTCAACTAGCTATGGAGAGGGCTATGCTCGGGGTTTCTCTACGTGATCGAATCCGAAATGAGGAGATCCGTAGACGAACTAAAGTCACCGATATAGCCCACCGGATTAGCAAGTTGAAGTGGCAATGGGTAAGCCATATTGCTCGCAGAGCGGATGGCCGATGGGGTCGAAAAGTGCTTGAGTGGAGACCACGGACTAGCAAGCGCAGCGTAGGACGTCCACCAGCAAGGTGGACAGACGACCTTGTGAAGGTCGCCGGAAGACGCTGGATGCAGGTCGCCTCCAACAGGTATCTGTGGAGATCTAAGGGGAGGCCTATGTTCAGCAGTGGACGTCCTATGGCTGAGATGATGATGATGATGATGATGATGATATCAATTGACTTTTTGCACTATGGAGATAAATAAATAATCCCTTATCGTAGAATTGTCTTATAGGGTATAAGACAATTCTACGATAAGTTAGTTAAGTTTTGCAAACTTTGACTACTCAGAACTATCTATAAGTCCGATACAGGGCACGTTAAAACATTCACATTAAACAGTACCTACTATATCCATGCATATCTAATCCAAAACATTACAATTGTAACTGCTCAAAAACCGGTAGCAATCGCAAATTACAACATAAGCCATACAGTAACACAATGAGTCAACCGTCGAAAATTTAATTCGTTTCAAAGTTGCCAGCCTAATTCGTTTACCCATTCGGGAAATTAAATAGATGGGTAATATGGCAACCCCATTAGGGCCTCGGCTTAAATTGAGGACCTAGGGCGCAAACTACCGCCAGATTTATGAGAGGGATGCGAATTTATTTCGAAGGTTAGGTAGGCAGTGTTGCCAGGTTCGTTATAGGTGTCTAGCATTGGAAGGTATTTTATTAATGTTGCTTTTGTAACGGTCTGATGGTTTGGGGGAAAGTGATGCGGTATTGGTTGCTGGTTTATTCTACCGTGGAATGGCTGGTCTGGTTGCAAAATGATCATTGCCGTTTTGGATAGGTCTGGTTTTATATAGAGTAGGTGAACATGAGTCAATAAGCGTGGAGTTCCTATGTGAAGTAAGGTTTCGATTTGAAGTACTTATAACTTAGCACGCCTGTTTTAAACAATTGACAACTGCCGGTTCAAACGATGACGATGATATCATTAATTTTGTCGCGCGTAAAAAACGGCTGTACTTAATAAAGGTGACCGAAACATTGCTCGAAAATAACTCAAAAAGTGTCATTGTTACTAACTCTCATAATCTTATGTAAAATTAAAACATAGTCCTCTACAAAATTTGAAATTACTGTTACAGCCTTTTTATCGTCCCACTGCTGGGCACAGGCCTCCTCTCACACGGAGAAGGATTAAGCGTTAATCAAAATCTGAAATTACCATGACTAAAACATCCACTTGAACACATAAAAAACTCCATTACACTAGTGAAAGTAAAGAATTCCCAAAACAACTAAAACATTAAACAAATTGCGTATTCAATTATGAGTCTGGCAACACTTGTGTATTATTTGGCGTCTAGACACAATTTGATTTAATCGGCCATTTTGCAAAAGTCCATTTTACAGGATGTGAGCGGCACATAAAATTATTTAACAAGCTTTCCCCCCAACAAAAACATAAAAGAAATCATCCCTTACTATTGGTTTAACCTTCCAGAACTTTAGTTTTGGTATTTTTAGTAACAGACTAGCTTCTGCCAGCGGTGTCACCCGCGTCCCAAGGGAACTAGGTACTTGGAGCACCCGAATCTATACTAATATTATAAAGCTGAAGAGTTTGTTTGTTTGTTTGAACGCGCTAATCTCAGGAATTACTGGTCCGATTTGAAAATTTCTTTCAGTGTTAGATAGCCCATTTATCGAGGAAGGCTATAGGCTACTTTTTATCCCGGTACGGGAAGTAGTTCCCACGGGATGCGGGTGTAGTAAATATAACCTATGTATATTCGCCTTAAATAAATGGTTTATCTAACACTGAATCATCACCTGCCTAGCTAGCTATGACAGGGAGCTTTAATTTGAGCACCAGTTTTACTTGAAGCGACTGTCTATCTTTTTTTTATGGGAGATCATCAGATGACCCCTCCCACTGTGGGTGCAGCGTGTCAGACTCTACTGACTAAAACCCAATATGTTCCTTCTTAAGCCCTTTATGTATCAGGGCCGCGGTAACTCTTTCGAACAATCCCGCAGAGCAACTGCCTACCTGACCTTCTCAACTCAGTTACTCGTTGTTACAAACTGAATGTAGCCGAAATGTTTCATTTTCACTTCGAGTACCAAAAGTAGGCGTTAAACCAAACAGCTACTGGCTTCTAGCCAGGTCCTATTCATCTCCATTAACGTTTCAATGAGTGAGAGGGTTACAAAAAAACTTTATTTGCCAGCAATGTATTTAAAACACGGATGAATCGTATTATAGGGGAGATAACTTAATTTGTTAGTACTCCGGTAGATTGCTTCCCTGAAACTGGTTCTGCTTTTGGCTTTTTGTATGATATCAATATTCCTTAAATAATGCAATTGTTATTTTTGACGATATTTCCTTTGTAGGTACGTGAAGGAAAATTCTCATTGGTCAATTTTTACTTTAAAGATTTTGTCCAAAACTTTGGTAGGTATATATTTTTATTTATTTAAAATACTTTATGCACATTGTACAACGGCGGACTTAACGCCTTAGGCGTTCTCTACCAGTCTACCTTAGGGTGGTGGGGAAACAGAAGTGGTAGGTGCAACACAGATTTTTTTCGCGCGAGACGTGATCTCTCTTCCGGCAGATTAAAAGAATTGCTTTAGTATGAAAAAAGTCTGAACATTTAATAAAGAACCCTTGACCTTTCAATTTGTATCGGTATTTCTTCTCAAGTGTATTTGGTAACACCGATCTTGCCAGGTTGAAAAATATAATGTCAATTTTTTATGTTTAAAAAAATCTAGGTATTACCGCCGAAATATATAAGTTCCTTCCTTCAACTTCCTTGTGCACTGAAACTAACTAAACTATACTTTAGGTAGTCCAGTTATTTAGCCGCACCAGTTAAATGAACAATGTTCGTTAAACTAAACCCGGAAAGTTTAACATACGACCCTTGCTATATAAATTACTGACGCCGTCCAGCCAACTCAATTCTGTTTTTATTTTGTACCAATTTGTTATAGTGTGATATAAGGTAAACGTCCCAGTAACCGTTAAGTTTTGAACTTCACCAACTTTGCTGGTATGCTATGCTAACACTAGAAGTCTTACAAAAAAAATAATTACATGACTAGAGAGACAATTTAAGCTAGTTTTATTGTAATATACTTTTTTAATTTTATTTTGAATTTTCTTTAACAAAGATAGAAAAATAATAAAAAAAGGGCTAGTTGTACCAGTACCCGGTAGATTTGTACTAGTAAACGTTAAATTGTCCCAGAATCCGGTAATTTTCAACGCAAATTTGAACTCTACTGGGTTACGATAAGGTTCACAGAAATACGATTTTTGCGTTTCTGTGTAAAATATATAAAGAAGGGCAAAGAAAAAAACTTCTTTCTTTTTTTATGTAATTAGATAAATAAAATTATAAGTAATAGTTGACATCACGAATTTGTTTCTATTTGAAGAAAACAATAATTTTGGTTTCACCTTTAGATGTAACCGTTACAATGGAGCAGTCTATAGAATAGCGGCCGCGTAATTTATCATCTAACGACGACCGTGGGATACCGTACTGCCTGATTGTCGCTGAAATGGAGGCACTGCCTCCGTGGTAAAGGCCACGAAGATATGGTCTTCTGCCTATCAGTTATGGCTGTCTGAAAAAAAAAACTTCTAAATTCATATCAATAGGAAATCCCACTGTGGATTAGCAGCGGCGAGGGAGTGTCTGACTTTTCCTTCGCAGGCCTTTTATGTACCAGGGCCGCGGTAACTCTTTCGAACAATCAGCCCCGGCAGGCCTTGGACCTGCTAGGCCCCGCTTGGGGTTTGCTGACGTCAGGTACTTCATCACTCGCTGAACGCCGATGGGAACTAGCGATGGGCGTTGAATCAACGAACTAGTTGAATCAACGTTGATGTCACTTCAACGGGATTAACGTTGACCGTTTTCAAATCAACGCGTTGAATCCGTCAACGCGTTGAATTTGTCAACGAGTAAAAATTACAACGACGTTTACGAATTCAACTAGGTTGACGAACGAAACGAGCAACTGAACCCAAACAAAATAATGTAAAATTATAAAAAATAAAATAATGTAAAAAGCCAAAATAATGTAGAAAAAAAATATGGAACTTCGTTCCAATTGTAAATAATAATTAATTAATGTACATAAAAATCAGATGATCTTTTAAATACGCCTAAAATTTGTATTTTATAGCAAATTATTTAGTCAGTCCTAAGCCTGAAAAAAGTATAAAGGGAAGATCATCTAGAAAGTTTTAAAAAATGATATATTAACAAAAACGTTTTGGCGTTTATCGTTGGCGTTGGCGTGTATCGTTGAAAGTTAATGATCGTTGATGCAAGTTGACGTTTGTAACACGTCAACTCGTTGACGAAATTAACTAGTTGATCAACTAGTTGACGAACGGAAATCAACGTTAACGTTTCGTTGACGGAAAAACCTTCAACGACCCACCGCTAATGGGAACCCCTTCCACCGTGACGACAGCGAAGGGGAAGGTGGCCCATTCCGAGACCCATGAAAGCATATGGCCTCGGACTTGTGCAAGGTCACCTCCAGTCTCAGCAGCTGGATCCTTTCGATGGCTGTCGCAAGCCCGCGCATCATTTTGTCGACCGCCTCCTGGTGCGACCTCTTTTGTGCCAGTACCAACGTGTCGTCACCGTCAGCATACTACACTGACGCTGCTTGGGAGGTCGGCGCGCAGCACCCAGTCGTAGCCGATGTTCCACAAGAGCGGCCCCAGAACCGATCCCTGGATCCCGCCAAGACGACCATCCTCCCCCCTCCCGGGAAACAGCGTCCCCCGTCGTAAGAGCGCTCACGTGCATGATGGCGTCCATCGTTGAGCCCCTTGCGGAAACCATGTTGGTGGACCACTAACATGGTTGGTGGACACCAGCAAGGTTCGGCCCTGTCCCCCCAAGAAGTTTTACGAGGCGAATTGCAACGACTCTGTCAAATAGCTTGCCCATCTCGTTGAGCAGCACAATGGGCCGGTATGCGGACGGAGAGTCCGCAGGGCGCCCCGGCTTCCGAATGAAGACCAATTTCCCTGTCTTCCAACTAAGTGGAAACTGGCCACTCTCCAAACATGCGCTGACCAGGCAAGCCATCAGGCCTTGGGGCGATATTTTTGGTTTTCAGCCTGGCTACCGCCACTCTCAGGTCCACCCCAGTCACCTCGGGGATATCGTCGTCTTCGGGTGTCTGGTCCAGTGTTCCCCGTACGATGGGAACAGAGCGCTAACCTCCTGCTCCATCATCTAAGGCCGAAGACTCTAAGTCGGCGGGGGGCCCATGGGTGGAGCTTGCCCCGCACCATTTTGTATGGGCGCCCCCACGGATCTCTGTCCAGAATACCCAGCAACTCCGCATTGGCCAACTCCTTAGCCTGGATGATGGCCAGTTGGAGGGCGGTGTTCGCAGCTCTACATCCCTCGCACAGCTCTATATCCCTCGTACAGCTGTACTTCCCTGGCCTCCGCATCCGGAGGGCGGATGCGAACGACGAACGCCTCTCGAAGAGACGCCAGCTCGCTAGACCACCAGTGCATCTGGCGTCGGGCGAAAAGATATTGCGTAGTTTCCGAACGCTGCCCAGCCAAGTTGGATTCGGCGGTTGACCTCTTTCTTGAAGTTGGACCTACCTAATTGGACTACTTGTTCTAAATAGATATATGAGTCAACAACTTCAAGTACCGAACTTCCAACAGAGACTGGGGTGGGCTCATCATGGACATTTGACAATTTTCGTCTTGTCCATGTTCATTTTCAGGCCCACCCGTTGTGAAACTCGGTCGAGGCCATCGAGCATCATACTGAGTTCCTCCATCGACTTTGCCATGACTACGATGTCATCGGCAAACCGAAGGCTTTCCATTCCAGGAGCTTGAAGGCGTCTTCCATTGCGGCGGTAAACAGTTTCGGGGAGATAACCCTGTCTTACGCCTCTTCTCAATGGAATCGGCTTCGTGCTATGCTCCTGTACTCGGACCGACATGGTGGCGTTATTATACAAACACTTCAACACCTCGATGTACCTATAGTCAATATGGCATCGTTGGAGTGACTCAAGTACCGCCCATGTTTCCACCGAATCGAAGGCTTTCTCATAGTCCACAAACGCTAAGCATAATGGCAAGTTATACTCCTCGCTCTTCTGTATCACTTGCCGCAGCGTATGGATGTGGTCTATGGTACTATAGCCTCTTCGGAAACCGCCTTGTTCGGGAGGCTGGAAGTCATCAAGCCTGTGTTCGAGACGGTTCGTGATAACCCTTGAAAACAGCTTATAAACATGGCTTAGAAGTGTGATGGGTCTGTAGTTCTTCAATAGGCTGTCATATAAATACTTACTTTAAAAATATTTCTTGTGACTGCAACCGGTGAAATATGTAATTAATAAATAAAATATAATACTTAAATTTGTATACATATATGTGTAATATTTACACAATACACAAGATACTTACTATAGAATTACAAGTGTGAAAGAAACTGACAACTTTCGATTTCAATGTTTTGTCGCCTAAAACCTGAAGAAACGTGAGGTATGCCATGGATTTCTGACTCTGAGGGTCCGTTAGGGCAGTATAATTAAAAATAATGCCTCAAATGTCGGAACCACGGTGATAAATTACTAAATCAAGAGTTTATATGATAGAAATTACACATACAAACAAAATTGTAGTGAATCGAAGGAAAAGAGAACTTAACAAAAGGCAATAAGGACGATATCGGGTTTTGCATGCAACTTATAATGCAAGTCCCAATATCCGGCATTATATTCGACGGTTCCAAAGGAAAATGAGACTTATTTCAAGGTATTAAGTACACAATAACGGGTTTCGGTACAACGTCTGCTACCGGGTTCATCGTGTACCAATAACCGGTAAAAAAACTACGATTTTAACGGGTATTGGGTCAAGTAGGGGTTTGTTGGTACCAATAGATGTGAACGGCAAAAAAAAATATTTCTCAGTTAGATTCAGCACAATTTAAAGGTTACATCGAAAAATAATATATTCAAATATTTGCAAAAATTAACACTCTTACTTTAAAGTTATCCGTCTCAGAATGGCTAGCTCATCAATGCGACGTGGTAGCTTCGGAGTTCACTGTCTGAACTTTAGTTTTTCACATAACAAACTTTTGTCACCGTATATTTTCGAAGATATTAAACTTATTGGACAATATTGCCTTTATAATTGTACAAAATATTACTGAAAAGGTAGTGCCATACGCAAACTTTACTTAATTGTTGGTAGAAAAATGCAATAAGCAAAAAACTGACTTTTAACGGGTACTGGTACCTTAACGGAAATAGGTGCTTTTCCCTTAACTGTGAAATATTTATGTTTGTTTTGTTTGTAAGACCGTAGCAATGATGAAGAGGTACGTGATGAAAAATCTTCGAAGTTAAGCTGTTAATTCGTGGATGGGTGACCGTCATTTGTATTGAAGTCTATGTCAAATAAAATTAATGGAAATAGAAAATAAGTTCAGTGAACTATTTTTAAGCAAGAAAATAAAACAAAACTTTTTGAAAATAATTAATTGATGAGGAACTGTCGGTCAAAACGAGGAAAGCGGGTTTCCAAAAACCTTATTGGCATCCAGGCCAAAATTAGGTTGTTCTCGAAGAAGATCTGTCAGCACTCACAAGCGTTTACACAGACATAGGACATTAACGTGCTCTCCGATGCCTCCTGTGAAAACTGTATAAAACCCACCTAGACACTCCATATTTACAATACAAAAACATACCCATACATGCGTGCCTGTTGCTAGTAGATACCTAGTCTGATCCCATTAAACCTACACACATTATTTTCGAACAAATTCATGACCAATCTGTATTCACAACCGTTTGTATATTTAATAACAACAACAGAACGGATAGACAAAATACTGACAAAGCAATAGTCGGCTACCAAATACTATCATCGGGAGAATTTAATAATTTCGTACAATATTCAACATTCAGTCAGCCATAGTTGAACAGAGGGCAACGGCGATTTATCAGAATTAGCGCTGATTGGCCAAGAGACTGATGACGTCATCAATATGCAACCAACCGGTTGCGAGAGTTTATTGAGTCGCTAAACGATTGCAATTTTTGAATTTCGAATTTGTTGCTTTTTAATGTGTGGTTGTTGTGAATGTCATAAATTATGAACAATTTTTTATTTAACTATTTTTCAACCGGCTTCGTCCGCGTCCTAAGAATTAAGTCTCGCACCTAGTTAAAAAACAAATTTCTGTCGTCAGTAATACATAGGCGTTAGGCAGTGTGTCATTCACCTTAAAATAACTTTATACGTATCCTCTTATGAAGTAAACAAGAGACTAAGGAAATACCTAATATTTAAAGATATTTTTTCCACCATTCCAAGAAACTCCCTTCCCGTGAAATCATACTTGAAAAAGTTGTTGAAAGGTTATCGAAATCGGCTAGGTATTTTTGATACTCGAAAATGTAAAATGTCATTTTTATTGCAAATCACTAATGGTTTCCTGGAGTTCCCGTGTCTTGAGGAAATGAATATATGTATGTATTGAAAAAACGACTTTTCAAAATCAGAACGCACATTCATATTCTTGGCGCGAATTCTAAATTCAAAAAGCGACCGTTACTCAAAACAATACCACAGACACAACACATACTACCTCTTATTAACATCCAAAACTAACCTTCCAGCCGTAACGGACACATTACAAATTTGAATTTGGAACTAATCTAAAACTGAAATCAGTTTAGCGGGTGCGAGCGCGGATTGGCGCGTTGAATGATGACGTCATCAATACTCGTCGCTCGACCAACCGCAGGCCGCCGCAATGGCTGGTCGGCTGTGGAACTATCATGAGTAATTTGGCAATAATTTGGAGGCTTGGAATGAACAAACTTTGTGTAGAGTGTAGTATGATTTCCTACTGTGTGGAAACTGTACCTAGTAAGTACTTTGCAATATGTTTTGATGCATTTGTACATTTGATAACAGAAGTGTAGATTTTTTTTATGGACTACTTACATTTCTTTACGATTGTCTTTTGCAACTCTTGGTATCAATATCACTTGATGAATTCAACGAAATTCAGCTTTTGAAAGGAATTACAATTCTAGAGATAATTTGTCAATACTTCAAACCATTTGTATTACAATAATAATATATGGCGTTATATTCTCATAAATATTACACGTAAGTTTTATACATCATTCTTAGAGCATGTGAACATCCGGATGCGCCAAATATCTACGTGAAAAGTCCAGTATAGGAAAGCGCGACGGCTTAAGCACTTCGAGCCATGACAGTTCACTCATGCATTTTGACCACATCAATATATATTATGAACACGACAAATTGACAAACACAAGCATAAACTTTAAACAAACATACACACGAGTATGAACGATTGCGATTCCTACCTTTGGTAGATCAGATTGGAAAGCTCTCCAAAGGCGTCTCCGGTAGGTTCAATTCTCCAAGACATTCAATAAAAGAAAAATAAAAACGGTCCGTAAATCATCTGATTTCTATTGAAATTGAAATCGACCTAGATTTGAAAATAAATCATAGGTGTTTATGACATGAATATTGTCAATGTTTTTGATGTTTCTAGAACGATTTTTGTGTTTAGTAATATAGATTTTATTCACCGTAAAAATATATTATCTGCTTAGCCTCTTCCCAACAATGTTAGGGTCGGCTTATAGTCTAAACGGATGCAGCTGAGTACCAGTGTTTTACAAGGAGCGACTGCCTATCTGACCTCCTCAACCCAGTTTTCATCAAAAAAATAATGGAATATATAAAACAAAATATTGAATTCTAGCTTTGATGTTATACCTAATATATGTGGAATTTATACATTGTGAAAATTGATCCTATGATCGTTTTATATTGAAAAAGCAGCATGGTTAGAATTTATTATTTTATTCATGAAATATTGCTTGTATTTTAAATAATTTTATACATATATTTATGACATACAAAGACCGTTGCTGTTTGGTTATAAACGTGCGTTTTATGTACGAGTACATAAGCATAAATAAATTCAAACATTTTTCTGGATGCCTCTTATTTATCACCGGTAAACAAAAACATCGTAAACCTTTTTTGACAAACATTTAAAAAAGAAAATACAATATTAAATTAACAACAAGAGAAAAATATCTAAGTATATCATATAAAAATGCCAAGTTTGTATTATTTATTTCTTTGAATGAGCTAATCTCAAGAACTACGGGACCGATTTGAAATTCTTTCAGTCTACGGTAGCCGTGTAGCGAGGAAATATTTAGGCTTATTTTTATCGGGGTGCGCGGATCACTAAAATGGGTAGAACCGGTGGCATATGGCTTCTTTCATAAATCCTAAAATAAAACACATAATTGATACATAGTTAATAATCCCAGTAAACTAATATTAAGTTAACCATCATCATCCTCCGAGCCTTTTTCCCAACTATGTTGGGATCGGCTTCCAGTCTAACCGGATGTAGCTGAGTACCAGTGCTTTATAAGGAGCGACTGGGCAGTCGCGCTATCTGACCGCCTCAACCCAGTTACCCGGGCAACCCAATACCCCTTGGTTAGACTGGTGTCAGACTTACTGGCCTTAACCGTTAGTTAGCTATTTATAATTGAAGAAAAATATGACCTTGGCCCGTCTAGACGCCTAATACATGTTATTTTTTGTATTGTCAATAGGCTAATAAGCATCTTATAAGAGCAATTTTAGTGACTTTGTTATGAATAGATGATTATGCCTCATTTTTATGAAAATAGCGCGACGTTTAGATGTAGGTACCTATGACTAATCTAGAAAAACAAGTATAAGATACAAAACGTGTCCTTTATGTGTTTAAATATTTTTCTGAAAATTACTAGGTATAACCTTCACCATAAGTAGCCAGCCATGGTATACAGGTAAGTCTTCAAGTCAAGAGTGAAGTGAAATTTCTAGACAAACGTGCTCCATAACACAATGTCGCTTACCATCAGATGAGATAGAGGTCAAACGCGGGACTATATATAAAAAAAAAAATTCTTCCCACTTTTATAAGCTAACAATGAAGAATTTCCACCAAAAAGTAACTTCTTTAACTTCATATCAAGAAAATCATACCCAAAATAACAGACGAATACAAAACTGTTAAGATTATAAAACCATAATTATTAATGAAAATAAGTAATTAAACCCAAATTATTCCTCGAAATAAAATTGATGAAATTTTTTGTGCTTTACAAAGAAGCGTTAAATTAATAAAACCAGCAGTTCCTAGGGGTTGAAGTTTCAATTAATTTTAATTACATGCAGCTTACTCCTTTATGAAGGATATTGATAGCTCGATTCATCAAGAGCGGTTTTTCAATGAGAAATGTTACTCAATGCTTGTTTCACATTTTAATATACGGAAGAAAGATCATCATCCTCCGAGCCTTTTCCCAACTATGTTGGGGTCGGCTTCCAGTCTAACCGGATTCAGCTGAGTACCAGTGCTTTACAAGAAGCGACTGCCTATCTGACCTCCTCAACCCAGTTACCCGGGCAACCCGATACCCCTTGGTTAGGCTGGTGTCAGACTTACTGGCTTCTGACTACCCGTAACGACTGCCAAGGATGTTCGATGACAGCCGGGACCTACAGTTTAACGTGCCATCCGAAACACAGTCATTGATGTCTAAGATTTACTTAGAAAGTACATACAAACTTAGAAAAGTTGCATTGGTACTTGCCTGACCTGGAATCGAACCCGCGCCCTCAGACTCGAGAGGTTGGTTCTTTGCCCACTAGGCCACCACGACTTATATATAATAATATATAATATACGGAAGAAAGATGATTATCATTTGCCTAGCCTTCTCCCAGGTCCCTGTTGACGTCTGCTTCCAGTCTAAACTGATGCAGCCGAATGTTTACATGGAGCGACTGCCTATCTGACCTTCTCAACCCAGTTACCCGGGCAGCACAATCCCTATGTAAGAGACTGGTTGTCAGACTGACTGGCTTCTGACTACCCGTAACAACTGCCAAAGATGTTCAAATGACAGCCGATTTATACTTGCGTTAGTTTACCTAAATACTTTCAAGGATTGGAATTTAAGCACGGTAAAATTAGAGGGTCAATTGTAAATAAGGAATGTACTTTTTAAGAGTAATGAATTTAATGAATTTCTCCCGATTCAGGAGTTGTCCCCTCCTATTTTCTATGTCAAAAACAAAATCGGTGCAGTCATTTATATCAGTTATAATATGTTAGGTGGAAGTCTTTGTTGTATAATATGTATTGCTATAAATTCCTAGAAAAATAAACGAATTTTAGGTAGATTTGCGCCACTGCGCTGCTCGCTCCTGAAAAAGCGGTGTGATTCTGTTATCAACTCAATTACTACATGAAAGACATTCCACCTAAAACCAATCTACCACAGAGTAAACAAACTAGACTGTACCTCTAAACCGAATCCTATGAAGAACCCTCACGTAACTTTGATACTATACAAAATTACGTTTTCATAGAATCTAATAAGTACATCTATCGTTTGGAGTAATAATTAAATTTCTTTCCATAAGGTTTGGATTCCGATTTTAGTCAAACCAGACTAAATTTTAAATGGCAGCCATTTAAAATTTTGCATCATTTATTTGACTTGCCCAATCCAGTATCCCGTACGACACCAAACAGAACAGTCTGAAGTGCTCTGAATGTAGGAAATAGTCACATAAATATTCAGCAATAATCTTACCTCCCCACTCAGAGACATTTAATGATTAGTTAAGTCACTCCTTAGTGACGGAATGTCATACAAATCCTTCACTAAGGAGTGGCTTAAGTAACCATTAAATGTCTCTGAGTGGGGACGAAAGTCAACTTACAAAATCAAAAAAGCATGTTTATTTACACATCGATTTTTCAGATTCAAATAGACCACTTTGTCCTTTTCAGTACAGTTAATTATGGCCTAAGCATTTTATTATGACCTAAAAACTTAAAATTCAGTCAAGCGCACGTCTAAAAACAAAACCCCGTGTAAACTCTCAAAAAAACTCTATAACGCAACCAACTTAATTCTGGCACACCAACCCCAAAAAGCAAAAAAGATTTATGCAACCAACACACTGTGTACACGAATAAAACACACGCACGATACATCGTCCCTCCCGTAACAGGACCATATAATAAGTAGATCAAAACAAATGATTTCATTTACTACTAAATATATTCCACTCATTTTCACAGAAACGGGTAACGGCCCGGAAAAACTTTCACCCGACATTCGAGCGAAACAGCAGTATATTTTAGCTATAGGAAGAAGTGAGACGGGTATATTTTTGTTGTTTCTCAATCGGAACAAAAGGCTAACCCTGTAGAGTAGCTTATTGATGCCATACATTGTTCTTAAATGCGTGGCAGATGTTTGTGCGTTGGTCTTAATGTTGTAAGGTTATATTGGGAAGATGTTGGCGACTGAATTTTAAATTGCTTTCGAATTCGATACATTCTTATTGTTTAATAGTTATACAATTAAGTATGAGTAATATAGACTAAGAGATAAAATTCGTCGCAGTATGTTAGTCTACTTGATAAAACGTTTAACTAATTAAGCTATTTAAATCGACACTTAATACATGATGTAAAGATCAAGGTTGCAAAAATCGAAAATTAGTCACAAAACCACTTGATGGAATACGACTCACACTCCGCACTAATACTGATAGTTGACCAAAATTCCCTTAGTTGGCACATTACAATCTGACCAAGCGAAAACCCTGTCTAGACTAACCCCACACAAAACTATAGTGACAATTAGAATAACGACCCCATCTTTCAGATTCAATAGTGCAGAAAGAAAAATACAAATCACTTTCCAATGAAGCACAAAAACCACTTAGATTTAACAGTATTAAGTGCAAAGTTTCGAGAATTCAAGAAATCTGCAAAAAGCTGAGACTTATTAAATAGTCTAGCTATGGTTATACACCCGGGTGCACTCGTGTTTGAAGCGACTCGAATTAATGACGAAGCGCCGAAGTGTCATTGATATAATGGACATGTTTCCCTATAGCAGACTCCTTTGAAAATATTATCGATCCATCCTTGTCTGTGCTTGTTCTTGTAACTTTGCATTTCTGAAGTTAGAAGGCTTACATACAGATCTCGTCAAAAAGTTGAAGTCTATTGACATCGCAATGGTAAAAAAAAATTATAGTGCACAAGCATTTGTGTAGACACAAGTGCACTGTCTATTCCTTCTCTAATAGTCCAATGGGACGGCAATCCGACACGACCGGAGAGAGATCAGGCGCAGGACCGACATTCACGTGTTCTCCAATGCACGGCTCTATCAATCACCAACGTCCAGACTCCGTGGTGCTACGTGTTGTTTTCTTAAAATCCACAAAGCGATGTCGGCCCGACTCGGGCAGCAAACCCGAGACCCCGTGCACAGCAGACGCGCTATGTGGACCAAAAAATTAAGACTTAACCTCTAGCTACCTCTCATCATCATCTATGCCCAGCCTTTTCCCAACTACGTTGGGGTCAGCTTCCAGTCTAACCGGAGGCAGCTGAGAACACGTGTTTTACAATTAGCGACTGCGTATCCCTAGGTACAGTTATCGGCACGGATATCGAGCCATGACCTTCACTTGCGCAGAAGCGATTTACTGCCTTATTGCCTATGCGTACGAGTGCGCAAAGCGATCCCCACTCTTCCGCCGAGAGCCCAATATCCGTGCCGGTATCTGTAAGACTGGTTGTCAGACTAAATACTAGCTTCTGACTATCCGTAACAACTGCCAAAGACCTTCAATGACAGCTAACCTACCTTTCACTACTTAATCCCTCACTTTGCCGATCGTAAAACATAAGTAATCATTTTCGACGTTTTCTCAGAGTATGGACGTGAGGGTAGGTCGAGTTTTTCTATCATTCGCGTCGGGTAACACAGCTGCGCCATTGTTAAGGGCTCACTACATCAATAAGCCATTCTGGAAGGCCGTAAGGGATGGTTCATACTGGGGGTAATATTGAACAGTTTGATAGTGGACAAGGAGAACTTTTCTGAAAATATATTTATTGCAAGTTTTCATGTTATTTACAAGTTTAAAAAAATTATAACTAGGTTGGGAGGTATTTACATTATAATTAAAACGCGTCAAAACAGCAATGAGGAGATTTTTTTGGACGCGTATATAGTTCATTAAGATCCTCTCAATCAATTTTCAGTAAAAATAAATCTTCGTAGATTTCTCTTGTATTTATCAAACTATGTTTGCTAGGCACTCTGTGACTAGACCTGCAAAACAAAAACATAAGAAAAGTCAATTCGGTGTTAACTTTTCAGTACCTATTATCAGATACAAACTAGCTTGTTTTATGTAAATGTCAAGTTTCTAGCACCTTAAAAAATACATAGACACTAATGAATAATAAGTAAGTCGTGGTGGCCTAGTGGGCAAAGAACCAATCTCTCGAATATGAGGGCGCGGGTTCGATTCCAGGTCAGGCAAGTACCAATGCAACTTTTCTAAGTTTGTATGTACTTTCTAAGTAAATCTTAGACATCAATGACTGTGTTTCGGATGGCACGTTAAACTGTAGGTCCCGGCTGTCATCGAACATCCTTGGCAGTCGTTACGGGTAGTCAGAAGCCAGTAAGTCTGACACCAGTCTAACCAAGGGGTATCGGGTTGCCCGGGTAACTGGGTTGAGGAGGTCAGATAGGCAGTCGCTTCTTGTAAAGCACTGGTACTCAGCTGAATCCGGTTAGACTGGAAGCCGACCCCAACATAATTGGGAAAAGGCTCGGAGGATGGAGACACTAATGAATAACTTACTTTGAAATAAAATCTGACTGCAAATACACTAGACGAGACATTAGAAAAAGTGCGTGGTTCACACAGCAAAGAAAATAACAAAAATTCTCCCGCACAAATCACCGGTCGTTGTGTGCGGTCCCTAAATTCGGCAACGTATGTTTATTTATAGGACATTAGAAAAGACGTATTCACGTTGCTCCGGGATCCTTTTTGTGAGACAGTTAAGTTTCTAAGAAAATGTTCAATTTTCGCACAGTATCGTCTTATTTATCTTTACTAATACTTATAACGATTGGAAAAGTGAGTTTGAGTATAGTTATCGGCACGGATATTGAGCTCTCGGCGGAAGAGTGGGGATCGCTTTGCGCACTGTACACTTAAGGCAATAAACCAATAAATTGCTTTTGCGCAGGTGAAGGTCAGGGCTCAATATCCGTGCCGATAACTATATTTGTTACACTTTGCGCTTAAACGGCCGAATCGATTTAAAATTAAAATGTGGTGTATGTGGTGCTAACCAATAAGTAATTGTGATACTTAACTAAGTATTTTACAAGTTTTATATCTGTAAATGCATACCGTCCTACCACAAAAACTTTTAAACGACTGTTGAACACTTGTCGTTATGACGTTGAAATAAGGTCTGTTTTGCAGCCACACTTTTTTATACAAGTGTTCAACAGATGTTTCAGTTTTTGTAGTAAGGCTGACAGTATTTACAGGTGCTGATAAGAAAATAAAATAAAATTTAATTAAATTGCTTTGAATATATTTAGGTCGAGTAAATTTTTATCTGGGTGCAGGATTTCTCCTGAGATTAACAGCTAAGTGGTTTATATTTAACTAGGATAAATTATTTTGACGGTTATGTTGACCTTAATTTGTTTATAATGATTGAAAGTAATTGACGGTAATTATTACTTTTACATGTGTTATTCATGTTTTGAATTTCATTTAAAAAACGACCACTGTTTGTTTACTATTTTGGAAAGTTACGATTACCTACACAGAAGTTACGATTTATCAAATAATAATGATAACAAGAACTAGGTATTTCAAATGGAACATTAATGATATTAAAAGGTGCTAAGATTTATACTATATAGATAGACATACCAACGCAGCCAATATTGGTCATCCATTAAAGGTACGTAGCTTACAAAAATACTCCTGATAAAGAAACTTTTCTTCATTTAGCTTCGTGAATAGGGTTATTTTTCTGAAACATAGGAAATTGCCTATTAGAGGTTTTTCATAGTCAGGATTCTGGCCTTACACTGTGTTTCTAAGGGCAGGTTAAACTATAGATTCCGGCAGTCCCGGGTAACAGGTTGAGGGGGTCAGATACGCAGTCGATCCTTGTAAACCGCTGGTACTCAGCTACATCTGGTTAGACTGGAAGCCGTCCCTAAGTTGGGAAAAAGGCTCGGAGGATGATGAGTTTTTTTTTTTACATTTGGTGTTTTAGTGATTATTACTACTTCAGTGAAAATCCATATTTAGCCGATTACTGCCGGTAATTAGGCAGTGGGGTGATCGTTACGCGAACGCGTTGTAGCAGTTAATTTGCATTTAGTTAACCGTCGGTAATTAATGCTGACTGCGGTACATTTTTGTAGTTATTGTGGAAGAAGTTAATGTAATAGAAGTAATCTTGGTAGTTCTTAAGCTCAAGAACGATTCAAGTATTCAAAAAAATATATATAAAATACATAAGTATATTCTATATCTATAATGATAATGATTACTTTTTCGCCATCATGGTAAAGGACGACGAGTTTTTGTCTTGGTAGACATGATTTATTTACAATATTTTATTTTCTTAATCTTTTTTGCAGTAATGTGGTAAGAATGGAGTCACAATCAGATAATCGTAAACGTTCGTTTTAATGTACTAGCTTTTCATTATAAGAATCATATTATGTTAATAATGTTTGGTATATTATCAGGAAATGAGGAAAATGAGAAATGAGGAATAAACACAATATTAGAAGCATGACCAACAACCACCAATTCGAATTAACCACATTTCCTGTTCTTTTGTAACACGTTTATATTTTAATTCCAAGTTTCCTAAAAAAATACCCTACAAAGGTCCCCAATCACCCCCAAAACACGAGCCTACACATTAGATATAAACGTACAATATCGTAGTCAATCTGTGGCAGCGACCGCGACCGGTATGCGACCGCAACTAGTCGCGATAACCGCGCGCTGATGGAATGTCAACTATTTCCCGCAGTCGGCTATATTGGTACAACGTAGTTATGTGACGTCACGTGTCAGGAAATGATAGACAAGAGAATACCCTGAAGGACTTGTTTGAAAGAGTTACCGCGTTACAAAGGACTCCAGAAAGAACATGGCGATTTTGAGCCAGTAACCCCCGCATATTTCTTTGACAATCCTCCTCTAAGGGTGAGTAAACACTACAACATTTACTTGTAACAGAACAACGAGCCGCTCTATGAGATGTTCTAGTCTATCATCCTTTTACGAACAAAACATCGAGCACGCTCGCCTGTTTGTTACAAACCAACGAGCATATTGGTGTAACATTTCGTCGAGCGTATTGGTGTAACATTTTGTCGAGACAAATGCGGGCGATGCGCGGTTGCGAGGGAGTTAAGAGGGACGAAAGACTCGCGCGCTGTGAGCATTTACCCGTAACATAACGTCGAGCATTCGCACGAACGTTACATTACATGGAAATGCTTTGGAGACTGAGCTTTTGCCTGTATTGTACCATTCGCTAGAATGTTACATTACACAGAAATGCTCGAGAAAATGTTGTAGTCTATACTCACCCTAAGGAGTGACTTGAGTAATCATTAAATGTCTCTGAGAACGAGGTAAGAATGTCAACTATTTCCCGCAGTCGGCTATATTGGGCCAACGTAGATATGTGACGTCACGTCCCTACCACGAATATATCTACTTAATTCAATTAAAAATAGATACGATAATGTAGACTTATAGTTACTAGAGGTACCTACTTAGGTCTACGCATTTGCAAATGCATTGTGCATATCAAGTGTTTAATGCCAAAATATCTAGACTGGAAAGCAGGCCGGGCTGTCGAAATGCGATAAAGGTTGGTTATGAACACCTGTAGCAGCAATGTTATGGGAATAGTGAGCGAGAGGTCGCAAATTCGAAGCCCGCCCGTTGCATTGTTTAAGTGAACTAATTTCTGATAGAGTTGGAAGAATTATGTTATGTTCATTGCTTTTTCTAAGTGTCCCGAATATTGTAAACTAGCAGTTTCACTCGTGTTCCTTGGGAACTTCTGCCTGTAGCGGGGTGAAACATAGCGTATACTATTTGGGAAGAGTTTAGCTTTACAACAGTGAAACAGTTTTTCAAATCAGTTCAATAGTTTCGGGGACTTTAGGGTACAAACCACCAAACAATCAAAAAAGGTTTTCCTCTTTAGATATAGTATTTTGTATAGATTAATTGGATACCCTTTATGGTACCAAATTATTTTAAAAAAACCTTTGATAGAAAATAGAGCCAATTTTTTCATATCAACTACATTACAATCTATTTAAAAACCCCCCAAAAATCTATCACGAACGGAAGATTTCCAGACACTAGACAGTAGCAAATATTTAATTAGTGAAGTGATTAGCAGGACTCGGAATTAAACAAGGCACGGGTAGATACGTCGCGACGTCCGGACGGTCTTAAATAACTGATGATCTTGAAGTTCCCAACTTGATCCTCCCGAACTTGGATGGCTGAGGACTTGGAAGGGGGATCTGGCGTTAAATGGTATCAGGAATAGTATATTTAATCTCTTGTATGTCGCTTATTATAAAACGATAGAAAATCAATAATGTCTCGCGTAACTGTATCTGCGCTCAATATATCGGCATACAACGTATTAATACTATATTTTTTTGACTGCCTCGTTGGTCTAGTGGTCGCAAGCGCGGCTGCTGTTCTCGAGGTCTCGGGTTCGATTCCCGGGTCGGGCCGAAATCGCTATGTGGGTTTTCTTAAACTTTCACAAAGCAGCCCGTAGTCTGGAAGTTGGTGATTGATTCACCCGTGCATCGGAGAGCACGCAAATGTCGGTCCTGCGCCTGATCTCTTTCCGGTCGTGTCGGATTGCCGTCCCATCGGGTTATGAGAGTGAAGGAATAGGGAGTGCACCTGTGTCTGCGCAAATGCTCGTGCACTATAATATGTCCTGCGCAGCTGGCTGATCTCCTTAAATGAGAACAGCCGCCGTGGCCGAAATCGGCCGTGGACGCCATTACTATATTTTACCTGCGGTAGTGACTTACATACTCTTTTATTACATAGACACTGTTATTTTGAAGTGAAATTGTATTTCTTTCTACTACTACTACTAATACCTATTATAATTATGCCTTTGCTGAATACTAATGGTAATGTAGATATGCTCCTTTTGGTTGCAAGGATTAATCTCAGGAATTACTGATCCGATTTGAAAAATAATTTCAATGGTATGCTTCCCATTTATCGAAGAAGCCTATACATAATTTCGCAGAGTAGTATTTTTAACCGACTTCCCAAAAAGGAGGAGGTTCTCAATTCGTCGGGATCTTTATTTATTTTTTTTTTTATTTTTTATGTATGTTCACCGATTACTCGGAGACGCCTCGACCGATGCTAAATTTTTTTTTTGTTTGATAGGGCTTACCTCCCAGGTGGTCCCATAGTCACCAGGTCAGGATCTGATGATGGAAACCCTGAGAAATCGAGCGCAACTTTCGAAAATTGTAGGCATACATAGGGTAAAAACTTAACACTAAGGCGTATGTCTGATAACACTATGCAATGGTGAAGGTTTGGAGCTGACCTGATGATGAAGACCAGAGAAGGTCGAGGGAACTTGAACAATGAATGTGTAAACTACCTCGTGTTTGGGCTTATTTTGTTTGTATTGACGAGACCTTTGCAACAGTAAAGGTTTGAAGCTGACCTGATGATGGAGACCAGTGAAGGTCGAGGGAACTCGACAATTGAATATGTAAACTACTTCGTGTTTGGGCTTATATTGTTCGTATTGATGAGAACTTTCCACTTATGCGGATAGTGACAACTGTGCTTGTCACTGAAAAGCTAAAAATAAAAAACTTTTTACAAAAAAATAAAACCGACTCCCAAAAACACTGAAAAGCAAAAAAAAACTATTCTTAGGTGCATCGGCCTAGAAGTCGGTGGCAAAATAAACTTAGTTACATCCATTAGACACTGACTTCTAGGCCGATGCACCTAAGAATAGTTTTTTTTTTTGCTTTTCAGTGTTTTTGGGAGTCGGTTTTATTTTTTTGTAAAAAGTTTTTTATATAATACAAATTGAATTACTTATAAGTACAAAAGAAGCCTTGGTTAATGTATGGTAGTCTGAGATCCCCCTTACACTCGATCGCAAAGTTCCCAAACTAATATAAACCGTTGAGACGATTCCGCAACTCAGTGTATAAACAAAATGTTCATGATCTGAATAAAACTAATCCTGAAGCGAATTACTAGTCTTTTTCTACGCCTCAGAAGTAAGACTTGGTAACTATAGTTTAGTAGTTTCTAGAACAAATATAGATGAGAATGTTTTGTTTAGATTTTTTGTTTTGTTTACTAGTTTCTTTCTTCTGGTATCTTTTTGATGGAAATAAGGAATGTGAGTTCGATTATTTTTCATTACTTAATTTAAAATGAAAAAGGCTGAATCGATTATGATGAGAGTGTGTGTTAGCTTTCTGGAAATTGAAAAAATAAGCGACACCTTATCTTGTTTTAATTGTTGTATGTTGTTTTTTCGGTTAGAATTTGTTCCTATTTAAAGTTATATAAAAAACAATATAGTCATGTCGTAAGTATATTTTAATTTATACTATTAATACAAGCTTTAGACAAACGTAAGTTTAATCAAAGGCATAAATATGAAACATAATTTATTTCATCATAAAACGATTTATTCAGTTTATCTATAAATATTTAGTTTAAATAAAATAAAACCTCAATACCTTACTTTATACATATATTTCAGCAATTTCGTTTATCTCAAAAAAAATCTTTTTTGCATATGAATAAAAGTAGATAAGTACTATGTAAATATAAATATCGGAATTTTCATAATAAAGCAATATAGGCCCAAAATCAAGCTTAAAGTTAGTAAAGGTCTCATATGCTATTCAAGATAGCGTCAAAAAATTGCTTTTCAGCGCACGTAGATTGTATTTTTGCCTTTTTACGTATATTTGTGAATCTTCATGGTGACTTTCACATAAGTGTTACGGATTTTAGCTGCTTTTGTTGTTAACAGATCCAAAACAATCATATTGGGCTTATTACTTGGTTAAATATGCCATATTATAGGAGAATTCATGCCTTTATCAAAGTTTTGCAGTATCATAGTTTCCGGTCAGACCAGCAAGTCTTTTTCTACCATATCTTTCTGAACTTAAGTATGTTAACCTAAGTATGTATATGAAAATCTTCCACATTTTCCATTAGGTACTAATTGTGTAAATATATCTGAAACTACTTCCCGTACCGGGATAAAAAAGTAGCCTATAGCCTTCCTCGATAAATGGGCTATCTAACACTGAAAGAAATTTTCAAATCGGACCTGAGATTAGCGCGTTCAAACAAACAAACAAACAAACTCTTCAGCTTTATAATATTAGTATAGATTAATCAATAACTCTATTGCTAGTAATCAATTTTACGCAACCGTGTCGTAACTCGCTGAAAGCCAAAAAATATCTCTTAAACAAAAACTGCACTAATCCTTAAATCCCTTAAAAGTATTTTTACATCTATTTAAATACCATTGATCAACTAGAATCCTTAACTAAAAGCAATAACAAAGTTCCTCTAACATTTTAATTCGAAACTGCATTAAGTGCAGTAGCACTCATTGCGGATGTTTTAAACTGAGGCAAACAGCATCCTGACTCACTAGCGTAATTTATCACGTGATAATAGTTGTCTAGGTTTTATCTTCTTTTTGTTTTGCGACGCTTTTGCGTCTAGGTTTTGCAGAAGGTTCAACTTGCATGCTTAATAGTAAACTTCCCATCGCCCGATAACGATGAAGGAAAGCATTTAGTATATAATAAGTATCATGAATGTTTCTTAGCATACATATTATTAGATTGCCTATTCAATTTTAAAACTAACTGTTTTTTTAACTGCCGAAACCACAACTATCAGAAAGCAGCCTAGCAAACCAGAAAATTGGTAGTGTTACGACCCCCTAGACACATACAGCCGGCCGGATTATAGAATGCTTGCCTTGTCATCGATATCAGTAGTTATTTGACATCAAAAGCTGTCAGGAGAAAACTCAACTCTTAGGTACTCTAGAGCTTTTTGGGCGCTAAAAACCTGCACCTCCTTCGATAAGAAGAATTGCCAAGATGCATTCCCATATACAATAAAACGAAACTAATCTACAGATATTATTTCATAATGAACCTTCTACATTTCCCCTCTATCATGGTATTTCTGTGTAACGTCTCCGTGTTTCCAGGAACTGCATCTGCGAAGCTGATTAACTGCATAAAGCTTCGCGTATTATATGTTTGTATATACATACTTACATATTATTTAAAAGCTTTCACCCCTTCCGCTTAGTCTGTCTTCTAAGCAGACCAATCTGTAATTGCTTAGTTCTGTCATTTAGTTTGATTACTTTGGATTAATTGATGGTATCTAGTTCGCGTTGATTCTTTAATCAATTTGTGAATATGCTTCATGATTTTAGTTGGAAAGTCTCTTATAACATTTTAAATTAATTCCTTGTTACATACTTTGAACCATGTATGTCGATTTGGCGAAAGAATGTTACTTGTGAGGTGACGGCTGACAGAAAATTATGGAAAAAGAAACCATTATGCGCCGACTCCAAATAAAATTAGGAAAAGGGCTGGAGGATGATAATGATCCCCTTCATCCCGTTTCGTCTAGGTTAAAATAACAGAACTTACGTAATTTTATTCCAAATAGGTTTCATATAAGTTCAGACAAATAGTCTGACTTCTTCATACGCGAATCTGACGTCATCAGCAATTATCAGCGAAAGGCAGCGAGCAGAAGCTAGTTTTTTCATAATATTAATCAAACGTAACTACTACAAATGATATAATTAAAGGCAATTTCACACCTCAACTGCAGATTCATTAATTAGTAGATTGACCGTGTCGAAACTAACAACTTAATAGGACGTTATCTTCATTAGCTACCACATCTAGGAATCTTCACCACAAAGTAATAATAATGTTCTCTCAAAGAAGATGAGCCATTTGCGCAGGATTATTATAGTGCACAAGCATTTGCGCAGACACAGGTGCACTCTCTATTTGTTCACTCTCATAGGACGATGGGACGGCAATCTGACAACATCAGAGAGAGATCAGGCGTAGGACCGACATTTTGTTAGTGCTCTTCGAGCCTTGGGTGAATCAATCACTAACTTCTAGACTCCGGGGTGCTTTGTGAAAGTTTCATTTCGACCTGGAAATAGAATCCGAAACCTTATGCGACTACTAGACCAACGAGGCAGTACAATTTAGAATCTAAGGCACAATTTCTATAATATTAACATACAGGACAGAGATTAAGTTACTCTGGGTAATATTCAAATACTTAATAAGCTCTTACATTGAAATTATATCACATTTAAATTAATCATCTAAATAGCACCTACATCTTCGCGATTCCTCAATCACATAAAAACCAGTTAAGTTCGAATTTTATAGGCTTTTAGCTATGCAGTCGCTACCCACTTAATACCCGTTTTTAATGAAACTATAAAAACAGATTTGCGATGGTGAACCTCCGTAGATATTCGAATCAATCAGGATTGATTGGATTTCTAATTGTTCGGCCGATTTATTGATTATTTTATTGCAAATTATTTTTTTTTATAAAGTGATTGATTTGGTCCAATAAAAGTATGTTTATTTCTTTATTTCTAGAAATTTAAAGACATATATATAAGATTTCAAGATTTTATTTAAGTAATTCAATCAACGTACAAATTACACTTTTATCACTACACCATCTCAGATTAATCCTCATTCGGCAGATATTCGCAAAAACACCTCAGTATTCCGAGGGCTCCTTCCCTCGAGAATATAAGATATTGATTGGACTTTTCCCGCTCTTTTCAATACTTTATTATCCTTTCCCTGTAGGCATTGCTATTGTTTTTGTCGAGATTGAGCCTCTATTGATGATAAACTTTTTTCCTCTGCCATATTTCCCGTAGTAGTACACTACATTTGAAATTGAGATGCGTATGTATACACATTGATGTCTTGGCATCGTAATTTGAACGTTTTCCCCTATTTTTCCTCATGTTTTATTTTTACTGATTGCATGGCAAATGATAGATTTTTTCTATTGATATGTTTGTCGTATTTTTGCTATCAGTCATATGTTTTTATGTCAATATCTTGAGTTGTCTCGACGCTTCTGCAATTCTCAGTAGTTTGTACAAGATAAGTAGACATTTCTGCATGTTTGATTGTAGATAATTTGAAGTGCATATCAATGAACTTTTTTAAGAACGAGATTACAGTGATTTATTTGTATTTTTATCACGATTGATGTTTGTTAACATGATTGGGCGAAAAACTGTGAGTTTTGTTGTGTCATGTATTTGTGATATAACTGTAAATTATTTTGTTAAGGAGCTAGTGGTTAAGTAACAATCCCACAGGTAGATCATAAGAATTAGCAACGCTTAGGCTTTGTCTACCTAGTCATAACGTTCCTCCGTGTTTCAGAAGACAACAACTTTTCATCTCAACGCCAACCAGCCACATAAAACACAGGTACCAAAATTCCTCATCTCACATTACTCCCACTAAAACAAAAGCATGAAGACACAAAACTCCCAATTAGTCATCACAATCACACAGACACACAAGTGACGTAGTCGTATAAGGGTGTCACCACATTTATCGTCGATCGTATAACACCTGTCAAAAAAGCCTCCATGTCTACTTAATAAGGGTGATACTGATACCATTCGCAAGAGTTCGGCTGGGACTACGCGACACGACGCGGCGATGCTCGGACGGCGAAACGAGCCGTTTGCATAGCTGATCGGCGATAAGTCGAGTAGCTGTGGAGATATGCACTAGGCTTTTTTTAGATGGAAAATCATCAAATATGACCCCTCCCACTGTAGGTTAGCAGCGTGAGGGAGTGTCAGACTCTTACTGACTAAAACCCATCATATTCCTTCTTGAGCCTTTTATGTACCAGCCGCGGTAACTCTTTCGAACAATCCTGCAGCCCGTGATGATACGTACTCGGCTTAAACCGATTCCGCTTGTATAAATGTGGGTGCACCCTTGAGTGCTGATGACGGAACATTGGTAGGATTCCTGAGGGCCTCCGAGGCAGAATGTGGTGACAATAATAACAATTAGCAGTGTAGGGTTGTACGCTAATTTCGAGGTCTAATGACCGACATACCGGAGTTAGAAGCGTGGGACGGACTTGGGTGTGCGAATTTTTTTATAAATTTAGAAAAAATCTAGTCTCAGTTAAGAATTCGGAAAATTCGGAATTCGGACACAATTTTTAATTAATGTATATATATGGCATTATTTAAATGTGTAATTAGAGGTAAATTGGGATACCATAGACTTAAATTAAGAGCTCTTCACGGAGTTTTCATATGAATACTTATTACTGTTGGTCAATGTTAAAAAGTAGGCCCAAAATGAAGTCTGGTCGTTACAAACAAGCACTTAATATACGTGTAGGGTAAAAAAATGAGTTCACTAGATGTATCTACTTACTACTTACATCATAACTTTATATCATCATTTACCTTGCACAAAATTGTTAATTGAATTTAGTGACGATACTTGTCATTTTTTATTATTAAACAACAAACAATACCTATTGTAAAACAAATAAAAATGCTGTAAAAATACTACTACTGGAAATGACAGAAATAAAAATGGCGTGCGATTACATTGGTGTACTTTTCCGTGAAAATTGAAAGTTTTACTTAGGGTGCCAAAAGTAAGTTATGGGGTATATTTATCACATTTACCGAAACTAATGTTTTGTAGCCAAAAATAGCAAGAAGTAAAAGATTTTATGTTCCTGAACTTGTTTCGGTAATAAGATGGATGGGAATTCTGTTTCTTTAAGAAATCCTAGACCACTGGATTTATATACTCGTCCGTGATTTTACTCGCATACCGAATAAAATACTTCGCACATCTGGATAACAAGTACATACCTAACTCTGCCGAACCTGAGGTCCCGGGTTCGATTCCCGGTTCGGTCGACATTAATGTGATGAGCATGCTTGTTGGCCGTGGTCTGGGTGTTATAATATGTATTTATAAATATGTATATATGTAGCTATATCCGGTTAGACTGAAAGCCGACCCCAACATAATTGGGAAAAAGGCTCCGAGGATGAGGATGATATATGTAGTTTTATGTATTATATATGTATTTGTATGTAGTTTATCAGTTGTGTTAGCATTGAAATCCTTACATTAGAACTTATAATATTAGTAAGATTTACACACCGTTAGTAAGGTGGTTTCAGATATCACTTAGGCAATTATTGTAACTTCTCAAACCGTTAGGATCATAAGCAACTTGATTCCAAAGAGCATTGCATGCGATGTAACAGTATGAAATATCTGAGCATTACTTTAAGTTATAACTGTGGTAACTAAGGTTCGAATATCCTGACTGTTATGATATATGCGAATATAAATGTTTGTCCGTTATGCTTTTATGAAATTCCTGAACAGAATAAGATGAAATTCGATATTTAGGTAAGCTATAGAATCCTCGAGTGGTGGGCAAAATCACAGAGGACAGTTATGTTGATATTTATAATTTCGAGTCCTCAATATACCAACATGTATTATTTTAATTAAAATATTATTATACCAATAAACTTCAGTAAGTAGTAGTAGTTCAGTAGTACATTATATACAAGCTGTTGATTTGCATCCGTGCCATATTCAAGGACGTAATTATGCTACTGATTCTCGACCCAAATCAACAAAAAAATTGGTACGTCATTTTTTTATTTTAATTTTTTTTCGGAATTCCATTAATGTCATCTAGCCGTATATAAACTTGGCGCGTGTGTTAAAACCTTAAAACCGTGCTGCGCCCTCACCGTCCCACCCGTCTACTGTAATTCCAATCGATTATTTATGTATTTTATGTCCTCCTCCTGAAATATGGCACAAATGCAAATCAACACCTTGTATAAACAACCTTTCTCCTACCCACATAAGTTTACAAGCAGACCCAAAGGGTTACTGACACTATCAACACATATACCTACACCAAAGATTCATTTAGCAGAATTAACATAAGGACTCAATCACCAGCAGTATCGAATGCGGGCTCGCTGTGACTCGACTGTTTTGCCAAATCAACACGTTACAGAACATGGAAAACAAAATGACTAGCGGAGATGTCATGAAAGCTGCGGGAATATTCGAAAGAGTTACCGCGGCCCTGGTACATAAAAGGCCTCAGAAGGAACATGGTTTTAGGCAGTAAGAGTCTGACACTCCCTCACACTGCTAACCCACAGTTGGAGGGGTCATTTGATGATTGCATATGAAAAAAAAGTCATAGACAAAATCTCCTAAGAAAGTACCTAGTGCGCCAATATGCGGGTGTTTGGGGGGCGAGGAACGTAACTGTCTCCGCCCTTATACGCCTTCTTTGTAATACCAAAAATCATTACCTAATGTGTCAAAGAACCCAAACCTCTCGTTAGCTCTTTCGATTTGGTCATGTCTACCGTACCGTGTTTGACCTACAAGAAGGCGTCTGACCTACATGATGGCATCTCCGCTCATCTTTCCTTACTCCGTGTTTCAGTATCATTGACCTATATACATGTTTGCTCTAGTCATTGATTGAATGCATGGTCCGTGTGTAATCGAGCTGTGGTTGCTTATGCCAGATAATTTCGTTGCTATGTTTTGGTATTACAGGTTGTGCTGATTTTTAGACTGTGTCAGACTTTTGGATTGAAGGTGGTATACCTACTTGCGATATGTTTGTTAGTGTAGGTAATGGCGAGATTTACAAATTTTTACCCAAGTTATGCGCGTTCGCGCACAAAGATTGCCATTTCGCGAACATTTCAGAAATGTATGCACATAATTTATTGGCATTCGCTAAAGCGAGTAGAATAGGAGAAAATTTTGTGACACACTGTATTTCATTAAAATTTATGTATTAATTCGTCTAATAAAGTACCTATTTAAAATAATTCTAGTTTTTATTCACATGAGTCTAACATTATTTTCTGACTCACTGAACAGCCCATAAAAAGACTGATGTAACAAAGGCTAGTTCTAGATCACAAAAAACAAATGTTCAGACTCAGAACATCAAACAGTTTTCAGAACATTTTTTTTAAGAAAACTTCTCAGTCTATCAAATAAAACGTATAAAATCGTGTCACTAAAAAGTGATAAATGATGCGTGACTGATGTCTTTAAGAAAAATAGGTTTATCTTTTGAAGATTTTTTTGGTTAAAAGCCTGAATAATATGCTTAAAAGACGCCTAGTGATGATGAGAATTAAATTTATTGAATAAGTAGTAGAAGAAAAGATGTCTGCCTTAGAAAAGGCTTTTAGGTGGGTGTGAGAAATATCAATAGATGAATTTTACTAATCGGTATTGACAATTTTGTGGCACGGTGAGGAAATGTTGGTTTAAAATTAACTTTTGTCAAAATTTAATAGGTATTGCTTTTTCTTAGTATACAATAATTTATGGCATCAGCCGAGACTATACATTTTATGCAAATCAATGTAATTATTATTATACATATAGAAATGGAAATGTGTGCATGTTTTGCAAAATGATTTGTCCTTATAAAACATCAGTTGTTCATTCGTATTGTATACTTATCAGTTAAAATACGACTTAATTTTCTTAGTATTTTATTTTATGGTAATTAAACTAACTCAGCTTCGAAAAAAATACCTATTCACCATCGAAAATTCTAATTCATAAAACCCTAGGTACTTCAAAATTGGCCGACCCAAGTCCGTCCCTGCTAATCATCGCACAGGGCTCCCACCTACATACATTTAATTAATTTAAAATTTACATGTTAGGGTTGAAAAGGATACAAAATTCAAGTTTTTACCCGTGGAAATGTTTTGTGTTTAATTACAATGTATTTACATCAAGTGCTTCGGTAGATCGGATTTTAATTACAAGAGTAATTTCGAAAGGATTATGTTGAGAGAATTTTGCAATTTATTTTTGAGGCTTTTATGCAGCTAAAGGGAACATTTTGTAGGCCACAAAATAACCGATCACAGTACTTAGAGCCAGAATTAACAAATACATAGGTAACGTTGCCTGAGGCTACTCTAAACAACGCATTTTGTAAACATCTATACTAATATTATAAAGCTGAAGAGTTTGTTTGTTTGTTTGAACGCTCTAATCTCAGGAACTACTGGTCCGATTTGAAAATTTCTTTCAGTGTTAGATAGCCCATTTATCGAGGAAAGCTATAGGCTACTTTTTATCCGGGTCCGTGCCGAGGTTCCCACGGGATGCGGGTGAAACCGCTGGCAGAAGCTAGTTTTATATAACTGAAAACTTGAGACTCAGGGGGAACATGACAGGATTGAAACATTATTTTTAAAACCGTGTTAATGTAAGAAAAGGCTTTATTATGGATAATGCACGAAAATGCTGATCCGATTCTGAGTGAAGCGCTGCTTACGTAAGGCAGAAGCGAGTATATTAATAAAACCAAACAAACCTAACTTAATCAAACTTTACTACCCTATAATAAACTTCACATTATTTAACTGAAACACGTAAAATAGTATTAAATTGTAATAAGAGGGGCTGGGCGTTATAAATTAGTGTAAACAAGACATAAAATTAGATCAATTTTATTGTTCGAGGGTGTCAAGTACATTGACCCCTCATGTTTGACTCGACAAACATGTGATGATCGTAAAATTAGGGATCAGCTTGGTTAGGCAAGATTAATTACGAATAATAGAGGATTAGTGTGTCTACGACTTAATTTTGTTAGTCAGAAATGAGATGTATACTATTCTTAAATTATATTTATTTGACGTAGTGATAAAAATCTTAATCTAATCGAACATAATTATCAGCAAGTATATTAATTATAGGTCGTGTGGCCTAGTGGGTAAAGAACCAACCTCTCGAGTATGAGGGTGTGGGTACGATTCCAGTTCGAGCAAGTACCAATGCAACTTTTCTAAGTTTGTATGTACTTTCTAAGTATATATATCTCGGACACCAATGGTTGATAAAAAGGCGAAGGAAAACATCTTGAGGAAACCTGGACTATATAGTCTGAAATCACCAACCAGCATTGAGCAAGCGTGGTGATTAATGCTCAATCCTTCTCCGTGTAATAGGAGGCCTGAGCCCAGCAGTGGGACGATAAAAAGGCTGTAGCAGTAACATTATAGGTTTCTAAAAAAAAAAAACATTTTGGTTTTTTTAATCTTTTTATGGACAATCTGAAGCAAAAACCGAGCGGGAAATAAGCTAGTTTGAAAACGCTATGTGTAACTAAAACGTCAAACATTGATGTTCTTGCGAATTAAAAAAAAACACCCACCCGATTATCAAAAGGCTAAAAAAATAAATAAAAGTTCGAAACATTACGAGCGCACTTAATTAGGGTAGAAATAATTAAATTACAGATTTTATAGTTCAATATAACTTTATGAGTCGATGCAGTCGATTCATTTAATGTTATTAAGATTACAATTTTACAATACCTACTTGAACAAGGATTGAATTAAATTCGTTAATTAAAATCATTGGGATATTGAGCGAGTTAATGAGTGGATTGATTTTTTAGTTATTGTTATGGAAAGAAGACGGATCACAATCCATACAAAATTGCCCCACGTCCTATAACAATGTGACGCATCTCAAAAAAAAGATAAAAATGTTTAAAAAAAGATGGCATACTCTCTAATTTATTTTTTTTACACCTTCATACGAAAAAAATGCTTTAAAAATTGTTCAGGCGCTGTTATGAAAACATCGTTCATAGGACTATTTATGGACTATTTTATCAAATTATTTTTTTGTTTGATAGGGTATACCTCACAGGTAGTCCCATAATCATCAGGTCAGGATCTGATGATGGAAACCCTGAGAAATCCAGGGCAACTTTTGGAAGTTGTAGGCATGCGCAGGCTAAAAACTTGACTATAAGGTGTATGTCTTATAACACTATACAACAGTGAAGATTTGGAGCTGACCTGATGATGGAGACGAAAGAAGGTCGACGGAACTCGACAACTGAATATGCAAACTACCTCGTGTTTGGGCTTATATTATTTGTATTGAATAGACCTTTGCAACAGTGAAGGTTTGAAGCTGACCCGATGATGGAGACCAGAGATGGTCAGGGGAACTCGACAACAAAATATGTAAACTACCTCAGAAGTCGGTGTCTAATGGAAGTACCTAAGTTTATTTCCCCACCGACTTCTAGCCGATGCTCCTAAGAATAGTTTTTTTTTGCTTTTCAGTGTTTTTGGGAGTCGGTATTATTTTATTGTAAAAAGTTTTTTTGTTTTTCTTTTTTTGGCTTTTCAGTGACAAGCACAGTTGTCACTATCCACATAAGTGAAAAGTTCTCATCAATACGAATAATATAAGCCCAAACACGAGGTAGTTGATATATTCAGTTGTCGAGTTCCCTCGCCCTTCTCTGGTCTCCATCATCAAGTCAGCTGCAAACCTTCACTGTTACAAAGGTCTATTCAATACAAATAATATAAGCCCAAACACGAGGTAGTTTACATATTCGGTTGTCGAGTTCCCTCGACCTTCTTTCGTCTCCATCATCAGGTCAGCTCCAAACCTTCACTGTTGCATATTGTTATAAGACATACACCTGATAGTCAAGTTTTTATCCTGCACATGCCTACAACTTTCAAAAGTTGCCCTGGATTTCTCAGGGTTTCCATCATCAGATCCTGACCTGATGATTATGGGACTACCTGTGAGGTATACCCTATCAAACAAAAAAATAATTTAATAAAATAGTCCATAAATAGTCCTATGAAGGATGTTTTCATAACAGTGCCTGAACAATTTTTAAAGCATTTTTTTCGTATGAAGGTGTAAAAAAAAAAAATTAGAGAGTATGCCATATTTTTTCTAACATGTTTATCTTTTTTTTGAGATACGTCACATTGTTATAGGACGTGGGGCAATTTTGATCCATCTTCTTTGTGTTGGCTATAGTCTGATAAACACTGTTTTGAACTGATAAGTTGATATTGACTTTTAGCTGTTTCTAGAGACAACTTAGAACTGCCGTACGTCCACATGATCGATATTAACAGATTTCATGCAATCGCTACAGGTGCAGCCGGCAGCTCGCTTCCAACTTGCACCTTTACAGCACTTTCAGACTGAATTTTTGTCGCGGATACACAAAAGCGTGCGTATTCTAATCGAATATATGAGTACACTAGGTACCTTTTGGTAAAATTAAACTTTTATGTTTCACGCTTTAAGCGTGAAACATCAGGCGTCGGAAAAAACCGAGTGGTAAATCTGCTAGTGTGAAATTACAGATGGATTAAATACTTATCTTACACGTTTATTAGTATAAACATTGACATCAGAATAGTCAATGCAACTACTTACCGCTGCTACCAAACAGCAATATTAATTTCCAGATTACAACAAAAATCTTACTTCAAGTCCTTATTCATTAAGGCCGTTAGTCCTTCAAGTCATAAAGTGCGCACACGACCCAATGAAGTGCTATTTGAAGCTAACAGAAACAGTTTAACGTAATGAGATGGGACCGAGTGTGCGTGACGTGCCCACTTTATTATAGCTTTAGGATCGTGCACAGTGGGAGATGGGATAAGGCGATATAGAAGATATAGGTTGATATTATGTAGGTATATTGATTTGGTGTATGGAGATGTAAAAGATATATGTAGGTGGGAGAGGATTGTAAAGTGATGTGTGGTAATTGGCGTTTATGAAACGTCAAATTACAATTGTCTCTTGGAAATTAGGGTAATGAAACTACACTACTTTCTTTGATATTTTAGCTCGATAAAGAGCCTTCACTTTTTGTTTCTAGTCCATTTGCTTCTGGACATGAATCATAATACACCAATCTACCTTAAAATTATAATTACTCATGAATATTTGATTATTTATTTGGGTTATCAGGAAATATTTTTTTTTCTTCTGTATCTTAATATTACATAACCAAATTAACATCCCCTTCATTATCAATTTAATCTTACTTAAGCTATAATTTATATTATCGCTTGCAGTACTTCACAATCCTTCCGAACAGGGCACGTGAACACACGTGGTCACAATATTTACTTCAGGAACGCACTCTGCATATTCGGCTCCTTATTACATCGCTTATTATATTACAGTACAGCTTTCAGTGTGTCACAGCTTGCGACAGATTAATACGAGACATTTTATAGCATTTTAAGATTTGTTTTTGCACTTTTTTAGGATTTTACGTGATTTGTACACGAGGGTGTAAAATAGCTCTTAGTGTAGGTTTTAGCCCTATTTGCTGCGCCTAAATAAGGCCGCTATACTGTGTTTAACTTAACAGGCAAATTGATATTTTGAGTTTTATAACTTGTAACTGTTGATTAACTAATAATCTACTACAAGACTATGAGTAAGTACCTACTACCGCATAAATCAATCTTTTTAATCTTATTCTACCTTTTTATATTTTATGGTTGTTGTGCCTCAGTCGACATAGATAGGTATATATTTATAAGATCTACAATTAATTACAACATTTTATGGTTCTATCTTTTATCGTTTAGGCAGCGTACGCAAAATAAGTAACTTTTCTGGTTGATTTTTTACACCTTGTGTCCGAAAAACCCAAATATTTTACGGAACCCTATTTTTTTCCAAAATAAAATTTAACCTATGTTACTCGTGGATAATGTAGCTTTCGAATGGTGTAAGAATTTTTAAAAACGGTCCAGTAGTTTTTGAGCCTATTCATTACAACCAAACAAACAAAGTTTTCCTCTTTATAATATTAGTGTGGATGAAAAACCAATTAACTTAGGGTTTCCTTACAGATCCTGTACTCGATTATGATATTAAATCTATACTCTCTACCCACACACACACAACAAACATCTGAGTATTCATCCGATCTTGATAAAACTAAAGCTAAAGAAAATCCCTACTAATATTATAAGTGTGAAAAACTCTGTCTGTCTGTTACGCTTTCACTTCTAAACCACTGAACTGATTTTAATAAAATTTGGTACAGAGATAGAGTTGACCTTGAGAAAGAACAAAGGATAGTTTTTATCTCGGACTTTTGAAGAATTGTCCTGGAGACGTGATTATAACCGAACTCTACGCGAGCGAAGGCGTGGGCGGAAGCTAGTATACCTATAATTTATTCTAGTTCAATACCTGTATTGTAATGATATTGAAAACGTACAAATGCAATAAGGTTAATCTATAATCTGTATCTTACAAGCCGATTAGACTTGGATTAATGTCATTATATTGCGACATTCTGTTTGTAGCGGTTTTTCCTATTGTCGCTGACCTATCTATGATATCTATATATATAAAAGAAAGTTGTGTTAGTTACTCCACTTATAACTCAAGAACGGCTGAACCGATTTAGCTGAAAATTGGCAGGGAGGTAATTTAGAGCCAGGAGAAGGACATAGGATAGTTTTAATTACAAAAAATAAAAATAAAAAATACAATTTATTCCGGGCATATAGCGCCATCTATTGTTCAAACCAAAAATCTGCCGGATGCAACTATTCCACGCGAACGAAGTCGCGGGCAAAAGCTAGTTAGTTATAAAATCAAAATCATTTATTTGCTCAATTTAAGGTACAGAAAGTTTTTCGAACCTGTACCTCTTATTCTGCCATAAATTTTCCTAATTATTTATAAGACATATACTTAATGCATACAATGAGTAATTGTATTTTCGATATTAATGAATTATTTTGAACAATGCCATCGCATTTTGAAAGTAAAATAATAAAACCCCATCATGCATTTTGCAAGCGTAAACGTATCTGAAAATAGATTTATGCTTGGCAGTCTTTCCCACAAAAACTACTTAAGAGGACGAATTGGCATTTTTGGCGCCAAGGATCTAAATTTTTCTCAGTAAATACAAAACGGATCAAAATACAACTTGGTTACCTGAAAGTTCATGATATAAACCTTATTTTGTTAGACGTCAAAACATGATTAGGTAACTTTTATAACAGAGAAAATATATATCAAACATACCTCTTTTTAAAAAGAGATTCACATATTATGGGCAAACGGGACCGATTTAAGCCTCTTATTTAGTAGTTGAGTATATACATACTCTTTAAAATTGTAGAAGGAATTTTTATCAAATTATCATTTCTAAATAATAAAATTACAAAACCATTTTGTCGCTTACGACTTTTAGTTATAAGCTAGCGCGCGTTTTGTTATCCTCGCTCCGCTCAGACGCTCCGACCCCTTTTGGCGCCTTAGATGCGCGTGCCGGTTATGGAATTATTGTTGACCAATTCCTCGCCTTAACGTATAAGAGTAATATGTAGCACGCTGGTAAACTAAATACTCAATTAAAGCATAGAACTTTACAACCCAAAACCGTCACTGTTTTCTCGAAAACCACATTTAAACCACGATCAATTCTAGTATACAAAAAATTGCTCATCACTTAAATACTGTTTGATCCCCTCCCCCTCTCCGGGGGCAGTCGTGATAAGCTCAATAACGTTAATGATAACGATAGGCTAGGTAACCCAATACAATAACAATACGAGCCGGGCCCCCTGTGTAAACTGATGCCGTCTGACGTGCTGAGGCCATTGAAACAGCGGGTAAAATGGACTAACATGGGACTATTACTTAGTAAGATAGCGGAAAACGACTAGACTAAGCAGAAGACTCCCAAAAAAATAGTATTTTTTCTGTATTTTGAAATGAAAAATACCTACGCTGAGAAAGTAAGTACATCATCATCCTCCGAGCCTTTTCCCAACTATGTTGGGGTTGGCTTCCAGTCTAACCGGATTCAGCTGAGTACCAGTGCTTTACAAGAAGCGACTGCCTATCTGATCTCCTCAACCCAGTTACTCGGGCATCCCGATCTGACATCTGACACCAGTTTAACCAAGGGGTGGTTAGACTGGTGTCAGACTTACTGGCTTCTGACTACCCGTAACGACTGCCAAGGATGTTCAATGTCAGCCGGGACCTACAGTTTAACGTGCCATCCGAAACACAGTCATTGCTGTCTAAGATGATATACTTAGAAAGTACATACAAACTTAGAAAAGTTGGATTGGTAGGTTCTTGCCTGACCTGGAATCGAACCCGCACCCTTAACTCGAGAGGTTGGTTCTTTGCCCACTGGGCCACCACGACCGAGAAAGTAAGTACATATCAAGTAGAAAAGTTTCCTTGGTGCTTACCTTATCTGGAATCGAACTTACACACTCATTCTTAAAAGGCTATAGAGAGGAACAGCGAGTTCACCTTTTTTCTGCTTTTAAATATTTGCAAATATTCGTAAATGTTTGTTGTGTAAACAGTAAATATAAATGTAAATAGTAGTTAGTAAGATAACCGTAAATATTACTAATTTTTTCAGTACACAATAAAAGTTCGTACATTTTCTCGCAAGCTTAATGGCCCCACACCACTATGTAATACAGTAATGACGACTGAAGGGTCAACGGCCGTTTAGCAACATTCACTTCCTGAATTATTGAGACGTAAGATGTCCTTTTAATAGCACAATTTTACTATTTAAATAGGTATACGATAGTAGCTTAGATCACTTAACCAATCGGAGCTGTCATGAGTATAACATCCTTTTGCACTGGGAGATTTATCACTTGGTACCTACTTTCGTAACTCAATGGCAGTGTAGCGCGATTTTTAACGTTCTTATAATATCTACTGGCAGTTGGCAATTGTTTGAGACACTACTCGTACAAATCGGCCGATATTTTGCACGGAAAATTCCATCGTCTTCCCATCCCATCATCCTCCGCGCCTTTTTCCCAACTATGTTGGGGTGCACCAGTGCTTTGCAAGGAGCGACTGCCTATCTGACCTCCTCAACCCAGTTACAGTTCAATGACAGTCGGGACCTGCAGTTTAACGTGCCATGCGAAACAGTCATTGGTGTCTGCCTGACCTGGAATGGAACCCGTGCCCTCATACTTGAGATGTTGGTTCTTTGCCCACTAGGCCACCACGACTTCGCTCGGAAAATCCTCCAGTGTAAAAATTCTACGTGAAAATCTATGCTTATTTCCGAAGCAAAAACTTGATAAACTCAGGAAGTCAGGAATAAACTTCACGAATCTATACTAATATTATAAAGCTGAAGAAGAAGAAGCTGAGTTTGTTTGTTTGTTGTTTTAATCTCAGGAACTACTGGTCCGATTTGAAAATTTCTTTCAGTGTTAGATAGCCCATTTATCGAGGAAGGCTATAGGCTACTTTTTATCCGGGTCCGTGCCGAGGTTCCCACGGGATGCGGGTGAAACCGTTGGCAGAAGCTAGTACATTAATAAACTTCACTACCAGAGTATTATGAGTGACGCTCTCATACCTTTGAAAAACAGGAAGGCATAGTAATGGCATGTCCAGTTGTTTGAATTCTCTAAGTATAATGAATATGGATTTTATTGACCTGACTCTATTGAGCCCTTGTTTATTTATCATGCGTTTAATACAGACAAGATTAGCCAGATTGTTACATTTTCATAGTAAACTAGCTGTTAGCCGCAGTTTCACTCACATTTTACAGGAACTACTTTGCTCTTCCGGTTAAAAAGTATGTATGTACGTATGTCCTTTCTTGCTAGTAGACTAACAGAACATTGAAATCGGTTCAGTAGTTTTTGTGTGGAAGCCGAATATATAGACATACATGCAGTTACTTTCGAATTTATAATACAAGTTAGAATTTTTAAATAATAAATACTAGGTGCTTGATGTTCTGATAACGCAAAAAAAACCTCGTTTTAACGCAAATCACTTTTTCCAAGAATCCATGAAGCTTTTTGCACTCGGTACTTTAGCTAATAAACTTCATAATAATATTTTAGGATAAATTCTGGGAACAAACCATAGAACTACTATTTTTATAACAAATTAAAATTTTAATCTTTTGAAATTAATTTAATCAGATTATGAATAAGCTCTTTTTTGTCCTTCTAGTTTTAATCACTTTTTATATTCGTAAATTGTTTATGTGAAAATTTTTAATTACTTTCGATAAACGAATAATAATTAACAGCGCTTTCACACTGGTGAATTTTTGTCACGGAGCAGACCCGTAAAAATGTTTAAATGTTTAACGTTAAAAACAAAAAAGCAAAAATGTTTCGCTTGGTTTTAAAAATCATCTTTTGCACCTATAGTTGCCATTTGTTTCTTGCCGCACGGATACGCGTGTCATCGCGCGTACAAAAGAATGGAAAATCCGCTAGTGTGAAAATACTGTGGAATTATTACACTTATTAATATTCATATTTATTTATTGCATTCTATAACGTACAAAATATAATTGTAATGTAGAAAATATATTATTATTGTCACAATTATGGACCCTCAAGGACACAGCAAGATATAATCATCGGCAAGGATATTGAACCCTGACCTTCACCTGCGCAGAAGTGATTTATTGGTTTATTGCCTTAAGTGTACAGTGCGCAAAGCGATCCCCACTCTTCCGCCGAGAGCTCATTATCCGTGCCGATAACTATAGAAGAGAGGAAGCGTTTTATGCAAGATGTACCTAAATTATTGAGTTAATCGTTTTTTTATAGGGTACCTATTTAGAATTTAGTTTATACATAATCTAGCGACCCGCTCCGGCTTCGCACGGGATAACAGTATTTCCACACTATTTAATGTATGTTCTTATACATATAAACCTTCCTCTTTAATCACTCTATCTATTAAAAAAAAACGCATCAAAATCCGTTGCGTAGTTTTGAAGATTTAAGCGTACAAAGGGACATAGGGACAGAAAAAGCGACTTTGTTTTATACTATGTAGTGATAGATATTTAATTAGCATAATAATATTTATTTAAAATTATTTGCATATGCTATGGACTTCATAATTGTACAATACATAACGTATCTAACGTTATACTCTTTCATATTTCCTTCTAAAATAACATCCTCCACACCTCTTATATACTTAACTCATTTCACTATCATATTTCATCCGTAACTGAACCTGTAACTTAGATAACAAATAAAATAAAGTGTACGTCAATATTCCCAGTCATTAGCGTGCGAACGTGCGAATCTAGCGACTTGAGCATGTGATGTCCTCCTAGCCGATTATCGGCTACGGCGGCTGTTCTCATGTATGGAAATTAGGGAACTGCGCAGTACATGTTATAGTGCACAAGCATTTGCGCAGACACAGGTGCTCTCACTATTCCTTCACTCTCATAACCCGATGGGACGGTAATCCGACACGACCGGAGAGAGATCAGGCGCAGGACCGACATTTACGTGCTCTCAACATGCACGGGTGAATCAAACACCAACTTGATGGCTCCGGGCTGCTTTGTGAATGTTTCGAAAAGCACAAAGCTTTTCGGCCCGACCCGGGATTCGAACCCGAGACCTAGTGCTCAGCAGCCGCACTTACAATAGCTAGCTAGACCAAGGAGAAGTAAAGCAGGCTACCCAGTCGCGTGCTCTATTTAGTGCATGTTAACTTGCTCCAGCTACATGCACCGTATGTATGCATGCGGAACAAACATGTGCTTAAACGCCACATGAAGAGGTAATCGAGGCGGACTGTTAGGGACAAGGTGTGCGAGTTTGAGAGCCGGCGTAGAGAAGACCTCGACGCTCTACGAGAAGAGCTGAAGGCCCGACCACCCGCGGCCATCCAATACACCTACATCGGAGGAGTGTTGACTTGCAGCGATTGTGGACGGACATTCACTGCTTAAATTGGCTTCGTCAGTCACTGGAGAGCACACCAGCGAAGCTCTCAGAATTAAACGCAGTTCCAAGTCGCTGTCCCCGAAATCGGCCGGGATCATATGTATACATGCACCGTGTAGATGCACCTTTAGTGCCGTGATTGAAGTACTAACTTTAGTATAGTCTTGGTTAGAATAATTAATTGAAATGTAAGATATTAGATATTTTATGGGATGCCAGAGGAATTGTCAATTATATCCTTTGCTAAGATTAAGTTCTTGTATATTTTATGTGGTTTGTAAATAAGAAATTACTTAGATGAGTTATTTCGCCGATGAGTTATATTTCCATCCATTCGTAGCTGGAAACTATTCTTTTATACCTACCTACTTATATTATTATAAAGCTGAAGAGTTTGTTTGGATTCAAGTTTTTCGCGTTATTCTCTACAACAACTGGTCTGATTTGAAAAATTAATTCATCATAAGATAGCCCATTTATCGAGGAGGCAACAGTCTTTTTTTATCCGCGTGCGTGAAGTAGTTCCCATGGTGAAACCCCGGGCGCAAACGAGTGTCTCATATTGTAAATGGGATCTTAAAAACACAGGAAAACTCCCGAAAAGCTTAGTATATGAGAAATTTGAATTCATATAAACTCAACTACAAAATAGCCTTCAAAAAACAATACCACTATTCAACAATCGGTTAAAAATATAGATTCACTTAAAAAACAATCAAATGCCAAGCTTCTAAGTTCGTGATCTTCGAACAAATAATTAAATGGTGAAGCCACGGAGTAAGGAAAGATTGGAGGTTCCATAATACAGGTAGGTCACGCGCCTTCAGCTAGATCAAATAAGTACGGTGAGCATGACTAAAACGATCACATACGAGTGAACTAACCAGGCGTTTGGGTTTTTTGGGACATCTGTCAACTATTTTTGGTACTACAAAAAAAATGGTCGGGTCCAAAGAAGGAGTATAATTACGTAGTAACTATTATAGTAATCTGTGGTATATGGGCGAAGACAGTAACTTTCCTCGTCCCCCGCTCACCCGCATTTTGGAGCGCTACTTTCTTTATGATTTTCCGTTATGGTACCTTTTGTTTCCGATGGGAATTCATCAAATGTCTCCTCCCGCTGTGGGTTAGCAGCAATGAGGGAGTGTCAGACTCTTACTTACTAAAATCCATCATGTTCCTTCATAGGCCTTTTATGTACCAGGGCCGCGGTAACACTATTGAACAATCCCGCAGCTCCGCTAGTCATTTTGTTCTCCATGAGTGAAGCTTTGTTGGAGCTGGTCTCCCACGTTGCTCGTGACCGGCTCACTTCGGTCCGTTGATCGTCGCGTGCGCAGATAAATCATCTCCGATCGATACTGAGGACTGACCGGAACTTTACGTAGATGTAGGGTTTGTGGAAGTGGCAAACAATTTAAAAACTTTTGTTAGTATTGAGATAATAAAATTATGTTATGGATCGTAAATATGTAATTTTCTTTGGGGATCAACCCCTCAACTTATAATGAAAATGATCTGCTAAAAAGTTTGATTTATTTTTTCAGAATAAAAAGCTCCAATATTATGGAGTAATAATTTCTTTGAAGATTATAATTAATAATTAAAATATATAATACTCCATTAAATCTTCAAGCTTACATACACCTATCAAAACGAAACAATTATGAAATCTTTTTTTTTTTCAATTCAACATTATGTTATGTCATGTAACGTTATCGTATCTAGTATTTCTACATCGAAGTGTACAAGAGAATGACATCACTGGCTACAAAGGTGGTTCATTATAAAATGTCCCGCAGAAATTAGCCGCCATCCAACTGAATGTAATTTATCATTTCTGCTCGATATACGAACGATTAAATGTATCATCATTTACTGGACAAACCGGTTTTTTTAATAGCTAGGATTTATTTATGCTATTTCGTGCGTTATCCGAAATCTATATCTATACTCTACTCTGTACTAATATATAAGGAAGAATGATTTGATTGTTTGAATCGAATAAGCTCCGGAATTACTGAACTGATTTAAATAATTCTTTAACTATTAGGAAGCCCTGTCCGCAATGAACATGGGCTATGTTTTATCCGGTAAAGGGACTACACACACTTATTCAGCTCTATTCGCGTTTCGCTGAACGATTTTGGTCACACTTATTCAGTTCTACTTCTATCAGCGGCGTACAGCGGCGTAAGAGTGTTATCGCGCTTAAATGCTTCTATCTACTACGTCCGGCGCTGAATACGCTGCGAAGACGGTCATCTACTCAATTAGTTTTGTGCCCTCAACATGGACAGTTCTATGTGCGATATTTTTGTCGTTTCGTTACTTGCAGAAGACATAGAAAAAAATAAGCGTAAAAAATTAAAACGCAAACGACAATGGGTCGACCCACTTTGGGTAAATAGAAATTTGGTTGGAGAATACGCGACATTGGTACCCCACGTACACGTCCGAACTCTCTCGATCTTTGCGTGCATAATGATTACGTAATAATAAATCAAATCTATCCAGGAGCTATGCAGGTTGCAACTTGTCGACAAGGAGTTGAGAACCATACGTGTGCAGCGCTGTTCCGCCCCATTCAGCGTCGAACGCGGCGGAACAGCGCTAAATGCGGCAGATCAGCGCTGATCTCCATCTAAAGCACTCGCATGATAAAAACACATTTCTTCTCATTTTATACTTGTTTGCCGCGAAAGCTGAATAAACGCGGAAAGCTGAATGGATGCGTACTCGTCTCAACAAGGAACAGCAAGGAATATTATGTAGTTACTCTGTAATGCAAATATAACTCTGTCTGTAGCGTTTTAATGCCAAAATTACTTACCTGATTTCAAATGTTGGTACGCAGATATTGTAGTCTCGTAAACGACATGGGCTACTTTTGATCCGATTGCGGGAGATAGGTCCCTCGGAACTAGGGTTACCATATCTCAGGATTTTTCGACTCTTCTCAGGATTCCGGTCGGATTTAGCAAATCTAGTGATAGCTCAGGATTTTTAATAAAAAACCAGGTTACATTTTAAAGATCTCTCTTATTAAACTACTAAAAATAATCTTCTTTCGGTAACAATTGTAGTTAAAATCAATACTTATGTATTAATTTAAAACAAACTTAAAATAATCTTCTTTTGGTAACAACTGAAAGGCGAGGAATTGGTCAACAATAATTCCATAACCGGCACGCGCATCTAAGGCGCCAAAAGGGGTCGGAGCGTCTGAGCGGGGCGAGGATAACAATACGCGCGCTAGCTTATAACTAAAAGTCGTAAGCGACAAAATGGTTTTGTAATTTTATTATTTAGAAATGATAATTTGATAAAAATTCCTTCTACAATTTTAAAGAGTATGTATATACTCAACTACTAAAAAAGTTAAGAGGCTTAAATCGGTCCCGTTTGCCCATAATATGTGAATCTCTTTTTAAAAAGAGGTATGTTTGATATATTTTTCTCTGTTATAAAAGTTACCTAATCATGTTTTGACGTCTAACAAAATAAGGTTAATATCATGAACTTTCAGGTAACCAAGTTGTATTTTGATCCGTTTTGTATTTACTGAGAAAAATTGAAATCCTTGGCGCCAAAAATTCCAATTCGTCCTCTCAGTGTATACAACGATAATAATACGTTTTTGAGAGAAAATTCTCATCTGTAGAAAATCTCAGGACTTTTCCATGGAAATCAGGCCTTTTCTCCGGACTTTTTATTTTTTCATCTGGTAACCCTACTCGGAACACAGGTGGAGCGGCGGGAAACCGCTAGTCCTCTATACATACTTCCGGATAAAAAATACAGAAAGTCAAAGACTGCCTATCGTCTCAACTAACAAAGAAATTTACTTCTACCCACTTAGAATCCAAAAGCAAACATTCCCACATAATTCTTTCGCTTTTCCACAATTCTATCTAGAGAGGTATTTTCTTCAATTCCTCGCGAGCCTAAAGATAAACACGGGTCCATTTTTATCTAGAAATCTAGGTTGTAAAGCCTGAGAAGCCTAGTTAGAATTGCTATGTAAGTTTAAGGAAAAATAGTCTGTATACTTACAACTTTAGAGATCAGCTTCTTTTGTATGCTAAGTGTCTTCTATTTTGATGTATTGAAATAAAGTTTTCACGTGTAAGAGATTATTGAAATCGGGTACATTACCCTCTTTGGTCTATTCGTATTTGTTCATCATTCTACCTATAAGTTAGATGTTTAAACAAAAACTGTGAAAAATGAACTTTAAAATCTTTCGTTTTGTTGTTTGTTTTATTTAATTGTTGTACATAATAAAGAGTATATCTAACCTACATCCATGTACTAGCTTCTGCCAGCGGTTTCACCCGCATCCCGTGGGAACTACTTCCCGTACCGGGATAAAAAGTAGCCTATAGCCTTCCTCGATAAATGGGCTATCTAACACTGAAAGAAATTTTCAAATCGGACCAGTAGTTCCTGAGATTAGCGTGTTCAAACAAACAATCAAACTCTTCAGCTTTATAATATTAGTATAGACTAGCTTCTGCCAGCGGTTTCACCCGCATCCCGTGGGAACTACTTCCCGTACTGGGATAAAAAGTAGCCTATAGCCTTCCTCGATAAATGGGCTATCTAACACTGAAAGAAATTTTCAAATCGGACCAGTAGTTCCTGAGATTAGCGCGTTCAAACAAATAAACAAACAAACAAACTCTTCAGCTTTATAATATTAGTATAGATAGTATAGATGTGAAAAATGTTTGTTTCAAGCTCAAAAATGGTAAATGTGCTAACATCACTGTCTATCTGTTTTTCCGTATATGTAAGAAATACATGTCGGATAGAAATGTTACATTATGAAATAAGGTAATATAAACCAAACTAGTTATTTACATACATAGGTGTGCCCGCTACTGCCTCGCTTTCATATTCCTAAATGAGGCCTAGAACTCTGGGAACTGTGTTATCTAGCCTTTATTGTATGCTAAATAAACACTACTTATAACAATATACGAATTCTGCAATGATTTATTAATTGGTTCATTTTTTTAAATTATCATTTATTTATTTACATAGTTATATACATAGATATTTACAACACAAAAAAAAAACTATCCTAGTAGAACAATAAAAAAAATAAAAATATATACACTATATCTAAAAGGCGTCAAAAAATTCATCCCCATCGCTGTCAACTGGGAGCGTATCCAAGAGGCTGGCAGCATTACCTCGTTGGATGGCCATGCTGATCCTTTGTCCGAGGTAATAGCCAGCCTTTTGGTCACGAGAAGCGTCCACCAGCCGCCTAGACAGGTCTTTAAATAGGCTATGCGCATTCGGACCCCACGACCCGAGGGTTTCAACCCCAAACGGTTCGAAAATATAGTTGCCGACAAGGCCACTATATTTCCGCCGCTTGAGGTTCTCCGCGGCCGCAGCGGCAGCAGCAGCACAGCACGCAGAACTTGGAAGATGGGATGGCGCAAGAGTATCGACGCAGGTTGCGTCCCATACTAAAGGCCTACCCATCTTCCAAGGGAATAAAGACATGCCGTCTGGTCTCTTACCGTCGTCGCGCGCCATGCCATTTGGTTCCAGTACAGCTGGCACCCCGACGGCAACAAGAGCCCGACGAATAATGTCGTTGATATTTGCGTGCCGCGCAATACGGCCCGCACTACGGCTGCACGACAGGCCGTGGTGTCCGAGGCTGGTGACAGCCTCACCACAGTGGCAGCGATGAGGGGAGCAGCACGGTGCTCCTATACGTAAACAAACGTAAACGTAACATTCTGCAATAACATGTCATACGTTTAAACTACTGTTTAAAACATTATTTCACTAAAACCTCAAAATATCGCTAAAATAAATTCTCTAAGCTGCATAAAAAAAAACATTTTTGCTTACACTGTAGTATAAAAAAATACATATGTAACTTAATTAACACAAAAAAGTGCTAAAACAATTACCGACTCGTCCCGGAAGGCCTAACTTAAAAACTCGATCAACTTAACCTTCGAAGCATAATTTAATAACACCCACGTACACAAAAAAGGTCTATAAAAATTATAAATTCGTGTCTTTAGAATAAAATGCTGTTAAAATCATCACAATGTATGAATGATATAAATCACAGACGAAATATAATAATGGCGGCCACAATACTTAATGACGTTAGCAAAAAATTTAATGCTGAATAGTTTGTGATGAGACAAAAACTCGGCGATTTTGGTATAGAGTAGTTAGATTTATAGATTGGCTAGGCGATTAAGAACAGCGATTTTGTTTAAAGGCTATTTTCGTACGTAGTGTCGATAACCTTTAGTATAGGAATTTGTTAAAACGCTATAAAAATGTCACACGGTAATAATTTTAAGCAGTCCAATACCCCAATTATTAATCCGGTATTATCCACGAAACATTCATAGTTTTTAAATCAGACTTATCATCCTAGAACTAGCTCTAATTATGAGTGCAAAAAAGTTCACTAACGTACTACAATAAGCTACTATACATTTTTTTAATCTTTGACACGAAATCCTACAAAAACTCACACTAAGTAATAGCCAACGCAAAAGATGACTACACGATTTTCTTATGACTCACAGTTAAGTTGTACTTATGAACGGATTAACCATCCTTTAATCTGTACCTTAGTTTACTGTCTAAATTCATCATCCGGCTAGCCATTTCCCAAATTTAAAGATCGTCTTCTAGTCTTATCTCATGAGTATGTACCAGTTTCTTATATGGGGCGACTCCGTATCTGATCTTAACGCCACGTAACTTTGCAATTCTAAAGTTGCCCACTTCACGCCTTACGCATGGGCAAAAATGTTTTCATCATATTTTTTTTCACTATTGTGAAGTCAATAATAGCTAACTTCAGATAAGCAAAGCTTTTAGACAATATCTATACGAATAATAGCGATGACAAATGTCTAACTTCAGAACTGCAAAGATACGTGATGGGAACTATACCTGGGCAGTGGCTTAAAGTGATACCTTGGTACGACTGGCAGCAGATTTTCTGACTTCCAATACACAGTAACGTCTGTTCCTATACATTTTAATTGCCATATTAACATATCGCCAATAAATACATTATTTGTAAGTACTCTGTTATCACAGAAGACGTGTTTGAATTAATATTAATTTCTGTATCTGTGGTAAGACATATTGAGTGCTGATGTCTAGTGGTTATCTTGCTACCTTAAATTATGCGTGTCAAATAGAAAACGGGTTGTTGAGATAAAGACGCTCTGTGAGGTTAATATGTAAATGATCGTTTCTAGGGTTTGTATCTTGCACTGTTTAAAACTTCTATACTAATACTGTAAAGCTGAAGAGTTTGTTTGCTTGAACGCGCTAATCTCAGGAACTACTGATCCGAAAAAATATTTCAGTTTTAGATAGCCCATTTATTGAGAAAGATGAGAGAAGATAGGTTACTTTTGGACGCGGGGATCCACCAACAGAAGCTAGAATAACATACGTCGTTCATATCGCAAGGTTCTATGTCAAAATGAAAAGTTTGCGTTTTGTATAAAAAAGTCCTGGGACATAACCAGAAGTCCAGTATACCTACATATATGTACCTACATAGGTAGTACACAAGGAAGTAGCTAATGGAGTACATAAGTGATTACAGTACACGTACCCGGCTCTAGACATAACATAATACAAATGTAACAAACTAGCTTCTGCCAGCGGTTTCACCCGCATCCCGTGGGAACCTCGGCACGGACCCGGATAAAAAGTAGCCTATAGCCTTCCTCGATAAATGGGCTATCTAACACTGAAAGAATTTTTCAAATCGGACCAGTAGTTCCTGAGATTAGCGCGTTCAAACAAACAAATAAACAAACAAACTCTTCAGCTTTATAATATTAGTACCTCTATAGATGTACAAATGTAACATACCTAGATTTATAACATTTTATTTCAAAACTAGCCGTTTTCCCGCGGTTTCACCCGCGTCCCGTGGGAGCTACTGCCCGCACCGGGATAAAATATAGCCTATGTTACTCGCAGATAATATAGCTTTCTATTGTTATGTAATAGACTGTTTGTACTGTGACTATATTACTTTTTAAAAAGAGTGTCTATGGAGTTTCTTGCCGGCTCTTCTCCATGAGACCAACTTTTTGGAACCGTGCAACTAATGTGACGTTTCATAGGTGCCTGCAAAGGCCTATGTGAAATACTAATAATAATATAGCCCCGCAGGGCATCTGAGGCGGATGACGGGGAGTAGCGACCCCGCGGGGCCATATATCCGAGTGCTCCAGGGAGAGTATACTGTTCCCCATCTCCGGCTTGCCGGAGTGAAGCATGACGGGGGATAGGTCTCCCGCCTCTTGGCTTGCCTTCATCGGCCGGTCAGAGTGGAGTCGCTAGAGCAGGGTTAGCAGCCCACTCGGAGGGTAGGTGCCTCGTGGTAAGTGGCGAGTGGGCCGGTGATGCTGGACCCACAGGGAGCGCGTGATCTGCGTTTAAAGTCCGCCGAGGTATCCTCACCCTTCAGCCCCTCATGTACCTGTTGCCCCCTTGTTGCGATTTAGCGACTGATTCCCGGGGGCCCAGTAAGTGAGGTGGCGAGTCTCCACCTGCCATTTTTACATGTATTTAATACATTGTCATCGGCAGGTGCCATAGTTCCCGTAGTTTCCCCATTCCTAGTCCATTAGCATCCCATCACAATAGCCCAAGTAGTTTTCATCCACAGTTAGCAATAGTTTAGCACAGAACCGGGGATTGTCCTTGGGTACATTTCTATAGCGTATACAGGGATAATCGTCGGTTTTGTGTCACCATTTCATTAAAGTTGTCTCAAAAGGGCTTCAGCGTGTTGGCTTCGGCCCCACGTTCGCCTCCCAAAAATCCGGGACTCTGTAGTCCCGAGGTCTGGAAGAGACATACATGTATAAAAAAATAAAAAATAAAAAAAAATGGTAAAAGAATATTTAAAATCGGTCCAGTAGTTTTTGAGTTTATCCATTACAACCAAACAAAGTTTTCCTCTTTATAATTATATTAGTATAGATAGTATAGATTTAATAGAGCTTAAACTAAACCGCTCTATAATCCTATTATGTAGCCAGTAGAATAAGATGATGTATTGCAATAAAAAATTAAGCCTTTTGTTAATACGCTGTATGATTTATATAATTCAGATGACTAATTTAGTATTGAAATTAGTCATAATTCTAGGCAGGGAAACCAGTTTTTTTTAAATAGACTTCTACATCTTATTTACTAATATTATAAACCTAAGTTTGTTTCTTTCTTTGAATGCGCTAATCTCGGGTTAAATAAGTCCATTTGTCGGGGATGAATATGGGCTACTTTTACTTTTTAACCGAGCGCGCAGAGTAGTTCCTAGTTGTCTTTTAAAGGATTTACTTAACTTCACTGATTTATAACGCCCATTTTTTCGGAAATAGCCTATTTATTAGAATGAAAAAAAACCTATTGAGAAACTTTTATCTTCGTTTAAAAATTGTAGCTATTTTTATACCATGAATACAATAGAACTTATCCCAATTAAAATATGATCATCATATCAGCCTTTTCATCGTCCCTCTGCTGGACACAGTTCTCCTCTTATACAGAGAAGGATCCAAAAATATATTAAAATTAAAATATCCGTATCAACTGCTGCATACATACACATATACATATGTTCCTATGTACATATTTTTATTTTAATAACTCGTTCATATCACACTATTATCAGTAATTCCCACGCCTCGTCCAAATATGATAAAATTGTCAACAAACGATAAGAATTAGGTCATGTCTGTTTGTCAGCTTCAAATATTATTTTTATCTCTCAATTGGTCTTTTGTTTACTGATTGACGAGTTAAAGTGATTGATTATGATTATCTAATGAACGGTTTTGTTGATTGAAAACTAAACAGATTATAACTTATCTATAACATACTAGCTTCTGCCAGCGGTTTCACCCGCATCCCGATGGAACTACTTCCCGTACCGGGATAAAAAGTAGCCTATAGCCTTCCTCGATAAATGGGCTATCTAACACTGAAAGAAATTTTCAAATCGGACCAGTAGTTCCTGAGAGTAGCGCGTTCAAACAAACAAACAAACTCTTCAGCTTTATAATATTAGTATAGATTAGCCGTTTTCCCCCGGTTTTGCCCGCGTCCCGTGGGAACTTCTGTTCGTATCAGGATAGAATACTTATAGCCTATGTTACCCGGAAGGAATGTAGCTTTCCAATAGTGAAAGAATTTTTCAAATTGGTTTAGTAGTTTCGTAGCCTTTAGGGTACAATCAAACAAAAATATGTTTCGTCTTTATTATATTTGTACCTATAGGTATAGTTAACGTCACGGATATTGAGCTCTCGGCGGAAGAGTGGGGATCGCTTTGCGCACTGTACACATAAGGCAATAAACCAATAAATCGCTTCTGCGCAGGTGAAGGTCAGGGCTCAATATCCGTGCCGATAACTATACATAGAGCATACATAGATAGCTTCTGCCAGTGGGCACTACTTCGTGTATACAGTTAAATAAGCTTTGAATATCCGATTTGAGAACCTCCCGCTTTTAAGTAAGAAGTGATTAGAATATTCCACTTACGTTGACCAAGTAATCAATACCACCTTAAGGTTCATATTTCTAACGCATTCAACCTAAGTCACTCTATTAAAGTAAGTTTAACAACCTGCGGTTTGTCCAATCAAAATTGGACCGTATCTACTAGCTGACCTAATTCCTTAGTTTTCTCATACATTCTCAGTAGAGTAGCAAGCATTACAAGTGACTTATTTAATTAATTACAAGTCTTACAAGTACAGCCGTCTATAAACACTTCTCTTAGTTATGCGAGAACGGGAATTTACCGACTAACGAAGTTTGTTGGTAAAATTGTATGTACCTACTGCCGCGGACTTTATCGCCTGACCACTACTGGTGAATTTTTACGTCCGTGATCACAGAAAGACCGCGAGAACAACCTAGTAAATAAATTAAACAAATATCACACCTATTTAAACTCCCGTTACCGAACCAAAACTACTTAAAAGTAGTTTATTCGAGTAACATTTAACACTTTGCAACAATGGCTATCCCACTCGCCGGTGGAATGTTCGAGATCAAAGCGCAGTCAAATAAAATGTTGTTGCTTTAGAACAAGCTAACGAGGCATTCAGAATGTAGTTTATGTCAAATAAACTAACACGTGGGGAGACAATAAATAGATCTTTGTCGACGGTTGGGTGAGGGTATGGTGATGAGAGGAGCGATAGCGATTTTGTTAAACGATAATCCTTACTAGAAGGGAGATCGTGACAAGAGTTGTTCCCGCCTCTGATGTGAACGCCTCAACGTGACCACGACCTCTCTGCCAAGAGTGAATTGACATAGAAGATTTCTAACACGTATTTGTGAAAGTTACTCTGTCTCTATGACTATCTACATTTCCGTCCAAAACTACTCAACAAATTTAATCTATACTTACTAATATTATAAAGCTGAAGAGTTTGTTTGTTTGTTTGAACGCGCTAACCTCAGGAACTACTGGTCCGATTTGAAAATTTCTTTCAGTGTTAGATAGCCCATTTATCGAGGAAGGCTATAGGCTACTTTTTATCCCGGTACGGGAAGTAGTTCCCACGGGATGCGGGTGAAAGATAGTTTAGAGCCTGTATAAAGACGTAGACAAATAATCCAGGTGTGGGAAGCATTTCCCCCCGAAATGCGGATGGAACTGCAGGGTTTTTTGGGTAGTTTCAGCGAAAAAGCGCGACAGATTGAATAACTTTCGCATTCATTATACCTATTAGTAAAGACAATTTGCCAGTAGGTACTCGTAGTTAAATATTATAGTAATAGTATCAATAATAAACAGATTATAAAGCTGAAGAGTTTGTTTGTTTGTTTGAACGCGCTAATCTCAGGAACTACTGGTCCGATTTGAAAATTTCTTTCAGTGTTAGGCAGCCCATTTATCGAGGAAGGCTATAGGCTACATTTTATCCCGGTGCGGGAAGTAGTTCCCACGGGATGCGGGTGAAACCGCTGGCAGAAGCTAGTCAATAATAAACAGATTGCCAAAAGAATTAAACCGTAGTTAAGTAAATATAGGTCACGCATGTCGGCAATCCAAAAGTACCACAAGAGTTATGAATACTTACTCAAGTAACAAATCAGGTACAGCTTAATATCCATAATGTATCTTTTCGCCACATATCAAAAGAATCAAGGCTAAAGTCATATTTTGCGAAACATAATCTCCTGTGTCTAGACAAGAGTGTAGGCGTCTAGGGGAACATAGGTAGCCTTGACATAATTACGTGTAACTAACTGAATAAGAATCAGGTAAGTATGTCAATCTAGGAAAAACCAACAGTAATTTATTCTGTAATAATATTACATAGAGATAATAAATAGGGACTAATCTCTGAAACGACGAATATTTCAATTGTTTATTTTTTATTACTCAGTCAAACCATTTTTTTTTGTTACAGGTAATATTGGCCATGGCCACGGCTGCTCATTCTATGCAGAGGGCTCCCACACAAAACTGTGATGCGATGCGATGTGACTAAAAAAAATATAATATTTTGTAAGTAGGTCATTTTTTTTAGGTATTATTTTTTAGGCTTTTTCGCTGAAGATACGCTTTTTTAAGAAAAAAAAAAAAAAAAAAAAACTAAAAAACTAGAGTGAATCCCGCTACCCGCTCCGCTTATCACTAATCAACCAACTTTAGTAAGTTAGCGAGCGGTCAACAGCTGCCTCCACGAGTGGATTAAAACAATTGATTAATTCAAGAAACCAGCTGAATGGACTGGATGCTTTCAGACGTACAAGCCCATACAAGCTTGCAGAGAAAACACTGTGATTCGAGGCAGCATAATGCCGACTTGCAGTGTATGAACACGGAGGAAGGAAAGATGAGAGTTGTCAGAAGGCAGGTAGTTCAGGAGCCTTCTTGGAGATTAAATACGTGGGTGACGACCAGCTACGAGTGAACTAAAGAGACGTTCAGGTTCTTTAACATATCCGGCATTCCTTAACATAATCAAAATGGGCGGGCGCCAAAGAAGGTGTAAAAGGGTGTAGCCAGCAAAGTTCCACGTCCCCCGAACACCCGTCTTTTGGCGACCCTACTTTCTTAGAAGACTTTTCATTATGACATCTCGGCTCGTCATTTTGGTCTCCCTGGTAGGTATATCACATAATAGGTATGCGGTTGTGGAGTGCTACCTAATATTTTCAGGAAAATACATAATGGAAATTCATTTATTTTATAACTAGCTTCTGCCAACGGTTTCACCCGCATCCCGTGGGAACTATTTCCCGTACCGGGATAAAAAGTAGCCTATAGCCTTCCTCGTTAAATGGGCTATCTAACACTTAAAGAAATTTTCAAATCGGACCAGTCGTTCCTGAGATTAGCGCGTTCAAACAAACAAACAAACAAACAAACTCTTCAGCTTTATAGTATTAGAGGTAGTATAGATATTCCTAATGACTTACATTGGAGAGATAAACCTCGCCAGAAACAACTAGTTGTCAAGATTAATTTGACTGGTTCTACAGATAATTCTTAACAATATGTTTCGATTATTAAGAATTCTTACATGAAAGGGAATAATTATGTTTTACATAGAACTCTCTAAAGCTTAACTTAATATCTACACACACATTTAATCCAATTATGTACTCCTTGTTTCATATCCACAATGAGTCTTTTATCAAATGTGTACTCTCAATAGAAGTTCTATCGTAAATAGTAAATTTCCACTAAGCATGAGTCAAATGGTTGATAAATTGCTATCAGCTGCATATTGTAGAGTAACTGTTGAGAATAATAATGATCTGTTTTCTTAGAATTAGAATAGCATGTGAAGATAATAAAGAGGATTATCTAATAAAGCTATTCATACAAGTAAGATTGGTATCGGCATGGTTCGCTCATTGGAGGCATATGTTCAGCAGAGGTTGGCAATAGGCTGATATGATGATGATGAAATTAGTATAATTTAAATAGGGTACAGCTAACTTTTAAAACGAAAGTCTAAATGTCGGACAAAGCGTTAATATTCGGTGTGCATATAGTCAAATACCTCAGTAGCTGCATTAAACGGCAATATGATTTAATCAGGCTATGATATCTTAGTTGGGACCTAAGCCTAAAAAAATACAAATAATCCAAATTAAAAGTAACAAACGCGCAAAATAATGTATCAGTATTTAAAAAGAGATTCGACGAAATACATTTACCAATCATCCGACCAATCAGGAGATAGCGACATGCTGTTTAAACCAATCAGAGGAAAGCAGAGTCAATGTTTAAATCGATCAGAGAAGCTTACTGCGTAACGACATGAGTCGGATTGACTCCGATACAGTGGCATTATCTGATTAATTAAGTCAATTAACGAAATGGCTGTAACTGTGGTAGCCGGAATCTTAAATGATTTTGACGTTAAGCTGTAAGTAGAGTTAATGTGAAAGGACATTTATGTTCAGGATATACCTATCCTGGGAAATTCACGTTTTAATGTTCGTAATAAGTATAAATACTATGAGTAGTGTAAGTACGTAGGTACCAGGACGATAAACCCTTCAGTTGGATAAAATATGTATGTATGTACAAAAATGTTATTAAATTAAATACCTTGACGACAATTATAATTACGAGAAACACGATACACCTTTAAATATAAAGCGAATAAATACAGGAAATGTTTATCTAGCTTGATACAATACAGAAAAGTATGAAAGGCCCACTTGACACAAGACAAAAAAACATAAACGGAAATAAATGGAACAAACAACAAAATTGGAATTTGTTAGAGCTTTTAAAATATATTATATTTCTAACTAGATTCCGCCCGTGGGTTAACTCGCGTCCCGTGGGAACTACTTAGCCAATCATATAAAAAGTATCATATAGCTTCCCTCAAATGGAAAAATAGATTTTCAATGCAGATCTATAGCCGCTTAGACTATAGCGTGGTCCAGTAAAAAAACAACTCCTTTGTATTTAAGAACATAACATACTACATATTAGAGTTAATGAGTGATAGACTTGATTAACAGAATTTTTAAGAATACTTCTACAAGAAAAGTAACATTACAAAAACGTTTCTTACCCGGACCTTCTGACACCCTTCTCTATTCTGTGGCTATAGAGGGTGGCCTGTCTAAAACCTTAACAGGATTAGGGAAGACAGCTGATATTAAGACCTTCTTAGTCCCTTTAGCTGAACTATAAGAAGTCTACCAACTGGCTATTAGCAATCTATAGCTTCTATTTAGTATAGTCTTTGTTAGGGTTATTGAATCAATGGAAGTTTCTCGAAATTGATTCTAATGATCTTCTTCGTAGACTGTACTTTATTGAGAAAACTTACAGCGAAACGTTGCAATTTTTCATGAGCGATAGGATAAGAATCAAGTTGGAAAAAGTACTCATCGTGTTTTTAAAGTGAATTTAAACAAAGGTACGATATACAGTCATCATAACCTATCTACTAACAATATAATATGGATTCTGTCTAGACTGCCTCGTTGGTCTAGCGGTCGCAAGCGCGGCTGCTGTACTCGAGGTCTCGGGTTCGATTCCTGGGTCGGGCCGAAATCGCTTTGTGGGTTTTCTTGAATTTTCACAAAGCAGCCCGTAGTCTAGAAATTGGTGATTGATTCACCCGTGCGACGGAGAGCACGTAAATGTCGGTCCTGCGCCTGATCTCTTTCCGGTCGTGTCGGATTGCCTTCCCATCGGGTTATGAGAGTGAAGGAACAGGGAGTGCACCTGTGTCTGCGCAAATGCTCGTGCACTTTAATATGTCCTGCGCAGCTGGCTGTTCTCCTTAAATGAGAACAGCCGCCGTGGCCGAAATCGGCCGTGGACGCCATTACCTATATGGATTCTGTGGGGTCGGAAATAAAAAAATATATTATTTATAACATATTTGCTATGCAAAAGTACCTACCTACTCAAGAAAGTCACTGTAGCGACGAAATCGTTCCTTCCCTTAACAAACTTTCCCGTCTAATCACCGGAATTACAACCACTAATATAAAATGATTCATACCTATTTATACTGCTTAATATACCAAGTAGTAAAAGTGCGTGATTAATCCATATTTATAACTGCGAAACGTGCCAAAATCATGTCGAAACTATTCTTCGCCATAATATTAAGACTTATGGACCGACAAATATAAATTGACACTTGAAGATGGCGCCACTGTCTTCGCAAATGTCAGATTACGTTACGCTTGAATTATATTCTTTGTTTTACCGTAGGCCAAGATATGATGGTGGTTGATTTCCAAGGTCGACGAATGACAAAAATACAGTGTTTGGTGCCAAAATACCATGGAAAAGTCACTTATAGGTTTGGATAACAACTCCGTATTGTGTAGAAATTTTTCATATACGAAAAACTTAGCTGCGAAAAAATTGTTTATCGAAAAGTTGTCTAGATTATTTTCTGAAGATCTTTAAGTACCTAAGGATTTTTTGTTGTAGCTTAAGATTTATATTTTTTTCATTTGGTAAATAAATATAAAGTCAAGGTAAATATGTACGTTATTACAGGTGTGTATGTTCGGTAGAAAACAGCTCCGTAATGAATTTTCATAGTTAAACCAAACTACGTGCGAAATTGGCTGACTCATCAGTACAATGATTACGTGGAATTCCTGGGTCTGGCTATCAAAAATTTCCAAGCATATTGTGCATTTATGAAACATATTTGGTTCAACGCCTGCTGAAAAGCCGTCACATTTAGGACTTGGCGTGATAGTAATGGGTAGGTACCTACATGGTGAATCAGCTGAATCATTTAAGTGAGAAACAATATGCCAGATGTTACTCAAGCATGCAGTATTCTTTTTGGCTGATAAAAAGATGAAGGAAAACATCTTGAGGAAACCTGGACTATAAAGTCTGAAATCACCAACCCGCATTGAGCAAGCGTGGTGATTAACGCTTAATCCTTCTCCGTGTGAGAGGAGGCCTGTGCCCAGCAGTGGGACGATAAAAAGGCTGTAACAGTAAGTAGCAGCTCCACGGGTAGATCGATCATAAGGTTAGACAATGCTTGGCGCAGCCATTCCGTGGATGGGACACCATCTTCATCTCATGACGAGTTCCTCTGTAGATTGGTGAGTCCCGACTCTCTGTATATACATATCTGACAGTCGTCGGGTAGTTGAAATACAAGTGTAAGAGGCATCAGGTTTCCCGGATAACTGAGTTGAGAAGTTCAGATCCTACATAGAAAACACTAGTGTACACTGGAAGCCGACCCCAATAAAGCCGGAAAAAGTTTACAAGATCAGTAAGTGTAGATGCCCAATTAAACAAAATAATTCTTAAAATGGGGTATTTAGTGTCATCTTGAATGCCTGTCTATTCATTCTGTCCATAATTCCCAGTAAGTATAACACTGAAATTGGTCCAATAGCCCAATAAACAATGCTCTCCAGTCTACTGACCTTATCTAGACGACCTAGGTGCCCTATAACGTGCTACCGATAAACTTTGCAAGCATTGTCGCGTGGTTAGATAAATTAGAACCGTAGGTTGTCTAAAGGGCATAGAGGTACATTTTGGGTATTATGTTAAAATCTTAGTTTGTATGCTAAGTCTGTATTGAGATGGGATCTATTCAAACGGTTTTATGGTCTAGTCTATTAATATTTAAGTCTGTGGTACTGATAGACATGTAGATAGTTTAGAGTAAAATTGCTTTACGTACAGGTGTTGCGATTTATTCTTTTTTTGTTGTCATTAAATGTCAAAATCGCTTATCATATCATCTCCCGAGCTTTTTCCCAACTATGTTGGGGTCCGCTTCCAGTCTAACCGGATGCGGCTGAGCACCAGTGTTACAAGGAGCGACTGCATATCTGACCTCCTCAACCCAGTCACTCGGGCAACCCCTTGGTTAGACTGGTGTCAGACTTACTGTCTTCTAACGTAATGATGTGCACCTTTACATCTCTGGCTAACTTAGTATGTAAATATGTATACGTACTATGTTATCTTAAAATTTAACTCATAACCATGCAGAAAATTTGACAGCTAAAACTTGAAGTCTAAACATGAATCGCAAAATTGAATTCTCAAATCATAATTCTGTTCATTCGCAAAGTTTGGAAGTTTGACAAACGTGTATTTAATATCAATTAACTTGGAAACTAGGTGTTAGACAATCTGGGAGTGTTTTAGTGAATAATATTTAATTGAGCGTAGGCAGCCATTTAATTCAATTAGCTGTTCCCAAAAAAAAAACATTTTTTTATCATCTGCATCCGGTTGCATCCGGTGCTAACATAAGTATGTAGTTGTCTAAAAGCTAGGGAAATTATGATTTGGTAAAGTAATAACTTAACCTATTTATCTAAATATCCATTTAAAGAAAAGAAAAAAAACTTGCACTATTTAACGACTGTATTTACTGTTTATTTGTACTATGAGTAAAAATAAACAGTAACATTCTAACTATATGTTCTATATAACTACATATTCATACTTGATCTATCTCAACCTTGGAAATTAACTACACTAGAGTAATATTAAATTATTTATCAAAGTAACTATGCTAATAACTAGAAGGTAACCGCAATAAGATTAAATTATATTGAAACTCATTGAACAGACAACTGATTGATTCTACTTTAAATACGGAAGCCTCATGATAACTTAATTATGTTAATAATTTAATATTAATGTTCATAATGCAGGTCAATGTTGGTTCTATAAAAAGATGCATTTATGTTTAAGTATACTACGCGTTTCCTTGGCTCGAGGCCTTAACTTCTAGGCAAAGACAATTACTATGCTTCTAGGTAGGTACCTACCTGTCAACAGGCACAGCCCGGTAAAGCAGTAAATAGCCTCCTAGGCTGAACTGCATGATTCCATATTAAAAAAATATATGGTGAATTTATTTGTTGGAAAATGTGACAGTTCCAAATGTAGAGGTATTTAAAAATAAATATGTTCTAAAGAAAAATTAATCCTGGTAGGTAATTATAACGTAAAACGTAAGTAACGTTATTATTACCTTATGAATAAAAGCTATTGTAATTGTAAATAACCCTGTTTTCTACAATTAAAATATAACTAATGTGGAATTTCATATAAGTAGCGTTTTAAGTCACTACTTAACAACATCAAAGTTAATAAGAAACTAGAGTTCATTTTGAGTAATTGCTGAAAACGACCAACTGTTTAAGTGTAAAATTAAAGTAATAAAAGTGAAATTACTTTAATAAATTACTTATTTTTATTTTATTACGAAAACTTTAGTTTTATTTTCGCTTTAATTTAGTTCACAAACATGTGCGAATACTTAGATTTTATTTGAAAGCTCCGTTTAATAAAGTTCCAAGGTAGATTGTATCAGAAACTGAAACCCCTTGCTGTGTCCTACGTCTTATTATAAGTCTAAACGTTTTCATTCCATACATACCCGTGGTTTAAACCACATTCCGAGGGAACGACTTCTCACACATCGATAATATCTACTACTGTTTCTCCATGTGCGGGATATATACCTACAATTATTTTCTACATCATAATATCACGTGCAAACTGATATTTTTAGATACCTACTAAGTCATGTTATCAATGCATGATAGTCTTATTATAATTATAGGACTAGATAAGCGCATGTGCAATTATGAAGAATTATTAGTTTGTTTGTATGAAGGAAGTCGTCTGTGCTAGTGTATGATCTATTACTGGGACCACCGTCACGGGGTTCCTGTAAAATAAATACCTACTTTATTTCAGTTTTTAACTGACTTCCCAAGGAGGAGGAGGTTCTTAATTAAGTAGGTATTATTGTTAACATAAGTGCATCATATGCAACCATAATGCATCAGATCATCTATGAAAATTACGTCACACATTATTTGTCACGGTTCATGATATGGGTACAGCCTGGTGACAGACGGACAGCGAAGTCTTAGTAATAGGGTCCCGTTTCTCCCTTTGAGTACGGAACCCTAGAAAAAGGGAGTATTTACGTTTGTGCACAAACCTCAAGGAATATGGATTTCGTTGAACCATTTATTAAGAGTCGCGATACGAGTCTACAGTGAAAACAAGTGTTATAAATGGAAATCTCCTTTAATACCAGAAGAAATAATTGTTTATCCAAGCCTAAACTAGGAAGAAAATATGGCCCATGTAAGTATAGCATAGGTTCAATAGTTCATAAGTTTATCAGGTTTCCATGCCAACGGGTAGGTCCAAATCCTCCGTATTAAAGTAATATAGACTTTTTACGATTCACTTTATTGGTTGATATTGAATTTCATTTTGAAGCTAAAAATATTTTTGCTCAAGTACTTTTTTAGAATTACACCTTTTGAAAACGTTTGCTTATTTGTATGACTAGACTTATATGTGCATAGGTCATGCATAGAACTTATTACCTATAAGTTATTTGAGCGCTTCTTACTAAAATATCTGCCTCGTTGGTCTAGTGGTCGCAAACGCAGCTACTGTTCTCGAGGTCTCGGGTTCGATTCCCGGGTCGGGCCGAAATCGCTTTGTGGGTTTTCTTGAACTTTCACAAAGCAGCCCGTAGTCTGGAAGTTGGTGATTGATTCACCCGTGCATCGGAGAGCACGTAAATGTCGGTCCTGCGCCTGATCTCTTTCCGGTCGTGTCGGATTGTCGTCCCATCGGGTTATGAGAGTGAAGGGATAGGGAGTGCACCTGCGTCTGCGCAAATGCTCGTGCACTATAATATGTCCTGCGCAGCTGGCAGATCTCCTTTAATGAGAACAGCCGCCGTGGCCGAAATCGGCCGTGGACGCCATTATTACTAAAATATATCGAAAATTTTTATTTAGGATTTTTTATCGTTGAAAGTGATGTACTTGGATACAAATTATACTTTTAAAGTAACAGATAATTCGAACCTAACTGGTAACTATTTGCAATACAACCTAAATTAAAATCATTAAACTATATTTAGAGTATAGCACCTAACGATTTTATGGAGAACTAAATCAATAAAAGCGCCCATAAACTTATAAACGCTGAAGTCTACAAGCACCATTCTTTACGGAAGCCATAGCGATAGAATGCTTCAAACATAAAATATATCAAGATAATATTAACATCATTTTCTAAGAACCCGTTCATCCTTTTTACCCTGAAGAAGTAAGCGAAAATATAAATGTCATATGTACCCATGGAGAACGAAATGACTAGCGGAGGTGCCATAACGGAAAATCGCCTAACAAGGTAGCGCGCCAAAATGAGGGAGAGCGGGGGACGAAGAACGTTACTGTTTTCACCTTTCTTCTTTGGACTCGATGATTGTTTGTAATGACAAAAATCGTCAATGCCAGATATCTCAAAAACCCCGAAAGCTTTGTTAGTTCACTCGTAACTGATCGTTTTGGTCACGCCCGCCGTACGAATTTGACCTAGAAGAAGGCGTCTGACCTACCTGCAGTATGGCATCTCCGTTCATCTTTCCTTACTCCGTGTATGTACCCTTTGTTGTTACAGAACATTGTATGGTATTTTTTACGACATTTTTCGGGACACACTGAAAGTTTACGACTAACCAAACGTCCCAAAGTTTTAATTCTGAATAAAGACTTGGAATACTAAAATGAAATTGACTTTCCCAAGTGAAATTATATTAAGTCCCTATTTTATGATTACTGGATGAGCTTTGTTCGTGTCCCTAATTTTGGGACGATTTCTAAGAATAAAACTTAAGTAATGATTTAATAAAAAAAAGTTTCAGTGAAGTAGATATAATCGGGCGTTACGGTTCATTTAAACTTAAAGTCAACTTTGCTATTATGCAAACTTTAATAATGAAAAATTATTATAATGAGGTTAACAATGTAACGTCGCTGGCCGCTGTTATTGAAGACTAGCTTTTCGACGCTGTTTCACCCGCGTCCAGTGGGAACTACTGCCCGCACCTGGAAAAAAGTAAAGAAGTTAGTCAACAGGCAAGTCTCCTCAAATAATGACCCAGCTATATCAGAGTTTAGCCGGAGAAAGCAGGCAATAATTTTAAAAAGTCTACTACGCAGACACTATTTTATTTACTTTTAATGAAGATATGTATTGTATGATAGACATAAGAGTGAATCATAAACTGCAGAGCTGCAGCGAAGGTACACTACGATAAGGAAATTGAATCAACATTGAAATGTAAACTTACGCTTCACCTCTAATTTAATTCCAACATCGAGGGAAGAAGTACATTGTAACAGACCATAGAGCATGCAATACATAACCATAAACCATAAAACTGCGTATGCAATAACGAACAAAACTAATAACGAACGAACCAATTCGATTTTCGAATTTTTGACGACCCACTCGATGTCGTCTCGACACGGCGACGTCACTTCACCACGCCAGTTGTAATTACACGCCAGTCCGAGGGGCGGCGCTAGTTGCGCGACAACAGCAACACCACGCAACCAACGCTACCTGACCTGCCCGACCCTCACTCACACACCCACACCGCCGACGCACGGAGCTCCAACTAATCCAGCCGAGAAAGTACGCTCAAATTGTTCACGGTAAACATTTACATACAAACACACTCAGTGAACGCGGAGGTATCTCCTGTAACGGTGAACCCAAATCCAGGGATTAACTTCAAAGGGCCACACGGCGATTCAGAAAATGCGTTTTTTATAGAAATACCCGCTTTGACTACAAAGATTTTGTCAGCGGATTGCCGGTGGCAAAATTTCAGCGGATCAGCCGATCTTGTTTCAGGAGGTAGGTCATTTCGACAAATTCATGGGATAAATGTCGTAAAGACGCTTGAAAGAAAATCATTATCGTAAAGAGCTTTAAAAGATTTCGTAAGCAGATGGGCGTGTGTATCCAATCATTTTATTGTTGGAGAATTCTTTCGTTTGCAAATTGCAGAACGACTTGAAATGGATAACTCCATCAAAGACACAATTTGAAAAGTATAAAGTTACTCGTGAGAACCCTTTGTGAAGTTATAATGAATAATGAAACTATAATTTACAATAAATAACTCACAAAACAAGATATTGAGAGAAGCGAATTCGAATCGAAACAAAAAGCATTCGCAATAATCAGAATTCAAAACCAATATTTTAATTTAACAACGTGTACAGTGCACCTGCCAGCGAGGGTAGTAATAAATAGCATACGTATGTACATTATTTAAATACTTTACGTCGATACAGCGAACACCACAAAGGTGGTACATGAAATAAGGCTTATATCCTGAATGTATCGAATATAACGTCGGTAAACGGTTCACGTTTCAATCATGCCCCAACGCTGTGCCATTGTTAATATTTTTTACATAAGTTACGTATTTTTCACCAATGTCAATTAATGCAGCTTTATTTTCCGATTGCATTAGACTTGGACATGTAAAAACTTATGCATTTATCGTGTGTTTACCACTCGCTGTTATGCATTCGTTTCAAGGATTTGATCCGGACGGCGGACCCTAAGTATTCTTTTTTCTATTTTGAGCGCCGACCTATTGGAGGCAATTTAAAATGTCGACTAAACGCTGGTCCATAATTCAGAATTACCGCCAAGCGCCATCTTGTCTACTAATAGGGGTTTATTAATATCGTAAAACTCCTAGCTAGCCTTAAGCGGACATTTTGCTTTTAAATTAACGTTCAGCGTATACAATGTTAAACCCGGGCTTGCATGTGGCGTCAGCAAAAATCTTCCATGAGTGAGGATAGTGGATCTTGATTAGAGATTGTAATCCGGCTTGATTGCAGAACCAACGAATCAACGGAAACAAGAGAATTATACCTATTGCACTTTATAAACTGATTGTAACTGTATAGCAAGTTCTCTTTAACTCCAATATCCCAGATATGGTCATTGTAGTCTAATGACTAAACATTTAGCTTATACAAATACAATTCACATTCTAAATCCAGTTGAGAACGTAAACAAAAATTTATTCATAGGTCCGGTAGAAGCCAATGCCTATTATAGGACAATTACGAAGACAAATAGACAATTCTGAAAGGCTGTCGACGTTATTCCAATAAAACAGAATTGTAAATACTCGCTACAAGCAAAACCTAGCCCCGACCTGGCCAGCTAGGGCAATGCTCTGATCAACTGAATTATAGATGCAATATGCTTTGAAAGATACAATAATGAAGGTACGATACGAAACCTAATATCGAACGAGTAGCAATCCGTTGTAAATTTGATTGTAGATAGAAATGCAACGTGCACTAAGCCCGGGTAGTTCAGCCTTTATCGAATAGAAAGCGTAGGAAGAGACAAAGACCTCACATCTCGTGTGGCGGGCAAGCGTGTCCACTACGACACGTTGGGATTTTTACTATCTTTATCTATCGCAGCGTACACTGCACTTCAATCAAAGATCCGAGGCCGCTCTAGGCCGACGCACTCGCCGACATAACACGTGCATTACTCACGAAATATTTTCATAAAACCGAACCAAACGCACCCGTCCACCCCTCCCCGCGACCCCGCGTCCCCAGCAAAACCAGTTCAGTTCGTGCCCGGCTGCCGTGCGCGTCGGTTATCTCGCGGAGAGAGTGTATTCGCCGCGCTGTGTTACGAAAAAACATCTTTTGTACCATAACCAAACCAGTGCTGTGGATTCCTATTATTGTAGTGCTCGTGTGAGATTGTGCCATTTCATATTGTGATGTTGCCTGTTGGAGATGTTATAGTGAAGGATTTCTCTTGAAAACTGTGGAACGGGTTCCGCCTGCCGCCGCCGGACGCCTTTTCTCCGATCTCGGGATATCATTAAGGTATTTATTGTTACACCGGCTCATTGTTGTAAGGAATTCTTTCTACGACCCTCGTGTAGTTAAATCGATAGTCTTGATTCAGTGGGTATGCGAGTAGGAAGCTCAGGCTTGTAATGCGTCGATATTGAATAGCAGATTGTGGATGGTGTTTGTGGATTTGCATTGTAGATGCGCGCGGCGTGCAATGTGCAGTAAACATTGCGGCCCTGCGAACGGGTTCGAGTCCGGCCGAGGCTCGAGTGGGCGAGTATTAATTAGGCGACTTGGTGTAACGGTACAACTTGATGCTACACGCCACCCGGCTCCACTTAACGATCATTTGATAACTTTTGTTGTTGGATTTTCGACGATTCGATTATAATTGTGTTAATAACAATTTTTTTGTGGTCGAATGAACATTATGAATAGTTACTCGGCCAGATTAGGATAGATAAGATTAGTTACGGTGACCGAGCTTTTTAGTCGAAGGAACACGAAAGCTTAATGTCAAAATGATCACATTAATAGTATTGAAGTTCAGTCATACATTCTTAGGTGTTTGCTTCGTGATTTCTTTTCAACAATCTAAATAATGTAAAACAAATGGTATCCACTTTTGCATAGTATTCCTTCGTAGCAACGCAAACAGAAAGCTTTTATAACTTAGTATTAGAATAGCTTTACTATGAAGAACAGTTACAGAAAACAATGAAATCACCTCACAAACTGAGTTAGCGAGTTCAACGAAATATTTTATTATGGTGTAAGCTCACCATTTAATTCACCCGCCCGATAGATGGCGTTACTTATGGCAAAACAATGAGCTGTAACCACGGAAGGCACGGTATTACGTTCTACTAGTGAATCTTTACTGCTAATTATACGAAACAACATAATAGATAGCTTTGTTAACCTGATTTTATTGAAACGGTAATCACAAACATTTTGAACACTAATGTTATGCTTCGACATTAAAACGGCACGTAATTTACATCACAAACAACCCATTTAACTTTCCGTGAACAATAATTTATTGTTTAAACAATATTATGCACAAATAAGCATTGATTAACCCTCTGCAGCTGACGTGGTAGTCCCACAGACACCGCAAAATACAAAATCAAGTTTTTTACCGTCATTTTTCAAATTCGTGCGCCAACTCTTCGAGTACCTTCCTATAGAGGGCTCGCGCGTCGGTGAGTGTGCGGGGGGCGGTCGCAGTGAGCTTACTTTAGCGTGGAGGAAGAAAAGTGTCCACGGGACTACCACGTCAGCGTCAAGGTAAGTTTCCATGAGACTACCACCTCAGTCAAATAGTTATATCTTCATAGTGTCTCCTAAACTACCACGTCAGTAAACTAGTTTAAATGATTCATTATTTCGTGTTATTTTCCAATTTTCATAAAATATTGCATTAATACTTTAATTACTAATCAATTTACATGAATACCAAGCTAACTAGTTTTAAGTACCTAACTAGTTTTTAGATGGACATCTCAAGCAACAACCCTAAACCAGGGACTTCTGCTCGCAAAAGAACGTCGGCTGGAACTCTCCAGAGACATGAAGGGGAAATATTGAACTAACTGTAACAGGAAAGTGACGATGCCTTTAGTGTTAGGTATTGATGATAAAGATGAAGATCCATAAGTTTCGAACCTGAAACCGAACGCGATGAATATGGCGCCATTTCACGTGAAGAAGGGTTTTAGGCATGAATGGGGGGTCCCTCCATCTCCGGTAGTTCGATCTGTTCCACTGAGTGACAAAACATTATGTTATATTTTTCCAACTGAAATAAATAGACTTAGCCAATTTCTTCATCAATAGTTAAAGTCAAAGTAAAAGCCAAAGTAATGTCATAAAGTAAAAAGTAACGGTCAAATTCGTTTTATCTATTAGTTTTGCTGTTACTTTAGCCTTGAAAAAACGAATTTGACCATTACTTTTACTTTATAACATTACTTTGGCTTTTACTTTTGATGATGAAATTGGCTGTAAGTATCGTTGCTGTGATTGTTCGAAGCCAATTTGCTTTCAGTTCTCTAAGCCACTGTGTGATAATTGCCAAAAAAAAGGTGTGACTTTGAATCACTCTAGTTTATTATTTGACCAACGAATGTATCTCATTTTTCCAACACGGATTCATATTATTGTGAACTTTTAAAATATGTAATGTAAAATTTGAAAAAGTTGATTTTGTTACTTTTTTTAGGTCATAAATGATTAAGTAGAATTTTTCAGACTGATTTGACATAAGTAAATAAAAGTTGTTTAATTTTGAAAGTACATTTTGTTTTTTTTATTTCAAGTTAATTTAACATTTAAAATCGGCTATAAATCTAATAAATATCAATAAGTTAGCTGTATAGTTTAATTTTACAAAAATATTTGCAGTTGAAGTGGTGTCTTGTGTACTACCACCTCAGTTGAATTGTAAAAATTTGACCACGTCAGTTGCAGAGGGTTAAGCAATGATTTTAATCATTTCGATTATTTCAGTCGGCACACTACACGCTCGGAGGCGGGAATTTTATGACATTGTCATTTCTCTAGAGATGTGACGATAACGAATTAGTGAAGTGCTTAAAAGTTACTAAATCGTGAATAGTGATGATCACGAGAACTTTATCGGTTCGTAGAAGTTTAACAAGCAACAGTGGTTTCATATTCTGTTTTATTATCCAAATTTGAATACTTACATCGGATAACATTATTTTATAGACAATTTAAGGGTTACAATTTACAAGATGAAACCGTTGATTTAGTCGTAAAACGAAGTCGTAAAGGCTGTACCGTGGCGGTCGTATGCAAGATAAAGTTGTCAATATCGAATTATAATAAATATTGGTCTGGAAAACAATAAAAATATGGAAATTGGAATGTGTGAAATGTTATAGCAAGATTGTAAAACGGATTCTGAAATGAATAATGTAAAACTACGATGTTTGCTCATTCATATTATCGGAATAAGTTATAACTTTTGTGTGAGTTATGTTATTTGCAAATCTATCAAAATCGATATATGAAAAAAAAACTTCAATATCTACTCATGTAACTTCCCTTTCTAAGCTTACATTGTTTTTGTTACAAAACACAAGAACACAGTTGCTACTCAGCCATACAATGCACCCAAAGCCAAAAACAATGCACATAGATTTATCACCATTTCATTTTAGGGCGTCAGAACGCACGTGTCGCGTGGTTTTTCGAGTAAATGCCTTCGGGTGTTCATTTACCGCATAAAAAATCTAAGTCCGGAAACGTGCGTGTCACACCGGTACTTGTAAAACAGATGTTGACATATGTCGCCTGGGTCTATGGTGCGTTGCCGATGCCGTGAGCTAATTGACTAGGGAAAAAACGTGAGCTGCGTTCTTAGTCTGTGGTTCCATCCTACGTTTGCGCGGGAATTTTACGATTGACGCGACCTGTCATTTTTTGTCTGTGTTCTTTTTTTTATTTATTGGCGTTAGTTTTGGATACATGTTGAATTTTGGAAAGGTAGTACCTATTAATGCAAATTATATTACCAAAATGCTATCGGACCTGACTTTAATATTTCAAATTGTACCTAGACCTAAAAAACTCTCGTAAAAATTGAATTTTTCACTCCCTAAACAACTTCAACCTAATTTATTAGAAAACATCCAATTTATTTTGAAATTTCAACGTCCACAGAAAAATATTTTGCTATAATTCAAAACTAAATCTTTTCCCTTTTAATCTAATAACGAGATGGTTTTAAAATTTACGACTGTTCAGTTGGGGTGCGTTTTTGGATTATAAGAATTTTCTTTTGAAAGTAGGCTGACTGTAAATTACTTTGGCGTCTAGCGGTCGAAAAAGGACGAAATATGTTTTCGTTTTCAACTTAAGGAGTCAAGTTTATGACTCATTTTCAACAAGTAAAAAATAAAATCGCTTTTATGTAGTTAGTTATTGTATTTGAAATTACTCATTTTCTCTAATTGTATTGCTATTGCCTGTTTTGATATCGTGCCAACGGGAAAAGGAAAATAAAATAAAATGGAGATAGGTACCGCCTGCAATTTGCAGATGTTTGTGTTCTGATTCTGAATTTTCATTGAGTAAGTGGGTACGTGGATTGTAAATCAGGAGACTCTTTACTAGATTAGATTTTGTTTTGTTGTTTATTCATACTTGAATATATTACCTCCTGTGTAATCTACCGTGTCTCAGCAAAACCCGACTGTCATTAACTCGTTCTGAAAAATGTCATATTCTTTTTACGAGTTTTTTTTTAAGACCTCATCTGCTTACCAATTTTTATTAAATTAGGTTTAAAAAAATGTTTTGACAGTTAGAGAAGCAGATAGGTATTGAACATATTTTATCATTGACATACTTATCGAGCTTCTAAATTGTTTGATAACAGACCTACATCAATATTTGTAACTAGCTTCTGCCAGCGGCTTCACCCGCATCCCGTGGGAACTACTTCCCGTACCGGGATAAAAAGTAGCCTATAGCCTTCCTCGATAAATGGGCTATCTAACACTGAAATAAATTTTCAAATCGGACCAGAAGTTCCTGAGATTAGCGCGTCAAACAAACAAACAAACTCTTCAGCTTTATAATATTAGTATAGATAATTGACTGTCAGAAGTATTGTTGATTGGCGATTTATCTTGTATTAGTTTACTCTTATCGGAAGTTCAATACTGATGATAGAGTACCTATTTACTTACGAAAATAATTCGGGTAAGTAACCAGGTAGGTACATTATTATTGAAAGCCCCTTGTCATTGAAAAAATTGAAGTGACTTACATTATGTGCAATTATACATATCTATAGGACCTATCAAGTTGTGATTTTTTTATAGGTCAGGTATTTATACAGTTCAAAAATCCATAGATTCTTGCTTGAAAAGGCCTCTTAAGGTAAATTTGAATATCACTAGGTACATAGTATAAAACAAAGTCGTTTTTTCTGTCCCTATGTCCCTTTGTGTGTTTGTACGCTTAAATATTCAAAACTACGCAACCGATTTTCAAGCGGTTTTTTTAATAGATAGAGTGATTAAAGAGGAAGGTTTATATGTATAATAACATACATTAAATAGTGGGAAAATAGGTATGTTATCCCGTGCGAAGCCGGAGCGGGTCGCTAGTTGGTCATAAATATCTAATTTTGAGACCCAAATGTAGGTACTACCTACTTTCTTCTCTGAACTTACTTAATTAAATTTACCTTCCGAAAACTTCCATAATGTCTCCCCAACAATAAAATCCCAACAAACGCATGGACACTCAAGTTAAATCTAAATAAACCATCAACTTATCATCGACATTTAACAGTAAAAACATTCTGGACCGACAGTTACCGTTACCGGTCAGTTATGGTAAGTGCGACCACAGTTAATAAGACTGTATGTCGCCATCTTGCTTCCAACGGATTAATTAAAATTGACAAGCCATTGTGTATTGAAAAACAGTGGTTAATGTTTTAATGTGTTAAGCTTGGTTTAGACTGTGACACACTTTATAAACCACATGATTGCGTTTTATTTATTACAAGGCAATATAAACTTCCTCTTTTATGAATGATGAAAATGAATTTCTCTGAATATTTCTTAGATTCCTTCTAGAACAATATTTTATTTAATAGAGAGAGAAAGAGAGAAAAAAATGGATATTAAAAAAAATATTAAATGGCTGACTTGAGAGAAAAATGGACATAAAAAAATGACTGAATTTATTTATAAAAAAATCTTTGTTACAGCAAGTGCTTAAGGCCGGTAACAGACTAGCTATGATCCCACGATAGACAATTTCAATAGGTACCAAAATTCTTTCTGAGATTTGTACCACAGTGTAAACTAAGCTTTAAGTAACCAATGAGTCGTCATCTCGCGTCATTTAACGCGTGTGCTGTGTTTTATGGCTATAGATCAATCAGCCATGTTAGAAGTCAAGTCTGCTGTCAATTTCGCGTGATCGGAATAGATTGATAGTTTTAAAGACCACATGGTTTATGCGTTCGGCGTTTAGACGTTTTGAATGTACCTAATTTAGTAGGGTGTTAAGCTTTGCAGCTGGGAAAAATACACTGCTTACTTCCATCCTCCGAGCCTTTTTCCCAACTATGTTGGGGTCGGCTTCCAGTCTAACCGGATTCAGCTGAGTACCAGTGCTTTACAAGAAGCGACTGCCTATCTGACCTCCTCAACCCAGTTACCCGGGCAACCCGATACCCCTTGGTTAGACTGGTGTCAGACTTACTGGCTTCTGACTACCCGTAACGACTGCCAAGGATGTTCAATGACAGCCGGGACCTACAGTTTAACGTGCCATCCGAAACACAGTCAATGGTGTCTAAGATATACTTAGAAAGTACATACAAACTTAGAAAAGTTGCATTGGTACTTGCCTGACCTGGGATCGAACCCGCGGCCTCATACTTGAGAGGCTGGTCCTTTACCCACTAGGCCACCACGACTTTTTTATTTAGAAATAAGATTCTTTTGGTAATGATGAAACATAATATAGACTCTTTTATTCGACTGCGCGAAAAGCCATTCTGGGATGCAGGTGAAACCATTTGCGAAAGCTACTACTTAATAGTAAGCCTAACAATCGCTCATGAAATGAGATAATTACATCAGTTTGAGACATACATAGATTAAGTCACCGAGATTAACTTGTCAGTCCAGATATGACACATCTGTCAATGTTTAATGCCTACCAGCTCGACGTTAATAGTTTCCTGCTATTACGTTATCCAGTTATTACATACAAGAATGCTTTTAAACTTGAATGTGAAACAAATGTTAAAAAGATCATAAAAGAGAGGTCAAAAGTATCGTTAAGAATAGAATAGTTGTTGTAATCGACTTCTACTAGGTAAAAACCAATTTTTTTGTTAACATTAAAGGTACAATATTGAAAAGTCATTACTAAGAATCCATTCTGTTAGAAGTAACGGCGATGCATTGAAGTGCCTGTGTGTAGCTGTTTATGCGATTTTAAACCTTATGAACAAGGCTTTACGTAATGTTTTCAGTGTGTTTCGAGTGGAGAATGAAGCTTTCTTTAAAATCCTGGCTGTGAGTCATTCAGACGAAGTAAAGTGGCTTTTTGCTACGTATTTAGTCATAAAGGATTCTTAAGAACCTAAATTATGTTCTAGCTTTAAATGAATTCTTTTTTAATACGTAAATAATTCCAAATTCTTTATATTCCTGACCAATTAAAAGTTTTTTGAGTAGGTAGTACTTATTACAAAGGATATAGAGTGGAGTAAGTACTTCAACCTACTTAGACCATAGACTAATTGCTTTTTAAAACTTATCCCATCTGAGCTTAATATAACGATACTTCAGATGTCTCGTGGGAATTTTAGGTGTTTCATGGCTCCTTGCAATTTGTTTCAAAAGTGTTAATAAAAGGCACTAACGGTATTTTGTAAATTACTTTCCTTTTCAATAGTCGAAATAATATGAAAAGTAAGCACATTTTTTTATGCTTGTCATGACTATTATGATCTGAAGTACTGAGAATAAGCTCGCAAAGGCGTACGTCTTTCCACAATCTAAGAATCCAATACTTAAAAGTATTGAATATCCACCCACTGTGGGTGTCAAGTCTACATAATTTTCTCAACAAACGTGTGTCTATGAACACCCATTAAGAAGTCAAGAGCTTGTAATTAAGTAAACTATCTGCATTCGAAGCTTTTAGCTTCTTTTTACTACAATCCTCTTTTTGATGTTTGCATCAGTCACTCGTTTTTATTTTCAACATTTTTTTAAATCTCTTCAGAAGTCAGTTTAAAAACCACAACATTAAACTTAATATACCTAAGTTCTCTTTTCATGTGGTTTTAAGAAATTAAACATTCTTCGTTTTAACTAAGCTGTTTAAATATCCTCTTTGTTTTATAATAGTATTCAAACTCTAATGACATTCAATAGTGATTCAAAAAATGTGAAATGCCTTCAGGCTTTACAAATGGCGACTATTTTAAAATGCAATATCTAATAATTTGTATCTCATTTGAGAACAGGCTGCACGTTTCTAGTGTAGTATTAGTAAATCGCTTAGGATATTACCCTTGATTACTGCAACAATCAATATTATAATAGCAGATTCATTAAATCACTTGGGTGTCCCTTGGAGCGACGGGCAAAGTTGCTCTAAGCCCCGTCAACTATACTTAGCTGCATTACCTAGACTTAAGTAAAGTTATAGCAGTCTGAGCAGCTGTTTATTCTTTTTTCTCCACCTTAGGATGGTACGAACAGCAATCCTGGGAATTTTGCAACATTTTACTGTTTTATTGCAGCCAAGTTTCGTAGGAGCGCGTAAGGAAGTTACGCACATTACAGGATAGCCCCAAGCCAGAATGGTTATAAGAAAGCTATTTTATTGTCTCGAAGCGAGCCTTGGAAATAATTTTAGATCCCGTTACAACCTCAAGTTGAAAGTTTATTGTGGACCAAATTGTTTCAGAATTAGAGACTTTCGGTTGGACAAATATATTGTCAGTCAAACTATCTAACACGTATAGCGTAGTTAAAAGAAGCTATATAAAAAAGTTTGCGAAATTGCTAGAATTCGATTGTGTAGGTTGTAAGCTGATGAGATTACATAGCAAAAAGCGAGGTTTTCAATCTAGCAATCAGCTGAACAAACGATCGATTTATGTTACGCCGCGTTACGAGTTCCTCCCCACCAACATTCTGTGGTAACAAGCCAACGATTTTGCACACCCAGAAACTTGCAACGTACTGAGTTTTCCCTTTATAAATTCGGCGGGATTTGCGTGTAGAAGGAGAAATGTAACGATAACAGCGACAGGATCGTTCATTTATGTTAGATTACAAAACGGTGGTGAGTCAAGTCTCGGGTTTTACGAGTTTCGTATGACTCTCGAATCGGCTCTGAAGCAGTTTTCCAGAACTCATTTGAGAAGTTTGGCGTCATCAAAAGTGGAAATCCGTGCGTCATACGAGTTATTCCTTTGCTTAGTCGTATTAAACCTATAAAAACTCTAGTTACAAGGAGTCTATTCATGTAACTCGTCAAAAGCGTAATCGCTACTTAGGGTTGTAATTCGATCACATATAAAGTCAAAATATTGACGTAACCTTTATTTTATAGAATTATCGCCCCGTGTAAACGTGAGAAAGTATTTTGAGAGTGGTCGTCATTCATAAATCCTATAAAGCGTCATCAGAGCATAATAACATTAAGGATATTTCAAAAGTGTCGCGCACATTTGCGACCCTTGTAATACCACTGTCAACGCTAGTAATAACATCAGGTAAAAATTGGAGCCCAAACTTGTCCCTTCGAAAGGGAACGGAGATATCGATTCTCTCTCTCATTAATTGGTTCGAGAGGACAGAATAACTCGAAGCCGAGAAAGCCGAATCAGATGGATCACGAAGCATTTGTCATTTAAAAACGTTCGACTGGAATCCAAACGCTCGGCCCAACGATAAAAATTAGGCGCGCCTAAAATAATTGAACTCTTTTATTTGTGTCGTAACTCCGAACATTTGAGATACTTTGAACGCAATCAGGTTCGCCTTCACTGCTTCGGAGTTAAATTGAGACATTGAATGTTTGCCATTTTCTTTTCCCTCCAATTTCACGCCAATAACAAAAGTAAAAAGACTCGCCGATACCACCAACATGGTAGGCAATATACTACCTCGCTGGAGAGAACCATTTCCTTTAATGTTTTCATGAGTCTCGAGAACTAAAGAGCGTGTAACAACGTATCTGTTCGTAGCCTTTTAATAGCCAAAGAGCGAACAAACTGCCAAGTATTAAGTTTTATCAACCATCTGCACGAATGTCACGTCTTTATTACTACTTATTCTTTGTCCTCATGAATGCAGCGGCCGAGGGAGCGAGACGGGCTGTGTGTGCGTCCCGTTTGCGTCTTGTGGTTTTTGCTGCGCATGAAAAGGTAGGGAAACGAGCGTCCCTTTCGGGCATAGGTGTTCAATTCAATAAAAAATGGCGTACCTGAACCGGTCCCCTGACATGTTTATACATTTTTCTTACTGTTGTGTAGAGGATTTTTTTGTTACGTATTTTTCGATTGAGATTGAATCCAGAGCGTTATTAAAAAAGTTCGTGGCGTAATTCTCGCGGTGATTTTTACTGTGCCGCGGATTTTTAGCGAATTTTCATTTTGTTTTAAAGCTTCGAGGGCCGCGTGACGTTGATTTATGACCTGAACATGTTTTGGCTCACCGTGTGTTTCAAATGTGATTAGTATTTTAATTAAGTATTAATTACTGCTGTAAAAGAAACGGGTCTCGGCATTGTATTGTTTCACGTGAATTCAAAATGTTTTGAATATCAAATGTAACTTGTAAGTCGACCTACCGGACTGCTTAAATGGCTTCCCTAATGTTTTGACGTTAATGGTGATCTGACTAATTTAATTTGTATTCAAATTCAATATGAATTGTTAGCCAAGGAAGCAAGTACTTTTGTACTAATACTTTAAATTGCTCTAATAAATTAAATAAATGAATATAGGTAATTGCTTAAATATTTATTTAAGTACTTATTTAAGAAAAAAATAATATAAAAACTGAAAAAATAACGTCTTCAGTATTCTCAACAGCTATCATAAATAAATACAAATACCCAGCACGTTAAACAAATCTAAATAAGCAACAAACAAGCCATTAACCCGAAGAAAATTCCAAACAACTCCCAAATATCCCAATAGCTAATGCAATAAAAACAAATTGTATCCGAACTCAATCGAATCGTTTGTCTATGCTCGCAGTTTAAAAAATAAAAATCCAATATGGCGGGTGCTAGCACTCACAGCTGAGTCAGCGTACCTTACGATGGCGTCCGACGACGCTTTGTCCCGGTGCCTTTTGCTAAGTGTTACGATTGTTACTGCCATTTTATCTTTTGGGAAGCATTGCCACCGAGCAACGTACTCGTATCTGAAATAAAAATACTTGCATCGAATGAAAAGTATACGTCTGTCTGATCGAATTGTTAACTCGATGCTCAGCTGCATCAGCAATTGATTGTAGAACATTTGTAAATGTCACAGATATTTTTATATCGTAAAACAATTCGTAAAATATGTGGGCAGGTAGCTGATACGTAATCGGTTACGGGCGGCGGGTCATCGCTCTGAAAGCTTTTAGGAAAACAAGTATAAATACTTAATGAGAACCAAATTAGGTGTCTAAAAATAACGAAATGATGTATCCCAACTATTTTTGGTATGTATGACGTATCATTTCTTGCCTTTGAGGAGAAAAAAGGTTCAATATGGATGAATAGAGCAAGCTGCTCCCATCGACAATTAGTTTCGATCTATGCTGCGATCTCCGAACAATTGCACAACTGAATGTATTCTTCTATTCACACAAGAGATTTTAAGATAAGTAAGACGTTTTGGGATCTTTTATTATTTGGTTACGTAAGTGTTGGGTAATGGGTACTCGTCTTAAACATCTTCATAGGTGTTTTAACGCCATGTAAGATGATTACCACTGGCATAAAAATAATCTTAATCAAATGGAAAGCATAATTATTATGGTAGAGACTTCGAAAATCGAATGTATATCGATCTATAGAATCAATATCGAATGTACTTTTAAGCAAGTGCACCTGTCTTGCAAGTGCAAGTGTACTTGGGGCTGAATAATGCAAATGGATTATAATTAATCATGATGATTAATAAATGATATGCCTCAGTATATAAAACCTGTAGCTTTTGTACCTCCAGGTTCAGAATTAATAAAAGCTAATATTTATTCCTATATTTATAGACATATCATATAAATAATTAGACACAGCTCAAGAAAAGACAGACTTCTGAAAAGCGAAAATTTTCCACAATTATATTTATTTAGCAGCCTCTCACGAACATTTCAAAATCACATACATATTAACATACAGAGTTTAATATCTAATAATTTGCTTACAATATACTTGATTACGCTGAACTTTGACATTGATACTTGACTCCAGTTAAAATGGAGTTTATTATTAAATGCCAAGCTTTCAAATGGGATGCTAAATATGTTATTATGTCAATAATGTGTAATACAACACGTTTATGTGGGTAAATGGCACTTAAACTGTTTAAATTGTTACTTGGTTGACGAATAATATTTTGTAATTACATCTTAGAGGTAGAAAATGGCTAGCTAAAGTGCTCTTGTTTCATTTGTAGAGATAATTCTTAATTCTGTTGCTGATTTCAAAGTGCAGAAGTTGTCGTCAAAGTTGATGTCGTTCCTCAACTAAATTCCGAGCACAAGTCCACGCATCTATACTAATATTATAAAGCTGAAGAGTTTGTTTGTTTGTTTGTTTGTTTGAACGCGCTAATCTCAGGAACTACTGGTCCGATTTGAACAATTCTTTCGGTGTTAGATAGCCCATTTATCGAGGAAGGCTATAGGCTACTTTTTATCCCGGTACGGGAAGTAGTTCCCACGGGATGCGGGTGAAACCGCTGGCAGAAGCTAGTGTAAAATATAGGGAATATACACTATTCCTACCCAACAGTGAAGGAATTTTTCAAATCGGTCCAGTGATTTCGGAGCTTGTACCCAAGCAAAAAACAAAGTAAAAAATATATCCTCTTTATTGTATGTAGTAGGTAAAGAATATTTCTAGTATTTATAAGTAGGTATTGCATGAGTGCATTTTTATAATGAGTACAATAGTCAGTTGTGAGTCATATTTAGTTGACACATTGATATGCGTTGTCCTTCGTATTGCATAGGTAATGTCTGTTTGTTCTTGAAGATAACCTTCAGTCACCAATACAGACGAACTTGTTCTAGTTATTCGTAAGTTAAGTGTCGTCTGTCTATTGTGCAATTCAATTTAAATGTACCTACTTTTGTATGTGTCAACCAGACCACGGGAATACAGATTCTCGGATTTTTGTAAGGTGAACCTGGGGCCGAAGGCAACACGCTGAAGCCCTTTTGACGTAGGTTTTAAGTAGGATCGTGGAGTCCGTTTTTTATAGTTAAGTACTTAAGTAAAATAATATTTGAGGTGCTAAGGAAGTAAGAAACAAAACATATTTTTCTATTCTTATTGACTTAATTTGTATTATGTTTCATGCACAATCATCCAATCATGACAGTACATACAATAATAGTTAATGAATTCGTTAGGATTTGCCCTCAGATAACTCATTTATGATGATGTCACGTTTATCATATAACATACATACTTTGTACTTAGACTTTCCTTGTTATTCATACTATTATTGTCAATGAATGTACTAGAAGTTAATAGTTAAATATTTTTTACATATCACTAGGTATTTATCGAAAACACAATGAAAGATAATAAGCTGTTTATGTACTTACGGCCTTTTTCCAAAAAGTTTGAAGTTACTAGCTAATAATATGATTTAAAAAATGTAGGTATGTTGTACATACTTACATTAAAATGACAACATACTCACATTTTTTTTAAAACAAACAACATTCGTGTTACTGTTCATGCAAAAATAAAGATAATTTTAAAGTAATTTATCTATCTAAACGTGTCCATTAAATATTTAATGTTTATGGATCTTACTCAATCAGAGCGGATGAATTTAGATTCAAATAAAATAACGTTCAGAAGCTACAAATGTGGGTTAATGCGTAATGCTTTTAAAGTACGATTTTATTAAGGTTAACACTGACATAAAAATGAAATTCAGAGGCAAACCTGCCGAGCATTGTAATTTTACACATAACCTATAAAATAATTGCAAGTAATTTTATCACAAAAGCGGTATAAAAGTAAACAAAATCTGTAAAAAGACTTGGAAATTATTCTGAATAACATGGAAAAGAAAATTCGCGTCTATTTCCAAAACAGTCTTAAGTTCCATTAAAGAGTTCGAAACACGACCATTACAATGGCTTCTAACACGCATAAATTCGTATTCGCATACCGAAACTTCCTTATCTACAAGCCACTACAATTATAAACGGCTTTAGCTATTTATTGCTACTCTAGCGTAGATTCCATTCCACACCCCGTGAAATTCCTATAACTTTCACAAAGTTCAAACCAAAGTACTACTAAATAGCGGCCGTCTCGTTCTCTCTTCGTTTTATTAGTACGTTAGTAAAGGACAGGTATACGAGCATAATTCACGCAGCTTTTAGTGGTGTGGTCGTAAATCTTCGTAGTCAATTCGCATTGATCGTTTGCGTCGGCGCAAAAAGATACGCCGGTGTCCTTTAGATAAGATAGACGGCAATCGACGGAGACTTGTGAATCATTCTGTCAAAGATATTCCTTTCAAAACTCTGCATTTGAATTAAGAATGGGTCTTATTCTACTTTTGAATTTTCTGCAGTCAGATGTTAGACTTAGATATTTGAAATTGGAATTACGGTTACTGGTTGGTAAAAGTGTTTGAAATTCAACATTTAAAATAAAGAATAGCTCTTAAATTAAATCGGGCACCGAAAAATCTAACTTGTGTGTTCTCAGCATATTACGTAATATCATTATCATGCAAATGTACACCTGCTTAAAAAATAACGTATGTTTTTAATTAGCACAATTTTCAACTGGCTGGTTAGCAGGGCGACCACAGTTTAAGTACCCACCCATCCCATAAGCCTTTAATACCATACAAACCGCCCACATCGCCCGACGGAAGAGGGGAACAATTTTTCCCGGAATGGAAGCGAGCTATTACAAATATGTACGGATCAAATTGAAAGGTGTCGTAATCCTAACATTATCGTAGGCAGATTTAGAAATTAGGTCGGCCGTGCTATTTCGCGGTACGTATCTCGACTTCACGAATCTGCCGTGTACAAGCAAATAAATCTGATAACATTAACTCGTATAAAGATTTTGCTTAGAAATGTGAAACTAGTTATCCGAACATTATTTACTGAGGTTTGTAAGGCATTGCATTTGAATAATTTTATTGATTTATCGGTTTTAAGGTGTGTTTTGATTCTGTACTCACGAAGGAGTATTAGTTAATGTCGAACTGCGGATTTGGAAAAAATAATAGCGTATTGATTTCTGCCAGAATTTTGCAGAAATTCGCTATTAAATAAGCTTGTTTTAACATACTATTTTTAACCAACTTATGCTTAAAAACATCACTTATTTATAACCCTCAAAAAACCACCACAACGCAGTACCCTGCCAAAATAAAGTTTCAAGCATTTAATCTCATTGAAAGACCGTCTATTTAAACTAAACTATACACGGTACTTACTAAGGCTTCTATTTCGACTTCAAATGGGCCATCCAGGAGCCCTGTTCCCCATTTAGTTCCAAAGTAGGTCACCCGTTTCACTCAGACGGACGTCTTAAAATTGCATTGCACACAAATTCCCCTACATAGACGTAGATTAATGATCATGAAGTTAATTATGCAAGTGTATAGAAACTATTCGAGTAGAAAGCAAGAAAACCGGTAATACGTATTGTTGTAATCATAGGGATGTGCAAAAGTTCAGATGTTACGATAAGATTTGTGCTTGTTGCGTAACGTGTGGTGTGTAATGGTGGGCTGTGGTACAAGTTATAGGATGAAGAAATATATTTGAATGTTATTTGGTATGTACCTGAAATAAAATCCTGCTTACATGTTTTTAATAAAAAATACGATCGTTTCATAATTTATTATGACCTGACATTTTTGTCAATGATTTAGTTATAAAATTAATGTAGCTACAAAACAGTTCACAGTTTATTAATAAGTTCCCTGCAAGCTTTTCTTCATATTTTCATTATAAAACACGATATAGGCGTTTCATAAATCCATTCGTTCATCTCTGGCTTGAACCAAACAAAAAAACATCGAGCATCCAACGCGCTGCAGTCTAGCGCCTCACTGTTTCGAATCATTAATTTGACACTTGAAATAGCTCAGAAGTGTTACAATGGCAGTACCGACCCGCCCACAAAACGTTTACGGGTTAAAGGTTGGCGATCTTTTTAAATGTGGCTCGGAATGGTTAGGCAACCCTGCTTTTGTTAATGGAAACGTAATGAGTAAGAGTGAAGGCTGGTCGAATGGGCCCCGCCAACGATAATTGGTGTGTTGGATCGTGCCGCGGTTCCGGGTTAGAAATTTAAAATTCAAAAATGGAACGTGGAGATAAAACGTTAGATGTACGAGGAGATTTGAAAATAGAACGCGATGCGGTTTTGTTTAAGTTATAGGATGGCCCTAGTGAATTTACGTATTGTTTAGAATGTATGTCACAATAAAAGTATACTAGAAACGTATTCTATAGTCTGACCATGTAATTGGCTGTTTATGTTTATTAGATTTTTATTTCAAAATCTTTGATCAAACAATCGAATATCTTTACAGTTTATGATATTTCAAGGGAGATTTAGATCACAGTTACATGGAGCATTTTCCATCTATTTGCTCGATAAAAATAGACTTTTCTTAGTTATAACATGGACCTCCTTGAGACCCAGGAAGTTGGAAGTCATTATATTTCTTCACAGTACCTAAACACATCTGATATTTACACCTGGAGTAGATGCAACATCCACAAATTCTACCAGAGTCATGAATTATTTAACCACAATAATGTCCTATTACAACCGAACTCGTGAAATACAATCGCCATACTATATTAAACTCTTGTTATATTTTATTACAGTCGACATTATTTTACACCGATATCCAATACATTGGTTTATGGGAGGTATGGTGTCTTTTATGGGTCGTTATATCCTATATGGTCCAGTTATCATCGTATCATGTTTGTTATTAAGTTCTTGTTCAATCTATTGTGTTTTGGCTTAGGTAGTCATGGTTTCTTGTCTTATGTTATGGGTCTTTATTGCTTCTTGTAATTACTAAGGCTTCCTGCTAAAATACTGTTGAGAAGACAGTAAACCAATACGACTGCATAGGGATAGGATTAACGATAAATGATCTACCTATCGGACTATGAGAGTGAGAGAATAGAGTGTACCAGTGTCTGCAAAAATGCTTGTGCACTATATTGTCTTGCGCAGCTGATCTCCTCAAAGAGAATAGTTACCGTGGCTGATGACAGTTGAGTTGGATGCCAATACTTTTTCTATAATTATGATCATCCTAAATAAACAACTCAGTAATCAGTTACTTATTTATGTAGTATATAAACAGTACTTTGTCCACTTTTTCCACTATCTAATGACTAAAGTTCGACGCAAAGAAGTGTGGTTTTCTCGCCTGAATAACATTATTGTTTTGTAGTAAACAAAACAAAGTTGAGTCTAGTAGTCATCATTTACATATTAAACATTCACATGCACCTACCGACCTAAAAATGCTTTTCATATTAAGGAAAACTTGCCTATGCCTATAAAAAACTAGTGATTAAACGTAACCACATTTATTCCTCACGTAGGTATGCTTCTTTTACATATGTTTATTGTCAACCATAAAGGCCTTGCCTAAAATGGACCCCCTTTCTTTTTCAGAACCAACTAAAAAGGTTTACACATCCGGCCACAAAACCATATTCAAAAACATATAGAAATCGAAAGCCTGATCAAAGTTCACTAAACATTACCAAATCCTTAATGAAACAGTAACGAAATGGCCTTCAAGTACCTAACCCTAGGCCGAAATCTAAGCCTATAAGCACACTGTAGACTAAACAATCGGCGACAGTTGCTCCTATTGCCGGAAGAAAACTTAAAAAATAATAATCATGAATTCAATCACAGATTTTAGTCGGTATGATACCGGCCAAAATCCTGATCGTTGTTATGTGCATGCTTTCTTTCATTGCTGTACTTATGGTCTCTGCAAACAGCGGGCGCGGCGCGACGGGACGGGACGGCGACGCGACGCTGAGCAGTTGTAATGTACTAGATATTACGGACGACATCACACAGAGCCGTCCCGCTCGGCGCGACGCGACGCGACGATCTAGTACATTGTGTCACGTCGCCGTCCCGTCCCGCCGCGCCGCGCCCGCTGTGTGCATAGACCTTTATGAAGAGCCCGATCAAACTATCGGCCGACTAAAAAGTCTGTAGTATGCGGGTACTCTAAGGCTATCGCTAGAAGGACTCCGAAGTCGATCAAAGTGGGATTTGCGATGAGACCCGAACGGCAGCCGAAGGGTTGCTTCCGAAATTGAAATTTTGTTTTTGTTTATTCAGATCGTCAGGTGAGATTTGAAGGGTTAGGACATTGTTTGAATTAATTAAAAATATATAGAAACGTTCAGGTAAACCGAGTAATGTAATTCAGAGGTAAATAAAGCGTGTGTATTTGTTTTACCTTGCTATCTTATAGGTTGGTGTTGAATGACAGTTTTCCTCATTCACATGTATTAATTGAATCGGCTATCCTGTGCCCATCCCAGTTAAAACATTGCGAAGAGTTACCGCGGTCCTGGTACATAAAGGGCTTAAGATGGTGGGTTTTAGTCAGTAAGAGTCTGACACTCCCTCACGCTGCACCCGCCGTAGGATGGGTCATTTGATGACTTCCTATAAAAAATTGCGACAATCTATACGACAGTTATTTTGACTTCATAAAACCGTTATTACAAAACCAGAATTACACAAGCAAATCCCAAAACAGCACCCAAATCTCTTCCAACTTGGATCCTTTCAAACCGAACTTAAAATCATAAGCACTTGAAACTTACAAGCACAATGTTTTGGCAACCCTGTCAAGTTAATTCACCTCATCTTAGAAGTTTAATCCAGGAGTTGCAGCTCTAATCTTTCACGTCAATGGCTGTAGTACAGAATTAAGCAGGGTTCAGATTTTCCTACATTCATTCCTTAAGAAACGCTCCGTTTTGCTTACGTTTGTAACCTCTGATATAAAAAGATTGTGTCTGTGTAACTGATGAGCTGATTTGGATGTGATTTTTGTGGTTTTATGTAAGTCTCAGTATAAATGACAAAAATAACAGACCATAACCAAAACTCATCTGCTTCAGACCGCAAATAAATGCGTTAGGTATATTAAATGCAGAGCCATAAGCTATCTTCGTTGTGGCTCATCGGTTATGTTATCACAATGTAAAGTTACTATTCGTTAAAAATCATTTCTTACGTTTAAGCAGGATTAATTCTTCGCAATAAAATTAGTCGTCTATTGTGTATGCTGCCTTAGTATTTAACCAGCGTCGCCTTATTTGCATAAGTATTATGTCTAGAACTGGGAGTTCTACCACTGTTTAGCTCTCTTGTTTTGTCTATTGCTTTGTGAGTCTATGTTTATTTGCATGCAAACGTCACATTGAAAGACTATGATATCTGAGAACAAAAGGATTGAAAGTCGGATTTCTATAATATATCTAATAGATCCGTTTGGATACTAAAGATAGACTAACATTAACCTCTTGCAAGACATGCCAAATTGCAATCAAGATGCAATCAATGCTTACATAGATGTTTTATCTCACTAAAGCGGTTGAATCTCACCTGTGAGTGTGAATGTACATGCACAATGCCTGTGTGAGACAACGACTCGACCAATGGTGAGCGTTCCTGACCTTACGCATACACAGACAACGTGCATAATACGTTCACACACACAAGTATGTCTCACCCGCTGTTGGGACATAGAACATTCGTACATACATAGGTGATACAAACTCCCTTTTAGTGCAATAGATGGCTGAATAGAGCTATCCTAAAATAAATTGCACTGATGTAATGCCGTAACGAAATACATTCCACAGAATCGGTAGTAAGCGACTGGAAATTGCTTTCAGGTGCCCTAGTTTAGATCTTCAATTTCGGCAGCAGTCCGGTCCTGAAAGTTCGACGGCAATGCCAATAATCCCTTGTGTAGTATGCTGTATTATTTTGTTAGTATTTTAATGGAATATGTTTGGGATTTGAAAAGATAGAGTGGAAAGAAAGAATGCAGTTTTTTGTGATGTTGTAGACGTAAATCATTTAAGGAACATTTTAATACCTATAGATAAATACGGTCGGCACTAACCTCCCCACTCAGAGACATTTAATGGTTACTTAAGCCATTCCTTAGTGAAGGATTTGTATGACATTCCGTCACTAAGGAGTGACTTAAGTAATCATTAAATGTCTCTGAGTGGGGAGGTAAGTTGTGTAACCTAATGAGATGTTAACCGTAGTCTCAAAAAAATTCTTGGAGATGCACCAATTTAACGTGTATTCCGAAACATCTAGGAACTCGTCATGATGTTCTTATCATGATTAAATGGTCACCCTTCCACGGACAGACCACGCCAAGGGTTGCATGATCGATCCACCCGTGCGTCTCACTTAGCCACAACCTCCTTACCTTGTCTTCGTATCTACGTTTCTACCCATTGACATATAACTACCTACCGAAACTCCGCTGACAGATTGAGGTTCGACCATAAAAGAAAACTCATTGTATCAAAACTTTTGTTTCTCGATTCAGTCTACTGACTAATTAAGAAGTCCTTTAAAACTTTTAACCAAAATCATTTATAAAGCATACCGTTGTCAAGAATTTATCGTCAAATCGTCTCACGCCGTTTCTAATTAAATAATTAAAAAACAGTATTTGCTTTAACTTTTTTTTTTCGTTGACAGGAAAAAACAATTCCAAAGTTGGTCCTAATTTGGTATTCTGTTTAGGAAATGTGAAATAAAATTGGGTGAATTAATGGAATGGTCCATATCTTGATTAAGACTGACCGTTAGGTTTAGGTTTTAGTATCGTGCTAATTAGCCTGTGCGTTTGGGTAGGAATAAGACAAGGTTTACGTTGATGTTGCTGGTTTGAATCTTTAAAACGGTTGGATGCACGTTGATAAACGAAACGTAGTGTCAAATAATTTGTTACTTAAAAAAAAAATCATAAAGTGGTTTTACATTGTAGCTAAGTTACGTGACATCTGTTTATTAATGCATAAATATTGCAGAGATACCCATAACTTTATCAAATAAATTGTAAAGCACATTTCTCAATAAATAAAGCTTAGCATAAAATAGTAACTACTTTATGCTAAGCTTTATTTATTAGTAAATGCATTCTATATCCTTTTGATTCTCAGAAGTGAACTATACACTGAAAATTACCTTATATAGAGGTAATTATTTAGTGCATTGTCACGAATAAGTGACACTAAATAAATTATTAGTTTGTTCGGAATAAGTGTTAACACTTAAATATATTTAGTTCCGGTTAAATTGTTTTCTATAGAATCTTGATAACAATGTCCGAGTATTTTGTAGGTAAGGTTTTGTTTGAATTAAGGCTTTATTGGGTGTAGATTATCGAGGTTTTGTTTTACAGGTATGTATTTAATTTATTAAGGTCCTACGTTTTGTCAAATTGATCGTTTCAAGTCATTTGACACTATAAATCTAATTGATATCAACTTGAATGAAATATTATCTAGTTTATTTAATTGTTTGCTTAATTTGTGTGTACGATTAGTAGGCAAATGTTATCGCCAAATAGACATTAAAAGTAGTAAATGTTTACATTGCTATAACTGTAAAAACTTGCGTCATTCTTTTATAAATACCGATCTATCAGAGTTCATCGACCTTTGTGAAGTAATGTGACCTTTTTTACGTTATAAAATGTTCGATGGATATTTTGAACTAAGAATATGATAGCTACGAGAAAAAAAAAGTTTAAAATAGCTCTTAGCATGTTCTACTATCCTGGTACTTATAGTTTTGATACCCTTTCGTCCTCAATTTGTTATACTTAGATCCCATCCCGTTTTGACACGAAACCTTTAATGTCGATCAACAGGATGTTCCATAAACAATGCTCTTCATATATTTTGTTAACTAGACTACCATGTGGTCGCCATCTTGAATGTTTACAATCAAAATTGACGTTTACACCCTTCGCATAAAGTTTAGAATTGTTTGTTCCGACTTGTCAAATTGAATTGTGTTGTTTGCAAAGTTTGTGTTTGCTGTTCGAACGTTTGAATTTAGACTTTATTGCTTTGTTTTAAGGTTGTGGAAGTTTTATTTGAGTGTTATTTTTATGTTGGTTACAGGAGGTTTGTTTGCATACTGACAGACAAGAAACACCCGAACAGAATAGTCTGGTATAAGATTTTTTCTAAACATGTATATTTTTTTTCGTGTGTTATTAATCTATCATCAGTTTGTGGTAACAAGGTACACGACAGTTGTTTCTGAAATGTTTATAAAATAAACTTAAATGATGACTGACTTATTGAGCATGAGAACAAGAATGAAGCCTGTTATGAACAGATAAAAATGCAGTTCACATTAATAATAGTTATAATTAAAAACTGAACTTTAATAAGATTACCTGGAAACCTGTTTATCCCGTATTCTTTAACGATGGGACTTAACTCGAACACCATTTATTAAAAGTCTTAAAAACCTTCATTTATAACACCCATTTCTTTTGAAAATACGACACCCAAAAACACATAATATAAACCTACATTTACATCGCAGTTTTGGTGAAAAACTTTATTCCACGACAAAAAAGCATTCGGCCACAAGAGGCACTTGAAAAAAAAAACTCGCGGTATCCTACCGGAAGTCGGGCGGCGGAAGTCACTAGGCTTCCCGGAAGTGCTAGAGGGTACTCGGGAGCGGTCCAAATTGTATTTAATCACAGTAGGTATATTCCAGGCTGAAAATCGGCACGTTTCATGTGCTCATCAAATTATTAAAAATTTAAAAGCCACCCTTCATTTTGTTGGTCGATATTTGTGGCCGTTGGTGTAATGTGGGCCTAATTTTTTATTTATTACTAGCCGTTTTCACGCGGTTTCACTCGCGTCCCGTGGGAGCTACTGCCCGCACCGGGATAAAATATAGCCTATGTTACTCGCAAATAATATAGCTTTCTAATGGTGAAAGAATATTTAAAATCGGTCCAGTAGTTTTTGAGTTTATCCATTACAAACAAACAAACAAACAAAGTTTTCCTCTTTATAATATTAGTATAGATTCTGGCCCATTTTTTTTCTAAATGTTTTTACTGGTGTAATTGAGCACTTAAGTATTAGATATATTATTATGTAGTTAACCCAAACAGCAATTTCATTAAATGTCCATATTCTTCAGTCCGTCTATAATAAAATTGATATTCAAATTAATACTTATTTCCTGTAGCCTTAAAATTAAAACGACAAAAAAGAAATGGCGACGCCATCGCTTAGCGTCTCCAGTCCTTTAGGAATACTTCTAAATACTCGTCCAAATAAAGCTGAGTACATAACAGCGAGATATTAAGTCCTGTAAGTACTTGTCAGAACTAAAGTTGTAAATTGCAAACTTCGCGGGACGGGATGCGTTGACTTCGTTCGTAATGTTTTGATGGTAGTGTTTCGTTTTAAAAAGTAATTTTCTTCATATTTTTCGTATTTAGCTCGTGTTTTAGGAGAGGAGTTTAGTAAGCTGTTTTGATTAACTTTTCGAGGTTACTGCAGCTAAACTTAATTCTAATTCATGTCGCACATGTTTCTAAACGTTTACGTAACTCCAAAACCTGAATACCCAGTTTAACTCCCGCATCCCTAATGCATTAATTAAGCTGTCAATCTCCGGAAAAAACCCAAAAAATCACGCCAGAAATTGGCAATCAACATAAACGTCGAGTTGTTCCATAAAACCTGTCGTTTCTAATCTTACGTGAAACCAATAAAACTGAAGCAATATAAAATCCAAAATGAAATACACGTAATATATCAAAACATGTTGTAGTGCACGTTTTATTTATTATTTTTGTTTACAACATGTCAAACGCAAGGCGACTCGATCTATCACTAGCGCTCCTGGCGGCGAGCCAAGGAAACTATTTCCAACTATTCGGACAGACCCGTTAATAGTTTTACAGTTGTGGTCCGCTTGTGTGCGCTAAGCTTTGTAATTAATACCCAACTAGGATCTCGAGTTCATTTGGTCGTTGAATTGACGGCTCAGATATATGGTTGTTTTGTTTTGTAATCTGGCCTCATAATTTTAGCCGGCAATTAAAATTTTAGACTCCATGCACACTTTAAAAGTCTTCCAGTATTCCCAGTAGAAAGGATAAGTCAATTTTAATTTGTGTAGGTATCCTATAGAATTCTAAAACAATATTCTCCCTCAAAAGTTTCATCTCATTTCAAGTCAATATACTTCTCATAACGACATGAAACAAAATATTATTTCAAAATAAACCGTATGTAGAACGATCAACATAAACATTCAAACGATTTTAAATTTCGAACGCCCATTTTAACGTTGCAGTTGATAGTGGCGCTGCTTGCTAAGAAAAAACGTCAATGACCTGTGAAATTTAGTACATTTGAATTTAGTTCCACATTTCCCCGTTTGATGACATAAGTTGGTCGTGCCGAATGTCGTAAGTTTTTTTTATAGATGACATGTTTCATATGTTTGACTGGTGATCTTGTATATGATTTAGTGATTTTAAAACTGTTATAATGTTTAGTGTTGGCCGAACACGGGGAGTTAATTTATAATTCGTAGCGATAGTAAAATGTTATTGCTTGTAAAAGCATTAGGTGAAACTGTGGTGTTTCGTAATTTGTACCGTAAAATCATTGAGTTTCAGTGTAACTCGTACGCACTTTGTTTATAATTTCGACGAACTAGTCGTTTTTTTTTCTTTAAGCGTCTATGAATGATCTCATCTCATTCTTTTAAGCATACCTACAATAATTTGATCTGCACTGTATTCGTACATTCCAAATTCAAAACATCTAACTCCGAAATAAAGTTCTAAATCCAAAACTTAAACCCGAGACTTGCATCAATAGGAAAATACGTGACATCTATGACGTCACAGCTAACGCCTAATGAGTGGGGTGAGTGACCTTTGAAGCGGGAATTTTGCAACCGCAGCGAGTCCCAAGTCCTCTTGTATTGAGGGTTGGCAAACCTATTTGTTATTTTTTTTTTCATGCAAAGAGGATTTGTTTTGAATCCTCCATAGAGTAAATTCTTCTTTTTGTTAGTAGCAGTCCTATTAAAAATACGAACTCTTTTGTTTAAAATGTAGGTACAGGTAAGTAATTGAGGTGCTAGTTTTTTATAGCTACCGTTTTCTAAGAATGAATGCAATATCATAGGTATCAAAAAATTCTAAGAACTGTGACTCATTTATTTTTATTGATCGTTTGTCCGTACCTTATACTTTAATTAAGTTTGATTGCCCAATGAGATCATTTTTAGTCTGATGGTTTTGTTTATTTACGTCTTTAAGAAGGTAGGTAACTTAAAAACTGCAAGCGAATAAAAAAAAACCATGTCCAATAACATTTTTGAAAAAGACTAGGCGAACACAAAAACCTATCCATAATATTAGAATTATCTTCTTAGCGATAAGATTATTATGTCTCCCTAATTTTATTAGTTAAAAATTAAAAATGTAAAAAATTGGTACCTAATAAAGTATATCTATCTATCTATTCATTATAGTACCCGATACCTAATTTCTAACCCATATTTAGCGGAATCTTCATTAAAACCCACATTACTATGCATGATATCCCTCCGTCTTCAACCATCACAAACGTTTGCAAACCCAAATTAATATGGCGGATTGTTTAGCTAAGATTACCTTGACCTCATTCCAAACCTTGACATCGAGATCCCTACCGCTTTTGAAAAACTGCTTATAAGTTTAAAACCGCTGAGCCGATTTTGATGAATCATATCTTAGAATCACCGCTGGAATACCAGCTTTCATGCTATAAAACTCGACCTTGACTGCCTCGTTGGTCAAGTGGTCGCAAGCGCGGCTGCTGTGCTCGAGGTCTCTGGTTCGATTCCCGGGTCGGGCTGAAATCGCTTTGTGGGTTTTCTTAAACTTTCACAAAGCAGCCCGTGGTCTGGAAGTTGGTGATTGATTCACCCGTGCATCGGAGAGCACGTTAATGTCGGTCCTGCGCCTGATCTCTCCCCGGTTATGTCGGATTGCCGTCCCATCGGGTTATGAGAGTGAAGGAATAGGGAGTGCACCTGTGTCTGCGCAAATGCTTGTGCACTATAATATGTCCTGCGCAGTTGGCTAATCTTACATGAGAACAGCCGCCGTAGCCGATAATCGGCTAGGAGGACATCATATCATATAAAACCTTATCCAAAAACAATGAAGCTCAGAGCTTTAGGAACTAGCTGACGTGAGGCTGAAAATTTGATGTTTTAAGAGACCAATTGCTTTACGTGGGGATATTACGATGGGCACATAACAAGTTTGTGATAGTCGAAATTGCAACAGCGACATAAGGTTAATATCTTTATTTTTTTCTCCTTTGCAAAAATTGGATAGACTTGGTTTTAAAACAGCTTTAAGCTGCGATCGTTAAACTACGAATTTCATCCTGCAGATGGCCGGTTATGTCATATTTATATCGTATTCCCAGGATCCAATTTCGCAAATTTTTAACGGTCTGCCGTACCTTACAATTGAATCTGGTAATCGATATTTCATCCACTTCCACGTAATCAAATTTTGTTGTTTTCACATATTACGCACGTATGTGGTGATGACATTTCAATATTGTGTTAAGTAATTCGAAAAATACAAAAATAACTCGTAGTATTTGTAATCACCAAGCTATTTTAACTTCACTTTTAATACATACTTAGTTATATAAGTCCAATTTATTACGAAGGAAGCTACTTTTAGCATAGGCAACTAGAATAAAAAGGGAAATGCCCATTCTTGGCCAAGTACTTGCCCGTCTATGTGATAAATACAATAAAAATACTAAATAATTAATTTAAATATTGCGAGTATTTATCTGATAAAAAAACCCCGGAAAAAAAAGATGAAATTATTCAGAACTCAGTTGTTAAAATACTTCCGCTTCCGCTGTAACGGTCATGTCAGTCTTGTCAAAATAGAGAATTAGGGATTGAAACCCATATTGAAAAAAGTCGATTTATTAAAAACCGGTTCTTGAAAATCGATTTTTTTTTAATATTTTATAATAAAACTACTTTTACGGATTTTATCGCGGTTATATTAATATTATTTAATCCCGACGTTTCGGATCCTTTACAGCATCCATGGTCACGGGCAGACTAAGGTGTTGGTCGTCTTGATATATTAGTTACAAACAGCTACCCTACATTTTGTCGAAACGTCGGGATTAAATAATATTAATATAACCGCGATAAAATCCGTAAAAGTAGTTTTATTTAAATGTCTAATATTCGCGTAAGTGTCAGAAATCAATATTTTCTAATAAGTTAAAAAAAAAATATTTGTAAATATCTATTCATTGTATTGTTATCATTAAACAAAATGTTTGGTGATTGATGTTCCTTTAAACACGATTTTATGCGACTCCTTTCAAGGATTACGTGTTTTCGGTTTATGACAAACATAGATTTTTCGATAAATTGATCCTACGTCCCATCCCTAATGCTCTTGTTTGTTGACGTTTACGTACGTTGGTATTTCACAATTTGGTTTGTGCTGTGCTCTTACGACTTGTGTCTTTTCTTACTGCGTTTCTGATATTTCGACGAATGTTTACGATTATGGACCCCGTATCCGCCCCCGATGACGACCTTGGCTTTACATTGGATTCAGTACTGGATATTTTTTAAGTATTGGATTGAATAAAAACTTAAAAAATATATGTATGTATTTTTAGCATTATTTTCTGTTTACAGTTTGTGATGTTCCACCAAGTTCTGTGTAAATTTTTTTAGTTCTTTCGTTATCTACGATGTCAACTCTAATGCCTACAACTTGTTTCTTTCTTGGGCATTACTTGGCCAAACCTTCTTTATCAAATGGGCATTTCCCTTTATGATATTTTTGACGTTCATGAGTGCTTTTTAAGTCCTAACTGAAATAACATCATTCAGACTTTAACTTTGTTTGATAAAGTCCGTTTAGAATCTCAACCTTACCTACTAATTTTATTCCACTACCATAAACCGAAACCATCAACAAACAAACGCACAACAATACCACATAAACAACTGTATCCCACAAATCTAATAATCTTTATGCCATTGTCTATCGTCGTCCCCATCCCATGGCCCCCGTGGGACCTACCACATGGGACCTGAGACCTCTCTCAGCGAATTGAGGGGGTCATACACCTTTGAGCACCCTATGGTGAAAGATTGTTGGGTTACCTTTACTATACATACATATGCATCCGCTTTTCTGGATATTAGACCTTGTCTTAGATCTGCAGAACTTGACGGATAAATTCTAAGATATTAATCTATACTAATATTATAAAGCTGAAGAGTTTGTTTGTTTGTTTGTTTGAACGCGCTAATCTCAGGAACTACTGGTCCGATTTGAAAATTTCTTTCAGTGTTAGATAGCCCATTTATCGAGGAAGGCTATAGGCTACTTTTTATCCCGGTACGGGAAGTAGTTCCCACGGGATGCGGGTGAAACCGCTGGCAGAAGCTAGTTTTAAATAAACTGTGTAGGAAATATCTACGAAATAAGTATCGCTCCCCAAAAAAGTCATTTAATAATTCTTATATTAGGGATTTTACATTTTTGTTGACACCTAACAAGAAGCGAATGTAAGAAAAAAAATGATCTAAACTTAATCCAAATCCATTTCAAAGATCCGCCAAAAAATCAAAAATTATATCCGTCGTTCGTCGTTCATCTTGCAATTTTCTAAAATAATCCCAATGTTGACGAAACAAAATAAACGTATATTCCCATCAGATGGGATCAAGTGTCAATCAACACAGTTAGACTCAATCATCCGTTGATCCTACACAAACACTGGCGCACACGCACTGTAGATGTGAAAAAAGTTTTCTAATCTCCACCACTTAGAATCTAAGCTGCTGAAAAATTAAACCCAATTTTAGATTGATAAAGTATCTTGTAATTTCCCGTAGAACGTAATCTAGGTCTTCTTTGAAACCAAACAAATTCTTGATAAAGGATTTGCGGGGATTCTTATACCTAATCTCTTTTGATGCGAAATTTAATTTACCTCAAGAGTAAAGGAACGTATGAATAATATGTTGCCTATCGATAAAATTACACTTGTTCATATATTTTCTTGCTGGAAGACGTGGTAAAATAAAACCATTAATCACTATTGTTTTCAGAAGCCAGGTGTTTCCTCTAGATAATATCCACTCGAAACTAACCGTAAACAGCTAAAAAACTGTTCTATTTACTTTTCTCACTAAGTAGCTTTTTGTATCGCCTTTTTAAGAACCTCATAACTCCGGAGAGGAAACGTTCAGTTTAATTACGTTCATATTGGAACTAAAAATAAAATGCCATTAGAAGCGTTGACAACCCTGTCCTCCAATATCTCGAGAGCTTCTTACAAATCGCTTACGCCCCTCGCCCCTTCGTTCGAACGTTGAGAACCGCTGCCAACGCGGGTCCCTTGTTTTAAGGCAAAAATTATGGCTTGTACTGTCCTCCGTCGGTTTTTATTTGGCATCCTGCGTGCTACGGGCTTGCCGGCGACACATTCGGATTGCTCAATTCACTGGCAACATTCACAACCTTATGCGGAATGTTTATTGTTAATTTTTCGAATTTCGAACATTGTCTTTATCGCCAGTATCAAAGTTTGAGAATTGCTTCCTTTTGCCCCTTTTTGTCGACTCGACACAAAAAGGTAAAGGTGTCGACAGTATTTACAGTTTTTCGGCAAACAAAGATGAATTTTCTATAGGTGACATTATTGTTTGATAAAATCGAATCCACGACAAAGCTGGGTATTCTGTAGGGACAAAGTAATTTGCTAAAGTGGTAATGCCTCCCCTTTACACCCCCAACTCCCCCTGTAGGCGTATGTCGTCGATCTACTAAGGCTTAGACACTTACTGGAGTTCTTTCTACCTCTTCGTCTTATTTTCTTGTAAAATATTGAGTGTATTACCGGAATATTTTAATTAAACACGGATAAAATTATTCCCATTTTAGAAATTCCTTCCATATTCAATTTAAAGCAAGCAAACAAAACGCCATAACTCAAAAATTTCAAATTTTAAAATAATTTTGACAACAGCGCCGGGGAACGTCGCACGTGAAATTCCTTTAAAATTCTATCACATATTAACGTCGAAAAACGTCGTAATTCATCTCTTAGCTTTTAGTAGACGACAGTAGCGTTCGGAAATATGTAAGCTGCTTCTGCCTAAGGGTTGGTACACATTTGTTATATTTCATATACGAGTATGTACCTACTTTATACTGTACTGTACGCGTCAGTACCTAAGTTTAATTAGCAAGGTTTCTACTTGCTAATTGACTGACGAGATTGCAAAAGCAACTTGAACTGTCCACTTTTAAGCATCATTATATTCACTATATTCATTGTGTTCATTGATAGGGTATCAAATCCAAAAACTTACATACTTAAAAACAGGGGCAGATACCATACACATAAAAATGCCAAAATCTATTCCCTTAAATCTTAGGAAAACCATTTAAACCGTCTAATAAATGTCAGTTTTTCTTCAAACAACTGTTTGATATGAATTTTCACGTTCCAAAACAGTTGTTTTAAGAGAACTGACGTTTACATTGTGTACTTGGACCAAAAAAAGGTTTACTACCTGCGTTTCCATAAACAAACTATTATTTTTTATCGTACCTAATTGTAGAGGTAGAAACCGTGTCTTCGTAGCGGCCATGACCGATTTCTCTAGTTTACATTACACTATGGTTTTATTTGTGTCCTGTCATTGTTTTATTCATCAAAGTGTTTATTTTATCGCAATTATTTATAATTACAATTTGTTTTCCGTAAATGGGGAGTTGACATTCGTAATTATGGGTCTTATTTGTTTAATATAATATCATGATTAATGATGTAATTTTTTGTTTGGGTTTATTTTCAAGTTAATATGTGTTATAGTTGTATGAGAGCTCTGTGTAAAACAGTTATTTTCTGTATGAGAAGAGGTCTATGCCCTGCAGTGGAACAGTAAAAAGCTGATGATGATAACCTAACATAATCTCTAGTTTTGCAGAGCGATCTAACACTTGACATTATGGTCTTCAAAAACTATTCAACTCAACATATTTTCTTCTAACTCTCACAGAAAAATAATGTAACACTTTTATGCAACCTTTCACACAAATGCGACGATAATTCAATGCGATTCCCGTTTATTCTCGTTCGAGTCAAAGCATTGCTGAAGATGGAGTATCACAAAATTAGGTTAAGGCTTTCCACCCAAATTCCAAAATGAATTCATCATTTGAGTGCTTCGTTAACTGACGGAATGGCGAATAATTATGAAAATTTCTTAATACCCCGTAATTACTTTCAAATCGTTGGGCATATCGATACTTAAGTGCTGCCTCGAGTGTTTTTATCGATTCGAGTGTTGTTCAAAATGCATTTGAGAATCGATGCTAAATAAAGTTCGTAATGGTTGGTGCTTACTTTATTTAAGTTATGAATTAAGTATTTATTATTTTTATTTATTTGACGTGCTTTCCAGTTTTATTTATCTACAATACAAGGCATTGTATTTTTGCAATTGTGTAGGTGGCACTTTGTGGATATTTTGTCGTTGCTTTCTTCAACCATGGCATTTATTATTATTTCACAAGTAACTGTAACTTATAGGTTCAGACAAAAAGCTCGTAATACCTGATCCTATTAGAAACTAACCACCAATAAAATAAGGCATACAACCCAATGATTCCCTCGTATATTACGAAGTTATCGTTAAAAAAATAAAGGCAAGGTTTACACGAGATGGGGTCAGGTAAGCGCTGAGTGGTGGGTAAACAAAAGTGTTTACCTTCACGATTGGGGGATTATGGCGCTCTTGCCACGTGGGAGGAATGGGGGAAACTGGTATCACGCACTGGACGGGGAATCGAGTAAGTGGGCGACGGGCTTTATGTTTTAAAAGTATAGGAAAAGCAATGTAAAACAAATGAGCTAGAAATAAATAAAGAATCATTATATTATTTTGGAATTTACATCTCAACTAAAATAACTACTGCAATATTTAAAAAATACGCGTCACAATAAATTGATTTGTATCGTGATGATAAGTAGATTTCTGCGTTGCCCCTATTATCTTATTTTCAGTGTATTAAATCTGCATTTTACCCTCTATTCGATTTTGAAGTGAAATACCTACATAATATAAAAAATACCAACAACAAATTCAACAGCATTTCCTATATCTGTACCGAGAACTTTAAAATTAATACCTGACAATATAATATGGAGTTACGATCCACTTATATCTCGTAATACAATATGATACTCGTCTGTTGGATAGCTTTGTAACGACGGAGATACATAACATTGCCTACTGAGAAAGGCTATGAACAGACGTGAAACGTTTAGTTATTCAATTTTCATAAAAGTGAATGAGGGCAGTTGTTTTAAAAAAGGTCACCGTACCGCTACATGTTTTTTGAATGGGGAGTCCCCTTAATGCGTCATTTTATTTACATTACTAGCTTCTGCCAGCGGTTTCACCCGCATCCCGTGGGAACTACTTCCCGTACCGGGATAAAAAGTAGCCTATAGCCTTCCTCCATAAATGGGCTATCTAACACTGAAAGAAATTTTCAAATCGGACCAGTAGTTCCTGAGATTAGCGCGTTCGAACAAACAAACAAACTCTTCAGCTTTATAATATTTATAATATTAGTATAGATTAAACATTATTTGTGTGTGTTAGTGTTTGCAATAGTCGTGGTGGCCTAGTGGGTAAAGGACCAACCTCTCAAGTATGAGGGCGCGGGTTCGATCCCAGGTCAGGCAAGAACCAATGCAACTTTTCTAAGTTTGTATGTACTTTCTAAGTATATCTTAGACACCATTGACTGTGTTTCGGATGGCACGTTAAACTGTAGGTCCCGGCTGTCATTGAACATCCTTGACAGTCGTTACGGGTAGTCAGAAGCCAGTAAGTCTGACACCAGTCTAACCAAGGGGTATCGGGTTGCCCGGGGAACTGGGTTGAGGAGGTCAGATAGGCAGTCGCTTCTTGTAAAGCACTGGTACTCAGCTGAATCCGGTTAGACTGGAAGCCGACCCCAACAGGATTGGGAAAAAGGCTCGGAGGATGATGAAACATTATTTGTTAATTTTAAATGCTATATACGTATGTATTAAGATTTATTTCACTATCAGCCTTTTTACTGTCACACTGCAAGGCTCAGGCCTCCTCTCACACTAAGAAGAATAGAGCGTTAATCACCACGCTTGCTGTGACTTGTCTTTACAGTCCATGTTTCATCGAGATTTTTCCTTCACGTGTAACCAGACATTGGTGACATATTTCACATGGTGTAAACATTTATTTACACTTACAAAACCTTTTTTAGTTTTCCTTTATACCTAACTATTAATTAATGAAAATTTTAAACCACAACAAATCCCATTTCAACCACCAAACCACCCAAAGGCAACTAATCTTCAGCCGTTTTCCCGCGGTTTCACCCGCGCCCCGGGGTAACTACTGCCCGTACCAGGATAAAATATAGCCTATGTTATTCGTGGATAATGTAGCATTCGAATGGTGAAAGAATTTTTAAAAACGGTCCAGTAGTTTTTGAGCCTATTCATTACAAACAAACAAACAAAGTTTTCCTCTTTATAATATTAGTAGGTATAGATGACAAAATTGAGCAACAACTATCAAGAAAATTGTAAACTACAACAAATCCCATGTCATCAAAGCAACTAATCTTCGAATCTAATAACTCAGTCCCTATTTCTAACGGGTGCTACTTAACACATAGGACCCCTGACCACCATGGCTCAAGAAGGGTATAGATAAGATACCATGACAGTTGAGGATTAAATGTGACCACACACGGTGTTGTTAACAGGGAGAAGTCTTGTGACCCGTGTTGACTAGGTTTTTAGAGTTGATTTAAGCTTAGTTTTGAGGATAGGAAGTAGATTTTTAAGAATAAGTGATGTGCTTGGAATTTTGATAAAAAAATTTTTGAAAAAAAAAATACAAATACGGTAAACAATAGTTGAAATGTTAGAATCAGGTGATATAGAGGCTCTTTGAAATAGAGGGTTTTTGAGCTTCTTTGTGTATAATATGACTTTAAGTTAAGTTAAAATAAAATAAGTAGTTTGATAAACAAGGGAATAATTATGTGACAAATCAAATCCCAAACATATTTATTACACACAAATGTCACTTAAAACTGTCACTCAATCAATAATAAAGTTTTATAAATATATTGAATAGATTGTGTTAAGAGACGAGGGGTGTTAATATCTGACCCTTTTAACATATCTCCGTAGTTGACGTTGCCATCACCAAGTTTAATAATAGTAAGCTTTTAGTAAGAAAACAACATGTTTTTATCTCAAGAGTAAGTGAGGATGAGTCATTGTGTGAAAAATATTTATCCTACTTATATCCTACTTTTCTACTTATATTATAAATGTGAAAGTTTGTGAGAATGTATGGATGTATGTTTGTTATTCAATCACGCAAAAACGGCTGGACCGATTTGATAACAAAGATACTACTTTTTATCCACACATCACGTGGGCGAAGCCGTGAGCGGAAGCTAGTCAATAAATATATCATAACAGCAACTCTGTTTCATATTATCCATGTAGCGTTGGTAAGACCATCTTATTAATATTTTAGTAGATATCTAAATTAATATTTTACAGACACATGACAGCTAAAGCTAAAAACTTTGTTTTTTTGGTTGAAAGAGCGTATCTCAGGGTCCACTGATTGATTGATTTGAAAACTCTTTCAGAGTAAGATAGTCCAGAGGAAGGCTATATTTTTTACCATACTTCCAAATTCTATCCAGATATCAAAGTATTGGACACACTCAGATACATTTAATGGTTACTGAAGCCGTTCCTTAGTGCAGTATTTCTATGAGAATCTGTCACTAAGCAGTGACTTAAGTAATCATTAAATGTCTCTGAGTGTGTATATCGATTAGACACTTCACCAAACAGCTTACTCGATACTTCAGTAATCGATTTATCTAGTTGGTGATCGTGTGAAGTAACCCATTTACTTGTAGCACTCTACTGATTGTCAGTGCATTGTGACTCGAGCCGCTATCAATTGATTGGGCGAATTGAGACCTGTGATATACTGACTGGGAATTTGGCTAGCAAATTCCCTTTGATTTTATGGGAAAATATGTAGTAGGTATCTGTTGTGTTGTGTTTTATACTAAGGCATTGATTACCTAGAATTTGCTCAGTTAAGTTGCTTTATTTTTTTTCTTTACATCAATTCACAAAAATGGCGTTTGTGCATTATTAGGCCTGTTGGAATTCGAGGAAAATATTTATGTTAGGTAAATGCGAGAAGCCGAAAATCGATCTCAGTGGCGTGCACTTGGAGAGGCCTATGTCCAGCAGTGGACTGCAATAGGCTGATGATGAAATATTTTTCCATCACTCTGGCGTAACATGAGAATGTTGTCTCTTTAACCAACTTATTTTTTTGTTTTGCTAAATTCCGAAAAACAAAATCGCTAATGACGACAATTTTTGTTCTTATACCTGTTCTAGAAGGTAACTTATGGGTGATACATAATTCAGTAGATGCTCATAAAATCACATTACCAAAACGTTAGATAATAATCAGATAAAATCCTCGATAAAAAAAAAAAAAACATTTATTTAATTAATACACTACTGCAATAATTCTCATTCACAGATTGATTAAGCACTCGGAACCCGTTTTTAATTTGAAAAAGAGATGGTTTTTATATTGTAAAAAGTAGGTCAACTTCTAATCATAGTGTTTGAGTAGACGGTGAAAGAATATTTAATCCCCTACGGGGGGAGGATTTGTGTGGCACGAGACGTTACGATGGGAAGTTTTATTAATCAGCCGGTTAGAAAAATGTTTTCTTTGAAGCGTTAGATATTGAAGTAATCTACCGTTAAGTGGTGTTTTGTTAGACTGTGATTTCAGTTCGAAAGTATTTATTTTTAGCCCATTTACAAGCTTGAAGCTGTAATTTCTGTGATCAATTAGATAGCAAATGACAATCCGCGCTTATTATATGTCATCATCATCATCATCATCAGCCTATCGCAGTCCACTGCTGGACATAGGCCTTTCCAAGTGCACGCCACTGAGATCGATTTTCGGCTGCTCGCATCCAGCTCCCGCCTCCTGTTTATTATATGTAATTTATATGTATAATATAAATGTCGATGTGTTAGTAAGTAAATGCAAAAAAAATGTTATCTATAGGTGTAGTACCTAATTATTATTTTATCGCTGTCTTTCTTGAGCATTGATTTTGGGAATTTCTTTGAGATTCTTTGCAACTGTGTGTCACATAGCAACATCCGTGCTGCAACGTATAGGCACACATTGAAGGAATTATCCGTACCTAGTTTGAACTGTCCTGTGTCTGGGACACTGTGTGTGTCCTGTGTCACTTGATGCTATTGTTTTATATTTATAAGGTCAAACGCCTAGATTTTGGAGGGGTTTTATATACTATTAGCAAAGTTAAGGTTTGAGTCAATTTGCTGTTATGAAGTGTATTGTACTTATTTGTGTTTTTTTTGGTTTGCAGGTAAATAAAAATGTTTTTGAAGATGCAAGGTAGTAAGCAAGTCCTGTACGGAAGCTTCTTTAAGGTAACAACTTTTATATCTGAAATCTAAAGCACGTGTACAAATTATTAAAGCTCTTTGATAAGGTCTGTGTTTGTAAAGTTTTAACCGAGTCAACATCCCGACCTACAAAGAATACCTACATGCATTGTAAACTTCAATAAAATTACCCGACTTGGGAGTCGAACTGACACGCTAGTCGCTCTCGTCACTGCCAGAACTGTCACCCTTCACGCATTCTATCATCATGTAACACAAATGTAACGTCACAACAAGATGACAATTAACAGGTGACAACAAAAAAGTCCTATTCACCGAACAATCACTGTAATGTGTCTATTAGTGCGCAGGAGTTCACACGAGATCCGAATTAAAAACACATCAGAAACGTATTACTCTAACTCTTTACCACCCGCGCGGTTCCTTTGTATCTAAAACCAAGCAATATTGAACTTTATTACCTGAGCAATAAGCGTTAAGAACAACCTGGAATAACTTACTACTTACAGCACTTGCCATACAATTGAAATTAGACCTAATACCTTCCAGCATAGAGCACAAATTCTAATGTGTTTTACTTAATACTTACAGTAGGTGCTACACAATTGAAATTAGACCTAATAGCTTCTAGCATAGAGCACAAATTCATATGTGTTTTGATTCAGGAAATGTAGGGATGTGGAGGCACGGAAACCTGTTCAGAGCATGTTTTTTTTTCTGGAGTTCAAAAGTAGAATTACGGTTTTAAAGTGACTGAGTTCCAGGAAGGTTTTATGTTCTATGTATTCAGTTTAGTTGGTTTAGTATAATTTTATCGTAACTTTTATGTAAGTAAAATATGAGTTATATAGTTCCAGTATTGTAAATGGTAAATTTCTCCATGCAGTGTACGTTTCAAAAATCTTTTTCACAAAAAAAATAAAAAACAATAATATTCACGAATGTAAGAAAAAAATATATGACAGTCTGTGTAGAATCTAATGTATGAAAAATGTATGTAATGAAGCTTACATTATTATCTTTTATCTACAAAATCTTTGTGTACGAAACAGCCATTGTTAAAAAACGAATGTATCTAACCATTGGGGTTAAATTATCTCTCAGGCTAACAATATGTAATTAGAAAAACAATCGTTTAGTAAATGATGAGTTACAGAGCTTAAAATCAAGCACAAACTAAGTGCAATTTATCACTGCACCTACTAACGGCCGTTTTCAATATTCTATCTATCTTTATTTTGCTAACTAAAGATAGGAATTTGACGTTCCTTACTGTTACAGCCTTTTTTTATCGTCCCACTGCTGGGCACAGGCCTCCTCTCACACGGAGAAGGATTGAGCATTAATCACCACGCTTGCTCAATGCGGGTTGGTGATTTCAGACTATATAGTCCAGGTTTCCTCAAGATGTTTTCCTTCACCTTTTTATCAGCCATTGGTGTCCAAGATATACTTAGAAAGTACATACAAACTTGGAAAAGTTGCATTGGGTACTTGCCTGAACTGGAATCGAACCCACACCCTCCTACTCGAGAGGTTGGTTCTTCACCCACTAGGCCACCACGACTTTTTTTGACGTTCCTTGTATTTAGCTAATGTCACCGTTCTATCTCTAGTAAGCAAAATCAATCGATAGTTTGGATATTGGGATCGGAAGTAAATGTAGTATCTAATCGTTGTAACGTTTCGTTGACAATAACGTCATCGATACTGTGACGTAACAGTGGTTTGGCATAATTGTTCTAGAGATGGACTGAGCTCGAATTTGGAAAAAGTTTTTTTTTCGTCAAAAGACGCCATTTGCGCAATGCCACCGACAAAAAAGATTTTTTTTTTATATGCGTTTTTTTACATGCTTGAAGATCAAAACGTGGTAACCAACTTTTATTATTAAATTTAATTTTAAATGCGTAGGTAATTATTACACTTGTAAGTACAAGTTTTAAACAGATTATAAAGCCATTTCAAGTTTAAAATGTCATAAACTCTCAGTGTACAGACATAAGGGCCGGTTGACACGATTAAACTGGTGTAGAACTTTGAAAGATGAAGTGTCGACAAATATTTGTTTTTAGCGCACCAACAACTTTGATGGGACGTTGACTCACCGGCGAGTTTGCTTATCAGAGCTGCTCTTCTTTAGACTGTGGTGCCCATCTTTTTAAATCTACTGAGACATTTAAAAAAAATGGTCATATTGTTCCTTTGGTTTCGGTCTCGAGGGGGGCCGGTTTTTTTCATGCTTAGGTAGCTGGCCCCATCTTTTGTTGGCTTTATGCTTTTAGACTGCCGATGTGCAAAAGTAAGATTGTCACTGTAAAACGTATTTATTGCTGATAATAAACTCTGGAATAAGACTTTCAGCAGCTACGCAAGTCTAGGCCTAGAATAAAAAATGGCGGTCGATTTTCTAGATTGAACTAAAGCTGACTAACATAGTTCTGTGTGATTTAGCTAGCTAAACTGCGTTTAGTTTAGATTCGAATAAAAAAAGACGCACACAAAGTTGTCGAAAGCCAAATATTTGGGGGTATAGTGAAAATATTCGGGTTTGTAAGTGGGGTAGATTTATTAGAAAGTTCACCGTTTTCAGGGGTTATTGACCGAGTGCATTTTATTTTTGTTTTTGACTTTTTGATCGAAATTCGGTTATCGCTAGGTGAATGCTCTGCAACAATAGAAAATAATCAAGCTTATGTGTAATATAAAAAGTTTGCTTACAACTCAGTAGAATCCAATTTTCTGATTATAGAAATAATTGCAACAGAAGAGAATTAAAAAAAAAATTGTATTATAACATAACATTTCCCTCCATTTTGTATTCGTCGCTATACTTTATTGCTTATCAAAACCCGTATTGGTATTATGATATTTTTCCATTAATACAATATAGGCCAAACTGCCCGCAATTGCGATAAATATGTTAACAGATAAAAAATAATAAAAGCGCAATCGAGTGCACTTTAATCTAAGCCCGACGCATAGAGTTGCAAATTGCTATTCATGTTCGTACCCCTTCAAATTTTGTTTGTTTTGCTAATGCAATTTTATGTTTTATCTTGAACTTTTATTAAAATGTTCATTTTCCCAATATTGGTACATTGATCTATACTAATATTATAAAGCTGAAGAGTTTGTTTGTTTGAACGCGCTAATCTCAGGAACTACTGGTCCGATTTGAAAATTTCTTTCAGTGTTAGATAGCCCATTGATCGAGGAAGGCTATGGGCTACTTTTTATCCCGGTACGGGAAGTAGTTCCCACGGGATGCGGGTGAAACCGCTGGCAGAAGCTAGTAATATAAATATGTAGGGGCGATTCTCTGTAAGCTCGTTCAGCTCCATACAAATTCTGTCCTGGCAATTTTTTTTTTAATTTGACAAAAAACGTAGTCCTATGCCAAAGAAAATTAACTATTTATTTAGTTAGACAAGGAGGCCCACTGAAATTGTACCTATTTTCCGAGTTATTAGCGATTTTCCAAAAAATCATGACAGGGGACTGTTTGAGGCATCAGGGGACTGTTTTGAATGTGAACAGAAACCCACATTTTATGACTTTTCTATGATCAAAAGCCATATATTTCGGGTTTTTATTACCGCAAGCATGACACGACATAGATCTTGATACGTCGCAACATATGTAGATCTTCCAGCAACTCCTGGTGATTGTTGTAAGTTAATATGTTAGCAGTATGAAGAGCGCTAAGCTTCATGTCTATGTGGCTGTGAACTATACAAAGACGTGTTTCGCCATTTTGAGCGTTTGGTTTGATAACCCATTTCTTTCAACTGCTTACCAATGACGTCGCCGGCGAAAAAGTCGTGGTAGACCTCGTGGGTAAAGAACCAACTTGTCAATTATGAGGGCGCGGCTTCGATTCCAGATCAGGCAAGTACCAATGCAACTTTTCAACAAAGACTGTGTTTCGGATGGCACGTTAGACTGTAGGTCTCTGCTGTTATTGAACATCCTTGGCAGTCGTTACGGGTAGTCAGAAGCCAGTAAGTCTAACACCAGTCGAACTAAGGGGTACAGGGTTAGGGCACGCCACCATAGTGGGGACCTCTTTGAAGAGTGGCTCGGGAGGAGTCACGGCGCCCTCATTTACCGCATGACGCAGGTCCTCACCGGACACGGTTGTTTTGGGAAATATCGAACAGGTCCTGAGGTGGCGCCCGGGTGTCACCACTGTGCGGACAGTTTCGAGGACACGATGGACCTCACAGTCCAGGAGTGCCCTGCATGGGAAGGACACCGCCGGATCCTCGTCGAGGGCGTCCGGGCCTGGTTTATGCCATGGTCCGGGGTGAGAGGAATGGGATGCCGTCGCCTCCTTCTGCGAAGCAGTCATGCTCGAGAAGTAGGCGGCGGAACGACAGAGAGTTCGCATCTCTCATCCCGGCTGGACCAGGTAGTCACCACGGGCGCCGGGTTGCGCGAGACGACTCCCGGCCACCGTAGGCCTGGGTCTGTGGGCGATGAATTCAGATGATTCATCGTTCCTGCGTCTTTTTAGACAACAGACCCGTGTCGGTGGCGTGCGTAGTTCCACGCGCTCCTCAAGTTGATGTCAGCAACCCTAGCGAGGCCCAGCAGGGCATAGGGCCTCTGGGGCTGCGGGACTGTACGAAAGAGTTACCACGGCCCTGGTACATTAAAGGCCTACGACGGAACACGACGGATTTTTAGTCAGTAAAACTCTGACACTCCCCCACCGCTTCTGACCCGCAGCGGGAGGGGTCATTTGATGATTTTTAGCGTCGTTAAAAAAAGTCGGTTGCACGGGTAACTGAGTTGTGGAGGTCAGATAGGGCAGTCGCTCTTGCCGCTCTGATTCTCTCTTTTTTTGTAATTCCTCTCGGGATAGCTTCTTCTTTTTAGGAGCCATATCACGTGCGTTCGATCAGCCTGTGTAATATAATTCAAGTACATAAAGGAAAAAAATAATGCGATGCAATGATAGTTTGATTCTTAAATTAATAAAAGAGACTAGCGAATAAATTTACACAAACAATTCATGAAAACTATTAAACCAATACGCAGAATACACAGTCCCCTGTTTTGTTAAACAGTCCCCTGTTGCGTTTTTTGGCAAAGGACTGTTGCCAGAGGACTGTGTATTTCAGTTAGATTTCACAATATTTATGAAACCGATGTCTTATAGTTTTTTAAGAACCTACCGATCAATTAAGGCACAAATAATGTAACAATTAACTATAAATAGAGATAATTTAAGTAATTAAATTACATACAATTATTTACCAGAGGCCTGTGTGTGGTAGCGGCCCAAACGCTTGTTCGCCTCACAAATGACGCTCTAACACTAAACAGAATGGCGTATCGTTACCGCATTTGATAAGTTTGCCAACTTCACAACAATTGCATTTCGTTGCACTAATAAAACGATTGTAAAATATTATAGTTTTTTTTAAATATTGATTTAAATTTTTGGCAGGGGACTGTATTAAAATTCTCAGGACAAAGTTTACAGGAGTTTATTAAAATGAATAAAGTTGTAATGAGTGCTTGTTTTACGAAAATAATATAATTTCATTATTTTTGTTTGTGATATTAACTGCTAAGTGAAAGTAGTTTCATCAAGTTTTTCGGAAATCGCATTTCTAGGTGTGAATGCAGTGAAAGGGACAGCCAGGGGACTGTATTTTTCGAGCTTCTAAAACGTATAGAAAAAAAATTAAAGTAATTATGGTTATAAAAACAAAGGGCCCGTGAAGCTTCGGGGTTAAAGTTTCATAAAATGTGATTTTTTAAATAAGAATTAAACTATTTATTGAAAAAATCGGTCCGGACAGCCGATTACGAGCTTACAGAGAATCGCCCGTAGATAAGGGTCTGTTTATTTTTTTCCGGAATATTCTGAAATTATTCATAGTTTCAACTAGTGAGTATTATAACACGACTATCAAAGCGAATATAAGTCTGTATGTCCCTCTCAAAATGACTAAAAACAATAACAACACATAAACAAATTCTAACACAAACTTAAGATAGTCAACTTTGATACAGTAACTACAAAACGTATGGTCACCCTAACTATGTCCACCGTACGTGCTGCAGACACGATGAATGTATACGACCGCCTTACAAGACTTTACTTTGTATTGTAGCCGATGTCTTCTGAATTCCTCAAGAGTTATGCTCGTCATTATTTTCTGTTTTATGCACCTACCACGTTGTTATAGTCAGCAGTCGTGTGAAACTTTGTTGCTTTAGATTTACTGCGGTAACCATAGACGAATCTAGAACGCGGTTTGAATGTGTTAGTACTTCTAATCATAAATGTTTTCCTTTAAATCTTTTGTATCAGTTTGCTAAATAAACTAGTGACGTCACTAATTAAAAACATGGACGCCCTTATGAAATTCTGTTCGTGTGCTCGAATTTTGCCCGGAATATTTATTTAGTTTTCTGATTTGAAATTCATAAGCATCCTTTTTCGTTTTCTCTTATAAAAAAAGAGGACTGTTTGATGGTCTGGCTTCGTTGCTTTAATGAATTAATGACTTTAATATGATGAGGACGTTTATTTATGTTAAGCAAAGCGAACTATTTTTGTCGCCAGTCTTTTTGCACGAGATAAGGATGGAGGAATGTTACATATTATTTCTCTTAAATCTGATTACTTCGTTATTATTTTCAAGAGACGTGACAGCCGTGCAGTTGTAAAATATAATGTGGTTGAACTCTATTCGCGAAGCTTCGTTTTTCATTTCTGAATGAAGTCAGCTATACTAATTGAACTTTATTAACACTTCAAGATTTCTATTGACCTACAAACTGTTAACTTGAACATGCTTACTTGCTAAGAATGGTCAATTAACAATATTTTGAAAAACAAGTTCCAAGATTCCGAATTTATATCTTAAATATACGTACATTATGAATTACATTTTAAAAAGACATTTCGAGTACATCAAAGTACAACCGAGTCTGACATCACCACAAAATAAATAATTCAACTTAAAAGACTAACTTAAGTGCATAAACCAAGGTAGATGTCTCCGTAGCTTATATGTCTAACATTTATACACAAATTAGTGAACACAAGACTCCAATATTAACATATTTTTGTCATTTCTTATTCGCAACCATTGATGCGACTTCCATTTGCCTATAAATAAAAGGCAAGTCGGCCTATAAAACGGTTTTTTATGCAAAATCTGAGGAACTAATTCTGTGCACGTTACTTCGTTGTATATTTTAACAATGTCTTATTTTGCAAGGTTAGATGTACGCTGTGTGGTTGTGTTTGTAAACGTTTTCTTTGTGAATATGACTTTACTACACTACGTGAAGGGTTGGTCTTATTAGTAAATATAAGTATGGTTTTTCGAAAGGACTAGTCTTGGTCATCTTACTGAGTGAGCTGCAGTTTTAAAGGGTTTACAAGTGTCTTAGTAGCAAGCGTTTTGCAAATGTGTTGTACGTGGAACTTTGACAATAAATTGGTTTGAAAGGGTTGACGATTTCATGTAAAACTGTAAATATGTGTCGTTTACTTTAATTAAGTAATTATGTTTGTTATGGTTCATGACTAACGGATAACCACTGTGACAATTTTTGTTAGGTATACGTCGTATGGGGCGACCTGTTCTTGTTTTCTTTCTTTCTGTATTGCCATATTAGGTCAAGACCACACCCCGTGTCACATTTTCTAAAACATTTGCATAACAAAAGCACTACTTATACTCGAAATAAAATCCATTATAGCGAACACATAATTTATATATTACTTTATCTAACTTATTAACATATTATGTGAAGGATTGAGAGGTTATCTCTTAATGGGTGGACTTATTACCATAATGTATTGAATAAATATATGTTTCCTACATTCTCTCGCATTCTAAGAGCTTTAGCTTAACAACTTTATGCACGTGGGTAAAATACCCGTACTACGCCCCTATGGTATATATCCAAGTAAATTAATTTTACTATTCAAACTTAATATTATATCCAAGTAAATTAATTAAACAATATAAAAATAATAGAAAGATTTCTTATTTGGTCGTGTAACTGTTGAAACTTTGAAATATAATGTACTCTTTCTTTAGAGACAAAAAACTATTTAAAGATACTTAATTATTTTTCATAAATGATACATATGTGAATCAAGACATAATAGCCTTCGAGTAAGTAGATAAAAACAAACCAATGATGAATATACTGACTGTATTAAATTCGAATGCTTTTAGGCATATTTCAATTTATTGGTGGCCTTCTTTCTTATCTCCGTTACAAACCGGTTTGTAAACGCATTAGCTTACAAACTCGCTTTTGGTTAACAAAAAACTCTTGTATAGAATTAGATTAATTTTGCAACTTTGTTTTAAAGTGCTTGATAAGGTTAATGTTGATTTATTGGGCTTTGACACATCAGAAATATTAAACTAATTGCAATAATATTTTTATAATTAGCCCACCGCGTTACTAACAATTTTTTTCACCTAGTTTTTTTCTCTTCAAAGTTTTCAGATTATAAATATATATAAGAATACTGTACAAGTACCTTCTAACAGGTATTCAGGAAATCAAACTACAAAACTATGTCCTCAAACAAAAAAACAAAACTCGAAATCACAGGTCGAAACAAAAGGTAATCTAAGATGGCGAAACAAAAAAAAGGGAACAATACAAAAGCAAACGGAGTCACCTCCCTTCGCGATTTAAATTAATTAAGTACCAAAGCTTCTCGGATTTTGTTCACATTCTTTTGAAACAACCTGAAGCCCGATTCTGCTAAGTTAATAATGTTAACATTAATAGAAATAGAATCGCAATCGCAGTTTTAACCTAAGCGGGCATTCTGCTATTAATATAAGACCAACCGTATTCCAATGACATTCAATTGGTCTGTATGGTAGTTTGCTCTACAATCATATTGCAATCGTAAATCATTTGCAGACAATGATTCATTATTGAATTACAGAAAAGGATAAAAACGTTTATTTAAAAGAAAAATAGCGGAATGCCACATGCGCTTCAATCGCAATTGAGTCGTGATTGGATCTCAGTTGGATGTGAATCGTATATCGCTTACGTAAAATTAGTAGAATCGCGGCCCTGTATAAACAAAAGTTCAAAGTACCTATATTGCTGGATTTAAATGCTACATTGTAGGGAATGGGAAAATCTAAGTACAATTTCTTTTGCCCTAGATTTTATTCTGAGCTGCATTTTTCACTCCTGTTAAGGTTTCTTCCAGGTGTCGTGAAATTGCATCACTTTTAAAAGTATCTTGATGAAAATTGTGTTCTTTTTTAGGATATTGTGCGATCCTAAAATCTACTCTAATTACTTTTTTGTGTATTTATCATTTCTAGTTAGTTCTCGGTGATTCTCTCGCGCCCTGCAAGTTGAGCCTCCTCTCATGTTTTAGAATAATTCCAAAGAGAAACCATTGGTTCAGTCATATTCCCGTGAAAGCGTTTTGGTAGGTACGGCTAAGTTAAGATTTAAATAGCTTTTAGGCAACATATTCAAAGTTGTACCTTCCCTGAAGTCTTTAACCCGCTTAATAGGCCTTTGTAGGAAAGAAGAAAAAACAAAAAAAAACATAACATTTTTCTCTAAAATGCAGTAGCTGCATTATTCTAAGGACCGTCACTGCAACAATGCAACGTTTAAAGGTTCGCAGTGCACGTAAAAGTTTGTATATGTTCCACTTCTGTTGTTTTATTGTACTTACTCTCTAATGTAAGCGTGATGATAAAAATAAACTATGCATTTTTTATGCAATAGTAAGACTTAACATTGACCTGAAGAAAAAAACGATAATCTATACTAATATTATAAAGCTGAAGAGTTTGTTTGTTTGTTTGTTTGAACGCGCTAATCTCAGGAACTACTGGTCCGATTTGAACATTTCTTTCAGTGTTAGATAGCACATTTATCGAGGAAGGCTATATAGGCGGGATGCGGGTGAAACCGTTGGCAGAAGCTAGTTTTATTATATTTATCGCACTGACAGGTATTTCATATTTCCTAGTAATTCCTATAAAAATATGTATTTTTTGCATATAAAAATATATAAATTAGAGTGGTTACTATTCCCTATTTTTATCAATCTGTATACTGCCCATAGCTTGCGGTATGTACTTAAATTGTGTATTGGTATGAAGAAATTCTAGTTATATAATATACTTTAGCATTTACAGCAAATTAGCAATTTAACTCAAGCGAATTTCTCCCATTTTTACAAGTCAGCTCAAAATAATGCATTACCAACTAATGCATTTTTCTAAGTGTGTGTGCAACATTCTTATTTACCACATATATATACACTGGTAAGAAAGATTTCTAGAGTGTAAGAAGTAACATGGAACACCAGTAAGTGGGGTAATAAATTGTAAAAGTAGAAAAACATCAGCTTCAGTGCTGGGTTTAATTTTAGCTTTCTTTCGACTATTTTTGAAGTTATGTTACATGTTTTTTTCTGATTATAAATAGTGTTGTGTTTTTGACTGGGTCGATAGATAGGCAGTCGCTCCTTGTAAAACACTGATAGTCAGCTGCATCCGTCAAGACTTAAGTCGATTATCACACTACCCCGCATGATGCAGCGTAGCGCGTGGATGCGTTTTTTTCCGTTGCTTGTAAATATCTCCGTTTGTATGGAAAACACGCATAGTCCAACACACTGAAAATGCATCCACGCGCGTTCATGCGGATCACGCGCATACACGCGGAGAAACATGCACCCCCGCGCGTAGGTGCGGGGCGAGACGCAAGGTATGGCACACTGAATCCCGCAGTGCCGCGCGTGATTTTGAATGGGCGTGACGTGTATATTTGAAAATGGATCTCTATGAGAGCCGCCGTGCGTGAATCTACTAAACGCACCTACGCGCGTGAGTGCGCAAAAAACCCGCACGATGATGCAGATCTGCACTCCCGCAGGAACGCGCGTAGGTGCGTCGACACGCAAGATGCAGCGTGATGCAGGGCAGTGTGAAGATCACCTAAAGACGATCCTAATATAGTTGGGTAAAGGCTAGGCCGATGATGTGTAATTTCTTAATGCAGTGCCTAAAATGTGAGAAGATAATTACAATGACGGAAATTACATTGACAAATTATTTTTTCTTGCATCGAAGACGCCGAGAAGCTACACCATATACATATGCATATGTACACCTTTTTATTTATAAATTGTCACTTTACCGAAAACAAAAATAATTTGCAATAAAAATCCCATCAATATAATCCGTTCCCGAAATAAGTACACTTACGCACACAAGTTTTATGCGTAATATATAATTGATATATTAAAACTGATGGGCGGCTCGTCGCTATTAAATGGTCCCCACACTATAAAAATCCGTACATAAAACTCCCCACAACTTTAGTAGTCAATAAGAATTGATATTAAACCCATTTCGGACCCTTAACGTAATTGAATTTCAATTTACGAGTTTTTCTCACATTCAAAACACCAAAGATGTTCGAAATTGTAATTAAAAAAAAACTTCAAGCATGACTTTACTATGTATATTTTAACTACTGTCATTGACTAAAATATTCTATTATTTAAAGCTCAAACAAATACAGTTTTCATGTTTGTTGTAATAGAATTATCAATAAACCTTTTAAGACTTGACACGAAGGGCTATTAGAATTTAGTTATATTATATTTCAAATTTCATTGGAAACAGCTTGTATTCGAATTGGTATCAGAATTCTGTATATCACTGGAAAAGGCCTTAATATTCAATAAATCTTTGATATGATCGTAAATTTACAATTTTATTACCCTAATACCGTGGTTTCAGCTAAAACAGCAAAGTAATTACTTAGTTCTAAGTTATGTTATTTGAATTGACTTTTAAGCGAATGAATAACTTAAGTTTTGAAACTAATAAATGTCCTGTTGTAATTGTCTATTTTGATAGAATTAAAGGTAATAATTATGTCTTAAACCAACTTTATACACATTAATTAGGACTTGTATATCTTTTTAGACAGTTATGATATTGAAGTAACAATTATACTATGCGTAACTGTCAATATCTTAATGTATTTTGTAGGGACATACCTAATGCAATATTTTACTAAAATCATTTATTGATATAAAGCTAAATTATCCCTTTAATGCCCCAACATTTTCCTATGTAACAACTAGTATGTGAAAATCTAAAAAAGCGAGTAAAGCCGGAGAATACAGCTAGTACTTTAATAAAAGTTCTTCTACAATGGCGTGACTATTGCCAGCTGTGGCCGGTCCTGCTTGTTACTCAATCTTCTTTTATTTTCTATTCTTTTTACAAACAGTAGGGTTTATATGTTGTGCTTTTTCTATTTTTTATTTTTAAGTTTTTTTTTTCTGTTTATATAGACTTGTATGTTCAATAAACTGATAAATAAATAAAAACACAATCTAATGAAAAAAAAAAAAAATACAAAGTAATAATAAAAAAATACAAAAACTCGACACGTTTTCATAATCGAGAAAAAAATATAAAAAATCGCTCCGCAAACAAACCGTACATTAACATTTTTATGAGTTTAATTTATCAAATTCAATATGAATTATGAATCGGATTTGTCGTGTATCGATTAAATTGCTATTTAATATCGATACGACCTCATGGGAAATCATTCGTTATCATAATAAATGGAATATATTACCGGAAAAATATTTTATTGCGGACGATTTTGAACGTGATTGTACTTTTACTGTCTAATTGCTTTTGTTTGCAAATGATTTTGTTTTATTACAAATGTTTTTTATTTATATTTTTTTTCGGCATTCTTAAGTATACAACGACTGTTTTTCTAATACTTTTACATTTTATGAACAATGTGTTCCTTCGTTTTTTTTTATTGCAAGGGAAAATTTCCCCAAAAAAGAAAACAAAAGATATATTAAACTTATTTGATGTGTGAAAAAATGGAATCTGTTAGCATAAGAATCATAGTTTGAAATATACTCGTGTGAATAAACACAAGAGAAAAACTTAGCTTTTGAAAGAACGATTCGGATTTGCACACAAAAAAGTCGTATATTGGAAAACTTTTTACTAAGGAATAATAGTCGCCAGCTCTTAGTTCGGCCATAAAACCAACGATAATCTTCAAGATCAGTGTAGAAGCGTTTTTGGAAGTAACAGAATAGTCATTGAGACTTGTCCATTTGCTTGTCAAAATAAGTGTGTTTCCACCAAGAGAAATTCGGAAAGAGTTCTGCATGGAAACATTTAAAAGACATTCGTCCAATCCTGTGAATAAATTATTATCATTGCACTAAATTATGATATACATTTTGTTCGGGTGTGTGCTGTTCCCTCGGTTAGCGGTCAAAACTGCGATAAAATAAAAGAGCTTTCAACATTACAAGGCAACCTTAAAAATGGCATCAATTGAAGCTCTAACTAAGCTATATTACAGACCTAAATGCTTCCAGACTTAATTGATTAAACTTTCAACTTGAATTACTTCTTGGAGCAAGAAATATCTGCGCTGACCTACTTTCTGAATCCCCGCTGTTTCTTATGGGCCGCTGGTTTCGTGGCCACACAGGGAAAACATTCAAGCGGGGTAACATCGTTGGGCAAGTTTTACGGGTACCATTCCCAGTAGACGTTGGGCCTACACCCCCATATCCGTTTCCGGGCATTTGGCTAATCGTTTATTGTCAACGGAATCTTCGTTTTTTTGTGTGATATATAGGCTGGCTATTTGTGTGGTGAAAGTGGTGAATTTTGGTGTTGTATGGGATTTTTTTTGTTAACCCACTGTGAATAAAATAAGTATGTAATGCATTTAAACTGTAAAGCGTAATACGGTTATCATTCGCCTTGCATTTTTTCCAAGTATGTTGGGGTCGGCTTCCAGTTTAACCGAATGTAGCTGAGTACCAGTGCTTTACATGTAGATACTGCCTATCTGACTCTGACCCTTTGGTAAGACTTGTTGTCAGACTTTATGGCTTCTGAATTAACACCCCAAAATCAGTAAGTATTTACATAATTGAATTAGGTCAAACTAGCTAGGAATTGACGGTCTAACCGCGGAACTTGCTAAACGTTACCCGTGTGTACGGAGGAGCTCCAATTTAACTGGAATTACTATTTCTCTATTGATTTTGGAGTAATGTTGTTTTGTAGTAACTAATGTTCGTTACTTGAAATAAACATTATTATTCTTAGCTATGTAATTATTGCTCTATTGTCATTTGATTAGAGGACTTAACTGTTGAGTTTCCCTTTTTCGGAGACGAGAAATCATCAAATGACCTCTCCTGAAGACCCTAACTTTCTGGACCTCAGTAACAAAAGTTATATTTAATTCACAACACTCGATATCCAACCCAATATATTTTACAATTTCATCATCCTCCGAGCCTTTTTTCCCAACTATGTTGGGGTCGGCTTCCAGTCTAACCAGATTCAGCTGAGTACCAGTGCTTTACAAGAAGCGACTGCCTATCTGACCTCCTCAACCCAGTTATCCGGGCAACCCAATAGCCCTTGGTTAGACTGGTGTCAGACTTACTGGCTTCTGACTACCCGTAACGACTTTCAAGGATGTTCAATGACAGCCTATATTTTACAATTTATGTCCATTTAATAAAAATCGTTATATTACCGAGAATACTTAAATCACAAGAAACCATAACTCTTATTCCCAATAGCATAAACCTTAAGCTATTTCTGTGAAAACTGTCAGAATCAACAAAGGATTTAGGGCAATGATAGTGACCTACAATTTGATAACCTCTGTGACCCCCGGCTCATCTAATGGTCATAGACACGACATTCTGGCCTCAATTTCCTTTATAGTAGGTGCAATCCGTACTAATATTGTAAATTGGGTTGTCAATCTGGGTCTTTAAGCTTAGAAATTTTGTATAGTGAAGCAAGTGTGTCTACTTGAGTTAGTCAAATTAATTTATTGAAATAAGGCCTACTAAATAGGCACTTTTCCATGTCAACTTACATTGAATATCAACCCCACAAACGCCCCCTTTTCCCAGTATTATGACTAAGAAGAAGGAAAATTAAAGTTAAATGAGAGAGAACCTCTAGACAATATTTTCGAACAGATATAGCTTTTTATTATACGATTAAAATTGTATAACAAATGACGCGTATATAATGCCAGTCTAAATATTTACAAAATAAAATCCACTCTATTGATACATCGTTGATTACACTTGAATGGATGCCAACAACTAAAATACGAGCTAAATGGATTTACTGAAAAATATCGCTTTACTAATACTCAGAACTCCATTAACACGAAGAATTAATTCATTATTCAATTTCAAAAAACCTAACACAATTCTTCGAACAATACTTTTATAGTACCCGCACGCTGTAGGTAGACTAAAACAGTCGGCCAACATTTTTTTTCTCCATATAATATTACTAGCTTTCTGTTCGCGGTTTTACCCGCGTCCCGATATGACTGTTTTCCTTAGCCGGAAAGTGACAAAAACTATCCTATGTCCTTTTCCCGGGTCTAAGCTATCTCCCCTCTAATTTTCAGTTTAAAAACGGTTCAGCCATTCTTGAGTTATAAAATGTGTAACTAACACGACTTTCTTTTATTTATATACTAGCTTTTACCCGCGACTTCGTTCGCGTGGAATAGTGACTTCCGGTAGATTATTGGTTTGACCAATAGATGGCGCTATATGTCCGGAATAAATTGTATTTTTTATTTTCATTTGCTGTAATAAAAACTATCCTATGTCCTTCTCCTGGCTCTAAACTACCTCCCTGCCAATTTTCAGCTAAATCGGTTAAGCCGTTCTTGAGTTATAAGTGGAGTAACTAACACGACTTTCTTTTATATATATAGATAAAGGTACTAGCTTCTGCCAGCGGTTTCACCCGCATCCCGTGGGAACTACTTCCCGTACCGGGATAAAAAGCCTATAGCCTTCCTCGATAAATGGGCTATCTAACACTGAAAGAAATTTTCAAATCGGACCAGTAGTTCCTGAGATTAGCGCGTTCAAACAAACAAACTCTTCAGCTTTATAATATTAGTATAGATAAGTATAGATGAGCCCAAACAAAGAATAGGCCGACTAAAAGTCTGCAGCGTACTCTTAGGTCGATGATACCACTAAGTACAGTCAACCAATCAATACCCACTTAAGCGCGTCAAACGAAAGATTAGGGCAAAAAGTTAGCTCGCAAAATGTTTGCGAGTTGAGCTTGGTACAGTGAGACAGCAAAAGAAAACGGATGTTTAAACTGTGTTTAACGACTCTTTAATGTTGTACTGAAGTCGGGGTTTGTGAAGTGGAATAGATTAGACCTTTATGAGAGCTGAACTCGTACTGAAAAAGAGTAAGACTGTGTTGTTTCGTTTTGGTGTACAATTCGTTGGTTTGTGCTTAGTGTGGTTTTGACTGGTTTAATTGTTGTTCATTCAACCTCTTGTTCACATGTCGGTAATTATAAAACAATTAAAAATCATTCATAGACATACAACGGGTTAATTTTATTGAGATCGTCTTAATTTTTGACAGGAGTTTCACCCGTCTACCGTGGGAACTACTCTTTGCATACGGTTAAAAAGTAACCTATTACTACAGTCGATAACTAGGCTACCACAGATCATCCTCCGAGCCTTTTTCCCAAACTATGTTGGGGTCGGCTTCCAGTCTAACCGGATTCAGCTGAGTACCAGTGCTTTACAAGAAGCGACTGCCTATCTGACCTCCTCAACCCAGTTACCCGGGCAACCCGATACTCCTTAGTTAGACTGGTGTCAGACTTACTGGCTTCTGACTACCCGTAACGACTGCCAAGGATGTTCAATGACAGCCGGGACCTACAGTTTAACGTGCCATCCGAAACACAGTCATTGGTGTCTAAGATATACTTAGAAAGTACATACAAACTTAGAAAAGTTGCATTGGTACTTGCCTGACCTGGAATCGAACCCGCGCCCTCATACTCGAGAGGTTGGTTCTTTGCCCACTAGGCTACCACAGACCACTGAAATAATTTTAAAAATCGGTCCAGTGGTCTCTTAGATTAGCGCGCTCAAAGAAACCAACTCTTCAGCTTCATCATCATCATCATCAGCCTATCGCCACTGCTGGACATAGGCCTCTCCAAGTGCACGCCACTGAGATCGATTAGCTTAATAATATCTATCAATGACTTTGAGAAGAGATAGCTTTTGTTACTTTATATAGAAAAATATGAACTTTAGCTCAATTTACACGTCAAAACAAGCAAAACCCAACGAGTGCAAAACAAACAAGAAGTTTTATATCCCTATCAATATTTTATTACCGTCCCCTTAAAAAAGACAAGTGAAAGCATTTTATAGTAGTGTAGAAATTTTATAAGTCCGTTCTATACGCTATGAAACGGATATCGTAAAAATGATATATGTTTGCAGTCCTACAGTTTAGCCTGCGAGCACACGGCAGACTAAACTGTTGGCCCGGTTATTGGGGAAAAAATCTTACTGAACAAATACCTGGGGCCCGATTCTCCTAATTTTACTTAAGCGACATACGATTCACATTCGATTACGATCCAATCACAACTCGATTATGATCGAAGCGTATGTGGCATTCCGCTATTTTTTCTTTGAAATAAACGTTTTTATCCTTTTCTGTCATTCAATAATGAATCATTTTGTCTTCAAATGATTTACGATTGCAATATGATTGTAGAGCAAACTACCGTACCTATAGACCAAAATCACCAAAATAGCAGACCAATCGCAAACCAATCGAATGTCGTTGAAATACGATTGGTCTTATATTAGTAGCAGAATGCCCGATATGGTTAAAACTGCTATTGCGATCATATTGCGATTCGATTTCTATTCAATTTTGACATTATTAACTTAGGAGAATCGGGCCCCTGATCGTTGTTACGTGTGTTCTGCCATTCATCTTCATACTGATTTATGAGCCCAAACCAACTATCGTCCGACTGAATGCTTGTAGTGTGCGCGTATTCTTAGACTGCTTATCAGATCTGCGACAAAGTTGGGGTCCAATGAATAGGCTCGTTGTTTTAGATTTAACCTTGAGATTTTACAAACAAGTAATACTAACATCACGACTGATTCTGACAAAAATTGTAAGGCAGATGTCTTTTAAGCATAACCACGTTTGAGCTGGGTTTAAGGCCAATTTACATTAACAAATTGAAGATGCTATAAAACAAACATGATTGTAAAATCCTCCTATTAATGCTTCATAATAACTAAAACAAAGCTTAAGCAGAAAGACAGAAAAGACTTTATCAACACAAGACCACACCAAATATAACATTAATTAAATAAAAGGTTCCAAATAGACTCCAGAGCATAAGTATGCTGGTTTACTAGTGCCTGATGCTGGTTAAGGAGCTTGAATCAATTTAATACTTTAATGTATTTATTACACATAATTAACCAAACTTTCACATATGTTTATTGACACATTAATCCGCACACTTAAACAAAGGTTCACTCGATTCACTTCAAAAAAATGTCTCAGTACATTTACGTATGTACGTATTCTGCAGTAATACATTACATGGAAATGCAGGCAGACTTAGACTCGTTTCAGTGAAAGAATCCTGATGTAAGCAGAGCATTATATAATAGGATTTACTTAAGCTCATTATATAGACGACAAACATGTTTCTTTGTTCTAACTAACTGAAAAAGTACAAATACATACATAGTAGATGGAAATCATTAGTTTTTTACGCAAACTTGTTTCTAAAATGAGATTTGTAAGCTTAGGAAGATTTGTAAAATGAATTTAGGCGATCTAATGCCAGAATTTTCTGCCCTTTTTGACACTTCGAATTATGTAGCTTAGAAGGTTGTAGTACGAAACCTAATGTAGGTACTAGAAGTATATTATGTATTAATATGTATCTTGCTACGACTAAGCAGATAAAATAATTTCGAAAAGGTTTGCTGACACTGTCTAGTTTGCGAAATGTGGTAATTAAAAAATCCTGGGTATATTTAGTTTTATAGTTCACTATATTCAGATACTGGACAAACAAATAATGACCTAACATATCACTACTCAGAAGACATTACACCTATCTCAAGCTACGAAGTCCATAGAGTCCTTAAGAGTATGCATTATGGCAGAAGCCCTGGAGAGGATGGTATTACTACTGAAGCCTTAAAACTTGGTTCAGCCACACTTGTTCCACACCTTACTAGTCTTTTCAATAACATCTTGAAAACAGGCAAGATCCCAGATATGATGTGCCACTCTAACATCATACTACTTCACAAAAAAGGAGACAAATCTAACATAAACAACTACAGGCCCATTAGCTTAGTCTCGCATATTTACAAAGCTTTTATCAAAATTCTTCACAACCGGATCGATGTCAAATTAGACTCCTATCAACCACCCGAGCAAGCCGGATTCCGCCCTAATTTCTCCACAACAGACCATCTCCAGTCACTTAACCAAATTATCGAAAAACACGTTGAGTTTCGGAAACCATTGTACTTGGCATTCGTAGACTACACAAAAGCATTTGATAGCATTAAACATCCAGCGATATTCTCAGCATTGCAAGACCAAGGCATAGAAAAAACCTACATAGACATCTTAAAAACAATATACAGCAATAGCACCGCGAACATAAAACTAGATTCATCAGGCACCAAATTCCACATAAACAAAGGAGTCAAACAGGGTGATCCGCTCTCTCCAAAACTTTTCACCAGCACGCTTGAAGAGGTGTTTAAGGAACTGGCGGACTCCTGGATGCCTAAAGGTATCCGAGTCGGCAGTAAACAACTCACAAACCTTCGCTTTGCAGATGATATTGTCCTATTCGCACCGTCGGCAGAACAGCTGCAACAGATGCTCCAAGAGCTGAGCTCCGCCAGCCTCAAAGTCGGGCTTGCGATGAACCGGTCAAAGACTAAAGTAATGACTAATAGCGCGAAACGTAGGGTCGAGGTAGATGGGCAAGAGATACAACATGTCGACGAATACATCTACTTGGGCCAGTTAGTGTCCTTCGAAAACAGGCAAGACAAAGAAATCGATCGACGGATCGAAAACGCCTGGAAGAGCTACTGGTCCATGAAGTCGCTCATGTAGGGTGAGCTCCCTTTGTCGCTGAAGCGGAAACTAGTCGACATGTGTATTCTGCCCATCCTAACCTACGGCGCTCAGACTTGGTCTTTGACTGAATCTCAAAAGTCCAGGCTAAAAGTATGCCAAAGGAGCATGGAGCGTAGCCTGCTCAACATACGGCTTAATGACCGGATACGCAACACCATTATCCGGTCCAAGATGGGCATAGTCGATGTGGGCAATAAGTCTGCAAAGTTGAAGTGGGATTGGGCGGGGCACATCTGTCGAATGCACCCGGACAAGTGGGCCAACATCACCACAAACTGGATCCCTGAGGATGGAAGGCGACCGAGAGGGAGACCAAGAAAACGCTGGAGAGAAGACTTGGACAGCTTCCTCTTGGACTGGCCACAAACAGCGATGGACAAAGAAAAATGGAAGGCTATGGGGGAGGCCTTTGCCCAGCAGTGGGACAGCATAGGCTAATTTAAAAAAAAAATATTTAATACATAATGTAGGTATTTTTTATTTCTAAGTTTAATTAAAAAACAAAAACAATGAACCGAAGTATTAATACCTTCTTATTATATTAAGTTTAAGTCAAAATTCGTCTCCATCCAAAACTGTAGCACTCCGTCAAAATCATTACAGAGAGTCTCTTGGAAAAATACTTGGCAAGGAAATTTACAATTCCTGAAGTCTCACCATTAATGTTAATACAGGGACGGCGGAATTCTGAAGTCTACTTGAAGTCCTCGACTTCGGAAGTGGTGTAATTTAATTATTTCTATCCTATTCCGAATAATTACGCAACTGATTTGAGAACGTCAAAATGTTATTGCTAGATTTTTTTTTCTTTTTAATGATGTTACTCAATTGTGGAGGCTAGCGTTTTTTTTTGTATTTTTGTATGTGGAAGAATACGCTGTAGGAACTTAGAACATGTTTTTTTTTTATGTAGGAGACTTTCTTTCGAACAATCCTATTTTGCAAAAATGGCTTTAAAATACTAGTATGTACCTTCAATCTTTAAACATGAGAAGAAACTTTCTAAACCAAAAATACACACCTTCCAGAGAATTTTGATACCATTACGAGATAAGCCATCAATCTTACCAATTTGGTTCGTTCTAGTTAAAAACAGCAGACATTTTTTATACACTTAAGCTGTGCCCTACATGGCGAGATACTGCGCAGAGAAACTATCGGTATGGTATAGCATGTCAATTTGTTTCTTTGGATGCAAATCAAGGTGTATTCAAATCTTAATGCTTTTATACTTACGCATCATTTATGGTCTACACCATTATTTATAGCTTGTCGTCGAGAGGAGGAAAAAACTTAAAGAATTTGGTATTAGTAGTTTATTTTTTGTCTATGATAATCTAAATTGTACACTAATTTGTTAAGCTGAAAAGTGTGTTGATAGTAATGCATAGTTAAAAAAGTACGGAGTTTTGCATAAATATTGCTTTTGGTACTTAGCCCAAGTCCTGAAGATTTGATACCACGACTCAAATTACTAAATATGTCCTTAAAATGCGGTGAACGGACTAGCTACTGACCAGTTGCGTTTCGGATAGGTGACATAAACCGCGGGCGTCACCAGTCAAATTTTAATTATGTACTACGACCATCCATTTATAAATAAGAATTTGTATTATAGAAATCTATTCTATCAAATCTAGTATCATAAATTGCTTTAAAAGATAATAATATGATTTCGATTATAATGTCGACATTAATTTATTAGGTCGGCGGAAATCGGTTTTTATTCTAAAGTATTATTAAATCGTAATATTTTTTGTTCAGTTTTTTTTGCGTGTTAATCTACAATTTGTGGTTTATCGTGAAATTGACATTTTCTATGCTAATTATACTCGCTAAGAATTATGAAAACAAGTGACCTTATTTGTTGTAAGATTTGTACTATGAATCATTTTGATAACCGTGAATAAGCTGGCCTATTAAATTGTTTTTAGCTCATAACGTGCTTAATCTGCGCAAAACCTATTTCTATTCGATAAACACGTTGAGACAAAGCCAATAGTGGTATATCTATGAATCAACAGTGTCTCCCACAACTAAGTATGCTGAAGATTTTATTTGTTTTTTGAAGGCGTTAATCTCACGAACTACTGGTACGGTTTGAAAACTCTTTCAGTGCTAGATAGCCCATTTATTGGAGAAGGCTATACGTTACTTTTTTTATACCTGTGCTTTTTTTTTATTCTCGGGAAGCGAGTGGAACCAGGAAGCTAGATATTCATACATCACCACTTTAACATCAGAACTCTTTTAAAAAATAAGCGTAATAATGTTATTTTCAGTTAAAAAAAACCTTAACAGGTGTAAACAAAAATAATATACACGTTTACAGCCAACCTGATTACTACAATAAACCATTATGAATAAATAAAAACCTTCGGCGTTCATTTTTAGAGATATTTCCTTCGGGTTGTAACTTACTGCATAATAAATATGTTAAATGGATATATGACGAGGTATTTTAGGGTTATTGTGTCCGGGGCTATTTTTAGAAATTTGTAACTTTATCAAAATGAGGTAGAAAAGGTAAGGTTTGGGTTAAATTTTCGTATATTTTACGTAGATTTAAGTAGTTCAACTACTTACCTATTTTTAACGTTTTCTACTAAATCGGATTTTCTTTTTTTATATCGTATTTTCCAAGCTTAGTTTGTATTACAAAGTATATTGATCTGGCAAAGCGACTTGCTGACACTTCAAGTGACCCAAAGGCTGGTTTTTATTTTGGTCAAAAATTAAGCATTGCCATCCAACGTGGCAATGCTGCCAGCCTCTTGGGTACACTCCCGGTGGGCAGCGATGAGGAGTTTTTTGATGCCATTTTATAATTGTTTTTAGTTGTATATACTTATGTATAAATAAGTTTATTTTCACGTCATGTAAATATGTACATAAAAGGAATAAATGTTATATATTTTAAAAAGAATAAGAAGTATATAAATAAATCAGCTATTTATCTCTCTTGGAAATTGTCGTAAGTAAGATTAAAGGTAGGAACGAAGGTAACGTTATTATTACATTATCTGAAGTTTCCTACTTAATCGCAAAAAGGTGCTTAAGTTAGTAGGTACTTTCTTTCGTCTATTGATTTGGATTAAGTTACGTAAAAAATTTTGAAAAAACCCCCGACGGTAAAAATCTTATTGAAAAATAATAAAATAACTCAAAACCCCCGACTTAACCCAATTATATAGGAATATCCGTCGGGAGCTGCCATTAAACCAGCTAAAGGATTCTAGTGTCGTGAATACAATTATTGAAGAATTGTAGATGTTTAACGATGACAAATACACTCAATTAATTGTTGAAATTTCATATAGAAAAGGCAGCCCCCGACGGTTATTCCTATATAATTGGGTTAAGTCGGGGGTTTTGAGTTATTTTATTATTTTTCAATAAGATTTTTACCGTCGAGGGTTTTTTCAAAATTTTTAATTTTGCTTAATTTTATTTCAGACTTTTTAGAGAACATATACGAATTATAGTCTATATAATATGCTATTGCAATATTATTTTGCACCGATATTGTAGCGCCCTCTAGTGAGTTACAGGCGTAATTTTTATTATTTGGGAACATGCATTAAGCACGTACACATTGCTGATGAAAACAGAATTGTAATCGGACGTTTTGATTATATTGTAACATTGTTTGGCACTAATATTGTGGCGCCCCCTAGTGATTAATAGCTATGACACCTATCTAAGAACATGAACTCATCGAACACAAAACCGTTATTGAAAACCGCATCAAAATCGGATCATTAGTTTAGAAGGTAGGTGGGAACATTACTTTGCTCTTTTGCACTAATATTGTGGCGCCCCCTAGTGAGTTACAGCCATGACACCTATCTAAGAACATGAACTCATTGAACACAAAAACGTTATTGAAAACCGCATCAAAATCGGATCATTAGCTTAGAAGGTAGGTGGGAACATTACTTTGCTGTTTGGACTAATATTGTGGCGCCCCCTAGTGAGTTACAGCCATGACACCTATCTAAGAACATGAACTCATCGAACACAAACCCTTTATTGAAAACCGCATCAAAATCAGATCATTAGTTTAGAAGATATGTGGGAACATTACTTTGCACAAACGCACACACAAACACACAAACGCACATCTCTCACCCTAAACGCATATACCTGCTCCGTTCCGTCGTGGGTAAAAATAGTCCAAAAGTATAAAGTAATAAGTAGGTACTCACCTATGCCCAAATTCATCGTAATATAAACGTCCGTCATTTTTAACACAAATGTTAACTTCAAAATTGAACGTGAAAATTCATAGTGAAGAGTTATTTTAAGAAAATAGACGTTTATTTTGTCTATGAACTTGGCCTTTACTTATTATAGTTATCGGCACGGATATTGAGTTCTCGGCGGAAGAGTGGGGATCGCTTTGCGCACTGTACACATAAGGCAATAAACCAATAAATCGCTTCTGCGCAGGTGAAGGTCAGGGCTCAATATCCATGCCGATAACTATACTACGTATGGTACGGCCAAAGCGGATATTCTCTTGAATTCAAGTCGCGCTTGCCGACAACTAGACCAACTGCTAAATGATATTTCCATACCGAATCAGCCAAACAAGATGAGTATTAGATACTGTTACACTTTTTAACGCGTGTTGAAGGCTTTAAATTCCCTTTAAGACAAGAAACAATGACATGGTTTCACACCTTGTATCAATATTCGCCCAAAAATACATATTAAACTATCGACAACAATCTATTCCTCATTCTCTTTAACTACCTACAAAAAAGTGCGAACAGAAACAATTTTCAGTAACAAAATAGACATAAACTGAACTCCTTATAAGCAACATTTCCCAAGGCTAAGAGGATCGCAACTCTAGTCTAGACCTTAATGAATGGTCGTAATGGAACTTCGCCAAAACTTTTTAATGAATACTTTTTGGTGGAAAGTTCTAGACTTTCATTAATTGTCCATCTTCTTTTAAGATCTCCTTTCTAGTGTTTTTGAATTGTATTCTAGGAGATTGTTATGGTGATTGTAAGTTATTGTTTGCTCATGTTAATATTGAAAAAATATATGTAGAATCAATCTCTATGGAGGTAGGTACCTATACCAAAAAAATATAGAGCTATCTTGCCATAAAAGTCATTTTTTCCCTAATAATACAAATTGACAACATGATCCATTTCAATTCAAGCAACGTCTAATAAAATCTAGTCATCACACAAAACAACATGTCTTCGCGAAGTTCAAAGCACTTCTAACCTCTAATAACTTTATAGCTCATCAAATTTCGCGAGCAATGAGAACGTATCAATGAAACTATTGATATTATTACCAACAATACTGAATGAAGCAATCAGTATCTATAACATAATGTACCCAATAATCTCGTACTGAGCTATTTCAAAACATTTGCGGTTAACCAACGATTTTCTCTAATTCTGTTTTAATTTCAATAAAAACGAAGCGAGGCGTTTTTTTTTACAAAATGGCCGACACCTGTTACAACCAAATTATATGGTAGGGACGCAACGAAAACAGATTAAAAAAGTTGGACTCGGACATAGACTGCGCTAATGGCCAGTCATATGATTCTGTTTTTAAAATATCAGTTGATGCATATATTCTCATTTTGAAATTAATAGTAGTTTATAGTTTATATAAAATAATTAAAAAACTTTAAATATATTTTAGTTCGAAATTAATAAGCAGACTTAAATTTTTATTGATGCATGGTAAAATTAATGTTTTTTTTTTCAACTTTAATAAGCCATATTCGATTACACGGAACAAACATTATGTTAAAAACAGTGTACTCCCAATAACTTGTTTGCACTTTTTTTATGGGGCCGGGAACCGTGGCCAGTGGTCCAATTTGTTTACATGTTTGCCTCCAAATTTGGTTTGGTCTTTTGGCCGCTTTTTCGCCAGTGTGCAGGATCGCCGGATGCAAGGGTTTTTTGTCCCCGCTTAAGTGCAACCCAAACATTGGGCGACCATGTTTTCAAAGCCACACAATTTTTTTTATTCGTTATTTGGGGATAATTCTGCTGTCACATTTTTGGAAGTATGCGTGGGTAAACGGGCGTAATGATGGTCAAATTGGCTGTGGGAATTTTATAAAGAGTTAAAAGTTTAATTTTGTCCAATTCTTCCTATTTTATGCAATTATTCATTGCGGACTTAACCGAGCAAATCAAAAAAAGATTTTTACTTAAAAAAAAAAACATCTAAGTAGTTTCTATCGTAACAAAATCTCTAAAAACTATCTTACTGTTGATAAAACATTCAGATTAGCTACAGATGATGTAAAAAGCTTATAAAAACTAATCCCCAATGGTCAGAATCGCGGCTATTGTGGACAAAAACTGAAGAAACTTTACCGAAGCGTCTAATAGCAGAAATCGTGTTGCCATTCCATTTCGCCTCAATAGATGTCCGTTGTTGCGAAATCGAGGGTTTCCACGACCTTGTGACATTAAAAAAAAATGTTTAAGACTAAAGTAGATTACTTTCCCTTTCAAGTTTTAAGTGTCTGTTTCGTAACTTGAAGCTATTTGGATTTGTAATTAAAATTAGAAACTTTTTTGTACGGAGTCCGCTTTAACTTTTCTTTTCGGCAAATGTTTTGGTTTTGAAATGAACTGTTAGCAGTCAGAAGAGAATTGATTTGTTTCGCAATTACAGACAAAAACTGCCGTAATTATTAAACATTACTTGGTGTTCATCTAGGTAACCGTGGATTGATTTTTGACAACAATATGACCTAAACTGATACAAATTAAAAAACCACCAACAAAACTCACAAACACAGTGGTCTAAATCAAGCCACAATCAATACGAAACACGAGCTAAATACTTCATTATCCCCCGAACTAAATACCAAGAGAATAACGGAAAATGATGTTAGTCACGTTTTTTTATCTCATTAATGGCTGAGAGCTATTTATCTCTTCATGTCGTCTGTGTAGCCACCATTAATACATGTCAAAATGGACTTTTCTGTCGCCGCTCTCTGGGGACTTTTGTGTTTCGTTTTGTCTAGTAACGTTTCGATTTCGGTCCACTGTGCATTGTCTTTTTGTAAGGGTTGCTCCTCTACGCTTTTGAGAGGATTTCGGGGATTATAACAATGTTTTGTTTTCCGGGGTGAAATGAATGTTCCTAGTTTATAATTGTTTTTGTATAGCTACTTATTTGTTTTGTTTTTGTTTCAGGTATGTAACGTGGTCTGGCTGAAACGTTTTGAGTATATAGTAAGTAGTAGTTATAAGTCTTCAATGAAATCAAAATTTTAACTTTACAATTTGGGTCTAGTAACCCAATTCAAAATTACAGGTCAATTTAATACCACAAAATAAAACCGATACAATAAATAAAATATCTATAAAACGGACAACAGCGCCTAGGGACAGTAATTAAAGCGAAGTCTTTATAAAGTACGTGGGTACGTGGGTTCGGCGCCGTGTCGGGCTCGTAACGGTCAGTCTTATCTGCTTTTAAGATCTGTAAGCCCACTCCAACAACCGGATTAGGGTACCTACATGTTACCTGACTTGCATAGAAGTAGCTGGCTCGGTTTTGCTGTAAACATTTTGTTTTTGTGCTAAAATTCACATATATTTAGGTACAGATAACAATTTCTTTGTCCTTTTCGAAGGACAGACGATTGGAAGTTACGATTTGGAGTGGGAAATGGTTGTAGTACATGCAATATGACATATTAAGTGTGCAATAAAGGATAATAATCATTTAACTTTGCCTATGTTATTACATAAATCTGATTTTGTTATGTAATTTCAGGCTTCATCTCGGAACCCTGAAAATATCGGATGCTAAAAAGTAGGCTCAACTTTCATGAATATTTAATTTATTGTAATTTAATTACTGGAGACTTTTTGTAAACTATATCTTGAATCTATTAGTTAAAGGTTAACTTTAATTTGAATATTAATTTTATCACGGGCGGGAGACTTTATTCCTACCAGCTGAACTGTTTTTTGTTATATTAGGACAGAAGTCATCATCATCCTCCTGCCCTTATCCCAATTTTATTTGGGGTCGGCGCAGCATGTTTTCTTCTTCCATACTCTTCTATCTGCCGTCATCTCACAAGTAACATTCTTTCTTACCATATCTACTTTCACACAATCCATCCATCGTTTCTTTGGTCTTCCTCTTCCATAAATAGAAGTATAAATTACTATCTAAACAATTTGGCTTGAGTAAAGCAGGTAGGTACATAAGTACATTTTTTTTCATACTCACTTTTTTCCTTTTAAACTCATAAAGCCATCTTGGGAGGTCGTCAAAAGCTAGGAAAACAAAAGAAATTGACAAAACAAAGCCATACCCATCTCCGCATCTCATTCACCAGACAATAGTCAAACAATAAAACTATAAAAGCTATCATTAAAACATCAGAAAATCGCATTTGTGATGAGTGCATGCAAATTTTTAGATAGGTACGCGAACACACGAACGTTCGTGGTTGGGAATTTAAAATATGTTCATCTGCATGCCTAACCTTAGATATATGCGTGTTGAAAATAAGAGTATAGCCGTCTTACCGCAAAAACTTTTAAACGTCAGTTTAAGACTTGTCTAAAAAAATGTCAAATTATGAAGTTGACATATGGTTCATTTTGCAGCCACATTTTTTTAGACAAGTGTAAAACAGGTGGTTAAGTTTTTGTAGTTAGGCCATAGTTGTTTAAAGATGACAGTACTCAATATCTGTTGGTTATAAGGATAAGTATCTTTGCTGCCTTAAGTTAAATTGCACAGTGCTGCTTTTGAGATATATTGTAGAAAAAAAAACAATGTTTTTAAAACTATTGAAATCAATGAACAAAATAATATATTAAAAAAATGTCTTTGTCATTACAAAAAATAAAAACAATTTAATTTAAGATGCTATAGTCAAATTACTAGAAAATATTATAGTATACCTCTCAACAAATATGTGTCAGTTCGCGGTAAAAGGTACCTTATGGGTGTTGGCACTTACGACATTATGTTTTTTTAGTCTAAGCAAGATTGTAGAATTTGTATCTCTAAATGACTTAAGCGCCAAAGTCCATAAGGTACCTTTTGTCATGAAATGACACATGTGTCTATTTTAGTACCTATGGTTAAACATTTTAACATAATAAAGTCTACCTTATTACCGTATTTATAACTATTGATAAATCTACAGACAGAGAGAACACAGTATCTATCATCTATGCACACCAGTGCATCGTAACGTGACTTATCTAGTTATCTCCCTACACGTGGTGGCCACTCGTGGTCAACATTTGCCACGCGATAACATTACTTTAACCTCAGATGTGTTATCTTTTATCTTTACCTCCATATCTTTTACACAGAGGGGTCATTGACTGTTATCAAATTCAAATTCATGTGTTAAATGACTGGTATGTGAAAAAAAATCCATCTGAATAAAGACACATCATCTCCCGAGCCTTTTCCCAACTATGTTGGGGTCGGCTTCCAGTCTAACTGGATGCAGCTGAGTACCAGTGTTTTACAAGGAGCGACTGCCTATCTGACCTCCTCAATCCAGTTACCCGGGTAACCTAATACCCATTGTAAGACTGGTGTCAGACTGGTGTCTTCTAACTACACACTTCTAACTATTGCCAAGGATGTTAAATGACAACCGGTACAGTGTTCATTGACTGTTACGGGAAAAAAGTCCATATAAATAAAGTCAAAAGAAAAAGGGAATAAAAAATCAACAAGCTCAGAAAATGCAACATAAATCACGCTAAGTAAAACAGTTTAAGTTTTTCAACCACTGCAAGCTACGACGTGGAGCTGCGATAAAATATAGCATCATTAAACACAGAAGTCGTCTATCTATGCACAATGGTTCGCCAGGTGTCACCGCCACCCTCGCTATATCTATCATAGCGCTATCAAAGTGCTTCCAATGGCTGTGTAAAAAATTAAGTATGTACACCATTGCTTGATCTATGGTTCTGTACATAATATTTATTAATTTTATTAAGGTAATAAGTAGGTAATAAAGTTTGATGGTGAGGTATGTAGACGTATGTGGCATGTGTATTCGTACGATTTGAATATAACAATGTTCTTTATGTATTGTATGTTAATATTTTAACACGAAGAATACTTGAATAGTTTAGCAGTAAATATTGTTACAACATTATGTATTGTTTAAGTTTTATACCAAGACATTTTTAAACTCCAAATATAGACTCAACAAATTGTTATAAAATGTATGAAGCGATAACTGAATTTTTAAAACTCAGTCATATTTATTCAAGGTATTTTCGGCTTAAAATCCCATTTTTTCCATTTAGAATTTACTACCCCATGAATTATGACGACTCGCCGCAGGGTACAACTCCCCTCTTTAAACCTCAATAAAAAAACATAAAGTTTTAAGCAGGAAATAAGCTGCACACAGAACCGAGAGAGGAACTAGGGGTCCTTCTTACACGGTACCCTAAAAAACCCCTCCTGAGCTATTACAGATAAGAAGATGTAAATTACTCCTAGGGGGTGTTAAAACGAATTTACCGGAGCGATCCTCTTGAACAAAATTGATGTTTTAGCAGCATGATCGAAGATCAGGGTACTCAGGTGTAAGAAGGCGATTTGCTTATCAACGTTTAGTCCAATGAGAACCCAATAAACTTGCTTGGATCCTGGGATTGCTTAATTTTTTGCTCTGACGAAATTGGGTTATGTGGAGCTGTTAATGCGAAAAATACAGGGTTGAGTTTCATACTTTTAATATCTAGAATTAAATCTACGGTCTATTTCAGAAAATAAAACATTACATTATTAACTAAGTGATAGAACTTTGCGTACTATTGATAACTTATGTAGCAAGCAGCGAGGTACATTATGTTACCAATTTACCACATACAAATACATATAGTATTTTGCAACTAACATTTTCACCGCTCAATAAACTTTAATTATGTCTTATGTTTGCACTGATGTATCAGCATATAAATATATTCGATATCAACATAAATAAAATAAAATATAATATGTGTTTTTGAAACACAGTCTTTTGCGATTTGCATGCAACAACAGTTTAAAACCAACTCAATATAATTGGTCTCTAGTCTAATATCAGAATAAATCGAGTCACTTTACTAGACAAATATCAGTGTTAAACCCAGGCAGGCATTAGTGCGAACTAAGCTATCGATATACAAGCCCCACACTTCGATATATTCGATATATCGACAATGGGCTCTTTGTTCCTTTATCGATTCAACACAGTGGGACACATTGCGCTTGGGTGGACAAAATTGCTGTCCGAGAAGGATGAGATCATTTTGTGTCTATGGATGTGTTTATGGTATTGAGTTTGGTATATGGGAGGTATTTTTGTACCATTTTTAAAGACCTGGGAAATACACAACAACATTTTTACAAAATTATACCTAGTTCCTATAAAAACTGTTGAATACGAGATAAACATAAACCATAAGGAAGTATGAATAATACCAAAAAACTATTCTTATTATCATCTATCAATCATCATTGAGCATAACATTAAAGTCAATTATTAAGTTATTATGTATTGAAGTTATTAATTGTACACCGCAGCGCAGTATATACCTACTAATTTGTACAAATTACATGCTCTCTAATTTGGCTCGAACGTCTCTGATATCATTATTGACTCAGGTTTCTATAATTCAATTGCACAGTGGTCCGCACCATTAGCTATGTGTAGACAAAATAATTTCGCGTCTGTGGTGTTGGTAATTTGGGGGTCGAACTTGCCTCACGGTACACAGGTTTACCTAAGGCACTCTAACTAAATTACTTTGGCTACTCTGTACGAAATTTATTTGGAAACTTCTACACGTTACACGGTGAATGATTAAACAAGTGAACAACTTGCGTTAATAAAACTGCTTGTTCTGAATTGTTCGAGTTCGCTCAACAAAGTTTCTTAAGAATTTTCAGCTTAGTAGATAAAATAAACGGTATACCCAAACGTTAGCCGTTAATGTACGCCGAGTTTTAATTATATTTGAATAATGTCACTTTGAGAAGAAAATGCAGGCGCCCGATAAAGTAACAAAGGCGGACTTGCAATGGTCTGGGACACCTGATTATATAACAAAGGATCTATAGAAATAATTGGACTCAAGGTGCGATTTTAATGAACGGGAAATTGAATTGATTTTAGAAAAACTTCGTTTATACTGTCAGACGTAACATTTTTGCCGAACCAAGAGCGTTTTCATTCATCCAGCAATATTTTTACCCAAAAATCAAGTCAATAAACGACAAGTGGGTCTGGAAACGTCTAAATATATGTCTCCGTGCTACCGGGCGCACTGTGGGTGCAAACAGCCGATAGCGCGGACAAAAAGATTCCTCTGCATTGTGGCCGAGACACAATGGCACGCCGCGAGAAAGGAGAACTTGTAATTACTATTTTCCTACGGGCGCCTTTTCAGGAGGTTTATATTTCAGAAAAATGGAATATACGTGAGGCGCGGGACTTCTTTGTTGAGCCATCTCATATCTTCGGCATACATCACTGGCTGACACCAATGAGACACACATTTATTATATTTTGACCTAAATACCGCTTTGTTTAAATTGCTGCAATATTTAACGCTGAAAAGGCAACAATTTTAAGCGGAAATACGGAATATAGATGTGACATTAACTGCCTAATTAAGTAAACATAACGACCTGCCTGACAAATAAGTTTAATATGTTGTCAACTCATAACATTTTGTTAAACAAATAATTCACGATTTCTAGATATGTTAATCGTAATTTATTAACGGATAAAACTAGATTGTATGATAAAGACATTAAATTATGTAACCCCAGTTCGTAAGATGTAAAGCAATCGAAATCTTCTCCGAAGCCGTATTATTACAGAAATTGCTAGGTATAAGCTATTAGCATCGAACATAATGGTCATTGGTTGGTGTAATCTCATAAAAGGATCTACCACAAATGTAGCCGGCGAGCCCCTCAATATTTACTGGAATAAAGTGTTCTTCAAAGAGCAAATGACAGGAATGAGGCGATGTTAGGAGCGAGTGAGAGGCAACTCAGGCTATTTACCTCGATGGCACATCTGTAATTACTGTATAGCGTATACGAGAGTTAAAATATCCCGTCGCTTTACTTGGAATTTTGTCCGCACCACTCGAGCATAAGTGCCACTGGGCGACGAGCGATTATCAACTGTATTCTCTTTAATGAACCGCGTCCGAGCACACTGGGCTGTTAAGAAACTTTTCATAGTTTCATAGTTACACTAACTAATCTGAGGAGATAATGAAATACAAAGCATTGAAACGAAACCTTTGAGGTTTCCAACGACCTTTTGTTTGTATGAATGATGGAGGTCAACAGACATTGTGTCGAGCCTGCAGGTCGCGTAGAAAAAACTTTGGGCAGGCTACTTATTACCAATAAAATTTTGAGAGAACTCCTAAGTGGCATTTAAGTGTCAGTCAACTGGTGTTTAGGCCGTTTTGCGTTTGGAGGTGTGCGACCGGCCCGAGGCGGACTGGTTTGAACCGAAGCCGGTTGGACAAAGTGTAGCGACTTAGTAAGTCGGTATGGATACTCCTTTGTGGGCGCATTCCGATAGATACGGGCCCCGCCAGACTGAAATGCGGATAATGAAGAGCGCTTATTGTGATTTGTGAGGCATCCGAGTTGGGAACTAGATATCCAGTTGGTCCTGTTTAGTATCATGAGATCGGTAGATTTATGCTTTCATACACGTCTTTAGCATCGCTGATGCGAATAAATACGAATTTGAAACCTTTAAATTGCAGTTGCGTTTAAAAGAAACGTTACAACCTTATTTTGAGGGGAAAACATTGCGAAAGTAAATGCTGGATGTTTTTTTGTGTCTTTTTTAAGATGTTGGTGTGGAATGAATCTCAAGTTATGTCAGCTTTAAAAAGGTCCGAACACGCGAGGTTACGGCCAAATTCGGCAGTTTTACGACCGCGAGATAGGGTTATTTATACCGGGAGTCTTATTTAATAACGTTATCGGAATCGGTGTGTCGTTAAATCCATTAATGCTTGTCTTACTTGTATATTTCGAATGTTTAAAGAGATATATGATTTGGATTTTGTTATATATTTCTTCTTAAGTTCTTTAATGGTTAAATATACCAATGTTTTAGTGAACATTAAAACAATGTTGTTTCGTTTTTGTTTCAGTGTTTTATTACAAAATCAATACCGTAAAAACAGTATACCAGTATCTTCATAAAATAAAACAAATATCAAATGAAGTAAATATATCTGATTCGGTACGCTTCCCATTCGTTTTTATTATATCGTATAACCAATCGACATGTTTGTAAGTCTGTCAAGTCAGTGCCCACATAACACATCATAATATCTCATATCCTGTTATTCCGACTTCCTCGTATGTCGTAATACAATTTACTGTAATCACATTAGCCTCTAATGACATCAACACACTGATCCATTTAACCATACTTTTGTTTTGTGCATTTGTTTCTACCCTAATATTATTTCTGGACGTTTGTTGACGTGCAGTTATTTTTGCCCTGTAACCTGGTTTCCAAGTCCATGTTTAGCTTTCCCAAAATCTAGTTTGACATATTTGCAAAAGAAAATGTAGCCTGTTTTTGCGGAACAATTTGGTTGGGGCTTATTGGCAGTGCCGAGGAAAGTTTTGAGTAGGCAGCTCGAAATTGAACACCTAAAATTGGAACATCAAAAACGAACTCGGCGGTCGAACTAATTTTAGGAATTGTGTACTGTTGAAACTTGCCTCGAAAAACCTCGAAAAGCCTCGAAAGTTAGTAACAACACCTCTTGTTCTGCAGCCAAAATATTTAAATAAGTTGCACATATCGCGAGATCTTACAACAAAATCTTAGAAAAGGAATTCATATGCAAGTTTTCAACATCTTTATCTGCAATCTACGTATAAAATATCCTTATACTTATCTTGTATCTAAATACCTACCATTTATCTCGAAAAAGCAGGCCAAATCTCCGAAACAATGGTTCAATGACCTCCTTAACATACTGAGCGCGTAAGGCAAAAATTTTTCACCCACTAAAAAAACCATGGCATCTCATTGCACGGTGTTTAAAACCAGTACACGTTGCCACTCATATACCATTGTGATTTTATTAAAAATTCAAGAGACAATTTTGTTTTGTCCATAAAATTTTGTTGAAATGGCCACTGTGTATGGTATAATCGGATTAGTGAAGTACAAGAGTACTGTTACTATGCATATACTGCCGTTATTTTTAATACATTTTTTTTCACCTTAATTTAAAGGTAAAAAAATATATTTCTGTACAATTCTTCCTAATATTAATTAAATGCGGTCGTTAGAATAAAATATCACCAAAAAAAAACATAGCACATTTTTAAAACGTTTACCATTCTGGCATTAGCCCTATCAACACAAATTCGCTTACAACCATTTAAACTAAGTAGGTAGATATAACTTCACCCAAATAGGACACGAAGCGCATAAATAAAGCCAAGAGTTCTATTTAACTGCATTATTATAGTCGGATATATTTTGTTTAACAGGCTCCAGTTAAAATTATGAGCAACATAAACTATAAATAATCTAGTTAACAGCTAATGCCGAATAATGGGCTGTGACAACTACATGGTAGTTTTAATGTTCGTGTAAATTGTCATACCGTTTAGTTTCTGAACATTTGAGATGTTCTACGTTGACAGAATGGACTGTTTCGTTACAAAATAAAATTGTTAAAAAAAAAAGAACCTGCACTTAATGAAAACATGCTGCATCGACCCCAAATAAAATTGATGGTGAACTTGCACTATCCCACTGCTGGGCAAAGGCCTCCCCATTTGGTCTCCTTACCTCTCAATCTTTCGAGTGTTCCCATCAATCAGGGTTGAAGGCATCCGATCTAAAAATATATATGAATGCGATTTTCTAAAACATAAGATACAAAAACATGCAAAGACTCCCAGTCTTCATAGTTAATTGCTTCAATCTAAACTGGTTAAAAAAACCTTATCGATTAATTCCCACGTATCTTAACTCCATCAGACAGGCTTCTAATACTTCTGACATTTGTACAAACCACACATTGTTTCAACAACTGTATTTTATAACTCCTTTATTGAACATGTTATAATACAGTTCGACATGGCCATTAAAATTGTAAGAAACCACCACGCTTGTCTCTCTTACTCGCGTGCAACAAAAAGAGATTGCAATACTTTATTGGTTGGTGATCGCGAGACGAGATCGGTGCAGCCAAAAAACATTTATTACACGCCATCAATTTTTTAAACCCATGTAACTTGACACCGTAGCTACAAATGTATGTACAAGACAACCGAAATGCGTGTCTGACCGCACAGTGGGCCGAATAGCGATGTTACATGGCCATAACATATTTTTTTTCACCGCTAACCACAGATTTATTCATTCGTTATAGTTTTTTTATGTATCAAAACATAAAACGATCGTAAAATAAATTACGAGGTATTAATTGAGAATCATTAATTTTTGTAGTAAAAATGCTAAAATAGACGCGGCAGCCGGTTGTGGACGTCGTTTTTTGCAATTTTACCCCTTCCCTGGCTGTTAACGCTAGGAATTTAATGAAAGACTGTAATAAACTGACATTATAATAGTTCTCTTAATAATAATGGCGACAAGAAAACGGTCGTAAGTTTAAGGTATTCCTTCGCAGAGAGAAAATTTTAAGGAGTGAAGAAATTCGAGCACAAACGTTTGAGCACTAAGTCCTTATTTGTTGGTAAGAAAACAGATGTCTTCATGAAGTTAATTTCAAAATTGAATACGCAGTTATTGCCTAACATATTAAGAGGAAAGCTTTAACTTATGTAGCTGCGAATAAACACGTCACAATCGTAAACATTCCGTATAAGTCATTGGAATAGCTAGAGAGCCTAGTAAAAGCTGCGTTTAAGGCAGCTATTCATTTCCCACAAGTAAGCGCTTATACATCCTTACAATTCGATGCCAGTTCAGTAAAGCCGCGACTTGGTCAGTCATAAAATTTGAGCATAAAAGCGTAATGGTGCAATTACAGGCTTAATTAGTGAAGCTGAGGCGTTTGTCAGACGAAGTTTTACGATATACGTGACTGAATTCGATAGCGACGCGTTGTCAGACTATCTTGGTCACGTGGTGTATTTATTTTTGGGGCGAGGGCACAGAATTAATTACGAAAAGGGATTATGTTAGATATTTTTCCGGAAAACGGATAGAAAATGTGGAACAGCTGTTGGGGTCAGTGGACTTTGCTTTTGTTGTAATGGTCATTGATTAATGATTTATGATTGTTTCGTGTTATTATTTAGCCACAATAACGGTACCTATGTAAAAAGTTCGGGGATCAAATGGTTTATTGTTCCCAAATCGATTAAACAATATTTTTAACAATATTTTTATTTGATTGGCTATTGAAAATTGGAAATTATATTGACAGATTAGATGAAAGACTATTTGGATGAAAGCGAAGATAAGGGTTATAACCTGAAGAAGAACTAAACAATTTCAAGGCGAGACTAAAATTAGCCCCAACTTTGTGCACATCAATCATTTGTTTGTGAAACTTAGACACGTTTTCTTAAACACTAATTACGACATAAAGTAGACAGAATGTGTTTAATTGACAAAGTTAACAGCAAAACATTCAAAGTAATCATTAAGTTGTGACAAACTCAACTTAAAACTAACTTAGCATACGCATAAACTTAAACTTTAACCATGTCAAATAACAACTAAATTCAAGAATAATTTTGCAATCAAACTAAATTAGTGTTTGTACAGTTTCTGTGAAATAATTTCTTCAGAACTGGGACTTGGTGAGACTTTTTAATTAACTCAAGTAGGGGAAAGACGTGAGCAGTCATTTCTTGTCATTATGAGAGACGTGGACTTGTGTGAAGGACTAAAAACCTTCCTTTTTCTTCTTAAACTCGTTAACTTGCGAGATTTAAAACCGTAGTCAAAGTGAGGTGAGTTGTGAAAAAAATAATTTTGTCGGGGTGAGTTTTAATTTGTAACACTGTGCGTTTGGTGACTTGTCATTTTCTTTTGTCTATTTGAAAGTATAAAAGAGTAGAATATTTAATAATCTTTGCTGTAGTGAAACGTTATTATTAAAGTAAATAGGTATGCAGTATACATGGAACATTATATACTACAGAGAAGCTTTTACCTGCACATTTTATATTATGCAAGGAAAGGTACTTTGCATTATGTTCATTATACATAGGTGTATGAAATATATATGAGTATTATATTTTGTGCCAAATATCAAATATTTTCTACCAGTACTTGTATACTTGTGCTATTGAAAAAAAATATATAAAGCAAACCATTTTTAGGATGTGGTTTGATTATAGTTCGTGTGCGTGTTTTGATAAGCCTATGAAACTAGGCCGAAAAAATAATTAAATTTTGGTTTCATCAATCTTTTAGCAAAATGGTTGACTACAGGATGTAGTGTTCACTGTAGATAATTATTTGGCAAGCTTAGATAGCATATTATCACTTTTTTAACAAAAAAATATTTTTTGGCCGAAAAAGAAACGATTTTAACCACAGTTCGTGTCCTGACGTTGCCGCGTCAAGTTCTCTAAGCTGCCAATTGTTGAAGGAAACCTGATTAATCAAGTGAGTTATAAAAATATTCACTTTTATCCTACTACTCCATTTTTACAACATAACCCAGCCATAATACATATCATGAGTGAATTAAAGAATATTTATCAGTTCCACAGAAAATCTTTCAAACCATCAATTTAAAATTTATAAATAGTGGCAATTAATATTTGAATCAGAAGATCAAATAAAGGAAAGTACTAGCACATACCCAGACACTTTTCCATGAAACAGCCATCTAACTACAATATAACATTTCTTTTATAACTTTTCAAAAAAAAAGAAACAATCTCCCGATTGCACAGTGCGCACATTGATTAGACTCGGGGATAAAACTTAGCACAATTTGCTGCAATCGATTCGCTTCGCTTTAGCCACGGTGTGGGGCATAGGCCTTATGTGACGTCACTTGTAGAAGCTACGCTATAAATTGTTCTGAGTAGAGCTCTCAACTTCAAAACGAACAGTGTCTTGTAACTACATAAGGAAAAATCTAATCAAAGTGAGGGATTTCAATGTAAAATTGTCTTTGTCTCTGTCTGTCTGTCAGTTGTTTAGTTCGGAATACTACATTCAAATACCGGTGTTTTTCTCGTCAATGTTCATGGTTTTATGACACAGGAAACCATAAGTTTACACAAGTTTTACCTTTGTATCGTAAAACATGTTAGCATTAATGGTCTCTGCACACAGCGGGCGCGGCGCGGCGGGACGGGACGGCGACGCGACACAATGTACTAGATCGTCGCGTCGCGTCGCGCCGAGCGGGACGGCTCTGTGTGATGTCGTCCGTAATATCTAGTACATTACAACTGCTCAGCGTCGCGTCGCCGTCCCGTCCCGTCGCGCCGCGCCCGCTGTGTGCAGACACCATAATAGTTTTCGTACCCAAGACCTAGCGTTCTTTACCTTGAATTGAAATTTTTTTTCAAATTGAATTACGGATGTGAACATTCAGAATCAAGCGCAAACTTATCATTAAGATTAAATCTCAATTTAGTTCTTAATTTAACTTTTAATTAACTTCGAATCGTATTGTTATATTTTGCTGTAATAGTACCTGTGAAGATACAAAACGTTTTAGTGTTTGGCGAAGGTAACAACGTAAGGTAGTTGATATTTTTGTTGTTAGTCATTTAGTCAATTATTTTTTATGCTTTTTATTATTTTTATATTTGATTTGATATTCGGAGTAGAAAGTGGGTACTTCTCCTTGGACGCAGATGAAATTGCGGAGCAGCTAGTTTAGGGTTTCTTATAATATAAAAATCCCTTCTTGGCACTATCCCTTAATAGCAAATCGACATGACTGACGGATTAAGATTGAAGTCTGAACCGAAATTGCAGCATCGTGGGCTAACTGTCCCGTATTGTATGGCATCACCCCGCCTGTCTCTGGCCATCCTATTAATTACTCCTATCTCAGAGGCCGTGCATAGCCAATTGGAGGCAATTATACGTAGAAGGAGCACCGGTTAAGGAGGCCAGGACTTGTCAGGATTATAGATGGATGAAGGAGCTCCTTGATTTGGCCGGGTTATGGATGTGAGGACTTCATTTCGGTGAACAGATTAAACTGATTGAGTGATGAGTAGTGGCTCTTATTTGGAGCGATTGCTGCCGTTGATATGGCTTGAGTGTCTTTTGTAAATTCAATGTAAAGTGCATGGGCTGTTCAACATTCTGTTATCACCATGAGAATTCAGTCACAAAATTAATTTCATTTGTATGATCGTCGAATCGGGTAAAATTATTCAATTTTCGTCAAAACCATGTTATCGTACCAAGCTAAGACTGAGCTCATTTTCAAGTTGATGACAGAGCCACTATAAATTAGAGAGCATAATATTCAATTTTCAAAGTATATACCACTTATTTAAACTAATTAACAAAATCATATCGCCCTCCCATCAAAAATGACCGCATTTGGTTAAAATCGAATCATGTGTTCACCACAAGCGCTCCACTGTTGCGACCACAGTTTGTTCAAAACAATTGAATCCAAAGTGCTAGTTGAGGTCCTCGGAGATTTATCACAGATAGCTACTGCGACTGAAGTTACGATGACAACCTGCTAACGTGGTCGGACATAGTCCTGTGACATTAGTTTATGTTACAGGTGGAACAATGCCTCTATTTATTGTTGGACAACTGCACTGTGGAGTTAACGGCGGAAAAAAATTGTAACAAAGTGTAATTAAGTTGTTTTTGTTAAGAAATGTTTATTTCTGAGAGGTTGTTGCTTCGTTATTTTATGGTCAGTGCTTTTTTCTGTAATCTAGTTTATAAGATTTAGGTTTTATATTATTATTTGAACAGTAATTAACTCAATTATTAAGCGGATTGATTTTCCGTTTATTTGTAAAGTAACAGATCAAACTTTCAAAGTTGATTATTTTTTTGATAATCACAATAACTTCGTGACAAGTATAGAAGCAAATTATGTAACCAAAATACCAACTGAACACTTTGTTCCCCAAATATCGGGTCTCAAACAATGTTCCGGCTTAAATCACTTGCCCAACAATAGCCAATCACAAAATTGATTCTAAATCCTATACCTCTCCAAAAACAATATAATTTATATTCAAAACCTCATCCGGAAACGTTTAGTGTTTTTGTTAAAGCAATTTTTCATTATAATTACTTGTAAAATATTTATGGGCCATTGTAAAACGTTTTTATGCTGCTCCCGAGGCAAGGTACTGGTTTAAAGAAATAATTGTATAATTTATGTGTTGTAATTTTGTCCAGAGCACTTAGAGATTTATACCACGGTGCAGTGAACGTATGATTTGTAACTGTGTGTTTGAAGGCTATTTAAGCTAACGGTTGACGGAATCGTGTCTGTTGTTTTGTATAGTAAAGTGATTTAGTGTTTAATTGTTTGTAGTTAACTAATAGAATTCCTAAGGAATGTTTAAACGTTTATTTCGAAAGGTTGTAGGTTTTAGTTTATATTGCTTGTTTTAGCGGCGACGGCTGAACTTTAGTGTTCTCAAGCTGTGTGGGACAAGCGCAAATAAGTTAGTTCGATTTATTGGCCTTAGTTAATCATCACAGATATAGAAGTGGCAATGTCTCTCTCTAGAATACGACTATTCTAATACAGTTAAAAATTCTGCATAGGCCTTTCCCAACTATGTCGGGTAGGCCCCCAGCCTATCCGGATCCAGCTGAGAACCAGTGTTTTACACGGAGCCACTGCCTGTCTGACTTCCTCTACCAAGTTACCTGGGCAACGAGACCCCGTGATAAGGCTAGTAGTCAGACTTTCCGGCTTCTGTTTACCCGTAACAAACTGCCAAACATGTTCAAATGGCAGCTGAGACCCACTTTAACCGGCTTTCCGAAACTCGGAGGACTATTACCTAACTAATAAATAATCTATACTAATATTATAAAGCTGAAGAGTTTGTTTGTTTGTTTGTTTGAACGCGCTAATCTCAGGAACTACTGGTCCAAATTGAAAATTTCTTTCAGTGTTAGATAGCCCATTTATCGAGGAAGGCTATAGGCTACTTTTTATCCCGGTACGGGAAGTAGTTTCCACGGGATGCGGCTGAAACCGCTGGCAGAAGCTAGTTCTAAGATAAACCACCAACTATGTATCAGTCTAACGGTACACCCTTTAAAAAAGGTTGACCAGTAAAAATTCAGCACTGAACGAATCGGTCAACACAGCGTGTAAACCATTTTTTAAATATTGAACAAAAAAACTTGGTCATCGTATCGAAAGTATGCAAAATCAATGACCATGACTAGAATTGATAAAGGAAGCTATAAATAGTGAATTAGAGTCCGTTCTATTCAAATTAGGATATAATTTTCCCATAGCACAAATTGGTATTCCTTTTATGTGAGGCAAAGTACACTAGCCTAGGATAATTTTATTTATTGAATAATTCAACGATGTTATTGAGATATCAACCCGCAAACTTATCTAGCGTTTTACGATTTATATGCTGGCTAGCTGTAACTATAAAAATATTTCGACAATATCTGCCAAGTCTCTTTTACATGAGAGGTACAATATCCACAAATACATACGTTCTTTTCATATGAATGAATGAAAACCAGGTCTTAAATATAGTAATATTCCATACAGAATATTCCATAAAGATTCGTATTGATAAATAAAAATCTTAAGTTAAATATAGAAATGTTTTTTTACAGAACCGTAATGGTCCCATAACCTATTAAAACAATAAGTTGCGTGTCTCATAGAAAATGTTTTTCCTTTTCTTTGTTTCTCGCAATCGCATACACAGGGTGTAAGCTAATTTGTTTAACAAACGTCAAAGAATACTATTAGCAGTAATAAATATAGGAATTTCCTGTACATTTGTAATGTTAAAATAACCACGCGAGTCGTACACGCAAGTAATATTAATTATTTTCTTACGTTAATCTGTCCAATTATTATCAAGATTCTGAGTAACGTTTGAACGTGAAATGCCAAACACGCTGTACCTATAACATGATTTGTTTTGTTAGTATTAAAAGTTTAACTAATAAACTAGGAGTAGGTACACTACAACACCAATGATTAGAGCTCTTTTCAATATTTTTTATATTTTTAACAGTAGGCTGAATGTGGACCAATTATAAAGTAGAGGTAATAATTACTGACCGGCCTCCTACGAAATAGCACCTTCTACAACATCCGAAAAATTACATTCAACGTGTCAAACAAAATAGTTACCCCCGAAATGGCTGACGTGGTTAAAATAAGTCTAGTATTTAACCATCCACAAAATTACTGACATTGTTAGCACTAAAATGGCAGTTACTAAAACTTAGTATTCGGTTAATAATTAACCGCAATAAGAGAGTATTTTGTATCAATGATAGTAAAGGTTGGTTCACACTCTCGAGACAATCTTTTTGAACTAGCTTTTGTTAGTAGCTGCTGTAGCGTTCTATTATATAACTTTCTAAAGGGTCATGTATTACCTGATTGATAATTCAGGATTATGGACATGAGAAATATACAGACAGGTACTTTAAATGTTACATGTATCAGAAATATTAATAAAAAGCTACTGACCTTTTGTAACTCACTGCATTGAAATTCTACGAAAAGTTCGAAATGAATCCTGAATTCGTGGAAAGATATATAAAAATACTTTATGTACTTTTGAGAACACTTTTTGCATCAATAACTTTTTATTACACAGACGAAAAATAAAATTCATAAAAGGTTATGCATTTTTACATTTTATTCAAAAAAATATTATTTTAATAATGTGCACCCACCTTTATAAGGCTAATTTTAGTACTAGGCTAATTAAGCACCCTACAGGAAGTCGTGTTCTGTTGTACTTACAAATTATGTACTCTTTAGTATTAATTTTTAATGGGCTAGCTAATAAGGGGTGACGGTTCATGGGGTACCATTTTACAATAAAACATGCGAACTATTTGACATAAAAAATATATGTATATATGTGAGATAAAAAGTAGCCTAAAAGCGGTTATTTTGATATCACGGACGAACATAGTTATCGCCACGGATATTGAGCTCTCGGCGGAAGAGTGAGGATCGCTTTGCGCACTGTACACATAAGGCAATATACCAATAAATCGCTTCTGCGCAGGTGAAGATCAGGGCTCAATATCCGTGCCGATAACTATACTCTAATTTTATTCATTTGGGTGGATCGTTTTAAAAAATTTTGGTGATTAATATATTGATTTCTGACACTTACGCGAATATTAGACATTTAAATAAAACTACTTTTACGGATTTTATCGCGGTTATATTAATATTATTTAATCCCGACCGAAACCAGCCACAGTTGAGCGTCTACCTGCTGTTCTTCCATACATAAGAGGAGTCACAGACAAGATTGGCTACATCTTGAAGCGAGCTTCAATCAAAACCTACTTCAAGCCGCTGAAGAAGATCAGTCAATTCTTACCACCTGTCAAGTGTCACATACCTCTACAAGATGCGGGTGTATACAAGCTTGAATGTGATTGTGGTCTCTCTTACATAGGCCAAACTAAAAGAAGCGTAGGGACCCGCGTAAAAGAACACATCGCCGATGTCAAACACCGCCGTTCCAGACAGTCAGCAGTTTGTGAACACACACTAGACAAGGCCCAGCATTACATCAGATTTGATAAACCACAAGTCCTTGCAAAAGAAAACCGATTCCTACCTAGGATGATTCGCGAGGCTATTGAAATTAAAAAACATCCAAATTTCAATAGAGAAGATGGCTGGTGCATACCACCTGCTTGGAATCCCATCATAGAAACTATTAAATCAAAATCCAAGCCTACAACTGCTCGACCTAAGGATACAGTGAGCTCGTTTTGCGTGAATCGGATTGTCAATAATAATCAACAAAATGTAGGGTAGCTGTTTGTAACTAATATATCAAGACGACCAACACCTTAGTCTGCCCGTGACCATGGATGCTGTAAAGGATCCGAAACGTCGGGATTAAATAATATTAATATAACCGCGATAAAATCCGTAAAAGTAGTTTCATTTAAATTTGGTGATTAATATTATATTTTCAAGTAATTAAATTTTAGAGAACAAAAGAAGTCATCCTACGATGAGATACTGCCTTAAAATACTTATTAAAAAAAGCAGACATCTCTTCGTCATGCAGCATAATCTTTTATTACGAATGCAAGGTTAAATATTCATGAATAATCACATCAATACTTTTGAATATTTAATACGAAACTTTATACCTATAACTTTGCAATTCAAATAGCGTAGCTGTACTTTAAGTCTTATTTTAATATTGTAACACTAGTCAGGTATTTTAACGTTAAATCTTAGGGTTTAGACTTTTAAGCTTGACTAGATAATTTAAGCTGTCTAAATAAAACATCAATTTTGAAATTGAAAATATTTTTATACATAGGTAATTAAAACTATAAATGTGAAAGTCTGATGCATGAATGAGTCACACTACTGAACGTTCTAGATAGCCCATGTTTTGGATTAACTCATAAAACATAAAATCATCTTAAAAACGAGCATTTTCCTTATGGGAAACAGATAAAACCACGTGAAAATATTAGCATCACTTATTAAACCATATACCCTGTTGTCTAACGTCTTTTCCTTACCACTGAATATCATTTACATGAACAAAACGGCTTCATAATACAATGTTTGTAAGACTCCGTGCGAAGGAACTAAAAATACATTATTTATAGGAGCAAGACATACATACGTCAACCTGTGATTTCACCCGTGTCTAAATTGGTATTATGAAATTGTGGTCCAAAGTACAAGCGACAGCGGGAAGGTTACAAATGACACAAATTGACACTATTGGATTTTATGTTTCGTAAATTGATGCGACAGAAAACCTTTAAGTAAACTAATCTTGAAATAAGCAAACGGTGCTTACGTTTGCGTATTTCAGGATTAGTTTTAGTGAAAATATTGACTTTGATACATTCATCGGTCAAGTCCCTGTGTCCGAATTTTCTCAAATCCGCCTGACGGCCTCTGAACTGAAATTGTGACGATTCAGCTACTGAGTAGGAGCATTATGAAGACACCTCTTATTCATATTGTAAGGGTCATAAGAATAATGGCGTCCACGGCCGATTTCAGCCACGGCGGCTGTTCTCATTTAAGGAGATCAGCCAGCTGCGCAGGACATATTATAGTGCACAAGCATTTGCGCGGACACAGGTGCACTCCCTATTCCTTCACTCTCATAACCCGATGGGACGGCACTTCGACACGACCGGAAAGAGATCAGGCGCAGGACCGACATTTACGTGCTCTCCGATGCACGGGTGAATCAATCACCAACTTCCAGACTACGGGCTGCTTTGTGAAAGTTTAAGAAAACCCACAAAGCGATTTCGGCCCGACCCGGGAATCGAACCCGAGACCTCGAGCACAGCAGCCGCGCTTGCGACCACTAGACCAACGAGGCAGTCAAAAGTCATAAGAATATAAATGATATAACTAAACGAGTGAGAAGTCTTTATAGCTCTAAAATTTGGAACTATTGAAGTACAAGACGGAACTTGGGACTTATACGTACAAGAAATTCGTTATCTTATCACTTGGACCATAGTGCAATTGAGTCCGTCATGAGCAAGGAGTCACTAACATAAATACAGCGACATTGAACGGAAAGCTAATAATAATGATTACATTACGGATTACACCAGCACCACCATTTTATCTTCTGATATAATGCACCTAAATGCATTTCATACATCAGGCTTAGAAACTAAAGCTGCACTAATTTCATCCATTGATATAGGTACTTTGTTGAAATAATTGCATTAGTTATGATCATTTAGGACTTTCTACATAAAAACTGAGCTTTTTCAAAAAGCTCTACATATGAATTTACGTAGATGACTTTTTCAAACATTAAATAAAGCTAATTTACTCAACAACATATTCCTTTTTAACCTATATTTTATACAAAAATACACTAAACTAGACTTTATTTATAGCCACGCCTGTAACGCGAAAGTAATTTCATAATAGAGGTACGCTTATAACAATGTGCACGGAGCGCAAAGTGCGTGCAACGTTGAACGACATCAAAGTGAATGAACGAATAGACGAGCTGTGAACGAGTGACCGGGTGAATGATTCCGTACGCTCCGCTGGAAGTGACCGGGAATAAGTGCGGTCATTTGAACTTACGATGTTTAAACATACGATTAGTCTCTGAGTTTATACTGGATGAAGTAAAATATAAATAACTTGAGTCTGTGTAAATCATCCGCATAAAAGCTTATGAAACAAACATTTAAGCGATGACCATTGTGAAATCACAATGCCAAATTAGTCTAATAACTTCCTTGTAACATAAGTCATATGTATATGATACACACCTATTGCTTAACTATTGTGTCTGCTTTGTGAAGTGGTTAAATCTTTATATCATTAACAAAAAAAAAATATTTTGAGCTAAGCATTACATTAAAACTAGCTAGCTTTCGCCCGCGTCTAGTTCAGTTATATCTAAAACTATCCTATGTTCTTTCTCAAGGTCAACTCTATCTCTGTACCAAATTTTATTAAAATGAGTTCAGTGGTTTAGACTTGAAAGCGTAACAGACAGACATACAGACAGAGTTACTTTCGCATTTATCATATTAGTAGGGATTACATACCTCCTTTTATATGAAGTGAGTTAAGAACCAATACAAAACTCTTCACTCAAAAACAAATTAAAAAAACAAAATCAGCTTGAACGCTAATTTAAAAATAAACTATGTAACAGGTCAGTGTTCACAGGCCAAGTAATCCGTGAACGAATGAGTGAATGAACGAGTGAACGGCTGATTTATTTGCTAGAGCCGATCCCTGGAATGGCAGCCAATTGAGGGTAGAACAAAGCATTCAATGAGTACTTATTTGGTATGCTTAAATAGATGTTAGAGGTAAAAGAAGGTAGTTTGTTTTTGAAGTTTTTTTTTTTGGTGTTGCTTTAGGAGATGGATACATTTTAACCATGTATAAGGAGTATGATATTAGATGGCAAAAAAATGGTTTCTAATGAAGTGAAGTAGGTATTCCGGACATTTTATAGGTTTAACAAATGCAAATGTGTTTATTAAGACATATTTCAACTGATGTACGTATAGGAGTTTACAAAATCTATCTACATATACATATATCTGAATAAGAGTGAATTTATTTAACATACAGTCAGAAAAAAAAGACCACACAACACAACACGACGATACCTCTCAACAACTAACATTACACATTAACAACAAAACATTAGACCAATTATTTTGGACCTACCACAAAAATAATACAAAAAAAGTATATTAACTACCTCTGATCAAAGTAACGGTGTCAATCTTAAAATCAGTCGTTATAAAAAAAGTCGAGCGCTCGCATTACCGCGGTAAAATTGTACGGTGCACAAAAAAAGGTATATTTACCCTTGGAACTCGCGTCTCAATAGGTATTACACTCGAAATGTTCCTTACAAAAGAATCTTTTTCTCTTCCATGTTAAGTAGACGAGGTTTTTAGATATGTAGCGTCAGCAAGTAACGTTTTGGATTAGGTGTGTTGCTTTTCTTGGATTTTTTTTTGTTTTTGTTAATGATTTTTTGTTTTTGTTGCAGGTAAGGAGAACTTTTCTGATATTGTTACCCGACACGTAAGTTTTTAATCAGTCTTCAGTTTTAGGTAAACAGGCACTACCAATTGAATTCACTTTCCTTTACACTCAGTGAAAAATAGCCGTGGCTATGAATAAAACTCAACTAATATTTAGTAATATCTCTCCACATATCCTTTGCTATAACATCTAAAAACAAAAACCCTACATACACAAACACCTACCCAAAAACTACAAACGAACATACCACCCAATTTATTCTGCTAACCGTACCACCATTCGTCTCAGGGCTGGCTGCTGAACAAAGGTAGCAGAAACCAATTTGTTACGTGATAATATGCCCCCTCCCCCCCTCTCCCTCTGAACGGAATGAGCACAGCCTACTCTTTGACAATACCTCTAAAACAAATGTTTACTTGTTTTGGATAAAAATGTTTTTTTCACCCATGTGTTCTTCTAGTACTTTAGGGTGAAGTATTGTTATATTGTCAAATTGATAACTCTCTAAAGTTAGGACTAAAAGAGTAACTAGAATGCTGAAATCACATCAAAAATTTTATATTAAAAATACATGTCCCTCTGACATCATGTTATTTTGTTGTGTAGTTATTATGTTTTTATCTATAGCATAGAGTATTTTCCATCAGAATATTACATTTCTTAATAATGAAAGACATGATACCTAACTCATATGTGTGAAACTATGGCACCTGAGCACATGTTATAACGTAGGTTAGGGTTTGTTTTTAGTTTAACTAAGGTCTTTCTTCAAATACATTGATAGCCAGTGACTGTTCAATTACCAAATTGAAGCCACAATCAATTCACAGAAAAACGATTCATACCGAAATTCTTAATAACATCAGAATAACCCCCCAACATTTTCACGAATACCTTTACAGTAACATCAAAATTCGAGACCCACGAATTCCAATAAAACGCTAAACCTTCGATATTACCAATATAAGGTTGGACCAATATTTGTCAAAGCCAAAATCACCTCACCTAGGCATGTAGGGCGGGGCTTCTTTCAAAGGCGTCTTACACTAAGACGCCCAGACGTATTAATTTCAATATAGTACTAGAGACGAGAGATTATGCGTGAACTTAGCATAAATTCTTTGATTTTGGTCTTGTTTTCCTTTGTCAAAGAGTAGATTAGCATACTGCGCATGATTTGAAATTGTAGGTTTAATTTATAACAGAGTATTTGATATTGGTTGAATCTGATTGTGATTTTGTGAAAATCAAAAGTGTATTTCTTTATTTGAAATTCTTAATTTAAAAACAACTATGTGATTCTATTATGCCCAGAACATCATTTACAATGAGATAATAATTTTATGATAAAATACCAATAAACGATTAAATCTGTTAGCAAGCATTTCTAGATTAATTTATACACAGTTGCCATTCAAAAAGCTCAATTTATGTAAATACTGTGGCTAGCCATTCTGTAATAAAATTATTAATTAAGCGTACGGTAAAAATATAATTTAAATTGTACGAGGGGCTGCCAATAAATGCCTCTCTCTATGGAATTTATTTTGAAATATCTGCTCACCCCTATAATCTCTTGTGCACGTTGATATTAATGTACTGGAAGAGACATTTACTACACGTAAATACAATATTTGGCATCGAATCCTTAGCAGTTGTTACGGGTAGTCAGAAGCCAGTTAGGCTGACACCAGTCTTACCAAGGTGTGTTGAGTTGCCCGGGTAACTGGGTTGAGGAGGTCAGATAGGCAGTCGATCCTTGTAAAACACTGGTACTCAGCTGCAGTCGGTTAGACTGGTAGCCGACCCCAACATAGTTGGAAACAGGCTCGGGAGATGATGATGATTTTTCCATGCTTCGGCAAAGTAGTGCGTAATGTCTAGTGTGTTATAAATATGTTTTCTATGTGTATCTCTTATGTAAAACAAAAGTAAGATAAGGCTTTTAGCAGGAAACATAGACGGTTAAATATTGTGAGATAACTATCAACCGTGATGTTTTAAGTATAATTAGCGCATCATAATAATAGGATATTAAACTTAATTATAGAATTCGATTGAGCTTTTGAGGGCGTATCTATTATTTTCTACAACTTACAAAATATCATTAATTTAGACGCCCTTTTGTGACTAAAAAATAAGGAGAAAACTGAATAAAAAACGTTGTACATTTTTAATAAGCTGACTACAAGGATTTGAATAATTTTCATAACCCGTATTTTTATAACCTAAAACGCACTTTACAATTTTACAAAAATGTCATATCCAGCAAAACTTGAACATCACGTATCCTAGTATCGGGATATTAAATTCGTCGCGAGTGGCACCCTTCCGTGTTCTAACGACGTCTGTCCGTCCGTCCCCCGTCCGGACTTCGGCCTAAACTTGTTTGGATTACGTGCCCAATTTAGACGTATTTATACTTATTTTTATATTTCTCTCGGACTGTAATAGGTCCATGCTTTTTATCGGAATTTGAGTGTTAACGTATTATTTTTTATGCTTAATCTTAAATCATTAATCCAAATTCTACATAAGTCGCGATTAGGCAAATAGAAGGTTTACTAACTTGCTAAGGATTTTTTTTTAGATTGAAACAACTTTTATGCCATACCATAAATTATATTTAGCCCTAAGCAGTCTTTATACACCCTGCAAAAAATCCCTGTCCTACCCTAGATATTATACTATCTCTGTGATGATATTTCACACATACAGACTGACGTATTAAAGTTCAGTTGAAAAAGAATTATCCAATAATATGTCGTCTATCTATTGTTTTGTAAACAAACGTGAAACCAGTTATTAAAGAAGTGTGTTCACCAAGTTTGTTAAGATTTCGTTGACAAAGACCAATTTTCTTCTAATTAAGGGTGTGGACGCAAGCTTTTTTTTAGATACTATGTCATTACGGTGCTTTTTTTGTTTTTTGAACTGTCGTAATTTACACGGGTATTCAAATATTTCCGTCGATAGAAATCAAAGGTACTTATGTTTGTATTTATATGATAGAAGCTGTTTCATTGTTCAGGAATATTCCTAGAAGTTTGAGAGTGGAACTTTTTTAAGGTAAACAGTATTTGTATTGAATTTATTCTTTGTTCTGTCTAAGCTATAAGGTCACAGAATTTTTGCTCTCTTCTTCGGGCCGATTAAAAATAATATTATATACCTACATATTTACGACGTACATATTTCTTTTCTAAATAAGAGAATATGTGGTGTGATTCAATTAAGGTCCCTGCAACATACTAATACTTTTAAACACTAATCTTTCCAGGTTTTTTTGTACTCTCAGTGTTAAGTCTAACCAGATGCTACCCACAATATGGGCTGTATTAAAAATTGATGAGCTTTCGTCGTAAAAAATGATACTACATCATTTTTCATGTCAATTTAGCTTTGTCTGAAAATATTGATACTTCATTTTACATCTATACTATTATAGTTATCGGCACGGATATTGAGCTCTCGGCGGAAGAGTGGGGATCGCTTTGCGCACTGTACACATAAGGCAATAAACCAATAAATCGCTTCTGCGCAGGTGAAGGTCAGGGCTCAATATCCGTGCCGATAACTATATAAAGCTAGAGTTTGTTTGTTTGTTTGCTTGAACGCGCTAATCTCGGAACTACTGGTCCGATTTGAAAAATTATTTCAGTGTTACATAGCCCATTTATCGAGGAAGGCTATAGGCTACTTTTTATTCGGGTTCGTTCAGAGGTTTCCACGGGATGCGGGTGAAACCGCTGGCAGAAGCTAGTCGAAAATAATTGTACCTTGATATTGGGCCACTTCAGCAAAAGCTAGCGACATTAAAGCTGCTTAAATGTGCATAACTTATCACAGCATTCATGTGCAAATACGACCCATTTTCACAACGATCAAATACATATTTATCGATTCAGCCGAGCTTACTTCCAATGATTTAATGTAGCGCGCAAAAAAATTTACATAAGTTACAATTTTTTGATGTAACATTCTATTTTAAAAGCCAAAGAATGAAGTGTCACCACAAAATGATTACGACGCAACTCTTAATGAAAATGAAAGTCTGAACAAGTTTATTTTCGCCTAACCCTCCGATTAGCCGCCGACGAAGCAACGGGGAATCGTAGTAAAGCAAATACTAGCCATGTGTGTGCAAATATCGTGGGCTTTTGCCCTCCGGAGGATCGTTCATTGTTTGGGCAAAGAACCTGAGGTCTTTTGGTTAAATACTACGTATTTTTGTACTATTCGTCCGTTGTTTTAGCTTGCTATCTTTACCCTTCAGTCTATTTTACCCTAGAGGGGTAAAAGTGCTGTCTAGTTTAGTACTTGTATTTGGCTCTCTGTAAGTTGGGTGTTACATTAATTAAATGCTGTTTCGCTGATAATATTCAAATGTTTATTCGTCTCCGTTGCGCTGTTGAGGGTGACGTTTTTTATCAGATAAAGTATAATTGCGATTGTCGTATCTAGGTGCAGTACGAAATTCGGTTTTGAAAGTGATGCTATAGTATAATCAATGTTGGTTTGATATGGAAATTATATAAATTATGACTCTTTTGGGCGTATTTTATACTAGCGACCCGCTCCGGCTTCGCACGAGTTAACAGTATGTCGGCACTATTTAATGTATATTATACATATAAACCTTCCTCTTTAATCACTCTATCTATTTAAAAAAACCGCATGAATATCGGTTGCGTGGTTTTGAAGATTTTAGCGTACAAAGGGACATAGGGACAGAAGAACCGACTTTGTTTTATACTATGTTGTGATGTTACGTTATTATTGTTTTTTTGTACGTATTTTTGTTTGTCGAATAAATGTTTTATCTATCTATCTAATATTTCTGATAACCACTCGTGGTTAGATTTGCCTAACTATTTATATTTAGTGACTTGTCTGTGTCGTGACTTTTCTATGACTTACTGTATAGGGATTACTAATATAATCTAAAATTGTCTTTAGCTATCTAAACACAAGCTTTAAACCTAAGTCTTAAGACCTTAAGATCCAGTCTTCAAAACCAATTCTTATTTAATCCCAAGATTATAGTAATCAAGATATATTTTTGGAATAACCTCGCCTTTTCTTTAATTGGAATATTATTAAGAATCCCGGGAAGTTGTAAGTCACTGATATTAAATATTGCTCTGCATTTCATTTCGGGAAATGAGTTTTCCTATTGTGATACCATCTAAGTTCTAAAATTAATCAAGACAATTGAATTTATTGTTTTCTTTAGTTTTATTTATTAGGTATTAATAATGAGATTTTTGTTAGCAATTTCCTGGGGTCGTTTATTCTATATTTGTTATGAATATCCTTTGTCTTTGATTTAATATTTCTATTTTAATCAGAATTATTGTTGATGATTTAATAAAGCATTTCTCTTATTGCTAATTAAGTTTTAAATATAATCTTAAGTAAAAAAAACGTAAGTATAATTAAAAAAAGGGTTTTAATAAAATAGTTTCAAGCAGGAAAAAAGAATTACTACCTTAACACTTGATACCCCAATTTTGATGAAAATCGAAACTATATCCAAGAAATACTTTATCCCTATCGTTATTTTTTATATTTCTTTCCCAAAACAGGGATCGGGGGACCGTAAAGCAAACTAGCTACATTTACAGTCAGATAACGTCTTTACACCCGACAAATACATACAAACAGCATGGTTTGGGAATCTGCATGAGTGATTTAGATTTTTTTTTTTTTTGTAAATAATAAATCTTTCATGTAGGTATAGAAAGGAAAGCCACTGTTTTTTTGTATCATTTGTATATTTTTTTCTAGCATCACGCACGTACAAACGTGCGTCTTCACAAACTCGGCTTTTATAATTTTAGTAGGATAGTGTTGAAAAAGATAAAATCTGGTCCTAAAGTCCACGATATTATTTTTTCTATTCCTACAGACGTGGTATAAAAAAACCCTAAATTCCAGTCCTATTTTTGGAGCTACGGTAGGAATACTTTTTGGTGACAAAAAATGGTCCTTTCCCTTAAACATCCGACCTATTTAAAAAATAATATCAATTTAGAACAAGGACAGAGGGACCAAAGGTACGGACCAGCCAATGATTTCGAGATAGGATGCCGTGAAAAGTTAAATTGTTTCGCAACCCAACCGCAAAAAACAGTGTTCACCAAAATAATATACCGAAAATATCTAGCTAAACAACACTGGAAATATATATACCTTTTATTAGGTAGCACGAGGTAAAAACCTTGACCTATTTTGTGGGTACTATTATTAATTTGAATTTAAGAGTCCTATACAAGACTTTCAAATGTGGCGCTAGTATCTGCCATTGCTTAGCAATTAAGTATATGCTGAATAAATAGTTCCATCATTGTCTGCCTCTTGCAGGAAACCTCTCATGTCAAACAAACGAAAATCGAATCAATTCACCATTTGAAACATATGTCTTATGAAAACAACTTCAACAAGAATGTAGACCTCAAAAAAATATATTTATTAATTTATTTAAACCAAACATGCACTATTTTACCAAAAAAATATATTTTTTTAAATATTTCAGTTTATTTAAGACAAACGTATGTTAACATATACATAGATTTGATACGTTTAAAGAATCTTGTATCTTCTACCTCTTTTGCTTCCCTTAATAAACTATTGCAACGTCTAAATCAGTAACGGTAATAAAATTCATCAGATGTCGCAGTAAACATAGAAAACAGACAATTCTGCAAGCCACTAATTCGGTCTTTTCCCTTTTTACATTATCTCCAATCAGTGTCACACACGTGGCGAGCACGTGTTTACATTATTAGCCACAAGTGCGACCAATTTATAAAGACCCCTGAGTTTTGATAGCTCCGTAGTTTTTTTTTTTCTTTTGTTTATTGTACATAAGAGGGGTCGGGAGTTAAAGTTATACTGGATTTTGCGCCCCAAGCTGTTAGGTGTCATATGCCATACCACGCTTACACAGCAGTTTTGTTAACAATGGCATATTATGTTTCTTATGTTGTAATATCTTTCAGGTGTTATCTGTAGATGTTGAAGCGACTCGAATAAATGTATTCGTTGCATCCATGGAGGACAAAAATAAAATAAAAAATCTTGATAGTGCATTAACTAACCATGAAATGAGGAGCAACATTCAGTAACGAGTTATCGTGATGTCGTGAGTTCATGAGTATCAAGTTTTTTACCAACATTATTCAATACATCACACTCGAAAAGGAATACAAAACATTGTTAAAATACCCTTACAAACAACAACATAAAGAGTTCTTTGTTACATAAACAGGAAAGATTTGTTTGATGGCCTAGAAAGATACGAACTTTTTACGAATCCTTCACAAAAGAATTTAGGAGCTGTTCTAAATGACGACTCATTCAATCGTAGAAAAAAAAACGGACTCAAGTTGCAGCACAATGCAAAAATGAGTGAAACATCAAACGGTCTAACAGAATTTTTCGAAGGCTTAATTCCGAAAGTTCGAAAATGCCATTTCACGTGTACTAGGTATATTTTCGTCTTCAAAAACATTCAAAGCTTTGACCTGAAAACTGTAAAAGCCTATCACCAGTTAGGAGTCAGGTTCAGTTGCCCATGGGCGTGTCCTATGTGGAAATTGCATTTCACTACCCTTTGTCAGAGGGTTTTTTGTTTACCTCAGGTGTTGATTCAGCTCACAACACGACTGTGTGATAGTAATCCCAGTTAATTAAATTACCGTTGATTGTCATCGCTTATAATTAAGCCACTGATTCGGCCTAAACGGGTGGAATCAATATGTTGTTCGTTTAAAGACTAATAGCGATATAAATCAGGCCTCTGTCGATATCGGCAAAATTTGTTTACTAAAGGATATCGTATTCATTACTCTATTTGGAGTTTTGTGGCTTTTGTATTAGCTATAGTCAAATCTATCCTTTTATTTGGAACCTGTTGACTGTACTATTGTTTTATCTTGTCCACAAACAGAACAAACAACGCCACATCCAAAGTTATATCGATAAACCAGAAATGGACAAAGCCGATCCGTAGTAGGACAACAGAAAACAAATGCATATCGATATCAAAGAAACGCATCCCTACAAGATAAAACAAAAATAAAATCGCCTGTTCTTCTATAGAGTAGAGAGTATGCAATGGAGCGTGGAACGTGGACGCCAATTATTGGCCGCTGGATTTACGTCGCGTCACTTTTCTGGCCGGTGATTGACTGACGGCGGCCATCTTTCTTTTTTCATTTTGTTAAACAACTAGCACTCTACCCGTACAGGAGAACCAGCTATTTTAAATAGAGCTAGACATGTATTACTGTAATGATTTATACCGTGATTTGTTACTACGTTTCACATTTAATTACAAGTAGTAATTTGGTCCTTTGATCCTCAAACGGCACACATTATTTGTGTCCCTACAAAGACCGTATCATCAAAAGAAAAAGGGATGCTATTTTACATAACCAAGTCTTTTCATCTCAATCGATTTATCTGCCCTTGATACCGATTGACAAAAAGACCTTCTCTAATAGGGTTTCCTTTCGTACCCTAAAATAATACCTATCCTTTCGTCGTTCCCTTTGGTAAAGTGGCGTGAATATATTCCATGGCAGTATTCACCAGACACGTCTCAATCCTCGACGGTAAGACGGAAATCATTTACGCCAATAACCCCCTCCCCCCTCCTATCTTCTAGGGTGATTTAAAGAGGGGCGAAGTACTTCAGTAAATATCGATTTTCTTAGGTAAATATTTACGCCGTTTATTCCCTTTTTGTCATCGTTATGAAATTGTTATTGAGGCATAAAAGTTGAGTTAAGATGAGCCGTTTAAATGCCTATATAAAGGTGAAATTTAGAATGAAGACCTTTTTAGGCTTCATATTTTATAATAACGTTTTCATCATTTTGTTACGTTGTTTTTTATGGTTTAGATAAAATACACCGTCATGTGGTAAATAGGTTAGATTGTCACATTACAATAATGACTTCGACCTTTCAAGAAACCTTACACATTCATTTGCAAAAAAATCTTATCTTACATTTATACTCCCTGGGCTATATTTTGAGAAAAAAATCGTTCTCAAAGGGCATGAAACGGAAATAGACGCACAAAGCGGCGATGTAACGAGTGGACTAGCTCATTACAACAGTTATAAAGATGTACAATTTTATACGGAAATGACGCGGACGGCGATTGGGACTTTCACCCCTCGAAACTTACTTACAAGGGTCGGAACTCACTTTATTAAAGTGTTCTTGATAGTGTAGGACTCCGTTTTAATAGGAATTCGTCTGCATAGAATGTGTTGTGTGTAGCTTTTATTTTGTTTTATGCCGGCTTCTAAGATCGATGTAGCATTATTTTCTGATGTTAAATCTGCTTATGTAGTTCTATTGAGACTTAATAATGTAATTTACATGTATCTAGTTACAGCGTAGAATCCCTTTTATTTCAAGAAACGAAAAATGACCCAAGATTTGGTTTTAGTTCACTATATTCAACTATTTTGGCCCTCAATCCTTACCTAATCAAAATTTTTAGTACAGGTAATTTTCACTATAGGTGCTCTAGATTCTTCATCACTCCTCTCAGCCCTTAAATTACATGCAATCCTCGTACCACGACACAAGCATATACATTTGCTTTTAGCAGGTAAAGCCGGGTGTTCAAATATCTTATGATCTTAGTGAACGTACCCGAATGGGCAGGCCAGACGTGACACGCCACACACCTGTCGCTGCGGCCATTCTCCTTTGAATACCGATGTTGTAAGCGTAAAGTTATCAGTTTATAAGTAATGCTGATTATGTTGTGTTCATTTAGTCATTAGTTGTGGAGCTTAGTTTTTTGCATTTTTGGATTAAATTGTTGTTTGATGTCTTCGCATCGAAGGACCAATTTTTTGGGTCCTTTTTGACGAGAAATGTTTGATTAGCAGCTTTTTTTAATGAAAACGATATTATTTTTAAACGTTAGTACTAAAACTCATGATAATCACCGTACTGTGTTAAGCGTCATTCACTTATCTAGGTACTTCACATTACGTTGTATCCATGATTTTGGTTTCGTTTAAATAGAGATTTCAAAATGTCACAAAAAGACAATATTTCCAAGAAACGATGTAAATTGGGACACTGTTCTTTTGTTGGGCGTGGCTGTCTTATGTTAATTGATATTGATTCTGTATACCATTGATAAAATATAATATACTGAGAATAACTTATGATGAAAAGTAACATTAAACTTAATACATTCGAAGACGTGTTTGAGACATTTAGCCCATACATGCGATTGCTTTTGGCCTGCTATAATTCCTACTTTTTACAAGAAACATAACATCAATTCCGGACTACAGTCCAGGTAGCCCCGCAGTATCTCGTAAACTTTTCTAATGGAATCTGAGAACGAACCCAAAAGTTTTTCGAAAAAATTTGACGAACAAAAAGTTGGCATATGTATCATAAAAATTGTATATCTTAGTATGATTCGTATTGCCAAAAGTATGATACGTTTTTCATGTTAGAATTTATTTTTGTTTTTGTTTATAACTATTGAGAAACATGTTTCTGATAATGTTGGGTTGTTTATGTAGTATTTTTTTATGTTATTTTTGTTGCGAGATAGAGTGCTTTAACGGCTCGTTTCTTTTAAGAAAGTTTTATTACGTTTAGTTTTTTGGTTTGCCATCAATATTTGGTTTTTATGTTTTTGAGTATCAAAAAACTCAGGTGGAGTTTCAATTTCAATAATAACTGGCTTAAAAAGTATTGATCAGTTAACCTCAGATACGCATATTACGAGACCTAAGCTATACATAGATATTTCTATTTCTAAAAAACTTTTTTAAAGACTTAGATAAATCAGGTAAATTGCTGCCTACGCAGGTATGTATATGTCATTGTAAAAATCCGTGACAAAAGAAGATCTTAAATATATTGGTTTCAGTTTAGCAGTTTTTAAAATAATCCCGTTTCCAATATGATTTTATTTTATAAAATTTGAGCCTAAGCAGATCGCAGTAAATACGAAATTTGAGCACATGTCGAGCATTGGTTGAACACGTCTCAGGATTTGAGTCTCCTAGATTGAAAGGTAGGGTTGCCAGAGACGTAAACAAAAAATAAATCAGCATTTTTTTCCTTGCAATACTAGCAATAATCCGAAAAAAAGTTATGAGTTAAATAAACATTTAATAACACGATCCATAATTTCTTTCGTAATACTTATATTTTGTATTTTACATACCAACAATTAAAAGTACTTACTTAACAATTTTGGCCAAAAAAAATCTAGTCTACGCCACTATATCAATAATGCGATTTATTTATTTTCTTTTTTTTTTCAAATTTACAAAGCGACAAAAAGCAAAACACGTTTCATAATTTTTAGATTGAATACATTTCTGTTATTCGTGTGGCTTCGGCGAATTCGCTATTTATTTTGTGTATGCTTTACCGCACTCACATATTTTTTATTTGTTAACGTTTGCCATAGAATGATTCAATTTTTACCAGTTTTCATTCTATACATTTCATAGCAGGATTACACAAAATATTTATACTCCTTTTTGTGTGTGAAAAAGTTATGTTTTGAATATGTATTGCAAAAAAAATCGGAGTTTATAAATATAAAACATGTTTGACTGTTATTTTAACAATTTTGATAGTGACAAATCACCAGTACATATTTTTCGAGCAAAATAAAAATTCCCAGATTTTTAAAAACAAAAGACCAAAAAAAAAATCATTTTATGTTTTTGGACAGCCCTATCCACGTTATCTTCTAGGCAGTGTACGCTTGACGGGACTCCGTCAATAGGCAAGGGGTCTATAGCTTCTTACGTATGTGTGTGTAAACATATCTATGTGTTAGTGCAAGGACTACGTACACTTATTGGTAAGATTGAATAAACGGCTACTCATCAGATTTGGGAACAATTTGAATTGAGCATTTTAATGCGAAGGTCAGATATTTTGAAATTGGGCAAGTTGAGTTACGACACTGGATTTTCATGCTTTAATAATGCATTGTTTAACACAATATAATTTTCTTTGATACTTATTTAAGTTGTCGATTGATGAACACAATTATCGTTGTTAGGACTTCATGAAAGAAAAATTGGGAGAAGAAAACTACACACTACTATAAATGTCGGTATTTGCGAACAAAACTACCAATTAACCTAAAACTATGCACATATCGATGCCATTTATTTAATACTAGCTTCTGCCAGCGGTTTCACCCGCATCCCGTGGGAACTACTTCCCGTACCGGGATAAAAAGTAGCCTATAGCCGTCCTCGATAAATGGGCTATCTAACACTGAAAGAAATTTTCAAATCGGACCAGTAGTTCCTGAGATTAGCGCGTTCAAACAAACAAACAAACAAACTCTTCAGCTTTATAATATTAGTATAGATTTATCTTTAAACAAAAAGCCCATATAAAATATCAAACATATTACGCGTACTATCAGTTTCACACAACAGTTCCTATACAAAATTACGTACCAAACATCAATTTCCAACCAGACTATTTTACAAAATATACCCAAAAGTATCCTATAAAAATATGCCCATAATATATTGATATTTACACCCATTTCATAAGGGGGAGCTCTCACCTTCGTCGGAGAAAATTTCATACGCTCTATGATAGGGAATTTATTTCTTCAAGTAAAATCGATCGGGCTCGTCTATAATACATTATTCAGACCAGATTTTCGAAGGCGGTGAACGAGTGAACACCCGCCGTTATTGTGGTTTGCTGTATTTTGTGTAGAACTAGCTTCCGTATGTTGTTAAAAGAACATGGTTAAGTAGTAGCCAATATGTTATCTGTAATAAAAGCTACATTTTGGCTACGTTTCATCAAAACAGTATGCGAAAAAGTGACAGACAAACATACATACAAGTTGCGTCTATAATATTAGTACGGAGTAAGGTTAGATGGATATTTTCGTCGTCTTACTTGAAAAATGAAAGTAATTATTTCCCTGGTGACTTGCCGGGAAAATATTCTTATTTTGCTGCGGAAAATTATGAATCTACTAATTAAAATGTGTACCGTTGGAATTAATAAACGTGTAACTCATAAAACAAGCAGACTCTGTACACCTATCTATCAACATTAAGCTACATATATTTTTACATTCCCGACATGTATCATGACACACATACATATAGTCTACAGCAGCGGTTCCCAAATAGGGTTCCGCGGAACCCTGAGGTTCCGTGACAGGCCCTCAGGGGTTCCGTGGAAAATTCAAGATTTCCATATGGTAAATCGTTTCACTTTTGACAATATTAAATTATTATTCATTTTCAATTAAATTGTTTTAAATATTGCATTCAAAAATTCCATTTAGGCACCATGTAGGTGGGTACCACTCGGGAGTGTAAGTACGAGTTCGCGACACGTGGCGGGGGAAGGCCACGGCAGCAGATAATTAATCCCGTTTTTTACAAATTGTAGATTAACTTAATACCTCCAGGTCTTCGGCAATCGGCAAAGTAGGTAGCGAGTCGGCCAAAAATTAAAAAGCTTATTTCATCGCCAGGATTATACGTTTTCATACATTTGATAGGATGTGAAATGACACGGCATACGAGTATTTCCAGTGGCTATTTTTACCATGAATCAAAGTGTGACATTATTTCCAATTTTTGCACCTCCGCGAATCCGAAAATTTCGCGCTCGCTTCGCTCGCGTCTCCATGTTACGTGTGATGCTTTTATGTTCGTTTAATTGCTCAGGTATCCAACATCGAAAAAAAATTCGCGCTCTTACGTCGAGGTTTCTTTTGATGTTTATTTTTTATCCCTCTGGTTCAGAAAAAGCAATAGCGCTTTCTTCGCTAGCTGAACACTGAATTTCTTTCATTGCTAGCGGGTGCTTGGAACTTCTTCTTTTAGTAAAAAAAAAAACCTGTACAAACCCAATCTATTTCTTTTTGCGTTTACTTTGTCCGTCTTCAAACTGAAAACTATTCACATAATACACAAAGTCAAGGGCGGTTAAATTGTTTTCTGGCCCGTGCGGCAGATAGCCATGCTACGCCTGAGTATGTCTCTAACCATATAACCATTTGGTGCGCTACCATACGCTACGAGCCGTACCTAAGTGTATTTACGTCTTTAGTTTACTGCTAAGGTTCCGCCGAAAAATGGTGAAACGAAAAGGGTTCCGAAGCCAAAAGAATTCGGGAACCGCTGGTCTACAGTATGTATATTATTATTTAACATTCATCAAAACAACCATACCTGTAGTGCTATTCTATAAGACTTCACTCTAAACTACGCATCTGAATCCGCCGTGAGTTACTACACTAGCGCTACTCTTGCGAGCGTGTTTTCGAGTTGAACTAAATTAAACTCGAGATTTTGACAGATAAAGTATGAGATGACTTTTAGAACGTTTTGAACCGAATGTGAAGTGAGTGTGAATAGCGAAGTGAAATGTGAAGTGAAATGCTGAACCCCATATCAATCCCACACTATTAATACTATGCTTATCACATAAAACAATACACATGACACGAACATCGATTTACATAAATACATACGCTAATGTACATATATACATCCTGAGACGGATGTATATGTCCATAAACCGGGAATATACATGTATATTGTATATTCCCGGATACCGACAAGCTCAGGTGATTAAGTTCCGTTCTGCCAACGTTGAGATAAATGACAAATACCTAATCAGTAAGCTGTTATGGTTGATGCTGGTTACATGGTTATGTAGGGTAAGCAGAGATGTAGGGTAAAGATTGGTGAGGTAACCAGTTAACTGGTTGTTCATTGACTGACGATATTAACTGGGTAATCATAAATCAGTAATCCACCGAAGGTTGGTATCAAAGGATAAATAAATATTAAAAATTTTGTCAAAGAAAAATCACACTTACCTCCCCACTCAGAGACATTTCATAGTTACTTAAGCTATTCCTTAGTGAAGGATTTGTATGACATTCCGTCACTAAGGAATGACTTAAGTAATCATTAAATGTCTCTAAGTGGGGAGGTTATATTATAAAGGTTAATGAGTATGGATGTTTTTTTCCTTTACTGAACGAGAAAACGGATTTTGATGAAACTTAGCCGTAGTATAGCTTATGTATCAGAATAACACATATGCTGCTTTTTATCTGGGGCTGGATTGTAGTTTCCTGGCGATAGCTACTTTCAAAAATACACAAATGTATCACCAAAAAGGGGGTAAATTGCGACAGCAGTAGAAATAGATGCTCACACTGAGACATCCAGTAAAATTGCTCCTAGACTGTCATGAATAAGAATAAAAAAAGGCTTTTCAAAAAACCTACCGAAGCATAGCCCCCACTTCAGATTAAACGTACATTCAGCAATATTTTTCACAAAAGGATACCTTAATCCCTAACAAGTGGGGGTAAGCCTTTATACCCCGATTTTCATAAACGCTCGCTCTTGGAAATTGAAATTGCAGCTTTGGAATAGAGGTGGGATTGGTTTTGGTAAAATAAAAGCTGAATTCAACATTTTAATGATATGTATCATTTTTGCAAAAGGAATTTTTATTTATTTTATCTTTCAAATACGAGGCATATTTCGTTTTGTGAAATAAACAATCATTTCTGAGAACAACAAATCAGTACCAAAAAACCTTAGCCATCTCATTGAAATAACATCCAATCGCTAATCAGTAAAACCATCAACACATTTCCGTGTTCCAACTTCAAACTTTAAAATACAAACGTCAAATATTTACACCAAAAAGAGTGAAGTAAAAACCACCTGGATTTCGATACCGGTCGCTATATTTCGCGTGCGATAAGTATCCGGTATGTTGACAATAGGCCCCGTAAGCTTTCATTCCGATATTAATATTGCGGACTTTCAACTCGTCGATGGAAAGCTATCGTTTTTTTTTTATCATTGAAAACTTTTTCTGGCATCAATGGTGTGTCTGGTCACTGAACTTTGATTACAATGTTATGGCGAAATTGAAATATGTTGTTTTGTTATAGTTTTGCAACTATTTTGACAGACAAACCTCTTAATCTCTCCATCCTACCTTTCCATTCAATAATTGGTCCTTTTATCCCAAAGAAGGACCAATAATTTGATGGCTAGTTTACATTATAAAATTGAATATAAAATGGAATACAAAACATGAATATAAAGCCAGAAATAATAACTTTCAACATCATAATATTCTACCAAGAATAATTATGAATCGTTAGAAATATTACAGTGTTACCTAAAAGGACCAAACTCTATTCAAAGAAGGGGAAGTTTTATTTTTAGACTTGAAACAATGGGCAATTAAATTTAGTTTGCTTTTAGGCGTTTTAAGTGTAAAGTTAATCTATTGTGAATGGTAATTAGTGAGTTTAAAGTAGTGAACGATACTTTTATGGTTCAGTACACGACAATAGAACGCATGAAGTTGCTTATAATAGCTTAGTCTGGAAATAGATACTAGGTAAATTTATTTGTTTTCTTTGGAAAAAGATCTCGATTGGCAAAATTAATAAAAAATCGTGGTATTTTTTACCTAACGAAATTCTGTGCCTAAAACAATTCAGCTTTCAGAGTTCAACACACTAACAACCTTGTTTAATAAAAAAAAACAATTAGCGTTTTTAAAACATTAGCCGACGACACAATGAGTTAAAAAAATACACAAAATAATTTGCCCTTTCACTAAGTGTCAGGGGTCGAAAGTGATTACGCCTGAACACCATAATTTAGGATGAAAGTTAGAAAGATTCCGTTCAAAGAATTAAGGACAAAAGACCTTTTTCGGCCGGTTTACATAATAAAACAATGGGAACCAACGGAACCTCGTTCGAGGCTAGGGTTGTCACAACTAAAGAAAGAATAAAAGAACCAACTTCACAAAAAAGGATTCGGAATTCAAATTAATTTAAAACTACCGGTAGACATTACTTTTTTTAAAGCAGAGACAAAAACCGGAATTATGTATTGGTCTTTTGAGCCATTAAGACCCAGGTAGCCGCATTTTTACGAGCGCCGATTCGAATATTTTGCATCGAAAGATGATCTCAGCCTGATGTGGTGAGCATACGTAATTAATACCGGAGATTAAATTAAGGCCATTGACCATGAGTCACAGTGGAAATGAGCATAACTATTAATAATTTTTGGACCTGTTTTTGTTGTTGAAATATCCGGAGATTGTTGTGGCGATAATAAGATATTTATGTCATCATTTGAGTCTCCTTTTTTAGTTCGTACAAATTAGTTTAGATTTCCTTGTTTTCAATTATGGCTAATTTCACAGTATTGCAAAAACTTATTAGGTAGTTTTTTTTTACTTATTGTCTACAGGCTCAAGTTTGACCACTAAATCAATGTGGTCGAAGATGGAGCACGCATGTCTAGAAGAATCCTGTCTACTCTTGACTTGAAGACTCCCAGGTTGACGGGAAAGATATTTTCATTAATATGTACCTACTACTTACTCCATTATTACTTAATTGTTTGGCATGTAATTGTCAATCAGTTTAAAAAAGCTTTTTTATTAGCTAGTATCAACCCTAGCATGTATACCGAATAATAATGCGTTATTTGACGTGAATTATGTGAATTATTCGCGTTAAAGCAACTCCAACCGCGAAATTTTAATAATGAATTAAAACATCCTTTCTAAATGTAAATTTTTAATTAGTATTACAGTGTATCCCTTCGGTGTTTTGCTCAGACGCTTATTGTGTTAGCTTGTTTGTTCGAAATGCTCAGCTTTGTTAAATAGAGGAGATGACAGGACACTAATAAACTATGTATTTATGAAAATCTATATCCAGTTATACATGCTCAATTAACGGACTAGGTAGTTTCTTCCTTCATGCAAGTATGAGTGTGTTCTTCAGTCAGAATGTACTCTCTACAATTATTTTAAATCTGTGTTTTAAAGTACCATCTAAAACGGTTCAGTGATTGCCCCTTAAAAATAGCAACTCGTTTACAAGTGAAGGTTTTTAACAGCGCTTTATGTATGACAACATATACAATTAAAATACTCCTTAAATAGTACAAAAGCCATTAAAAATGGACAGTAATTTACCAGGGTTTAAACAAGGAATTTCATACTAAAACGTTAATGTTAACCTCCTCTCCCTCTGTCAACTAGGATACATTAAAACGACTCAAATACGGGAGTAAAATTGTCGCATAATTCAAATAGAAGCGCAAAATTTAGGTATTCAACTTCTCTTTAATCTGCAACCTACTGTTTTAAACCAGTTATTTTTCTGTCACGAACAGAATCATAGCCCCTTAAAATTTTATTTCGGCTAACTTCATTCACTCAAACAATTATAATTGCAATAAATACCGCGGTGTCACTTCAAAACACCCGAACACTCCGATCAGGGGACTTTCTCCCCCATCAAATAACTCTTTGATCATCTGCAGTCCCGATATTAAGCATTTAATAATCGAAAATCTAAACAACGGTATAATGTGTCAACAAAAACCTTCAAACAAGTTAAAAGCAAAATTTTATTCTCCCTCTTTTCCCCCAATTGGTCCTTTGTCTATTCAGGATCGATCCCCCGTCACTTAATAGGTAATATTACTATAAGAAAATCACCCTTCTCCAATATCTATTCACAACACCATTTTGGGCTCATTGTCTTAGAGTACAGTCAGTTCCGAAGTTTTCTTTATTAAATTTTAACATTCATTTTATAATAAATTTTTGCACACTTCACAAAATGATAGGCACCAAAGAGCACGATTTTGAATATTAGTATCCACAAAAATTACTCCAACACCGTAAATGTCTTATAAAAAAATTAATGAAACATTTATGATAATGTAATTAGTCTATTAAGGTTTCGAAACTGCGGAATAATTTGGCTCGAATCGGTTTTTAATAATACAATTCACCATAAAAATATATAAGTAACTTATTTGTATATAACACTTGTAGGAATGCTAATGTGCTGTATAACCTCTTATGTCTTGTAATGTTCGTGTTTGAATAAATTTTCTGTTCGCGTTTTGTCTTTTGATATTTTAAGTCTGCATATATTAACTTAAGCTTGTTTTGTTGGTAAAATTATGTGTCTCTTTATGTTTGTGCAAATTTGTTTTTGTCAAAAGCAGCAGAAAATTATTTAAATGACTGTACTGGGCATGTAAACGATATTGATGGTTTTAAATTTTCATTGTTAAAACATAATTGTTGGTATAAAAGCTTGAAAGCAAAGCCAAACTCATTAGAAAGATATTTATTTTTCAATAGACCGGACAAATGAAAAAGAGAAGGCACTCATAAAAAGACCGATAAAATTGCGAAAGAAAATTCAAAAAAATAAATGGCGACCAATTTCTCTCAACTCAATAAAAATCTTATCAAAATTTCAGCCGTCAATAAAGTCGTCCCCCGCACAATTATTAGTATTATAATGAAACATTATGACGGAGCCAAAGTTCCGAGATAAGGGGGAGAACACACCGAACATAAATATATTATTCGAACACTTTAAACTGTCCTCCCAATGGGCAACTTGCTTAAATATTGCAGATTTATGCTAAACGTTAACGTGGACTCTGGGTTTTTTATTACCGCATAAAAACTTAATTCGAATTAACTCCCGTTGTAAGACTTGCTTTCCCTTTACCCTTCTGGGGGAACTTGGAAATGTTTGCGAGTTTTACGTCATTAATGTGAATCTTTAAAACCTAATTAGAATCTTTAAAGTTAAAAAAGATAAGCGAAATGTTAAAGAAGCGATTTATTCATAAGATTAATGGTTTTTTCAAGATTATCAAGATAGAAGCGCAATAAAATGTCAGCAATTTCAACGACATTTATCATCGGGCATTTTTCTTTTCATCAAACATAAGACCGAATGTATAGAAATAACTGTTAGGTCATTTCTCATAAAATTAAATAATTCATAGTCTTTTGTACATTTCAACACTGTTCAGACATTATTTTCATTCGTTGTTTAATAAATGGTTTTTCTAGAAATCGTATTTTAGTCAGAAAATTTGTTGAAGCTAAAGAACTTTTTCTTTGAATTTGAAGTGTAGACGAAAAAGTAATGCACTGTAGGCAAGAGTAACAAATCGCGAGTATGTAATCAAAAATTCCCACAGTCTCAAATAAATGATCATAGCGAATCATATAAGTACTTAGCTAAGTCTCTGATAAAAAATAAATTTTCAAAACGTAGTACTGGAATTCGTATTTAATCTCCTTGAAATTTTGTTTGATAATCTAAAAAGCGACCGAAATTACTTCTATCTAACATGATATCTACGACATACCACAAGATGACATACAAGCCCTTACTTTGTATTAATAATACTGCATTGAAATGCTTTTAAACAGCTTCAATACTTATTTGACCTAATCCCTGTCGACCTTAAGGCCACACACTGAAAGATCAAAGAACCAAATAATCTGAGTTGACTAAACGCGTCCCGCAAAAACCAATAGTCGACACTTAAGTCTCTCGTCTCTATTTAAATGCCTTGATTGAAATCCGAAGACTGAAGTCGAACGAAGTTACCATCGCAAATTGGACTTAATTTCCACCCCGATAAAGTTGAAAGTTGCTGTTAAAAGTTAAGATTTTCGTCTACCCTCGTCCTATGAATAATTCAAGTGGTTCCTAATAACTAGTACAGTGGTGGTGAATGTATGGATTTTGTCCTTTCGTTTTTTTTTTTCGATTAGATGGGGGAATGATCGATGTTGCCATCATTCGATCTCGTTTTGACATGTTTGAACATTTATAGGTTAATAAAAATCAATATTATTCAACTTTTTTTTGCATTCTATTGTATGGCTAACGTCATGTACGTTCACAAATTGTTTAAAAAAAGCTGTTTAAGGATTGATTTTAATGGAAATCGGGTAAGTATATTGATCGATTTTACTCGATTTTGAAGCAAATAAACTACATCGTTGGTTTTCAGGCCAAGACCTAAGTCAAGCAGTGGGGTATGATTATCTAGGTAGACCGATTAACTCGGCGCGAAAGCCTTAATTGATACCCTGCTCAACTTACTAATTGAATGTCTGAATACTAGCAAAGTATAAGACGAAAACTTGCTTAGTAACGCGGTTTTGTCGGTGTGGTTGTAAACCTTCCTAATATTTTACATATGCGAAAGTAACTCTGGCTATCGCGCAGTTATTTCAAAACTACTGAACTAATTTAAATGGAATTTGATATAATATTATATAGATAGTGTAAAGCCGAAGAAATGACATCATCATCATCCACCGAGCCTTTTTCCCAACTATGTTGGGGTCGGCTTCCAGTCTAACTGGATTCCGCTGAGTACCAGTGTTTTACAAGAAGCGACTGCCTATCTGACCTCCTCAACCCGACTGCCTATCTGACCTATATGGCCGAAGAAAGGACATAGGCAATTTTTTATCCATGTGTGTGATGTGGTTCCGTAGTACTTATTTACTTTTAAGAAACATGTTTTATAAAGAAATATTTTTAAATCAAATCTTTGTTTCTTCCAGGTACGACCTCAAACAAAGTTTACTCTGTGTGGTAATTTAACGGGACCAATATAAGAAAACTGGCGCCAACAACGTAGGTATTTCTTAGTAATTACAAAGTTAGTTACGAAGGGCTTAGAATGTAGGCACATACTAAAAAAAAATACATAATTGTCATCACCTCCTGACTCTTTTCCCAACTATGTTGGGGTCGGCTACCAGTCTCACTGGATGCAGCAGAGTACCAGTGTTTTACAAGGAGCGACTGCCTATCTGACCTTCTCAACCCAGTTACCCGGGCAACCCAAAACCCATTGGTAAGACTGGCTTCTGACAACACGTAACTACTGCCAAAGATGTTCAATGACAGCTGGGACCTAATGAAAATTACCTAGAAATTAATTATAATATCAAAAAATTCGATATCTACTTAGGTACCAAGTACCAATTACCATTTTTTTTTTATTCCATTTACTTTGGTTCTTCGATCTGAGACCAGATTTCTAATATGTCAAGATATCTAGCGTCTGAGTTCGCCGGCGACATTAATTTATAGCCAGTTGAATGACGTGATTTGTTGATCTGTGGTTTCAAGACATCTGGCCTATAAGTGAAGGGATAACACATATTTTATTAATTGCCCTCTAATTATTATTAATACGTAAAGACATGCACTTATTTATTGAGGAAGAATTAGGTTTTCATTTACAAGCTGACTTTTAAAAAGAAGATATAAGAATCCGTGAATCTACTTAGGTTTCGGTTTATTATTAAGTCAATTTATGTCTGACAAAGACCTAAAAATAATGATAAAATAATTTTAAATTTAAGCTCTGTGAAAAAAGCTTAAAAAATAAACCATAGAGTGAAATTTTACGACAAAGCCCTCTAAAATTATTGCCCTATGAACCGTAACAAGAATAAATATATTTTTTGAATGGCAACACTGAGCTGTCAAATGCATATTCAGTCGTAAATCAATGGTAGTACTAGTTGGAACATTGGCTTTGTTTTATAAATATCGGGCTATGCGTTACGGAGTTAGCCGTAATAATATAAACAGAAATGGGAACGTGACCGATGTATTAGTTTCTGCAATATTGATGGTAAACAATTCTTTGCTTGGATGCCATAATGAGAGAACGTGCTAACCCATACTAATACATTAGAGATGCTAAAGTTTATATGATTGCAATGAAACTTGGTATTCATGTAGCTTATTAATCAAAATAATATATACCTAGGCTAGTTCTTATCCGGGAGCAAGAAATACTCGGATACGGATGAAACCGCTGGTGGTATCTAGTACCTATTTATTTGGATTTCAGTTGACTGACTTTTTTTAAATATTTCCTGGATAAATTAAAGAAAGAACATACCTAATCATAACTCAGAATAAATCATATGGATAGAGGCTAGCAAAACTTAGCAATACTGTTTTCATAAAAGAAGATAAAAAAAAAACTTTGGTATTACTTTTTGTAAAATAAGAATTAAAAGCACAAAATACGAAATTCCATGCAACGTTTACTGCAGTAATGGCAGAAGTATGAAATCCTCTATTATTTCACAACGTACATTTAGTCAGATGGTAATAATACACAATTATTATTTATACCACTTTAAAATACCCCACAAACTGGAGACTAAACAGTCGGTCGACAGTTGGCCCGATTGTTATCAAAAATGGAAGATAAAAATATTATTTCCAATTATAGCTTAAGTTGATCTGATACCGGCTAAATACCCGTAGTAGATACCGGTACCCGAACAAGCTATCGGCCGACTAAAAGTTTGCAGTGTGAGGATCTAAATTTCATACCTGTACATATAGCGTTATTGTGTTCATAATGCAAATGAAACTTCATATGTCCGTTCCTTAATCTAGGATACTTGAATATACGAGCATGATACCAAAATACTAATTAGTTTTCTAAACTAAAATTGGGTTAAACTATATGTTTAGTTAGGAAATAGTAGTCTTTTTGGAGTTAATGCATACGGCTGAACCGACCATATAGTCGGATGGAGCTAAGAGGCTTAAAACTCTTCTATGATATTTAACGCTGTGATTTTGCATTTAACAGTTTATGCGTAGGTAAAGCATTGCTTATTTATTTTACCAAAAATATAAATAATAATGGTATAAGGCCAATTGCGGCCACGGCGGCTGTTCTCTTAGAAGATCAGCCAACTGCGCATGACAACTTATAGTGCACAAGCATTAGCGCAGAAACAGGTGCACTCTCTATTCCTTCACTCTCATAGCCCGATACGACGGCAATTTGACACGACCAGATGAATTACCAAAAATATAGAAATAATAACGACCTTATAAAGGTCGCCGGAAGACGCTGGATGCAGGTCGCCTCCAACAGGTATCTGTGGAGATCTAAGGGGGAGGCCTATGTTCAGCAGTGGACGTCCTATGGCTGAGATGATGATGATGAATAACCGAAGAACTTTAAAATTATCCTTAATATAAATTGCATAATATTATATGTAGAGATGCAAAATTGCAGTCGTGTTTTTTGAGAGGGTTAGCGGAACCCTCTCAAAAAACGCGACTGCAAAAGGCAGAGGAAATTGTATGAATGTGCGAATAAAAACTATACTTGCACAAACAAGAATTGTTAATAAAAACCTTCCCGGTAATAGGGTTCTATTGTTTTGGTTGGTTCTCTTTCGTTTAACGTTACCAGAATTGGGTCATAGTTGGCGCATAGTGCATAGAATACGCTTGTGCGAAATTAATGGTCGTAATTGACTTTAGTTTAGTTAACTATTAGATAAATTACATTATAAAGCTCTAGTTTAGTATTTTAGTTTTGTTTTTGGCCCAGTGTTTGAAGGTATTTATTGTTGCTGTCCGCAGTACCTTGTTTTTATTCGGTGGTTTAGGAGGTTGTTTCTAAATTCTGACTTGTTTTTTGAGTAATAATAGTAGTTACAATGAATGTAAAAAATACACAACTTAATTATCAAACTTAGTTCTAAATTACATCACAGAAAAAACAGCCTAAGTCCACCACTTAACCTATTTAAACAAAACCCCATTTTGAAAAGCTTTAGCATATCTTACATTACACCATGACTTTTTTTAAAAAAAGCCCATTGTGCGAAACGTATGCACTGACACAGCCACTCTAGAAAATATGACTTCTCGACTGCCACAATGGCTAGAAACTGGGTCAGGAAGCGAACCTGTACCCACCATGAGAAGGTGTAGCTAACTTTGTTTTTATTCACGATTTCTGCAAACTGTTTTTGCTTACGCCACTTATTTTTTTAGGTTAATTGGATTGTACGGAAAGTGGAATTTATTTTAGAATGTTTTTGCAATGGTTGAGCTGTTAATTTGATGAGGTTATCTGTTTTTTTATAAAAAGAAATACTTAGGTATGTTTAACTGTTGAAAATTGGTGCTTTAATGAAAAGTACTTCTGCTATTTAGTTTGTTACCTAATTACAAGGAGGAAAATTTGATGTATGGATGTTTTTAATTTTTTGCGAATATGACGGGTTGCAATGAAACTTAGTTAGGTCAAAATATCACATAGGATACTTTTAAACTAATACGATTGTTATAGTTTATCAAAGGAGATTTCTGTTAAATCAAACAGCGGGTCAACAAAGTCAATTTCCTCATACTTTTATTTCTAAAATTACACTATAAAATACAACGTTTACTTCATTACATTTAATCGCAAAGCAGGACAAGTCTATTTGTTTCTTCCTCATTATGTTGCTTAGCGTCACAGACAGGACACTGCTTTGTAACGCCGCAATACTTCAGATATAGCAAAACTGATTTAGTATTTTTCTTTGTGAGAAGTATTTTTTTTTTTTTGTGTTTTTCTACAATTGCTGGGCGTTTACTTTTTGTTTTACTGACTTTTATTTCACTGTATTTTGACATAATATGACATAGATTTTCTGTTTGATATGTGATCTAGCAAAAGTTTTTTCAATGGCTGAATATACTATTGTCATTTCTATGATTTATTGACCTACTTCAAAGTCGAAACGTTTTTCTTTAATTATCATAAAACTTAATTGTTAGGGTATTCATAGAAAACAAATAATAAACTTTACAAATATGGCGTTGTTAGCACAAACAAACTCAAATATGTATTAAAAAATCTGCCTTTTAGTATATTTATTTCTAAGCCATTACAGTCGCGACTTACAAATGAAAGTCAAGAATCACGAAAAAAGTATATTAATATATGACAGTCTAAGCACACATTCAATAGGTGCCCTAATAACTAAAACAAGGTCATACAGTACAAAAGTACACAAAATAACAAAAGCTGGCTAAAACACGCCAGAACCATATATTAACTAGAAAATAAAATGACAGAAGGTACTTTTATAGCACTCAATACAATACGAGTAGGTATAAAAGTATAAAAAAGTAATAATCACAAAAGGCCATTAATCATTGTATTTTTTCTGCAGTCGTGTCATCAAATCCGATAATCTCTGTTTTTAATATATATTTTTTATGATGCTACAGCCCTTGAGCCACCCACTGTGCTTCTAATGTTGTGATATTAATCCATTTAATCACGTAAGTGGAGCTTTTTACCTAATGTCGCGCCTGTGATTTAATTATTATTGATTCTTTGTTTGTGTTGCGTGATTTGATTGGTGATATATGTATGTTCTGAGTTTGATAGAATATTGATTACTGTAATTTCAATAGAATTAAGTGGTTCTTGACGCAGTTGATTTTCTTTCCAAGTTGCATTTAGATAATTGCTTGATACAATGTCAAATGACGTTATACAAAATTACGAAGAAAATTGACTTTAATAGTTTAAAATTACTGCAGCCCTGGGACTCGGTAAATTGTTATTGAACATTGCAAATTAAATCATCGATACAGTTTACTCAATAAGCATTTGTTACAAGGCTATTAGTTGGTGTAAAAAGCAAATTATTATGGTATAGAGAAACTTAGGTATCGATCGAACGAACTTGAAGGCTGCATTCAGATAAAATTTTCTATTGTTTTTAAACTCAATTATCAAGAAAATTATAAAATAGGGACCTGATATAAAATAGGTTAAGACATTCAAAAAGTATATTAAAACAAAATAACAAACATACAACACTCTTTTATTAAGAACAAAAGTTCAAATTCAAAGTTACAATTAGCCTTTTTATTTTACACACACACTAGACTAAACAGTCGGCCGACTGTTGCCAAAAATCGTGAATTCAATCAAAGTTTTTAATCGGTCTGCTACCGGACAAATACCTGATCGTTACAACGGGTGCACTTCCATTCATCTTCATATAAACTGAGCCGAAACTATCGGCCGACTAAAAGTTAGTAGTGAGCGCTTACCCAATTCCCAACGCTGCACCCTTAAGAGGACGAATTGGAATTTTTGGCGCCAAGGATCTCAATTTTTCTCAGTTAATACAAAACGGATCAAAATACAACTTGGTTACCTGAAAGTTCATGATATAAACCTTATTTGTTAGACGTCAAAACATGATTAGGTAACTTTTATAACAGAGAAAAATATAACAAACATACCTCTTTTTAAAAAGAGATTCACATATTATGGACAAACGGGACCGATTTAAGCCTCTTAACTTTTTTAGTAGTTGAGTATATACATACTCTTTAAAATTGTAGAAGGAATTTTTATCAAATTATCATTTCTAAATAATAAAATTACAAAACCATTTTGTCGCTTACGACTTTTAGTTATAAGCTAGCGCGCGTATTGTTATCCTCGCCCCGCTCAGACGCTCCGACCCCTTTTGGCGCCTTAGATGCGCGTGCCGGTTATGGAATTATTGTTGACCAATTCCTCGCCTTAATATTTGGACTACCCACAAAAAAACGCATGGAAAGTTGGTAGTTTCACCAGCAGTCGTTAATGGCGCTCGTGGTAACTGCACGCACGCGACACGGCTCCGAAGTCCCCTCGGATTTATAATAGAGAGAAATAAAATGTTCTATCGATCCGGTAGGGGACACGTGTAGGGTTGTGCTGAAGTAAAGGATAAAAATATAATCCATATTACACAAACATATATCTGATACACCATATAATACTTGGAGCTCTGTTTGTTATTTTCAAAAGCAAACACAACATACGTTCACTTTTTCCATATTTTTAGCTCATTAATTTACAAAAAAACATCGAGAGAAAAACTAGAGCTGAAGTGATTCTAATTTCATAGTTTTTAATGTTTTTGTGATCATATTTCTAAAACTTGTCATACAGATTTTATAGCTAGCTTGTCATAAAAAACAAACGAATATTAGTCATAACAATTCAGAAACCAATAAAATAATCCTAAAATAATAAAGACAGTGCGACATAAAGAAACGGCCGCCATCTTAATATAAATCTAATATACATAATTAATAACCAATTATTTTAATTCGCCTCATTAGTTTAAAGAAAGACATAACAATAATTTTCCTATAATTGCCGTGGCCATTTTTATGAATTAATTGGGAATCGAATGTCGTTAAGAATAAGTTGGAAAACTTGTATTTTTTATTCGTAATGTGATTATCGGATAAAGTTTTGGTTATGTTATGTGAATTTATTATGTATTCTTTTCATGTTTTACATGTAGTTGATGGTTATATCTCGGTCATAAAAGTCATTATTAATATGACATGCATTTTTTTTTACATTTTTTTGTATGAGGCTTGAATGCTGCGGAGTTACATACATTTTTCAATAAGACTTGTGCTTTTGTGCCTATAATCATACATTAACATATTTTCAAACCATTTGCTATGGATCTTATTAAAAAGCAACAACAATAACATTAATTTTCACACGATTTTTAAATAAAATTCAACAAAATATTTCAATAATTAAAATTTAACTTTTTTTCGATTGTGGCAACCCTGGCACGCGACGCATGATCGTATAGTTCTCACAGCCTGTTTATATTACCAACGACAATTGGCATTTTTTCTGGCGTTAGAACCATTGAATCAGAACTCGATATAATGAGAGTAATCGTCTGAATCCGTTTATTTTTCTATTAGATTATTTTAAGTGATGGAACATTAAATATTATGGTAACGGTTGAGATTTTGATTTTGGAATTTGTGCCATATTTTGTAGGTCTATAGTTGTTTAAATACAGACATTGAAAGACGAACTGTTTTGCAAAACGATATAAAGGATTTAGTAGATTTAGTTGACTAGGTTTATTGCTCTCAGACCACAACCAAAAAGATATTCAAACTAACACAGGTAGTTTCATTTAGTTTTTAATTACATAAGTCAGAATCGATCAGTAATTGCTTCATTTGCATATAAATAGAAACAACAACAACAAAATATGTAAGAATAGCATATTTGATGTAACTCACTCGGTTCACCCACAAAAATCGAATCGTCAATGTAAAACAATAAGTGCGCAGATGCGAATCATATACACCAAGAAACAATCCCACAGGGGATAGCCTATACCATCCCTTAATAAAGGCCCTATTGTCCTCCCCCTGTATTTATTTCAGATATAGATAATCTTTTATTATACCTAGTCACAATTTATGGTTGGCCGTCGAATTTCATTTGTCATTGACAAGCATTGTGAACGATCTTTTGTGCTCGATTCTAGTAACGTAATCGATAAGACTATATTGATGTGAGTAGCACGGAGTAAGGAAAGATGAGTGGAGATGCCATAATGCAGGTACCTTCTTCTAGGTCAAATTCGTACGGTGATCATGACCAATACGATCAGTTACGAGTGAACTAACGAGGCGTTTGAGACATTTTTCAACGATTTTTGGTATTGACAAAAAATGTTCGTGTCCAAAGAAGGCGTATAACAGCAACGTTCCTCGTCCCCCGCACACCCGAATTTTGGCGCGCTACTTTCTTAGGCGATTTTCCGTAATGGCACCTCCGCTAGTCATTTTATTCTCCATGATGCGATAGAATAGATTTACTAGTTTCATAATTTTTCGAGGTTTTTGTTGGGTCCGTGAATAATTGTAATGTCAATGCTTCTTGGGTGTCGCGGTGCTGTGAAATTAGTTTAGCAGTTGTGTATAATTATTTTAAGTTACTATGATTACTAACGGTAGTTGCAAGATTTAAGAAAAACTTGGAACGTGTTAAGAATTTTGTAACAAGTTTGGTCAATTAAACATGAGCGTGTTTTTGCCAATATCATTTAATAATCCAAATATTTACTGTTGACTTCTGACTTTATAGTTAGCATTAATTTACAAATAACTTAGACAATAACGTTTTGAAAGTTCAATAAACGTTTTGAATTTGACTAATTGTTAACGACCATTTTAACAAAAGTATCATGTTATTTAGGCGTAAAACACACTCAAAAACCAGCATTCTATAACTGTAGGAAGTGTTGCTTTTAATTGAATATATAACCATTTATTTTCTGAGCTAACTGTCACAGGTAGATTAACTACAACCAAATCAACGGTTCATTTCTTAAGTGTACGTTAGTTTTACGAGTCGAAAACGTTTTTATCGATAAACCTGTTGTTATCGATGTATCGGTAAAGTATAGTCGGATAGAAAAGTGGTTTGCTTTGATTAATGTATGAAATCTACTAATTGATTTTGCGTATTCAACGGGATTTACATATGTAGTTAGGTTTTTTTTTTTTGTGAGAGGTAATATGATTAGTGAATAAGTGCAAAGGCAATTAATTTGATAAAATAATAATATGTACGAGGTACATTATTCTCATGACAATCAGATTTGATCTCTTTAATAATACTCGTTCCCTCAAAAGTGTGAGTAGAAGAGTCAAACCTGTAACAAAAACAAAGAAAGACAGACTGAAAAGTTTCGTAAAATAGACTGTCAGCTAAGAGTTCACGACCATTCCCAATATTTAATCTGTTGTTCTGATCACTAGATATAGGAATTTAAAATTATATTAAATAATATTAGATTATAGTATGGCGAAAATTATATCTCTTGTAAGCAAATTAACACATACACAAAATATTGGTAACGGACGTTAGTCTGCAATATGCGGGGATCATATTGCATAAGTAAGTGGCACATAATAAGTATACATAGATTAATACTTTTCTATGCGTCTGTACGTATAATTTTACGATTACAATGGCTATAATTGATTTCGCAATCATGGTCTCGAGTTAAACCGTTACTGTGCGACATAATCAATTTATTTAACTGATAACCAATAGCCTAGTTTGACTGCTTTCTTTAAATTACGGAAATGTTGACCATAATTAGCAAAATATAACATTGTTATTTTTTTTTTGCAAAAACATTGATACTTTATAAGCTTTTGCTGAAGTTTGGCATGTTCAATACTTAAATTGAAACTATTTTGGCACCAGTAACTGTCTGCTAAATGGACATGTTTGCTTCAATTTTTTTTTAAATATTAGTTTATTGGCCTTTATGCTTTTCATCATTATATCTTGTCATCAATCTTATTATTTGGATTCTTATCAACTGCTTGTATTTCGCTAATTATAAAACAATAGAAAATCAATTGTGTCTCGTGTACCTATATCTGCGCTCCGACATACAATGGACTAAGCACCAAAAAGTAAGACGATAGTAACTCGTTCAAAAAACAATACTTTTCCTAATACAGAACACAAATATAAAAGCAAACGTACTTTACCTCCAAGTCATTGTAAATTAAAAATCCTAATTCAATGGAAACAACAATAGGTGTTTAATCAACTATTGTTAATAGCTATTTATTGCTCATTAAAGATTTTCTTATGAAGTATGGACCATTCACAAAGCCCATAAATACATGGTACGATAGCCAATTAGACCGGGACCATAAGCCTGGGCCATAAGCCTTGGCTATATGGTCCGAATGTTGCTAAGAAAATTATTTCCCATTTTGTAGTACTAAAATCGTTGGTTTTATAGTCTTAGAAGCTGGAAGTTGTTAAGTGTTTAGCAAAACCCTTTCTTCGTTATTAATGGCTGGATGCAGGAAATAGGCGTTGATTTAGGTCTCATTTTACAAAATAGTATTAGTATTCAAGCTTTTAAGTACTAAGTAGTTGAGTTGCTTAACCACGAGCTTCGCCAATATTTCCAAAATCGGGTATTAGAAAACACCTGCCAGGGTTGCGGGATTATTCGAAAGAGTGACCCCGACCCTGGTACATAAAGGGCTTAAGAAGGAACATGATAGGTCTTAGTGAGCAAGAGTCTGACACTCCCTCAAGCTGCTAACCCACAGCGAGATCATTTGAGGAGGTCAGATAGGCATTCGCTCCTTGTAAAACATTAGTACTTAGCTGCATCTGGTTGGACTGAAAGCCGACCCCAACATACTTGGGAAGAGGCTAGACTACACAGATGATGGTATTAAAAACTGAATCTGAAATGAAACAACCATTACTAAATAACATTGGCTTTGACTATAAAGCCGAGCATACTATTCTAACACAAATGAAGGCTTATATGCGGCTTAAATCGATACTGCTAATACCATCGTAACGACAAATACCATTGAAATAGTTTGAATTTCTCGAACATTCGATATGTTCGCTATATTTGTTACGTCCCCAATCGATTGTAGTCTGATTGTATTTAATCACGAATATTGAAAAGGATTTCTGTTGCTAATCTAATATGGCGTATAGTTCAAATCGTTTTTGATTGTGGTTTGCCATTTCAATTGTTTTATTGTGTATTCTATGGCTTTGATTTATCGAATTATTACTAATTAATAACGATTCATTACACTTTACTATGAAATTAGCGAATAAAACAATATGCATTCATTTCAAGCTTAATCTACATGCTGATGTTAGAAAAATATAAATTTAAATGCAAATATCTATATTTCCCGAGGTAACTAGTTTCCCCTCGCGTAGCCTTGACCCGTCCTCAATAGAGGGTTACGGGCTATGTAAGGCTGAGAGAATTTCTCAAAACGCAACAGTACTTCAGTTGTATAATATAACGCATAGATTTTCTACAAGAAATACGGTACGGTCACATACCAAGTCAAGTTCAAAAGCCAACCGAAAGACAAAAAGTGCACACATATACCGTATCATTGTAATAGCAATATTTCATAACATTATCGCTAATGTAAGCCGCGTGGGTTCGTTTGTTCGCCCTCTTTCGCTTCCTAGCATTGTGTAGACGCCACACTCCACTGCCTTTGCTCCTATAAGCTTCTGCGTTTCTTATAGGGCTACCAACGAACAATTACGAACCAAAAAACTTATTTTTACTATCTAAAAAAACTACAACCTGTATAGTATATGAAAAAAAAGGTTCGTGATATACGAAGATAGAATAACAACACGCCGTATATCAGATCTTTTTTCTAGGATAGAGCAAAATGGAAAAAAAAAACTGTTGTATGCGTAACAATGCTCACTATTTATTCGATGCTGTAGTTTTTCTGATATCATATTCCTGTTAATGTTACTGTTACTGTTACTGTTACAGCCTTTTTTTTTTATCGTCCCACTGCTGGGCACAGGCCTCCTCTCACACGGAGAAGGATTGAGCATTAATCACCACGCTTGCTCAATGCGGGTTGGTGATTTCAGACTACATAGTCCAGGTTTCCTCAAGATGTTTTCCTTCACCTTTTTATCAGTCATTGGTGTCTAAGATTACTTAGAAAGTACATACAAACTTAGAAAAGTTGCATTGGTACTTGCCTGACCTGGAATCGAACCCACACCCTCATACTCGAGAGGTTGGTTCTTTACCCACTAGGCCACCACGACCACCATTCCTGTTAATGATTGATAAGAAATTGAATAAAAATTGTATTTCACAATTATTCTACCTTCTATCGTTTTTTCCACGAGTCATTAGGGATACCATGTCTAATTATACAGCTACTTGATAGCAATAGACTCACGAACATTACTACCTTTTTATTACCACTTAGACACGCTTCCACAACCAATATACCTTTTAATTACTGCTGTTACCAGATAAACCAGTGCATTACGGTACAAAGAGCCTTATCATCCACGAAGCCAGCTGCCCAAAAAACCGGAATTACTCTCACAATACCAAAACCACATCTACCGTACACAAAAAGGAAAGTGACAACCCTAGCTACGCGTATGTTGTTTCACACATAAATCCAGGGCTACCACGCGGGTCGGCAAGGTGTTTGATTTAGTACGCCGCGAGAATAATATTGCATTCCCCTGTTCTACCTGTATTCTGCTTACATATGATTTATAAAAACGTTTTTTGGGTGTGAATGTATGCCGTAAATATGATTTTCTGGAGTTTATGCGCCTTTATTTCAGGGTAAAATGGTAGGATCGCTAAGTTTGTGAGCTCGTGTTTAACATAATATAGCGATAAGTTTCTCAAGTGTGACTAACGCGATTACACGTACTTTAGATTGATGACTAAATTAGATACTGTTTAATATGTTAAGTTTTCGTAATATAAGGAAAGGTGTCTTGTCATGTATTTAGTAAGACGTACATTTTAATGAAGGGTCAAAACACAAGCAGATATATTTTTTTCATCATATTCATTGATAGCATTATCTATTCTAAATTATACATTTCCTCCTGTTATCTATCGTTTTGAGAATTAAACATTCCAGAATTTTTTATTAAATAACAAATATTGTTCACTAGTGATCAATCCTAGATGACCTCAATACTCCGGTCTCCGAACGAATTAGTACAACCTTAGACCCTCATCTTAAGACACGTTTTCGTCAATAATTGGAGAATATTGCCAAATCCGATACACTTGGCAGTAAGCTAGCATCCTCCTCAACACATATGAAAAGGTAAACAGTCATATATTCAGTAATTTCTTGGGACAACACCTTCGATACCTTTGTTACTGCTAATGTTCAATAGCGATAATTACTGCTCATCATCTGTTGTTACAAATAACCAGTAATGATTAGCGTTAAAAATGCAGAGGTGTAATAAAACAATACAATAAGATATAGGTATCACACCCACAAGAAAATCAACACTTATTGCAGAACATGCCGCCTTCATAATTCCATGTACCATTATAAAAGTAATCAGATATCAAGTAATACAATGGGTGGTCCATAACAACATTGTTTTAATTACGGAACGGCTAATGATTCTTCATAATACTGAATCAGTCAGATTTCTTTCTAAGAAACGGCAACAAACTCCAACCTAACTTGATCCACGGTAAAATTCGGAACTGAATAAAATGGTTGGAGATTTTGACAGCTGTCATCGACAGTGGCGCCATTTTTGTCGGCCATCTTACAATGGTTGGTTGGTAATTCGGTGTCCCATTTCTCGGCTATGTGGATTATTTCGTGGTGTTAGTAAACAAGTGTTTGGTTGCCTTTCTTGTTCGTATCAGTTTCATTTGCTTATTTATTTTGTACTTGAGCTTGAGAGGCAGGTTGTTAAACTGCGGTTGGTATGCTATCATGTTTCAAGGTAAAGTTAGATGTGAATTGAAGGGAACTGCCAAAAGGTATTTTATGCTTCATTTTCAGTTAATGATGATGATTGTTGACGATTCAAATACGACACATGTCGGGCGGTGGGTGTTATGAAGGGTTTGAGCGAAAGAGTTTAGGTTATATTATGAGGCCCAACCCAGTACAGACCCGTGTCGACGGCGCGCGTTGTTCCACGCGCTCCTCAAAGAGATGTCAGCAACCCCAGCGGGGCCCAGCAGGGCCAAGGCCTGCCGAGGCTGCGGGTTGTTCGAAAGAGATACCGCGGCCCTGGTACATAAAAGGCCTATGACGGAACACGACGGTTTTTAGTCAGTAAGAGTCTGACACTCCCTCACCGCTGCTAACCCACAGCGGGAGGGGTCATTTGATGATTTTTGACGTTGGAAAAAAAAAAAAAAAAGAAAGGCCCAACCCAGTAAAACTGGTTGTCAGACTTGGTGGCTTCTGACTACCTGTTGTGACCAAGTATATGTAGAAAATATTTTTATAGCCAAGCTTTTCATAAATAACACTTTAAACAAGACCCAAAAACAAAAGCAATGACTACATGAATTACAAAACTTAATTATAATTTTAACATTAATGCCTGCCATTACTCCACATTTTAATATTAATGCCTGACTTGATTTATGTTGTGAGCTCCCCAACTATAATATACGCTACATGTAGGTACACCTTTACATAAATTACAGCCGGCTCTTAGACTATTGCGCACCTCATTTTATAAAAATTATGGCTTTTTTGGAATCATTGTCTACAAGATCTCAATTAATATTTTTTATTAAAAAAACCTTCATTATAATTTGATCTGCTGTTAATTATTTTTATTTCCAAAGAAATCTTTATTATAATTGTTCTGTCCAGTACTGAATAGGACTTGTGATTATGGCCTAAGTATATTATTATGAATAGACCATAGTCACTTGTTTATTATGTGAGTAGTAGTAGTAGTACTAGTACAGCAATTAGGCATCGTGTTTCTCAGGTACATGAAGAACTTCTAGGAGTTTAAAATGCATAGTTATATTATCCGGTAGATAGGTATTAAAAACTTGTAACTTTCTTCGAAATAATGCTTTAGATACATTTCCATCGAATTTTATTATTTCATATTCAGACTAATCTTCAAAATTTTCATCCGTAGGTAAAATATTTTTTTGCAACGACTTATGTTCTAGAAGCTTAAAAAACGTAATATTTTGTTTCTAACATACACTAGCTTATCTCCGCGGCTTCGCTCACAATCCCGTAGGTGCTGTACTTATTTCCGGGATAAGCTATTCGCTCAAGATAGCGCAACTTTCTTAAACCAAAAGTATTTTCAAAAAATCACTGCAGTAGCGTCAAAATTTTCACTCTATTTTAAAATCTGTAAAACAAGTTACTAAAATACCAAATCTTTTAGAAACTTAAAAACTTTCGAAATTAAGTAGCATACAGTTCGTCAAAGTTTCTTCGACATAAAAATGCTATAATTAAATCTTGTAATTAAATGGATGGCTTTGTTTTTGAATGACAATGTGTCTGTGGACACCTGATATTGTGGTCTACATTTAGGGCGTTTATACATTGCGCCAAAGTGGCAGCGTTTTTTATGGGAACTCTACCGATGTGTAGTGTGTAAGGCCAAATACAGAAAGAAAGCTGGTAGCTAGTCCTATCTACTAGAACTTATGAACTCTGGTCTATTCTGGTATAAATACATTGACTTTAAGTTACTTTAACAAAATTAACTTTTATTAATATACCAACACCGATAGGCGCTGATAGTTCGGTGCCGTCTAAAAGCTTTCTTTCTGTATACGGCCTAAGACTCATCATCCGAATTGAGGCCCACTCCTGTTTGGGAAGTCGGTTGAAAAAGAGGGGCAATATAATCCCAGAAATCTTAATTACGGTATTTATTAAGATATCTATAGCACTGTAGGTACCTTATTTACCTGTAGTTCCGTTATATAGGTATTCTCTTTCCTAAAAGCTGGTTACAAAACCATGTTCAACTGCGCGTCGTGTTTGTTATCAAAATGGTTATGTTAAACAAATTAGTCGCTTTGTATTCGACTTTTTATTGGACCGACGGGACTTTATATCGCATTAGCAATTTTATTCCATGGAACAATTTGGAATTTATGATTAATTTCTCTGAAAATTAAATAGACCGACCGATGTTCATAGAGCGGAGTTATTGACATGGCTATAAAAAGGTGCCTAATTTATTTGCATTGAATATGTTTGTATCAACTAGTAGACAAATATTTGTATGTCTTTTTACTGTTAGACGGTGTAGACATATTAGATAGAATATTTGCTGCTATTTAAGAGAATTTCTCTTAACTAAAGGACTATGAAAGTTTTTAGACGTACTGTAATAAAACAAGTCCAATACCACGGAAATTATGTGAAAAATATTATTATATGAACAGAAATTATATGAATATATTTTCAAGTGAACTTAGTAATTCTATTTGTATTTTTTTAAGATGTCATATTTTGCTAAACATAACAGTTATCACAATTAAAATCCAAAAAATGTTTCAAATTCAAAAGAACAACATGTACCAACATAAAGCCCATTTAAAACCCAAACAAATTACCGCTCTCAACACAAAAATTCCAACCAATTAGACAGCTACTTAATCGAAGCGTACTAATTATTTTTTTAACTGTAGCAACACTGTAACAGTGTGTACGACTCCCTAGGGTTGTCAACTTCCACAATTTACCGGACAAGTTGTTAGTCTGTACGCATAACATATTTACTGTTCCGAAATATTAATCCCGTCTGTAACGAACCGGCGATAGTTTGGCCGACAGCCGACATAGATTATGTGGTCGGACACGACACTTCTCTGACCCGGTTAAATGTGACCTATTTTAAGTGTTTAGTTGTGTTGTTGAATTCCATTTTGGGGGTATTTTGTTGCACTTTAAAGTAATGATTAGTCAATTACATTGTCTATACCAGTGGTTCTTAACCTTTTTGGCATGAGGGACCACTTTACCAAAAGTTTGTCTTGCCGGGGACCACCACATTGGTTTACCTAAATTGAGGGTTCTTTGATAAAGAATACAAGCACACTTTATAATTAGCACTCATTTCTTTATTATTTAGCTAAAAACAAAAATTTACAGATTTTAATGTTATGAGATTTTTGTGATAAACAATTGCCTATATTAGGTTCCAAAAGCGCGAGCGAAGCGAGCGCGAATTTTTTTTCGGACTCAAACCCAAAATTACGTAAAATGTGGCCCAAACGTACTTAACGTTTTGTTTGTTGACAAATGCAAATATAAGGGCACATAGTTTCTGAATACGCGAGCGAAGCGAGCGCGAAATTTCAATTATTTTTTAAGACTCAGAGCCAAAATTACTTTAAATGTAGCCCAAACATATTTTTTTTCCTGTAAGACAAGCAAGTAAGATGGATATCTTATACACGTCCATTCGAAAACCCCTGTTCGCATAGATAAGTCGTTAAAAATAAAGTTAGACAACGTATAGAAACGTCGCGAAGCAATGCTTCGCGGACCACTTAGAATGCCTCCAGGGACCACCAGTGGTCCGCGGACCACCGGTTAAGAACCACTGGTCTATACTAATATGTGTTATAAAGAGGACTAATTTGTATGTTTGTTTGTAATGAATAAACTTAAAAACTACTTGACCGATTTGAAAAATTCTTTCACTGTTCGAAAGCTACACTCTTCCCGAGTAATATAGGCTATATTTTATCTCGGTACGGACAGTAGTCCCCACAGGACGCTGGTAAAACCGCGGGAAAACGGCTAGTAATAAATAAATATAATACAGTTCCAACTCCAACAATGTGCTCATTAGATTCTAGAAAAAAACGCTACTTACGTAAATTGAGGCGACATCATAAATCAATATTATAGTAATAAATCTATAAAAATAAGTGGTGAATAGACACTAAACCGAATGGCTATTTAATTAGGCACTTCTAAAAAGGTCGTGTAAAATGCAAAATAAGTTATAAAGTTTCTATATTCACGTCTCAAAAGTCCCAAGAACAATGTTTGATAGTATGGGTATGAATATAAGCTATAGAGCGCACCCAAAGAACTAAATTAATTACATGATGTAAAATAATGCAGTGCTGTATAAAAAAAAAACATCTTAAAACTGAAAAGAATCAAGTCACTTATCTATTAATTATCTTAGATAAGTAGGTACTGCAGTAATAATGTATTTGTACTATTTTCAAAGAAATGACCACAATAAGCAAAATAATGTCACTAAAGATTCATCTCTGTTAATTTTATCTAGCAATTAACAGCTCCAAAACCCTTGTTTCACACCTTGTCTAATTCTTTCTTCGGGTACGAATAAATATCTCAGTGTTGCCCTTTCGCCCCACTAAATTAGTATTTTATTGACCGTGCTCGTTTTCAATTTTTATTGCTCTTTGCCAAATAGAAACGTATAAATCTTTTTGCTTTGATTTCGTACGATTTTATTGGTGTGTTGATAATTTAACTGGTTTTTTATTATTTCGTTGCTAATAAGCTTTGAACAATCGGATTTTACCTACTCTGTTTTCAATGGATTAAAATGATAATACATTGATATGGCATTGATAGAACGAGTTCACAATAAGAACAGCGTCTAATATAGCTTCTGCTCTCTAGCTTCAACCAGCTTCTGCGGTTTCACCCGCACATTATATACTTACATAGATTAATTTTAAAATATTACATCGCTAATTTTGAAGTCGCGAAAACTATCGCATATTTTGCCTTCCAAAGAAAGTCCGCTTCTAGGCCTAAATAAGCAAGTCTTTGCCGTGACCACAGGCTAGTATCACAGCAAAAGTTCATTTTATGCGTTCAAACTTAACCAAAATCACTATCTATTACACAGAGTGTAATCAAATTAAAATGTAACGCCAGAAGCCTACAATTTGCGTAAAATTTAATTGGATGACACTAGAGATGTAATTCTCGAAGTTTGTAGTGTCAACTTTGGTTTATAGCATGTTTTGTATTGTTTCAAGTCTTTATGGCAGTTGTAATTGTAGGTTTAGGTTTTAATAATTTTTTTTTTAGTGAGAGTCTTAAAGCGCATTTTATATGAGCTTTGAAGGAGATATCACTAAGAGCCAATATTATAAAGCTAAAGAGTTTATCCGGATGCGTGATGTAGTTTTCACAAAGTACTGGTACTGATACTGGTGTCATGTGAAAAACTGTAAGCAGATATAGACTATTTCTGTCATTAAGTAGGTTTCGGCAAGGGAGTAAAACAACGAACAAAATAAAATCAAAATCAACTTTAAACTCAGAAGCCAAAAGTCCCATTTGTAAACACGATAAACGAGCATAACAGACACCATATTAAAAGCACATAAAAATTAAATACTCACTCTTTAAACTACATGATAATAATAGAGCTTACCATAACATTTTGGTACGGTACAATGGCAAAAATATTAAACGGTACGTCTTTCGCACCTTAAAAAACCTTAAAAATTTCCCACAACGTACAATTACGGAACGGGTAATATTTTTGCTTATGGCAAGTCTAATTGCTGGTAAGAACTTTGAAAAATTGGCAACACTCGTTATTGGTAACTTATGACTTGGAATTATATGATGAAAGATTTGCTGTAATTGTAACTTATTTTAGTTTATTCTTACGAGTTTTTTAAATGAAGTGCTTTTGTTTAGCATAAAAATTTATCTTGTTTTTTTTTTTTTTTTTTGCAGGTACGTTGAAGCCGCTGCTGTTTTCATATATTGAAAAAGTAAGAAAAACTCTCCCTTAGGTTTTTATAAATATGGACCATGAACCAAATTACATAAATAGAGAAAACTATAGAGTTGTATCTTAAAATACTATTGCACTCAAAAATCCGATTTACGTTTGTACTTAGAATTAAAATATTTACAAGTTATGCAAAAACATATTACTAATTATAGTTTTTAACCCATTAAAATCTCGTCTGTAAAATGTAACCGCGTAACTAAGCCATCACAAAATAACCCCGTAACGGATTCAAATTCAATTACAATTTAACTTGTGACAATTCTACTGCAACTCATTCGATATTCTAAGTTATTGCCAAGTTATTGTTGTAGATGTTTTGCTTCGTCAAGCCAATCTAAGTTGCGTTGACAACAATTATAAGTTTCACCGCTTCCTGTCATTTTGTTTTAATGTCTGTTTAACTTAGACGTAACTTTGTATTCCGAATAACGTTCCGGCATTTTGTTTGTCTCAAGTATGTCACTTAACCCACTGGGGCTTTAAAACGATTCACTTGAAGTCCAACATCGCCTGATCTAGGTCAACAATTGTTTTCTCCGCATCCATCAACTTTTTTCATTACGTCAAAGTGCACAGTGGGCAGAACCGCAGGTAGCCTCGACGCAAAAACTTGGTGTAAAATATTTCCATTTAAACTAGAACCAACAACACGTATACGAAACTGCAAAGTGGTACAAAGGAGTAAAGACTCTCGACAAAAGTTCAAACTAAAGAAATCACGTCTCGCGTAGTACTATTGTCACCTGCGTCCACTACCAAAAGTGCATTTCGAAGAAACTACCCTCGAAGCGTCGAGGGACTTAGCTTTATCTCAAACCTATGGTAACTACGAATAGCCTTTCTTGCAAACAAATACACACCCGACCGTAAAAACTAAATTAAATTACCTTTACTTTGTCAAAAACAGAATATTACGTTGCTCGCAAAAGTTGGCGAGCAAAAATATCTTTCTGTTTATTGCTGTTTCAAAAAATGTTCAAGTAGAACAATGTTTCAACCTGACAAACGTTTTTATGATTCAACAAGAGCATGCAGCTTAGCTTGCAGTCTCAGCGTTTGCTCCGTCGGAAAAACTTCAGCCAGAGACGGAATAGTAAATCTGGGCAGTCAGAGAGAGACAACAGATGTCTGGAATAGAACAAGTTCGAAAATTTACGGGCTGACCGGACCGTCAGTTTTTTGGCCAACTACTATAGTGCTTCGCCACACTGGGCGTGTAAAATTCATGTAATTTAAAACTTTTGTAGAATTAGTGAGTTTTTGTACACCCGTGTGATTAATGTTACCTTCATACGGAAGGTAGAGGAGGGAGGCGGGAGGGAGGAGAAAACTTTTGCTATTACTTTGAATGGATGTTTAAATTTCTCAATAAAAGTTCCTTGGCGGTTGTTTGGACTTGCATTGTGTATTTGATATTTTGACAGAGCATTTGGATCGAACTTTGTGTTTGGGAAGTTTTCGTAACCGCTTAATAAACGTCTGTGGAGCTTCGAATATATATGTAAAGTTCGTACATGAAACTTATTTACTGGTAGGCAACGCTTTATTTTGGGATTTATATTGTCTTTTGTTTGTGTAAGTTTGATTAGATCAGAGGTTTGTAGGCGTAAAGGTCGCGTGAACAATTGTTTATGAAATAAACAAAGGAGGATTTGGTATAATCTAAGTTACAAGTTTTGGAATTTACTTGATTTGGAACGGAAAAATGTGGAAATGTTGTTTAGCTGTTCACACTGGTATCTTAAGAGACCTGCTGCATTTTAGGCCAACCAATGTTCAAAAAAGCACAGTGGTTAAATATTACAAAAAACAGAGTCACTTTCACGATTATAATATTATTTAAAGGTTATAAATGACGACGTAAGGTTATTCGTGAATAAAATAAACATAATTTATCATACACTGCTGGCCAAAATTACATACCCACTGAGCCGCGGATTACATACCATTCAAAAAACAAAAGAGCTACCATATTTTGAACAATACATCTTACTTGACATTATTTAGGAGATAAATGGTGCTATCTGATAGCTATAGTCGCATGAGCAACGTTGCGATGTCCAGTTTTATCTCAACGACAAAGATGCAGCATCCCAGGCCATTTGTCAAGCTGACAACCTGGATACGTTGGTACGATCATTATGGATCTCGGCACGTGTATTTTGCACTGTAGTTTTAGAACTGTGACGTTTTTATTGCACTAGTCTGTAATATGTTCGCTTTAAAACGGTTATGCCATTTTTTTTTTCGAAAATTTCTTTCATAACGCTTATCTTTTGGAGCGCAGCTGGGTTTTATTGAAACATATTTTCTTTGTTCTAACGGCATAATTTTATATCAAACATTTTTTGGAACAAAAGCTTAGAAAAATTCTTAAGATGACATTCCGAGCGATATTGATAAAAATACCAATTTAATAAGAAAAAGACAATGCTTTTGTATAAATTTCTGAAAATCTTTAGTTCATTCAATAATTACTTAACTTTGAATTAATTTTGAGGTCAATTTGTAGACTTAACATTAGCGAAGTATAAATTAGAATTCAGCTAATTGATATTTAACAAGTTTCACCCCCCTGTGTAATGTCAAATTATACAGGCTGACTTTAAAACGAACACAGATTAAATTATAATGACTTACCTACTTATGAGATACTCGGAATTTGACATGTAATTCATTAATTGACTTGCAAAATATAAATATCAATATGTATTATAATTTATTTTAGATGTGGTTTTCATTTAATATGACATATTTTACAATTATATTTTTATATTTACAAAAATAAAAAAGGGGTAAAAAATTTAAATTAAGCATCAAAATATTCATCCGCATCGCTATCAGCGGGGATCGTGCCCATATGTATTTGATTTCCAAGCCAATCCAGTACAATAATATTATAGTGAAATCTACGTTTTACCCGCTTGTCTTTCAAAATATGATATGAGTCAACCTTTTAACAGAACTTAAGCAAACATATAAAAGATATTAGACGATCATACAGGGTGATGTACAAAGGCATATATTAAGTGCGGTTGGGTTTCCACCTGGGACGACTATGCTGGCTTCGAGCTAGTATTATATAATATCATAAACATACATGATGGTCTGTCGCTTAACAGTTTGTTACACACTTTATTATTTTATGGATTATATGACACGATTTTACACACGATTATACGACGACGTTTTTTTTGCATACTGCATTTTTTAATATAGTTGCATTTTTTTTGCAATGCAGTGTAAAGATAAGTGAAGCGTTATATTCAAGACAGTTCCCAATATTCTGTCTAGATGTTGATTTGCTTCCCAGAGATATAATTTTGACTTTAACCCCATAGAACTCCTATCCCTAGTAACAGATAGATCAGTGACAAACTCTACGTGTAAAGGTCATGGCACATTATACCGGCACCGCAATAGCACAGCTGCAGCACGGCGTCGCCTCGAATTTAGACTACGGCTAGCTGCCAGCGCTGTCCGCAAGGTGCAAGCTCGCAGTCCGCGCGCCGGCCGCGACGTGTAAGTTCACAGTCCGCGCGGTAGCCGCGAGGTGTAAGCTTGCTGTCACCGCAAACTCAATATTTTTTTTAAGACGGTTATGATTGAACACGCCTAGGACTCGCTTCGCTGCCCACTCGGAGTCGGCGCGTAATGAGCATGCCGTCGGCGCGCTGTACGCATAAGGTCCGCTCGCTTGCAGCACGCGGGCTGCGAGTCGAATTGTGTGGTAGCGGCAAGCGCTGCCTGCGCGTTGGCTTTTTCATATTGACATTATAAAATATATTATACTATACATGACTATACACGATTTAATGTTCAAATTGAATGACAAGTAAAATGCTGGTGTGGAGCAGTGCTGTTGCGGTGCCGGTATAATGTGCCATGACCTTAAGTGTACTTATCCCTTAATCTGTTTTATTTGTTAGTGGGATTAGGGGTTTCACATAACTACTTATACAAAAAATATTTATTTTCTCGTGTTGGTTACTTCATTATCGCATATGTATCTGTCTTATCATCTTTAAAATCCCAAACGACAAACACCCACTTACAACACCACATTATACCCTTCTACCCTTATTTTTGACCACTTTTACCGACCGTACAAGTGACCAAAAGAGGGTACTCTATTAAATATTCTTATACGTTAGTAACGTTGTCCTGAGAGCTTACATAATTAAGGTCGGCCATTTTGTGTCATTAGTGTGCTTATAATGTTGCTACCTTTATTTTTATGTCTCTGTGTGAGAGGAGAATGGGTATATGTTGTATGTTTTTGTGAGGAGCGTAGTTTCATGTGGTGTTACGTATGTTGGTATTTTTATGTAACAAGAATCTTATAAAGCTAAAGAGTTTATTGCTTTATTTGCTTGAACTACTAGTCTCCATCATCTCCCGAGCCTTTTCCCAACTATGTTGGGGTCGGCTTCCAGTCTAACCGGTTGCAGCTGAGTGAGTACCAGTGTTCTATAAGGAGCCACTGTCTATCTGACCTCCTCAATTCAGTTACCCTCGCAACCCAAAATCCCTTGGTAAGACTGTTTGTCAGACTTACTGGCTTCTGCATACCCATAAGGATTGCCAAAGATGTTCCATGACAGCCAGGACCTACACGGGACGTGGGTGAAACGGCTGGTTGAAGATAGTAGCTATACTTATTAAACACATATTGTAGATTTCTATACGTAATAATGCCAATTTAAACCCCACCTGCAAAGCTTCTACACCAAAGAATTTAATCACAAAGGTACTTAACTAAGGAATTTTAAAACGAAAATAATATTCTAATTTCCTAGCCATGTCATTAGATCGTCAGATTCGTACAGTCATGCATAAAATAGCCGAGTCAGTACCGTGAATAGATGCATGTTAATAATTGTCAATTATATGTCTATGGATATAATAAGACATAATTATTGTAAAATATCGGCTCTATGACGAGATGAATCTATCTTATAATTATGATATTGTATAGGATTGTTTAAGGGTATGGCTTTTTCTTCGATGTATACATATATTCGTACATACTGGCTTTTATTTTCATCAAAGTTTCTGTGTGTCAGACATTGTTTTTATAAAAAAGTGTAATAATTTCAAAATTGTCATAGCATTTATGACACAGGTTCCAAATGACTCGATTGCCATAAAAAAAGAACTAAAAAAAGTTCCTAGGTTTAAAAAAACATACAAACTTTGCCTTAACAAATAAAATGCAACGTAACGCACCATTGTATACCTAGTAAATTAGTTAACTATTAACTGTACAATATCATTTGTAAAATAACCATTTGATATTAGTTTTATTCTCACAAAAATGATAGGTAATATGTGAATTCAAGAGTGATTGAAATAAACCAGTTAATCGACAAGATGTGATTAAGTTTTCAGATTGAGAAATAGCATATCAGGTGTCGAGTTATTAGGTATATCGATAAGTATGTAAGTAGTCCCTATTACAGAATTAATTTACTTTCTTAAAATACATTTTATATTCCTCCAAATTCATACCACAGCCTTAATGCACAGTCAATTGCCAAAAAGTATTTTTCTACAATAATAAATAGGAAACATTCTTTTGTTTATTCCAGAAAATTTCCAAAACTACTGAAGCGATTTGAAAAAATCTTCCACTGTTGGAAAGCTAAACTCTTCCTGAGTAACATAGGCTATATTTTATCCCAATTTGAGTAGTAGTTCCCACGGGACACGGGTGTTACCGCGGGAAAACGACTAGTGTAAAAATATAACTAGGTACGAGATAATTTCCTTTTTTTTTCAAAGTCGGCTAATGTGCTGGTCTGCATCAATAAGTAACAAAGACTGTAATCATACGGTAATTAAATGTCGACTGCGGATGCACGCTAGCATAAATCTTCAGGAATTACGTTAGGTGCAAGCGAAATGTAACTTTGAAATATGGCTTCGTTGTTAGTTGTAAAGTGTAGATAGCTCTCTGGAATTAGTTGCGGATTATTTAGTGTATGTTCTGGGGTCTGGAGATGGGTGTGAACTTATTTTAGAGCATTTGTATTTGGTGGAGGACTTAAGGTTTCAATATTTTTCTTGTAAGTATGCTCCTTTTTCTATGCTGAATGAGACTTACGACCCATGAGAATTCTGTTGCATGTCCTGATTTCTAGAAAAGCTAGGAAAAATCGTATTGGAAAAATATTGATAAAATTACCTTTTCTTATGAAAAAAATAGAAAGCAAAACCCCTAGTACAGTCAGCAACAAAACTCAACAGCACACAACAAAAATAACCACACAATTCAACTTCAACAATTCAGCACATTACAGTCGTCGATATATACACTTTGGAAAACGTACCTCAGCGCATTACCCCCCACCCCTCCCCCCTCCGATTACGTTCAGGAACACTACCGATGATGGATAGCCGGAACTTTCCGGTGCTCCAACATTGCTGTAGCCGACTGTACCTAGGGCTGCCTGTTGAAATCATTAGACCGGAGCGCGGTATTGGAATGCACCTCTAGTATTAAGGGAATGGGTTGTTTGTGAATTATATTGGTGAAGTATTTTTTATGTGGATGTGTGGGTACGTATTAATTGTGTGTTAGGACAGGTCAATGATAGTATTTCTGTATAATTGTGTCAAAAGTTATTTGTTAGGGTTAGGGTTTATCTTCGAAACTATTAGACCGAATTGGAATATTCTTCTACTGAAAACTAGCTCTGCTAAAAACCTTTATGTTGTCTAAGTTTAGCCGCATATAACTTAGGTAACACGTTTTATATTATATAGGTACATGTTTTATTTCGTACGTTGTGTTTATTGCAAAATATTTTTTGTCAATAAACAAACAATGAAACATCAAACATAAAACAGTGGGATCTAAAAAATGCAATTGGAATTAATCGAGAGTGCATGAATAGAATTCAAATGTTTTTGTTGTTTGAAACCTAGTATGTGAAATTATGGAAATTTGATTTTATTGAATAACTCGTAGATATTTTCCAAATGAAAATTTACCTATGTATAGTCTCCCTCAATAGATAGGATGCTTAAAACTTAAATATTTTTTCAAATCTAAGTTAAGTAAGTAACTGAGATTAGCGCTTTCAAGCAAGCATTTTTTTTTCAGGTTTTCATTATTAGTATATAATATAAAGATAGCCCAATTTTTTAACAAAACTAATTAAAATAATCCTAGAAATATAAAAACAAAAAAAAGCTTAGTTTCTTAAAAGTACCCATTTAAAAATATCTTACAATTTTAATAGAATATTCTAGGAGGGTAACCCTAATAACAGGTAGCTTCTTTGTACTTAAAATACGAGCCATGTCGCTTATTGACGTTTTTCATATCCGTTTTGTAAATTTGCTGAAGATAATTTGTTTTTTTTTTTCACGCTGTTTGCTCAATGAAAGTAGTTTTTCAGTCTTGGAGCTTTGTTTATAGGGAAATGGTGATTTATGCCTTTTTTGTGAACGATTTTTTACATACAAAGGGGTGATAATTAGGTGTGTGTATTTTTTTTTAATGAATGAGACAATAGGTATAATAAAATATGAAATAACCAGTTAGTCTTGAGTCGAGATTTCTAATCTCTGCATGTTATTCTGATACACAGACTATCCTCCTGCCAAGTTTGATCAGAATCCAAAATCCTCTGATATCGAAGACTTGCATAGCGTAGAGTACAAATAGCCTGAGAAAGCTATTACTTATTTCAAATTATTTTATACAGTTACAGCCTTTTTATTGTCCCACTGCTGGGCACAGGCCTCCTCTCACACGGAGAGGGATTGAGCATTAATCACCACGCTTGCTCAATGCGGGTTGGTGATTTCAGGCAATATAGTCCAGGTTTTCTCAAGATGTTTTCCTTCACCTTTTTATAAGTCATTGGTGTCCAAGATACACTTAGAAAGTACATACAAACTTAGAAAAGTTGCATTGGTACTTGCCTAACAAAATAAATTATTTTACCACGATTTAATAAAAAACAAGCCATTACTTAAGTAATCCAAAAAGCAAGTATTAAAAATAAACTAAGTAATTGCTTTAACTTAGGTAAAGTTACGCTGTTAGCGCCCACGCCTTGTCAAAACTTTTTCACATGAAAAGTGTTTATTATCAAGAAATAAATTTTACCTGTATCCTCAATTATTAATAATTTTGTACCTTAACCTTTGGGGTGATTAAGTAACCAAAACTCAAAATACTCAAACTTTACTTTTACTGAGATCCCAAAAAGTATTTCCGAAAATGTGTAGATAAGTATGTACAATGCTTTTTTTATATTAAGTGACGTTTCAGTATTCGGTTGTTAGTTACGTCGTTTAAATATCTTCAGGTAGTTACATAATTATGATAAACAAGGTACATATATTTTGTCTGCGTAAATCTATGTACAGGTAGAAAAACTATTCTGTAGTACATTATAATCTGGTTGTTAACAACATTTCTGTGAAAATCCAAATATTCTTTGAACAGTATTCCTTAAAATCGTTTCAAGCTCATCATTCAAAGAAAGGAATTAATACAACGTACATTCCCAAACAATTAAAAGGAATTCGCCAGGCTTCATCCTTCAGACTTGCAAGAAATATGTCATAATTAAAATTCATCAGAAATTACTTGGAGCACCTGTAAAGTGCAATTCAAACATTTCGCGTTCATCAGATCTGCTATCTATATACAAAGGTAAAGAGTTTATCTGTTTGTCCGTGTTCTGCAAGTAAGCATTTTATATTTTAAATAAACTAAATCTATACTTACATTAAAAAAACTTAAAACTAAAATAAAGGGCGTCGACAAAAAAGTAAGCATTTATTCAAAAATTACACTTAATGGCAAAAATCTTGGGTCACAATCCTATGAACCATCATCATGTGTCCTTTTAATATTATAAGTTTGTAAGTACCTGTGTAAGGATGTTTGTTCCTCTTTCAAATAAAAAATACTACATGGATTTTAATAAAATTCTGCAGTAAGTTATATACCGGACAATAGTTTTCTCATGAATCATGGTAAACCAATGGCGGAAGCTAGTATACTGTTACAGCCTTTTTATCGTCCCACTGCTGGGCTCAGGCCTCCTCTCACACGGAGAAGGATTGAGCATTAATCACCACGCTTGCTCAATGCGGGTTGGTGATTTCAGACTATATAGTCTAGGTTTCCTCAAGATGTTTTCCTTCACCTTTTTAGCAGCCGTTGGTGTCCAAGATACACTTAGAAAGTACTAGTATGGCATATATCAATATTCTGTAACTGAGTCTAAAGCAAAAAAGTGTCGTTCAAGTATCGTGAGTAAAGCGGGTAAAACCCGGAGGCAAAGTTAGTAGTTAATTAGTTGCGTAATAACATAATCGTGGCATGATTACAATGCATTAGCTCTCAGATGGCCGATTGGAAAAATTGCAACACATTATGTTTTAATAACATAATTGTGTGCAGGTTGCAACGTGTAGCATGCATTTCCTTGCAGTTTCAATTGTATGAATAACTGACTTACTTAGGTACCTACACACTACTTCCCACACATGTATAAGAAGTAACTTCTATGGTATTCTGATTTGTAAGCCATATAACTGGCAAGGTTTTGATCTTGCTTCAGATAAATTGACAAAAATGCCATGTGTACGAGTATGTTCTATCTCCGTAATTGTGCATAATTTTTGTGGATTACTTCATTTTTTTATTTTACTAGAAAGTTGTTTCTGAATTATGTTTAATCATATTTTCTTTTGTCTTTCAGGTAACTGTCAAAAATACCTACTTCTATCAACATTGTTTTGGACGATAAATCGTAAGTCGTATGCTTATAAGTTAAATAGTTATATTATAAAGCTGAAAAGTTTGCGCGCTTTCTCAGAAACTACTGGACTGATTTGAAAAATACTTTCTGTTTTGTATATAGCCCATTTATAAAGGAAGGTTATAAGGGTTTTTATTCGAGTGTGCGCTTTCTGCGTTCTTGTTAAAAAACAGTCGTCAATTCCTTCAATATGGTATCAGAAAATCAATTTCCCATTGAAAATGAATTGTCACATTCCCATGAACAGTACGACTGACGAAAAACAAATTTAAAACACGCAATTGACTGAAATGCCCCGGGTTCCGTGAAATGTTATCGGAAATGGCACGACTCCATTGGACGTCCCAAAATAGACTGACATCTATAATACTCAGGTTTATTATATTAATTTCGTGTTGCCATCAAAAATATAGTCATCATTGTAAGTGCTTTTTTCCGAAATAGCCAACAATTTTTTTTGTTGCTGCTTTTTAAGTTTTTTTTTTGTTTATTTTTTAAGTGTACCTTTGTGTATTGAACTCCATTTAAAAGGATTTTGACAATAAATAAATTCATAATGTTTTTTTTATTACTTTATCCATGTTTTCCATTACAAAAAATAAACACAAAGTACCTGGTGACCTACTTAAAGAATTATATCGGGACAAAAATATTCTTCATTCACCATCACATATTCCACAATTCCTTCAAAATATAAATAGATGATGGTTCCTATTATCATGGGGGCTCGTGCCCTAAAAAGCCATGGTGTCATTTGTAACAATTACCATTGATTCGTCTCGCCTATGGCTATATTTCTCAATCATGGGGCTATTGAGGCACGGAGGTCGTTTCATACTTTTCTACAATGGGCTGTTAATGTTAGTTGGCTGTGATTGAAGATATGTATTTATTTCTATGTATGTGTTATTTGATGGGTAGACTTTAACGTTAGTTGTCTTATATAAGTACTAGCTTCTGCCAGCGGTTTCACCCGCATCCCGTGGGAACTACTTCCCGTACCGGGATAAAAAATAGCCTATAGCCTTCCTCGATAAATGGGCTATCTAACACTGAAAGAAATTTTCAAATCGGACCAGTAGTTCCTGAGATTAGCGCGTTCAAACAAACAAACTCTTCAGCTTTATAATATTAGTATAAATAAGAAACGTATCTTGCCTTAGATAAATGATAGTTAAAAGTTAGTTTTTAGCAGATAAGGATCTTTTAACTAAACATTCACTTAAGTATTAGAACGTACCTACTATTCAAACTTTTGAGGCAAAGTTAAAAATAAATCTTTAGACTTCTTACGTATCCAGAAGTTTGACATGCAGGCCTTATAACAAACGATAAATATAGAATATGCTTAATTCCTACCCTATGGTCTTCAAAATACATCTTTTCTTTAAGCTTCCCAAATTGACTGCAACCAAGTGTAAAACCGTCTAAAATATGAATAGCGAATCAAATTCAAGCGAGTTGAAGATCATTGTACTAGACAGGATGACATCTGTCTTCAACATCCTCAGCTCTTAATGAAGAGCTCTCAAATTAGTTCTACTTGTACCGAATTTTGATATAGTCGTGAAGAATCTGTTTCACGCCCTCATGATAGGATTAATCTTAATTTTGGATGACTCAGTTTTTTTGGCGTGATGTGTAATACCCGCACTTTTTACGTCAGTAGCTAATTTAATAATTTAGTAAGCATTTTTTGTAATGGCGATGAAATTGGTAACTGGATCTATTTTTGTTTAAAATGATTCGTTTTTCACAATTTAGTGTTTCGGAGTAAGTATATTACGGTCTATAAAAGAAAGATTAAAGTTTAGAATAAGACAAAAGATTCATATAAAGCGTGTCTTAATATGCAACAAATAAATTAGCCTTGACGTACTTTCGCCGACCAAAAAGTTTATTATAAACAGAGACCTACAATTCGTCTTTAAATATTTCATTCCCCCTCATTACTTGTGGCAAAATATAGATTGTCAGGAAAATAACCGCAAAAAAAAAAACAAAACACGGCCATATGTCAATCTTTTTTGAGCGTAACCATCAAGGAAATTGGAACTCTATCTTCTACAAAATAGGGTCGGAATTCCCTTGAGTTATGAAGTCAATGGTGTATGTAAGTTTATGCCCGTTAAGAGTCTCGGCCAATTTATTTGACGTATAAAGAAAAAAAGGACTTTAATTGCTAGGACATGCGTCTGTTTCAAACGGTTATTTTTAAACAAAACGTATGAAAAAAGTACAGCTCTGATTGTCTTCTTAGTTTGTAATATAAGTGGGGAACAATTTTGATTTTTATGTCTTTGCATTGAAGTGTCATATTTCTTTCGTGCTAGAAAGTTACGGGACATTTCATTTTTCATGGGAAATAACGTTTTATCGTTGTTAAAGAACATTTAACTTACTACTCGAATGACAGATAACAAAGGAAGGTTTTTTTCAGACGTAGATACAACTTGACATTTTATCTAGAAATGATTGATATCTGGAAATCACTGTAAAACTGAAAAACAGTGTATAAAGTTACACAACACAACAGTTTTAACAGTGGTGGTATTTGAAAGTCAAATAACACAATTCGTATCATAGCAGCTACCGTGCGACCATTGATACGAAACCTCCAATTTGAAATAACCCTAAAACATCTTGGTCAGCTCACAGTTGACATTTATTATCCGAAGTTAACCTAACTTTAGACGAATTCAAATAAAAATTCGCTGCAATGCAACTCAGTAGTTGCCCAATCAATCGAATACGAGCAAATAAACGTATTTGAATAAATAACGCGTAGGGTGGCAACCCTAGCTCGATCAATTGGCGTCAAATTCAGCGCTCGGCGAAACATCAAAGCGCATCGACATGTCGGTAGGGTTGCCACGTTATTGAATTGTGTTCGATATGTGTGTATTGTAAAAAAGCAAAACAAGTTTTCCGGGAAAAGATACATAAAAGAAAGATTTTGTGACTTTGTGGGAGGCGGATTCTAGTCTAATTGGTTGCAGCTCAGTATAAGACCTCTAAATAGAGCGACTGCGTATCTGACTACCTCAACAAAGTAGCTATCATATTTTTTGGCTTCTGACTACATGTACCTAATATAAAAGTAAACATCTTTCACAGTAACTGTTTTAAATTAATTAATTACTTACATATGACATTTGTTACGCTACTATTTATCAGGTTTCGGGATGTAGTTCCCTTAATATGCGAGTGGAGTCATAGGAAAAAGATAGTGCTTATTAAATTTAGATTTTTGAAGCTAGTTATTAATAGGTAACACACAAATAATCAAAATCAACCTATATCACAAACGCCATCAAATAATTCACATTGCAAATTCAAAAAACTTCATAAACAAGCGGAGCTAACACAAATTCCCAAACACACACATACACACACACACACAAACACACACACACAGAGACAACCAGGCATCCGATTCATGTAACAGGGCTGTCACAAAATTCCTCCGCCCGATATGCAACGGCCAATGGAATGTTTACATGCTTTCTGTTCGTAATTTGTGCCTGAATAACTCGGAAACATTTCTAAACGTCGTGTAGTCTCAATTAGGTGGCAATCATGCTGTTTTCAGGCTTGTTTTGCAATGAAATACCTTGTTTTAACCGATTGCGAATGGTAGAATAATGGGAGGTTTTTTTTGAGTTTTCTATGCTGCAGTTTAGAACTTTCACTGTGTATTGTAAAACAAATGAAAGTCTTATAATGCCTGATATCACTGTGTATAGGTATTACCGAATCTTATACCCCTTATCAAGTTTTAATGATAACGATCAAAATGTATGGTTATTCCTTTCTTATTAATTGATGGAACTTTAATCCGTCTTTATTGCTAAGAGAGATAATGCATCCAAAATTATTGCGACTTAATAAATTAGCAAAATCAATTTCAAACTACCAGCGTTATAAAAACCGTCGGCTTACTAAAAACTAACGGTAAAAGAAACACCGGCAAGTGTGAAACCCGTCGGCTTCACTAAACCTTCACAAAGGTTACGAACATAACCAAAAACAACATAAAAGCAATGTTCCCATGTTAGCTAGGCACTAAAATGGCTTATTTCATTTGATTCCCGCAACATGTGAACAATTTACTATCAGTTTGTGAGAGATAACGGATTAATTTAAGATCATAGTAAGTACTAAATAGTTTAAAGAGTTAGTTGACAAAATACTGCTTAACCTACTGCTGAAAAGTCGTTTAACTCTTGACAATAATACATCAAGTTTTGTTTATGTACAAAAACAACGATATAAGTTATACATTTGTATTCTATAGTAATTAAAAAAACTACATAATTTTATATGTAAACACTTTTTTAACCGGTCCAACAGTTCCTAAGATTAGGGCGTTGAAACAAATAATACCAAACATACCTACTGTACAGATACAAATACTTGTTTAAAACTAAATTCAATCTTAAAACAAGAAGCACAAAGTTCAATCAAGAACAACAACTTTATCCAATAACCAAAGCAAGAGCCCAGACAAACCTAATTTAATATTCAAACAGTAATACATAACATCATGAAACTATTCTGTATCCATAAGCGATATTATCATTGACCTACGGTGAGGTCAGTGTGAGAGGAAATTTGCCTCTGATATACGTAATTGCACCCCCGGGCATCGAACCGGCTACCGTACGGTATATTACTGCTTAGTGTGCAATGGAGATATCAATATTCTGGATTATAGAGGATGTTTGTGCATTGCATAGTGTGTTCATTTCAATTATTTTGGAGTAGTTGATTTCTCGCAGTTTGACCTGTGTCCTAGAAGAAATACGACTAACTATGTTTATTCATTTATTAATTTCACCACCAGACATACACTATTTTTACAGGAGCCACCCAATACAAAATAGCGTAGTTACTTATTTCTAACTCTAACTAAATCTTAACATTTACAAAACTTTGCACGGATATAAAAAAAACATTATGTTATGTAAATGTATGCCGGATAGCTGGCGTGTGTCAATGTATTTTTATCTCCATGTAAAATCAATACAAAATAAGTAACGTAGACACATTTACTAATTACTGTGTAATCACTAATTTTATAAAGGCGAAAGTGTCTGTTACTTCTGCACGTGTAAACGGCTAACCTGATTTTGATGAAAATGCCCAGTAACATAGAATCTATACTAATATTATAAAGCTGAAGAGTTTGTTTGTTTGAAAGCGCTAATCTCAGGAACTACTGGTCCGATTTGAAAATTTCTTTCAGTGTTAGATAGCCCATTTATCGAGGAAGGCTATAGGCTACTTTTTATCCCGGTACGGGAAGTAGTTCCCACGGGATGCGGGTGAAACCGCTGGCAGAAGCTAGTATTGATATATAATACTAAACGTACCATTTCCAAGTGGTATGTTAAATGTGGTTCAGTAACACCTTTGCTAACTCACATAGTCGTGAAAAATATCAGAAATCATTTTTATGTATCAGGTTATTAAGACTGCTGAATTGGAACCTTTTTTGGGAAGTCGGTTTATAGGACCTTTCCCAGAAGTGTTCTGATATGCAATGCAAAATATTTGTAGTTACCGAGAAGAGCGGTTATAGAAATATCAATAAAAAATCTATACTCTACAAATAAAATAACGTTCGTAAGAAAAAGTAACAATTTGCATGTAATTACTAATCATGGGCTTATTCACGAATCTCCCTAATAACTGATTTGTGGGCTGTATGTATATTTCTTCTTGCAAAGAATTTACGAAAAAGTTTGTCTTGAAAAGCAGAATCACATGTGTTTTGCGTATATGTATTATAAATACGTTGTTTCTGAAGACAAAATACTGTATGACTGTTTATATAGATCATAACCTTTTACTGGAAATCATAATCATTACTAACGAATATTGGCTTTCAAACGTAAGCTCAGGAGCGCTCAGTATTGGCCGAGTCGCCGAAGCACACAAAGACAATATACATGTATAATTAATGGCGTCCACGGCCGATTTCGGCCACGGCGGCTGTTCTCATTTAAAGAGATCAGCCAGCTGCGCAGGACATAATTATTATACTGCACGAGCATTTGCGCAGACACAGGTGCACTCCCTATTCCTTCACTCTCATAACCCGATGGGACGGCAATCCGACACGACAGGAGAGATCAGGCGCAGGACCGACATTTACGTGCTCTCCGATGCACGGGTGAATCAATCACCAGACTACGGGCTGCTTTGTGAAAGTTAAATAAAACCCACAAAGCGATTTCGGCCCGACCCGGGAATCGAACTCGAGACCTCGAGCACAGCAGCCGCGCTTGCGACCACTAGACCAACGAGGCAGTGTATAATTACACACACAAGTATAGCTCCCCGCCTAAGATAAATCTCCAATAGAAAATAAGATATTCTCTCAACAGTGCATTTCAGGTATAATAATTCCCAGACTAATCAATATGACTATCTCCACACAATATAATTTTAACACCCGATAGTAAGCCCCGAAACAATAGATTCACACCCTTATACAAGGGAGGGGGTTCATCGACCTACCATTGTTATGTTAAACACTCAAAATTGCACCTTAAAACAACGTACCAAGGTTGAGTTTACCTTGAATAGTTTGTCAATTTTGATTATCATTTTAACCAAAACTCTCATAAGCTTGAGGTGTAACTAATATTTGAAATTTATTGTGTCGATTCTTTAGTATTCATTTGTAAGGGTCGGGAATGAACCTTAGACCTTTGGTTCCATGATTTATGATTGTCATAGTGAAGTGGACAATGGTGTGTTTATAAAGTTTCGTGTAAATAGAACTAAGTTTACTAGAAGTTTATTAATGATTGTGATTTCAAATAATTTAGTGTAAATTCATTGATTGGTGAAGTATCTGTTAACCTTAAATTCTAAATCTTAAATTACTTTTTTATATAAATTTGTTTGTCTTTTTATTTTATATACTTACACAGAAATAATCATTAATACTACAGTTGAATTCTCGAGTTTATTACTTCCAGTAAAATTACTTTCGTAAATAAACTATCTACATTGATATAAATATAAGAAAATAAAGTTTTTGGAAACCTTTGGGTCTTAGTAAAAATAATTATCACATCAAATTGCTTATTCAATGAGCAGCACGCTTTACACAGACATAAGGATATGTGCAGACAATTCACAAAACGGCGCATCTGTCATTTGTATGCAGAATGTTAAGTCGAGGGTGTGGCCCGGCCCTTAGGGACCAAAAGTTTTCCTAGTTTTGAGTGTTCGCGTCGCGTTTGTATGCATGTGATTTTAACCCTTAGCCACTTGTAGCCCCCGCGTGGGGTGGCTAAGGCACACGTGGCTCGTTTTATTAAGTGTTTTAAACGGATTTATATAATTTATAAAGCACTTGAATTTGGCGGGAGCTTATAGAATATTTATTTGTCAGTAAAAAGCTATGTCACTATAAAAACTTTAAAAATTAACAGATGTAAACTATGTAATGAAGTGGTTCCATATTCACAAATCTCTCCTGTCCTGACTATTTGTTCAAGCAAATAGAGTTCTTTATTTACTCATTACACTATATATTTACATACACTATCAGCCTTACTTATAAAAATCTCTAATCACCTTCTAAGCAACGTTTTAACTAATCACTACTTTAAGTCTTAAGTAGTGATTAAATGTTAGTTAAGACATGCCTAAGCAACGTTTATAAGTAAGAATTTTCTTAAACAGCCCTTAAGTATTACTTATTATTTAATTCACGTTTATAAGTAAGGCTGTAATAAATGTTTAAACTAGTTACAAATTAAAAAAGGAAATATTAAAACTATGTAGGTATCAGAAAATTCATCAGCATCGCTGTCAGCGGGGATCGTGCCCAAAAAACTGGCTGCATTGTCACGTTGGTACAGGCCAGCCCTTTGGTCACAAGTGGATTCCACTAAGCAAAGTTTTTCAAAGCTCAATGCTTCAAGAAAAATCGCTCAATAAAATTCTTCGAGAAAAATCCTCTAAAAATTACCACTAACATAGCAACCCCCATCAATTCAGCAATCTTATCACAGTAAAACGTGCTTATCATAAGCTACTAAATCTTTAGAATAATACCTCACTTTAGCTGAATAAATCCCTCGTTTCTCCGTCTATTTGTTGCAAGTCTGAGTCTACGTGGCTGTCTAGAACAATCTAGAAAGATTGATCCACACATTAGCATAGCGCTAGGAGATAGTGTTTAGGTTGCAGTGTGAATTTCTAGATTTTAGTCAGTTTTTTTTAGTGATCTATGATAAGTTGTTGAAGTAATTGTGAATGAATGAGTGCTCCTTTTGAAATACCTATCGGTAAAAATATACTTATCCTGACTAATTACTTGTCAAATTAATGTAAAATAGAAAAAAAACTAGTAAGCTATTTTAGCTAGCGAGTTTAGCATATTAAAGTTTATCATTTTATTTTACACGTATTTAATAACCTGTCTAAACTTTTATAGCATTATATTTACACTAGCTTCTGCCAGCGGTTTCACCTGCATCCCGTGGGAACTACTTCCCGTACCGGGATAAAAAGTAGCCTATAGCCTTCCTCGATAAATGGGCTATCTAACACTGAAAGAAATTTTCAAATCGGATCAGTAGTTCCTGAGATTAGCGCGTTCAAACAAACAAACAAACTCTTCAGCTTTATAATATTAGTATAGATTTTACGTATTTAATAACCTGTCTAAACTTTTATAGCATTATTCATTAATGCTTAAATTTTCAATCATGTAATAATCTCAACTTTACCTTCGACAATTTACATGGGTACATAACACTTTACCTATCAAAGTATCATCAACCTATATTTTACAAACACAACAACATAACCTGAAAACTGAAAGAAATCTAAAAATGGTTTCGCACGCATCACAAATCAGCAGGTATGTTTGTTCAGTGAACATAAAAACAAAACGCTTGACAGCTACCCCGGAGGGTAGATATCAAATATAATCCGCGGATCTCAAGACTGAGATGGGCGCCATCTTGGCGATAAAATTGTAAGCTACCCTCATACATAAAACTATTACATCGCCTCGCTTTTGGTGTGACGTATATATTTTTGGGTCAGTGGTGCCTTAAAATGCAATTTCGAAAATTGTAACCCTCCTTCTGGGATAAGTAGTGGGGTAAAAAAGGGACAAGTCTTTATTATGTGTTTTGTAAATCTGTTATGATTTTTTACATACTCTACCTTTACATTAAACAAAATAACACATATTTAGTTATCAATTACTGAAACATTTTCTTAAAAAAAAAGTATTGGTATAATGGGCACATGAACAAAGATGATGATTCGGAAAAGTAGAAGAGTTCCTATTATTCTAAATCCAATTCCGTCCGCTTCAAAATTCAAACTTCAAATCGAACACACCTACACAAACAACCAAACACCCAATCACAGCTCGTATAATTTCGGCGCCATCTTACTTGTCAAATTTTGCTATTCGAATGAGCAATTTATAACGGTTACGTACCGGAAACGGATTCAAGTGAATTCACGTGCGTAGTTTAACTGGTGAAACATGGCATTCGGAAAGGCCTTACGATCTGCGGATAAACCTATCCTTTGTACTTCATACCCCTTATTATGCGAAATTCAAAAACGCGGCACTTTAAGGAAATGGATGCGTGATATATGAGTTTTGAGGGATTTTAATCGTGTGGTTAAATGTTTTAGGAAAGTTAGTAGTTATTTTTGGGTGATAAAAATGTTTGGATGTTTCCGACCTATGGGAAAATAAAAGAGGAAAAAGTTACATAACCATTTGTCAAGAGATTGTGAGGTGCAGTGATTGGATTAAAAAACAAATGAATTAAAATTATTTACCTTTGAATGTCAAACCTCCATAGTTTCCAAATTCAAACTTACCACACAAATCGGCCTACATTTTCTTATTTCATGCAAGGCATGCCTCTTTCATGTCTAGATCTAAACGACTGGAAGTTCAGCATGTTTTGGGCTGAAACCCACTCAATTTCAAGATTTTGACAACCTTTTCAAGTAGTAAATGTTATGAAGATTATACAGTCAAGTCATTTTAAACCAACTTAGATGAAGAAGGAGGCTCTCAATTCTTTGTTTAACAAGAGCTGACCTTTTAATTTCAGAATAAATTATATGCAGAGCATAATCCAATATAATTTCCCACAACACTATTAATTAGATAAAACCCCAATTTAATAAGATTATAACAAATCAAATTAATTACCACTATCTGCAAGCGTGTATAACATAAATATTCGAGCGGAATCTTAAAGGGACTGAACTGTAAACATCCCGAACCCCGACTGTCACAAGTGACTTCTCTGCTAATATTATCTAATCTATGTCCCTTTACTTTGTCAGACGAAAATGCACCTTATTTCTTAGGTAATAAAGGTTATATGAACTGCAAGGGTGTTTGCAATAATTAGTATTCTGTAGCTGTATATTTTGTCTGATTGGCTGATGGGAGGAGGGAGGGGTTTGTCATAAGATTGCCTTTATCTTTCACAAATGAATGGACTCAAAACGGGTATTTCCAAAGATTTTAAATATAATGTAAATTGATTAAATGCAGTAATCGTTTAATGGTTTGGTACATCATTTGAATGTTTTGTCTTAAGGACGTTTTCAAAATCCAATGAAGTTCTTTAGATTAAATTGTGTGGATAAAGTAATTTGGGTTTGATTCCCTATTTATAAAGCATTAGGTTCCTGCCCGTGATTTCACCCGGAACTACCCCCCGCATGTTGATAAAAAGAATAGCCTATATTTATGTTATTTTAATTATAAGCTATATTACTGCCAAGTTCATTAAAATTTATCCAGTTCTTACTTAATATACTGATGTGTTTGTAAGCGTCTGCAAACATATCCTACTGAGAGTACCTTAATTGATATGTTCCAGTATTCTCTTGGTAGTGGTAGTACTGAGTTTTAATTGGTTTAGTACATACCACAGATTCTATACAGTAATCCTTAGTAATCTGTATAGTATAAATAAAACCTTCATGTCTTGCTTTTACTTAAGTAATTTTCGTTTTAAACAGACTTACCAAAAAGGAGGAGATTCTCAATTCATCGCACTCTTTTTTTTTAATCTAAAACGTCCATAATTATTAATATAGATGGAATTTCCTTCTTTTACGTTTTCAATTCTTATGTGTAACACAACAGTAATAAAGACATTAAAATAAATAACTACTCAATCAAATTGACTGTTAAGCTCACGTGAAACCAAAGTAATATTCAAACGAACTATAAATTCTCAAAATCTATAAACCACTGTGGTCGGCTTCTATCAGTTCTAAAGTCAAGGGTTCAAACCATCCATTGATACCCACCAAGTTATTATGATTAATTACTAAACCCTTCATTTATATGCGACCAACTTCTAACGATGGATTTCTATAACCTATCCGTGGTTTGCGATTAGAGATTTAATTTCGACAATAGCTCCATATAAATTACTAGCTTCCGCCAGCGGCTTCTCCCGCGTCGAGTTCGATTATATCGCGTTTCCAAGGGAACTCTTCAAAAATCCGGGATAAAAACTATCCTATGTTCTTTCTTAAGGTCAACTCTGTACCAAATTTTATTAAAATCAGTTCCGTGGTTAAGACGTGAAAGCGTAACAGACAGACAGACAGAGAGAGTTACTTTCGCATTTATAATACAAGTAGGGATGTCGAGTTTCAATCTCAGATAGCAAAAGAAGGGATAGATAGGTTATAGAAATCCACAGGAAATCGTATGAATAGACAACCCCTTGATTACATTTTGTTCATACTTGGAAATAGATTAATGTGCTGAAATAAATAACGATAGCCAAGACAAATCGTTTTTCCTTTGTTTTCATTCAATCGTAGTTTTAATTACATTTTACAGGTTTATGCGAAATTATTTAATAATTAATCCGGAATTGCTCAGGTATGCAGACGCGTGCGAAATATTTTTTTATTACTTAAATTGTTGGTGCGAGATCATTTTCGTCCCGTGAAAAGATTTTTTGTATTATGTAGTTTATTTTGAAGTATACTTATTTAAGTAAAACTCATCGAATCGTTTTTGTTAAGAGCTTTATTTTTACCTCAATAAATCCAGGACAGAGGTGTATAATTCTTTTTTGGTTTCGTGAATAAAATATATACCTCTAATAAAAGTTTTAATCTTTATTTAAAGTTCTTTTCAAATATTTTTTCCTTTGGACATTTTTGGAAAGCATTTTGCACTCGTTGTGTTTTAATGGCAATATTTATTCTAGAAACTACTTTAACCCTCAAATGTATGTTTTGTACATTTAACATATTATTAAAATATACATAAGTTTAAGTCTTTATTTTATATACTTTAAACATGCCACGCTATTACAATTATCGTATCACCTGTATTTGTCAAACACAAAATTTTATCGAATTTTCTTTGTTATATTTCAGTAATATTTATTTGAAAATTTCCTTTTACCTTAAAAAAAAACATTTTTACCACGATTAAATACTTATTTTTCTCACAACAAATACAATAAAATCAGTACCGATTCCTTTGTCTAATTATATTATTTTATCGAAGAGTTCTAATGGTGCAGAAACGAAAACATTAGCGGCCATGACACAAAGGTATCTTGGGCTGTCAAACGGTATGTCAAATTAATGAATGCCAGGTCCTGAGGTAATGACATTGGAGGTCACTCGTTTGGAACTGATAGTAGACCTACGGAATTGAGGTAAGGGTCTTGAAACAGCGATTTTGGAAAAAGCGATTTTGAATAATTTTGATCTTGGTATGTTTGTCAAAATATTTGTTAGTTACTAATCTATACAACGTTATTTTTAGTTTATGCGAAACCTGAATATAGTTTGTTCAGAATCAGTAACTGAATCGATTCCAATAGTTTTTACACCAAGTTATATTTTTTTCAAAAACGATTTAAAAAAGTTTAAAGTTGGACATCGCCGCCATTAAGTACAACACAGGTCATGGCAGGTCATATCGAGTATTAGGAAACAGTAAACAACTAGTAGCAAGTGCAAAAAAAACCCCTCAGTCCCCTTGAAGACCCGGTGACCTTGAATTTTTGCTGACTTTACAAGCTTATAACTTTGTGTTTTTAGGGTTCCGTAGCCAAAATGGCAAAAACGGAACCCTTATAGTTTCGTCATGTCCGTCTGTCCGTCTGTCCGTCTGTCCGTCTGTCACAGCCGATTTACTCGGAAACTATAAGTACTACAGTGATGAAATTTGATGGGAATATGTGTTGTATGAACCGCTACAAAAATATGACACTAAATAGTAAAAAAAAGAATTGGGGGTGGGGCCCCCCATACATGTAACTGAGGGATGAAATTTTTTTTTTCGATGTACATACCCGTGTGGGGTATCAATGGAAAGGTCTTTTAAAATGATATAAAGTTTTCTAAAAAACATTTTTCTTAAAGTGAACGGTTTTTGAGATATCAGCTCTCAAAGTCGTAAAAAGTATGTCCCCCCCCCTCTATTTTTATAACTACGGGGTATAAAATTCTAAAAAAAATAGAGGTGATGCATGCTAATTAACTCTTTCAACGATTTTTGGTTTGATCAAAGTATCTCTTATAGTTTTTGAGATAGGTTGATTTAACTGTAATTTTGGTTAAGTTATTACGGAACCCTTTGTGCGCGAGCCCGACTCGCACTTGGCCGGTTTTTTTATGATACAGTCGTGAAATTTTGCAAATAGATTCTTTACACAAAAATACTAGACAGGTGTATCATGTTTCGCATTAACAAAAAATAAGGTTGTATATATAAAAGAAAGTCCCCGAACAATACATTAGTATCATTGCCGACATGTACAAGAATGCAAGATCACTGATACGAAAAACGGTGGGGGAGACAAAATCAGTAGCGGTCACGGAAGGTGTTCACCAAGGCTCAGTCTTAAGCCCCTTCTTATTCTGCTTGGTTTTGGACTCGCTCACCGAGGCAGCACAAAGCTCAGCAGCGTGGACATTTATATACGCTGACGATGTGGCCATCTGTACTGAGAGCCGTGTTGAGTTAGAGAAAGCGCTTCTGTCATGGAAGCATCAGTTGCAGGCCGGTGGCCTTGTGCTGAGCGTTGCAAAGACCCAATTCATGTCCCTAAATGAACCAGATCCTCGCGACAATAACCCAATTTCCATCGATGGGCAGTTGGTCACCATGTGCGATCAATATAAATATCTGGGTAGTATGATGCACAGTTCGGGGAACCTGGAATGCAACGTTCAACACCGAATAGCGGCTGCATGGCTGAAATGGCGAGAAGTAACTGGTGTTATATGTGACAGACGAATGCCGGTCAAGCTCAAAGGTTTGATCTACAAAACCATCATACGTCCAGTCCTTACGTATGGCAGCGAAACATGGGCTGTAACCAAAAGGCACATACATACCATGCTGCTATGCTGAGGTGGATGTGCGGCGTCACTAGGCTCGATCGTATTCGTAATGAATACGTACGAGGAAGTTTAGGGGTGCGTGATGTCGCAGATAAGTTGCAGGAGAATCGGCTACGGTGGTATGGCCACGTAAAGAGAAGACCACCTGATTACGTGGGAAATTTGGCTCTGCAACTTTCCATCCCCGGTCGAAGATCGAGAGGGCGCCCCAAGACCAGATGGCGGGACGTAGTGTCGAAAGACTTGAGAGAGTGCCAGGTGTCCGAGAGCGACGTCACGGATAGAGCGAAGTGGAGAAGAAAAATAAGGAAAGCTGACCCCACCACCATGTGGGATGCATAGCAGGAAAGAGAGAGATATAAAAGAAAGTCGTGTTAGTTACTCCACTTACTTATAACTCAAGAACGGCTGAACCGATTTAGCTGAAAACTGGCAGGGAGGTAGTTTAGAGCCAGGAGAAGGATATAGGATAGTTTTTATTACAAAAAATAAAAATAAAAAAATACAATTTATTCCGGACATACAGCGCCATCTATTGTTCAAACCAAAAATCTGCCGGATGCCACTTTTCCACGCGAACGAAGTCGCGGGCAAAAGCTTGTAAATTATAAAAAAGGTTATCTTCGATATTAAATTAACAACAATATAATTTACAACAGGGGTACTTTTTATGTTGCCCTTGGACTTCACATCGGATATTTAAGTAGGTTCAATAATTTTACCATTTACATCAGTAGTTCCCAAACTTATTTTTCTCGTGGACCACTTTCAAAATTTTACTGGTTTCCGTGGACCCCCTGCTGCTACATTTCTACCACATTCTTAAAGTCGCCAAAAAATAAAAACTATAAAAAATTAAAAGTCGAAATCCCAAAATTGTCCATAAAAACGATAACTAACATTTTATTAAATCAATGATTTCACGCGCTCCGTGTATTTGCGTATTTTTTGTCTGCGGCTTCATTGTTAAAACGTGACAAACTGGCATCAAAGTTCAAGCCCCGCCCTTTTCCCGTCGCCCGCGCACCGCTCGCTCTTTCCGAAAAGGAATAGTTTTGATAAAATAGTTACTTCAAAATCAATTTAAAATGATTATGAAATTACTGTTTTATAAAATTAGTAGTTATTTGCAAGAAAAATTACAATATTAATTGCTCTGCAATATTGCTTATTCGGCCTTTTAAGAGAGGCAGTGCTTCTCTCGTGAAAAAACAATTGAATAAAACGTGCTGTGTTTGTCTTCAAATCGAAAGAGGACAATTAAAATATCTGTAAGTTACTAAGTTACCTATCTATACAGGCCATTGTGATCAACCGACTAGTACACGTAAACAAAATACTTAAGTACTATAACAAAAAAAAAGGTAGGTTACTTACTTTTCTCCGGCACTAGCAAACACAGATATAAATTTTCTCACAACTTTTTTTCCAAATTCCGCCTTTTTTTCGAAATTCCGGAAACAAATGAATGCGTTTGCCTTTGGCATCAAGTATTTATAGTGGTGATCAAGTTCATGTCTGAACAAGCATTAAGCATTGTCGGGCGGATAGCGCTTTGCAAGTCTGTACACGAAATTGTACGTAATATCGAATACGCAAGTTTGGACAAGTAACAGTCGCTTGCCTTATTAAAATATTATCTGCTTAGATAGGTACTTAAAACAATGTAGGTAGGCCTTTATAAAAACTATGCTTACATTTTTGCTCTTTACTATCAAAAGCAGATAAATTTTCGTGGACCCCCATTAACATCTTATGGACCCCCATTTATTGTTCACGCCTACGTAGACCCCCAGCAAGTCTCCCGTGGACCCCTGGGGGTCCACCTGGACCACTTTGGGAATCACTGATTTACATAATAACTTTCGTAGTTACAATATTAGTTAGGACTTACCAAAAAGGCAATGTGACACCAACACCTATATTCCCGCATTTTCCAAGGCCCCACACAAAAAACAAAACACAAATACCAGATCTAAGCCATTGTAATAAGGACTAAATTCCCTTGCACCATAATGGTTTCCAGTAGCTTTCAATTGATTTGCCCAGAAGCAATCTTTCTTGATTCTTTGAGAACATTTCTTACTAGCCAAGTATTTGCATTAACTCAGTGTATACAAAAAGGGGGAATTCTCTTACGTTTGTTAGAATTTGAATGAGATAGTAGGAGATAGAAACATATTGATTGTTTTTTCTAAAGAGGTTGTTTATTGAAGCGGTAGTAATTAAAAATGTTTTTTTTTTTTTTTTTTTTTTTTTTTTTTTTTTTTCTAAAGAGGTTGTTTATTGAAGCGGTAGTAATTAAAAATGTTTGCGATTTTCTTGTTCTTTTTTTTGAACGTTTTCGTTTCTTTTAATGCTGGGTATTCTCTTGTTCATTATTCGAAGTGGTCCAGTAGATAAAGCGCTCGCTTTTCAAGTATAAGTGTGGGTATTCGATTCCAGTGTATCGGGTTGCCTGGGTAACTGGGCTGAGGAGATCAGGTAGACGGTCGTTCCATGTAAATAGTACTCAACTGAATCCAGTTCAGACGCCACACGATGACCCGATAGTGGTTACCGCCAAATGTACCAAAATCATGCTGGAGGATAGTATCCTTGAAATGGCACAGACCGTTTCTGGGACCTCAGAAACCTCAGCATCGACGGAACCTTGGGCGGTACCCAATATCAGATGGGTAAATGGGGTGCCGGGGTGCGGCAAAACTACCTGGGTGGTGAAACACTTCGACGAGAGGAGGGACGTCGTAGCCACCACGACAACTGAAGCGGCCAAAGATCTAAGAGGAAAGCTTGCGCACCAATTGGGCGATAGGGCGAAGACAAAGGTGCGCACTATGGCCTCAATTTTAGCCAACGGGTTCAAGCCAAATGAGAAATGTCACCGCTTGACGGTAGACGAAGCTCTCATGAACCACTTCGGGGCCATAGTCATGGCAGCAAAGTTGTCTGGTGCAAGCGAGGTGGTCCTCATCGGAGACGTGAATCAGCTACCATATTTGGACAGGGATAACCTTTTTCCATTAAAGTATACCCGTCCATATCTGGTGGCTGGTATCACACAGGAGCTGCTCTGCACCCACCGTAACCCGATGGATGTGGCCTTCGCACTCAGCGAGATATACTCAGGTATATACTCCTCTAAAACGTCGCTGTCTCATGTTCGTTCCCTGAGCTTGAAGGGTTTTACGGGAGCGCAAATACCGACCACCGCCCAGAACACCCTATTCTTGGTTCATACGCAAGAAGAGAAATCTTCTCTTATTAGCCAGGGATACGGGTCCGGTGAAGGGTCGCGTACCTTAACCATTCACGAGGCTCAGGGACTGACATACGACAGCGTCGTCATCATAAACACTAAGTCCAGGAAGCTCCAAATTCATGACAGCGTCTCCCACGCGGTAGTGGCAGTGTCGAGACATACGGCTAGCTGCGTCTACTACACAGATGACGCCGACGATGCCACTGGCCGTTTCATAAAGCGAGCGATGGACGCGCCAATAAAAACGGTCGTCGAATACAACCTCAAGACGGCCATGCAACATCGAGACTCCACTGTCATGTTAGCCCTACTAGCACTTGCAAAGTCCCTAGTCGCTAGCGGGAAATGAGACCAATCCCCAATCCGTTCCTGTCCCAAAATCGTGTTTAACTAAGTAGCCAAAGTCCATGAATATAGTGTTAAGTATTGTGTAAGTAATAAAAAAAATTTCTGTATACATATATATATATAAATATTAAAATAAAAACGTAAATACGCGGTGGACTCACATAGTCTTAAGACTAGACATAAGTTTGTGAGGCCAAGACGGCAAAAAATTATAATTAAGTAAAAAAAAAAAAATGTAAATAAAAGCGCGGACCCCCAAGTCTGCGGTAAGGCTTTATTATAAAAAAAAAAAAAAAACTGAATCCAGTTGGATTGGAAAAGGCTTAGTAGATGATGTTTCATTTAAAGTTAATTAATTACCAGAATGACAAATACCGTTATTATTAATACAATAATATGCGTAATTACGCATAATTAGTTGTCACATAATTCATAGAGGCAGCGAGGCTTTTCATTACCTCCTTAGATAGCCTTTGTATAGACAATGAGTTGGCCTTTAGATGTAGCATTATTGTATTACTGAGATAAATTCCAATAAATATACGTTTAACTAGCTTCAGTTCGCAGTTTCACCCGCTTCTCAAAGGAACTTTTTCATCATCTGAGTTAAAAGAGCTATATAGCCTCAAGGGTACCTAAATGTAACACAAACTTCTAAATTAGTATCTTCATTTTTTGACATTAAAAATAATTCATCATTTTAACTCAACTGATTTTCAGCTATGTATAATGAAAACTTATAACATTCAGGTCTGACATTTCAGGTTATCTAAAAAAATTAGACAACCTAAAATTTATTTCTTGAAATCTGATAAAAACATCTAATTTCCTCAGCCATCAAACATTTCGAGACGTTTAAAAATAAATTTTTCGTTCGTACCATCAAGAAAATATGACCCAAAAAAATTACAACTCAATTTACCAATAGAAACGTCAGAACTTCGTGTTTACGTTCATCATAAATAGATTGAATTTTATACCAGGGACGAAACAATAAAAATAAATTGCTTTTCTGTCCGTCAATACGCTGCAAATAAAACGGCAATATAGCCACCCCGTGGCAACAGACACGATACTATTGTCTGATAATCGGTTACAGAAAGCAACAGAATAATTCTGATCCGTCAGAAGTTCCCCCGTAATCGTAATCGGGAATAAATAGTTGGCTTCCCCATCTGTCGCGTTACTAGTAAATATACAAACGTCAGTCACCGATTCAGTGAGAAATCGCGGCTCACATCCACCCCCTAACTTGTACAGTGAACAGCAAAACGATTGCAACTTTAAAATAAAGTGCTAGAGTCGATTTTTATTCGCACGCAACAATGAATAAATTTAAATATTTGTTAACTTAAAATGTAACCCATGTTACCGGAAATACAGTCTAAATTGCACGGGTGAACATTTGTTTCTTCAATTGTGTTTAGCACACGCAAAAGACAACCTTAATTTAGAACTTTAGGGTTCAAAATAGGATGTCGTTGTTCGTTATTCTTGTCAACCTTACGTAGGGGTTATTTAACTTTGAAGTCGTTCAAAAGACCCGCGATTTGGGATTCTGGTGGATTTCTTTTTGGATTAAAGACCCCATGAATATAATGATAATGTATTCGAGGGTTATTACAGTACGATTCTGTCACGCGTCAGCATTTGTATAAGGTCTCTTTTTTATTTAAAATAATCTTGTACAGTTAGATCAAATAGGATGTTGTAATGATGTGATACTTAACGAAATAAGTTAATAAGTTGCTGAAATAAAATGATTTTTTTTTGGAACTTTATTAGCACGGAAACGAATATTAATGTCACGTATTTTTTGTCAGGTTTACTTTATGCCCAGTTTTACATTAGTAATGACAGATAAAACTAAATATACTAATATTATAATGTCAACAGTAGATACGCAAATAAAGCCCTTTGAAGTGACGAGTAATGGTGTTTACTTAGCAAAAAACAGTTTTAATTACAAATGTGTGTTCAAATGTTTGGCGGCCAATATTTGCCTTTATGGTCGATTGGTGTTTGTGTAAGCGTGTGTTTATTTTTATTTACATTTTCTTTTTTTTCTGTTGCAGGTATACAGCTGACTGTTTGACTGATCCACAACCGGCTTTTTGCTTTTTGTTGGTGAGATAGAAATTTTATTTTGTAACTTTTCTACACGCATTTTCAAAATAGCTACATATCACTTAAAAAATAGGTTAAATATTCATTTTCAAAATACAAAACGTACAGAATAAAGCATCTAAACACAGATTACCACAATCTTAATACAACTTCAAGCAACACGTAGGTACTTTTGGTTCAACTATTTTGCGGCGGCGGAGAGAATTTCTGCAGATAATTTAAATGTAAAATTTATGTAAATCACATTCACACCTTGAGTGTTTTGTGAACCACGGTTACTGGCCTGTTACTCTGTGTAGATAGAAGACTAACTTTCAGCTTTATTGTTACTGACTGATGCGGCTGACTGTACTTTTTAGTTGCTTGAATCTTGTTTTGGTTCTTTGTTGTTATAACATGATTTTTTAAATATGTACCTCTACTACTAGATTTTGCCCGCGACTTCGTTCGCGTGGAGTAGTGACTTCCGGCAAATTTTTGGTTTGACCAATAGATGGCGCTACATGTCCGGAATAAAGGACATTGCCACCCGTTGGGCCCCTTATTTGTGATAGAGTGCCAAGAATATTTTAGTATTAAAAATCAAGTCCTAATTTTATAAAACTAATTTTTTTTTTTCAGAATTTCTTGTACCCTAGCATTGGAAAACATAATTAATATTTATTTTATTGAATCTAAGCTAGTTCCGCCATTAAAACTTAACCTGAATGTTGCCAGGTAGACGACAGACTATCTTATTTAAATGAACGAGGTGATCGATTGAAAATATCGATAAAATATATTTCTATTTAAGTCACTAAAAGTGCCAAGATGAAGTTACAATAATAGTCAGTAAAAGTCTGACACTATTTTCCACTCCACCCAAGGGAGGGATTGCCAATCCGATGATTTTAGCTCACCAAAAAACAATTATGTTGTGTTTTGGCGTCGGAGCTGGATCCGCCCTTGATGGTCAAACCAAGACTTTTCACTTTAAAAAAAATGTGGGCGGTCCCTGTCTTGTAGCGAAGAATTAGGTTGCAAAATAACATTTTTCTCTTGTATCATAATGTACAAGTATATATCTTAAGTATGCACTCGTAAATAGTAAACAAGAAAAGAAGAAAGAAAACCTGTTTATAACTGTTGCACAAACAATAAAATATCAACACTAACAAAAGTCACCACTATATCTATAAAACGGTTACACCTAACACCATACATGGAATACAACAATAACACAACAATTAGTAAATTATATTATTTAAAACAAATCGATTTAGGAAATCGATTAACAAAATATTTAACATGGTAACATCTACTCGGAACGTGACGTGAGGCTATGATGTATCTGTCAAATCAATACGTCATTCAAATTGTTTTCGTGCCGGTTGTTATGCGTAGAGTTGAATTTATTCCTCCGTATTTGCTTCTGATCGTTACAATTTGCGTAAACACTGTCGAGCTGATCGTTTTCGGGCCTCCAGTGGTTTTTTTTTTGAGATATTGGACTCTTTTCTTAGTGATAAGTGAGCACATTGACTCGTGAGCATTGGACTCTTTTTTTTAGTGTTAAGTGAACAAATTGACTTTTATTTAGTTTAAGTGAGCATTGGACTCTTGTTTTTAGTGATAAGAGAAGTGTTTTAAGTGATATTGTTGTTTTACCCCGGAAAAATGTCTGCACCTGGTATAAGTCGAGTAAACTCCTCTTTGTCTTGCCGGTGTGTTAATTGCTCTTTACGTATAGCACCTAATCTTCGTAGACGTTAAATTGAAGAAATAGATGAACCAATGCTTATCCTTCTAAGATCCTGGGTAACACCTACATTGGTAAGTTTGTTTTATTATGTTTGTGGATTTCACACGTCTCTAAACTACCTTACATTTTATTTTGTCATTTTTTCCAGATATCTTCTGATGACATCCTGCGTGTGAAATGTTTTGTATTATTACAAAACCAGACAGCATCTAACTCAAATCTGTCACTTGTATCCCCTGCTCGTGGACACCTAAACATATGCTACGCATGTGGCTTGTCAATAGCAAGTCACAGAACTCATAGAGTCAGTCAAGATTGTCCTCAAAGGAATGTTATACTAAGATGGACACTAGCAAATCACGTAAGTGTTTATTCTTATTTATTTAAACTTAATGTATGAATGCATATGTATGTGTGTTGAACTAATTAAATATTAATGAATATCAAGTATCTAAATATAATATTTTTGTTATTAGGTGTTGCATTTGGAACGAGTTTGTCTTCCTTGTTGGGCGGCTGCATCAAGACAAGTCCGGAGGCAACCAGTTGCTGGCAGTAGCCAACACACTGTGGAGTCTGCATCGGAGACTGGTATCATGGACGGAAACATAATTACAGATATGATGACTCCTGTATCACCACCACTGCCACCGCTTTAATGATATAAGCGCTCCAGCACAATTTCTAGACAACATATTCCTTGAAGAATAAATGTCTATTATTTTAATTGGTTGTGTTTTTTCTTATTAAACATCTGTATAGCATTTACTATATTTTAAACTCCTTTATAATTAAGCCCTTTCTAAAATAAACTACAGCTAATCATGGATGGCACAGCGATCTTACTAAGTAGCAGGGCAGTGATTTTACTATGTCGCTTGCAGGAGATGCTGTCATATATGTCATACATACTCGCTCGTATATACCAGGTACCTAGCAGTTTGCCAACAATCTTGGGGTCGGCTTTTAGTCTAACCGATGCAGCTGAATACAGTATTGCTCAAAGAGTGATTGCCCATCTGACCTCCACACCCGATACACTGGGTTATAACATGTTACCTCCTGGTAAGTGGTTGTCACACTTGCTGGATTCTAGCTACTCATAACAAGTATAAATAATGCACCCAGAATCAGCAGTTTAAATGTAAGTACTAGCAGCCACCCAGCTGAAGTTTGTAATGGATGGTCACCCAAGTGCAATCTGACCAAGTAGCTTAACTTAAGATATCTCCTTGTGGTTGTTGTAACGTAGCCACATGCTCCTCCAACCAATTTAGCCCTAAGTATATTTATTTCTACCGGTGCCAGCAAAACCTACTTCCGCTGACTGCAAGATAAACAGTTTAACATATTATTTAGCAAGAAAAGATGATATCTGATGTTTTTATTTCATTTGGGAATGAATATTAATACTAAAAATATTTTATTGTTTTAACGAAAATTGTTTTTGAAAAAATATTGTGTAATAACCTCAATTTCTTCATCAGAAAAAAAATCAATAATTCTCGGAAACTAGGGTGAAAAATTATAAATTGTTTTCAGGGTCTGAAAAGGTAATTGTAGTTCTTCAAAATAAAGTTAAAACCACCATGGCACGCAATTTTTTTCTGGGGGCCCAAATCTCCTAACAAAACGGGCATTCTCCTTTTATTTTTTATTTTTTTTTTGTAATAAAAACTATCCTATGTCTTTTCTCAAGTTCCAAACTATGTCTGTGCAAAATTTCACACAAATCGGTTCAGTAGTTTAGGCGTGAAGAAAAGACAGACAGACAGACAGACAGAAAGACAGACAGACAGAGTTACTGTCACATTTATAATATTAGTTAGGATTAAGTGATAAATTATGTGTCCTATTTAATGTGCCTAAATGTCGTAAGTTTTCGAAGTCCTTACTAATATAAATAAATGCGAAATTAACTATGTATGTCTGTTGCGCTTTCACGCTAAAACATCTATACCGATTTCAATGTTTGGTAGCTACATAAGTAGTCTTGAACCTAAGTAAAGACACCGGCTATTTTTACACGGTTACGACAAGTAGTTTTTTCGAGGCAAAATAACTTTGGCCTATAAACTTACACTACCACCAACTATAAATTAGCATACACTACAAACGGAACCGAACCTACACTAGAAATTCAACACCTCTTTAGGGAAACTCGTGGCGAAGATAACACTCCCATGAAAGTCTAGATAAATACCCATTGTACTACGATTATCTTATCTAAATATATTTATGGTACTAAAAGCGCGCACACCACAAACTTTTAGTCGGCCGACAGTTGATTTTGGTTCATAAATCTGTATGAAGATGAAAAGAAGTACACGCGTATAGTTATCGGCACGGATATTGAGCTCTCGGCGGAAGAGTGGGGATCGCTTTGCGCACTGTACACATAAGGCAATAAACCAAGAAATCGCTTCTGCGCAGGTGAAGGTCAGGGCTCAATATCCGTGCCGATAACTATAACAACGTATTCGTTTCAGGTACCTATTTGTTCGGTATCAGACCGACTAAAAACTTCGATTGAATTCACGATTTTTTATGGAACGAATGAATCGACAAAATCAAATCATTTATTTCATTTAGGCCTTTATTTCATTTATCTTTTTTATATACTAACTAGCCGTTTTTCCGCGGTTTCACCCGCGTCCCGTGGGAGCTACTGCCCGCACCGGGATAAAATATAGCCTATGTTACTCGCAGATAATATAGCTTTCTAATGGTGAAAGAATATTTAAAATCGGTCCAGTAGTTTTTGAGTTTATCCATTACAACCAAACAAACAAACAAACAAAGTTTTCCTCTTTATAATATTAGTATAGAAAAACTAAAAGTTGGTAGTGTGCGCGCGCTCTAGTGGTTCTAAATCCTAGGTCTTCTGGGTTACCTAGATTTTAGAACGAAAAGGCTTTCGTTGTAGGTCTCAGAGTTACGATATTGTTCCCTAAAGAGCTTTAGGTTCCAAATGCTTATATATTTATGTAGATAAATGTATTATATGGGTCTTAAATGTTAGGGAGAGATAAGGTATCTTCGCGTTACCTATTTTTAGATCTATGTGGTTCTTTTCCAGAAATGAAGATCTGGGTCTTGGATTGAGCAGAATTATTCAGTGGAAGCATGTTTTTTTATTATTATTTATTGTTTTGGAGGCATTGATAATGTGATATGGGTGCATATTGCTCATATCAGGGCCATGAACCTGAACATAAAAGTTGGTTTGTACGCCTTTTATTGGTTCTCAAACAAAGTCTCGTCATGACAAACTTTTTCTGGTACCCAAAAATGAGGTTATTTATGCCTTTAAAATCTCTCAAGATTGAAACAAATCACAGCTGCCTCAAGTTCAATCACGGTTAAAAATTAAAAACTACTAACCTTTAGTGTAGGTAAACGCCATCTGCGTATAATTAAACCATTATTCCATACTTATAATAACTATAACCCAAACTTGAATAACCCACACACTGCAACTAAATTGTTTCAGTCAAATAGTCTGTTATGTCTGTGATATAACTTAAAGTTACCATCATCGTAGGGCTAAGTAAATCTTATATGCAAATTTGGTAACTAACAGTTTTGGCTCAAGTCTGAGGAGATTAGAGGGTCGAAAGTAGTTTACTTGAATTTATATTAGACTAGCTTCTGCCAGCGGTTTCACCCGCATCCCGTGGGAACTACTTCCCGTACCGGGATAAAAAGTAGCCTATAGCCTTCCTCGATAAATGGGCTATCTAACACTGAAAGAATTTTTCAAATCGGACCAGTAGTTCCTGAGATTAGCGCGTTCAAACAAACAAACAAACAAACTCTTTAGCTTTATAATATTAGTATACTTAGATTTGGTAAGATATGAGCGGAGATTGGTGAAAGATAAATCATCGTTTAGAATGATTAGTTGTAGTGGTAACTTGGTTAGGAGGACTTTTTGTGTACCAGGTTCGATTCCTGATATGAGGTATTTTCTTTGAGTTTAATTTCGTAATAAATATCTGGTGTTTATGAGATGACGTCAGACTAAGAATTATGGAAGAAGCAAACATGCTGCGTCAATTCCAAGTAAAATTGTGATGAGGACAGGAAGATAATGATGATTAAATAAATAGGCTGATTTAGTATAAAGATGAGTACTTTTAAAATTACTGTGACTGTGACGTAATTTTAAAAGTTTTATGAACTTTAACAAAATGTTTTTTTAGAAAAAGTATATAAGCCATGAGATACTTCAGAATTGATATTTCCTAATCAGGTAATTTTATTTTTATTTTATTTATTTGGCTCACCAACAATTGAGTACACTCAACAATTATGGATTACATTAAATAAATTAGGGTCTAGTGTATCAATCTCTTACAGGTAAGCACATCATGCACTACTTAAGATTAAATGTATAAAGACTAGAAATTGATGTAGGTACACACAAACAGGCTCCTAGGGACAAATTAAAACTAAAAATTGGACTAAAACTATGAGATCACATGCAAAAACAAAATGTGGAAGAAATAACATTAAAAAAGAAAAATCTAATTGAATTAAAATCATAATAAAGTTGAAGTTAAATAAAATTAAAACTAGTAATTCTAATGAATAAATTGAACAAAAAATCAAAATTAACATTAATAAAAACGTAATCAAAATAATTTAACAGAACCAAAGAACATAACACATTCATGCGGATTTCACAGCCAAATTGAATTAAAATCAAATTCAAAAGGAAAGTTAACATAATCAAAAACATAAAATTCTAGTGTAATTAAATTATTGTAGTTAAATTAGATATAATTAACACCTTTAAATCTCTACAAAAATCGCCTTACCTCGCTCCCTCGCTATCTAATCCATATACTGATGATACAGCACTTGTCAAATTCAGCCCAGTAGGCAGCCGTATAAGCGTTTTTGAAAGCAAATAGAAAACTATTTGACCACTGTGCAAACATTAGTACATTTGTGTAGACAAGTGGCTTGATATTAGTATAAAGTTTATTAGCATAACCGTGGGAATTTGTATGAGGACATTCAGAATTGGCTTTTTAAGCTGTGATAATATTAATTTGTTAGGAAAGGAGTTTTTAACTTGTTCTAGAAGTTTTGTGTTCATTAGCTTACTTTTTCTGACAGTTTCTGCGAAAAATTTAATTTTCCTCAACTTTGTATTTCGCAATAATGTTGCATACTTACAATGTAGATGAGTGAAAGTAGCTCTTCTTTTACTAAAGGTAATGTAAGTGGATTTCTTAGTACAATGGAAAGACTAAATTAATTTATATTGTGTTCATGGAAAGCTCCCTCGTAGACACACTCACAATAAACTTTGCACTTCGAAATTTTCCGGAATTTGTCAAATACAAATCAAGTAAGTAAGTTAGTTCTTCTTAAGAATAATCGCTTTCAATCAATCATAATTGCTTAAAATTCAACTTTGGCCCAAATAATGAGAATGATCAAAAGTTCAGACGCAGATCAATCAAAATTTTAAACCAATTAGGTATTAACTCAAGTTCACCTTGGCGTTAACTTTTTCAAATAACAACCCCTAGATAATTAACTGGCAGTTTAAAATTTAACTTTTCACTTAAACTAAGTTTTGGGCGTTAATTGCTTATACCGCGAGACCTCTTCGTGTTCGGCGGTTTGTCGATGATTAAACATAAATATTAGCTTTTGTTTATGCAGTTTATCTTTCAAAGTTATCTTTTACGATCCCTTTAGAAATGCGATCAAATATTTACTAAGATTGTTTTCTTTTTAAATATGTTTAAGGCTTTGTAGACAGTCTTTTAAAATACAAAAAAAAATATACCTATGTCATACAGTAAACTTTAGAGGTTATCAAATTATACTTGGTGCTATCGGTACTAAGACCCTGCCTACTTTACACTGTTAAAACAATCCATCAATTTTATAGCATACATAAACCTATGCATAAACCCAAAACTTTCTTCCAACAGTTAAAAATCCTCAAACAAAATATAAATCTGAACTAACTCATCAATTGTTAGCAGTTATTTTGAACCATTTGTTATACAGTCCTAATTTTCTTTGATTCTTTTGTCTGACTTCACCCTTGACCCATCGTTCGTTACTGTTAGCTAAGGGATCTTTAAATTCCAAAAAAACATTATGTCACTAACACGCACATTCCAAACTCAACCTTATGTTCTAAGTCATAAGTTCTTCTTTAAGAAATCAGTGTCCCGTACATGGGATGTTTTGGCTTATAAGTCAGTGTTGCCTACCTTATATAAATGCTAACAAAATGTCGGGTTCGCGTGATATACACTACTTATCGTACTTTTACTATTTTGCATATATTAGGTCGGTATGCATATTCTGATGTCGGTGACTGTACCAATTTCATGTTTTCGCTTGCTCCACTAATTTAATCAATTTTAGGCTTTAGATTTTCATCGATGCGAAACTATGAGGGTATAATGTTGTTATGTAAGAATTTCGGATGTAATCGAAGAAGGTTGTCTAGGAAAATAAGCTATTGAAAAGGCTTTTATATTGAGCCCAGGAAGGCCGCTAAAACATGGCCTTATAGAGCTTTTGTCCAAGCATGACTAAGGGTATATTTTCGGTTATTTCTAAAGGGATGTAGGTTGGGGGTGAAAAACTCGGTACCTGCTTGGCAAGTTGTAAAACTTTTGGTGAGGGGAACCGTTGCTATGGGGCGTATAGGCTCTTACTTAACTACCTGTCAACCATTTTGATTGTATATTGTTTATGCTGCAGTATTGAGTTTAGTACAGTTGGTGCAAAGATTGAATGCTCACAGTCTTGGATACGATTTTCGGTTTTCCACTTGTAATACTTTTAGCCAACAATAAAACTAAATTGTTGCGAAGATGTTAACGTCATTTTATAAGCTAAACAGTCGATTGCTTGGTCACCAATAAGCTGCTAACTTAAGTCCCAAAAATATCACGTATATCTATACTAATATTATAAAGCTGAAGAGTTTGTTTGTTTGTTTGAACGCGCTAATCTCAGGAACTACTGGTCCGATTTGAAAAATTCTTTCAGTGTTAGATAGTTCATTTATCGAGGAAGGCTATAGGCTTTTTATCCGGGTTCGTGCAGAGGTTCCCACGGGATGCGGGTGCAACCGCTGGCAGAAGCTAGTGATTATATATTCAGCAAATATTTGATACTCAAGCCCCAAAACATTTGCCAAACATTAACAACTTAATCAAGTTACTAAAAACACTTTAAACTGAAAGTTACAACTTTACCTGGGTAGGTACTGCAAATCCTGGTGCCTGCGTAAGCTGCGAGGAGCTTCCAAGGGTCCCACATTATCATAAGTTTGAGAAGGTTTAGCCCTAAATCCTTCGTCTAATCCTTGATCAACGCAGGGTCTCGCTTTAGACGTTGGGACCTTATATTAATGTGATCGATTGAAGTAAACTGGTTATGTGTAACGGATTTTTTTTTGATAAGATGTTTGGTAGAGAATGAAAATTGTGAGGTATTGAATGTAAATTGGAAATATGTGATTAAGATACAGAACATTCATTGGTTTTATTTAAGTGTTACATTCACTTAGGTAAATGATTTCATAATATTATTTTTGATGAGGAAACAAAGGTATCTAACGATTTGTTACTATGGAATTTTTTAAATAAACATTCGTTGTTACCTCCAAATAACAAGCGACAAGTTTGGTATTTTCCTTAATTCTTTGCCATAATAAAATACCTGACCCTTAGATTCCCAAAAATTTCATGCAAAATTCCCAAAAAAATTGCTCTCAAGAAATTTTATTCTAACATTTTTTTGCTGGAAGATCTTCGAATTTTTAAACTTCGCGAATCTCAAGTTCTTGCCTCAAAATTGTGAATAAAGTCAAGAAAGCTCCATTGTTCAAGCAGCAGTATCCGAATCTACTTACGTACCCGACTTGGAGGCATCCAATGCAATCACTCCAGACCTCCCAAGACCTCCCTAAAACCCCCTCCGAAGGGATGAGACATTAGCATTTTTATCGATAGAGAAAATTGTAAGACGTTATTGACTGATCATTATCGATATTGCGATTATGTTTTACTGTTTAATGTTACCTTTGAAGTGTATTTTTATGGCTTAATCATTTCGAATAACAAGTCGCACTTGGTTTAATTTTACAACTTTATAAGAAACCTAACGAAGGCTTCTTATAGTTCTTACATTCACATCAATAAGATTCCAAGATTTTCATACATACATCGTTAGTTACATGAGAAGCTAATATAAGCGTGTTAAAAAAATATTTCATTTTAAAACTAGCATTATAATGCTAGTTTACACATATGTAGAAAAGGAATTGTAACTCACGATGCCATTGCGGTTGTCATTAAAATAACTATATATGTATACTTACATTGATTCATTCTCGATTGATGGCTAGAGTTGGCATCGACTATCGATGTCCGTCCTGGGATACGTCTAAACGCACCCGGTGCGCTGAATTTCCATACGTACACAGAGCCAAATCCAACTGAAGTTATTGGCCATCCCGCGGGACTTCAATATATTCGACTATTTTTATTTACTTGAAAGGAGAAGCTTTCGCGCGTTCACTACGCTGGCTGTTCCAACTCGCGGACGCAAAACGGCCGTGGAATACGTTATTTTTCGTCACATCTCTATTATTTAGTGTTCTTATTTCAAAAATATTAGCATCAGATAAATACCTACTTGTATTATTTAAAAATGGAATGCAACTTCAAGTATTCGAATTACGGTTCAAAAATCGAACGGGTATTCCAAATTTCGAACGTAAAAAAATAGATTTTATTTCTGACATTAAAACTGTTTTGTGCCAGATATAGTACAGTTAATATACCCTATAAATCTTTAACATTACTTTGACAAAGAAACTAATTTCGTAGTTTTAAACGTTCGCCATTAGAAGTTTACTTAATAGTGTAATAACCAACATAATGCGATATAGACCACCCACGAGCATTATGTTCCCACAAGATGGCGACATGACTAGGCTATAAAAAAAACTTTAAACTTAGAGAAGATTATAATAATAGGCAATTTATTAATAGGTATGTTTCGTCAGTTTTGTTGTCAAAAGTTTTAGTTGTCGGTAATCGCTCTTAGAATGGAGGTTACCATAGTTAACCTCCTCCGTAGTTAGTTAATAATATTCTGTCTTTAACAATTTTTAATGCAACAAAGATCTTAAATATCACATTTTTTATGAAAGCCCATCTAGCGAAGAGAAAATAATAA